>CM059614.1:6959078-8159078 GCA_030412105.1 Cyclura pinguis | reverse complement strand
GCGGAACTGGCTGCTGCAGGAAAAAAAGGGGTGAAGGTTGTTCTGTGCTCTGGGGTTGGCAACTTAGGGGGTTCCTTTGCAAGGGTGAGCTTGGAAAGAGGCTGAGAGAGTGGGGCCTGCCCTCAATGGGTGAGGGGGGCGGGATTTGAACCCGGGGCTTGGAAAGGTGCCTTTGTCAAACGCCCCCTGCCATCCTGGCTCCTCTTTCAGGGGTGTTTAAGTCAGCCCCCCCCCACCCACACACCCACCCACACACACACCCACACACACACACACACACCCACACACACACACAGAGTTTGTGGTTCAAGGCCGCTCACCTGGGGGGCAGAGGGGGATGCTTGGCAAAGGTGGGGCGTCTAAGGTGGGGGAGATTTTGGTGGCGAAAGAGGCCACTAGGTGGCGCTGCACGGGAAGGAATTAGGCATTTCCCAGGCTTTAAAGCCGGCGGGCAAACAGGGAACTATTTCGCCACCAGAGGGCGCTCCGCATGAAGGCGGCTTGCGGGCTTAACGCCAGCGCCCTCTAGTGGCGAAATAGGGAATGAGGGGCGCCGGAAGGAATCCTCTCCCTTTCGCGGTGCTGGCGGCAGCACCATGGGACGTGCAGTCCCCGCTCCGCCCGCTGTCACGATCCGCTCCTCTCTCCTGCGCCACCCTCCGCGGTCGCTGCGAGGACGGCCAGGCGGCTGTCGGGTCGGCTCAGCCGTTAAAAAGCTGCCTTCCCAGCACTAGAATGGCGGCGATGCTAAATCAGACCTCGAGGCAGAGATTCAAAGGGCCCGGCGCGGAGCCCCGCCCACCCGCCGAGACGGCCGAGCGGTTCAGTCGCGGACCCCGCATGCGCTGGTTCGGAAGTTCGAGACCCGGGAGGCGTTTTTCTTAAAAATACCAG
Organism: Cyclura pinguis; assembly: GCA_030412105.1. Lineage (NCBI taxonomy): Eukaryota > Metazoa > Chordata > Lepidosauria > Squamata > Iguanidae > Cyclura > Cyclura pinguis. The sequence goes on along the minus strand of CM059614.1, from coordinate 8,158,184 downwards.
CTTCGATCCTCAACCTCAAATATTTGCGCAACGGAGGGCGCCGATTGGCCGAAGTGGCTCACCGGTTCAGCCGCGGTTCCCGAACCCTATTGGTGGCGAGTTCGAGTCCCGGCGAGGCCCTCCCCCGGGCCTTTGGGCGGGGCCTCCGCGGCTCCGGCGGGAAATTCAGCTTTATTTCGGCTCCAGGGGAGTTTCCGCCTTAAAACCGGGCGTGAGAGCGGGTGCCTCGAAGCTTTTGGCCGGCGAGGAGCGGATCTTGGCGCGGGGCGGTGGGGGCGATTGCATGTCCCATGGTGCTGCCCCCAGCGCTGCCAAAGGGAGCTGAACTCTCTCGGCCCCGAAGGACCGAGGCAGTTTCTGGGCTCTTAGAACACCATAGGCCGGCAGGGAGGCCCGCTGTATACAGGCATATATGCGCAAAGCTGTGGACAACATTTCCCATCGTCCCCACACTGTGCAGAAAGTGAGGTTTTGCATCAGCGTGGACGACGTTCCCCATCGTCCTCAGTGCGGAAAGCGAGGCCTGGCATCGGTAGGGACAACCCTTTCCGTCGTCTCCACACAGCAAAGAAAAGGGGGGTTTCAACTAAGCCTTCCTCACCTCTAAGGCCCTAGACAACAGTTTCCATCATCCCCACACAGGAGTTTTAAAAAAAAAGGTTCCATTTCGCCACCAGATGGCGCTCTACACCTGTTGGCGGATCTGGACCAGATGGCTCATTCCTTGTCCTGCAGCGCCATCTGGTGGCTGATCGGATGAGGCGTTGCATTTAGTTTTTTAAAAAGTCCCGGTTCGCCATCTAGTCCCAATCTAGAGCGCCATCTGGTGGCGAATTGAAGGAGGAGTCATTGAATTACAAAAAAAGATTCCGTCCTCCCCGTCCCATAGCCAGGCCTGAAACCGGATTGAAACGGGTCTAGATAATCCGTTTCATCCAGAAACCCCTGGAGCTGGGGGGCCACTGCAAGTTCTTAGAACCTTGCCTGGAAATAGACTGTTAGAGACTGGAGGATAGTTATCCAAAATGGGATGTGGAACGGATTATTCTTTTCTGGGATGGATTGTTCTATACCACTCTATTCTGCCTTGGTTAGACCTCATCTGGAATAATCCTGTGTCCAGTTCTGGGCGCCTCGAGAAGGATGTCGACAAGCTGGAGCGCGTCCAGAGGAGGGCGACCGAAAGGGTGACGGGTCTGGAAGCCACAAAGCCCTCTGAGGAGCAACTGAACGAGCTGGCGATGTTTAGTCTGCAGAAGAGAAGGTTGAGAGGGGACGTGGGAGCCATGTTTAAACATTTGAAGGGATGCCATATGGAGGATGGAGCAAGCCTCTTTTCTGCTGCTCCAGAGACTAGGACAAGGAGCAATGCATTCAAGCTGCAGGAAAGGAGCTTCCACTTGAAGAAATTCCTGACGGTCGGAGCTGTTCGGCAGTGGAATCCGCTGCCGCCTCCGTGGGGTGTGGTGGAGTCTCTTCCTTCTTTGGAGGCTTTAAAGAGATGCTGGATGGCCATCGGTCCAAAGGGAGGGCTTTGATGGTGTCTTCTTTCATGGCAGAAGGGGGTTGGACCGGATGGCCCCTGGGGTCTCTTCCAGCTCTAGGACTCCGTGGTTCTAAGACAGTGGACTTTCTTCTCCAAGAGGGCCACCAAACTTGCCCCTGCTGCCGGTGTAGCTGCCCACGCGATCCGGCAAGGACACAAACAGAGCACGGTCGTTGCAGGTGACCGCCAAAGCTCCCTCAACATCCATGTTCGGTGGTCTCAAGCACACTTTGCAGCAGAACTCCAGGCTTCCCCATCTAAACCTCCCCGCCAAACGCCTGCTGGCCTTGCCGCCTCTCCGTTTGAATTCCGGTCCCGTCTTCCAATGGGTCGGCCGCCCGTCCCAGTGGAGTGTCATCTGCAAATCTGGGAGGGGTAGCTAACGCATTGGAAGATAGGAAGAAACAGGGGTGTATCTCCACGGATCCGTCCTCGAGAGAGTTGTTCGGCTCCCCGGAAGCAAAGGACAGCGACTCTGCAACCCAAAAGCAGGAAATCCTTTTGCAAAAATCCAAACCAACTTCTGCTTTCGGGCTGAGAAAGCGGCCGGAAAAGATAACCCATCTGGAGCACTGCCCCTCTTTCAAGTCTGGAGCAAAACTCATGCTGAAATTCCAGCTTATTTGCATTAATTAAATTGCATTAACTGAAACAAATTGAGTTAAGTTATCCCTTTTTAATCAGAAAACTTGCAATTTCAACAAACAACTAATTTTGATTGGTTTTTGATTCCCGAGGAGTGGCTCACTGCCCTTACAGTTCCGCACATAAAAAGTAACTTTTGCTTCACCATCCACAGTTACTTTCTTGAGGGGACACAAGTGACCTGCTGAAACTCCTGAAATTTCTCCCTTAGGGCACTTAGACCCTTTCTGATCTTGGAAGCTAAGCAGGTTCAACCGTGGTTAGTATTTGGATAGGAGACCGCCAACGACTACCAGGGGCTCTATTTCAGAGGACGGGACTGGCAAAAGTCACCTTGGGGGATTCCTGTGAAATTCTTGGGGTCGTCATAAGTGGGCAGCCGCCTCGAAGGAGCGCTTTTAAAAATGATAAAATAAAATAAAAACCCCTAACGTCCCTCTTGCAGACAAAAGAACCGTTCCCCTTTGGCATCCGGACGCCCTTCGGCTCTCGCTCGGACGGCGGCTCGGCTAATTCCGCCAGCAGCTCCCTCGGCCTCCGAGCGAGAGCTCGGCTCTTTCCGCCGCCGCCGCCGCTCGGCTGGACTCGGCTCCGCTCGGCTCTTTCCGCCTTTCCCAGGATTGCAGCTGCCCTCGCAGCTCTTGCAAAAGGCGGAGAGGGGAGGTCGAGAGCGCGTTTCGGGCCAAAGGTGGGTCGGATCGGGCCCGGGGGCCCGGAGTGGGGGGGTCTTCTGATACTTTCCAAAGACACCCCCCCTTAGGCGCAGAGAGGGAGGGGCGCCAACCCCTCCCAGCCCAACAGCGGCTATTGCAAAGCGCTGCCCCTTTGCAAAGGGGGAAATTTGCCCACCTTTCCGGAGTGGCGGTGGGTGGCGTGGGGGGGGTGGAGGAGGGGGGGCTTTGTTTTGCATGGCGCCCCCCCCTCCTCGGCTTGCAAGATCTTCCCCTCCCCTGCTGCAAACCCCTCCGGGAGGAAATGAAAATCCCAGGCCTGCCTTTGGGGCGGGGCGGGGTGGGAGGGGCGGCTTTCCTCCCCGGGGGGGGCTGCCCCAGTCGCATCTGGGGTGGGGTGAGGGGGCGTCCTTGCACCCTTTTCTCCCCGCTTCCTTTTGGGGGGGAGAGGAGGTGGGATTTCTTTATGCGTGCCCACGCTTCTCCCCCAAAAAGAATCCACCCCCACACTTTTGCAGAGGAAGAAATCCACAAGGGGGGGGGGAGGACGGTGGGGGTCTTTGCTCGTTTATAATCAGGGTGTTTAATCCCCCCCCTTTTTTTCCTTTTAAAGAAAAGATTTCGGCCCCTTTTTGGAGTGGCTGCTGGGCGACGCCCCCCCCTTTGCCCCCGTTGCCTCTAGGGACCAGCGAGATTTGGATCTGACCCTTGACCCCTTGGCTTGAGAGGGAGAGGGGCGGCTCGTAACCCCCCACACAAAAGAAGGGAGGTGGACTTGCATTTGGAGGGGTTTCCTTGCCGTTGGGGGGGGCGAAGGCTTCTGGGGAGGGGGTCCTCTTCCTCATTGCAAATCTGGGGTCTCCTTTCATTCTCGCCCCCTCCCCATGCACAGCCTTCTGGACCCACTGCAAGGGGTCTGGGGGGGGCTAGCCCATCTTGACCTTTGGGGGGTCACCAGGAAGCCGCCCCCAAACCTGCACCCTCCCCTCCCTCCCAGCGCTGCTCTCCCCTGCTTCTCTCCACGCTCTGCACATGCTCTGGTTCCCTCTTGCTCTGGTCCTGCAATAATCTCTCCCTCCGCTCCCATCTGGATCCGGAGACCCCTCCTCCTGTCCCTCCCCCCCCCATGGCTCGGATCCTGCTCCTCGGTGTTCCTGTTTTCCTCCTCCTGCGTTCCTCTTCCTCAAGTTACTTTTTCGTCCCGTTTTGGGAGGGGCAATGCTTCCCCAAATTCCCGAGCTCCTCCTCTTCCAGCCTCTGGGGGAATCGTAGAATGGGTTGGAGGGACCCCTAAGGGACATCTAGTCCACCCCCTGGGCTGCTAAAACATCCCTGCCGGGTGGGCACCCAGCCGAGGCTAAAAGACCCCCAGAGAGAGGGATTTCCACTGTTCCACCCTGGAAAATCTCCCCCTTTCCTTGAACCAAGAAGGGACCCCCTCCCCTTTTGCCTATTTCCCTCCCTCTTTTTTCCTGGGGTTCCGTCTCAGAGCCGTGAGCCCCCCTGCCCGTAAGCCAGGGACTGCAGTGCCCCCTTTGTCTTTCACAGGGCACCTGTTCCCCTGTTTTTTTCCTCTGACGCCCCCAACCCAGCCAAGTCCCATGGATGAGCTGAATCCGGAAAAGGGGCTCGTCTTTCTTGCCTGCAAAATGTCTTTCCCCCCTTTCCTCTCTGTATACCCTTTTTTGCTCATTTTTCTCCCCCCTCTTTGCATCTCAGCAGAAAGAGGGGAAGCTGGCCTGAATACCCCAAAAGGCACCAAATCCCATCTGGTTTTTTTTGATGCTAAGCAGGGTCAGCCCTGGTTAGTATTTGGATGGGAGACCGCCAACACATTCTAGAGGCTGCAGGCTCTGTGTCAGAGCCGGGGCTGGCAAAGCCACCCCTGAGGATCCCTCGACTAAGAAGATCCCATGAAATCCATGGGGTCACCCCAAGTGAACAGGCAGCTTCGAGGCACACACGGAGCGCTCCCAGAGGCAAGGATGTGCAGGTGGTGGGGAATTCTGGGAACGAAAGTGGGCCTGAATAAGTGAGTGTGGTTATCGCATGGTACGGTGCCCTTGGAGGGGGAAGTTCTGCAGCGTTGATGTGGTCCTGGCTGTTGCTCAGGTTCTTCTTTCCCCGCGGATGAGTCTAATCCCCTTTTAATAAGAAACCAGGAACGGATGGTACCAAAAAAGGATCCATTAGTCCAGGATTGTGCGTTTTTGCGTCGGTGGGCAGCAAAAATTTCTGGAAAGCCCACAAGCAGGACACCAAGGGTGGCTGATCCCGTGTGCCCGGGAGGGGGGAGTTTTGCCCTAGAGGGGTCCCCTCCGTTAATTCATCTCCTTCCTTTTCTAAACCGCGCGTGGCATCTTGCACGGAAAAAGGGAATTTATTTACCAACATCGACAAACCGCTTGGAGCTAAAGGCTAGCAGTCCGTAAGAAAAACATCCCATATCCCAGTACGCTTAATTAACGAGCTGCATTTATGATGCCCGAGAAACAGAGGGCGGGTTGGACCATGCTGGTAAGACTTTCAAAACGGGATTTCCCACGTGCCTTAGCGCCCAGAATCGCTCGGCTGACTGCAACTCCCAGAATCCCCCAGTGATGCCACGAAAAACAGATCTAGCTGTTGGCAGATGCTTTGCAAAACCCAGTTTATTTCATCAGATGTCAGGAAATAAGTATGTTTTCCCTCCCTGTGCCCCCTCCCTATAATGATGTTAATAAGGAGAGGGAAATATTCCCGGGGCTTGCGGAATTTCTTGCCCGGTTTTGGTCGCCCGGAGGGGCTCCGAATCCCCCCAGCCGGCTTGTTTGCCGTCCCGATTTGGGCACGCCCTGTCCCCTTTCTGGTTGAACTTTTCCTCCTTTCGGGCCCGCCTGATTCTGGCCCTGTTCTCATTTTCTTTCCCTGCGCGTCGTAATTGGGGCGGGGGGATGAACTAGCAAGAAGACCCCCCCCCCGCCCTTTGTTAAGGGGCCAGGACGGGGTGGGCTGGTTCGGCAAAGGCGCATCCGGCGTAAAAACGGCACCGGGAGCAAGCCTGGAAGTCGTGCCGCTAAATCTTCCGGCACGGCAGACCCTGGCGTTGGTGCCCGGGACGCGTGCCCCATTTGCCCCACCCTGGGTACCCCTCTACGGATTGGGGGGTGACGGTGAGGAGCTGCAAGCGGGGTGCTGCTGCGGGGCGAGCGGTTCCCACCCCACTTATTGAAGAAAGACCCCAAGAGCCGGGAAAGGACGGGGGCTGCTCTCTCGGTCGTCCTTCGGTCGAGTCTCGGTCTGATCTTGCACGGGAGCGTGCGTGAGAGTGTTCACAGATGCACGTGTTTCCCCGGCGGGTGAGCTTCCGGGGTCGTCGATCGAGGCTTTCTCGAAAGCTCTAGTTCGTAAATCCTACAGCCGTCAAAATTTTTCGTGGCCTTCGGAAACACCCCCCCCAAAAAAACCCCACCAGGAATGAAGCACGGTTAGGGATGGGAAGAGGGTGCTCTGGGTGACGATTTTTCCCTCTCTCCCCCGTTTCCAGGTCCTGTCCCGTCCGCTGGGCGACCCCCGGGCACCCCGAGATCCCGACACGTCCGGCGCCTGGTCCCTCCGCCTCCCGGAAGGTGCCGCTGCCGGCCCGGGCTGGATTATGCTGGTCACGTTCTCCCTCTGCTCCATCGTCTGGTTGAGTCGTGGCTTCAAGTTACGGGAACGGGGCTGCACCTAGGGGTCCCGGGGCCCGGATTCCCCAGCGCTGCGGCCGCTCCTCCCACGCGCGGGTAGCGGTCTCGGTCGCCCGGACTCCCGCCTCTCGGCCGCCATGGGGAGCGCCGAGGGGTTCCAGTACCGCGCGCTCTACCACTACCGGAAGGAGCGCGAGGAGGACATTGATTTGCTCCCCGGGGACACGCTGGTGGTCAGCAAGGGGGCCCTGCAGGCCCTGGGAGGCTTCAAGGAGGGGGACGAGCAGGCCCCCCACCAGATCGGCTGGATCTTGGGGGTCAACGAACGCACCCGGCAGAAGGGGGACTTCCCGGGCACCTACGTGGAATACCTCGGGCCCGTCAAGATCCCCCTGCCGGCCCACCGGCCCCGGATGCCCCGGCCCCTCCCGGCCGCCCCCGGGGCTGCTGGCGCGACCCACGTGCCGGAGGCGGATCAAGGTGAGTTTGGCCCCCAGAGGGGGACGGTGACCCTCCCTGAGCCGCTTGGGATTCGGGGGGAAGAGGGAGGGGGGATATGTCCGTGTGGGGTGGTATTGTACAACCCTGCGGGGAATTCCACAGAATCATAAAATCCTAGAGCGGGAAGAGAGACCCCAGAGGCCATCCAGTCCAACCCCCTTCTGCCATGCAGGGAAACACAATTAAAGCCCTCCCTTTGGCGGGTGGCCATCCAGCTTCTGTTTAAAAACTTCCAAAGATGGAACCTCCACCAGCAATATATTCCACTGTTGAACTGCTCTTTAGGAAGTTCTTCCTAATGTTTAGGCAGAATCTCTCTTCCTGCAGCTTGAATCCGTTGCTCCACGTCCTAGTCTCTGGAACAGTAGAAAACAGGCTTGCTCCATCTTCCCTGTGACATCCCTTCAAATAGTCAAGTGTGGCTATCACGTCCATTCGTAACTTTTTCTTCCGCGGGCTAAATATACACAGCTCCCTAAGCCTCTCCTCATAAGGCTTCATAGTTTCCAGGCCTTCTGCCATTTTGGTCATGCTCCTCTGGACATCTTCCAGCTGGTCAGTATGTCCTTCTTGAATGGTGGTACCCAGAACCGGACACAGGATTATTCCAGGTGGAGTCTGACCAACGTAGAACAGAATGGAGCCATCACTTCCCTTGATCTCGATGCTATTTCTGTTGACGCGGCCCAGAATTACATTTGCTTTCTTAGCTGCAGCATCACGTGGCTGGCTCCTGTTCAGCTTGAGGTCCGCTACGACTCCTAGACCCTTTTCTCAAGTATAGTCAGCCCTCCACGTTCGCTAGGGTCAGGGGCACAGGACCCCCGCAAAAGTGGAAACGCTGCAAATGTCAAAATATGTGAGGGTATCTTTGGGAAGGTGGGGAGAACAGACACCCAGGGTCTGAAGCAGGCTGGGGAAGGGATTGGTGAGGTTACCCCAAAGGGGAACGTTATCCATCTTGTCCTTTTCGTTTGGCTTTTGCAAACCACCGAAAGGCCACCTGTACTTTGAAGAATTATTTATCCCCCCCGCCCAACGCCATTAAGAGGGTCTCCCTCTTGCAACAAAACTGCAAAGCCAGCCAGTTTCCATTCCACCCCTTCCTTGTTGCAGGTGGGAGAAGCAGCAACCTGGGGGATTCTCCTTCTCAGGATACTGGGGAGGGGGGGTCCTTTGGAACATTTTTCTCTTTTCTTCCTTTGAAACCAGAGAGAAGTCAGAGAATGTGATTTTAGAATTGTGGGGGATCATAGAATCCTAGAGTTGGAAGAGACCCCCGGGGGCCATCGAGTCCAACCCCCTGCTATGCAGGAACACCCATCAAAGCGTTCCCGACAGGTGGACATCCAGCCTCTGCTTAAAAACCTCCAAAGAAGGAGGAGACTCCACCACACGCCATGGAGGCAGCTGATTCCACTGCCGGACAGCCCCGACCATCAGGAAGTTCTTTCTGAGGTTCAAGTGGAATCTCCTTTCCTGCAGCTTGAATCTATTGCTCCGTGTCCTAGTCTCTGGAGCAGCAGAAAACAAGCCTGCTCCCTCTTCAACATGACATCCCTTCAGATGTTTAAACATGGCTCTCATGTCCCTTCTCAACCTTCTCTTCTGCAGACTAAACATCCCCAGCTTCCTAAGCCGTTCCTCATAGGGCTTCTTGGCTTCCAGACCCTTCACCCTTTTGGTCGCCCTCCTCTGGACACGTTCCAGCTTGTCAACATCCTTCTTGAATTGAGGCGCCCAAAACTGGACACAGGATTCCAAATGAGGCCTAACCGATGCAGAATAGAGGGGTACCATTACCTCCCTAGATCTAGACACCATGCTGCTATGGATGCAATCAAGAATCACATTGGCTTTCTTGGCTGCCGCATCACACTGCTGGCTCATCTTCAGCTTGTGATCTCCTAGATCCCTTCCACATGTACTGCTATCCAACCACATGTCCCCCGTCCTATATTTGTGCCTTCCATTTTTTCTGCCCAAGTGCAGGACCTTACCTTTCTCTCTGTTGAAATTCATTTTGTGAGCTTTGGCCCAGCTCTCCGACCTGTCCAGGTCGTTTTGAATTCCGATCCGGTCCTCTGGAGTGTTAGCAAACCCTCCCAATTTGGTGTCATCTGCAAATTTGATCAGCATGCCCTCCGTTCCTTCGTCCGAGTCATGGATGAAGATGTGGAACAGCCCTGGGCCCGGGACAGACCCCTGTGGCCCCCCACTGGTCACTTCTCTCCAGGGTGAAAAGTAGCCATTGGCGATCGCCCTTTGGGTTCGGTCGGTCAACCGATGCCTGGGAAAAAAAGCCGGAAAACCTCCCGAGGAAGGAGGCTGGGGGGAGGTCTCCCTTCTTCTCCTGGGCCCCCTCCTTCCCTTGAGGAGCCGTTCTCTCCGGGACCCCTTTTGCTAACGCCCCCTCTCCCCATTGTCTTCCTCCCAGGAGCGACCCTTCCTGAACTCTCTGAGCAATTTGGGCCGCCTGAGGTCGCGCCGCCCCTGCTGTGCCGGCTGGTGGAGGCGATCGAGAAGAAAGGTAAGGAATGGGGGTCTCCGAGTGAGCACCAGAATCATAATGGGGGGTGGGCATCTCTTTTGGGAACTCCCCCTTCCGCTTCGTGACGTGTCCAAACTTCGGGGCTGTGCCGGTTTTGGGAGAGGGCCGTACGGTCGCCAAAATCCCCCCAAAGTTTGGGAAGGGCTGGGGGCGCGTTGGGAACCACAAGCTGTCTCCGTGTGTCTTGGTGTCACGTAGGGTATTAGAGTTGGAAGAGACCCCAAGGACGATGACGTCCAAATCCCTGCCGCACGTTCAAAAGAGTCCTGACAAATGGCCGCCCAGCCCCTCTTTGAAAACCTCCCCGGAACCTTCCCCTTGTTCTGGAGCGTGCCGAAACCTTCCGCTCTGCCCGAAACCGGCAACGGAGAACAGTACGCTTCGGCAAGCAAGGCCGGCTTAAAAAACCGAAGGATTGGGAGCGAAACGTGGGCACGGGCTGACGGTGCAAAGGAGGCTGTCCGCCGGAGAGGAACGCTTAGTGTCGCAAAATTAAAATGCGCAATTTTAACCCACGTGTGTGGGTTCCGCGTTTGTGGATTTGATCGTCCGCGGGTTTTTTGCTGTCCCCTCTGCTGCTTCCTCGGGCCATTTTTCGCAGGGGGCGCGAGCCTCGCGGGACTGAGAAACCGTGGCTTGTAAGTCCCTCTTAAAAAATGGCGCGGGGCGGCAGCGGAGGTGGCCGCCAGCCCCACTGGCACCCTGCTTTTGCCCTGTGAAGGAACCCGGATGCTTCAGAGGAACCCACGCTGGGTTGGATATGGTGTTCATACTTTTTTATGCGTTAGATATGTTTTGGGAAGGTCTAGAGTGATTCGCGGTGTTTCCACGTTCACGGGGGTCCTGTGCCCCCAACCCTAGCGAAGGCGGAGGGAGGGACGACTGTATAACCAAGACGTAATTCTTTGGGGGGTTTTTAAGCCGAGGCTGGATGGCCGTCTGTCCGAGGGAATGCTTTGACGGCGGAACCGCCAGACCCCCGGGGTCTCTTCCAGCTCCGTGATTCTACACGGAAGCTCAGCGTTCACACTTAACCGTTGCAAAGGAGTGGGTCCTCTTGAACCCTTGACCCACGGGGCAGTTGCGACCTCCACATCTCTGTGACAGAGGCGTGCCGTGGTGCAGCTTCCCCGCACAAATTGAGGGGGGACCTGTGGGGAGGAAAGGAGATGGTATCCGGCTCCGCTATCCCCTTGTGCGTGCTCTGTGCTAACCGTCCTGCCGTCTCTTTTTTTCTGTCTGCCTCTCTGTGCCTCCGTAGGGCTGGAGAACAAGATGCTCTACAGGACATCTGGCTCCGAACTGAGGCAGGCCGTGAGAACCGGTAGGAACCAGTTCAGCCGGCCGTGGGGCTGGTGGGGAGGGAGGGAGGGAAGCAGCAGCGAAGGGGAGGCGGAGGCCGGGAAGGCAATGGGATGGAAGAGATTAGAAGCTGCAGGAGGGAGAGCGACAGACGGAAGGAAGGCGGAGGAAGAGAAATCTGCCTTGGCAATGGGGAGGAAATGGGACGTGGGGGGCAGAGAGAGGGCCGGGCTGCCCCTTGTTGCCATTTGCACGAGAAGATGCAGACGGAGAGAGGGTATTTTGCATTTTGCCTTTTGCCTTTTGCCTTTTGCATTGGCCCCCTCTTTCCCAGGTCTCGGAAGAAAGCCCACAGGGACCCCTTCGAAACAGAGATGCAATGGGGCGGAATTGGGGGGGGGGGCGGACCAAGATTTTTCAGCCTGCAAAGCACAGATGAGGGAGACCTCCCCAAGCGGCGAGGCATGGGGGTTTTGGGGGCCCGTCGCCCCAAAAGCTCAGACTTGCAGCGTGCCATCCAAATGCACCGCCGTGCACGAAGGAGTTGCGTGCAAGCCTAGCGATGTTGCAAGCAGGCCACGATGCTGAGGAGCCTGATGAGTTCGTTATCGTTAGCATCGCATAGAACAAGCACACGTGGTGTTCCATGCAAATATGGTCCGTTTGGGCTGTTGCATATCTTGCGGTATATTCTTTTTTAAAAAAAAATGAAGAAAAATATGCAATGAAAAAACAGAGAAAAAGAAAAAACCGTATCATGATTCGTGAAACTTTACATTGAGCCACGTCATTGTCGGCACAGATTAAGCAAATAAAGATCTGTAACCAAAATTCACAGCAGTTTCTACCCTATACGTTAAAATACAAAATGTTTAGACTTCCTCTTTTCCTCCTTAGTCCTTGCTAAATGTCCGTCTGTATAAATTTAGCATGTTCCTCTGTCAGAAATGTAGTTTCATGTTTGTTCTTGGGTTTGACACGAGCCGTTTAAGTTATCCTTGGCAGATTTAATTGTTAGATCAGAGTATTTAAAGAGTATGTTCTGTGGCACTGGGATATTGTTTGCGGGGCGCTCCGACGAGCTTCTGCTCGCTTCGTGGCTCCCAGAGACCTGTGGAACTCCCTGCCTAGGGAGATCAAGTTGTTCTGTTTCCTTCTGCCAGCAAAAGACCCATGAGATTCCCTCCGGCCCCTCACTCTGCCCCTTGCAAAAGACTCTTTGGACGGGGTGGTGAGCGGCAGCCATCTCTTCATGGCAACGGTTTGCCCGGGCAGACCCTGCTGGCTCCGTTCTCCCAAGGAAATGGGTCAGGTGGGGGGGAGATTTGGGCCAGAGACCCCCAACCACCCTTGCCCAGTCCCCCTTTGTCTCCCCCACCCAGACTGGGCGACGGTGGCAGCGGCCGGAGACCTGGAGAGCTTTGACGCCCTTTCACTCGGCGATGCCCTCAAGGGGTACCTGCGGGACCTCCCGACCCCCTTGGTGCCGGCCAGCGCCCAGGCGGAGATTCTGCAGGTGCTGCAAGGTGAGCGACGGGGGGGCTCGGCGTTCCGGCTGGGAGGTCTTGGGGGGCATTTGAGGTCCAAAGTTCACCGCATTTCCACCCGCCCCCAAACTCTTTGTCTTCCCCGAAAGCTCCTCTGAGAGGCTTTGGGGCAGGAACAGATTTTGAGACCACCACCACCCAAAACAGCCCCTGCCCCTTGGTCTGGCTTGCTTAGTGCAAACGGTGCAACCCAAACGCAGGGAAATGGGTCCGCGTTTTTTTTTTCGTTCCGGATAGTCGTTCTCGCAAGAAGCTTCGATGGACGCAGTCCGGAGAGAAAAGGAGGGAGCTGCTGGGATCGGGAGGTGGGTTTGGGGAGCTGTCTTTCCGGAAAGTAACTTCCCCAGCCCCCCCGGAGGAAGAGCGAAAAGAAGCCGTACTCTCAGCGGCCCCCCGCCCCTGCCTGCAGTCTCCTAGGGTCCTCATTTTTCTCCTAGCATGTTTATCTGAGGACCACTGGGCATGTGCAGAGTGCCACGTCCCGGGCTCCTGCTGAGCAACGAGCCCCACCAAGAGGCTCGAGGAGATCTCTTGCTTCCAACCCGCTTCTTCCTCCCCTGCAGACGCCGGCCCTGAATTCTTGCAGGCAGGGGGCCGCTGGGCACGTGCAGAGTGCCACTTCCCAGGCTCCTGCGGAGGAAGAGCCACGCCGAAGGGCTGGGGGAGATCTCTCTGTGGGAAATTGCAGCCTCTTCCTTCCTCCCCTGCAGATGCCGCCCCGGCGCCGGATCTTTGCCAAAAGCAGCTGCTCTCGGCCCTGGAGCCCCCTGCCCTGCCCCTTGCCCACCTCCTCACCCTCCGGTTCCTCCTGCGGCACTTGGCCAAGGTGGCCGCCCACGCCGAGAGCAACGGGCTCAGACCCCGGGCCCTGGGAGAGATCTTTGGGCCCCTGCTGCTCCGGGGGGCCCCCGCTGGCAGGTGGGTGCGGGGTCCGTCTTTCTGGGGAGGGGTCCTTGAAAACCGCGCAGAGGCTCGAAAAGCGATTGGAATTGGAAAAGGACCCAATCCCCTCCAATTTGGGCACTTCTGACGGGGAAAAAAAAGCCATATTTGCCGCCCGAAAGGTGCCAGGCGTGCAGGGAAGTTGCCGCTTGGGGGAAAAAACGTTTCCCAAAAATATTTGGGGTGGGGGGTGCCTCTCCAAGGTCCCTCAGGGGCCGCTGCAGCCCCCCCCAAAATGCTTTATAGGGAGGGACGCCACCCGACCATGAAGGCCGACCAGCTTGGTTCACCCTCTTTGCTTTGGGGGCAGTTGGGCAGAGGGGGAACCGGCAAGGGGGCCGGCAGGAAAGAGCTGGGAAAAGTAACTTGGGTGGAGGAGGGGGAACGGCAGCCGTCCCAAACCCTAGGGGTCCGGTCCAAAACCCAACCATGCGTCCAGGGCGTTAAGTTAAATTCCGGAGCTGTGCCGTGGGACGATATTTCTTTGCAAAGCCTGCGGAACTCACGGCCACTGACGAGAAAAGAGGGAAGGGGGCTTTACGTGTGTGTCTCGGGAACGGGGATATACGATAAATGGATATTGTGTCCCCCCGCTCACATTTCCCCCTCCCCACAGTGCCGAGGCTGCCCCCGACTTGCCCGTCCTCCTTCTCCAGACGCTTCTGCAGACCAAAGACCCCGAACCAGAGCTGCCCCCTCCAGGTAAAAACCGGGCGGGGGGTGTCCTGAAGGTGCTGCGGGATTTGGGGGCGTGATGAAAAAGACAGTTGGGGTCTGTACTGGGGGAGAGGGGAGAGAGGGGAGGCCAGCGGATGGGAACAACTCCCCTATTTCCCCCCCCTCTGGACTACAAGTCCCAGAATCCCTGGCCGTGCAGGGTGGGTGATGGCCAGCGTCGGGATCCAAAGAAATGGAACTGCTTCAAGGATTTGGGGGCAGGATTTGGAGGGGCTTCTCATGCCAAGATTTTTTTTTCCCCCCCAAGGAAGGGGAGGTCGTTATCTTTGGCTCTCGAAGTAAAGTAATATTACAGATTAACACCAAACATCAAATAGAAAAATACGCATCAACACCCAGTGCCAAGCACAAAACAATATGTATTAATGTTACCCGACACTAATCTATCATTAATCAAACCCAAAAACAACACAGACAGTACACATAATTAAGAACCAGTCCCCGCGCTTATTGCAAACAGCTCTTTGAATATTGATTATAAATTAACGTTCCTTTAAAAAATTATATTTCATCCTAGTAGTACGTTGTTACTCTTGTGTTGTATCTTCAACGCTTTAATAATGTTATGTACTTCCTACAAGTCTCCTTTCTTACCTACTAAAATAGTACAATTAAACCCATAATATGATCAAATCCTTGCCGAAATAGTTCTTTCTTAACCATATCGTGAATTCCTAGATCTGCTGACATTAATCTTCTGTTATATATTCTAACTCTAAAATTAATTGAACGTTATTTGATCATCGTCGCCTTAAATGAAACAATGCCATAACACTTTGACCGGAAAGAGTAGCAATAAAAAATAATTGAATATTATGTATCTTGCTTTGCATGATGTAATATTACCTAATGCCTTAGTTATATAGAACTAAATCATATTATTATTTTAATAACTAATATTATTTTAACAAGTTGATGATTTTGATTGACTGTTGAAACGAAACAGGGTGAATTGATCATAGTAGTTGTAGTAATTGATGGTAATAGTATCATCAATAATAATATCAGTTCATCCTCTGTTTTGTTTAAATGGTGGATCGGAGGTTTACATTCAAATAAGAAATTCTTGTTCGTTTGACCCTTTAATCTAGCTGTTAATTTATCAGTTTCAGCTATTTCGGCTAACCGATTAAGCTCTTTTTTCCAGCTCTGCCTCCCAAGCCCCCCAAGCCAAAGGCGGTGGTGGCCCCCCTCCCCAATGGCAGCGGCAATGGGACCCCCCTCCAGGATGCTGAGTGGTATTGGGGTGACATCTCCAGGTAGGAGAGGCCGCGAGATGGGAGACCACCCGGGGAGGGAAGGGTGGAAGTGAGCAGGATTCGAACCCGACGCAAAGAGGGGAGAGCCTGCCGTGCGTCCAGCCGTGACCTCCGGGGAGTGACCGGCCCCTTTCACCCCCTCTGCCCCCCAGGGAGGAAGTGAACGAGAAGCTCCGGGACACTCCGGACGGGACCTTCCTTGTTCGAGACGCGTCCAGCAAGATCCAGGGCGAGTACACCTTGACCCTCAGGTGAGGAGGAACCGGGTTTTTTTTTTTTTGCAAAACCGGCTTTGCTGTGCTGCGTTGACCTCTTTTGAAGTAAGATTTTAGTTAGGTTTAATTCCCTCGTCGTTTAACGCGGCTTCAGGCTGTATTCCAAAATCCGGAAAAATCTGGAATACAGACCCAAGCTAAATACGGAGCTAAATCTTAATTTTCCAACTATAGGAGGAGCCGCCCTTATCTGCAATGCTTGGGACGGGACGCGTTCTGTATTTCAGATTTTTTTGGATTTTGGAATACAGCCCCTTTTGGGAATAGCCTCGCCGTGCCTTGTTCGTTTGCCGCTTGTGTTGCAATAGGAGACACAAAGCTGGAGAGAGGCTGCGGATCTGTGCAATCCAGGGATAAATTCAATAAATAAAATAAGCTGTTTTTTTAAAAGATCTATTGCTGCTTGCACAGCTTTATAAGTTTTTGCATGTTTTATTTGTTTGAGTGCTGGTGATGTTTTTTAACCTGTAGGAAGCCGCCTTGGGTCCCATCTTAAGAAAACAGGTGGCATATAAATTCAATAGATAGATAAATAGATAATAGACAAACATGATACGTAAATGGATAGATAGTAGGCGGATGGATAGATAAATAGATAAGATGGGTAGTTAGATAGACGGATGTAATTGATAGATAGATTGGCTGCAGTTTCTCCATCTCTCAGTCTTTCTATTTTTGCAAAGAGAGGAGATCGGAAAGACAAATAAGTAGGCCTGCCACGGCCTCAAAGGTGGAAGCGGGCAGCTGGCAGCAAAATTTTGGGGTTTTGGATTTCCGGATAAGGGAGGCCTGACCTGTATATGCCTTTTATCGTATTCTCTGCCTTTTCGAGTCCCAGCCCGGGAGAAAGGTGGGATGGAAATAAAGGGAGGGACGGGCAGCCAGGCAGCCCACCGGACCCCTTGGGCAAGAGATAGCCGCATCGGGGAGGTGGAGGAACAGGTGTTGGGGTGCAGCCGCCTCCGAAAATGATCCCTCTCCCCCCCCCCGTGGTACACCCAGAAAAGGTGGCAACAACAAGCTGATCAAGATCTTCCACCGGGAGGGGAAATACGGCTTCTCGGAGCCCCTCACTTTCGGCTCGGTCGTGGAGCTGATCAACCACTACCGGCACGAGTCGCTGGCCCAGTACAATGCCAAGCTGGACACCCGTCTCCTCTACCCCATCTCCAAGTACCAGCAGGTGAGGGGGTGGTTCTGCCCCGCCGGGGGCCGCGTGGGGCTCCGGAGAGTCGGGGAAGCGACGTGGATTTGGGGAGGGGCGGGGAAGCGACGCGGAGCATCCGCAGCCTGGGGCAATCTATCCGTAAATTTCGGGGGGATGCTGGGAACTGAGGTTCTGGCCGCCCCTTTCTTGGCAAACCTGGTCACTTCTGCTCTTGGTGTCAGAGGGGTCTTTTGGGGCTGAGTTTTGGCCATAAAACGGAGCTTCCCGTGTTCCGAGGCAGTCTGTCCGAGCGCTCGTCGCGGAGAAGGAAGCCGTATCTTCTCCTCGCGCGCTCAGCAGAAGTTTCTTTCTGCCCCCCCAACGTGGGTCTGTCTTCCAGCTTCGGCTCCCAAGCCCCCCAAGTGAAACTAGGATGCAAAGAGCATGAGACTGAATAAAAAGGGCACAAACTCCCTTTGACTTGTGAGGTTCACACAGGGCCAGGGGTCAGTTTTTTCCCCCAGCTCTGGTGGGCACTGGACTGCTGGCCACAGTAGCCCTTGCGAGAGAAGGAGGGGAGGAACGTGTTGGCCGTGCGAGAGGGGTGCCAGGCACCCAGGGGATTAAAATCTTGGTTGGGGGGTGAATCGGGTTTTCCTCCCGGAAGGAACGGAGACCCGGCTTTCCCCCAGGGAGCCTTTTGTGGGGAGACTGGCTGCTCCTCTTGGAAAGGGTATTCGCCCAATTAGGAACCAGATCACTGTCAAAAAGCAGAAAGCATTGAAATGCGACCGTTAAACATGCAAAAAAAAACCCCAAATATATTCAAATAGAAAGCTTATAGAATCATAGAGTCCTAGAGTTGGAAGAGACCCCAGGGGCCATCTGGCCGAACCCTATTCTGCCGTTCAGGGACACGTGTCAAAGCATTCCCAATAAGCAGGTGCTCTGCTTAAAAACCTCCAGAGAAGGAGGAGGCTCCACCATGGAGGCAGCAGCGTATTCCACGGCCAGACAGCTCAGTTCCTCCTGAGGTTTAGGCGGAATCCCTTTTCCTGTAGTTTGAATCCATTGCTCCTAGTCCGCGTCTCCGGAGCAGCGGAGTTCTGCGTGGGTTCTGTCCTGTATGGGTTGTGGTTGCAATCGAAAAGGGTCGAAAGAGCGGATGGTTGGAAAACAGGCCAGCGAAGAGCAGGGGGTGCCCGTATTCCCTGTGGGTCCAGAAAGAGATCCAGAGGTGGGGACTTCTAGGACGGCGTGTGGCCTTCCTCTTCCTCCTCCTCCTCCTCCAATGCGTTTCCTTCCCGGCAGGACCAGGTGGTCAAGGAGGACAGCGTGGAGGCGGTCGGGGAGCAGCTGAAGGTCTACCACCAGCAATACCAGGACAAGAGCCGCGAGTACGACCTGCTCTACGAGGAGTACACCCGCACGTCCCAGGTGAGACCCCCGCGCCTCTTTGGCTACCACCCCGTGGGACTTGGCCGGTGACCGAAATGAGGCAAACCTTTGCCTTAGTAAACGGAAAGTAAAATGGAACGCTGCAGCATATTTCCGTATCGTTAATATTGGTGCATGGAGCGTTCCATTTTACTGTACGCCCGCTTGCCTCATTTTGGTTTGCTCTTTGGACCTGTTGCTGATTTTTTCCTACTTGGTCGGTGACCGCCAGGGGTCGGGGTGCCTTCGCTGTCCCCCTGGGGGTCCCTAACGCCCCTTTTCCAGAGCGAGGGGTCCGGCTTTTTGCAAGAGGAACTCGGCTTCTGAATTGGGGGAGGATTGCCCCTTGTGCGTAAAAAGGTCGGGGTACCCTGGTTCTCATGCCGCCCCCAGTTCCGAACTGATTGTTGGGGTCCCCGAGGGCTGGACTCTGTTTTGGGGAAGCTCTTGCAAAAAGCGGCCAAAATCCAGGAGCCCGTTTTCAGCCAAATGCTTTTCTGGCTTCCCAGTTGGGAGGGAAAAAGGCACTTCAGCCCCTTGGGAGCAGGAAGAGAAGGGGTCTTCTTGGCCAAGAAATCACCAGGGTGGTGGTCACTTTGGAAAGCCCAGTGGCTTGTTGTGCCCCGTCCCTTCCCTGCATGAGTACGGGTGGGTAAGTGGGAATTTCCTCTTGGCTCGGACCACTTGGTCCATCTTCCCCGCTCTCCTCCTCCTCCTTGCAGGACCTGCAGATGAAGCGGACGGCCATTGAGGCCTTCAACGAAACCATCAAGATCTTCGAGGAGCAGTGCCAGACGCAGGAGAGGTGCAGCCAGGACTACATGGAGCGCTTCCGGAGGGAAGGGAACGAGAAGGAGCTCCAGCGGTAAGGCTCGGGCGGCAGCAGGGCTGGAGTGGGCGGACAGGAGCGAGGCCCGGGAAGGGAAACGCGGAGAAGGAGATTGCAAAAGGAGAATTGGTAGCCGTTTTTGAGGGTCACAGAGCCATAGAATAACAGAGCTGGAAGAAACCCCAGGGGTCAGCCCGTCCAACCCCCTGCTATGCAGGAAGACACCATCAAAGCCCTCCCTTTGACAGATGGACATCCAACCTCTGTTTTGAGACCTCCAAAGGAGGAGGAGACTCCACCACACTCCATGGAGGCAGCAGCAGATTCCACGGCCGGACAGCTCTGACCGCCAGGAAGTTCTTCCTGAGGTTCAAGTGGAATCTCCTTTCCTGCAGCTTGAATCCATTGCTCCTTGTCCTAGTCTCTGGAGCAGCAGAAAACGGGCTTGCTCCATCTTCAAGATGACATCCCTTCAGCTATTTAAGCGTGGCTATTGCGTCCCCTCTCAACCTTCTCTTCTGCAGTCTAAACATCCCCAACTCCATAAGCTTCTCCTCAGAGGGCTTCATGGCTTCCAGACCCTCCACCATTTTGGCCACGCTCCTCTGGACATGCTCCAGCTGGTAAATATCCTTCTTGAACTGTGGTGCCCAGAACCAGACACAGTATTATTCCAGATGAGGTCTGACAAATACAGAATAGAGCGGTACCATCACCTCCCTTGATCTAGACACCATCCTCCTATTGATGCAACCAAGAATCGCGTTGGTTTTCTTGGCTGCCGCATCACACTGCTGGCTTATGTTCAGCTTGTGGTCCACCAAGACCCCTAGATCCCTTCCAGAGGTACTGTTATCCAGCCCCGTGTCCCTCATCCTATCTTTGTGCATTCCATTTTTTTCTGACCTTACGTTTCTCTGTTGAAACTCATTTTGTTAGCCTGGGCCCTGTTCTCCAATCTGTCAAGGCCATTTTGAGATTTGATCCTGCCCTCTGGCATATTAGCAACCCCTCCCAATTGGGTGTCGTCTGCAAATTTGATCAGCACGGCCTAATTTTGTGCTGCCGGAGGAACATCCGAGCCCCCCGAGGGGCAGCGGTCACCTCTAGGGCTCGGACCCACCCCTGAGAAGGAGCACGCTTTGCTCCGTGGCCCGACTTTGCACGAATGCAAAAATAATGCGGAAGGAGGAGACGTCATTATTTACATAATGCATCACGTGTGTCACCTTGGAACGTCCTCAAATAACCGGCAAATTTGGTGACATCCATCCAGCAGCCATTTTCCTGTGAGAAACTGTTGGCCCTTGGTGTCTGCGTGGCTGTCTGCTCCTGACCTCCCTCGTATTGTGAGTCCCAACTAAAATAAGAGTCGGTAATAGGACTGTAAGTCAACAATTGCTGCAACTGTCTGCTCTAGTTGAGTGTAAGAATAGGATTAAATAGGCTGATATAGGGTGTTTTTTGCAAGATCCATGTTCTCAGGTGAGACTCTCCACTGATGGCTGAGGAGAATTTCTCTTTCCAGATTTAGAGCAAAAAGCCCCTTTAAAGCTGAGTTTTGGGGACTCCTGCAAGACCACCAACTTGATCGTTTCTCCTCTGTGAATGCGCATTTTGAGAAGACGGGTGTCTTCATCTTTGTTTGCATTTAAGTCGTACCCAATTCACAGTGAGCCTGTCTTGGGGCTTTCTTGCAAAGATTTATTCAGAAGGCATTTTCCCTGGTCTTCCTCTGAGGCTGAGAGAGCGGCCACCGGAGAGGTTTCTGTGGCTGAGCAAGGATTTAAATTGTGGTCTCCAGAGCCGTAGCTGAGTGCCGCCTCGGACTGTATTCTGTTGCATTTTTAATCCCACCCTCAGTCACCTTTCCGCACAAAAAAACAGCACTCGAAACAGTGCCTGTTTGGTGGTGCGATCGTGAATCTGTTCCCAGTTTTACGTCTGAACTTTAACTGAGCTGGTGCCAAGCCTGTATATGGGGAGGTGATCCTGCCCCCCCAGCTTTGTTTCTTTTCTGGTTCAGACCAAAGTCTAAAGTGCCGCTGAGGTGGGAGCGGTCCAGTGGCCACAGACTCTCAGCAGCCAACAAGCCATTGCAAATTCCTTTTTGCTTTTGCAAGCTCGACAGAGCCCGCAAGACAGCCTGGAGGGGAAGGGGGCCTTTCATGCACCGATAACAGCTCCCCTCTTTCTTTCTCCCCCTCCGAAAAGGATCCTGATGAATTCGGAGAAGCTGAAATCCCGGATCACGGAGATCCACGACAGCAAGATGAAGCTGGAGCAAGACCTCAAGCAGCAGGCGGCCGAGAACCGGGAGATCGACAAGCGGATGAACAGCCTCAAACCGGATTTGCTCCAGCTGCGGAAACTCCGGGACCAGTACCTGGTGTAGGTGACCCCCTTTCCAAAAAAGGCTAGGCGACAAATGCCACCTGCATCCCCATCATCCTTCTTAGCTTCCCGTTTCCTTAAGGAACCCCCACTGTTCCCCCGTGGCCTTTCAGTCAGATTTAGCCGCTGTCACAAGTCCTGCAGAAAAAGGATAACCTCCACTTGATTCACAATTATCTACCCGGCGCTTGGGCGAAAAAAAAATACCGTTTTTAGATTGCAACTAACACAGTGCACGGCCAGTTAAGAGATTCTGGAAGTTGTAGCCCCCAAAAGTTTTTTCCCCCTCCTGGGAGCGCTGTAATTTTTGCAAGCTATGGTACCAGTTTAAAGCGTTTTATTTTATTTTGTCCTGATGTGCAGGAACAACTTTTCTTGCATCTGGGAGAGCGGACAGCCCAGATGCGAATCTGATGCTGATTTATCTCTTCGTTCCAGCTCTGGCTTTATTTCTGTCCCTTAAAGTCTCCCCACCTTGCACAGTGCCAGCTGGAAAAATGCCACTTCTCTTGCCGGTGGGCATCTGTGCTTTAGTCAAGGTGTTTCTGCCCGTAACTGATTTGGTTCCAACCCAGCAAGGAGGGATGTGTCCCTTCTTCAGCAGACGTGGGCAGAGAAAGGGGTGATCGCTCCTCTCTGATCTCTTCCAGGTGGCTGACGCAGAAGGGGACCCGGCAAAAGAAGATCAACGAATGGCTCGGAATCAAGAACGAAACTGAGGAGTAAGCGGCTCAGAATCCCACAGATTGTGTGTGTGTGGGGGGGCGGAATTAAAGTCCTGGGGCCGTGTCTGCCCTCTTGGGGCTTCCTTAGGGTCTCTGCCCCGTTCCCCGAGGCAGCGTCTTTGCATGGCTTCCCAGTGTCTGTGCTGGGTTTTAGTCTGAACGTTTTCAAAGCTTTGGCTGGCAACGCGGACAATTAAAGCAGGTTGGTGTTCTTTTGGCCACTGCCTACCCTGGATGGATGTGGCCCCCCTAGGGAGCACAGAAGGGGGGGGAGTGGCAAAAGGGCCCCTCACCCTGGCATTTAGGGCCCCTCTTGGCCAGGCAGTTGGCTGCCAGTCAGGGGGCTTCATCCCCTCCTGCTGTCCTTATTCAGCGTCCTCCTGTGCCCAGCAGGTTTATAGGGGGAGCCTGGGGGGGTCCCCTAAAGAGGACAGAGTGACCCCTAGAGAGGCCTCTTCTTAACCAGGGGACGTGATGGGAGCTGGTGAGTTGAGGCTGTCCCAACGCCACCAAGCCAGGGTGTGCCGTGATGCCCACGTGTGCCCCTCACCCACCCACCGCAGTGCTGGAATAATGGGATAGTAGAGTTGGAAGAGACCCCAGGGGCCATCCAGTCCAACCCCCTCCTATGCGCCCATCAAAGCGTTCCCAACAGCCTTTGCTTAAAAACCTCCCAAAGAAGGAGGAAGCTCCACCACGCTCCTTCCTGACCGTCGGGAAGTTCTTCCTGAAGTTCAGGTGGAATTTCCTTTCCTGCGGCGGGAATCCATTGCTTTCCGGAGCAGCCGAAAACGAGCTCGCCCCATCCTTGATGTGGCATCCCTTCCGATCTTTAAACGCGGCCGTCGCGTCCCCCTCTTAACGTCCCCTTCTGCCGACTAAACATCCCCAGCTCTCTAAGCCACTCCTCAGAGGGCTTCGTGGCTTCCAGACCCTCCGCCATGTCGGCCGCCCTCCTCGGGACACGCTCCAGTGCTGTACCCAAAAAGAGGAGGTGCAGCCAAATCCTCGGTTTCGTTCGGAGATTCTGGGAGGCGTGCTTCCAAGATTTTGCAAACGTTGTTTTCCTTCTCAAGGCCAGCTTCCCTCCCCTTTGTAGAAGGTGGCCGTGCTCCCCTCCGTTCACCCGTCTGTCCGTCGGTGACCCCCCAAATCAAGGCCCAGTTGTGTTTCTCTGCCCCGTGCAGCCAATACTCCATGATGGAGGACGAAGAGGAGCTGCCCCACCATGACGAGCGGACGTGGTACGTGGGCAAGATCCACCGTGCCCAGGCGGAGGAGATGCTGGCCGGCAAGCGGGACGGCACCTTCCTGATCCGGGAGAGCAGCCAGCGCGGATGCTACGCCTGCTCGGTCGTGTGAGTTCCCCCTCCTCCCTGTTTGCTTTTTGAAAAACACACAAGGCTGGATCCTGCTGTTGCTCCCAAGTAAAATGGTCTCACTGAAGTACATAGCAGCTCACCGGGCAACGAATGGGTTCAGTGGGCCTGCCCTAGAATGCAAGCATTAGAAGAGACCCCCAGGGGCCATCCGGTCCAACCCCCTTCTGCCATG
Organism: Cyclura pinguis; assembly: GCA_030412105.1. Classification (NCBI taxonomy): domain Eukaryota; kingdom Metazoa; phylum Chordata; class Lepidosauria; order Squamata; family Iguanidae; genus Cyclura; species Cyclura pinguis. The sequence continues at coordinate 8,134,453 of CM059614.1, read as the reverse complement.
GAGGAAGATGCAATCAAAACACTCCCTTTGACAGGTGGCCATCCAGCCTCTCTTTAAAAACCATCAAAGAAGGCGGAGACTCCAACACACTCCATTGAGTCAGCAGCGGATTCCACCAACTTTCTTGCTGATGTTTAGCTGAAATTTCTTTTCCTGGAATTTGAATCCATTGCTCCATATCCTAGTCTCTGGAGCAGCAGAAAAGAAGCTTGCACCATCTTCTTTTCAAATGTTTAGGCATGGCTATCATGTTGCCTCTTAATTTTCTTTTCTCCTGGCTAAACATACCCAGCAACCTAAGCTGCTCCTTGTAGGGCTTCATGGTTTCCAGATCTAGTTGGGACTCAACAGCAGGATCCGGGCTGCAGTCTTGGTCTGTTTAATTGTGTGTGTGGTTTGAGGAAGGCTGAACTGTCTAAATCCCCCCTCTCCACACACACACAGACACGCACCATGGAGATTTCAGCACAAAGTTGCCTGGCCTGAGATCAGCATCTCCCTGGATTTTGTGGCCTGGGGGGCACATAAAATCATAGAGCTGGAAGAGAGCCTCCAAAGGCCATCCAGTCCAACCCCGTTTCTTCCATACAGGAAGACACAATCAAATCACGCCGAGCAAATGGCCACCCAGCCTCTGCTTAAAAACCTCCAAAGAAGGGGGAGACTCCACCACACTCCATAGAGGCAGCAGCAGATTCCACTGCCGAACGGCTTTTACCATCAGGAAGTTCTTCCTGAGGTTCAATGGAATCACCTTTCCTGCAGCTTCAATCCATTGCTCCGTGTCCTAGTCTCTGGAGCAGCGGAAAACAAGCTTGCTCCGTCCTCAGCATGACATCCCTTCAGATATTTAAGCATGCCTATCCTGTTCCCTCTTCACCTTTTTGCCAGGCTAAACATACCCTGTTTAAAAACGGCTTGTCTCCTTCTGCTGATTTTGCCAACGGCTTCCCCCAAGCTGCCGAAGGTCTTTCTTATGGGCTAGAAAAGTCCCTTTTTGGACTGCAGCTCCCTGGCTTGGGGATGCCGGAAGCTGTGGTCAGAAAGAGCAGCCATGCCAAGAGGCTCTGCTCCCATTTCTCCGTGGGAGAAAACGGTGGCCCGTGCGCCGATGCTCCCCAGTGACGCCTTTCTCCGTTCTTCTTTCTTTCCTTTCCAACGCCACCCCTGCAGGGTGGACGGTGACACCAAGCACTGCGTGATCTACAAGACGGCCACGGGATTCGGCTTCGCGGAGCCCTACAACCTCTACGCCTCCCTCCAGGAGCTGGTCCTCCACTACCGGCACACCTCCCTCGTCCAGCACAACGACTCTCTCAATGTCACCCTCGCCCACCCTATCCTCGCCCAGCCCCCGCCCAGGTGAGGGGCCCCCCCGGAGGTCCAGGGGGTGGCTGGAGGCAGGGGAGTCCCTTCCCGGTCGCCCCATTTCCACCCACTGTGTCCCTCTCTGGGGGGGACCTCTCTGCACCCCGACTTCTCTTCCTCTCTGCACGGCTCCCGGCTGCTGCAGGCAGCCCCCCGACACCCCCAAACCTGGCATTCCTCCAGAAGGGAGCCGGCTGTCCCCTCTCCCTGCCTTTCTGGTTTATATCCGTGAAAGAAGTCCACCTCCCACGTCTGTCCCGTGACGATCCCCGTCCGTTCAGCCGCAGCAGCAACTTCTATCCTTAAATATGCAAAAATGGGGGAGAGGGCCGCTCCCCACACTTACCTGCCCAAGGGGTCCATCTCTTCCCATTCAGCAGCCTCCCCCCCCCCAAATGCAGACCCAATTGCGGGGAGGGGGTGCGGCTTGCTTGGAGGCCCCCCCCCGAGCAGCGGCCCTCTTTCTCCTTCCAGGGGAGAAGGGGCTCCCCATTTTCCCAAAGGAGGCTGGCCCCACTGCTCAGCACTGCCCTTCTTTGGCACCCTGTTTTTGGGGGGCAGCAGCGTTTCCTCGCCCCAGCAAGATGGCATCCCCCTTGCCCAGCTTACAAAGCCATAAAGACTTTTTGCAGCCCGGGTGCGGGAGGGAAGGGGCTGGGGGCCGCGGGGCAGAAGGTGAACCTATTCTGTGGCTCGCTCGCTCTCTTTGTGACCCCCAGACTTTTTTCTCCCCCCCCCACCTGCTGCCTGTTCCCCAAACAAGGGCTGCTTGGGACCCCCAAGCACTGCCCAAAGCCATTTTGGAGCATCTCACCGTCCACCTTTCCTTCCGCTTTTGCTTTTAGTCCCTCCGCAGGGGTCCTGCTCCTCCTCACAGAAGCCCCCGCCCCGCCCCTTTGGGACCCCAAAGCCAAAGGGGAGCGGGGCCCCTCCGCCCATGTGATCTTTCTGCCCCCTTTTCCCATGGGGGTCCCGGCCTCCGAGTGCCCCCCATCCCAGGATATGCAATAACATCTTCCTGCCGCCAGCACCATTTCCCAAGTCCCTTCCATCTGAGAAAGGAAAGTAATGTTTTCTCTAGATCATTGTAAAAGCCAGTATTTGTGTTAAAATTTGTTACTGTAAGACACACAAACACACACACACACACACACAGAGATGTTTAAAAAAAAAAAGAGAAGAGACTTTTGTACGGTACTTCGAAAAGGGAAAATAATTAAAATGTGTTCCTGCAAAACTGCCGGCGGTGTTGGTGAGTTGCTATTCCTCTTCCTCTCCATTTGGGCTTAAAAGACCAAACCTGCCCGGAAGCCCCCCGGTGAGTCCTGGGAGGGGGGGCCAGGAGCCAACGGGGAGCCTTTTTGAGGAAGTCACCCCCCCCATCTGCCCCTTCCCCGGAAAAGGGAAACGAAAGTGTGACCTGTGTTGGAGGGCAGTTGGGACGGGAACCACGGGGAGGGACTTCCTCTTTGAAACTCCCTTGCGTCCTCTGCTGTGCCCCTAAATGCTTCGGACGGTGGGGGGCAAAGCACGACCCTCCGCCCCTTTTGGGGCTGCAGCCCCCGTCCTTCCTTGCTGAGTGATAGGGGTTTCAATTCCATGCCGAACGCGAGTGCCGTCCTGAACACTGAGGCACGTTGCTGCAACAAGGCAGCAGACGGTTTGTGCACGGGGAGAGACCCCCAGCTTTGACCGTGATGGGGTCCAGCTCCCTCAAAGCCAGGGGAGATCTGCTCCCCAAACTACCCATTCTGCCCAGGATGTCTCCGGACCACCGTCAAGCCCCTCCATCGTTGCTTTTATGGCTTGAAGTAACCCCATGTCGTGGAGCCAGGGCCCTTCTCCCACCCAGTACCGACTTCTTTTCTTGAACGGGGGATAGAAATTGCTCAGGTTCCATTAATTAAGCGCTGCCACCACCCACTGAATTAAATCCCTGTCGTAGCAGCACCGTGGATGGTCACACCTCAAACGGCCGAGCAAATGCAAAAGCTATCCAAAAAGATCCCGGACACGATTGGATTCTTCTGTGCCGCCGGACAGCTTGTTAATGCTCCCCTGTGAGCCTAACAATTGCCAAACCCATCTTCCCGGGAGGCCCGGCTCACTGCAGAGCTGGAGGCCGGGGGCAACAAAAGAGTCCCACCATGTTAGGTGCGCGGGAAGGAAAGCTGGCCGTCCTGGTGCAAGACGCGCATCCGGCATCGTCCCCCGGCGTTGGGGAAGCAGAACAAACGCTGCCGGCCTTGACCGCCTGCCAAAAACTAGGACCACGCCTGGGATTTGCATCTGCTGAGAACATCAGGACTGGGAAAAGGAGAGGCTTGTTAATGGGCTGTGGAACTGCCCGCCACAAGGTGGCCAACTTGGGTGGCTTTAAGAGGCGGACTGGATCGGTCCACGGAGGAGGAGAAGGGATGCCGATGGCGACTGTAAGCAGTCACTTGGACTGAAAAAATCCCTTAAAATGTAGTATATGTGTAAACCTTGTGTATATCCTATGGTTATATATACTGTATTTGCTGGCATATGACTCGCTTTTTCCCCCCAGAAAACAGTTTGAAAATGGGGTGCATCTCATCCCCGGGCAAATACAGTAATTGCATGCGGATAACAATCGCCATGTTGAGAAACAGAGTTGTCTATTAATACATATTTGCACACCAAAGAAATAAATTGCTCTAGTTAGCAGAGGATGTAACACTTGCAATTTTTTTTTGCCATGCAATTAACAGCATCTGCGTTGCAGAAACCATAGGCAAGGGCAGTGATGATAACAGTAGCCAAATTCTGCAAAACAGTCAGTGGTAACTTTGATTCACTTCCTCAATCCACTGGTTTTTTTGGGCTGCAGTCACAATAAACATGCAAAGAGTACATGGTTTCTGTAACTTAGAGACTGTCCGTCTATTGCTTTGTAGAAAAATCGAAAATATTTCCTCCTCTGACAACTAGAACAATTTATTTCTTTGCAAAAAATATGTATTAATAGTAAAAGGCAACTCTGTTTCTCAATTATTATGATATCCATATGCAATTATAGGTAACGATAGGGTATACACAAGGTTTTTCTATTATATTTTTGGGGGTTTTTTCAGTCCAAGTGACTACTTATAGTACCTAGTTTGAAGTCGGTTTCGGTGTTTTTGTGCATCTAGTCAATGGCTACCGGCCAACAAGGCTACTGGCCGGCTCATGCCAAGTTACAGGGGAGAAGGGGAGGGTCTCATTTGCAACCCTGCGCTGCTAGCGGACTTCCTCCTTCGACCACTTTGGGACATGGCCCTGGGTCAAAGAGCGCCTTCCAGGCCTGATCCTGGCCTCCTCCTCCTCCTCCTCCTCCCTGCCTTTGGGGTGTTTTTTTGCAGCACAAATGCAACAGTCAGCAATTTTTGCAGCCAAAAAGAAAGCTACCCGACGCAGCTTTTGACAGAGGAACGCTTGCAGGGGGTGGGAGTGTTGCCTTCTCGCAAGGTTTTTCGGGGTCAGGAGGCCTGGATCCAAGATAAGCCCAGGAGAGTTTGCATTTTCAGGCGCCCGGCTGCCGTTTCCTCAATCCGCCAGTCTCCTAAGCACGGTGTGTAGATGTTGAATCAATCTGCTTCCCCAGCCACATTCTCCTTTGGGGGCGGACTGGCTTCGAGGGAGACCCCTCAACAATTTCATCACCGTCTAGGTTCTTCGGGTGGTGAGTTTTGGCAGTTTCCAAACTCCAGGGCTGGGAAAGGATTGCAGACTGCAGCTCCCATAATCCCTCACCATTGGTTGCATGCTGGCTAGAAGGACCCCTGGCAGCTGGAGTCCAGCAACATCTGGAGAAACGCGTTTTGTCCCCCCCCTCCCCACTTTCATGTAGGCCCAAAATGACCCTCTCCCCCCCAAAGGGGTGGGGAGCGAGGAAAGAAACAGGAAGTCCAAAGGTCTGGGCAGAAGTTGTGGCTGTTGCAGCTGCAGGACAGGCGGAGCCGCCCGGGGACATTTTCCACGAATTGGAAGTGTGTGGCTCCTGGTTGAGGTTTTGAATCATAAAATCCCACAGTTGGAAGAGACCACAAGGGCAATCCAGTCCACGGAGGAACAAACACTCAAACCACCCCCAGCAAATGGCCAACCAGTCTCTGTTTAAAAACCTCCAAAGAAGGAGGAGGCTCCACCACACTCCACAGAGGCGGCAGCAGAGTCCACTGCTGAACAGCTCTGACCATCAGGAATTTCGTCCTGAGGTTCGGGTGGAATCTCTTTTCCCGCAGCTTGAATCTGTTGCTTCTTGTCCTAGTCTCTGGAGCAGCAGAAAACAGGCTTGTTCCATCTTCCACATGACATCCCTTCAGATATTTAAACATGGCCATTGTGCTCCCTCTTAACCTTCTCTTCTCCAGGCTAAACATATCCAGCTCTTTACGCCTCTCTTCACGGGGCTTCGTGGCTTCCAGACCCTCCACCATTTCGGTCGCCCTCCTCTGGACACCTTCCAGCTTGTCCATATGCTTCCTGAGTTTTGCTGTCCTGAACCGGATACCGTATTCCTTCAGGTGGGGTCTGGCCAAAGAGAACATAGGCCATTTCCGCCCTATACTGTTATAGTGCTTTTATTCCACTTTCGACGCTTTCCTATGGAATCCTGGGGTTTGCAGTTTACAGAGGGGCCTTTAGACTTCCCAGCCAGAGAGCTCTTTGGCCTCAGGAAACTACAAACCCCAGAATTCCATAGGAGGTTGAAAGTGGAATAATAGCACTTTTAACAGTATTGTGTGGAAGTGGCCACAGCGCTGCTACGGCCACTCCAAGTTTTGTCCAATTTGGGGTCTTTGAGGAGGTAAGGGAGATAAAACTATTGTTTCTTGGGTCCCCAAATCACACTGGGTTTTTGTTCTAGCTTTCAGGGGCTTTGCCTATGTCTGGGGAGGGGGACCTCTCCCCCCAAGCCCACTCCCACCCCAAGCCAGCCCCACTCCCACCCCAAGCCAAGCCGTCTCCTAAGGCGGAGATGGCAGGTGGACTGAGGAAGAGCTTGGGGTTCGGCTCTGGCACCCTTGCCCTGGCTTTGCAGCTTCTCTCTCCCCCTCTTTAGAGACAAAAAAGCCCAGCAGAAGCCCAGCGAGCTGTGATCTGAAGGACAACAGCCCTGTGAGGTGGGACTGGAATGGCTTCGCCAAGGCCTCTCCAGGGAACTTAGTTGGGTCAGAACTTGAATTCTCATCCGGCTGTAGCCTGCACGGCTGTGCTGACCCTCCACCTACAACGAGCGAGCCGTCGTTTTGAAAAGAGAAGGTGCTTGGCACAGCAAATCCCGTCTTGGTGTTAAAAATTATTTGTATTTTAAACTGGCGCATCTGGTACAGGAGGAGAGGGGAGAAAAGCAAACGCCAGCAGGGCGGGTGAACTCGAATCTCTGGCAAGGCCTTTGCGGGAATGGCCCCCAAACGAGTCTCACGGCCGTCGGCGAAGCAAGATGCCCATCCGAAGCTCAGATACAGGCATGGCAGGATGGGACTGAGCAGGTGGGAAAACGCCTCTTGCTTCCCCCAGGGCGAGCCCGTTATTAACAAGGCAATTAGGCATATTTATACAGTTGTGGGAGTGGAACAGAACGTCGCAGGATTCGGAAAGATGCCCACGGATCCCATGGCACTCTGCCCAGCTCCCAGCCCTCTGGAATAATAACATCAGGTCAAAGAAAGTGAGCAGATGGTGTGAGTGCAAGTCCCATTCTCCTCAACAGGTCTGCTCTTGTTGGGGCAGAGATTCCACTTAGCCCCTGACTGAAGCATTCCAGCTTTTCCAGGAGTGATTTGACTGCATCTCCCATCAGGTATCAGCATCTCTTGGGGGCTACGGAGTGCCATCGAGCCACACCTGGTCTCCTTCTCTTGCCAACGGGCCATTCCCGAAAAGGTCTGCCGCAAACAAGGTCTTGTAGCTTGCTTCCCAGCTTCCACACTTCAGTGCCAGCGCCTGAAACGTCCCCGTCCCACGGAGGAATCAGTAGTGCCTTTGAGATTACTATCGGAGGAGAAGAGAAAGGGGTCTCTCGGTGAACCCCCAAATAAGGGACCTCCGACCCTGATGGCTCTTCTCAGGTCTCCTTGCAAACTCCAGGCTTCCTTTTCTTTTCCTGCTTCTCCCAGTGTTTTTGTCATGTGAGTCCTGCAAGCTTCTGCAGGGTCCAAAGTGCAAAAGCCTCACCTGGGAGTCCGTCTGGCTTCGAGGGAGGAGGGGGCCTTGTTTGGCTGTTCCTGGGGTCCGTCGTTTGCCACCTGGAACCCCCGAGTGGCCATCAGCAGCTCTCCCCGGGCCTTGCACACTTTTGTGGCTTCCTGGCCAGATCTTCCCGGGGCCATTTTTTGCTCCATTTTGGTCTCTCTCTCTTTTGGGGAGAGAAAGAGGCATTTGGAAAAGACTGTCTTGGAGAGGCCCTCCGCCAGTGTCCGACACACACACAGTCTTGTTGCCACTGCCCCATATCAGTCTTTGGGGCATTCGGTGTGGGCAAAGCCCCTCTGCTGCAGGAGACCCTCTCGGTAGCAGCGCCCTCCCACCCACAAAGCCCCTCGCTTAATGGGACACGCAGTCCCTCCTCCTGCGTGGGAAGGCTTTTGTGGGTGCAAAGCTGCTCCTGGATTCCTTTTTAGGTCCTTTTACGCTAAGACGACTCACAGGGGTTTGAATACGGCCTGGGACCAAGAGGCCAAATGGGGAGGGGGCGGCTGCACCTCTAGAGCTCCCCCAAGCCAGACGATTGATGGACGGATTCATGGATTGTATTTATATGCGGCCTTTTCTCCCAAAGCGGGACCCAAGGGCAGATTTAAGGGTAGGGTGTTTTTAAAATTTCTGAGGGTGGAATTGCGGGTGAGTGGATTTGTTGTGGGGTGTGAAGGTGACACCCTTCGGGGCAGGGGGACAGCTAGTGAAGGAACAACAAGACCCCAAAATCACCAAGCGCATCCAGTGCTGAAACTTGAGGGCCTCTCCGAACTACCTATTGCGCTATGATCCCACTTTTCTTAACTCCCACGGCGGCCTCCTATGGAATCCTGGGGTCTGCAGTCTTGGGAGGTACTGGATGAGAATTCCAAGCGTCCCTCCCTCAATTGCGAATCCCATGATTCCATACCATGGCAGTCAAAGTGGAATCGTAGTGCACTAGTTGGGTAGCGCGGAAAGGTCGATGGCGAAGAAGGAGAAAAGGGAAAACCTGGGATCCTTCCAGCTGATAATTGAAGGTGTAATAAAAGTGGGGCGGGGGGAGAAGGAAGGATGGGAGCGCCCACCTCGCCAAGGATGGGCCACTCTGCGCCCTCGAAGGCAGCGCCTGGGAATTACGCACGGGTGGGGAGGGGACCCCCAAAGCCCATCCAGTCCAACCCCTTCCTGCTCTAGAGCCGGTCTTCCAAACTTCCTGTAACCTTAATCCAGGGTGAAGCCGGACCCTCAATTCCCCTCCCCCGCCCCCCCACGCGGGCGGACGCCCTGCTTGCCCTTGGCCACCCTCTCCCGGCGCGTGGCCACCTCCTCCCCCCCAGGGCAACCAGTCACGAGAGCGGGCGGAGGCGGCTCAGAAGGGGAAAAACCGGTTGCCCCGAGCGGGAAGAGGGCGGGCCCCCTCCCTCCACGCCCCCCAACCCAACCCAACCCAATCCACCACCTCCTCTTCCCGGGGCTCCGGGCGCTGCCGCCGCTCCTCCTCTTCTGCGCCCGGGAGGAGACGACACGCCGTCGGCCTCTCCTGCTCCCCATGGCTCCCGCGGCGCTCCTCTGCGTCGTGGCCACCGTCGCCTCCCTCTGTGCCCGTGCCGGTGCCAGCGCCTGCCCGTACCCGCCGTCCCTCTGGTGCCGCTCCCAGGAGACTGCCCGCGCCTGCCAGGTGGGAGATGGGGAGGGAAGGGGGCGCGCTTTTTTGGGGAGGGGGCTCCCCTTCCCAGCCTTGCTGCGCCCCGAAGCTCTCCGGGCGCCTTTTCTTGCACCTGGCCTACCTCGCAGGGTTGTTGTGAGGATCGGAGAGGAGCGTGGGAACGGCAACTGGCCTATTTCCTGGGGGAGAGGAGAGAGATTTAGCAGCGAAGGAAGGGGGTCCGAAGCGTCTCGCCCGCCCTGCGGGCGCCTCGGGCGCGCCCTCGAGTGGGTCGGCCTTTTCCCTGCGCCCTTCCCGGAGAGGAGGAGACGGGCTGCCCTTTTGTTCCTTTCCACGGACGCAAATGCCAGTCCTGCGTGGCGTTTCCCTGGCACCCTTTTATCCTCCATGGAAAGGGGGTCGCAATGGTACTTCCCCCTTCTTTCTCCCAACAACAGCCCTGTGAAGCAGGCCGGGCTAGGAGACAACGGGTGGCCCAAAGTTTTCCTGCGTCTCTTGCAGTTCTGGGAGGGCAGGCTTGGATCTGGATGTCCCAGTCAGTGCTCTGACCACTGAACCACGTTGCCCACATGGACTTTATGTCTTGGTAGGGTAGGAGACTAAAGGCCCAAAGTCCCCAGTCCAGGGCTCTGACCACTAGGCCACACTAAGTGAGGCCTAGGAGGAGCCTCCAAGCCTTTGTGAGAGGAGCTGGGGGGTGGGGGCCCAGCTGCTGCTTTGGTGGGCTTGATGTGGGAGAAGGGGACAGTCCTACTTTTTGGCAGGATGAGGCAGCTGCCTCAGGTGGCAGATTATGGGGGGGCGGCAGCAGTGGCTATCCCCCTGACCCCTGTGACTATGCGGGGAGGCGCTTGCTGGCTTTTTTGGCCTTTGGGGAGACTGGAGGCCCCGACGCCCTTTGCCGGGGCAGAACTAAAACCTACCCTCCTGTGTCCTTCGCGGGATTCTTTGCAACTGTTTGGGGGCCCAAAGCCAACTTGCAACAAAAAGTGTTTTAAAAGAGAAAAAGTTTTAAAATGCAAGGACCGGAGGAGGTCCATCTGAGCCTCTGGGCAGAAGGGAGAGCGGGGGTCCCCGGGGGGCCGGGGCAGCCGGGGAACCCTGGGGAAGACCAAGTCGGTGCCAAAGCTGCTGCCGGATTCGGAGAGTTGTCCCCCCAGCTGTGCCCCCACTTCCTCCTCTTAGAGGCCTTAAACCCCAAAGGCTCTCCTCCCGGCAGGGTACGGAAAGTCCCCCCCCGGACTTCCCCAACCCAGCCGTGGATTGTGGGGGAGGCAGTCGTCCCATGTGGCTGCACGCTCTGCTCCGCCAGATGCTTTCACTTCTCTTTTCGCGGAAGAAGGAGGCCGGCTGGGCAGCAGAGGGGCTTTAAAAATACCCCCACGTCCTTCCTGCCACCCCTGTTGTCACCGCCACCCTGCTTTCGGCTGGGATAATTTTAGTTGCCTTTGGGCTTGGTGGCCCCATTTTGGAAGGCGGGGGTTTCGCTTCGCTTTCTCTGCCGAATGTGGCCGGTCGCCCTGCCCTGTCGGTGGCCCACGTCTCCTCCCAGCGGCCTCCTTGTTGCCAGAGGGGCCCTGAGGGTCTGAGCCAGGCTCTCCCCCCGTGCTTGATGTCCGGCGTTGCTCTGCCGGATTATCTTTTGCTCTCTGGCCAACAGGCGCGGGGAAAGACGCTTGGTTCCTGCTGACAAGGGAGGGGCAGGAAGCCTTGCTTTGTTGGAGAATAACTTGCAAAATCCCCCAGCCGATGTGATGCCAGTGGGTATGCCAACTGGGCGATTCTCAGAGTTGCTGCCCTTCCAGATCTCTTCTGGAAAGAAGTCTGCGGGCAGTGCCACCTTCCCTTTGGCGTGGGCACAACCACATAGAGCTAGAAGAGACCCCAGGGGCCATCCAGTCCAACCCCCTGCCATGCAGGAACACACTTCAAAGCCCTTTGACAGATGGCCATCCAGCCTCTGCTTAAAAACCTCCAAAGAAGGACGAGACTCCACCACACTCCACTGAGGCAGCCTGTTCCACTGCCAAACATCTCTGACCGTCAGGAAGTTCTTCCTGAGGTTCAAGCGGAATCTCTTTTCCTGCGGCTTGAATCCGTTGCTCCTTGTCCTAGTCTCTGGAGCAGCAGAAGACAAGCTTGCTCCATCTTCAACATGGCATCCCTTCAAGTGTTGAAACATGGCTATCATGTCTCCTCTTAAGCTTCTTTTCGTTAGGCTAAACATCCCCAGCTCCCTAAGCCGCTCCTCGTAGGGCTTCGTGGTTTCCAGACCCTCCACCATTTTGGTCACCCTCCTCTGGACACGTTCCGGCTTGGCGAGATCCTCCTTGAAATGAGGTGCCCGGAACTGGACACAGGATTATTCCAGATGGGGTCTAACCAATACAGAATAGAGTGGCACCATTACCTCCGTTGATCTAAACACCGTATTCCTATTGATGCGACCAAGAATTGGGTGGCCGATGTGCTGCACCGACCTGCTTTAATTTTGATGCCTCCCTTCTTGTCGCCCTGGTTTCTCTCTTGCAGGTGGAGAAGCACTGTGCCAAGCTGAGTGCCAACCCCGCTAAGGCGCCCCCGGTCTCCGTCAGCCTCTACTACGAGAGTCTGTGCCCGGGCTGTCGGAGCTTTCTGGTCCTCCAGCTCTTCCCAACGTGGCTGATGTTGGCCGACATCATGGACGTCACCTTGGTGCCTTACGGGAATGCCAAGGTAAGGCCGGGTCCCCTGGACGGGGCGGAGAGGGGAGGTGCCAGCTCACCCGCTTGCCCTCACCCCCGTGCTTGTCCTTGTCCAGGAGACCAAGGGACCCTCCGGGTGGCAGTTTGAGTGCCAACATGGCGAGGATGAATGCCTAGGCAACATGATGGAGGTGAGTACCCGCACGGTGGAAGTGGGGGGCAGTGCATTTGGGGGGCACTGGGAGGCTGAGAATGCCAAGCGTCAGGCCTCGGGTATGTTAAAAAGCACCTTGTTTTCTCTCCTTGCACCATTCTTTGTTTGGACACCATCACTACTCGGGTGGCTTAATAGTGGCCCATCGAGGCCATTTCCACACTACACTCTTATAGCGCTGTGATTCCACTTTCGTCCTCCTATGGCGTTCTGGGGTTTGTAGTTTCCTGAGGCCAAAGAGTCCTCTGGCTGAGAAGTCTAAATCTAAATTCTCATTCTCCCTAAACTGCAAACCCCAGGATGCCGTAGGATTTTGGAAGTGGAATGAAAGCACTGTAAAAGTGCAGTGCGGAAAGGCCCAGAGAGCCGGCTTCTTCGACCAGGAGAACTTTTTGAGCGAGGTGTGGGACCGCCTTCCGCCCACAGCCGCTCGCTTCGGCCCCAGGCCCTCTCCCCCCATTCGCAGCCACCCCCCGGTGGTCTTCTTCCTGCCCCCCCAGGCTAACGCTTGCCCCTCTCCCGCCCCACAGACCTGCCTCATCGACTACTTCCAGGATGTGGAGTATTTCTTCCTGCTCATCTTCTGCATGGAGTCCAGCAGTAACATCACCGGGAACCTGGCCACCGTAAGTCTTTCCCTGCCAGAGGCTTCGCGTCTAGATTTCCCTTGTGCCAAGAGGAGAGAAAGAGAAAGTGAGGTTTAATTCGGGGCCTTGGAGGACATACTTTCAGAGAGGAGGGGCAGTCGGTGGCCGAACTGCAGTCCTGCTAGCCGGCTGCCCCAAAAGCAGAAAGCGTCTAGCGTGGCACCTTAATGGCTGACCTATTTTATTTGCATTTTAAGATTTCCTGGGCTGTAGCAAACAACCAACACTTGACATGGTTTGGCCAGAGGGGTATCTGGGCGTTTGAATGCGAAGGGCACCTTGCGTCGTCCCCAGTGTCCATCCGTCCGTCCATATGGCCATTTGCGGATGATCCCACTCTGCAAAAACTCGTGTCAAGTAAAACTTGTTAGCCTCGCTGCGGCCACGGTTCTCTAAGTCCGGATGGAGAACGTCTGAAACTTTTCAGAGCAGCTGCTTTGAATGCAAAAGGACCGGGGAGGCCCAGTCAAAAGCATCCCGGTAGGACAGCCGGGACCCCCCGCCCCCGTGCCTGAGAGTCCAAATGGCTACCACTGGCCAGTCCAAGGGCCTTTCTGCACTACATTGTTATAGCGCTATTATTGCACTTCCAACATCCTATGGAATCCTACGTTTGCAGTTTAGGGAGAATTAGAGTTCAGATTTAGAGTTTAGGATTCTCAGCCAGATTGCTTTCTGGCCTCCGGAAACTACAAACCACAGAATTCCCCCCAAGGATGTTGAAAGTGGAATAATAGCCCTATAACGGTGCAGTGCAGAAAGGCCCCAAGTCACCGGGCTTGCAGGAAGGAGACTGAAGGTCCAGCAGGGTAAGAAATGGGATTATTTTTCTGCTGTCCGGATAAGCCACCGTTTCTGCTTGGCCAACCACCAACCCATCAGGGCCCGGAAAGTTACATTTTTTTAAAGGAGGACTTTGTTCCCATTAGTTATTCCGACAACCGAGCAGTCATCGCCTGGTGCCGTTGCTGTTTCACGGCTTTGAAAAAACGCATTTCCTTGTTTGCACAACTGTTCATGCATTTTTCCTATGGCTTTCTCTGCCTTTTTTGAGAAGGAAAAAAAATTTGTTGAGAATTGGCACAAGAATGGCTTGGACCTGAATGAATATTCTTGCCAAAGTGCCGCCAGAAGTGTCTCCACAGCATAATAAAATTTTATTTCCATACTCAAAATACAACAAATGCACACTCCAATTCCAACAATCAACCGTCAATTTTCACTCTTTCTGTACGTTAATTCCCCGCCCAAGCTTCCATTATGTTTGCCAGTGTATAAAACGCACGGGTATATAAGATACACCCCGTTTTCAAGCAGTATTTTTCGGGGGGAAAAGTGAGTCTCGTGTGCCAGCAAATACAGTAACTTCTTTTTTATACGGTGCAAGGATCTCTCTCTTTAAATGCTATAATCGTCATGATTCCATTTTTCTTGTGATTAAGTGCTAAATTAATACATCAAGTATTGCGTCAATAATAAAGATAAGAAAGATTTATACAAATCTGACCATACTTGACTTACTTTGTCCCTTTAATCTGTAAAACTAGGGCCATTTCTGCACCGCACTGTTGTAGTGTTATTATTCCGCTTTTAACACCCTGTGGAATTCTGGGGTTCGGAGTTTCCTGAGGCCGGAGATGCCCCTCCCTAAACGGCAAACCCCTGGATTCCATAGGAGATTGAAAGTGGAATAATAGCACTCTAGCAGCCCAGTGCGGAAATGGCCTGGGTCTCTCTAGACTTCCCCATCTGGCTCTTAAATGGGTAATTACCGGGTCCTGATTATTAACAATGTGACTGTTAAAAGTAACCAGAAACGGTCCTTTGCTGTGCCAATAAAGTAACTTTGCTCCAGATCCTTGTTTTGCGTGTGGAACTGGGTTTTCGGATACCCGCCGGTGTGAGCTGCATTGCTTGCTGTGTCTGAGTTCTGCAATCCGTCCGTCTCTGCGATGCAGCAGAGGCCGTGGGGGGGCAGCCCCACGGCATCCCCCCAGGGCCTGGGGCTTGATCCGCTGGCGCCGGACGGCTTTGCACAAAGGTAGAGCTTTCCTCCTCTTCTCTGCTCTTTCAGTGCATGAAGCTGTACTTCCCCGAACTCTCCCTGGCCAACATCACAGCCTGTGTGAACGGAGATTTGGGCAACAAGCTCATGCACCAGAATGCCCAACGGACCCAGGCCCTCAGGCCGCCGCACGAGTACGTGCCCTGGATCCTCATCAACGGGGTAAGCAAGACGTCCCCCCGCCAACCCTGACCCCATTGCTGCAACGCTGTCCCATCCGTCTGTATGGATCTTGGACTGGGTTGGCTAGAAGGGGCGGAAAGGGCGCCGAGAGCCCTTGGCCGCCTCCGCAAGGCCAAAAAGTACAAATCCGTGCTCTTGGGGGACGTTCAAAAACATCCGGGTACCCAGGACTTTAATTGTAAGGCCGTTTGCAAATTGCTGCGGGGATAAAGAGGTTTCTCCAAAATGCTCTCCCGCGCTCCATCCACCGTTGCGGCATCTCTTTGAGGTTTACGGCCCGTTCCTAAAGATTCGCGCTTGCTTTGGAAATGTTTTTTTAGTCGTCTGCTGCACCGTTCCTTACAAGAATCGGGAAAAGTTAGGTTTTTTTTGGACTGTCCCAGCCAGCGGCAGGGCCGATGGCTTGGGCGTTTGGGGAGACGCGGTCCGAAAAGGTAGCTTCCCCAAGCTGGGCGCCTTGCCGAATCTGCTCCGTGGCAAAGGAAGTGCCGGGCGTTCGGGAACGTGCGGCCTCCGTTGGCTTCTGTTGCGTGGAATTTTGACCCCCGAAATGCCCTGTTTGCTTTTCCTAGGTGCACACGGAGGAACTCCAAGGCCAGGCGCAAGAGGCCCTCTTCCGGCTCGTCTGCGACCTGTATAAGGCAAGTGGCTCTTTTCTTCCTAGCCAGCTCCCTCTTCGCTCGGTCAGTTCCTAGACGGAGTGTGCGTGGGTGGCGTGTGCATGCATGCGCGTGCATAGGGAAGAGGAACACGCCGCTCATTTGCAGGGCCCGCAAAAGCCCTGCGGCCCCACTTTGCTCCTACAACCGACTTAATCGCGTTGCTCTCTTGCGCGTGTTTCTCATCCTGT
Organism: Cyclura pinguis; assembly: GCA_030412105.1. NCBI lineage: Eukaryota > Metazoa > Chordata > Lepidosauria > Squamata > Iguanidae > Cyclura > Cyclura pinguis. The sequence goes on along the minus strand of CM059614.1, from coordinate 8,118,587 downwards.
GAAGCCCAGTTGGCGGCAAAGTTGGTAAAAGTGACCCTTGGGGGACTACAACTCCCAGAACCCCCTGCCAGCCAGCACGGGCATCGGCCAAGGGAATCTCAGTCCAAAAAGGCCCCTCTCCGTGCCCAAATTCTGTATTCTACTTCTAGGCTGTGCAGGTGTGCTTTGCTACAGGCTTTTGCTGCCCTCAAGTGGATAATAGGAGAAAGTTGTCCTTGGAGAAAGTTTGGTGTGTGTGTGTGTGTGTGTGTGTGTGTGTGTGTGTGTTTGTGTATGATATTTATTTATATCCTACTTTTTTTCCAAAAATTGGGACTCAAAGTGGCACATGATTTAAAAGAACAATGCAATTTAAAACATTTCAGCAGTCCTGCAACATTATCCTTGGTTTTTACCCACACAGTGCACGTTGCACAGAGGGAGCAGCAGAAACAATAACCCTGTCGTGTGGGCCACCCTTCTAACCCTCGTTGGGTTGAATTTGGTTTTTTTGGGGGGGAGGGAGAGACTTTCAACAGCACTGCAACATTTTTTTCTGCAGTAGATCCAAATCAGAAGAAGGAGTAAGCTCCCACACCCACATAAGTGCAGCACGGGGCTATGTGGTTGCCGTTACATTATAGCCCCAGTCCTGATACGGAAGTGGCCCCGGCCAATATCCGTGCTTGCTGGGGATTCTGGGATTTGTAGTTACAATCATACAGCTGGAAGAGGCCATCAACTCCCAGTGTAGGAATTCAAGGCAGAACACTCCCAGCCTCTTTCTGGAGAGAAAAAGACCCCATCACCCCTCTAGGGAACTTGGTTGCGTTGCAAAACTGCTCTTCCTGCCAAAACCCTGAACTTGTGTATAGGCCTCTTAAAATGAGATACCCAGAACTGAATGCAGGACTCCAGTTGAGGTCTGACTAGTGCAGAATATTGTGAGACTATTCCTTCCTCAGCTTGGAAACGACAGCTCTGTCAATGCATGCTAGGATAGCATTTGCCTTCTTTGCTGCAGCATCACACTGCTGGCTCATATTCAACAATAACCCTCAGGTCCTTTTCACAGAGACTACTGCTAAGCCAGGTGTCCCCCACCACCACCGTGTGTTACCGGTGCATTGTTTTTTGTGCTCCACATGTAGACTTTTTGGATTTGTCCCTGTGGGATTTAATCTGTTAGTTTCAGCCCGATTTGCTAGGTCATTTTGAATCCTGTTCCAGCATGTTAGCGATCCTTCCCACTTTTAAGTAATGCTTCTAGGCCCTGGACTTGCGCTCTCTGCTGGGAATCCAGCATGCCGTGGGATGGGAGCAATGCACAAAGGCGCTCTGTGTTATGCACGTGTGTGTTTGTGTATCTGGCCTTCACGATGCTTATTGTCTCCTCTCCTTGCAGGGGGACAAACCTGTTGCCTGCCGGGACAGCAAGAGAAATGCTCTCCATGTTCCTTCCTTGCAAGATGCCTGCTTCAAGGTTTAACCCCAGGCCGCCCTTGCTGAGCTCAGCTTTTCCTCTCCTTGCCCTGTTTTTTCCCCCAAAGGGCCTTGCAGCTGAAGCAAGGGTGCTTGTGTGACAATTTCCCCTCCTCTTCCTTCCTGAGGGAGATCGAGGGAGCCTTTCCACGCCATGGCCCTGGTGCATCATTGCAATTACCCCGTGGAACCTCCTGCCACAAGGTGGAACTCTGGGCACGCTATTAATTTTGGGAGAAGAAGGTTGCCCTCTTAATTTTTCTCGTCGCTCTTACAACACACAACGGTGGGAAAATCCAACCTCTGGAGCGGGACTTGGTCTATTTCAGGTTGTTTTGCTAAATTGCTCGATATAGCTTCTGTTTTTAATGGCCGTCAGTTGTACTCCAACTGGGAAATTCTGCCTTCAGCAATAAAAGATGAATCTTCCTTTTTGACCAAAGGGTACTGTCATGTTTGATGTGGTCCCGGAATTGCTAGAAACAGGACATGCCGGTGCAGGGTGATGGGAAAAAAAATTTTATACAAGGGTTTCTTGGGCTCTCTGAAAGGGATCTAGGAGTCCTGGTAGATCACAAGCTGAACGTGAGTCAGCAGTGTGATGCGGCAGCCAAGAAAGCCAACACGATTCTTGGTTGCCTCAATGGGAGTATGAGGGAGGTAATGGTACCACTCTATTCTGCTTTGGTTAGACCTCATCTGGAATAATACTGTGTCCAGTTCTGGACGCCTCAATTCAAGAAGGATATCGACAAGCCGGAGCATGTCCAAAGGAGGGTGACCAAAATGGTGTTGGGTCCGGAAGCCGTGAAGCCCGATGAGGAGCGGCTGAGGGAGCCGGGGATGTTTAGCCTGCGGACGAAGAGGTTAAGAAGGGACATGATAGCCATGTTTAAATATTTGAAGGGACGTCATATCGAAGAGGGGGCGGGCTTGTTTTCTGCTGCTCCAGAGGCGAGGATAAGGAGCAATGGATTCGAGCTGCAGGAAAGGAGATTCCACCTGAACCGCAGGAAGACGGTCAGAGCTGTCCGGCGGTAGGATCTGTTACTGCCTCCATGGAGTGTGGTGGAGTCTCCTTCTTTGGAGGTTTTTAAGCAGAGGCTGGAGGGCCGTCTGTTGGAAACGTGGGTTCCTGCATAGCAAAAGGGGGGCTGGACTGGATGGCCCCTGGAGTCTCTTCCAACTCTAGGATTCTATGATTCTATGTGCAAGGCCAGCATTTCTTTTCCCGAATGTGCCAGGGACGGGTACCCCATTTGTGCTCAGGTTCCATGCCTGCTTTTCTTTCCACAAGGCTCATTATAAATTGGCGCCCAGTGGCTTCTCTCGTGGACCGGCACCGGTCCACAGGCCACCGTTTTATGCCTGCTGTTAACTGCCTTCGACTTTGCAAGTCTTTTCTTGCAAGTCTTTTCCTCGCTAGAAAAGACAATTATCATTCTCACGATACTTCGAAGGTACGACAGCCTCCGTCCGAGCTGCTTTGAGCAACGCCGGCTTACACGGCATCCATTGATACGTTAGAGAAGGTGAGAGTCTGTGGCTGAATTCGACCGGAAGGGTCCTTGCCTAGCCCAGCTTCTCTCCCGTAATTTGTTTGCTTTGATTTTTTTTAAAAAAATTCAAATTCCATTTTTCTCCGAGGGTAGGATGCAAGGCGTTGTTAAGAAGCGGTTTAATAAAGAAACCCCAGAGCATTTTAAAATTCAGATAAAATTAATCGGAGTATTACAAAAAACAAAAACCCAGCACGCTAATAATAGTTAAACGGTAAAATATTTGAAAGTCCCAGTTCAAAAAACGTTTGAAGGACTGCCGGAATGGAAAGGCCGTCGGTGGTGTTCTTTATTGTGCGTCCTCTGGGTTCCTGTTCCAAAATTAGACCTAAAACCCAATGGAAACGAATTGGCTGGAGAAATCAGTGGGCAGAGAGCTTGGAGGAAACCTCTCCTGGGCTCTTATGTTGTTTAATGACGGGGTGATTCCACTTTGGCTCCAACAATCTATGGCAGCCTGGGATCTGTAGTTTGCGGAGGCGCAAGATTCCTCTGGCTGAGAATTCTAAATACCCGTCCCTGAACTAGACATCCCAGGAGTCCATAGGTTGTTGCTGTGGCAGTTGAAAGTGGAATCATAGTGCTATAACTGTGCAATGTGAAAGGGTCCCCGGTAAATTTTCATGCGTCTTCTCTCCACCCGACTCATGAAAATTTACCGGGGACCCTTTCACGTTGCACAGTTATAGCACTATGATTCCCGAGAGAAGATGCATTTCCCCAGGACCTCCAAAATCTTTACATAATGTTCTCGTTGCTATCGCGGCCCTTTCCCCTCGCTCCTCCCGAAAAAGCATCAGTCTGACGGGAGACCAAGGACGGCGGCGGGCGTATCCTCGGGGCTCGCTCTCAGCAAACCTGCTAGTCCCGCTCCGAGCAATAGACCGTGAAGAGAGGAAGAGGGGACCACGGAAAGCTAGATAGCAAAAAGATAAAATATTTGTGCACGAGAGAGAGGGAAGGGAGAGGAAGCAAAACCCCGTATCCGTTCAGGTTTGGTTCCAGGACGCCCGTGGATACCGAAATGGTGCGGATGCTCAAGTCCCCTTATGTAGTAAAGTGGCATTCCGTGTGCAACGTCACAAAGTCAAAGTTTACTTTTTTATTTATATTTTTTTCAAGCCACGGTTGGCGGAATCCAAATTCTGCGGGTACGGAGGGCCAGCTGTGCATCGGAGCCTTAGTGGGGATGGCTCTCCCGTTTGGCACTCCGGCGATGATGTGGCTTCGCTTTCCCCAAGCAAGAGGAAAGAGCAGTGCGCTCGAGGATGCCCTCTTGCCCACTGTTAGGGCCGGGAGAGACTTCCCCGCCGCCATGGGGCGCCTGCAACATGCGAACAGGACGAGAGAAGGAGAGACGGAAGAAGAAGGCGTGCAAGAAGAACGCGAGAAAAATCCTCTGGGCTGCCTGGAACTGGCCATCCGCGTAGGAATCTGGCTCTGAAAGGCCCAACCCGGGCGGGAGGACGTGGCCGGTGGGGCTGGACGGTGTTGCAAACCTGAGTAAACCAAGCAGGACGGGAAACCCGAGCACTTTCCTCTTTGCAAAAGGGGGAGACTCTCAGCCGGTTGCTGTTCCGAAACCAAGCCTAAAACCCAACTGAGTCCTTGGAGCTGGTGGCCGCTGCTCCGTTAAGACAACGTGGCCACGGGTGAAAAAGCTGGCCACCCGCTTGTGGTCATCAGGGTCTTTGGGGTTCAGCAGAGGCCCACTATTTATCCAGCTGGTGCTGCCCCTTCCCCTCAGGGAGGGATTTAAATGTCCCAACCAGACAGGTCTGCACTGCCAGGGGTGAGGTTCCCTGGTGGCCAGCAGGCTAGACCTTGCCCTGTTGCCCGTGGCCAAGCGCGGGAGGGAGCTCTCCAGGGTGGAGAGCATCACCCAAGGTGAGGAAGAAGCAAAGCAACAGGTAACAAAATGTGCTGTTTTTATGTGCAGGGAGCAAGAGCTCACCGTGTTGAGCCACCGGAAGCCCAGAGCTCTGTCCCCGCCCGGCCGCCCATCTTTTACTCACCCTCTGAAAGATGCCTGAGGACAGGAAGCTGCCCCAATTTGTGTGTGTGTGTGTGTGTGCGTGCGTGCGTGCACAGGCATAGAATCGCAGAATCATAGAGCGGGAAGAGGCCGCAGAGGCCATCCAGTCCAACCCCCGGCTATGCAGGAACCCACATCCCGACAGAGGGCCACCCTGCCTTTGCTTAAAAACCTCCAAAGAAGGAGGAGACTCCACCACACTCCATGGAGGCAGCAGCAGATTCCACGGCCAGACAGCTTTGACCGTCACGAAGTTCAAGTGGAATCGCCTTTCCTAACGCTTGAATCCATTGCTCCGTGTCCTCGTCTCTGCAGCAGCGGGAAACAAGCTTGCTCCGTCTTCCACATGAGATCCCTTCAAATATTTAAACATGGCCATCATGTCCCTCTCAGCCTTCTCTTCTGCAGACTAAACATCCCCAGCTCCCCAAGGCATTCTTCATAGGGCTTCATGGCTTCCAGACCCTCCACCATTTTGGCCCCCTCCTCTGGACACGCTCCGACTTGTCCATATCCTTCTTGAATGGAGGCGCCCGGAACTGGACACAGGATTCCAGAGGAGCTCCAACCAAAGCAGAATAGAGGGGTACCATTGCTTTCCTCAATCTGGACACCGTATTCCTACCGATGCAACCAAGAATTGCGCTGGCTTTCTTGCGTGCACATTCTTTCTCTGTCCTTGCGTGAGTTTCCGTCGGGCGGCAAAAGGCTTCCAGCCCCTTCCCCTCCCCGGACAGTGTGAACCTTGTTGTTGTCCTCGTGCGAAGGATGAGATGGCGTCAATCCTTTGGCTTCCTGGGGAGAGTTCCTTCCTGCAAAGCAGAGGAGAGGCTCTTAATGGGGCACATGAGTGGGGCGTGGGGTGGCGGGCAAGGGGGGGTACCCCCTCCCACCCACTGCTGCTGAGGAAGCGGAGGGAAACCTTTCCTTTCGGAGACCCCTTGGGGGTCCCCCGGCTTCCTGCAGGAAGGCCTCCGGTTCCGTGCCTGCGTGGGGAACAGGATTCGAATTCGCCACACGCTCTCAGCTCTGGAAAATCCCGTGACAGGTTGGCCTTTGCGTTAAGTCAAAACAACCTGACGGTGCACAACCGCAGCAAAAACGACAAATTCCTCCTGGCTGCCAGAAGGGGGCAATTGCTTTGCAAGTCGAAAAAAGTCAAGCCTGGTTGGTTTGCTTCGGTTTGTTTGCATTGAGACAACCCGGAGGGAAAGGAGAATAAATCTTTCTTGTGTTGGCAGCTCCACAACTCTTGTGTGTCGCCTTGCATCTCCCGGATTCGGGAAACCCAACAGGAGATGCTGGTAGCTGTCTTTGCAGGGGCAGCAAACCCTCTACCTCCCCGAAATGCAGACCCTGGAAGATGAGCGCCTGAAAATAATTTGTTCCCATTATCACGACTGGTTAAGTTAAATGGTTGCATTGAGTTTCAGTTTTCTGTTACTGTTTGTTACTGCTGTGGAAGGGAAACGTGACAAAAAAACTGCATAAAACTTGAATGTTCTGGTCAAAGGCGTAACTTCTGAAAGCAAATAAAAAATGAACCGTAGCTCCTGTGGCTAAAAATTGAAACTGCTGGGACGGCATCAATAGGATGGCCCTCCTGTCCACCCGGAGACATCGAATCATAGAAAGATAGAGTTGAAAGAGAGCACTGGGGCCATCGAGTCCAACCCCCTTCTGCTCTGCGGGAACAACACTCCCAGCAAATGGCCACCCAGCCTCTCTTTAAAAACCTCCAAAGAAGGAGAAGGCTCCACCACACCCCATGGAGGCAGTAGATTCCACCACTGAACAGCTCTTTTAGTCAGGAAGTTCTTCCTGACGCTTAAGCGAAACCTCTTTCTGTATAGTTGGGCTCCGTTGCGCCGTGTCCTAGCCTCCAGAGCAGCAGAAAAGGAGCTTGCTCCCTCCTCGACGTGGCATCCCTCCCAAGATTTAAACTTGGCTCTCGTGTCCCCTCTCAAGCTTCTCTTGTGCAGACTAAACATCCCCAGATCCCTAAGCCTCTCCTCACAGGGCTTCATGGCATCCAGACCCTCCACCTCCTCTGGACACGCTCCAGCTTGCGGATGTGGAGTGCGTCGGATTCTCCCGCTTCTTTGGAGGTTTTTAAGCAGATGTGGCCGTTTGCTGGGAGGCTTTGAACGTTCGTGCCTGCATGGCGGAAGGGGGCTGGACTGGATGCCCGCCGCCCCAGTGCTGGTCCCATACTCAGTTGCCAAACGCGACGTGGCCTATTTGCACGGTTGGCTCCTCTCTTTCCACCCGACTGGCCTTTTCCCTGCGAGCGAAGCCAGCCCCCTCTCCCGGCCTGATGCTGCTTCATACATTGCCCGTGACCCCGGCGGCCGTTTCTGCATTTTTAGGCTAATGGAAAGTTATTGGATTATCTTTGCTTCTCTTCCCCGGAGCAAAAAAAAAAAAAACGCCGCTCTTCGCCTCCAGATCCGGAAACTCGCCCTAAAACGATAAACAACTCACACGGGCTGTGCCGCAAAGGCCAAGCCCCGAACAGAGCAGCCCGGCGGCAAAAGATCTAACAGTCCTGGGGAGCATTATTAGCGCATTGAAGCAATTAAAGGCATTTCCAGCCATTATGCACCGGGAACGCATTTCGGCCCAATTCGCCAGAATAATTTCCACATAATTTATTCTGCCTTCCCACCCACATCCTCTCTTTCTTTTCCGTCCTCTTTTGTCAAACGGAAGAGTGAAGTTTGTGGGACTAGTCCCCCATATTCCAACTTTTGCTTTTCCAAATGACCGGTCGTGCCACAAACGCGAATTCTGCCAAGGCAACAAAAGTAGAATTCCCTCCGTCTCCCACAACGAGCTTTTTGTTTCAAAGTCTGTTGCCGAATTAACCAAAAAAAAAAGTCGTTTGGAAAAGCCGGGAGGTTCCCTTGCCTCTGTTTCGATTCTTGCTCTGTGTATGAAACCGTTAGGTTTGGCCAAGCCCTCCAAAAATGCATTTTCGAGGTGACATTGCGGCTTTCCGTTTTCTTTTTAAAACAATCACAAATGACGGCAAGTGGCGCTCAAATAGCCGGCTCGCGCCAAACGCGGGATTTTGCAGAAAGCAGTGACCGCATGTGCTTTTGCCTGGAAGAAATTCCCCTTGGACTTACTCCCGAGTAGGCCCATGTGGAACCGCAGCGCCTGAGAAGCGTCGGAGGTCGGGAGAATTGGTTTCGAATCTCGTTTTTGGGAACACGACGGAGGGAACGTTCCCAGCCTGCTTTGTGAACCCGCTGGAAATTCATGCCCAGTCGAGCCGGAATGATCCAATAAAGTACAGGGTTCGGAAGAGCTATTTTGTTGGATTGCAGTTCCCAGAATCCTCCCCCCCTCCGGGTAATGTGGCGCTGCCAGCCGTGCTTGCAACTACTCCAACTTCTTTGTCTGGTCCTGGATGTGGACATCACAGTGACCCATGGCAATTTCTATGATTTCAGCTGCAGAAACTTCAGCTGGTTCAAAATGCTGCAACCGCACCGCGGACCAGGTGGGATGACGGCACACGGAGCCCTTTTGCCGGCACACGCCGGCTTATAGAGCCGTTGGTGGCCGCTTTATTGTCTCTGGGCACGAAGCAAGGCGTTGGGTGTTATGCTCTATATGTCTCTCTTTGACTTTAGACCCAAAGACCTCGCTCCTCACTTATGAGCCTGGTCGTGCATGGCCGTACGGGCCGGTTTTGCAGATTCTGGGATGGCGGAAAGAATCGAAGGAACCTGCAAGGCATGAGATTATGTCTTCCACGTTCCTAGTGCTCGTTTGTGCACGAGGGACCACAAGAGGGTTTTTCCACGGGCAGCCGCCAGCCTTTTCGCCGGCGGTCCCCGCCGCCTGGATGAAAGTGGACCGGGAACTCTCCGGCCCAACGGGACTGAGAGAGAACCGTCCGGCCTCATTAAGATCTTGCTGAGACGCTGCCCACCTCCGAGCTCCGGGGGATTTGGGAGCTGTCAGATCGGCGCAGCCCGCAACGGCGCACAAATCCGGTGTGATGAGGCCGGTCCTTCCCCATTTCCTTCCAGGTCCCGGGTCAACCTTCCAGCCCGCAGTCCTGCAGCTGCATTTACTAGCTGCTAATTAAGTGTTTCCATTCCTTTGCACGGCCCAGCTCACTGAACTAATCAGCTTTGGCTGCTCGGAGCCAAAAAAGTTAGAAAAACAAGGAAGAAGCAGAGGAAAGCAACACATTATTATTATTATTTTTTTCCCCAAATCCGTGCTCGGTTTCCAAACCGAGGTCCCGCTATCCTTTGGGGTCCGAGAGATCGGGAAAAAGCTCCCTTTTGGGGTTGTAGGGAAGGGAAAATACGATTTTTTGAACACCAGCGATGCAGTCCGCAAGGGCCGCTCCGCGCTTTATTCGCTGAGGTTGAGCAAAGACTTGAAGCCGGTGTTGCAACCACGACAAACAGAACAAAAAAATCTCGTAAACGAGGCAAACCATCTTGGATGTTGTTCCAAGCCACCCCATGGTCAGTAGTTATTGTATGGTCTATGGTTACGTGTCGTGTTTCAATAAAGAGAATTTAAAAAGAAAACAACAACAACAGTATTTGGGTGCAATTAAATCTGCAGTAAGAGTCGGCATGGTGTGTATGGGTTTGAATGTTGGAATGGGACTCCTTGGGGAGATCAGGGTTCGTGTCTACCTTTAGCCACGGAAACCCACTGTGTAACCGTGGGCGAGTCACACTTTCTCAGCCTCAGCGGAAGGCAAACGGCACACCTCTTCTGAAGTCAACATGACGTCGCGGAACAACAAACCTACATTTGGAAACTAATGCTGTACAATAGTTTGAGTTTTGGATTAGGACTCCAGGAAAATAGGGGTCAGATTCCCACTCAGCCATGGATGCAGTCACACTCTCTCAGCCTTAGAGGAAGGCAAGGGCAAGCCTCCTTTTACTAAATCTTGCCAAGAAAACCCCGTGAGAAGGTTGACTTAAGTCGGAGTCGACTGGAATTCACGTAAAAAGGAAAAAAGATCATCGGCGGGCAATTAAGACCTGCTGAGTTTACAAAAGACCGGCTGCCAGCAGACCCAAGAATTGTTTTCTTTAAGCCGAACTTCGAAATGAAGCTGGAGCTTTATTTGTTAAATATGCTAGGGCAACAAAGGGAAATAAGAAGTCACCAGAAGATATTATTATATTTAAGAACGGCGGCAAGGTTGACATATGCGCAATATTGGAAAGAAAAGAAATATATTGACGTAGAAGAGCGGAAGTTAAAAGTTCTGGATAGGATAGAGATGGGAAAATTAGCATTTTCTTTGAAGAACGAATCTATCCAGAACTTGGGTAAGGATATAAACGTATAAGACATCAAAGACGAATCAATGCAATCGCTCTTTTCTCCATAAAATGGAACTTATGTTTGTATGCAATGGAAATAAGCAATTTCAACCGGAAGATTCAAGCCTGGAAGTGCCGGGGGGGTGGGTGGGTTTATTTTTGAGATTAAACTTTTAATAAAAATTATTACAAAAGCAAACCAAAAAAGGATTGTTTTTCTTGACCGGCATCCACACCGTTGCCTGTATTTCTGCCTGTGGTTATGGGGAGAATTGTGACGATGAATTCCCGAAATATGACTTGCAACCTCTGCAGAGATGCTCACCTTGTCTCCACTTGGATGCATTTACTACCCTTTGTGAAGACACTTCCTTTTAAAAAATTGCTCCGGCCTCTCTAGCCCGGGGTTGCATTTTGCTCTATTCTTGTGCTTTTAACGTGTTATAAAAGCTTTTTTTTTCATTGTTATATTTGTCATTATTCTAAGTTGTAGGCTGGCTTGAGGGTTTGAGACTCGAATGGTGGCCTACAAAGGGATGGGCAGGCAACGAAACTGTAGATGTGATTACTTTTTTAAAAAATCTACCTCTTAAAATGTTTTTATATCGCTAACCATTTGCCTTCCGGAATTCCAACACTTCTTATAATGTTCCAGCTGGGTACCATTTTTTGGTGGTTAAGTGCCGGTCCTTTTTCCCCCCTCTCCCTCTCCACGGTGCTTTGTTTTAAAATCCCTTTCTTTCCAGCTTGGCCTACAAAGTTTTCATGTAAAGGGATTTCCAGTTTTCCTGTGCAGCATCCAGAGATGTCAGTTTCATCCTGAGATGGGAGGCTTCCGGCAGAACCTTTGCAATCCTGAAAACATTGTGTCTACCTGGATTTTCCAGCCATCATTTCCACAAGGGAGTAATATTCCATGCAGGGGCCGTGGAAACATTTGCGTGCCAGCTCCCATAGCAATCTTGTTCTGCTTTCCCGGGGCTTTGCACACACTTGCGTTCTCCCTTCTCTGGGCCAGGGAGGGGCGGAGAGGTGGGTGGATTTTCCTGGCACGGACGTACGGATGTGAGGACGGCTGGACCGGCTTGGCTAAATTGCCGTGCAACAGGCAGGCAGGTAAGTATTCCAGACATAAGGGCTTGCACACGAGAAAAATGGAAGCCAGGTGATGCAGTGCAGTAGCCAGAATGCTGCACAGAGTGTACAGAGATATGGGTTCAAGTACGTGCCCCCCCAATTTGCCTTAAGCCTTACCGGATGGGAAAAACCTGGCTGGATAACAGCACGTGCGAAAGGGATCTTGGTGGACCAGAAGCTGAACATGATCCAGCAGTGTGACGCGGCAGCCAAGAGGGCAAACACGATTTTTGGTCGCATCCGTAGGAGCATGGTGTCGAGATCAAGAGAAGTAACGGTACCACTCTGTTCTGCTTGGCTCGGACTTCATCTAGAATGATGCTGTGCCCAATTCTGGGCACCTCATTTCAAGACGGATACGGCCAAGCTGGAGCGTGTCCGGAGGAGGTCGACCGAAATGGTGAAGGGTCTGGAAGCCATGAAGCCCGATGAGGATTGGTTTAGGGAGCTGGGGATGTTTAGCCTGATGAAAAGAAGGTTAAGAGGGGACGTGAGAGCCACGTTTAAATATTTGAAGGGATGTCATGTCAAGAAGGGAGCAAGCTTGTTTTCCGTTGCTTCGGAGACTCTGACATGGAGCAATGGATTCAAACGACAGGAGAGGAGATTCTACCTAATATCCTGGCAGTCAGAGCTATCCAGCAGTGGAATCCACTGCCTGAATGGAGTCTGGTGGAGTCCCTTCCGTCTTTCGAGGTTTTTAAGCAGAAGCTGGGTGGCCATGGTTCCTACGTGGCAGAAGGGGGTTGGACTGGATGGCCCCTGGGGTCTCTTCCAACTCTACGATGCTATGATGAGCTTGGAACCGTGGTTTTCTCTTGGCTTGTCCTACTTGCTAAGGCAGTTGTCCCATCGATAAAGCAGGGAAGATAAAGAGAAGTGATGCAACCTGGAGATCGTTGGAAGAAAGTGCAACAGAGTCCCTGAAAGAGGCATCGATTGTGTTTGCAACCGGAGTCAGTTGCACAGGAAAACCCCCTGAAGGGAAGAGGAGGGGTCCCTGCGGCACCCTGAAGACCCACCATAGAGTTGAAGGGTGTTCCAGCTCTCTGCCACGAAAGCATGCACGGCTCGAGGACAGTCAGCCCTAGGGCTCCCACAAAAGTGGGGAAACTGCAAATATCCAAAATGTGTTTGTCTGCGGGGAGGCGGCGGAGGCGTGGTGGGGAGAGCGCTCACCCCACGTCCAAACAAAGTCAGGGGAAGGAGAGGGAAAGGGGGTGGGCTGGCATGACGGCCCTATATTTCCTCTCTCTGTCCCATCTCCTTCCTTGGGGGTGTGTGGAGGGCATCAGGAGAGGGTCCGTAGGGCTGAGAAACTGGGCTGGGACCCGTCCTTAGCCGGCCAGGCGGCCTCTTTCGGAATCTCCTTCCTCGTAGGGTCCAGGGCGGTGTAGCGGTGGGAGCGCTGGAGTACAATTCCCTGCTTGGCCACGGAAACCTGCTGGGGGGCTTTGGGTGGGTCACACGCTCTCGGCCCCAGAGGACCCTACGAGAGTATACCGGAGGGTTGCCGTAAGTCAGAAACGGCTTGAAAGTGCAAACCCACAGCGATCCAGCTGACTGAACTGGGCACCCAAAGTAATGGAGACTTTTCCCTTTGTTTCTCCAGCTCGGTGCCTTTTCTCCTCGACCGGGATCTCTGACGCAAATTTGCTCCGCTCCGTTTCCCTTTGGCTACGCAGAAGGAACTTATAGCTTTGCGGACCGATGCTGGCTAGCATGCATGCTTTGGAGAGGAAGGAAAGAGGGTCACATTTTTGTAAAAAGCGGCCTTTGGGAAATGTTTGGTTTGGTGCGTGTGATGTGCCGGTGACCTGTAACGGTTTGGCGTCCCAAACCCTCCCCGGCGAGGGGCACCTGCTGGGTGGCCACGATTAATACTTTGACCCCGGGAGTAATCCAGTGCAGCTGGGAGCCAGCTGCCCCTCCAGTTTCTGCCCATTTCTGGTGGAGGGGAAGAAGAGGAGAAGCTCCGGCAAGGATTTCACAGCAGGAAGGGCAGCTGCTGCCACCCTTGCCACCTTGCAGGGGCACCAACCTTGTTTATCTTGGAGGGAACGTCTCATCCTGGAGAGAAGGGACCGGTGGGGTCCCACAGGGCTCTGTCCTGGGCCCAGGGCTGTTCAACATCTTCAACAACGACTTGGATGAAGGAATAGAGGGCATGCTCCTCAGATTTGCAGATGACACCACATTGGGAGGGGTCGCTAATACGCCAGAGGACAGGATCAACATTCAAAACGACCTGGATAGATTGGAGAGCCAGGCCAAAGCTAACAAAATGAAATTCAACAGAGAGAAGTGTAAGGTCCTACACTTAGGTGGAAAAAACGGAATACAGAAATATAGGACGGGGGACACGTGGCTGGATAGCAGTCCGTGTGAAAGGGATCTAGGAGTTTTAACAGACCACAAGCTGAACATGAGTCAGCAGTGCGATGCGGCAGCCAAGAAAGCCGATGCCATTCTCGGCTGCATCAATAGGAGTCTGGTGTCTAGGTCGAGGGAGGTACTGGTACCGCTCTACTCTGCTTCGGTTAGACCTCATCTTGAATCCTGTGTCCAGTTCTGGGCACCCCAATTCAAGAAGGACATGGTCGGGCTGGAGCAGGTCCAGAGGAGGGCGACCAAAATGGTGAAGGGCCTGGAAGCCAAGCCCTATGAGGACAGACTTAGAGAGCTGGGTATGTTTAGTCTCCAGAAGAGAAGGTTAAGAGGGGACATGATAGCCGTGTTTAAATATTTGAAGGGATGCCATGTAGAGGAAGGAGAGGGCTTGTTTTCCGCTGCTCCAGAGACCAGGACAAGCAGCAATGAATTCAAGCTGCAGGAAAGGAGATTCCACCTGGACCTCAGGAAGAACTTCCTGACGGTCAGGGCTGTCCAGCCGTGGAATATCTGTCTCGGAGTGTGGTGGAGTCTCCTTCCTTGGGGGTTTTTAAGCAGAGGCTGGGTGGCCGTCTGTCAGGAGTGCTTTGAGGGTGTTCCTGCATGGCAGGGGGTCAGACTGGATGGCCCCTGGGGTCTCTTCCAACTCTACATTTCTACGATTCTATGATTCTATGATTCTTTCCCAGGCACCCTTAGCGGCATTTTTGGTACGGCTTTGGCCGCCGTATCGGCATGCCAGGGAATCCTGGGCTTTGTTGTTTTGTGGGCCAGTTAGCCGGAGAGAGATAGTGCCTCGCCAAGCTACAAAGCCCAGGTTCCCTGAGCGGCGACCACAGCATTTAAAGGGGAATCAATACAATCGAAACACTCAAAGCACCCCCAGAAAATGGCCATCCAGCCTCTGTTTAAAAACCTCCAAAGAAGGAGGAGGCTCCACCACACTCCACGGAGGCAGCAGATTCCACGGCCGGACAGCTCGGACCATCAGGAAGTTCTTCCTGAGGTTCGAGTGGAATCGCCTTTCCTGCACTTTGAACCCGTTGCTCTGTGTCTTAGTCTCTGGAGCAGCAGAAAAAAAGCTTGCTCCATCTCCGACATTATCCCTTCAGATATTTAAGCACGGCTATCATGTTCCCTCTTCACCTTCTCTTCTGCAGACTAAACATCCCCAGCTCCCTCCGCTGCTCCTCATAGGGCTTCATGGCTTCCAGATTCTCCACCATTTTAGTCGCCCTCCTCTGGACACGCTCCAGCTTATCAATATACTTCCTGAACTCTTTTGCCCAGAACTGGACACAATATTTCAGATGGGGTCTAACCAAAGCAGAATAAAGTGGTATTATTACTTCCCTTGATCTCAGTACTACACTCCAGATGACGCAGCCCAGAATCGCATTGGCTTTTTTAGCTGCTGTATGACACTGTTGGCTTTCCTTGTTCTTCCTTTTGCTACGGACGTAGCCGAACGAGCCCTCTTTATTGTTTTTAATCTAGCAATCCTGAGCTTGTTCTGCACTTTAGCTTTTCTGACTTTCTCCCTACATGTGCTGGCTATTCTTTTGGATCTCTCTTTTAGTGATTTCTCCCCATTTTCATTTTTTGTGCATGTCCCTCCTAAATCTTAGAAAGTCCTGGATTCTTTTAGGCATCTCCCATTTTAACTCCTCAGTGGAACTGTTTGAAATTGTGCCTTCAGTATCTTCCTTTTCGGAGACTCCCATCCATCATGAACTCCCTTTCCTCCTTTCGGTGCAGGGGTGCACGGTCAAAGGACCCCTTAATCGGCTCTGGGGCCGAGTGGAGACCCAAATGAATCCCACCCTCCTGCCTCCATCTGTGGGATGGTGTCTTAATCGCACAAGCAGCAAAGAAACATACCGGAAGACCCTGGGAGCTTCCCGTCCCAAATGTGGATGCAATCCAAATTCAGAAAAAATCAGGTTTAAAGTTTGCAGAAAGCCTGGATTCAATTTGCACATTTGAGTAGCTAACCGCACGCTCTTTTGGGGACAGAGGAAGGTGCAAAACCGCAGGAAGGAGTGGACTCTGCCCTCATCTTTCTGCATGTACAGCCTTGGCAACTTTGGGGAGTTCTCGGTCCCACGGAATAATTCAGAACAAATTTAGGCGGTGACGGGGAGGGAATGAAAAGAAGGGAAAATGGAGGCGAGGTGTGTGCCTGCTAGGCTCCCCTCCCCTGTCTGAGATAAAATTCATTATTCTGGGACTTGTGTACATATAAAACGCATGAGGTTATCCGTAACCTCTCCAGGTCCGGGCCATGGTGGGGAGACGGGCTCACCGGCCTCGACCGACGCTCGGTGCGAAACGTCTCCCCGCCCAGCAATAAAGGAGACCATATGGTGCCCGTTGAGACTGACACACCCTGCAAAATAGAAACACCCAGAGGGAGAACCTGCCAACAGGAGGACTTGAGAAGGGGAAGGAGAGACTGAGGGCCCCACCCATAGGTCCTCCGACACTTGCAGGGTGGGCAAGCGGGCCCCACCCTTGGCTGCGGCCAAGGAAAGATCTGCAGAGAGATCCCTTCCCAGGCCCCGGATGCTAATCGAATTATTTGGAAGAGACCCCAGGGGCCATCCAGTCCAACCCCTTCTGCCGTGCAGGAACCCACATCCAAGCACCCCCTGCAAACGGCCCTCCAGCCTCTGCTTAAAAACCTCCAAAGAAGGAGGAGACTCCACCGCACTCCATGGAGGCATCAGCAGATCCCACCGTCAAATGGCTCTGACCGTCAGGACGTTAGGTGGAACCTCCTTTCCTGTCGTTTGAATCCATTGCTCCATGTCCTAGTCTCTGGAGCGGCAGAAAACGAGCTTGCTCCATCTTCAACATGACATCCTTTCAAATATTTAAAGATGGCTATCATACCCCCTCGCCACCTTCTCTTCTGCAGACTAAACCTACCCGGCTCCCTCAACCGCTTCTCATAGGCCTTCACGGCTTCCGGACCCTCCACCATTTTGGTCGCCCTCCCCTGGGCACGCTCCAGCTTGACCGTATCCTTCCTGAATTATGGCGCCCAGAACTGGACACAGGATTATTCCAGATGAGGCCCGACCAAAGCAGAATAGAGGGGTACCATCACCTCCCTCAATCTAGACACCATACTCCTCTTGATGCAACCAAGAATCGCGTGGGTTTTCTTGGCTGCCGCGTCACACTGCTGGCTGACGTTCAGCTTGCGGTCCACCACGACCCCTAGATCCCTTTCACATGGACTGTTACCCAGCCACGCATCCCCCATCCTATATTTGTGCCTTCCGTTTTTTCCACCTAAGTGCAGGACTTTATCATTTTCTCTGTTGAAATTCATTTTGTCGGTTTTGGCCCAGCTCTCCAATCTTAGGGTCGTTTTGAATTTCGACCCTGTCCTCTGGGGTATTAGCCACCCCTCCCAAGTTGGCGTCATCTGCAAAACGGATCAGCGTGCCTTCTATTCCTTCATCCGAGTCACTGATGAAGATGTTGGATCGCCCTGGGCCCGTGTTTCTTTTCCACGGTGGGAAGGATACGTTTCGGCTCAGTCCCATGTTCTCCTCTCTCTCCCCCTCTCTCATTGCTGTCTGCGGCCCCCCCCAGCCGACCACCGTGTCCCACCAACCCCAATGGATCTGCAGGCGGCTGACATGTTCCCAAAGCCCATGTTGCTGCTGAGGGTAGTCAGGATGCGGCTTGTTGTTTTGCGGCAGCGCCTTCCCTCGGCTCCTGAAATCCGGCATGAAGGGCGTCCGTTCAAAGACCGGATTCCTCGCTTGGAAGCCCTGGTGCTGCCGTGCTTTGACCGACCCACAGCCGGAGCAAAGAGCTTTGCTCCTCACATGCTCCCTGTGTGTGCCGAGAAAGAGTGTGTGTGCATGTGTGTGTTGTGTGCATAAAAAAACCCAGCTTGGCAGGAGTGGGGACGAAGTGCCGAAAGGCAGCTCCGGAGAAAATAACAGACCCGCTCTTTTTAATCGTGTTTGGGGGGGGAAAAAAAGAGAAAGACAAATCAGGGCAGGAACATCAGCGGAGACTTCCTCCCTCCTGGCGTTGCGTGAGAGCAACCTTCCTTCGTGATCCGGATCAAGGAGGGCGCTGGGCCCCTCCCGCCAGGTCCGAAACACCGTGGGGTCTCAGGAGGCACCCCTCCCCGCTCCAAGCCCAGAGGAAGGGGTCTCTCTTCCGCCCACGGGGATTGCTCGGCCACCCCCAACAGTGCAGATGGCTTACGCTTGTCCTTTCTTGGAGGTGACACGAGGAAGATGGGGACACCCTCCCCCCGAGAAAGTGTGACCCCCAGGCATTTCGGTTGCGCAGGTGTAACGTCACCGGTGCAGCCCTGTCAGTACAATTATTATACTCGGAGCTGTTTGCAGCAAGGGCCGGAAGCTTTCTTTTTAACTGTTATTTTGTTATCTTAGCTTTGTCTAGTTTGCTAATTAAGAGTTGTTGTCCTAAACTGCAGATCCCAGGATTCCGTCGGATGTTGAAAGTGGAACAATAGCACTCTAACAGGCCAGTGCGGAAAGGGCCTTAAGTTGGACTTCTCTGGACGCAAGCCAGCCTGTCCGTACTTTTCTTGAACGGGGGTGCCCCAAATGGAACATGGGGTCCCAAGTGTGGCCTGACCCTATGGACTTTGTTTATTATTTCTTTATTGAATGTATAGCCTGCCTTCCTGTCACCTCGATCCGGACTCTAGGGTCCTCTTGATGCAGCCTGGAAGGGCGATGGGATTTTTGGCCGCCCTGTCAAGCCATGGGCTTGCAGGACCCACGGAGACCCCCTAAATGAGGAGCCCCCCCCAGCCACCCTTTTATGAACTGCCCTGCTCAGGTCTTGCAAACGCATCACCCTGGACTGAGGCCTTTCCACAGGACATGTAGTGCTATTATTCCATTTTGAACCTCCTGGGGTTTGTAGTTTCCTGAGGCCGAAGAGCTGGGCGGCCGAGAATCCTAAATGCCCCTCCCTAAAGTGTGAACCCCAGGATTCCAGAGGAGGTTGAATAGTGGAATGATAGCACTATAAGACGGTAGCGCAGAAATGGCCTTGGTTTTCAAGCCCTTTATTGCAAAGATTTGCAGTACAGGAAAAATTAACTAAACAGATCCTCTTCTTCTAAGGTAGCGAGGTCCCTCTTTCCAGGAGGCCGGGGAGCAAGGCTTGGGAAAGCGAGGAGGGGTCCCCCCAAAAGCCCCCAGCTTCTAAGGAACTGAGGTCCCTCTTTCCAGGAGGCCAGGGAGCAAGGCTTGGGAAAGTGAGGAGGGGTCCCTCCAAAAGCCCCCAGCTTCTAAGGAACCGAGGTCCCTCTTTCCAGGAGGCCAGGGAGCAAGGCTTGGGAAAGTGAGGAGGGGTCCCTCCAAAAGCCCCCAGCTTCTGAGGAACCGAGGTCCCCCTTTCCAGGAGGCCGGGGAGCAAGGCTTGGGAAAGTGAGGAGGGGTCCCTCCAAAAGCCCCCAGCTTCTGAGGAACCGAGGTCCCTCTTTCCAGGAGGCCGGGGAGCAAGGTTTGGGAAAGTGAGGAGGGGTCCCTCCAAAAGCCCCCAGCTTCTAAGGAACCGAGGTCCCCCTTTCCAGGAGGCCGGGGAGCAAGGTTTGGGAAAGTGAGGAGGGGTCCCCTCAAAAGCCCCCAGCTTCTAAGGAACCGAGGTCCCCCTTTCCAGGAGGTCGGGGAGCAAGGCTTGGGAAAGTGAGGAGGGGTCCCCCCAAAAGCCCCCAGCTTCTAAGGAACCGAGGTCCCCCTTTCCAGGAGGCCGGGGAGCAAGGCTTGGGAAAGTGAGGAGGGTTCCCCCCAAAAGCCCCCAGCTTCTGAGGTCCCTCTTTCCAGGCGTGGCGGGCCGGGCAGCAAGGCTTGGGAAAGTGAGGAGGGGTCCCCCCAAAAGCCCCCAGCTTCTAAGGAACCGAGGTCGCCCTTTCCAGGAGGCCGGGGAGCAAGGCTTGGGAAAGTGAGGAGGGGTCCCCTCAAAAGCCCCCAGTTTCTAAGAAACCGAGGTCCCCCTTTCCAGGAGGCCGGGGAGCAAGGCTTGGGAAAATGAGGAGGGGTCCCTCCAAAAGCCCCCAGCTTCTAAGGAACCGAGGTCCCCCTTTCCAGGAGGTCGGGGAGCAAGGCTTGGGAAAGTGAGGAGGGGTCCCTCCAAAAGCCCCCGGCTTCTAAGGAACCGAGGTCCCCCTTTCCAGGAGGCCGGGGAGCAAGGCTTGGGAAAGTGAGGAGGGGTCCCCCCAAAAGCTCCCAGCTTCTGAGGTCCCTCTTTCCAGGCGTGGCGGGCCGGGCAGCAAGGCTTGGGAAAGCGAGGAGGGGTCCCCCGAAAGACCCCTTCCTCTGTGGACGCACCGAGGGGGGCCGGGCAGTGCGGTGCAACGGTTAGGGGGCTGGCCCGGGGGGGGGACGGGGGGGTCCTGCTTCAGCCTTTGCAGGGGGGCGACGCGGAGGCGAGGGGCAGCCCCGAGGGGCCGGGAAGGGATCCGGATCCCCCTGGAGGAGGGGGGGAGGGCGGGGAGACAGGGGACCCTCCCCTCTTTCTAGCCCAGGGGACGCCCCCTCCCGACCCCTCGCCCCGCCCCTCCCCAGGGAGGAGGAAGAGGAGGAGGAGGAGGGGCGCGGAGACCCCCCCCCCGGCCGCCCGGGACCCTCCCTCCCGGACAAAGGCGCCAGAGGGGGCGGGGCGGGGGCGGGGGCTCGGGGGGCGGGGCGGGGGCGGACCCCCGGAGGACCCGCGGCGGCGGCGGCGGCGGCCAAAAGCGCGAGCCCGGGGCGGCGAGCGGCGGCCGCATCGGAGTCGCCCTCGGTGGCCGCGCGTCCTCCGGCCGCCCCGACGCACGAAAGGGCCCGAGGCCGCCGGGCCGCCCTCCCTCCGCCCGCCCGCCATGCTGGGCCCCCGGCTGCGGCTGCTGCTCCTCCTGCTGCCCCCCTTGTGGCCCCCCGGCGCCCCCGGCCCGGCCGGGCGGTGAGTAACGGGGCCCCCGGGGCCGGGTCGGGTGGAGGGGCTCCGCTTCCGAGGGGCTCCTTTTCTCTCTCTCTTCCCCCGGGGGGAGCCTTTTTCCTCCCCCCTTCTGCCACACAACAACCCTGCCAAGTAGGTCAGGCCGGGCGCGATCCGGGGAGGAGGGGGGCGACGGCGCTGGGGAGGGGGTCTCCCCCCCAAAAATCGCTCTCCCTTTGCTGGATCTCTTTGGCAGCCCCTTCCCGGGGCAGGTCGGCCTTTTGCCGGGGGCGGGGAGGGAGCATCCCCGAGCGTGCCTTCCCTCGCCTGGCTGCTTTCTGCGCTCCTGAGCATGTGCAGAGCTCCCTCTGCCTCCTCTCTGGGTGCCAAGGGCAACTGATCCATTTTGTCCGTGAAGCAGGTGGCTCTGGGGCGGGGGGATGCCTCTCCTTCCAAAATCCCCCCCCATAACTCACCCATCTGGGTGGTCTTGGGGAAGAAGGGGCAAGCCCTTTGCCCTGAAGCCCCCATCTTTGGGTGCATCTCTGGGGGACTCCCTGGGATGTGCCATCTTGCCATCCAGAACAACTTTCCCTGGCCGTGCTGTGGGGCCCCCAAAAGGATCACTTTACCTTCTCCCTTAGCCCTAAAGGTGGACCGGCCGAAAGCGAGCCCCCTGGCATTGGGGCCAGGGCACGTACCGTAGTCGGATATGCCCCTGGGGACCGGTGTTTCGTGCCCCCTCGGCCGTGGAAACCCACGGGGTGCCCCCGGGCACCTCGCACTCTCTCAGCCCCAGAAACTCCTCTAATGGGCTCGCCCTAAGCTTCTGCTAAGTTGGAAAGGACTTGAAAGCACGGAACGAAAGGGATGCCGTCCTTGCCTCACCCTCCGCCGTGCTCAAACTGGCTCTTAACATGCCAAGGCAAGCGGAACGCCCCCCGCCAGTGCTTTACCCTCCCCGGGTGACCCCCAACTGTGGAGACGGGCTTGCAGCAAGTGCCTCTGGCGTGAGCGGTCCTGGGGGAGCTGTCGTAAAAAGCCCTGGGAGAGGACCGTCTGAGGAGAGGCTCGGGGAGCCAGCCTGACAAAAAGAAGGTTAAGAGGAGACACGATAGCCACGGTTAAATCTTTGAAGGGGTGTCATGTCGAGGAGGGAGCGGGCTTGTTTTCTGCTGCTCCGGAGACCAGGACAAGGAGCAATGGATTCAAGGCTCGGGAAAGGCGATTCCACCTGACTCCACCTGCTGCCGCCTCCCTGGAGTGCGGTAGAGTCTCCTTCTTTGGAGGTTTTTAAGCCGAGGCCGGAGGGCCGTCTCTTGGGAATGCTTTGATGGGTGTTTCTGCATAGCAGGAGGTTGGACTGGGTGGCCCCGGGGGTCTCTTCCAGCTCTATGAAGCCATGAGGTGTGTACCTTTACCTTTACGCACGACTGTCGCTTTGCCTTTGCCTGCCTTCCTCGCTCTCCCCGTCTCAATACTGCCTTTGCCTCCGTCTCTGCCCGTCTCTGCCCGTCTCTTTTTCCCTCTGTTGCGGCTTGAAGGACTTCGTCTCCTCGCCTAACCGGAGTGCCTGAGACTGACATTTGGAGGGGTCTCTGTAAACACGCTTTTCGCCACCGTTGCGTGGCCCACCCTGCAGGGTTGGGCTCGTTCCCTGTGGCTAGAAGAACGGCCCGCTCTCCTTCCAGTCCTACCCCCAGGAACGCTGGGATGCCTTCTTTTGCAATTTTGGGCGCTGCCAGGGAGAGGATGCTTCCTGCTTTCAGGACAGAGAGATCCCAGGAGGAAGGTCTTTTCCCGGTGCCGCAGGCATGTGAGATATGGCAGCCCGTGGGCCGTTGCTGCCATGCCCCCGCGGGGAGCCGAAAGGTTCTCTCTTCTTCTGTCCATCCCACCCATCCCTGGTAGGCCTGGGTGGAGAACTGCTCCAGGATTTAAGTGAGCAAAAGGGGGGTTTTTTGAGCTCTTGGGGAGGGGGCTTGCTTGGTCGTGGAGCTGCGCGGCGTTCCTGCCCTCCCCAGGCCCCGTGCGTGCCCGGCGCAATCTGTAAGCATGACGACACACCCCGGAGAGCTGAACTTTTGCAGCGTTGTAATGGGATCTCCATGGCAATGGGTCTTGCTGAGGAAGAAACACAAGGTTTGGAATTTGCAAAAAGGCAGGGCTGGGAGCTATAAAACAGCATGACCCCCACCCCCACTCCCACCCCCAGGGTGTCTATTAAATCGGCTAAAGAGACCCAACTGTTGGCGCCGCCGAGCAAACAACTGGTTGAACTGTGGCTTAAAGCTGGTGACGTGAAGCCGGCTGTCTTTTTTCGGGGGTCCTGCTGGGAGGGTCTGGCAGGCAGGGTGGGACCAGCAAGAGAGAGAGAGGGGGCTGACAGCCATGAAGTCACAGGGAGGAGGAAGAGGAGGGAGAAGGGCATAAATTAGCCCATAATGACTCATGGATCCGTGGCAAAGCCCGGTGCGCTTAGCATCCCCGCCTTCTTTCAGCCTAAGATCCCAGGCTGAAGATGGTGGGGATGATGGTGGAGGAAAGAGAGTGTTGTCAGATCTGTGAAGACTGGGAAAACTGGGGAGGAAGCATCTTTCTCCTTGACATAGGTTTTGCCGTAGGCAGTACTGGCTAGGGAGTCCATTGGGGCAGTTTGGAAAGCAACAAAAGGGCTGTGGGATTGTCTCGGGCCATTTCCACACTGCAGTGTTGTGCTGCTATTATTCCACTTTCAACACTGTGGATTCCTGGGAATTGCAGTTTAGTCGGGGACATCGTTGGCCTCTGTAAAACTACGGACCCCAGAATTCCACAGGATGTGGAAAGTGGAATAATAGCATTGTAACAGAGTAGTGCAGAAATGGCCTTGGTAATCGTGGGGCGAGAATGGCACCACCCTCCAGGACTGCAAGTCCCATCAGCCACGTTTGCTCGCAGAGCCCATAGGCAGGAGCACTGGGAGTTGCAGTCCCAGTGCCATCTGGAGGGCAGCAGGATTCCCACCTTTGGAGATCTTTTGAGTGCAGCTTGGAGACCCATTTGTGTTGCCATCGCAGTGGAGTTGGAGACCCAAAAGGTCAGAAACTCTGCACTCGGGCAACACAGGAATTATCGGTTGCAATCACACTTCGGTGGCAAATAGGAAATGCAATAATCTTACTCAAAAGATGGAGATGGTTTTTGACTGTATTAACAAATGTGCAATCCAGAATCACAGAACTTCTCCCTCTCTTTTGCTTTCTTTTCCTCCATACGTTGCAACAGTCGGTGCAAAATGTTTTGCTTCCTAAAGGCGTGAAAGGAGCAACAAAAAAGTAACAGTGTAGACAGTATAGGCAGAGATAAATATATAAACATCCAAAAAGCAAAATATATGCGTGCACACAGAGAGATACTAACTATCAGCAAGCAGAAGTAGACAAAGGCCTCAGTGCAACGAGTGTTTGTATATATGGGATTATCTCTTAGGCCGTTTCCGCACTAAACTGTTATAGTGCTATTATTCCACTTTCAACATTCTATGGAATCCTGAGGCTTGCAATTTAGGAAGGGGCCTTCGAGGCCTACAGGATTCCACAGGATGTTGAAAGTGGAATAATAGCGCGGTAACAGTCTAGTGCGGAAATGGCCCACTGGAGGAGAAAACGTGGGTTAGGAATGCAACTAAATAGAAAATGTTCCTCCGTGCCTTGAAATCAGTAAGTCTCCCTGCTTCTCTCTCGTTTGGGATTGGGGAGGGACCCTCCGAGAAAGGAGCGGAGGCGCCGTCCCTTCTGTTTTCGCTAAGGCCTCCTTCTTTCGGCTTTTTTCTTTCCTCCAGGGGCTACTTGGTGGTGATGCCCTCGGTCTTCCGCTCGGGAGTGGAGGAGTCCGTCAGCGTGACCATTTTCAACCCGGTCAAGGAGACGGTGGTCCAGGTTCAGCTCGACGTCAAAGGAGAGACGGTGGCGAGAGCTCACGGAAAGGTGCTAGGTGGGTAGGCCCCCCTTACGTGCGTGCGAAGGGGTCTCCAGGGGGGGTCAAAGGGGACGGCTGTCCCATGTTACCTGGAGAGGGTCGTCGACAGGTTTGCCAAGGGTGGGTTTAGTCCGTCGGAGGCTGCGAGATCCATCACAGTACTCACAGCGATCCAAGTGGGACGTACAGAACAGCCATTTTCTGGCATCGGGAAGCAGGAGGTGGTCGACCTGTCCAAATTCTGCATTTTCATATCTCCTCTCCTCCATCCATTCTGTGAGTCTTTTCTTTGGGACAATTCTCTTTCTAAAATTATTTTTAAAAACGCTGGTTAGCGCTAGCACAGCACGTAAATGATTGTGGTGTTTAAAACGCACGTGCACACGCACACATGTCTACTGGAACGAAGCACAACTTTTCCCTTCTTTGTAGCCAAGCAGAGAACCGTTTGCCTCATCTTGACCCTTGGCTACATAAAAGGTGCCGTTTAGAAGCCTACGTGTGCAATTCTGCAATGAAGTCTTACAATCGGTTTATTTTATTTCTGTCTTTTATTTTTACTTAGAGTTTTTGTTTATTAGCTCTCAGCCAGCCTTGTTTACTTTCAAGTAGGTTCCTTTGTGTGCAGCAGGCTTAGTCCAAGAAAGTGTTTCAGGATAATAGCTGAAAGTCTCTTTCATGATAAAAAGATTTTTTTGGTTTGCTGTCCACAATCATCCGTACTATTTCTTCTCTCTAAGGATGTTAGCGGTTTCAGCAAATGTCAGTCTTTTGGGAAAGAAAAGTGTCTTTTGTCTTAAAATATTTGCCTGGCCTAATGTTCAGAAGCTCCCTAATACTTCCAGGAACTCATACATAACAAAGAAACGATACAGATTAATTTGTGGCCTTCTGCGCCGTCCACCAAACTTTCTGCATTTCATTCAGGCTGCTCTCTCCTTGGCTCCTTCTCTGTCCATTTAAAAAGCAAAACCAAAGCAGTCACCTTGAACCTGTGCCATTCCAAAATGATTCATCCCGGCTTAAGAAAATAATTCCATTATCTAAACGCTCTTTGCCAGCCGAATTTTTTTCACCGCTGCATGAGAACGGGAAATGTTTCGTGCTTCCAAAAGACTCTCTCTGTTAAAACACTTGGAAGTCTCACTTTGAACTGGCTGGTGTCCCTCCTGGGGAATTCTGTGATTTGTGGTCTGGGGAGGGTCAGGGAATTTTTTGCTGCTGGACGGCCCCGTACCCGTTCCTCCTTGGAAGGGACCAAATTGCTGTGGTGCGGATTGGAGTGCAGATTGATTCCCTCAAAGCACCAGCGGCCATGCTGGGTGCTGCGTTTCTCAGGTGGATCTGAGCCCCTGGGGCTGAGAGTTTGCTTTGGGGAGCGTCTGTCTGAGGAACGCTCCCCGGTCCGGGGGCAATCTCGGACCTTGTTTTTTGCTGTCTTTCTTCCTAGCTGAACAGTGAACTGCGTACTCACGTATATCTCTCCCACTCCCTTTGGTTATCTTGCTAAATATCGCGGTAGATTTACCTCCTCGGTACCTTTGCCCGGAGCGGGGCGGACTCTTGTGGACAAGCCAGACTTTGGGCGTTTCTGCCCTACGCTGTTATAGTGCTATGATTCCACTTCCAACATCCTCCTGTGGAATTCTGGGGTTTGTAGTTTGGGGCGGCCAAAGAGCTCTGTGGCTGAGAATCCTGAAGTCGCCTCCTTAAACTGCAAACTCCGGGAATCCGGAGGAGGCTGGAAGTGGAATAATAGCACTATAAACAGTGTAGGGCGGAAATGGCCTTTGGCTCTTTGGGGGAAAGGAAGAGTTACTAAGGCTTTGACTGCTGTCCTCTTCTCTTCCACAGGAAAGGGAACAATCAAGCTTAAGGTAAGCGGCTGAGATGGGCCAAAGCGGCGGGAGTGGGTTTTTTTCGGGGGGATGCCGAGGAGGAGAGAAAAGGACGGCCATGGAGATGTTTTTAGGAATGAGTGGAAGGTGTTTGCTCTGGAATAGGGGGCCGGCCACATGGCAAAAGTACCCGAGAAGACAGCCTTCCTGGAATTGTTCTGTTAAACAGGGAAGGGGTCTCTCCAAGCTCCCCCCCATCTTGCATCTGCTTGCACTGGGGAGCAGGGGGCTGTGAGCTTGCTGCTGCTCTAGGAACGGGGTTTTGTTCCCCTCTCTCTGCCTCTCTCTGCTGTTTGGGCCTGAAGTCCTTGCAAAACCTTGGCAAACACGAGAGGTATCTTTCTGAACTGGAGCTGCATCCAAGACCACACATTCCTTGGCAGCTCTTCCGTGCGCGCGCACTCCCATCGTGCAGCCCGCTCTGCCAAGCGGTCAGGCCTTGGAATCATCCCTCGCCATCCCTGCCCCTCTGCTTTCCCAGCCTCGCCCCGGCCTGGACGGAGAAAAAGGCCGTGGCCATTGCCGGTTGCTGGAAGGGCTTTGCTGGGGGCGGCCGCTCGGCTTCTGCTCCTTGGACTGAGCTGCCCGGTTTCGCTCCAGCTCAGTCAGGCTGCTTCTGTGTCCGCAGGAGCCAAAACTGAACTGGGAGTCTGCCGAAATTGGTGAAAAAAGGAGCTCTCTGTCCTGCAGGAAGGTGCTGTGTGCATCCCTGGAATGCCCGCGCATGGCATGGGCAACGTCCTTCTTGGCTTCCTTTTCTCTGATTTCTTTTTCTTGATTAATGTATGCTTGTGTAATGTGTGCTCTCCAGCAAAATAGAGCTGCTGTGTTTCTTCCAGAGCTTTTTAAGGGTGGCGACCACCAGAATGCTCCCGTGGCACTCAGGCTGGGAAATTGTAGGACTGGCTTTTCCCAGCAGACGTGTCTGTTTCCAGCGTCCTCCTCCATTTCTGAAGCTTGTACGGCAGTTTTCTAAACCTGCCTGAGGCCTCCCAGGTGTACAGTCCTCCCTCCACGTTCACTAGGGTGAGGGGCACAGGACCCCTGTGAATGTGGAAAAACTGTGAATAACTCCAGGCCCTCCCAAACCGTATTTAACATGCAAAATAAGTAGGATCGCCGTATTTAACCCACCGTGGATTCCTTTGAGGCACCAGGGTTCCTTCACAAGGAAGAAGTGGGGGGCCGGTGGAGCTTATGGCTCCCTCCGCTGTTGCCCCACGCCATTTTTGAGAGGGACCCACAAGCCTCGTTTGCAGTTTCTCAATCTCACTAGGCTTGCACTCCCTATAAAAAACGGCGGCAGAGGTGACAGCAAATACTCCGTAAATAATCAAACCTGCAAAAGTGAAACCTGCAAATGTGGAGGGGGGACGGTATTTAGACTCCCCGTCCTGGAACTGGTGGCTGTGCTTGCAAGGGCGGATGGCACCGGAGAGCCCGTGGTTGAAAGCCTGAAAGGGCCAGGAGCGTGTTAGTGGCGGCCAGATGTTGCTGTCACTGGGGGACCCGGCGCGTGTGTCTTTTGGGTTCTCTGGGCCCGCGGAATTCCTCCTCTCTCCCCACGTCTCTGCAGCCGGGGACGGAGAAGCTGAACCCAGCCTTCCTTGCCTGTGGGGACCCGTGGAGGGGTGGGAGACAAAAGTCTTTTCCACCCTGAAAGATCTCAGAATGGCGTTCGGGCTCACAGAAACACACCCGCGCACACAACACCCCATAGGCCAGCTGTCTCCCTCCAGCGTGAGGGGGTGGCTCGGGCTGTGTGTCCACGGGAAGGACCCCTCCCCACTTGGCTCTGTCGATCTCTGCCCCGGCCCAGCAAGGAAAGGCCGGTGGCCAGCAGCTGCCAAGCCAGTAACGGCTCTCGGCTTGCCTCCCAGGTGCCAGCGGGGCTCCGGGGCCAGGCCCACTTGAAGGTGTGGGGCAACCGGCACTTGGCAGAGGACGGCTACATCTTCTACAACCACACGACGGTCACCGTGGACAGCAAGGGGGCCTCCGTCTTCATCCAGACAGACAAACCCATCTACCGGCCAAAGCAGAAAGGTGGGCGGGGGGCCAAGGGAGGGCTGGCTTCTTGGGCCGTGTTCGGCGGGAGAGCCCCTTCCTAACTCCCCTTTTCTGCTCCTTTTCTTTTAAAGTGCTGATCAATGTCTTCACTGTCAGCCCGGACCTGAGACCTGTCAACGAGAGGGTGAGGAGCCGCTTGGTGGAGGGGTCGGGTTTGGTAGAGGGGAACACGTAGCTCCCTGCTCAAAGGTGTGCATGCCGTTCCTTCCGCAAAAGAGGGGGCTGGCAGCCCACCGGTTCTCCCCCTTTGCCCCCCGGATACTCTTGGTGGCCCGAGACAGCCAGTGTGGCCGGTAGTCGGCAGCGATGAATCGAAGTCTTTTACTCCAAGTCTCAAGTCAGGTCGCAAGTCCTCGCAAGAGACTTCCCAGGCGAGTCTCAAGCCCACTTTGTATCCCAAGCTGTATTCCAGAATTTCTGGACAGAGTCCGATAAAGTCAGTTTTAACCGTTTAAGCAGGGCCGCCCCTCCACGTTTGCAATTTTGCCCTCTGCAGCTTTGGAGATGGGGAATAGGGTCCTTCTTACTCTCCGTTCCCGAAGCTGGAGGCTTTTGTGCCGATGGGCGTAAAAGAGTCTGCGGCTTTGGAAGTGGGGAATAGGATCCTTCTTACTCCCCACTACTGAAGCTTCAAAACGCTTTCTTGGACTAAGCCCGCTGCGCGCAAAGGAACCTACTTTAAAGCAGGCAAGGCTGGCTGAGAGCTAATAAACAAAAATTCTAAGTCAAATTCCTTCCTCCTCGAGCCTGTTCAAGACATTTGCTGTTCCCCTCTGAGAAATGCACCCTGCGCCCTGCGGGCAAGTCTTGTCTTCCGCTCTTAGGAAAAGTTTTGGAAGGCGCCCCCAATACGCAGCAGCACAGACTGCTGAACAAACCTTAAACCCATTGCTTAACCTATTTGCTGTTCCCAGGCCCCACACTTTGGGCTCGAGACAGATTGTCGTGCAACCCATGGGCAAAAAGAGATGGAGGCATTGTTCAAATTTGTAAGGTTTCTGGATGAGTGCATGATGTTACTGAGCCAAGGGCAGCCAATTAGTCACTAAAAAAATACAAGTCACAAGTCGAGTCAGTGCATCATTTATTACCGAATCGAGCCGAGTCGCCGAAGCGACTTAAGTCCGACTTGGGTCCGAGTCGGTCGACTCGCGCCTACATCGCTGGTGGTCGGGGATTGTGAGAGCTGGAGTCCAACCGCCTTTGGAGTTGTGTTGGTTCTGGATTGGTTGTGTATTCCTGAACCGGCAGAGTCCCTTCCAACTCTGTGGAGGGCGGAAGGAGGCGGTGTGGGAAAGGAGTGAGGGGCTTTGGAGACGGCTTTGGAGACGGCTTTGGAGACGGCACTTGGATGCCACGTCACACGAGGACACTTGCGTGCTTCTCCCGGCAGCGGTAGTTGGGATCTTCCATGTGTGGGAGCGGTGAATTCACTCTCGGTTTTAGTCTGAAATTTAAAAGGGTAACTCTCCTTCAAAAGGCGCAGCATACAGCTTCATCTCCCCATCTGTTATTGAGGGGAGAGTTTTCCCTTTCCACCTTTTGAGCTGTGATCGTTCTGGCTGCAACCATCATATAAAATAATAATTTCCCAGCCTTTTTCCGTCTAAATCAGCATTCATTACAGATAACAGATAACAACTCAGGAGGCATTTCATAAGGCAACCCTAGAATTTTTTTGCAATCTGGATAAGCGTAACGTTCCAAAATTTCTTCAATTGCAAGAGCTATATTGGTTTGACTGACGGACAAACAGATTTACGTATGGTGTTACACCGGCTCTCATTTGGGGGGAATGTAGAATGGAATAAGCAAATTCTGCTTGTATAATCATTTTCTCCCTAGATGGAATGAATGTTCACTTTGTCTTAATTAAATGGAAAAAAAAATGCACAGCAAACACGCCATGGAAGACAACCAGGAATGTTGTACCAAAAAAAAGTCACTGATTTTCTTTCTTTCTTTCTTTCTGTTCTTCAGATTGAAGCCTACGTGATGGTGAGTGTTGGGCAGAAATTGGGCGAGACCCTCCTCAAAGCCGCCCACCCCAGGCCAGCAAGGCAGTGGGGGGACCCTCGTGTGCCCCTAATTCTTTCCCCTGAATCCCTCGGCCAGCATAGTCACGAACTCCGAAAATGTAACTTTTCCAAACTCTTCTGGCCCGGGCGTCTCTGCACAGGCTGCGGCCCCTGTGGAGATCATGTGGCTGGAGGAAAAAAGTGGAAGCCCCCATGATAGATAAGCGCTTACTGTGGGTTCCAGCACACCCTCTTGTGACTTGCGACCTTGCACAGCGGTTTTTGCACGTGAAAAGTCTTCGGTCGCGGAATCCGTAGGTGAATGCTAAGTCAGCACTTAGAATCATAGAACCCCGGAGTTGGAAGAGATCCCAGGGGCCATCCAGTCCAACCCCGTTCGGCCGTGCGAGAAGACGCCATCAAAGCCCTCCTTTGGATGGATGGCCCTCCAGCCTCTGCTTAAAAGCCTCCAAAGAAGGAGGAGGCTCCACCGCGCTCCATGGAGGCGGCAGCGGATTCCGCTGCCGGACAGCTCTTGCCCGTCCGAAAGTTCTTCCTGAGGTTTAAGTGGGATCTCCTTTCCTGCAGCTTGAATCCATTGCTCCTTGTCCTGGTCTCTGGAGCAGCAGAAAAGAAGCTTGTTCCATCTCCAACATGACATCTCTTCAAATATTTAAACATGGCCATCATGTCCCCTCTTAGCAGACGAAACGTCCCCAGCTCCCTAAGCCGCTCCCCGTAGGGCTTTATGGCTTCCAGACCCTCCGCCGTTTTCTCGCCCCCCTCTGGACACGTTCCAGCTTGTCCATATTTCTCTTGAACTGCCCAGAACTGGACAAGAGTATTATTCCAGATGAGGGGATTTGGGGGTCCGCGCGCTTGCTGGGCCCTGTTTAAAACTGCGAGGGTCCTGCCCTAAACTGCAAACCCCCGGGATTCCATAGGATGTGGAAAGCGGAGTGATAGCGCCCTAGCAGTCTAGTGCGGAAATGGCCTCGGTTTCTTTTGGAGAAAAAGCAGCGACGGCCCTGGATGCACCCTTGGGATTCACGTTGGTCGTGCTGGCTGGGACCCCCGGGAGGGTGGTCTGATACTTCTTGGGGAGAAGCCTGGCAGGGGGGGCAGGAGCTAGTCTGAAGGCAGCCCCCATCTCTCTTCCCAGGATCCTCGAGGGTCTCGGATCATCGAGTGGAACAACCTCAAGCCAATTTGTTGTGGTGAGTCCCACCTGGAGGAAGGGTGGGTTCCCTTTGGGGGGGGGGATCCTCAGGGGGTATCCCCCCTTCTTTCTTGCTTCTTTGTGGTGGCCCCTTTTTTTTGCCGAGGCTCGGTGACTTCTTTCTGTCTCCCCGTCTCCACCCGCCAGGCCTCCTGAATATGAGTTTTCCGTTGTCTGACCAACCGGTGTTTGGAGAGTGGCTGATCTTTGCTGAAATGCAAGGGCACAAGTACAACAGGTCCTTCGAGGTTCAGAAATACGGTGAGTTTACATAAGAGGCCGCACTTGGGGGGGGGGCCAAGAAAGGGCCAGTTTTTAAAGCCGTCACTGTCACCCCCATCATCCCCACTGCCTCCAGCAGAGAACCGCTTCTGGCGAAGCGGGAAGTCCCCGTATATCTTTTTGCGGAGGGCTCCGCTCCCCGGTTTCAGTGGCAGGGCACGAGGGCGGCGGGAACCAACGCCTGCCGAGCCCCGCGAAGGCAGCGCGTCCGTTCCGTGTTCGAGTCCGAACTTTATGGGGCGCTGGCTCCTGTCCCTCAAACCGGTTGAGCGCCTCAGGTGGCTCTTTTAAAGTTGGGGCAGGAATGAATACCGGAAAGCACGTATCATGAATGAGCGGAAAAGAAGAGACAGGCTCCGCATGCTTTTAAGCCCACTGCATTGCAGCCTGTTTATAAATTGCTTAGGGGCTGTATTAAAAACAAATACAATGTGATACGAAAGAACAGCACATATATGTAAAATTCATCAAGTTCATAGAACGTTGTAGGTATAACAAGTCTTACGAGTTTACAGATTTCTGGATAAATTCAAATATCCTGGTCGCTCCACTTTCTCTGGACTAATCCGTGCTTCCAACCATCTGAGGAAATGTGTAAATGACAACAACAACCACAAAAGTGTGCTTTGTCTCTTTTGTTGCCTATCGGTCCGGTTCTTAAGGAGAGTGCAGAAGCCAGTCCAGAAATTTCTGTTGGAACTTTTAAGTCTCTGTTTTAGGCTTTTCATGCTTTTAATGTGTTTTTTTTCCCCAAAAATTGTTTTAATACTGTTTTAATGTTTTAATGTTTTAATTTGTTGTTGGAAGCTGCCTTGCATCCCATTCCGGGAGAAAGGCAGCATGCAAATCTCATTCGTTCATTCATTCGTTCATTCATAAATAAATAAATAAATAAATAAATAAATAAATAAATAAATAACCCCTCTAAAATTGGAAATAAAACCCACGGTTCATTTGCTGCCACGCAGGAATGGGATCCGTCAGTCTTTGCTGGTCCGTGGTATGTAGAAGATCGATCATTAAAAGAATGCCTGGGAGCTGTTTTTTTTTTTTTGTATTACAGGTTGTGTAGGTCTCTTTTCTTTCCGCCACCCCCCCCCCAAAAAAAAGAATTGCAGAAAGTAATATGAAAACAATGCACCTTCCACCTGATTGTGGAACGACAGGGTCTGTCTGTCAAGGACCCCTTTGTCCAGCCCCTGTAAAAAAAAAAAATCACTTTACAAGCGGTGGGAATGAATGCTTTGCGTTTTGGGAAAAAGTTGTTTTCCTTGCTCCGTTGTGGTCCCAGAGTTGCCTAATTCCCCGCCCGTTCCCCTTCTCTTTGCTCCTGTCTGTTTCTCTTCCCAATAGTTTTACCCAAATTTGAGCTCCAGATCACGCCGCCTCCGTACATCCGGGACTTTGATGGCTGCGAAAAGGCAACCGTCCGTGCCAGGTGAGCTTGGCAGGAAAGAGGCCGGGGGACCACCCGACGCTCAGGCTAGGGGGTTGTTGCAAAAGTTCTCGCGTCCCGTGTGAGATCTTTAAAGCCCCCTGGAACGGGCAGCTGTTAATTGGTGCACGGCGCCGGGACAGAATTGGGGCTGGCGTCTGCGTGCTGTTGGGGTCGGAGGGGATGCTTTTACCTCCCCTGGGCTGCATTGGCAATTGTAGCCCACCGGCGGTGCTGCTGGGGGTCTCTCAAGAGAACCTTTCTTTGGAGAAGGGTCTGACGGGGTCCTTATCCCAGCATGCTGCCTCACCCCCTTTCCCAGACCGTTTTCATAGAGTCGTAGAACCGTAGAGTCGGAAGAGACCCCCCCAGCCAACTCCCTTCTGCCGTGCAGGAACACACACTCAGAGCGCTCCCAGCAAATGGCCATCCAGCCTCTCCTTAAAAACCTCCAACGAAGGAGGAGACACCAGCACACTCCCTGGAGGCGGCAGCAGATTCCACGGCCGGACAGCTCTGACCGTCAGGAAGTTCTTCCTGAGGTTCAGGTGGAATCTCCTTTCCTGCCGCTTGACTCCATTGCTCCGTGTCCTGGTCTCTGGAGCGGCGGAAAACAAGCTTGCTCCATTTTCAACATGACATTGCTCCAAATATTTAAACGTGGCTACCGCGTCCCCTCTCAACCTTCTTTTCTGCAGACTGAACGTCCCCGGCTCCCTCAGCCGCTCCTCGTAGGGTCTCATGGCTTCCAGACCCTCCACCGTTTTGGTCTCCCTCCTCTGGGCACGTTCCGGCTTGTCCATATCCTTCCTGAACTGTGGTGCCCAAGCCACAAAACCCTTGCGGAGGGGCTCCGCATCCAAAAGAGGGTCTCCACGGGCGTGCGTGCATGCAGTTAAATCCTCTGGATTTTTTCCCAGTAGCAGAAACATGTTGCATCTATACCTTCCCAGCAAGCAAAGCCCAGCTCCTTAATCTCAGAGCTTGGTTTTGGTACACTTGGGTGCCCACGGTTACTCCCCGCGGGGCCCGAACTTTTTTGAGGAGAAGAGTGGAGGGGGAAACCTGGTCTCCCCAAATACTCGAGCCCTCGTGGCTCCCGTCTGCCCAAGCTGAATGCTGTAAAACCAGGGTGGACTCCTTCAAAATGGTGCAACTCCTTGCCACAAGGTGTAACAATGGCTAGCGACTAGTGCAGCTTTGAGAAGGGAATTGGTCCCATTTACGGAGCAGAACGGAACCATCCAAGGCTACTAGTGTGCATGGCAATGCATTATTTCTGGTGTTTTTATAGATCAGCTGTTGGGCACACGAGACGGTGGGTTTGGTTATGTCCTGCCTGTTGTCTTCGTCCCTTTTTTGGGCAGCTGGATGAAGGCTGGACTCCATCCAGCGTGGCTCTTCTGTTTCCAGGTACACGTTTGGGAAACCGGTGGTGGGACGGCTGACGGTCAACATGACGGTCAACGGAGTGGGGTACTACCGGCACGAAGCGGGGCACCCCGTCCTCAAAACCACCGAAGTGAGTAGAGCGGCCGGAGGGCGGAGGGACCCTGTGGGATCGAGGCCGCGGAGTCCAGCGGTCAAGAAGAAAGGGAGCTCTTGGAAGCCCAAGGGACTTTGTTTGACTACGACTTCCCTGGCCGCCTTGTTTTGGCTGCACCGTTGGGGATTCTGGAGTTTGTAGTGCAAACAAGTAGCTTTTCCCGGTCACTGTTGAGTTGGTGCAGGCAGTGGGGAGATGTTCGTGGGATGATGCGGTTTGTATACCGGACAAATGCGAACTTCTTGACTGCGAGAGCTGTTTGAGAGTGGAATCTCCTTCCTTGGAGGCCCTAAAAGCCCAGGTTGGGGGGCATTTCTTGCTTGTATTGCCGTCGTGCATTCCTGCCTGGTGGGAGGTTGGACTCTGCGGTGCTTTGACTCAACCCGTCACGATCTGCAAAAGATCGGCACCTCCGGGGTCTGGAAATACGGGCCGTTTCCACCCCGCACTGTTACAGTGCGATTGTTCCCTGTTCGACCTCCCGTATGGAATCCTGGGCTTTGCAGTTTAGGGAGGGGCATTTGGGATTCTCGGCCGGAACGCTCTTTGGCCTCAGTAAACTGCAAACTCCAGAATTCCACAGCGGGTTGGAAGTGAAATAACAGCGCTATAACAGCGTAGTGCAGAAGGGTCCTCGGTCTCACTTATTTCGTCTCTAGGGAGCTTGTTGGCTCCGCACTATCAGAGGGAACACTCAGCAGCGGTTGTGTCCACTGGGGAGAGATAGATTGGGCGAGGGATATAGTTATTTTAGTCAATAAACAAACAAATAAATAAACCATCTGGCTACGGGTGTCCCCCAGAGGGTACCTAGGTTGAGCGAAATATGGGAACCCCGCTTGGTTTGGATCTCTGCTTCACAGCCAGCAGCTGCGTAGGGCCCCCTCTGCCCGTCCTGTCCCCCCAACCCGTTTCCATCCAGGACGGATGCCCTTGTTCATTCTCTCTCCCACGGCCTGCCCGGCAGATCGACGGCTCTGCGGATTTCGACGTGTGCGTCAAAGACATGATGCTGGCTGACGTCCCAGAGCATTTCAGAGGCACCGTGAACATTTGGGCTACCGTGACCAGCACGGACGGGAGCCGGCAAGCCATGTTCGATGACTCCACTGCCGTCCAGAAGCAGCTGGTGGATATCAAGTACTCCAAGGACACCCGGAAGAGGTTCAAGCCGGGCTTGCCGTACAAAGGGAGGGTGAGTGGGCCGTGGTGCCTGGGAGGGGGCCGTCTGTCTCTGTCTGTCTGTCCGTGCCCGGTGTGCATTTTGGTCCTAGCTTGGCATGAGCTGATTTTGCTCTGGGGGCGTCTCACATCCGTAGCCGTTGCAAGAGGGGAGGCCTCCCCGGCGAGCGTGTTTGGGTTATCCAACCAAAGAAGGTGGGAAGGAAGGAAGGAAAGCAAAACCCCTTATTTTATTTTATTTTCCTCTTTTTCCTCCCCAAATGTTCTCCCTCTGAAATGCTTTCCTTGCAAAACAAAGGCAGCCCGGCTCTGAAGTCTCAGGTGGGTTGGGCAGCATGGCAATGACAAACCCGCCCTTTAAGCAAGACTTTTCTGCACCGCCGGGGAAGCGGCTCGGCAAAGACAGACAAGACAAGCCCCTGTTTTCCAAGCCGTCAGACCCCAGAGATTTTCCTGATCCAAACTTAAGTTCCAAACTTTGACAGCCGGACTTGGAAATGGCATGCTACAAATAATGATTTTATTGTCTGCATTGTGCAGCAATGGCTTGGCTGTGTTTCCTCTGAAAAACAATGTAATGATGGGTAATGTTGCTTTTTGCATACCGGTTAATGCGTGTTCCTTAAGTGTTCCCATGACCTGGAGGTGATCTTTGTGGCTTTTTTTTTTTTGTAAAATAATATTACAAATTAACACAATTACAAATTAACACAAAAAAATCAAATCGAAAAATACACATTGACACCCAATACCAAACACAAAACAATACAGATTAATACTACCCAACACTAATCTATCGTCAATCAAACGCAAAAGCAACACAAAAAAATAAACATAGTTAAGAATCAGTTCCTGAACTTATTGCAAACAGCTTTTCAAATATTGATTATACTTAACCTTCCTTTAAAAAAATTATATTTCATCCAAGTAGTACCTTATTACTCTTATACTGTATCCTCAACACTTTAATAATGTTATGTAATTTCTGCAAATCTAATCTCTTAACTAATAAAATAGTATAGTTAAATCTTTAATATTGTCAAATCCTTGCCTAAATAGTTCTTACCCAGCAATATGACGCATTCTCAGATCTTCTGACATTAATCTTCTGTTATATATTCTAACTCTAAAATTAATTGAACATTATTTAATCGTAATCACCTTAAATCTCTACTGAAACAATGTTGTAACACTTTGAGCAAAAACAGTAACGATCAGAAATAATCTAGTATTGCATAAATATCAACTAAATCATTTTAATCTTGGTGGCGTTTTCAAGGGGGATTTCTTAACACTAGAACACGAGAAGGGTGTTTTATATTTTAGGCTGGATTTTAGTTAGATTCCCCCTAAAAAGAAGTAGGAACTGTCCCCTCCACTGGTGGTTCAATGACTGAGTAAGAAAACAAAGCACCAAAAGGAATTACGTAATGAGTTAACTTGTTTGGGGCTCGTTTCAACAAGGTGCGTAATGAATTGCTCTCAGAAAGTAAAGTAACTTCCCAAGCTCGTGGCCTTTCATTGCACCTCCGTCCCACGAGAGCGTCTCTCTTCTCCCCGCCGAGATCCGTCCGTCCGGAGTACCATGTTCCTTCGTCTCTCGGCTTTCCAGGTGGAGGTCACCTATCCCGACGGGAGCCCCGCCAGTGGGGTGACCATCCGGATCAAAGCCGAACTCGCGCCCAAGGAGAACATTTTCACAAGCGAGCTGGTTTCCCGCGGCGGCCTGGTGGAGTTCGAAATCCCCTCCATCCCCCCCGTCGCCCAGTTCGTCTGGATAGAGGTGGGTGAAGACCCCAAGTCCCGGAACTTGGGGGGCCGGTCAAAGGCCTGCTTGGACAATCGGAGACGAGGAAGGGGCCCCTGAGAATGTGTGGCTGAGGGACCCTCTGCAGGGTGGTAACGGCATGGGACCCATAGAATGTGGCCAGGCTGCCACTTTCCTCGCTTGCAGATCCGTCCCTGGCGAGGAATGGGGGGCAGAGAAGGGAAGGGAGACCCCTCAGGGGGACACTGCTGGCGGTCAGAGGTCCCTGATGGGTTCGGCGGGAAGCAGCCTGGTGCCATGGCGGCGGGACCCGGTGTCCCTTTGAAAGAAATTACGAAACGCCACCAAGAAGAAAAGTCGGAGAGCGGCAAACCCCACGTTCTTAATCAGACTCGCGGGTGGGCTTGGTGGGACGGGAGGCAGTGGCGCTCGGGGTGACTTTCTAGCTTTCCTCCCTTTCTTGAGACCAAAGTCATCGCCCTCGGCGGGAAGCCGGCCAGAGACCAGTACCTGCCCAGTTACCTGTCCATCAGCAGCTGGTACTCGCCCAGCAATTGCCACCTTCAGCTGCAGATGCCGGACAAACCCTTCCAGGTAAGCCCCGGGGAGGGACGACTGCAGGTCGCTTTGGGGTTTCCAAGGCTTACGGGTTGTCCGGGGTTGGAGGGAGAGCGTTGACTTGGGTGCCTCTCGGCCTCTGCCGGTTTTAGTTTCAGAGATGCCCTTGGCTGGCTGCGTCCATGCCGTGCTGTCTAGGGCCAAAGGCATACCTTTTGCGGCTTTTGAAAGGGTGAGGGAAACCTCATACAAAGCCTGGAAGGCCACTGACTGGGGTACCCTTGAGAAAGGAGGGGAGAAGCCTGGGGAAGGGGCTGGATGGGGACCCCGCGAGGGCTCGGTTGTCCTACTCCCAAGCTAACGCGTCCCTCCTGTCCCCAAGGTGGCCGGAGAGCTGGACACCTGCTCTTTTCCGTGGACGTGTGAAAAGGAGAGCCCTTTCTGACCCCAATGGAGGGAGGGAGGGAGCTCAGGGTTTCAGAAAATTAGCGGGGGGCCTCTTTCAACTTGCCCCCTGGGGGTAAAT
The DNA here is from genome assembly GCA_030412105.1 of Cyclura pinguis. Taxonomy (NCBI): domain Eukaryota; kingdom Metazoa; phylum Chordata; class Lepidosauria; order Squamata; family Iguanidae; genus Cyclura; species Cyclura pinguis. The sequence goes on along the minus strand of CM059614.1, from coordinate 8,079,300 downwards.
TCAGCTTTTTAGCTGCTGTGACTCTCGGGGGGGTGGAGTGAGGAGAGCCCCCTCCCCTGCCCGGTAGAGGCTGGCTGAGCTCTCCCGGCTGAGACGTGATGGAAGCTTTCCTGCCAAGTGGAATATTCCCGTGGGGCTTCCTCCCTTTCTTTTTCCCTGCCCGTTTTGGATCGAAGTAGCAGGTGGCAGCCCCGGCCAAGGGGTCGTCTCAGTCCAACCCAAGCCGGGGAATCCAGAGATTTCCTTCCTGCGACGGCAGCTGTTGCTTTGTGCTCCCGGCTCCACCGTCCGCTCGGAGACGGGCGAGAAGGAAAGACTAGAGCTGCCCCCCCCCCGCCCACCAGCCTCTCGGTTTCTGGGCTGCTCCTCTCGGTCTCCTGCCCCTTTGGAAGAGCCCCGGGGCTGAGTCAGAAGCAAGGCCCGTTTGGTCAGGCAGCCCCTTTCCAAGCCCTAAGTTCCAACTACGTTCACCCCAAATCAGAGGAGCGGAGAGAGGTGCTCCCGCACGCTCACCAAGCTCCTGTTGATTCAGTGGGGCTGCGCTTGAGCCCTGGTGGGCTTCTCAGTGGGGGCATCTGGCCGCCAATGGGCAGTGAAGCCCACCGGGACCCCAAACACCGGCATGGAGAGGCCATCTATAGCCCTCCCGGGAGCCTTGAAAGCTCTCCATCCCCATCCAAGCCATCCAAGTGGGCAACCATCGTTCCATTTTGTGGCACCGAGTTCCACCGTTTACCCTTGGCAGAAAAGACGCCCCTCTGGCTTCCGGGTCGTGGGCTCTGCACCCTCGTAGCAGCTCTCTTGGGTGCCGTGGGGAGACCGTTTCTCCCCAGCCCCATGGCGGCGGCGGCGGCAGCAACATCTTTTCCTGGCGTTTTCTTCCCAGGTGGGAGAGGAGGCCTCCGTGGCTGTGAAGTCCACTTGCCCGTGCAACTTCACCCTCCACTACGAGGTGGTCTCGCGGGGGAACATTGTCCTCTCAGGGGTGCAGCCTGGGAACGTTACCCAAGAGCGGAGCCGGCGGGCCGCCCCCAGGGCACCACCGCCTTCGGGGAGCAGGAGCGTTCGCCTCACGCACCTTGCAGGCACGGATTCGTCTTTGGGACTTTGGCGGGGGCGGGATGTCGGGGGGAGATGGGAGTCCTTTTAGGGGTGGGAGGCTACACTGCACACAAACACGCACCCCTCAAATGGCAGCGGGGCCGATTAGCTGTCCTTGTGGGAGAAGGTCCGTTTTTTTGGAACGTGTCCAGAGGCGGGCGATCAAAATGGTGGAGGGTCTGGAAGCCAGGAAGCCCTCCGAGGAATGTCTTAGGGAGCTGGGGATGTTTAGTCTGCAGAAGAGAAGGTGAAGAGGGAATGTGACGGCCCTGTTTAAGTGTTTGAAGGGATGTCATGTTGCAGATGGAGCAAGTTTGTTTTCTGCTGCTCCGGAGACTAGGACGTGGAGCAATAGCTGCAGGAAAAGAGGTTCCACCTGAACCTCAGGAAGAACCTCCTGGTGGCCAGAGCTGTCTGGCAGTGGAATCTGCTGCTGCCTCCATGGAGTGTGGTGGAGTCTCCTTCTTTGGAGGTTTTTAAGCAGAGGCTGGATGACCATCTGTTGGGAATGCTTTGATGGGTGTTCCTGCATGGTAGAAGGGGGTTGGACTGGATGGCCTCTAGGTCTCTTCCAACTCTATGATTCTATTCTTTTAACGCCAACAACTCCTTGACATAGTTCATTAAGCAATAAACATTTGACTAATTAATACATTTCCTGGGTAAAAGATTTAAAAAAAAAGAAAGAACCGGGGGTTATTCCCAGCTGCCTCTCTATCCCCAGCTGCCTCCCCCGGCCCTTTGCCTTGCGAGGGACGGCTCGTAGTCCCAAGGCTCCTTGAGGACGCAGCCTCGGCGTCGCTCACTGGCGGTCGCCGTCTCTCAGCCCTTTCCTCCTCTGGTCCTTTAGCCCCGACGCGTCCGGCCCCTCTTCCGGAGACCTGCACGACCTCCCTCCGCTTCCTGGTCACCCCCCGCGTGGTCCCCCTGGGCCGCCTCCTCGCCTACTACGTCCGGGAGGATGGCGAAGGGGTCGCCGACAGCCTCCAGTTTTCCATCGAGCCCTCCTTTGAGAATCAGGTACGAGGGGCACGTCCGGCAGCCTTCGGGCCCTCCCGGTGGGCGCGTGGCCGGGGGGCACGGCTGTGCCGCTGCTGCTTCTTTTCCTTCTTTTAATGTTCAACGCCAGGTTTCGGTGGCATTTTCAGCAAACGAGACCCGGCCGGGCGACTCCGTGGCCGTCAAGTTGCGAGCCACCAAGGGGAGCTGCGTCTGCGTGGCCGCCGTGGATAAAAGCGTCTACCTCCTTAAGCCGGGCTTCCAGATGACCTCTGCCAAGGCAAGTTACTTCTTCTTGCTGGGGTGGAGTTGGACCTGGGACGCCGCCGGGCAGCGGGGCTGGTGGTCCCCAAGGAGTCGGTTGAAAGGCAAGAAGGCAACAAGAGCCCCTTGGACCAGAGCTTGGTGGGCCCGTCGCTTTCCGTGTTCAAGCCGTTTTGGCTAGTAGCCAGCCAGTGTTACGTGGTAGACCACAGCAGAGGCCCATCTGGCCTAGGGCAAGAGCACCACGGTTCAGGAAGGATATGGCCAAGCTGGAAGGTGTCCGGAGGAAGGCAACCGAAATGGCGGAGGGTCTGGAAGCCGTGAAACCGCATGAGGAGCGGCTTAGGGAGCTGGGGATGTTTAGCTGGACAAAGAAAAGGTTCAAAGGAGACATGATAGCCGTGTTTAAATATCTGTCGTGTTGAAGATGGAGCAAGCTTGTTTCCGGCTGCTCCGGAGACTAGGACATGGAGCAATGGATTCAAACTTTGGGAAAAGAGGTCTCACCTGAACCTCAGGAGGAACTTCCTGACAGCCAGAGCTGTTCACCAGTGGAATAAGCTGCTGCCTCCGTGGAGTGTGGTGGAGTCGCTTTCTTTGGAGGTTTTTAAGCAGGATGGCCATCTGTCAAAGGGAACGCCTTGGTGTGTGTTCCTGCGTAACAGGGGGTTGGACTGGATGGCCCCTGAGGTCTCTTCCAACTCTAGGATTCTGTGATCCTCCTTCTTTGGAGGCTTTTAAGCGGAGGCTGGATGGCCATTTGCTGGGGTGGCTTCGAGTGTTTGTTCCTGCATGGCAGAAGGGGGTTGGACTCGATGGCCATTGTGGTCTCTTCCCACTCTAGGATTCCATGATAAGTCTGGGAGTTGTGCCCATATCTCTTAGGCTGCTGCCGCTGCCACCTCCTCTGACACTAAATCTTCCGGCATGGCCTTTTTTGTGCTCTACTTGCCCCTCCTGCGTCTCCTGATCACGGCTGGCCCGTGGCGTCAGTCCCCTGGGTGTGGGGGCCCGTGGACGTGGCCCTCCTGGCTGGGGAGTTCGGGAACTGGCAGCCAAAAGTGGTCATTTTTCCCCAGCCCTGCCTTGGACTCCACCCCGCGAGGGTGTTTTCGCCCTCGCTCGGACTCTCCCGCTCACAATCCCGTGCCGTCTCTTTGGACAGGTCTTCCAGGAGCTTGCAGAATATGACATTTCTGACACCTTCGGGGCCAGCAAGGAAGACGGTCACTTCTGGTGGCCCGGCATCTCTTTGCACAGGCACCGCCGCCGCCGCCGCCGCTCTTCCATCTTCCCCTGGCACTGGGACGTCACCAAGGATGCCCGCTTTGCCTTCACGGTAAGGGCATCGTCCGCTTTCCCCTTCTCGGCTGGGCCCAGGCGCCCTCCTGGCTTAGTTGATGGCGAGATAGAGGAAACAGTGCAAATAAACAGCCGGCAAGAGACCAGATCCACCCTGGTCACACGTAATACCAATCCAGGGCAGAATGACTCATGAGTGGCATTTTCTGCTGAAAGATCTCTGACTCCTTTCTTGGAATCCCTCTCCTTTTCTTGCATTTTTTCTCGGAAAGCCCGGCAGCTTTATTCCCGGATTGCGGCCATCTAGAGTTTTCTTGGCTGTCTTCCATTGTGCGTGTGTGTGTACATGCACGCGCGCACATGCGCTTAAGGACCTGATTGAAAGTGATTGGCAGGTTGCAGTGCTCGGTGGTCCCGGATAAAAAGCAAGACGACTCCGTTTTGTGCCTTTAATTAACAGTTTCCTGTTAATTCTTGACTGTTTTTCCTGTTGCTACTTTTGATTGTGGGATTGGAGTTTAGCCTCCCAGCAGCAGTGCTCAGGAAAGCTACTTTTAATGACTGCAGCTCTCAGAATCCCCTACCTGACTCTAGGAAATGCAGTGCAAGTTCTGGCCAAAGGCTCCCCAAAACTCTCTCTCCTAATGGCCCCTGTATCGCTTTCGAAGGAAGGCCTTAAGGACTGGTTTCCTTTCACTGTTTCTTAATTCTTACTTTTTAAATAAGTGAAATTGGGCTGCTTTGCTAGCAAAATTACTAGAGAGAGGAAACTAGGATTGCTAATATAACTTGAAAAATCCTTCTCAAACTGGCTAAACATGCCCTTTACAGTTTGCTTTGAGAAGTTACTAAAATCTTGCTCATTGCGTCAGTGAAGTATCTTTGTTCCCATTCATTTTTTGGAATGTAACTTATTATACCCCAAAAAAGAATTAACGGTGCTTGTACTTGTGACAGAGATCTGCCCCTCTCTCGGCACCAAATCCGGCAAGCCTGAAATGAAATAACCGGGCTATGGTGCAACTCAGAGGAGATTTCCCAGTGAGTTCTGCTTTTGGGGGCACAAAAGGGCTGCCCCAGTAGTGCTGGGGGATGATGGGATCACAGAGAGAACACTCCTTGGCTCGGGCGGCATGGCAGGGTGCCCCCTCTGGTCCTAAAGAGTGGACCAGCCCTCCGAAAGGCTTGAAAGCCACAGAGAAAAGTTTCGAGCTGTTTCTGAGAGGGGGCCTGGCATCTGCCTTCTCCCATCTGGAACACCCTTGACTTTCTGGGAACGTCACGCTTGGCTTGGGGGAAAATCCATTCCGCGGGCTGGGTGTACTTCCAGTTTTGGCTGGACGTCTTCTGCCCACCTGCCACTTCCCCTGCCTGCCTTGGCCGGCTAGCAAACTTGCTTTGTGGACTTTGGCAAAATGCACGGTGCTTTTTCCGCTGGGTCTGCTCTTGGGTCGGACTGGGGCACAGCTGACCTGGAAGAGCAGGTAGGCGCCGTTGATGACCCGCGGCTTCCCCAGTGTCTCCTGGGGGGGAGGCTGCCGCTCAGCTGCTGAACCGCAGCTCAGTTTTGCTCCAGTCTCCAAAATAAGGCCCAGAGATCGACTGCGTGGCCAAAGTCTTGTGGACGCAGTCCTTTCCGCTGGCTCCTGTGTAACGCATCCCTTTGGTACTTGCGCATTGCAAGGTACCAACAGCACCGTCACCTGCCGCAAATTATCCTTTGCTTGGAAAGAAGCTGATTACAGAGGAGAGATGTTTTCTCTGGCTTGGCTTTTCTCACAGAAACCTTTTTCATTATTTTTCATTCCCACTCAGTCCATCTGAAGCCAGATTTTTTTTTTTTTGACACTCCGGGGAAAAAGGTGGGGTGGGAGACGTAGTGCAGGGTCACTCCTGAGCGCTCTGCTCGGTGGCCGTTTTGTGCCTTCACCAGATCCCCCAGCCTTTCCTTGATCTTTCCCTCTGGAAGTATTTGGGGACGAAGGGCCTCTCCTCCTACGGCAGGACAGGGTGAATCAGTGCTTACGGGACAGTTTTCTTTTTCACCCTTGCCCAGGAGACCGGCTTGGTGGTCATGACCGACCTCGTCAGCTTGAACCACAGGCAGCACGGCGGCATGTACACAGACGAGGCTGTGCCAGCCTTCCAGCCTCACACGGGGACCCTCGTGGCGGCTTCCCTGCAGCCGAGAGCCCTGCCCAGGTAGAGCCGCTCCCCTTTTTCGCGGGTTGAAAATCTGCTTCCTTCCTTTCTTCCAAAGGCGGGGAGGGCAGGCTGCCTTCCGGGCACGGCCGCTGCTGACGTTAGCTGCACCCGGTGACTCGAGGTCTGGGAATCCCACGTAGGTGGACCATGGAGACGTAGTGGCTGGGAGGTACCAGCGGCTCTCTCCAAAGATGGCAGTCCCCCAACACCTGTCGTGTGCTGATGCTGGTAGCTTTTCTTTGATGTGTCTTCTTGCATGGCAGAAGGGGGTTGGACTGGATGGCCCCTAGGGTCCCTATGATTCTGGGTAGGTGGGCAGACAGGCGGCCCCTGTCCTTTTGCTTGGGCCAGCGTCAGAGAAAGAGGTGGGCGGAGTGGCCGGGAACCGGCCAAGGGTGGAAAGAACAAGCCCTTGCAAGCGTGGTGGCAAAGGAGGCATAGCTCCCAGGCTGCCTGGACGATTTGTCTTCCGTGCTTCAGACCTCCGCTCCTGGCGGCGTGTGTGTGTGTGTGTTGTAGGGGCAATTCCAGAGTTAGAAAAGTGACTTTTCCGGCTAGCGGTTTCCAGAATCCTCCCAACCAACCAGCACGGCTGCCGAAACCTAACTAGTGTTTCTTGTCGTTCCCACAGAGCGGACAAGAAGAAGAGAACTTTCTTCCCGGAGACTTGGCTTTGGCGCTGCTTGAACGTCAGGTAATAGTGGGTGGTCACACTCTCCCCCCGCCCCACCCCGCCGTATCAGCCGGAGTAGAATGCAAAGAATGTTACCTTTGGGGAGATGCTAATTGCTCTGCCGACGAGGGCGTTCTTGACATTGTCCCCGAAAGTAAAATTTCCCCAGAATCCTCCAGCAAGCGTGGCCCAGAGCAGGGGACGGTTTTAGTCCGTGTCTTCAGGCTATAGTGATGCTCCAGAGATTTCTCCCCTCCGATGACGGGGCACAGCCAAGGCCTTCCCCGCCCCTTAGGACTGGGTGTAGGCCACCCTTAGCGGTACCCTTGTGCCACCTTGCCAAGAAGAGACGTGTGATGTGGAGAGGCCAGTGGCATATTTAGTGTAAACAGTGCCTAGGGCAAGCATGGAAGTTGCACCCCTATCTTCTTACCCCTTATGCCCACTCCATCCCCACATGCATGGCTTTTTTGTGCCCCTTGGCATCGGCACCTATGTGCCCCACCCTAGATACACCTCTGGGAGAGGCATTCTCCCCCGACCACGTATTCTCAGACTCTCAGTTGGGCAGTTCCTGAGTGCCAATGCCTCCTGGAGCATTTCCGACGTGGCTAGAGGGTGGAGGCGGGCAGAGAGGAGCCAGGCCAAACCTGGGATTCCCGGCAGCAGCGGTCAGCAACGCCCTGCCGAGTGCCGTTGTGCTAGCGCCAGCTTGGTGAAATGCGAGACCCTCTCAATAAATAAAGCAGACAAGCAAAGGCAGTGGGTGCTGCTCCCGGGTTCTGTACCCGTGAGAGTTGCTTTCCTGCCTTTCCCAGCGTTTACTGGAGGGGCGGCGACTCTGGCAAGTTCCAAGGCCAATTTTCTGCCCTTGAGAGGGCACGGGGATGGCAAAAACGTCAGAGGGTGGGCGGGGGAAGAGACGTGCTCGCAAGCACTGTGTTTGTGCAAAATGGGTCCTTTTTGCCTCTAAAACAGTGCGGACGTGGGGGTGTCCAAGAGGTGAGCAGACTTTCCTGTTTGGTCCAAAGCCAAGCAGTCTGGAAGAAAAGGCAGGGGCTGGCTTGTCTTTGCCCAGAGAGTCCAGCATCGCGCTCACCCCGTTCTCCGCTCCTGTTCTTCTTTCTTTTTTCCCCAAGTGAGGTCTCTGGAGAAGCCCAGCTCCGGGTGGATGTCCCCGACTCCATCACCACCTGGCTGGCAGAGGCCGTCGGGGTCTCCGAGGAGAGCGGCCTTGGCCTGGGGCGTCAGGCCAGCCTCCGGACCTTCAAGCCCTTCTTCATCGAGTTCACTCTCCCGTACCGTGTGATCCGGGGGGAGCAGACCAAGATCCCCCTGACCGTCCACAATTACCTGCCGGTCTGCGTGGAGGTGAGACCCCCGTCTTTTTATTTTGGAGACCTTCCACGGGGACGATCCTTTTGCCTCCTACCTTTTCTCAGCGATCGCGGCGGCGGGGAGGTGGTAGCTCCCGGAGTTCTTGGCAATACACGCACGCGCGCATCCACCCAACCGCTCACGCAGCTGCTTGGAGTTGTTTGTGCTCTGAAAAAAGGGAACTTTTCCGAGCTCTGGCTCCTTGCCGAGGAGAGGAAGCGCCTGCAGCTTTCAGGGGGACCGGCCAACCGCTTTGTACTCGTCTCTTGCGCTGCGTAAGACCTTTGGGAGCTGTCCAGGGTTGCTGGCTGCTGGTTTTGTTCTGATTAATTAATTAATTAATTAATTAATTAATTAATTAACTGTGCCCCTTCCTTAAGGAACGCTGGGGAGGAGAGCTTTCACCCCCGGACGTTTTTGGGTCAGCCCCCACAACACAAATACCCACGGGAATGAATTTCCCCTCCAGCCCCCCCCGTGTTATTTCTGACCGCTGACCTCAGCCCGGCCAACCCCCAAGTTCTGCAACCTCTATGGGGAAGAGGCGGTACCCCACCCACCCCCTCCTGAGGTGAAGGTGCATCTCAGAAGGCCTCGGGGTGGGGGGCTGCCCCATTTCCCGAGCTTGATGCCCACCCCTCCTGGCCTCTGTCCTGCCCGCTCCCCGACTCTCCCCACAGGTCCACGTGAAGGTCTCCATCCCAAAAGGCATCAGGTTCGTGGGGCACCCCGGGAAGCACCACCTGACCCGGAAGAAGTGCGTGGGCCCCGGGAAGGCCAAGCCCACCTCCGTCGTCCTCTCCTTTGGCGAACTGGGACAGAACAACATCACAGGTGGGGACCACCGGCAGCCGCAGGACCACCTTCTGGTTTGGTTTCTCCTCTCTCTCGACTTCTGAGTGGACAACCGCACCTGTTCAGACGACCCCCCTGGTTGATTGAAGAGAATCATAGAATCATAGAAATGTAGAGTTGGAAGAGACCCCAGGGGCCATCCAGTCCAACCCCCTACCGTGCAGGAATACCCTCAAAGCACTCCCGACAGACGGCCATCCAGCCTCTGCTTAAAAACCTCCAAGGAAGGAGACTCCACCACACTCCGAGGCAGCATCTTCCACGGCCAGACAGCCGTGACCGTCAGGAAGTTCTTCCTGAGGTTCAGGTGGAATCTCCTTTCCTGCAGCTTGAGTCCATTGCTCCTTGTCCTGGTCTCTGGAGCGGCAGAAAACAAGCCGGCTCCCTCCTCGACATGGCGTCCCTTCAAATATTTAAACATGGCTATCCTGTCCCCTCTTAACCTTCTCTTCTGCAGACTGAACATCCCCAGCTCTCTAAGTCTATCCTCATAGGGCTTGGCTTCCAGGCCCTTCACCATTTTGGCCGCCCTCCTCTGGACCTGCTCCAGCTTGACCATGTCCTTCTTGAATTGGGGTGCCCAGAACTGGACACAGGATTCAAGATGAGGTCTAACTAAAGCAGAGTAGAGTGGTCCCAGTGCCTCCCTCGATCTGGACACCAGACTCCTATTGATGCAGCCGAGAATGGCATTGGCTTTCTTGGCTGCCGCATCACACTGCTGACTCGTGTTCAGCTTGTGGTCTATTACTATAACTTAACTTAAGCTGTAACTTAAAACTTTCTCTCTCTGGAAATCTCACTGAAGGAATGTCACTGTGCCTCGTGGATAGACCTTCTCAGAAAGCTCAGCCTCTCCCCCTCACCGGCGGGCTGGGTTTCTCCCACACAGAGCCACTTTGGTCACATAGCAACCTGTTGCTAGGGCCGCCCTGCTGCTCGGGCTAGGCGCACACCCCCCCCAGGCCCCGTCACAAGCATCCTGTGAGATTTTGGTCCCTGGGGCGGGTCCCCTCTTCCGCCTCCGGGCAGGACCCTCTCCGCGGGGCACGACCCGCAGCACGCACGACCCGCGCACGCTTTCTCTCCCCCGCTTTAGCCAAAGCCTTTGCTTACGGCGGGAGCAGCTGCTGCCAGGAGAGTGGGCAGATCCCCAAGAGCGGCAAGCACACCGAAGACCCCCACCCGGACAAGCGGGTGCCTCTGGGAGTCGACTACGTCCGGAGGAGCGTCGTCGTTGAGGTAACTGAGCCGCCAGAGGCCTCTCTGGGTGTCGGTGCCCCCGGCTGGGGATAACTGGGTTGCTTCGGCGGAGCGTTTCCACTGGAGGACCAGTGGGCACAATGCCCACCGTGCCCAGAGCTTGGAGGATTTCCTTTTTTGGGGGATGGCAGGGGCTCCCAGAATTCCCGAGGCATCACCGCCAGTAGGCACACTGGCCGGGAATTCTGAGGGTTGTAGTAAAAGGAGAAAAAAAGATCCTCCTGAGGAACTGATAGCCTTGCTCATGAGGGCAAGGCCGACTCAAGACTGTCTGCTGCCAGAGGCAGGGCCGGGGCAGAGGGGATAGAATCATAGGGTTGGAAGGGACCCCAGGGACCATCCGGTCCAACCCCCTGCCATGCCATGCAGGAACGCCCATCAAAGCATTCCCAACAGACGGCCCTCCAGCCTCTGCTTAAAAATCTCCAAAGAAGGAGACTCCGACACACTCCTTTGAGGCAGCAGATTCCATTGCTGAACAGCTCCGACCATCAGGAGGTTCTTCCTCAGGTTCAGGTAGAATCGCCTTTCCTGCAGCTTGAATCCATTGCTCCTTGTCCTCGTCTCTGGAGCAGCAGAAAACGAGCTTGCTCCGTCTTCAACATGACGTCCCTTCAAACATCTAAACATGGCTACCGTGTTCCCTCTTAAGCTTCTCTTCTGCAGACTAGGCATCCCCGGCTCCCTAAGCCCATGGGCCTGCCGGCTGCGGGATGGAACATGGTCCCGTCCCCCCCCCCCCGGCCCGTTTTTGGCAATTGCAGGGAGGCCACCTGAGTGTGTGACTGGCATCCATCTATAAAGCTCTGCCTGGCGGAGGGGGAAACCAGAAGGGGGCTGTCCGTGGGGCAGAGGCTTCACCGGACCTCACAGCAGAACCAGCCCCAGGGGGTGGCCGGGGTCCCCAAGAGCGGCCGTGCCTTATAGGTATTAATTGTTAAAGCTTGGGACCCCCTTTTCAGCTACTTAAGAGGCCGACGGGGCGACTTAAGGGTCGCTAGATTTGAGCCTGAAGTTGAATCTAAGTTGAAGACAATGTAAGTTCAGTGCTCGAACAAGTGAAAATGGAAGCAAGAAAATGACATAAATTTAAAGATAAAGGTCTGGTGTATGTATAGGGGAATTATAATGGAATGGCAGCCTGTTAAATAGAAAATAACGTAAGATCTGGAGGATATGGAATTAGACAAATCGATTGAATGGTTTAACTGGTGTGTCTGTGTAATACCATTTTTTTCTCCCTGTTGTATTTGACCGTATGGAAATAAAGATTAAAAAAGTATTAGTTGAGCACCCGTAATGGTCCTCCCTCCTTTTTAATGGCACAGATTTTTTTTTTTTAATTTGCTGATTTTTAAAATCTGTGCTCTGCAACCCACTTCGAAGGTTTGCAAGGAACGTATGCGGTTTGGTTAAATAGATCAGGTAGGCTTTGGGCCGGGGGCGGCCAGGATTTTGGCAACGTCCCTTTTCCTCAACCGGTTGTTTCCTTTTTCCTCCAACATGGATTTCTGTTTTTTTCTGCAGCCGGAGGGACTGACCAGAGAATACACTTACAGCGTTTTCTTTTGCCCTAATGGTAAGAAGACTCACCTTTCTTTCAGGGTTAGACCCCACCTCCGCGATTTCTAAATTTTCTAAATTATGAATGGATTACCGTATTTTTAACATGCATGCTTTTTTTAGCCAATGGTGTATTTTTATGCGGAGTTTCTGTTTTTAACTGTGTTTAACTGTGTCTGTTTGTTGCTGTATTTTGATTGTTTGCTCCCCACCTCCATCCATAGGAAGAGGAAGATAAAAAGTAAAATATAATTGATTAATATTACATTGTTAGAACAAGGGCGAAATTGCATGCTCGGTCAGATCGGAAAAAAATGTGGGTCGTGGTTGGTTTCTCCCCGTCTTAGATAAACGGCGGCCCCATGGGGAGGAATGGAGGCCACTGGCAGTATTTCTCTTTTATTTTAATTTTTATTAAGGTTTAAAGAGACCGCTTGCTAAAATTGAAGGAAGTCTCAACAAATAGAGCATGTAAATAATATAACATAGACATAAATAATACCACAAGTAATCCATCATGAACATACGTACATGAAAGCTACAAACATATTCTCTAACATTCAGTTTCCAGTCTTCCCAACTAGACTGTACTTATGAAAACATATTGCCGAGGTAAATGAGGATCTATTTCCTCCCTTTAAATACATCGGGACTGTACTGATATAAACTTAAGTATAATCCGACTAATTGCTTTACCTCGTTTATAGCTTTGGAGTGTAACGTTAACATTTATAGAACTACATTATATAAATTAAGGTAGGCAAAATAAGATTTGACCATATCTTCCTCTTCAATCGGGGTAGCAGTATTTCTGAATGCACAAAAAAACAGGAGTGTTAAGGAGGAATGCCCAAATTGAGACAGTATTTTTATCGGCCAGATCACTTTAGGATCCCCTCCCCAAATGTGCAAAGTTTTGGGGAGGAAGGAAAAAGGATGCAAAGGCACACGTGCAAACACGCGTCTGTGAAAATGCAAAATCCAGCTGTTATTCTTACCTGTCTTCCCGAACAAAATTTGCTCGTCTGAGTTTGGCTGGGGACAGCGGGACTATGCGATGGCATTTGCTTCCAAGAAACGCGTGCAAGCGTGCCTTTGGGGAAAGCTACTGTATTTGTGGACTACAGCTCCCAGAATCCCCAAGCAGCTTGGGCAGTTTTGGAAGCTGTTTTCCCCAAAAAGGTATCTTTTCCAAGCCCTCCCTTTACAGACTCGTGAGCGCTGAGAGCAAGCGTGTTTTTTTTTCCCCCCTAGAGAAAATCCACATTTCCACTCCTAATAAGTACGAATACCAGTATGTGCAGAAACCGTCCCGCATGACACGCTTCGAGGTGGCCGTCAAGGCCCACAACGACGCCCACGTGGCCCTGTCCTCGGCCCCCCACGACATGGCGGAGATGACCGAGATCGTCATTGGCGGGCAGCAGAATTCCCGGACGTGGATCTCCACCAGCAAAATGGGCGACCCCGTGGCCAGCGCGGAGACGGAGGGCGTCCTCTCCTGGGACGAGTTCCGGACCTTTTGGATCCGCTGGGGCAACGGAGTGATCCAGGTGGGATAAGGACAAATTTTTCCGTGGAAGGGGGGGGGGGCAGGAATACCGAGATTGGGGCCTCGTCCACGTCTTTCAAGCGGGAGGTGGGGCTGGAAAGGTGGCACTTTGGAGCGGGAGCAAATCCATCGATCGGTGGAACGTCACTGATTCAAAGAATTGCAACCGACGGTGGAAGTGGAAGCCGTGTGGGTTTGCAAAACCCAGCATTCTTCCTCACTGGGAATGCTGGGAGTTATAACCGCACCACTCTGGCGTGGTTGCCCAGTGCCCGCCCTGTTTAAGGCCTGGGACTAGCAAAACCCCCAACCGGCACGGCCACCGAGAGTTGCAGCCCAAGCGGGTAACTTTTCCAAGCCCTGCTGAGGAGCCAGCTGTGCTTCTGCAATCCGTGCCGACCGTTCGTGGCTTTTTTTTGCCGGGAACGGCTTTCCCGTGTTCTGGCTGGTTTGCAGCTGGGCCGGGCTAGCCCCCTTCCGGCCGTAGGGCGGCTTCGGGGCTAGACTGCCGCCGCGTCCGGCCCTCCCCTGGAAAGCGGTTCAGTGCTGCCTCTCGTCTTGGAGTGGGGATGAGCCAACGAGAGCATAACAAAAGGGTCAGGACACGAATATAAAATATGCGGGTGCGTAAAAGAATATAACAAACATGGCAAATGACTAAACTAATCAGTTATTCAGATCAGCAGTACACGGTCCGAACGGTGGACGGACGGACGGGAGACAGCCCGCGAGACGTAAATCATTTGTCGGAGGCAAAAAGATCCGAATTTTAGCTTCCGTACATGGCAAAAATACTCCCGGTGCTTCTTGAATTCGTGCGTGGGCTTCCCTCTGACGAGCGCTGTCAATCTGTCCATTTCTGCCGTACCTAAAAAGTTTTAAAAGCCATCACGCTAGTCCAGAAACCACGCGCCTAATTTCCGTGAGGCGTATTGGAACACAAGAGGCTGGTTAAAGTTAATGCTTTTGCATCGCCCGCGTGGTTGCGGAGTGAAACGCAATAATCTAGCGTTATCTGGAACCCGTTGGCGGTTCCTCCAGGTTGGCATCCCCACCGGCTGCTTTTCTTTCCTTGAAACAGTCCCTTTCTATATCAGTCCCGTTGAGCCGTAGGATTTCCTGCCCGGCCTTTGATATTCTGACTTTACCTCCCTCCAGCCTAATCCTTGCAAATCACCCTGTGATTGCCGTCGTCCGAACCCAGCGACGATTTGCCTAAGCTGGTTAGGTAACCGGCCCGCGAATGGTACCGACCGTTCCGTCTGTAAGAATTAGATCTCTACGAATTCCCAATTATGCTCCCGCTGTTCCCGGTCACACTCAGCATATTCTAGATCCCTCCCCATGCTCCCGTATTCCAACTACACGGCTTGGAGAAATGGAATCGTAGAATCCCAGAGTTGGAAGAGACCCCAGGGGCCATCCAGTCCAGCCCCCTTCCGCCATGCAGAAACCCACGTCCAAGCCCTGCCTTTGACGAACGGCTGTCCAGCCACTGCTTAAAAACCTGCAGAGAAGGAAGAGGCTCCACCACCCTCCATTCAGGCAGCAGCAGGCTGCTTCGACCGCCGGGAAGTTCTTTCTGAAGTGCAAGTGGAATCTCCTTTCCTGTAGTTTGGATCCGTTGCTCCTTGTCCTAGCCTCTGGAGCAGCAGGAAACAAGCTTGTTCCATCTTCAACGTGACATCCCTTCAGATATTCAAACATGGCCATCATGTCCCCTCTTAACCTCCTCTTCTGCAGACTAAACATTACCCAGCTCCCTCAGCCTGTCCTCATGGCTTCCAGACCCTTCACCCTTTTGGCCGCCCTCCTCTGGACGTGCTCCAGCTTGTCCGTATCCTTCTTGAAATGAGGTGCCCAGAACTGGGCACAGTATTATTCCAGATGAGGGCTGTTGAAAGTAGAATAGAGTGGTACCATCGCCTCCCTCGATCTAGACACCATACTCCTATTTATGCAGCCAAGAATCGCATTGGCTTTCTTGGCTGCCGCATCACGCTGCTGGCTCATAGAATCATAGAAATGTAGAGTCGGAAGAGACCGCACGGGCCATCGCGCTCCGCTTGTGGTCTACCAAGACTCCTGGATCCCTTTCACGTGGACCGTTATCCAGCCGCGCGTCCCCCGTCCTATATGTGTGCGTTCCATTTTTTCTGCGGTACATTTCTCTCTGTTGACGTTCATTTTGTTACCCTTGGCCCTGCGCTCCAATCTGTTAAGGTCGTTTTGAATTTTGGCCAACCGAGGACAGCCAGTCTCCTTCGGATGCGTTGTGTTGTTCTGCGTGGTGCTTGAGGGATTCTTGGAGCTGTACCCCAATTTTTCCAAGCTCCCAAAGAGTCCGAATGTCTGTGTGGGACTCCCCCTTTCCCCCCCACTGCCCACAGCGACGTCCTTCTGCGCGAGCCTGAATCGCGGTTCTCCTTCCGCAGGTGGGCCACGGCCCCTCCGCCTTCAACGAGACCCTCATCGTGAGCTGGGCGGCCCCCCAGCAGCCGGAGGTCAGGTACGTGGGCTTCTCCACCGGCTGGGGCTCGGTCGGCGAGTTCAAGATCTGGAGGAAGGAGGAGGCCGACGAAAACCACAACGAAGCCTTCACCCTGGGCATCCCGCACAACGTCATCCCGGGGTCGGAAAGAGCCACCGCCTCCGTCGTCGGTACGCTCGGCGATCGCGGGGCCGGAGGCGGGTGGGGTGGTCGGAGCAGAACGCGGAACGGCCGGCGTGGATCGGCCGAGGCTAAATTGCTAAGGAAAATGTTGAAACGGTGGGGGAAAATTCCGCCCCGTTCATCGGCCCGTTCATCGGGGCGTCCGTAAAGGTACACGAGGAGCCAATCGCTACGCAAAAACGATAGGTAAAGCAGTGAATTCTGGAGCTCGTGTCAGGAACTTTAACGAACTTGAGTCAGCGTTAACAAATTATTTCCGAGCTCTTCCCAGACTTCTTCTGGGTCCCTTGGCTTGTGCCGGAGAGACTTGGGTTCAGGTGAGTTCCCCGTCCGTTAGCCCCTCGGCGACAGTAGCTCCGCCATCAGGAGACATTCTGTGTCTTCAAGTCATTTCTGGCGCAATGGAGACACTTAAGGCAAAACTATCACAGGCTTTCCTTGGCAAGGTTTGCTTAGAAGGGGTTTGCCTTTGCCTTCTGATGCGGCTGAGAGAATGTGACGGCGCGTTTCTGTGGCCAAACAAAGGGGATCCCTAGAAGCCTTCTTGGTTTGCAAAACTGGAGGGCATCCAGACAGACCCCTAGAATCATAGAGTTGGAGAGACCCCAGGGGCCATCCAGTCCAACTACAATTCTGCCATGCAGGAACCCACAATCAAAGCCGTCCCTTTGGCGGGTGGCCATCCAGCTTCTGCTTAAAAACCTCCAAAGAAGAAGGAGACTCCACCGCACAGCAGCCGATTCCACTGCCAGACAGCCCCGACCGTCAGGAAGTTTTTCCTGAAGTTCAAGTGGAATCTCTTTTCCTGTCATTTGAATCCATTGCTCCGTGTCCTAGTTTCTGGGGCAGCAGCAAACAAGCTTGCTCCGTCCTCGACATGACGTCCCTTCAAATATTTAAACGTGGCTGTCCTGTCCCCTCTTCACCTTCTCTTCTGCAGACTAAACATCCCCAATTCCCTCAGCCGCTCCTCATAGGGCTTCACGGCTTCCAGACCCTCCACCGTTTTGGCCGCCCTCCTCTGGACCTGCTCCGGCTGGTCCACATCCTTCTTGACATGCGGTGCCCAGAACTGGACCCAGGATTAGAACTTAGGGGCTACTAAATCTCAGCCAGAGGGCAAAGCTTGCTTATGTTCCTGTTAAGAGTTGACAAAAATCGTCTTCCTGGCCCGCCGGGAGGCAGACTCGAAAATCCTCCCCTGCCCGAGCCGGCCAGGGAGCGAGTTCGGGTCCGCTGCTTGAGGCCGTGCTCTTCTCTTGCCGCCAGGAGATGTGATGGGGCCGACGCTCAACCACCTGGACAACCTCCTCCAGCTGCCCTTCGGCTGCGGGGAGCAGAATATGATCCGTTTTGCCCCCAACGTCTTTGTCCTCAAGTATCTCCAGAAGACCAAGCAGCTCAGCCCGGAGGTGGAGAGCGAGGCCACCGACTACCTGGTGCAAGGTACCTACCTTGAGCAGGGCGGAAAGGGGGGAGCGGGGAGGGTCCCTTCCCCTGCCCACCGGCAAGGAACGGCGGCTTGCCTTCCCTTGCCCCCAAACTCGGGAACGGCCTTTGTGGCCTTGCTAGCCCTTGGGTCCCCTTTCCAGGGTACCAGCGCCAGCTGACCTACAAGAGGCAGGATAGCTCCTACAGCGCCTTCGGGGAGCGGGATTCCTCCGGAAGCATGTGGTAGGTTCTTGGGCGGCGGGACCCAGCGGGAAACGGTTGCTGCTTTGAGAATCATAAGAGTCCTGGAGGTGGATGAGACCCCCGGGGCCATCCGCTCCCACCCGCTTCCGCCACGCGGGAACACCCGCCAAAGCGTTCCCAGCGG
Organism: Cyclura pinguis; assembly: GCA_030412105.1. Classification (NCBI taxonomy): domain Eukaryota; kingdom Metazoa; phylum Chordata; class Lepidosauria; order Squamata; family Iguanidae; genus Cyclura; species Cyclura pinguis. The sequence continues at coordinate 8,061,653 of CM059614.1, read as the reverse complement.
ATGGCCCGCCGAGCTCTGCTGAAAAACCCCCAAAAAAGGAGGAGACGCCACCGCACTCCGCGGAGGCGGCAGCAGATTCCACTGTCGAGTGTCTCTGACCGTCAGGAAGTTCAAGTGGATTCCGTTTGAATCCCCTGGTCCTTGTCCTAGTCTCTGGAGCGGCAGAAAACAGGCTTGCTCCACCTTCAGCGTGACATCGCTCCAGACATTTAAGCATGGCTGTCGCATCCTCTCTTTTTTCCCCCCCATTTTTCTTTCATTAGTTGTTTAACAATATAGAAATGCATTACGCGGCAAAACATACAAGTACAAAAAAACAAACCGTAAACGTACAAACCGCTTGTACCAAATGTCCTTACTCTTAATCTATTCTGTAATTAGATAACAAGTGCTCCCCACCACATCCGTTCGCTCCAAATGGCTCCGTTCCCCTTCCAAAACGGTAACGATTCTTCAGTTGGTTCCTTTCCTTTCCCCTTTGTTAGCACAGAATCGATGAATTCCCCCCCAGAGACCTATAAAATGATCTCTTTTTCGTTCCCCCTTTTGTACGTTGATCACGTCCCCTCTTCGCCTTCCCGTCTGCAGACCAAACATCCCAAACTCCCGAAGCCTCTCCGCAGGAAAGCTTCGTGCTTTCCGGACTCTCTCCCCTTTTGGTTACCCTCCTCCGGACACGTTCCGGCCTCTCCGTATCCTCCTTGAAACGAGTTTTTTGCCCGTTACCTTCTGTCTTCTCTCCGGGGCAGGGCGGGCTCGAACTCGCCATCTCCGCTTGTGCTTCCAGGCTGACGGCTTTTGTGCTCAAGTCTTTCGCCCAGTCCCGGGGCTTCATTTTCATCGACCCCAAGGAGCTGCTGGCCGCCAAGGACTGGATTATCCAGCACCAGAAGGAGGACGGATCCTTCCCGGCCGTGGGAAGGATATTAAACAAGGATATCCAGGTAGGAAGGAGGATCGGGGGGTGTGGGGCGGGCGGGATGGAGGGCACCGAGGAGTACGAGCGCCCGGTACTTCGGGGTCTGCGTTTTAAAGGGCCGGCCCTCCGTCCAAAGAGACGGACCTTCAAGTCCAGAGGTGCACGTTTTTAAAAGACACGCAGGTAGCGGAGTCTAAATTTTCTGTTCTGAGCGCGGCCGCCGCTCCGCGTGCCAACCTTAGAGGACCCCTTTGCGGTCCCCACGTGGAAGGCTTTGTCCTTTTGCGGATTCACGGGAAACAGGTTTCAGAACCAGGTTCTCAAAAATGGCATCTCGGAAAGGGCAGCTAGGAAGGAACAAGCGCAAGATGCCCGCTAGTTTGCCTGTGTAAAAAGATGAGGTGGAGCGTGTCCGTATTTCGGAAAAACGAACCCACGACTGCAGTAGTTCGGCGTAAAACGTTTTAGGGAATGTGCGTGATTTTTTTTAAAAAAAATGCACAGAATTACACACCAAAAAATGACACAAACTTCTAAATAGATTTCTTTTAAAAACTCGGCACGCTTGCAGAACGAGAGAGAGAAAACAAGCTCCTCGTGCCTTGCTGTGTTACTTCTCACATGGCATTCTTACTTTCAACCTTACGAATATTCTCCAACGAGCGAAATAACAATGCATCCTGTTGTAGATATAATCCTAGACAAGAAAAAATAAAATAATGTATGCAAAAACAAAAAAATCCAGACGGAAGGTGCTTCAAACACCAGGACACTATGCAGCTATTCTGTTTATTTTTCCTCCTTTATCGATATTTTTTATATATATATATATAAATATGTTTATTAAGAAGGTAACAAAGAAAAAAGGATAACACAAAGAAAAATAAACAATTATACAAAAGCCAAGTAGAAATGCACAGAAGAAAACATAACTGTGTACACGTATATAAATTGATGTATACATACAAATTATATTTAAAAAAAGGAACTTTCTCCACTTGATGAAAGTGCAGCTAACACTTTTAAAAAATCTTAATTCATACCTCTTCTGAATTCGCAAATATGAATGTAAGATACTGTAAGTATAAATGTAATATAAATACGATCCCATAGATATTTTTTCATGGAGGGGAAAAAACAAGGGTTTCAGAATGAAGGCAGTGACGTCTAGGCAGCGTGCAAAATTCTTTAAGAGAGAGGATTAAAAACTTGATCGGGGCGCACCCGAGAAGAAAACGTACGATTAGAAATGCCTGCCCCTAAACACAGAGAAATATTTTAAGAAACTGAACATCTACCATAAGAAAAGTAATACTTTTTGATCTTTTTGGTCCGTTGTAACCTTTCTCAAACGACACAAAAGCCTGAGAAAAGGGTCTTGGCTTTGGGTGGAGAGCTTCCGATCGTGCGCTAGTTTCCGCACCCCGTGTTTTTGCATTTGTTTTTGGCTCTCCAGGGTGGGATCCACGGAAAGACTTCGCTGACGGCGTACGTCGTGGCCGCTCTCCTGGAGACGGGCGTGACGTCCGAGGTAAACGGCACAGCGGGGTCCGGGACCCGGTTGCCGTCTCCCCTCTCCCTTTTTTTTGGTGGTAATGGATGGAGGACAAAAATTGGCAATGTGGATTCTCAGGTTTATGCGCTAGCGACCCTGCCCGTTCAATCCTGCTTTCTCTGGAAATGCGGGTTGTCCGTGCACGGACGTACCCCTGCCGGTGCCAGCTCCCGACCCTTGGTGACGGTCGGAAGAAGGGCTTTGGAGCTGCAGCCAGATAGCCGGGCATACAGTCGGGGAGAAAAGCGGCCGCCGTAGCAGGGAGGGAGGGTTTGCCTATGTCTTCCTCTGAGGCCGAGAGAGTGTGACCCGCCCGGTGGGTTTCCACGGCTGAACAGGTCTCTTGAATCCTGGTCTCCAGAGTTGGCCAGCGCTCAAACCTTTACACAGAGTTGGCTCTCAGATGTTGTTACTCCCAGAGACCAGCCGTGCTCAACTTGCTTCAAACGAGCGAGGAAATCACCGGGATCCTGACCGTAGCCCCTTCCTGGCGGTCGGCGCACTGTCCGCCCGAGATGCCGGTCCAAGTGCACCGCGTTCCAAGTCCGAGGAGAGGCTCCGTCGGTCTCCGAGGGACGGGGACGAGGCTGCCGACTCCGCCCAGCCTCGGAGGTGGCTCTGACTGGACTCCCTTGCCTCTCTCCCCCCTCCTGCTTAGGAAGAAAGGGGCTCCGTGGCCAAAGCCAAGCGCTTCCTGGAGGCCAACGTGTACCCAGCCGAGGACCCCTACACCACCGTCCTGACTGCCTACGCCCTCACGCTCCTGCGCAGCCCCTTGGCAGCGGCGGCGCTGCGCAAGATGAACAGCTTGGCCATCACGCAAGGTGAAAGCCCCCGGGGCTCCCTCGTGGCCCCTGCTGGGGGCCAGCGTCGGGGTGTCCCTGGCAAGACTGGGGGTCCGGGGAGGTGGAGAAGAGAGGAAGTCGGGTGGGTGGGCGGTGTCCCCTCGTGCACCAAGCGGCTTCCCCCACGAGCTCCGTCCCGCGGAGGAGCTAAGGGTGACGTCCGTGGCGAGCAGTACTTCGGGGTCTTCCGTGGCGGCGGCCCTGGCAGAGAGGACGGCAGCGTTCTTGGCCCCCCTGTCTCCCCTTGGGGCCCCTGGGGGGAACAGGGGGCCCTGCTCCAGCCCTTGCCCCCAACCTGCCTCCCCTTCCTGTTTTTCAGACGGCTTAACCCACTGGAGCTTAATGGGGACCCTCGCTACGGACGAAGACAGCTTCATGGGCTTCAACGATGGCTTCTCTCAGTCGGGTGGGTCTGCAGGCACAGTTGGGGGGCAGCTGAGGGAGGGTCTTCCCATGCCCGCCCACCCATCGCACTGATCCCGAAGGAGATGGGGAGATGCCGGTGTTGGGGGAGCAGGGCTGGTCTCAGGGAGGACGTGGCCTGAGTTTGGGGGATTCCGACCAGGAGAGAGAAGGCAGGAGAGGGCAACTTTGGCAGGGTTGGCAGATGCCGGGCGAAGCCCCAGGCCCCGCAGAATGCCGGAAAAACGAACAAGGCAAAACTTGCGGCGTCCAGAAGGTCCCTCCTGATTCTGAAAAATGGCCGTTTTTGGTGATGGTGCGGAAAGAGGTGGGGGGAATCTCTGCTCTCAGTGGGCGGAAGAACGGCTCTGGCTTGGAGAGCGAGCCAGGAACAAAAGGTCCCCCTTGGGGGTTTCTTGGCTCATCCGAGGGGTCCACGGAGACCCATCTGTGGGCGTTCGGGATCCGCTCACTGTCTGTTCCTCTCTTTCAGTGGTCTCGGCCGAGGTGGAGATGACCGCCTACGCCCTGCTGACCTACACAGTGCTGGGGGACGTGGCCTCAGCCCTGCCAGTGGTCAAGTGGCTCTCTCAGCAGAGGAACGCCCTGGGGGGCTTCTCGTCCACCCAGGTAAGGCCCCAATGGAGGGACGGACGGAGAGGCTTCTGCCCGCCTGGCCAGGAAGGGAAAACGTTCAGGTGCTGCTCGTCTGACGAAGCCGACTTCTAGTCTAGGAAAGTCCAGGAAAGCTGTACGCTACCAGCTTCTTTCTCCCGGTCTCAAAGATGCTCCAAAGGGACCGTTTCTGCAAGTGGGGAGGAGGGTGGCACGGGGCCCAGAGGGGCAGCCGGGGGCCACTTGGAGTTTTGCAACGCCGGCATCTATATTTCAGATGCACGGGGCGGGGTGCTGTGTGGCAGCAAAGCAAGGTAAATGCTGCAAAAGAAAGAGGACCCTGTCCATCGAGTTGTCAGAGAGGGAAGAAGGCAGGAAGGGGATCCCAGGGCTGGTTCCCAAAGCAACCTCCACCCCACCCCTCAGGTCTCCTTCCGGTGCCCCCCTTCGCCCTCTCCCCCCACAGCAAGACCGCCCTGGGCTGTGGGGACCAGCAGCCCAGGGCTTCCGTCTTGCAACCGGCAGCCTTTCCGAGACAGAGCGCAACTTGCCACCGAGCGGGGCTCTTGTGCCTGCTTCATTGCAACCTTTTTTTATTATTATTTTAACGCATCAAAACACAAAAGAAAAACAAAGAGACATTTGTACCTCATTTATACATCCATTCAACGCATCAAGCTTCATATGTTCCATAACATAAGCTAATTTCTTTATCAGGTTTCCATCACGTTGCACTTTCCATGATCAGATCTCATCTTTATCCATAAGTAATTCTCACAGTTCCATGTCCTTGTTGTCTGAGCATTAAATCGCGATGTGTCCCATCGACGTTCAGTAACAAAAAAAATCACTAAACAAAATGATATTATTTAGATCACTCTAATTATCCCGTTTCAGTTAATTGCATGCTCAAATCTAGTCTGCATAACTATCGCTATCGCTAGGTCTCCCCATCTAGCTCTTAAATAAGCAATAAGAGGGTCCCAAGTTTTGACATAATGACCTATATTTGCACTTCTTAGCAAATTAATCAGGCAATCCACCAGTGCCGTGCCGTATATAACTTGTTCAATATGAGCCCAGGGAGAGGGCTAGCTGTTTTTCCTCTTGGTGGCCCTCCATGCCCAAGGGCACCAGCAATGCCAGGGGCGTCAGCGGGCCACGCTTTCTCCCCCTGGGCCATCTCAGAGGGTGCTGTGCGGATAAAACCAGGGAAGAGTTTTGCTTGTGGGAGGAAAAATGGCATCTGGGCGCATCTTGTGTCCAGAGGAGGGCAAGCAAAATGGTGGAGGGTCTGGAAGCCATAAAGCCCTCTGAGGAGCGGTTTAGGGAGCTGGAGATGTTTATCCTGATGGTGAATAGAAGGTTAAGAAGAGCCGTGATAGCTATGTTTGAATACTTGAAGGGGGTGTCATGCTGAAGACGGAGCAAGTTTATTTTCTGCTGCTCCAGAGACTAGGACAAGGAGCAATGGATTCAAGCTGTAGGAAAGGAGATTCCACCTGAACTGCGGGAGGAACTTCCTGACGGTCAGAGCCGTCCGGCCGTGGAATCTGCTGCTGCCTCCGTGGAGTGTGGCGGGGTCTCCTCCTCCTTTGGAGGCTTTTACGCAGAGGCTGGATGGCCTCCGGTCAGACCCCACCTGGAACACAGTGTCCATTTCCGGACACCCCAGTTCAGGACGGATATCGACAATCCAGAATGTGACTAGAGGAGGGCGACCAAAACGGTCAAAGGCCTGGAAACCTTGGACGGAGTGGCTTAGGGAACGGGGGATGTTTAGTCTGCAGAAGAGAAGGTGAAGAGGGGACACGGGAGCCACGTTTAAATATTTGAAGGGATGTCGTGCCGAGGATGGAGCAAGCTTGTTTTCTGCTGCTCCGGAGACCAGGACATGGCGCAACGGATTCAAACTACAGGAAAAGAGATTTCACCTAATTTCCTGACGGTCAGAGCTGTTTGGCAGCGGAATCTGCTACTGCCTCTGTGCAGCGTGGTGGAGTCTCCTTATTTTTCGGAGGTTTTTAAGCAGAGGCTGGAGGGCCGTCTGTCGGGAGTGCTTTGATGGGTGTTCCTGCACAGCAGGGGGTTGGACTGGATGGCCCCGGGGGTCTCTCCCGACTCTAGGACCCCATGATTCTATGAAATGAAGGGGTTCCTTTGGGGTGCAGCTAGGGTCCCCTTAACGTTCCACGTCCTCTGCCTCCCCCCCCCCAGGACACCTGCGTGGCCCTCCAGGCCCTGGCCGAATATGCCATCCTCTCCTACATTGGTGGCGTCAACCTCACCATTTCGCTGGCCTCCACCAACTTGGACTACCAGGAGACCTTTGAGCTGAACAAGGCCAACAAGAAGATTCTCCAGACTACCGTGGTAAAAAGAGGGGGCCCTTGGCTTGCACGTGCGCGTGCGCGCGTGCGCATGCACGTAAGAGGCAGATGCTTGTCGCCAAATTTGCTCCTCGATTCAGTGGGGCTCTTTTTTTTTTCTCCTCTCCAGATCCCCTCCATTCCTACAGGGCTGTTTGTGAGCGCCAAGGGCGAAGGCTGCTGCCTCTTGCAGGTGAGAAGCGGCCCCAAGGCGGGCAAATTTTATTTATTTATTTATTTATTTTTAATCACCTTTTTCTTAAAAAAAAAACATTACAAATATTAGATAAAAACACACACATGTAACAAAAACAGGATCATCGGAAAGAGGGGAAAAAAATAAAAGTAAGTAGTACAAAACATTGGAAAGAGAAATAAAGGACACATAAATTATCGACGTCCTTTTGCCCTCAACCCGGAACCATATTTTCCCCCCAAAGCTCCTTAATTATCTTTAGTTTAGAGCAAAATCGAATGCTTGAATTCACCAGTTTTAATTTTTTGGGGGGGGGGGGTCCATTTATCCTTACGTAATTTTCATCCATAAATCTCTGTACACATTGTACGCTGTGTAAGGAAACGATTATGCAAAAATAGTGTCTATATACATTTCGATTCTCCGTATGCAAAGTATATGGTAGAAAATAATAATGATGAGATAGTGATTGGAATAAAAATGTACCTGTAGATTTTACATAGAAAGTTAAATCTATCTATCTATCTATCTATCTATTTATTTATTTATTTTTAGAGAAAGTTAAATCTTGACACCTCTTTTTTATGCACATTATTACGGGCAAAGGTGGGCAAATTTTAAAAGAGGGGGTTTATGCATCCCTGCACCGTTTGCTTGCCACTCTGAATGGCAGGGCAGTTCTGCAAGAAAAAAAATAAAGAAAAATAAGAAGCCACGCCACCAGCAAGGCATGGCATTGCTTTTTAATGGCTGGCGCAAGCGACAGCCGCAGTGCAATGGGCAGCGGGAAATGCGTTCCTTTTTTTCCTTTTCCTTTTTTTTAATGACGAATTTTTATCACAAGAAAATTTCCCACCATTAGAAAATGTATCTTCTTGCAACGTCAATCCTTTCTGTACTTACACGGTCAACACTCTTTCCTCTAACCCTTGATTCCATTTTTTTTTTGCATTGTCCCCCAAACTATATCCTCTTATTGAGTTATCTTCTTTTTGCGTCGTCTCCTTTTCTGGGCCTCTGTGCACGTTCTGATTTAACAATTAAGAAGATAAAGGTCTTTTCATTGCAATTGTGAATTGCAATCAGTAAAATGGCGTTGCCGCGTTCTTAGTGCCGTTATCTCTGATACTCTTTGTCTGTCCGTACATTTAATCCAACCTATAATTCCCTTCTAAGAGTAGCTGTCCAAGGTCTGGGCCGGAAGGGGGGTTACTGTCTCCTGGGGGTCTGGGAAGAGGGGGCTTTTACTCTGCCTTCCTTTCTCTCCTCCACCCCGGAGCTTGTGTCCCTCTCGGTAAGTGGATGAGGGTTGCCACGCTTTTGCCACGGACTGGGTTGGAGGGCAGGGGGTGCCGGAGGCGAAGAGTTCGCTCTCAGCCCCTCGGCCCTTCCCTGGGTGGGTGACCCCTCTTCCCTCCGCCGCCGGGCAGATCGACGTGGCGTACAACATCCCGGACCCCGTGGCCAAGCCGGCGTTCCAGCTGCTGGCGAACCTGCAAGAGCCCCGGCTGAAGAGGCACCGGCGAGCCCCCTCGCGCCTGCCCAAGCCTCTCTTCCCCGAGGAGAACCGCTCGGAGGCCTCCCACCGAGAGTGGGCGCCGGGAGACGACGACGACCCCGCGGCCGACCAGGACCACCAGGAGTACAAGGTGGTCGTGGAGACCTGCATGAGGTGAGGCTGCTGGGAAATGGCGGCGGAGAGAGCCCTTCTTTCTCGCCCTCCGCGAATGACGGTGCCGAGAGTCCGCCCCCTGTTCCTACCCGCGCGGAGCGTCCCCTTTTCTTCCTGCAATCCCCTTTGCACCTTCTGCGGAAGAGGGGCGCTTGTGCACACCGAAGTAACTTCTCCAGGCTCTCCCGGCTCCATCCTGAACTTCTCTCCACGGAGCTGGGAAGGATTTCCGTGGGGGGCCCCTTCCTGAAGACGGACGTCCGGCAGCTCGTGCCCCATCCGTCCTCTCCCCTCCCTCAGCAGCCCTCCGCCCTCCGTTAGAGTAGGAAGCGCTTTTTCCCTTTGCGGAAGCAATAACGATCCCCTCAAACGTGTCCGGGGTCCGGCCTCTTCTCCTGAGTGACTCACCCTCCGTTTCTCTCCCCAACCTTGTTTTCTGGCAAGGTGGCTGCACTCTGGTTCGTCCAACATGGCCGTCCTGGAGGTGCCCCTGTTTTCGGGGTTCCAAGCTGACGTCGAGAGCCTGGAGCAGGTAGGGACCCCGGGGCGCCCGCAGTCCCGGCCCCCGACTGCCTCTTGGAGGTTCCCGGTGGCCTCCTGGAGCGAAGGTCGGAGAGCGCAAAGAAAACGGCCCGGAGACCTCCGTCCGCTCGGAATAAAATACTGCAATAAAAACAGTTTGCAGTACCGGGGAGTAAAAGCAGGGTGCTTGGCAGGGCGTCGGAAAGCCGTGCGTGAAGTAGAGGTGGGGCTGTGACTAACTCGAGTCAGCTCAAGGTGACCACAAGGGAGGTTGGGCTGATACACAGAGTGATTTCCATCAGGCCCACAGAAGGCACCTTGTGCCCTGATCCAGAGCTCGGCAGTGCTGCTCGGACTGGCGGCCGCAACGGTTCTCCACCAGAGGGGAGATGGGATTCCCTTTGCAGCCCGAGCCAAAGATCCCTCTGGGCTTGTTCCACCCCTAACCGAGCCCAGATCCTGCTTATCTTCCTAAATGAGAGCGAGCCTGGGTCCTGAGCTGGGACTCGTACGGGCATCAGGGAGCAAAACTGATCCTTCCTTCCGTTCAGAGCTTGGAAAACTGGCCTTTTTCTTGGCTGGGGGATTCTGGGGGTTGTAGTCCATGCTAACCATTCCTCCCCGCCCTGGTTCTATGCATTCCTGGCCCTGGGGAAGGAGAAGCTGCTGATAAAAATTAGCAGTCCCAAAGGATGAATTGAAGCCAAAGGTAAACATTGCATCTTCCCTTAGGATAGCTGCCCTGGATGGTTAAAAACCTCCCCTAAAGTGGGAGGTTGTTAAAGAAAGTCAAAGAGCGCCGTGGGTGGGCCGTGGGGGTCACTGATGACTTTTTTCCTTCCCTTCCAGCTACTCATGAACAAACAAACAGGCCTGAAGCGCTACGAGGTGGACGGCAGAAAAGTGCTCTTCTATTTCGACGAGGTCAGTTGGGGTGCCAAGGGCACCCAGGATCAGGCTCTCCCCGCCAGGAAATGTGGAGGGGGACTTTTGCCACCCCCCAAAGGGCAGGGGCCTGAGCCCCTCTACTCCGGAAGGCAGGGCAGTAAGCCGGCCACGCAGCCCCCCAAACCCGACAAAATCTGTTACAGATCCCAAGCCAGTGCATGACCTGCGTCAAGTTTGTGGCCTTCCGGGAGTACATTGTGGGCAAAACCGCTCCCCTCCCCATCCGAGTGTATGACTACTATGAGCCAGGTGTGTATATAGGGCCCCCCCCGCCCACACCTGTCCGCCCCAGGGGTCTGGCTGGCCCATAGTCCCAACCGGTGGGCGCTCTGGACTAGTAGCCAAAACCTCCTGTGGCCCTCCGGGGCTCCCCAGGGGAGCATCCCCCCTTTGCCAAGATATTCCACAGGTGGGGGCGTTTCCTAGATTTTAGACGTGCACCTTGCCCCATCCGTGCCTCCGTTCTTCAGGGCGGGGGCGCCTCCGGCAGAGCTCCGGCGGGAGGAGCCGGCGAGCCCTTGCAGGCTGCTCCGATTTGGCCCGGATGTTCTCTGAAAGCTCAACTCTGGCCTCCGGGTGGGTGGCACAAGGGGGTCCCCGGACCCCTTCCCTGACCCGCGGCCCTTTCTCCCCTCTCCTCTTTGTCCCCCTCCAGCTTTTGAAGCCACCCGCTTCTACAACGTCAGCGAGAGCAGCCCCCTGGCCCGGGAGCTCTGCGACGGCCCCACGTGCAACGAGGTGGAGAGCGCTGCCAGCCACTGGGTTGGTGAGTCAATGGGTGGCCGGGGGGAAGCATCCCCCTACCCATGCGTATATCTATAAACACAGCCTCGCCATTTAACCGAGGGCACTCAGCCCAGGTAGCAGCCTGGTAGAGGTTTCAGGCTGCTTAACCCTTGCTCTCCAAGAAGCAAAAAGAACATTCTCTTAAGAGGTAGGCTGAACCCAATCTTTCAAAAGGATATGTTTGCAAAAGAAACACCCAGAGCTGAGTGCAGTCCCGAAGGCCGGCCAGCCGGGGACCAAAAGCCGTACGAGACAGCAGAGCCGGGAGGACCCCCACCAATGCCTGTGACGCCTCCCTGCGTTTTTCTGCCCCCCACCAGGTTTTGTGCAGGGCGGGCATTGCAACAGCGTCTTTGGCTGCCTGGCAGACGGCTACTTTGAGCAGTGCTTGTGTGCCCAGGACTGCGGCTACGACGGGGAGCCCGTCTGTGGCTCGGACGGGCGGACCTACCAGAACCGCTGCCAGATGGAGGTGGCTGCCTGCAGAAACAGCACCCAGATCGAGCAGGTCCCCATGTCCCAGTGTGGGGTGGGCTCTGGTGAGTCGGTTTCTTTGGCACAGGGCTGGCCAGCCACGGGGCGGCCGGCGGGGTGGGTTGCATTGGCACAGGGCTGGCTGCCCATCCCACGGGGCTCAGAAAGAGTCCCGGGAGAGGCCCTGCTCTAGCTGCTCCTTCCTTACCTTGCTTCTTTCTTTCTTTCTGCAGCCAAAAGCGTGCCAGGAGAGAGAGGGGCTCCCTTCCAGAGCCACGAGTTGCCTGGCAAGGGTCAGCAGGCACCAACAGGTGAGGGTCCCCTCCAGGGATGCCCCTCCTTGCACCAGTGCGGAAGGCGAAGCAAGGAAAGGCTGAGAGAAAAGGAGTTCCATGGGAGGTTAGGGTTGGGATTGGGGTTTTCTCTCATTCTCTTCCCTTGGTTTTGCTGCCGTCGGGGACCTCCCGCCAGCAGTGGGTGGCTGGTGGCCTCCGTGCCAATGTGGCAGTGCACAGTCCGAACTGTAAAGGAGCTGCTACCCAACACGCTGCACCCTGCCTCTCTTCCCAAAATATGGTAGCAGCCCCTTTGCAGTTCAGACTAAAACTTGGAGCAGATTCATTGGCATGGAAGCCACTCACTGCCACCGCCTGTTGGAGCATCCAAAGACCCTGAACCTTTGGGGACAGAGCTCAAAAGGGTTAAGTCACCCCAAAAAGAGCGGCCAGCATTTGTGCTTGAGACTCAAGGTACTCTGCGGAGCAAAGAGATTCCACCTAAATGTTAGGAAGAATTTCCTGACTGTAATTGCTGGTGAAATGGAGTGTGATGGAGTCTCCTCCTTCTTTGGAGAATTTTAAGCAGAATCTGGATGCCCATCTGTGAAAGGGAGGGTTTGGACTGTCTCTTCCTGCCTGGCAGAAGGGGGTTGGACTGGATGCCCCCCTTGGGGTCTTTTCCAACTCCACAATTCTGTGATCCAAGCCCTTTGGGGACAGCGCAATGATATATCTTTATCTTACCTGTTCATTTGTTAGATGAGAAAGAAAACCCTCAAACGTTACCCAAATTGGCCGGTAATGAATTCAAGAACTGAGAAACATTAATCGTGACCCAAAACAAGATCATGGTGGTTTCAAATGACTGATTTCAAAATGGTCGCGGACAGTTCGGCTGAAGATTGGGGGGGGACTAATTAACATGTCATGGATTCCTCCCAAGTTCTGCTGCGGCAGGAGGTGATTCAGGTGGTCAAGGGGGGGGGTCTTGAGTGAACCCCCCAAAAAACCAGGGAGGAAATCTCCCTTGAGGTTGCCTCACACACACATACGCACAGCCTTCCCCCTGCCCTGTCCAATTCTGCTCCTTTTTTGTCTCCATCTTTCCCCCTGGATGCAGACGAAGGCCCCACCCAGCCGCTCGACTTCTCCTACTACTCCTACGAATACGATTCGGACCCTTACGCCTCCGAGGGAGATGCTTTTGAGCTGACGACGGCAGCCACGGGAGGAAGTACGACGGAGCCGGAGAGCGGCCGAGTCCAGCAGGCGGCGGTGACCGCCGGAGAGTGAGAGGTAAGGGGCCGGCAGCGAGGAAACGGCCCCCCGGCTAAGGGGTTGCCGCTCTCGTTGAGAGCGGTGCTGAGATCCCGCTTTTCCTACGCCCGGGGCTCGCCGCCGCCGCCTCCATCTGTCCTCATAGCGACCCTGCAAGGTAGGCCAGGCTGATTAAGAGAGGGATGGAAAGAAAGAGGGTGCAGTTGGCACACGGGGAACTTTTACGGGTGGACGGCCAGAGAGGGAGAGTTCAGTCTGAACACCCCCGAGTGATTGTCTCTGACCACTCTACCATGTTGTCCCTCCCTCCTGCCCCCCAGGCTGACGTTTCTCTCCCTCCCGGCCCTGCCTTCTCCTCCTTCTCGCCCCACAGACGGAGCCTGCCCTTCTCCTGGGCTTAAGAGAGGCAGCCCTGCACGGGACGCTCCGCTCGCTCTTGTTCTGACGGGTCTCGCTGCTGAACGGAAGCCGACCGAAGACCGCTCCCCCCGCCCCCCTCTCCTTCGAGGACCGGCCACCCTGCCGTTCGCACAGCCCCCCCGACCCCGTCCGGCCTCCCTCCTCCTCTGCAAAGCGCCCCACTTCCCAACGAGCCGCTCCGGAGCAGGGCCAGAAGTCAGAACCTCTTCAAGGGTGACCCGGCACCCGCCGGGGCCGGGAAAAATGGTTTTCTGATTTCGGGGCAAGAGGAGGAGGAAGAGGTTTGGGGAGTTCAGGACCAGCGTGCGTGTCCCTTGCGCGCTCCTCGCCACCCCCACTAGCAGTGGGTTCCAGCCTGGAGGAGGGAAGAAGAATGGGCAGGTGACCCGGGCCCCTTTTTGCAAGGGGTGCGTCCCCCCCTCTGCTGCCCTTTCCCATTCTGTTGCTGGAGGGAGCCCCCTCTCCCTCCCCCTCCCCTTTTTTGGGGGTGTCTCTCTCTCTCACACACACACAGACTTAAAAGAGCACCGGGTTCTCTCTTCCTTCCTCTCTTCCAAAGCCTCTCTCATGTCCAAGAGGGCAAAATGAGCTACCTTTTCTGCAGAGGGCATTGCAATGGCGGGGGGGCGGTGGGGGACAAAGACAAGGAAGCTCTTTCTGGACTTTCTTCTCCTCCCCTTGCCCATCCACGGTTTGCGAGAGCCCCGTGCCACCCACCAGTTGCACCGGCCTCAATGAAGAACGCTCGGAAAGGCAGAGCTCTGCTTGTATTTATTGAAAGCAACCCTGTAATTCCTTTCAGGGGGACTGGATGTGTCTCTTGCTACCCCCACTCACCTCTTCCATGCTGGGGCAACCAGGGGCCTACCTGGTGGCTACTGGTAGTCATTCCAATGTGTATTCTCAGAGGCATCCCTGGTCCTCCCTGCCGGCGCGCACACAAACCCTGTATCCCCGTGCTGTCCGGACCGAGGGGGCGGCCGCGCGTCGGGTCTTGCGTGGGCTCGCTGGCTTCGGCCCCTCCGTGGAGCACGTCCTGTTCTTCCCAGCCGGCTCGCCGGAAAGCTCCGTAGCCGGGCCACGGGAAGTCTGCTTTCCGCACCTAAGGATGGGGGCTGTCTGTGCGTTTGAGCATTTGGGGGGGAGGCAGTTTAAAGGCGGGGAGGAGGGGGAGAAATCTGATTTAGATACTGATAAAATATTTTATTAAAAATGGATTTCTAAAACAACGCAGTCTCCATTGATCAACTGCTTTAGAAGAGGGCGTGCTTTGTTTTTCTGTTAGCAAGACGAAAAACGATCGCTAGAACGAATCGGACTGAGAAAACAGCAAAACAAAACAAAACTTACAACTGAAATGTACAACAAAATTTACAACAAAACAATAAAGGGGGAGCTGGTGATGTTCACAGCCAGAAGGAGGAGAAGAAATCCCTCCAAGGTGAGCAAAAGGCCAGCAGCCAAGGTCTTCTTTTCCCTCCTCTCTCACACCAGGGACGGTAAGGGGGTGATCTCGGGGGAGTCCTGTTGGTTAGGATATACCCAAAACAGTCGATCCCCTGGACTGCCCCCCAAGCTGACCAAGGTTCCTTCTTACCCCTCCTCCCTGCCCGGCCAAGACCAGAACCAGAAGAGCCTTGGCGTTTTAAAATTAATACTTTATTTTACTTGATGTGCAAATAAATATTTTTTAAAAAACTACATTCAAAGAGTTGGCAAAGCAAATACAAGCAGTAAGGAAACAAGAAGAAGCAAGAAAGCCTTCGGAAAAAAGCAGAAAGAAATAGACCTTGGGCTCCCCTCCAGCCACTGTCTTTTGTTTGTCCTCCTGTTTTTGGCCGGGGTGGGTGTCCCAGCTGGCCTGGCCAAAATAATCTCGGAGAGGAGGGGGGCTCCACGGCTTTGCCGTTTCCACTCAGACTGAAAATGAAGGGTGCCTGAAGATGTTCTGAAGTACACTTTCAAAAGGCTGAGGGAAGACAGGGACACTGCTGGGCAGGAAGGAGCAGGGTTGTCAAACTTCGCCCATCCCAGAACTCAAAGCACACGTGAAGACACAAGCTACCACCAAGAAACTGCGTTCCCAACTGAGTTTGGCACGGGGTAGGGGCGGCTCCTCTCGGAGCTTGGGACTGCAGGAGGAGATGGAACTGGGATATGGAGAAGTGGGGAGGGGGCGAGAGGGCTGTGTGCCCCCTAAGGCTTAATGGCATCAAGATCTGGTGGCCTTGGCACCCCCTTCCTCGGCCGTTGGGGGTCAGAGGTGGCGCTGCAACCCGCGGGCAACAAGCAGCTTCTCCCTGGGACAACTGCTAACAAGAGGGGGCGAGCTGCCCACCCATGAGGGAGCCTGCCAGGCGAAGCAGCCACTGAGGAGCACAACAGCCCCACCCAGGAGACACAATGCTCACTGCAGAGGTGCCACTGCCCCCCCCCACAGATGCAGAGAGGGGTCCCTCCTCCAGCAGATGCATGCACGGGGGGGGCACTCGGACTTGAGAGCAAGGGAGCAACCAACCAAACCTTCCTGGTACTTCTGTTGAACGTTGAGGCAATGTCTGCTGAAACTCCATAACCAAAGAAAATGCCACTCGGGGGGGCAAAAACAACCTCTTCTGCCTCCATGCAGCAGCCTCTGAAGACATGATGGCCGCCTACTGTCCGTGAAAGAGAAACTGCACCACCTTTTCCGCACCTGTGGGGCCACCCCCAAAAGGCCCTGGGCATGTGTGCAGCAAAGTGGTGGTGGTGGGGGAACAGGGTCTCCGGCTTGCCTCAAAATCTCTCAATTTGGCATCCTACGTTCAGCGCAGGGCAAGGAGAAAGGGCTCCCTTTGGCTTTCACTGAGGGACCCCCTACAACCACCCCCCGGTCATTCCTCCAAGCAGCTAAGAGGGCTCAGCCCTCCACTGCAACTCTCATCATCCCCACCCACCCACACACATCCCTAAAACTAAAGCGCTTCAGTCTGAAGGGCAACTGAGAGACACACCCCCCCCCCGCCGTCGAGGTGGCAGAAGCTGTGAAGGAGGAAAAAGGAGAAGCCCTTCGTGCCAAGGCAAACGCAGTGATGCCACACACGGGGGTGGGGAGACCCTCCTCGACACCCCCAGGGAAAAATGCTGGTTGGATAAAAACGCCCCAGAGGACCCCCACCACTACGCTGCCGTGCCCGAGTCTAGGAACGAAGCGGGCGACCCCTCAGGGTGAGGCGGGCTGGCGGCTGTACTGCACCCGGTACCGGTTAACGGGGAGGCCGTGGACATTGAGGGTCTCGCAGGTGGTCTTGCAGGGCACGAGGTCCTCATCGTCGTCCCCCATCAGCCAGTCCTGGAGGAGCTCGGGGGCCTCCCGGGTCGCGTGCCTCCCCAGCCAGCGGCTGTGCCAATCCTCAAAGCGCCGGTGGTTCCGAAGCAGGACCGCCGGCTGGGCCTGCAAGAGAGGAGGGGAAAAGTAAACGGAGTGGGGCCTCCGCCCCAGCCACCTCTCAGCCGGAGGGCAAAAGCAGCCCAAGGTCCCAGATGCCCGGGAGCGCTTTTGCCGGTAAATCCTGCCAGCGGTCGGAGCCCCTTCTAGGCCAGAAAGCAGAGGCATGTCTAGGGTGGGGCAAGTGGAGCCAGAGCCACCAATGCCAGAGGGTGCAAAAAAAAGCAGTGGCAGAAGTGACAGAGAAGGAGGAGGAGGAGGAAGTGGTCCCGGAGGTAGGGGTGCGACTCCCACACTTGCCCTAGGCACTGTTTATGCTAGATACACCTTTGCCAGAAGGCACTCCTGCACTTAGTTTCCCTGCAAAAATATTTTGGCAACCCACTGACTCCGGACCAGAAGCCTGGTTCAGGAATTTCCCAGCTGTGCTGGGCTGGGGGAGGGCAGAACATTAATTCATTCATTCATTTGAAAAGTAAACATCTATTAGAACCAATACAAGGAGTATGAGAGAGAGTAAATGAGGGATACAGGGCAGAGGAGAGTGGGTTGTTTTTGTAACATGTCAAATTGTACGACAAATGGCTCCTTGTTTAAAAATCGTTTTTCACACTTTAAAAACCAGCATAACATACATTAGCTCAGAATTAAAGGGCTTGGCTAAAACGTCACCAAAAAGGAAGGCTAACACACACACACATACACTCAGAAATTCATCAACAATTTGTTGGGGATGGCAGCATGGTGCTAAGATTAGGCGGGAGTTAACACTTCCATGCCTCACCCCATTCCCCAGTAAAGTTTTCTTCCCAGTAAAAGTACTAGACTGGGACTTCGGAAGTCCAAGTTCTAGTCCTCACTAAGACTTAGAACTCATGGGATGACCTGGGACCTAAGCTCTCTCTCTCAGCCTGACTTACCTTGCACGGCTGTTGTGAGGATAGGTGAGGTTGAGAGAGATTGACGGGCCCCAAAATCTTGTGAGGATAAAAATGGGGAGAATAAAATCACATTTCTTGCCTTTGTGGCTATAGGAAGAAAGATGGAACATAACAGTAACAAAGCTGGGCAGAGCACTGAAACAGAATTACGGGCCCTGGAGCATTTGGAGGAAGGCAGAAGTAGTAAAAAGGCTCTCAAGGCTGGACACAGCCTGACAGCGGAACAACTGCCCCATCCGAGGCAGCTGTGGGCACTCCAGGACCCACCTGCCTGGCCCGTGCCAGGGCCCCGCGGCGGTACATGTAGTCCTCAGCATTCATGACGAAGAGCATCTTGTGGGTGCTGAGGCGGAACTTGCAGTCTACGTTGCAGGCGCTCTCCACCCCGACCCGCTGCTTCCAGGAGCTCTTGGCCTTGTGGCGCAGGACCTGGACTTGCTGGCACTGCCATCGCCGGAACCGGGTCAGGTTCCTGAGGAGAAGAGAGGCCACGAGACTCAGCACTGGTGCCCTGTGGCCGGCAGTGAAGGAGAGCGACACAGGGCAAAGTGCCTCTGCCAGGAGGAGGCTTAGCTGCTGGCTCAGGGGCCCACGGCCGCACTCGGGCACCGTCATGATGCTGCTGGCAGAGGGTGCCCCGCTATGAAAAGCCAGGCAGACACGCTGCAAAGCCTCGGGTGCTCTAGGTACTCTGAGCACCCCAATTCAGGAAGGACAATGACTAGCTAGAACTTGTCCAGAGGAGGGCGAACAAAATGGTGAAAGGTCTGGAAGCCATGCCCTATGAGCTGGGTATGTTTAGCCTGACGAAAGGAAGGTTAAGAGGAGACACGTTTAAATGTTTAGATATTTGAAGGGATGTCATGTTGAAGATGGAGCAAGCTTGTTTTCTGCTGCTCCAGAAACTAGGACATGGAGCAATGGATTGAAACGACAGGAAAAGAGATTTCACCTAAACATCAGCAAGAACTACAGAGCCATTGGACAGTGGAATATGCTGCTGCCTCCACAGAGAGTGGTGGAGTCGCCTCCTTCTTTGGAGGTTTTTAAGCAGAGGCTGGCTGGCCATCTGTTGGGAATGCTTTGATGGGTGTTCCTGCATGGCAGGGGGTTGGACTCAATGGCCATTGCGGTCTCTTCCAACTCTGATTCTATGATTCTACATAGCACTAACCTCTGTCCCTCTACAAACTGTTGTGCATCCTGCCTAACAGCATGTCCCAATATATTAAACTCTGCCTGCTTCACAGGGACTGGTACCAGGATTATAGTTCAAATTCATACGGCATGGGTGCAGGAAAGAGGCGTGATTTCAATACAGCTTCTGTTTAACACGTAGGGCTACAGAGCCTGGGAAAGAGTGGTGGAATGTGCCCACAGGTGGTTGATGTCCGGGCATGGAATCAAGGCCAGGGGGCTGTCATAGTGATGGGCAGCAAGAAGGAACGTAGAGTGATGAGGTGGTGGTCCTGGCAGCAAAGAGAACGCTTTCGTGGGCAAAACTGAGCTTATCCGGTATTACAATAAAGTACAGCGACAGAAACTGCCCTTCAGTCCTGGCACTGTTGCCGTGTTCGCAAACGCTTGCTCCTCTCCTCAATCAAGTTACCGGACTGCCTTCGGGAACCGAAGCAGGAGAGAAGCTCCCTGTGCCAGAGAGGAAGGTGGGTGGCTACAGCTAATAGGGAAGGAGCGAGGCAGGGTGGGGGAAGAAAAGATTGTGCCCCCTTCCTTCCCCGGAAAGCCTTACCTCTGGAGAAAGACTGGCTTGAGGAGGAAGCCTTCACTCTGGTTGTGCGGCACCCCTTCCGCACCCACGTATTGCTCCACGTAATTAGCCAAGTGCTGGAGAAGACAGACAGATGGGTGGAGAGTCAGCCCCTTCTTCCATGGCCTGGGGAGCCCACCCCACCCACAACCTTCCACTAGGAAATGGGACTAGATGGCATGGGAAGTCCAGGAATCAAGCACAGGAGGGGGGCAGAGTGGGGGCACGAAGGCCAAGCCCCCTCCCCCAGTTCATCAGAAGACCCTTCTTAAAAGGCAGTTAGTGTTTTCAAGGTCAGAACACCCTCAATATAAAACCCATTTTAGGTCTTCTATGACCTGCCCTGCAGCAGGCAGACACACACACACACACACAGGCCATTTCTGCACTAAACTGCTATAGTGCTTTTATTCCACTTTCAACATCCTACGGAATCCGGGAGTTTGCAGTTTAGGGAGGGGCCTCAAACATACATACACACTTTACAGCTTTAGGTGTTGCGCGTGTAGGTGTGGATCTTGTCCGTACGACGCTTGGAGCCGCTCTTAAGAGAGAAGACTCAGCAACCAGGAACCCAAAGGGAAAAGACACAAAAGGTCCCATGGCAAACGCAGCGCCCACAGCAGGCACCGATTCTGCCACGTGGCATTGGAGTAACCCTGAGTCTACTCAGGTGAGGGCAAATCCTTCAGAGTCCACCAGACACTGGCTCTTTGGGAGTGGCTTTGCACAATAGGCGCAGAGGGAAATGTTTTGTGTTGGAACTCTCTTTTTATATTCAGATGATGGAATAAGCAAAATTTTAAAACAAAAGTTCCATGTTAAAAGAACCCAACGTGACTGTACGAGAGTCTGTAGCCCTCTCACCTGCACTTCCATGGGGTCTTCGGTCTGCGTCTCTTCCGTGTCCAGCAGCTCAATGGTCATGATCACCTGGTCCTTCCTCTGGAGGAACATCACCTGCCGAAAGAGCAGTGCCAGTCATTCATGCACGGGAGCCTCCCGGCCCAGGGAAGGCAGGCCGGCTAGCTGGCTGGCCAGTTGACTCCGTCCCTGTGAAGCCCCCGATGGGAGCTCAAAAGAGGACACCTTCTGGCCCCGACCAGAGCAGAGTCGTGGCGGCGAGCAAGCACCACATGTACTGACTTGCCAGGTTTCCAGTGATTCAAGGGGGCTACTATAGCCTGACTGGACTGGACCCAGACGCAAACTGTGGCCTGCAGGCAGAGGGGGGTACCAGGATGCGTGGGAGGGGAGTGTATCTCTGCACCTTGAAGCAGTTCTCATCTGCCATGCAGCGCTCGGCCTTCCACTGGTAGCTGGTCTCCTTGGCTGCCCGCACACTCTGGGAAGAGAGGTTCCCCCCGGCTGCGCCCGCCTTCCGCTCACCCAGGTGCAGCTCCACCACCTTCAGGCAGACCTCGTCGCTCACCAAGTGGTGCAGCTGGGCACAGAGAGGGAGAGAGAGGTCAGCCCCACTAGTGCCAGGAGTGGGCACGGGACAGACAGGGCAACCCCTGCCCTTCTGGTGGAGGGTCTGGAGGGGCACCTCTGACCCCGCCTGAACAGAAGCCACCACTGTGGTGTGAAACCTCCTGGGCACCCACATGCACACAAACACACGGGTCGAATGCCAGTTCAGACACAGTGCCCCTCCGCCAGGGGTTAAATGGGGGGCACACCCTCTGCCTTTCCCTTCGCTCAGGGCTCCAACTGGCCACCCACACAGACATGGAGGAGATCCTGTGAAATTGCAGAAGGAGAGGAAAGGCCCCAATGAGACTGCACTGTGAGGAGAGGGATTCCCACTTAGGGAACCCCAGGAAGACCAGGTTCTGCCCAGAGCCTGAGCTCCCACCCCACCTCTGCAGAGCCCACCAGAACCCAGCGGGCACCTCGCCTCAGAAGTCCACTTCAGGGCCTGGGGCTGAAGGAGGGGTGACACAGCCATCCCCCCACTCTCACCTGCCGGACAATATTCTGCACCAGCTTGTCCATGGTGAAGCCGATGTAGGCATGGATGGTGAACATCTCCCGCAAGGTGTCCTCGTACTGGGTGGGATCGATGTTGCCGTCCAGGAGATTCCTCACCAAGTCCAGGAAGGCCGGGTAATACTCCTCCAGCTCCACTTCACCTAGCACAGAAAAAGCGATTTTGTTAAAAAGCAACACTTCCTTCAGCAGTCAAATAGCAGGTTGTGGCTGCTGCTCGTTGCAAGGTGGAAAGAGTCACCTCCTACGCTGTACATGTCTGACCCATGACTTCTTTGCCACTTCCCACTACTTGCTAAGCGAACAACCTAAAATCTAGAGAAGTCTTCTCCAAATGCTTTGAAATATTCCCCTAGAGGGTTGCTTCAGAACCTAAATGGAAGATGCCCCTTTGCTTATTGATAGAAGTGACTTTGGTCTCACTTGCTGTGGGACTTTCGAAATGTGACCAACCTTTGGAGATGACTTTGCTCTCCCCCGTTACAAAAAGGGTGGAAGAGCAACTTATACTTTGCTTGTAACATGAGTTCCCATGCTGTGAGGAGAAACGCCCCAGATCACCCCACAAGAATACCGAAAAAGGGACCAAAATAGGAGACACATGGAACCCCTGCCCACCCCTGGCATCACCAGCAGGTTCCTGCCCCTGGAGCTGCTCTGGGAATCCTCAGAGGGGGTGGGCAGACACGCCAGAGAGGCCTGTGCCAGTCCCGCTGGCCATCTGCATAAGGAACTCATGGCCTTCCCCTGCAGCGATTCCTTCCGTGGGTCCCCTCCAACTGGGACAACCAACAACCCACGGTGCTAAACTAGCACATCTCTCCCTGTGGGGCCTCTTTGTGTCCCATGAGGGGCTGTAGGTCAATCTGAACACCCTAAAGAGGAATGACCTGGGCTTAAGAAACTGGCTGTTTTGGACTGAGGACCCCAGACTCCCGCCTACAAACAGAGCCTGCCTGAGAGCTGTAGCCCCACATAAGTCTCTTCCCCAACCTGGGAAAGACCCAAGGGCTGATTTCACACAGCCCCACCATTAAGAACAGGCCCCTGGACCAGTTGGTCTCAGGGCCCCATGGTGGCATGCAGAGTCAAAGCCTCCTGCTTTGGGGGCCGCCCTTGGCTGCCACCACCTCCTCTTGTAAACTAGACTCAATTACCTGATACCTTTTAATCACCCATAGGTCCCTTTTTCTGCCTGTGTTGGGCCTTCAGGGCACTGAAGAACATTTTCCTTTAACAAAAACCGGTACTGAAACATGCCAAAAGCAAAAAGAGCTGAAATAGTGGGCTTGGATTTCCTTCAACAGAGCCCAAATTCTTCCCCATTCTTTGCAGCAACCTCTTCACTGGAGTTCATGTACCAGAGCAGCCCCCTCAGGTCTCGTGGGACTTCAACTCCCAGCGCCCCTGAGCACAGTCCAGGCTGGTCAGGGGAAGGGTTCGGGGAGTTGACGTCTGCCCACATGAGAGCCAAAAGCTGAGAACTCTTAAAGCAACAGCAAGCTTGGGGGGCGGGGGGAGAGTGTGACTACTCCCAGGCATGAGTCCTGCCTTCTCTCCACTTCCTTTGCAGCAGCCGGAAAACAGTTTCAGGCTCAGCAGGCCGCCTGATTAATGCCACTGACTCCAAGGTAGTGACAATGCCTGAACCGAACCGCTGAACTAGCAGCCGAACAAAACAGAATCTCAGGTGAAACTCGAGGAGAGGAGAGGGAACTTGAAAGGGGAACGGAGCAGCTCCCCCCACCAGAAGGGACACTGAGGCAGCTCTGGTGAATCTGCAGGGCTCTTTTGCCTCCCTGCATGCACCGCCCAACATAGAAACAGCATCCAGGGGGAAGCAGGACACTTGCCAAAGGCGGCTGCCACCCAGAGTGTATCCCCCAAACAGGAGAAAAATCCCTCATCACCCCAGAAGACTTTGGCACACCGTCTCAAGAAGGGCACAGGCACAAACCCTCCCTTCCTTACAAGAGGGGTGGGGAATCTCAGCCCTCGGGATGGGATCCAACCCTGCTAGGCCTTCCCATCTGGCTCCCTGTGACCACTTCACCCCTGGTGGCCTCTGAGTTTTGCCAATGGCTCCCTCCTCACTCCCCCAATGTTTTCTGTGCCTGTCAGTTAGGAGACTTTTTGCCCCCGCACTGCCGACCTGTCTTTGCTCCGAGAGAATGCAGCCCCCTCCCCAAGAATGAAAAGGATCGAGGGAGGTGATGGTACCACTCTATTTGCTTTGGTCAGACCTCATCTGGAATAATCCTGTGTCCAGTTCTGGGCACCTCATTTCAAGAAGGATATGGACAAGCTGGAATGTGTCCAGAGGAGGGCAACCAAAATGGTGGAGGGTCTGGAAGCCACGAAGCCCCATGAGGAGCATCTTAGGGAGCGGGGGACTTTTAGTCTGCAGAAGAGAAGGTTAAGAGGGGACAAGATAACCACGTTTAAACATTTGAAGGGATGTCATGTCCACTAGGGAGCAGGCTTGTGTTCCGCTGCTCCAGAGACTAGGAAACAGAGCAACGGATTCAAGCCGCAGGAAAGGAGATTCCACATGAACCTCAGGAAGAACTTCCCGACAGTCAGAGCTGTCCAGCAGTGGAATCTGCTGCTGCCTCATGGAGTGCGGTGGAGTCTCCTTCTCTGGAGGTTTTTAAGCAGAGGCCGGACGGCCATCTGTCAAAGGGAGGGCTTTGATTGTGTCTTCCTGCATGGCAGAATGGAGTTGGACTCAACGGCCCCTGTGGTCTCTTCTAACTCGATGATTCTAAGATCTTCTCTGAAGTTGAATTCGGCCCCAGGGGCAAGCAGGGAATGGAGACCGTGCTGCAAGGCCACTGCCGTACATCTGTGGGCAACCACTGTCCTCCCTCCCTCCCGGGCCCCCAGTGTCCCAATCTCTCACTCACTGGGCTGCTTCAGGCGGAGCTCCCGGGCGGGGTCGTTGGCCCGCTCCTTCCGCCCCTCGTAGAGCAGCTTTTCGCGCTCCTTCTCCGCCCGGTGCTCCAGCAGCTGCTTCTGGGCCTGGCGATAGATCTTGAGGAGCCGAGCGCAGAGCGTCTGGTGGAGGCGGAGGAAGAAGTACCAGTTGTTGTTGGCGAAGAAGAGGGTGTACACGTTGTCCAGCGAGCGGTGGGACCCGGCAGAAGGCACCGCCACACTCTCCAGGCCACCCTTGTCCTTGGCGGGGCTGCTGGCGGGAGGGGCGGGCGGCTGCCTTTTCCGCAACTCGTGCGCCTCCGCCAGGGCGGGAGGGCCTTTCTCCTCGGGGGGCCCTGGCTGCGGGCCGGCCACATTCCTCCTCCGCAGGTCACGTGTGTCCGATGCCCGGGGCCCGGGGCCCCCCTTCTCCTCGCTCAGAGGCGCCTCCTCAGCCGCCGGCTGTTCGGGCGGCTGGGAGAAGAAGAGGTCAGGCACAAAGTGTTGGACGATGTGACGGATGGTAGCCTGGTCCTCCTTCTGGATGGTGGGCTGCCGCTTCACGTAGTAGCTGATCAGGGCGGCCGCGTCGTCCAGGATCTGCTTGTCCTCGTAGACAAAGATCAGGTGCGGCTCGTTGGTAGACCCCCGGCCCTCCGAATGCTGCTCCTGATGCTGGAACAGAGAATCAGAGAATCACAGAGTGGGAAGGGATTCCAGTGGCCATCCAGTCCAACCCCCTTCTGCCATGCAGGAACACAAATCAAAGCCCTCCCTTGGACAGGTGGCCGTCCACCCTCTCTTTAAAAACCTCCAAAGAAGCAGGAGACACCACCACACTCCTTTGAGGCAGCTGCATATTCCACTGCTGGACAGCTTTTACCATCAGGAAGTTCTTCCTGAGGTTCAGGTGGAATCTCCTTTCCTGCAGCTTCAATCCATCGCTCCTTGTCCTCGTCTCTGGAGCAGCAGAAAACTAGCCTGTTCCCTCTTCAATATGACATCCTTAACTTTAAACTTGGCTATCCTGTCCCCTCTTAACCTTCTCTTCTGCAGACTAAACATCCCCAGCTCCCTAAGCTGCTCCTTGTAGGGCAAAGAATAAGAAGGCAGGAAGGAAGAAAAGAAAGAGAGAAAGATTTTGTTTGCCAACCAACTTGCCAAAGGAAAAATCCCCCCTCCTGTTTAACTTCCATTTGTGAGTCCTGATGTTATGAAGGAGGACAAATTTAGAGGACAGCCCTTGAAGAGAGAAAGGACCAACAAACCCAACAACCAGGTGTCCAAACAGGGCAGCCAGCTCCTTGCCCCCTACACACCCACCTCGTCGTAAACACTCTCGATCTCGTTGAGGAGGCTCTTGGAGCGCAGGGCCTTGGTGTCGTTCTGCTTGAAGCTGACAGCCTGGTGGTCCAGGGACTTGAGGTAAGCCTTCTCATACTGCTCCCGCCAGATCTTGTTGAAGCCTTGCTGGGCGTCCCGCCACTCCTCCTCCTTGGCCTTCAGCCTGCGGGGGAATACGGGGAGACATCCCCTCATTGCCCTTCATTTAGTCTACTGACACTGCCCACCTCCATCCAATCCCAACCCCAAAAGGGACTCAAGGGCAGGAGAAAATATTAAAATGCATACAGGTAACTATTCTGAGATATCAGAAACCGACAAATGGACGTATAAAATACTAGAAATGAAAGAAACAGACTCCCTGTCTCGTCAGGGAGAAGTCAGACAGAGTTAAAGAGGAATGAGATCCAGTTATCACTTTCCTCAGACAAAATGGTGCAATCATATTGTTGATTAATGTTAACCCACGTATTACTACCACTACATGAATATTATCGATATTATATTTCCATGTGCTTTTTCCTCTGACTGTAACCATTGCCTCTTTTTAGACATAGATGCTGCAATTTAACAGTGACTAACTCCAGCCTCTATATTATTTTCACATGAATATTATCGATATTATTACAATACCACTACGTTCTTTTTTGTTTTTTCTCCCTTGACTATCATTTAATTAATGCAAGAAACTGCTATTATATCAAAAATTACAATAACAGTTTCTTTGATTTACAGATGTTAAGAAATATTCCAAGTTAGGGTAGGCAGGAAGGGAAGAAGACAAAATATAACTATAAGTGATCTCATGATGATTTCTTTTCTGTTTGTTTTATGAATATTGTAACTTTGTGTTTTATAAAAAATAAAATTTTTAAAAATGCATACAGGTAATTATGCGCAATCTTGAAAGGTGACAGGACCGATCCTTACTTTCCAACAGTTCAAAGAGCAAACCAGATTTTTAAAAGAGTATCGGCTGCCCAACTCGCTCCCACCCACAGTCTCTTCATCAGCAGTCAGCCTGGTCTGTGGCCAAGAAAGGAAAAGGTCTTGGCTGGCTAGCTAGCTGGTGGAAGACAGCAGGGAGGAGGGCACAGATGGGAAAACTGCACTGGCCTATGGCTGATGGGAGGTGCAGTCCCACAACATCTGGCCTCGAGGCAAGAGGGCAGCTGCCAGCCCTGGACCAATAGGAGAGCCAGCCCCATACCAGTCCCCCATGGCGTCCAAACTGGGAGCCCCCCCGCTTGGGCTGCTCAGCCTCACCTTTTCAGGACAACGGGAAGAGCTGTGACGGGGTTCTTCTTGAGGCTCTCGATGATTTCAGGGGCCTTGTCACCATAGATGCGGTAGATGGCCCGGCGCTGGATCACCTCGGAGGTTCCGCCCAGGCAGTCGTCCAGCCGGAACTTCTCCTGGTCTTCCTGAGACATGCGGCTCAGCTTCTTCTGGACGCTCTCCAGCACCCGGATGGTGGCCAGGTTGGTCTCCAGGACCACATCCAGCTGTGGGGAGAGAGGCACAGGAGAGGCAATCACTGGCCTAGGCCCTTGGAGCTCTTCTCGGTTTCTGCGAGTGGCAAGCATCATGGATGGCCCCAGAGACGGACATCCAAGCAGTCTTGCCAGAGCCTCAGGGGGCGTGAAGGCCAAGTGCCAAGAAAATGCTACTCTCATCTGCTGCTTTCCAATAATGCTCTAAGCGGTTTTAGTTCTGCAGACAGCCTAATGCTATTTCAATTTTCATTTTTTTGTTCCTATTTTAGCAACAGAGAGCTTTACTTGTTTTTCTTTTCCTCCTCTCAGCATTCTTGTCCCAAACTGAGGGGAAAAACCAGGGTTCTGACTGCTCAAAAGAGGTTGCCTGCCAACCACCATCTCTCTAGGCCAGAGGAAAAGCACAGGGGAAGGAAGAGGGCTGCAGGTCACCCCAAGGGGGAAGCCTGCTTTGCTCTTCTCCCCCTCAAGCCAGGAGCAAGGCCTGCTGCCCTGGGGTCCATGCCCGGGGTTGTGGGTCTTGAATCCCCTGACTGGCGAAGGAGGCCAAATGGAGGATGGGGGGCAGAAGCCTTATTTCTACCAGGGTGCCCTTGCCAGGCCATGGGACCCTCCTCTGCCCCCTTTCCAACTGCTTTTAGGTAGGATACAAAAGACACAGAGCTCATGTCTTGCTGACCTTCTCAACTGATTGTTTCGTAGTATTATTTTACTGTCTGGTTTGGTTTTGGTGATCCCCTGCTAACCTACCCAAATGATTTTGTTAAGTGGAAACAGGGAGTAAAAACACAATAAATAAGAATGCTCAAGGAGGCATCCCCATTCCAGGCTCTTGGCTCCCTTCGCCGAAGACTCTCAGTTCTGATGAGAGGCAGTGGCACAATGTGGCAAAGCCCCCAAGTCTTTCCCACCCCCCGCCCCCATCCAGAAGCCACTGTGAAGGGAAGGCGACGCACCTCAAAGCGCTCGTCTTCACACCGGTGGAGCTGCTCCTCATAGGGAGTCTTCTTGGAGCTGACAAAGGTTGAATCTTCCGACCATGAAGGAAAGGAGACCCAGGTGTCGTTCAAGACCTGCAGGGGTTTGGTAAACAGCCAAACTGCATTTAAATTGAAAAGGATTTGGCCAGCGGGGCCTTCCGAGCTGTGGCACCTTCCCCTTTTCTCCTGGGGGCCCTCCAGCACCAAGCCAGCCGGAGGCCCTCCTGCCCACCTCCTTGCAGATGGCAGTCCTGCCGCTGCACTTGGGCTGCTGGTAGGTCTTGGGGAGGGCCCGGTAGCTGGACCCGATCCGCTTGCACGAGGCGTAGTCGATCTCCCGGCACATCCCGTCCCCTGAGCGGTCGCTGGTAGGCGAGACGAAGGAGAGCTCCTTCACCCCCAGAAAAGACTTGAACTGGGCAAAGAGTTCCGGGAATTTCCTTTGGAAAGAAAAATGACGTTGATGATGATGATGATGACGACAACTGCAACAACAACAACACAAGGGACCTGCAGGTACAACAGCCTTTTGCTTCTGGCGACACATTCTGTGGAATTTGCCGCTGTTATTGTTTAGCCAAAGCTCCCACTTCCTTATTCTTGAATATTCCTGCAGCCGTTACAGGCAGATCAACTGCACAGTGTTTTGCTTTATGATTTGATAAATTGGAATGTAAATCTTATCTAGAGAGCCAGCATGGCTTACTAGTTTGAGTGTTGCACCTCAACTTTAGAGACCAAGGTTTGGCCATGGAAACTGCCCCCCGCCAGGGTGACTTTGGGCGCATCAACACTCTCTCAGCCTCAGATGGAGGCAGATAGCTCTTGCCAAGAAAATGCCATGATAGATTCCGCTCAAGGTCACCATAAGTCAGAAAAGACTTGAAGACACACAGTCACAAGTCTGACCTATTTTGAGCAGTTCTAATTCTTTCGCTGCCTCCCAAACCTTGCCGTTAGCTTATACAGAGCACATCAAAATCATTTCGATAATATTTGAGACAGTGACGTCAGTTAGTGAAGAGCAACCAAAAGCTCCAGTTCTGGAGAAAATATATAAATAGAATGATTTCTTTTTTTTGTGGCAGTGTTTCTTTACTGTAAAAGTAAACATTCCAAATAATGGTATAATATTTCTAAATCCAACTGATGTCCCACAGGTAGCTTTCTTGGCTGCATTTGGTCCTGAAACTGAACTGCTCATGCCCAGATTTCCTACTCACAACAAGTCTGAAGAGAACAACAAAAGCTTGACGTCAGAAGCAATGCTTCCATCCAGGAACAGCAAAGGTGGAAGGTTTCCACACCCCGGAGGGGGCAGAAATTCCACCCAGCCCCTCAGCTCCAACCTCCAGGAAGATTTCCACCACATCTGCACTCCTGAATACGGGGTGGGAGGGCCAAGCACAAAGTCTCTTACCCCAAAAAGGGGGTGACCAACTGCAGAAGCTCAGAACCTGAAACCAGCTCTTGGTTGAAGAGGGCAATGCAGCGGAGAAAGTTCTCATACACCTCCTGGCTTTTCAGGACACGGCGCACCTGCAGAGTGGGCAGGGAGAGGGAAGCAGCACTGTGACTTCAGCAAGGCAGAGTTTGAGGTGAGGGGGGGTCATGCCTGAAGGCCTAACGCCTGGCTCCCAGCCAGGGATGAACCCTACGACTGAGCTGGGCACAGAGAGGGCAACAAGTGATGGAACAGGGGAAGCTACCCTTACTCCCCTGTGCCCAGCCATGCCCCGTCTGCCTGGCAGGGATGCTCCACGTCTCCGGCACTGTGGGGCCCATCAGGGGCTGGCTGCTCTTCTGCTGAAACCACACGCCTCTTCTCCCCCCGGTCCTCTGCTCCATATGGCCCACCTTGTCAAAGAAGGAGAACTCCTGCAGGGTGCCGTATTTCCCCACGGAGGCCACCGAAGGGTCCTTGGTTCCACGCAGTTTCATCTTCTTCTGTCAGGAGGGAAACGTGGTTGTTTATTGGTCCCTGATTTACACGCTAGGGCAGATCAGATGCCTTGGCTTTCTCAAGAACTGTCTGTTCTCACCTCCCCGCAACACAGAGCTGATGAAGAGACCCCAGAGCTACACCAGAGGAGGCAGAGCCACCTCCTAACAGCCCTCCAGCCACCCAAGCAAGACCAACATGGAGGTTCTCTGAAGAGTGGAGCACCTCTACGATGAAGTGATCTCGTATTCCACAACTTCTCCTCATCCTTCAGAGGTGCTACAGCACTCTGCAGTGGTGCCAGGCTGTGGAATGTGCCGTTTACTTAACCATCCCCGCACTAGGATGCTGACACCCTCTTTCTCAGCAGCCAGAAGCGGGCAGGCTGGCCTCCCAACCCTTCCCTTCCCCTCCCTTCCCCACCCCTCTGGGCACCTTGGAGGGACCAGGCCCCGGGCGCAGCAACAGGGGGCGGGAACGCTTCTTGCCGTGTTCCAGGTGCTTCTCATGTTCCAACCGGGGGGCGCTGCTTGTGTCGCACGGTCCATTTCCTGTGAACTACAGCAAAAGACAGAAGCCTTCAGAGACAAAGGGCTGTTCCCCACCAGCGAGATGAAGGACAGTGG
Organism: Cyclura pinguis; assembly: GCA_030412105.1. NCBI lineage: Eukaryota > Metazoa > Chordata > Lepidosauria > Squamata > Iguanidae > Cyclura > Cyclura pinguis. Next base: position 8,030,942 of record CM059614.1, on the reverse strand, counting down.
CAGGAATGATGGGGGACGGAGATGGGGAGAGCTCAGCCCAAAACGGTGAACCTCTTGCTGCCATCTGGCCCACCAACCTGCATCCCAGAAGGGACAGCCCCGTTCCTGCTCGAGGGGCTTCTCTCAGAAGCGCTTGTTCAGGATTCTGCAATGGTCAGAGGTGGACAACAAGAGGTTTGGGCTGTACAAGAGTATGTGGAATCTTTCAGCTGGAGTCCAGAAATACAAGCAATGTTCCCTGCTTCCCCTGGGGCCCGTCCCTTCCTCTCCCTGCCCATCCTATGTACACAGTGCCCCAAATCCCATCCCAAACCTTTGCTGTGTCAAAGCTTCAGCCCAGAGACATACCAAGGACCTTTTGGCCTCGGGAAGGAACTGCCCAAACTCTGAAAGCAGGTCCTCCTGGCCGTGGAAGAGGCTGGCCACTTCCGTGAAGACCTCCTCCTCTGACATCCCCCGGCACGGGCGCCCCTTGGTGCTCAACTGCTCCTTCTGCAAAGAAGGGGGAAGTGAGGAGGAGCGGCTCAGAGGGGGAGGACATCCTCCACAGGCACTCAGAAGCTGCCCAGATGCCCACTCCCTCAGAGTCAACATCTGTGGTGGGGGAGCTCCAGGAAAAGACCCTGCTCAGCCTGAAAACCTACAGAGTCAGTGTGGGGAACATTGGGCAGGGGAGGCAAGACCGAGAGGACGTGCTTTGAAGATGTCAGCTGCTAATGTCTGCAAGAGAAGGCACGTACCCCCTAAGTGTACACCTTGTACAACAGCCAACTTGGCAGGTGAGTCCTTCTCACTTTCTGGCCCTTTAGACCTTTTGGACTTCAGTGCTTGTGACAACTGGCCAGGCCAGCTGGGGGATTCTGGGAGTCAAAATCCCAAGCAGCGTGGGCACAGCCCAAGCACGCCTGGTCTTGAGTCTCCTCAGCAAGCAGCAGGCTGCCCACCCATCCCAAGTCTGGCATTGTCTTTCTAAGGGGTCTCAGCATAGGGGGCAGCCACAAGTTGGAGGAGAGGTGGCCTCCACGTGCACTCAGAGCCCAGCACCCACATGCCTCTTCCCACAGGCACGACGGTTCCACCCCCAATTTACCTGATAGGTATGGAGTATCTCCAAGAAGGATCGGTATATTTCAGGATGGTCCAAGAAGCGCGTCTTGATCTTGTTCACGTAGCTGATGGCGTTGTTGAACTCCACGGAGTCCGACTCCAGCGGGACCTGCAGCCGGTCGTCCTTGCAGTGGGGCTGGGGCTGCTGGTGGCGGAAGTCCTCTGGGCCGTCTCCGTGGTTGTGCGCATTCTCCTGGCAGTAATGGAGCATCAGGCTGCTGCTGGAGAGGGGGCTGTGAACCGGATCCAGGGATACCTGGCAGAGACCAAGAGAGCTGGTTGGCAGCCCATGACGGGGGAGCCAGTTCCGCTTGCCCCCCATTCCTACGAACTCCCCACTGACGCTGCTGGTCTCCCTCACAACCTGTAAGCATCCTTCTTCCTTTTTTTGCAACAAGTCCCACTATCTCCCAGTCAGAACAACCACTGTCCACGCCAGCTGGGAGAATCTGGCTGTCATCACCCAAAAACGTATACATTTTATATTTGGTCGGCAGGTATGCCAAAACCAAATGTAAGAATTTTGGATAACCTTTGACAAGTCCACCTTCGCCTACCTGGGCAGTCAAAGGTGACTGAATGCTCAGCCTCCCGTTCTTTGGAATCTCGATGCGGTAACCCAGCGGCAAGAAAGCATTGAAGCCAATTATGAGGTCGGGGTGTTCGTGGAACAGCTGAGAGACGCGGCGGATGACGCCTGGAGTGTCAATGCTGGAACCAAGACAGGACCATCAGGAGGAACAGGGGAGCCAACTCTCAGGGCTGAGAGTATGTTGCAGCCCCAGGGCAGAGGCTCCCCGGTGGTCCCGCTTCCCAGGCTCACACCTGGCAGCCAAGGAATGAGGGAAGAGGGAGCACATGCCCTTGGTTCGTGTTACCTCTGGCTCTTGAATTCCTTCATGATTTCCAAGAAGCCGTTGTACGTGGCAGGGTCGCTCCCAAAACGGATCTTCACCTGGTCCAGGTAGGAGAGAGCATCTTCTACCTGCACAAAATTGGAAAGGGTGTCATGAAATCCACAGCTTCGCCTTCACAACAAGGACCCCTCTACGATGAAAAGAGCTCATTCTCTTTGGCTCAGCCTGTGATGCAACAGATCTGCCCCAGGAGGCAGCAAGAGAGGAACAACAGTCTCAGAAGCAGTCACATCTTCCATCAGGTCAACTGGGGGGGGCAGGAGAATGAGAGGGTGCAAGAGGCTCCCCTTTCTATCCTAAGACTTGGTAGAGGGGGACACTGGCACCAGAAAAGCCAGCCCATTTTGTGTCGGACAGGACCTCCAAGGCCTCGCACCAACCCCACTCCCCCAGCCTTTTTCTACCCCACTTCCAACCACTGTATGGGGCAAATGAAACGCAAAGGCCGGGGCATCAAACACCCTCCCAAGAAAAGCCCAGCCCGGTCACTGTCCACCCAGGAACACAGTATAGCAGACAATGGGGGAAGAGCATCAATCTCCCAGGAGAGACTGGTGCCAGCCAGGGTGTGTGTGTGTGTGGTTAGATTGCCTCCCTTGGGTAAGTAAAGCCTTGGTCGGGGATTCAGGCGCCCCAATCTCCCAAAAGGAACTTTTCTAGGCTCTGGGCCTGCCATAGACCACCACCTCACTTTAACTCAGGGTGGGAATCATGTGGCCCTCCACAGGTGGCCGGACTGCGACTGCCCCAGTCAGCCCACCCCATAACTAAAGGAGAGAGACACTGTGGAGGGTTCGTCCAGCAACACCAGAAAGGCTCCTCCATCCCCATCCTGCCTTGACCCTTCATAGCATCAAACACCACACTCGGGGCTGGGAAAAATTTCCCCCACCTCTACTGGACAGAGCTGGGCAAAGCGGAGGAGCGGCAGAGCCTGCAAAGGGCCTGAAAATTCAGCACAGCCATGGGAGCAGAGGCGTATCTAGGGTGAGGCAAGTAGGACACGTGCCCTGGGCGCCAACGCCAGGGGGTGCAAAAAAGCCATGCATGTAGGTGTGGGGATGGGGCAAGCAGGTAGGGGCACAATTTCCACACTTGGCCTAGGCCCTGTTTACACTAGATATGCCACTGCTTGGGAGTGCCAGCCCCTATTCTGGGCCACCTCATCTTGCACAGCATCAAGGGCACAGCAGCACCTCCCTTCCAAAAAAATAAAAAAAAAGAAGCCAGAGAGACCCTCCCTTCCACCTGTGACAGGCAGAACGGCACATGGGTGAGGTGCTTGGGACTACCGGCTGGAAAATGGGAGGCACCCACAAACTGCGGGGCCTATTTAGGGAAGCAAAAGAGGGAGGTCGGGGAAGAAGGCAAAAAGCAGCAAGGACGCCACAAGCCCTCCCCAGGTGCTGTTCTGAGGTCTTCTTTCATAGCATCACAGAATCATAGAATCATAGAATATATGGTCATCCCTCCACGTTCGTGAGGGTTAGGGGCAGAGGACCCCCGAGAAAGTGGAAAAGCCGTGAATAACGTTAGGCCCTCCCAAACCATATTTAATATACAAAAAAAGTATGACCACCATATTCAACCCACCGTGGATTCCTTTGAGGCATCAAGGGCAGAAGTCGGTGGCTGGTGGGGCTTACGGCCACCTCCACTGCCGCCCCACACCATTTTTAAGAGCGACCTACAAGTCTCGTTTACAGTTTCTCAGCCTCACGAAGCTTGCAGTCCCTATTAAAAATGGCAAAGGGAGGCAGCAGAGGTGACAGCAAATAATCCGTGAACAATCAAATCCACAAAAGTGAAACCCACAAATGTGGGAGGCCGACTGTAACAGAGTTGGAAGAGACCACAGGGGCCATCCAGTCCAGCCCCCTTCAGCCATGCAGGAACCCACAACCTTTTGGAGGCAGGGACAATGCAGGTCATCCCCACATCCCACTTTGCTTCTCCCCTCTTCTTTTCCGGGGCTCCTTCTTTGAACTACAGACTGCAGGTCTAATCGCAAAACGCATTTCCAAGAACAAAGCCTCTTCCGCATCCAGTGCAGAGAGATTTATTGCCCCACAAGAGCGCTCCAGGGATGCTGCACTGAAGCTAATCCAGAATATTTGATGGGCTGCAACACCTCATTGAGAGCCAGGGTGCTTTGATCGCTGGGCTACTATGACCATGGAGAGCAGGGTTGGACTTCCCCTTTGCTCAGTCACCACTTGGGCTAGTCACACACTCTCAGCCCCCCAAAAAAACATTATAGGGGTGCCACAAATCAGAAGCATATCACAACAACAACAACAACTTAATGAGTTTGCTTTGGGAAGCTCCATCCACTTTTCTGCAACCGAGTGACAAACTGAGACGGCTTCGCTCTGAACCCTGGGAACGATTACAGACTTCTCCTTAAAGTCCGCAGTCTTTTTTTCCACAATAAGGCCTTCAAAGCAGGCCTTCCAGACACACAATTGGACACAAGCCTTCTGTATAATCCCAAAATCCATCATAAAAAGGCCTGAAGCTGTGCCACGCTCCTGTCATTTCACTCAAGGAGCCCCTCCACAAAACAAACCAACCCCCCAACCACACATACTGGGGGGTCCTCATCCCCATCCAAGGAAATATTACCCACCACCACCACCTTCCCATTTTAATACCCCCTTTTGATAGTTTTCAGGGGGTTGCTCCCCCCCCCAAGAGCTGGATGGTGGGGGGAGAAATTTGGGGTCCCTTCAGGGTCGGGTGGCTTCATTCTCTGCCATGCAAAGGAATTTGGGGAGGGGGTGCGAAGAATCTGGGGGTCAGGCAGGCAGCCCAAAACGACTTCTGGGATAGGGGGGCAATTTTGGGGGTCCTTCTGCCCTGCAAAGGAATTTGAGGAGGGGGTGCGAAGAATCTGGGGGTCAGGCAGGCAGCCCAAAACGACTTCTGGGATAGGGGGGCAATTTGGGGGGTCCTTCTGCCCTGCAAAGGAATTTGGGGAGGGGGTGCGAAGAATCTAGGGGTCAGGCAGGCAGTTTAACCCTGCTTCTAGGATAGGGGGGGCAATTTGGGGGGTCCTTCTGCCGCGCAAAAGAATTTGGGGAGGTGGTGAGAAGAATCTGGGGGTCGGGCAGGCAGCTTAAACCGATTTCTGGGGTGGTGGAGCGGGTTTGGGGGCCCTTCAGTGGGGGGGGGGCTTCATTCTCTGCCATGCAAAGGAATTTGGGGAGGTGGCATGAAGAATTTGTGGGCGAGGCACACGGGGGCTGCGGGTGGCGGAGCCACAGTCACTCTGGGGGAGGGTCTCCCCTCTCCCCCCGACTTACGTGGACGGGGAGCTTCTCTGCGCTGGGGACCCCTGTTGCTGCCGCTGCTGCTGCGCCCCCCGCCCGGCTCCCCAACCTGGGACCCCCGCCGCCGCCCCCTCGGCTGCCGCCGCCGCCGCCCCCCGCCGCCATGTTGGGGCTCCGCCGCCGCCGCCGCCGCCGACTCCTCCTCCGCCTCCCCCGCCCGCCGGCCTTGCGTCACCGCGCAGGTCGCACGGAAGGAGGGGCGAGGCGGAACCTTCACGTTGCAGGAGGAGGGAGGCGTCCGGAAAGGTATAGGCGGAAGGACCGGAAATGGGTGGGAGGAATCACAGAGAAGGCGGCGGTGGGAAGCTAGAGTGGGCATCAAAATATAGGGAGCGAAGGGGCGGTCAAAGAGATGGCCAGTGGGAAGGATAGAGCGGCACAACAAAGGGCTGGGGAGACTTAGGCCGTTTCCGCACTAGACTGTTAGAGCGCTATTATTGCACTTTCAGCCTCCTGTGCAATCCTGGGATTTGAAGTTTGGGGAGGGGTATTTAGGATTCTCAACCTGAGAGCTCTTTCGTCGCAGGAAACTACGAACCCCAGGGGCCTTTCCGCACTACACAATTATTGCACTATGATTCCACTTTAACTGCCATGGCTGCCTCTCATGGAATCCTGGGGTTTGCCGCCTTGCGAAGTACTGGAGCTCTCGGCTACATATCCCTCCCTAAACTGCAAAACCCATGATCCCACGGAACAGAACCATAGCCCTTAAAGTGGAATCACAGTGCAGTAGTTACGTAGTGCAGAAAGAGGATTTTGAAAGTGGAATAATAACACTATAACACTGTAGTGCAGAAATGCCCTTAGAAATGTCAGGGGTTGTTTTGGACAGCTCCCAGAATCCCACTGGGCATTCTGACTGGGGGATCAAGGGTAGGGTAGTCGGACAAAATAACACAGAGATCCCAAAAGGGAAAGAAAACTAATAGAGGGATGGAAGGAGGGGTTCAGAGGCGGGAGAATCTGGGCCCCTCCAGATGTTTTGGACTTCACTGCCATCACTCCCATATGGCTAGTGGTTGGGGATTATGGTAGACGTACTCCTCCAAACCTGAAGGGCCTCCTGGGCAAAGCCTCCTTCTTCATAAGCCCATAATTCATCCAACCAACTGAAAAAAGATCTAAAATATATTTTGGATTTTGCTTTGTGCTCCATGCAGCCAGCTCTGACAGATGGTGCTTAACTCCATAAAAGGTGTCAAAACGCCCGAAGAACGTTTCAAATAAATGTTGGGGCTTTCAGATAAGGAAAGATCCCTTTTCTTCATCACCACCATCACCACCACCATCATCATCATCTTGTTGTTGTTGTTATTTGTTACCTGCCTCTCCCCAAGGCTCAAGGTGGGGTACAACCCAGATACAATTAAAAACAACAGATAACCAACGTACATTAAAATACAACACTATTTAAAATACAAATATCTGTGGCGGACGTGCAAGATAGTGGAACGTAGTTGGTCTGGAAGGTTATACGTAGATTTGGCGATGTTTTTGCTGGGATGATTGGAGAGGCGGAAGCAGAGGGGTGCCGAGAGCTTTCCACCAGATCAGCTCCACCTACTGACCCGCACACCTTTCCTGTCTTCTCACGGCTGCCCCCCAAGTCTTATGGCTCGGCTGCTTCTCGCGGTCCTCATACAACCCGGCAAGCTTGTGAAAATGTGTTCCCGCCGCTCTGCTGGTGGAGCAGGGGTCTCCCACGGCTGCCCGGCTCTCCTCCGGGACCCTCTTCCTCCTCTTTCCTCCGAGACGTTACTCTCCATGTGGCGCTGATGCCCCGAAGTGGGTCGTGCTGGGGGCTGACAGACGGAGGGCGGCGGAATTTCTCCCGGACGAGGTACCCCAGCCTCGTCGCTGCGACAAAGCCGTCGGCCGTCGGCTCCATCCTGGTGATCTTTGCGTGCACCGACTGAACCGCTAACAAGACCCCTGGGGAAGGTGCAAGCATAGGCGCACATCACAAGGCGGGCACCGTATGTTTCCAGATGCTGCTTGCGCACCGTCGGGCCTTGCTGGCATTCCTGGGTGGGGCTGGACCTGCTTCCCTGTCATCACACCTTTGCTTGGGTGGTTTCTTGGCTGCTGAATGGGGCATATTTTCCCACTCCATTTCTACCAAAAAGAGCTTTGAGCTAAAAGGGGGGGGGTGCTCGTGGGACCCTTCTCCCTGCCCCAAACAGGGGCCCCGAGAAAAGAAACTGAATCTGGCCATCGGGGTGAAAGATGGTCCCCCACCCTTGCTGCAGATACGCCTTGGATGGGGAAAAGCCAATTTCATAGAAACATAGAGTGGGAAGGGACCACAGTGGCCATCCAGTCCAACCCCATTCTGCCATGCAGGAATAAAAACTCAACGCACCCCCAGCAAATGGGCATCCAGCCTCTGCTTAAAAACCTCCAAAGAAGGAGGAGACCCCGCCACATTGCAAGGCAGCAGATTACAGCGTCAAGCTGCTTTGTGCATCAGGATGTTCTTCCAGAGGTTCAGATGGAATCTCATTTCCTGTACTTTGACTCCGTTGCTCCTTGTCCTAGCCTTTGGAGCAGCAGAAAACAGGCTTGCTCCATCGTCAACCTGACATCCCTTCAAACCTTTAAACCTGGCTCTCGTGTCCCCTCTCAACCTTCTCTTCTGCAGACTAAACATCCCCAGCTCCCTCAGCTGTTCCCCATAGGGCTTCACGGCTTCCAGACCCTCCACCATTTTGGTCGCCCTCCTCTGGACACGCTCTGGCTTGTCCATATCCTTCTTGGACTGTGGCACCCAGAACCGGGCACAGTATTTATTTGTTTCTGTAACACTCATGCCAGCCAGAAAGCTGCTGGTGGCAAACCCACACGCGGCTTGAGGCTTAGGGACACACGTGTGGCTTCTTTGGGGCTGTTTGCTGGGCTCCTTGGACTCCCTCCAAAGCGGCCACATACGCAAGGAGAAAGGCGCGGAGCTGTGTGCGCACCCAATGCAGACTCTCGGCTGCTGTGTTGACACAGCAACCTGCCCCTTGGGGACGTTGCGCAGGCACACTTGGAAGAACGACAGGCCAAACCGCTCACCTTGCGAGACGTCCCAAACCGTCACACACCGATCCACCGATGCGGTGAAGAGAAACCGGTCGTCCTTCGAGAAGCAGGCGCAGAGGACGCCTTGCTGCAAGCAGTCTGCCTAGGAAGCAAAGGGGAAGCATTTCGGGAGAGGTGCTCTGTGAGACGTGGAAGAGGACAGGAGTGACCCCGGGGGCTCATCTCCCCTTTTAGGGGAGGTTTAAGCTGGCCCTCTCCCTGCTCTGTATGACATGGGACTAAGCGGGCACTGCTGGCTGGTATCTACTAGCTGGTAGACCTTTGTGACGCCTGACCTAGTTCGATAAGAGGGAGAGGACAAGGAGAAAACAAAAAAGAGGGAGATAGGTGGAGCAATTCTTGGACAACTTCTGCTGGGTTAGCTAAAGAGACATACCCCCATGGATGCCACCCTGAATTCAACTTACACGGGACGGGGCTATTTATTTTTACACTGTGATCCTACAAACGGAGGTAACGGCGGAGTTAGGTTCCGCAGGTAGCAGGTTAGATAACTGCAGTTCAGAGAATCAGAGAAGCCTGGGTCTAGAAGGGACCCCAGCGGCCATCCAGTCCGACCCCCTTCGGCCATGCAGGAACCTACGTCAAAGCCCTCCCTTGGACAGATGGCCACCCAACCTCTGCTTAAAAACCTCCAAAGAAGGAGGAGGCTCCACCATGCTCCATGGAGGCAGCAGCAGATTCCACTGCCGTGCAGCCCCGACCGTCAGGAAGTTCTTCCTGAGTTCAGGTGGAATCTCTTTTCCTGTAGTTTGAATCCATTGCTCCATGTCCTGGTCTCCGGAGCAGCAGAAAACAAGCTTGCTCCATCTTTGACATAACATCCCTTCAAATATTCAAACATGGCTATCATGTCCCCTCTCGACCTTCTCTTCTACAGACTAAATATACCCAGCTCCCTAAGCCGCTTCTCATATGGCTTTGTGACTTCCAGACCCTTCACCATTTTGGTCCCCCTCCTCTGGACACCTTCCAGCTTGTCCATATCCTTCTTGAATTGAAGGGCCCAGAACTGAACACAGGATTCCAGATGAGGTCTGACCAAAGCAGAATAGGGTGGTACCATTACCTCCCTCGATCTAGACACCGTACTCCTATTGATTCAACCAAGAATCGCGTTGGCTTTCTTGGCTGCCGCATCACACTGCTGGCTCATGTTCAGCTTGTGGCCCAACAGGACTCCTAGATTCCTTTCACCTGTATTGTTATCTAGCCACATGTCCCCCATCCTATCTTTGTGCATTCCATTTTTTTCTGCCTAAGCGTACTTCAGGAAAATGTTACTCCCTTTTTTTTCTGAGCCAGAAATTTTAGGAAACGGTGGTCCAAAGGCGGAGGTAGGAGACGTTTTACCAAGCTCTGCCGGCAGCACCAACCTTTTGGAAGAGCATCTGGTGCTCCCAGTGGCACTGATCCACGTCCCAGAGGAACCGCAGTGGAGCATCCACAGACCCACTGAAAGCCCATTTCTCCCCATGGCTGGTTTTCAAGCAGGTGACGCTGCTGGCACACTCACTGTCCAGGGGGACCAGGCGGTCTTGGGGGCAGTGGTAGAGGAAGATCTGCCCGCTGGTCATCCCATAGAGGACTCGGGGGCCAGACAGGAGGGCCAAGCTGGAGATGGCCACCCCGGGAAGGTGAGTCTCAAAGGCATAGGCCGGCGGGCCCAGGAGAAAGCCATTGCTGGGGGGTCCCTGGCCCACCTCCACCAGTCGCACCCGGTCCTCGCAGGCAACAGCCAGCAGGTTCTCATCCTGGGTCAGGGCCAGGGCGGTGACGGGCTTGGGGTTCTGGGTAGGTGGGACACAGCCAACATCTTGCCCAGAGTCCAACGGGAACACCAGCACCGTTCCTGACATCAGTCCGACAAAGAGGAGATTCTTCTGGGAGGAGACCTCCAGGCACCGAACTGGGGCTGAAGCATCCAATGTCTGCAAGACCTCCTCTGTGGGGAGAGCAAAAGGCAGAGACGTTGGGAACGGAGGTGGACGGATCCTCCTATGCCCCCTCCCTGGGCTTGGCTCCTCAGGGGCGGACAGCAGCTCCCATCATCCTCACAACCAGTGGACTACCTTTCCAGCTCTGGCTTAGTGGCCTGTTGAGGATTCCAGATGAGGTCTGACCAAAGCAGAATAGGGTGGTACCATTACCTCCCTCGATCTAGACACCGTACTCCTATTGATGCAACCAAGAATCGCGTTGGCTTTCTTGGCTGCCGCATCACAAGGCTGGCTCATGGTCAGTTTGTGGCCCAACAGGACTCCTAGATTCCTTTCACATGTATTGTTATCTAGCCACGAGGTGGTATCACAGTCCCCAAGCCCCAATCCACTTTGAGGCCCCTCCCTAAAGTGCAAACCCCGGGATTCCACAGGATGTTGGAAGTGGAATAATAGCGCTATAACAGTCCAGTGTGGAAATGGCCTGAGGTATACAGATCTGTGTCGCTGCAGCTCAACTGCTGAGTGGAATACCACGCACAAACCACACGACACCTGTTTTAAAAGATTTGCACCGGCTGCCAATTTCAAAGTGCCTGACGGTCCCAATGTGACAGCCCGGGACCCCCAGACGTGCCCCCCACCAAAAGACGACCGCAGCTCCAAGCGCCCCTCTTGCAATTTGAGAGATGCGGTCCAAGAGGAGCAGGAGAGGTTGTGCTTCCCCACGGATTTGCCCTCCTTCCCGCACTGCTTCCCTCCCGGCAAAGCTCACCTGCTTCGCAGTCCCAAACGACCACCTTGCGCTCTGCTTGCGTGTGGGGGACGCAGGCGTACCTCCCCTCGCGGGCGAGCGCGGTGCAGCCCCCGCTCGCCGTGCACGGAGGGAGCGCCTTGTGCTTCCGGCCACAGCTGAGGTCCCAGACCCGGAGCTCCGGGGCATGGCGAGAGGCTGAGACCAGCGTGCAGTCCCCGACGGCCAGGTGGGTGGTGGGCACCCCGACATCCCCCAAAACATCTGCCAGCAAGCCCTGTTGGGAGAGGTCCCACACCTGGAGGGAAGAAACAGGCCTGAAGTGACGGAGCTGGGCACGGAAGGAACCCCCGGCGCTGGAACGGGAGATCTACCATCCCCACAAGGCCCCTGCGAGGCGGGCCACCAGCCACAAACAGCGGGGCCTCTACTGCCTCCCTCCCAAGGCAGTCTGATTCACTGCTGAACAGGGAGGCCCTTTATCTTTCCTTATCATATTTTTTGTATTAAAAATTTCAACATGTAAAATATGTATATAGACACACACTCACACAACATTGTGGTTTCTTTTACAATTTAGACCACTATTTTATAGCCTCTCATTTGGTCCACTGACATTCCACATTACGTGTGTCCCCCCCAATTCATCTTAATCTGAACCTACTTTTTGTGAAATCCCCTTTTCTCTCCACGCGTCGTATACTTACGATTTACACACACCGCGTAAAGAAAATTTGTTGTTGACGTTTTTCCCCCACCCTTAACTTAACCGCATATTTATTATACCATTAGGTCTTTTTAACTGCTTATTATTTGTTGCTTTTAACTCAGGCGAAGGCAAGAAACCGAGTCTTGACTCCGTTCTTGCACAGACCGTTGAGTCAAATTCCCTTTTATTAGGCTAGATGTTTTCTCCATTTCTCCGTATCCGTAACTTTAACCTTCCGGTCCTCAACCGATGGTTCCGATTTCGATGTCCAACATTGCGCCTAACGCATCAGGGAGGCCCTTTTTCTTGCTGATGTTTCTTCCAAAGGTCTTTTCCCTGCACTCTGAAGCTCTGTGTTCGAGTCTTACCCCCCACATCAGCAACAAAACTTTCATCCCCGGAAAAGTCGGAATGGCACAGCCTGGAAGCATCCCAAAGCGAAGAGGATGAGCCAACGATGAATGCAAGAAATATCTGGAAACCTCAGGATTATCGGGGGGGGCCCCCTCCTCGGCCTCCCCACCCAGCCGTAGCAAAAGTTTCTTTTTGGGACGGCAGCTCCTCGCGTGCACAAAAAGATTTTTCGGAGGAAGAGGAAGGGAACAGGATGGATGGATCAGTGGGTAACTTCCCTTCTCTGCAGCAACCTCGGGATTTTTCATTCACTAACCGGTAAGTTTAATTATATTTCGACGCTTTCACCTTTTAGGGATGTGAACTCTTATCTGTATGTGTTCAAATTTTTGTTAGAACGTTAAGAGAAATACAGGACGCATACAGGCATATGCAAGACTGTCATTAAAATGTAATTAGGTTAAAGATGTATTGGGTTTTTTAAAGGCCCAGATCCCCGCAAAGTCTCCTTGTTTCCCCAGCTGCCAGTCATCGCTCAAAAGGCCGCGGCTTAAAATTCCCTCCGCACACGCATCTGGCACGCGTTCTTACCCAGATACCATCGTCCCCAGCACTGCTGGTGAGGAGGGTGCTGTTGTCTGTGGAAAAGGCAGCCGCAACGACCGCCCCGCCGTGCACCAGGTCCGAGTCCAGGAGAGGGCAGAGCTCGCCGCGGCCGCTCTGGAAAATCCTCATGTGCCTCCCGAAGCCTGGAAGGAGAGATCGGCCCGTTTGAGGGGAAGCTCCTCGGACGCCATGCTGTTCATGGCACGTCTGCCCAGAGCCTCTGACGAAAGGGGCATCTGAGAGCGTGCAGAAGGCACGGACCCCTCAAGGAGCCTGGGCACGCTCTCTCACTCACTCGCTCACAGCAAGGGAGCTGCATGACCCCGGAGCCCAGCAGTGGGGCTTCTTGCGGTTAACCCCAGCCCCTCTCAGGGGGGGCCCCACCACCGCCACCCCAGAGCAGGAGACCCCCTGCCATCCAACCTGCTGCAAGAAGAGATTCGTCCTCGGAGGGCGACACAAGATGCACCCCCTCGGGGAGCTTTTCCAGCCGGGTGCTTCCATCACAGGCAATCTGCATGGAGAGGAACGTTTAGTGAGGAAGAATCACAGAATCACAAGAGCTGGAAGAGACCCCCGGGGCCATCGAATCCAACCCACTGCTATGCAGGAACACACATCAAAGCTCTCCCTTCGACAGACGGCCATCCAGCCTCTGCTTAAAAACCTCCAAAGAAGGAGGAGACTCCACCGCACTCCACGAAGGCAGCGTATTCCACGGCCGGACAGCTTTGACCATCAGGAAGTTCTTCCTGAGGTTCAAGTGGAGTCTCTTTTCCTGAAGCTTCAACCCATTGCTCCTTGTCCTAGTCTCTGGAGCAGCAGAAAAGAAGCTTGTTCCATCTCCAACATGACATCTCTTCAAATATTTAAACATGGCCGTCATGTCCCCTCTTAGCCTTCTCTTCTGCAGACTAAACAGCCCCAGCTCCCTAAGCCACTCCTCATAGGGCTTTATGGCTTCCAGACCCTCCACCATTTTGTCGCCCTCCTCTGGACACATTCCAGCTTGTCCATATGCCTCTTGAAATGCGGTGCCCAGAACTGGACACAGGATTCCAGACGAGGTCTGACCAAAGCAGAATAAAGTGGTACTAATAGAGAGGTACTTACCTCCCTTGATCTGGGCACCATCCTCCTATTGACGTAACCAAGAATCGCATTGGTTATCTTGGCTGCAGCATCACACTGCTGGCTCACGTTCAGCTTGTGATCTACCAAGACTCCTAGATCCCTTAGAAATGGAGCTCCCCCCCCCCCCAAAATGTGGACTAAATGTTGGAAAGCAGCGCTGCAGGGGAGCAGCCAAACTCTCCGGACAGCAAGAAGCCTAGAGTCCTGTACTTGGCTTGCTGTTGTTGCCCCTGAGGGCACCCCACGGTCCCGCCAGTGGCCAGCAGAGGGGCAGGAACACAGGAAGAGAAACGCACCATCACGATGGATTTGCTGCTGAAGCCGACCGCCATCCTGCCAGACCTCTGAAGCAGGGCGCTGCCGGCTGTCGGCATCTCCTCTGGCTCCAGCTCCAGCATGGCCGGGCACCGCTCTGCCCGCAGCTCTCCACTGACGTTGTCCCATAAGCAGACAGTCCCTGGGGGGGACACTGTCATCACCACCCGCTGGGGCACAAAGAGGCCGGCACAGAGCCAGGGGCCCGGGGGATCCGGGGGGATGCAGAAGGCAGGGAGCCCCGTCTCCAGGTGCCAGGCTGTGACCTGGAGGGCAAGAGGAAACTTTTGGCCCTCTTCCTCCATCTGACGGAGCAGCAGCGGCTTCGGCAACACAGCTCCTTCCGGTTGGAGACAAACATCCCCTTGCCACTGACGGCAGGAGAGAGCTATTTGGGGAAGGGGATTGCAACTCCCAGAATCCCCCAGCCAGGAGTTACCATCCTCCTACCCAAGCGCTTTCCCCAAGCTCTGCAGCCAGGATGAATTAAGGGATTTAGGGGTATGTCCCCCAGAGCCTCGGCCCCAGGATTTGCTGCAGCGAAGAACCGTGACCTCGGGACATTGGCTAGCGATGGAGAATTTCTGGAGTCCTGGGCTGGAAGTCCCGAGCCAGGCTGTCTGCTGATCCTCTCTGTTTCGTCGCGATCCTAAAGGCCCAGCGTGCTGCTTCGTTGACCCCAGAGCCAAATCTGCTCGGCTCCAGAACCCCGTAGCCAGCTGCCGAGGGCCCTTTTGCCCCAAAGAATGAGGCACCCACCCTCTCTTTTGCAGGATCTGTCTGTCCTGGGGAGGGAGAGGGAGAGGCAGGACCCCCCCCCCCAAGACTGAGGGCCCCATTCCCCTCACCTCGACCCCAGAGAACCAGTACAGCATCTGGTTCTTCTCATCCACATCCAGCCAACAGCTCTGGTCCTCGTCTCTGATCCGAAGGCCACAGACGGAAAGCTCCTCCGTGCCAGAATCCAGGCTCCACAAACACAAGGTGCCATCCTGGGCGACCGAGACGGCGCGACTCCCCTCGCCAAAAATACGCACGTACCTCACCTCGGCTGCAGGACAAGAGAGGGGAGTGGCAGAGAACGGGGCTCACCAAACTGTTTGACCAGTGCCGGCTGGGGCCACAGTGGGGAACAGGGGGTGGCCCCAGGACTCCTTCCTAGAGAGCCCCCTGAGCCCAAGGGCCAAACTGGGGAGAAGGAGAATTGCAGGGCGCACAGCTTCCGGGAAGGCAGGAGGGCCCGTGGTTGAAGGTGGCATTTGAAGGTGAGCTCCGAAACGGCCAGGGCGCAGAGGGCAGCCCTGGGGCCACGAGGGACCCCCGGTCCCTCCAGAATTCCCTGGACCAGCTGGCTTCGAGGAAAAAAAAAGCAGAGGTGAGACAGAAATAAATAGATCGAACTGCTTCTCTGGAAAAATTCGGCGGACGCAAGCCACCTTTTCCGCTCCTTGCTGCTTTCCTGTGCAATGCTTGGAACAAAAATGCCCCCTTTCGCCCATACAAGAAGGGGCTTCCAGCCATGTCCTGTTGGTGGTCTGGCATTTTTGCACCATCTTGGGGACAGAACCAAGGAAGGGCGTACCAGGGTTGCCCACCCGGGCCGCTCAGCCCCTTTCATCCTCAGCCTGGCCAAAGGAGGTCCCCCAAGGTCCCTCCTTTCCTCCCAGACCCCTAGGGGTGCCTGAGGACTGAATCTCTCCTTTCCGTTTATCTATTTATTTCTAACTTATATTCTGTTGGTCTCCCACCCAGCCTGGGACACGAAGCGGATCCCTTTCAGGGCCTGAGCCCATCCCCTTCGT
The DNA here is from genome assembly GCA_030412105.1 of Cyclura pinguis. Lineage (NCBI taxonomy): Eukaryota > Metazoa > Chordata > Lepidosauria > Squamata > Iguanidae > Cyclura > Cyclura pinguis. The sequence continues at coordinate 8,014,885 of CM059614.1, read as the reverse complement.
CCGTGCCTCCCCTCTTCCGATGCCAGGCTGGGCACAGATGGTGGGCACAGACACACGCCGGTGGGCATGAAGAGTTCAGGACGGCCGCCCTCGTCTTCTTCGGGATTGCTGTTGAGCCTTCGCGTCGTTTCCACCTCATAGAAGAACCTATCCCGGGGGTTTTCCGGGGCTGAGAGTGTGTGATGCCCCCAAGGTCACCCAGTCGGTTTCCTCAGCCAAGCAGGGACTCGAACCCAGGTCGTAATCAGACACTCAAACCACACCGGCTCTTTTTCGGGATTAGGGGTGGCATTTTGAGGCCAAGATGGGGAGTGGCCGATACACCTCCCTCCACACACGCACACACACACACACTTTCTGCCTTTTGCCGGCCAAGTCCTTTCTATTCCCATAGTGGGGGGCTTCTGTGCAACTACTTGGGTGCTAAGTTTTCGGGGTGGGGGCTGCAGTTTTGCAACACGCATCGGAGCCCCTTTTAATTGAACTGTCCTTTAGTGCGCTCATTTGTTTAACGGGGTGTTCTTTACAAATCCGTCTCTGATCACTGATACTGGTCATTTCCCCACCTGTTTTCCCAAAGGGGAGCTAGAATTTTCCATTCATCTTTCAAAGATCAATACATGTATTGGCCAACAGTAATGTCAACTTATCCATGTCGGGAGCGGCAACCTTTGCATGCCTAATTAGCTGGCTAGTTTGTTTGCATGTTTATTGTAGGCACACAGAGAGAGCCTAGAAAAAACTTCCTGTTTGTTTTGGTCAACACCTCTTCCAGGTACACATTCTTTGGCCTTAAAAAGGTTCCCTCGCCATTTACTCCTCCCTTTTGTCTTCGCCTTTTGTCCCGAAAGCATGCCCTGAGATCTCCTAGCAGGGATCATTTTCAGCAAGCGTGCGAGTGCTTGATTTTCTTCCTACCGCCTTCAAGAACTGAACCTGCGCAGACTACGCGCAAGATTTTGTGAGTCAGCTCTTTTACCTTTTTAACCAAATTGTTGCTTGTGTTTTATTTTGAGCTAGGTTCAGTGCGTTTGGGGTGGAGTGATAGAAGTGGGACTGGGGATCTGTTCAACTTCCGTTTTTGTGCAATTACTAAAATACTCCGCTGATGGAGAGTCTCATTACCAAACATCTCTCAATTCCCCGACAATCCATCTCTGCTAAATCACATAATTTGAATATCCAGTCTTCCACTGTCCGAATTCGGGGATCAGTAGCTGGCTTCGACCTTTAAGGCTTGTACCTCTTTTTTTACACACACAGACACATATATTACTTATTACTGACTAAAGTTTGGCTATTTATGATAAAGAACAGTTTTAACACATGTATTTAACACACACACACACATATATACACATATACATCTGTCTATCTATCTATCTATCTATCTATCTATCTATCTATCTATCTATCAGGATTAGTGAGATACAAGTTTAGCACCCTACAATTGCTTTGAATCTGGAAATCATGTTATTTATACCCTTTTGTCAATGTTTGTTAATATCCTTTTTGTTTGTTTCTTTGGTAATAATTATTTTCCCCCTTTTGCTGATAGGTTTTAGTTTTCAGATTAACTAATTGAGATGTACACTTTTCTTTCTCCCTATTCTTTTTTTTTTCCCCCTTTGGTTTCCATAATTCTTTTCCTTTTCTTTTTCGATTCCCATTTTGTATACCTTTTGCTTTCTTTTTTTCTCATTATTAGTTACTGTGGATGCCTCCCATGTGAACCGGCTACGTAACTGTTTATGGAATTTTCTTTTAAGTATTTTTTTCCAATGCATTTGCAATAAAGGTAATTTTTACAAACGAAAACCTGTCTCTGTTTCAGGTCCTCACCGGAGTGTCCGGACAGGACGCGCCTGGCGGCAAACCCTTCCACGTCCCAAACGATCATCGAGCCGTCCGGGGATCCAGCCAGGAGTCGCCTTTGGATGACGCTGAGCCCCAGCACCGAGGTGCCTATGGAGGGGTGGGGAGGAAGAGGAGGAGGATGAAGAAGAAGCAGCGGGGAAGGGGGACACTGGAGGGCGATTCCAGCAAGGAGAAGGGAGGCACTGTGGACCCCCAGCCCTTGGCTCTGGGAAGTATTGCCCATCATCTCTGAGCCTCTGCTTTCCCCATCTGCAAAATGGGCACAGCTGTGGCCCTTAGTGTCAGGGTGCCCTCCGTATAAAGTAACGGGATATGTCGTCTAGCGTAATATAACAGACAGCTTGTGGTTGAAGAAGCCTAGGTGCCAGGGACTGTTAGGCAAACATTGCTAGGAATGTGCTGATGCTGCAAGTTCAGGGGGCTGCAGTAAGAACTCTATGTATCTCATAAAACTGCAAGTCCCAGGATTCCATAGCATGCAGTCAAGGCAGTGAAAGTGGTATTAAAGTGCTATAATAGCACAGTGTGGACTTCGCCACCCTAAAGGCTCGTGGGCCCCGGCGCCATCCCCCTGCTCAAGAAAGCGCTACCCTTTGTCCTCCGGAAATGCCACCTTCTGATTCTGAGCGCCTGAAATGCTCTGCCCACGATGCGCGTTTTGGTAGTCCCTTTCAATTAGGTGTGCACGTGTGCCCACACGCCCACTCTTGGGCCGGCACCACAGCGACAGTGAAGACCGAGAAACTCCCACCTTTGGGGAATGCCGGCAGCGTCTTGCGCAGAGCCCCCTCCGGCGGGTCTAGGAAGCCACCCAGGGGGACGAGGACGGGGTGAGGCCAGGCGTCAAACCACTCCCGACACTGCCGGCACACGTTCCCGATCAGGCGCGGGTAGGAGGGTGCGAGGGGATGGAGCCGCCCCAACATCTCTGTGTAGATCTGGCTCACTTTTGCAGGAGGAGGAAGGAGAAGAAGAGAGACAAGATAGAACTGTACTAGTCCTGTATTCGAGTGCGACGGGCTGAGGGGCTTCCTCCCCTCCTGCAAATCCACGGCGCCGTTGTGGGCAAAACGGAGCCGGGTCTCGGATCGGGGACGGAGCAGATGCCCACCCTGGGCACCCTGTGTTTCCGTCTCCCTTCTTGCATCGCACGCGGGGCTCAAATGGAGAGCCGCCGCCTCCACCCATCACAGGCCCCCGGGGAAGCTTTGGGCGCCACCGTGCCCTACCCGCACAGCCGTCCGAGGCACCCAGGAGGAGATGGACGGTGTCCTGCAGGAGACGCAACTCCGGGCAGCTGGTGTGCGCAAGGCACAGGGCGAAGTCGGCCGCTAGGCTGCCCAGGCCGGTGGAAACAGCCCTGGAGACCAACCAGTTCATGTTCCCTGCAAAGGAAACCAGAGAAAGCGACAATGGGCTGATGGTGGCCGTTTGCAGGGAAGCCACTGCGGCAAGAGCCTAAGCGACGGCAGTGGAAGGTGTCTGGGCAACCCTCCGTCCTTCTCCACTGAAGGCAGCCCTCGGAGAAGCCATTCTTGGACCCCTGGGCTCCCTGGTGACCTCTGGGAGACATAAACCATTTCTGCACTAGGCTGTTACACTCCAATTATTCCACTTTCAACATCCTGTAGAATCCTGGGCTTTGCAGTTGGATGGCTTCCTCTATGAGTTACTCCAGTTCCCAGCTAGATTTCTTTTATTGCTTTTATTCCTTTATCATGTTCTGGTACTGTTTTATTTTACTTTGAACCGTTTTAGGTTGCTTGCGGCACGAAAAGCAATATCTAAACCTTGGAAATAAGCCGCGCTGTGCCTTTTGCACAAGCAACCGTCTGCGAAGGACGCCGACCAAGCGAGTAAAACATCTCACCCAGAACGTCCCGCCGGAGCTCCTCCGTCTGCCCGGCCTGCAGCAAGTGGAGGGGCAGTTCGCTCAGCTTCCTCCGGTTTGCACACCTGTCGGAAAACCAGAGCGGCTGCGGAGCGACCTGGGCCAGAAGGAATTCACACACATCCGTTTTAGGTTTTTAACTGAATGACCACATCTTAAAGTTAAGTAAGGAGTAAAGATTCCAATCGAGTCATACGTATATCCCCCAAAGCACTGCATAAACATGACAGAACCTTACTGTCAAAGTTGATGGAGCTTGTCTCCCAAATGCAACCGGGTTCTAAAGTCAGCCGTCCGCATTCACAGATAGCGTTATTTGTGAGTTTCCCCAGCCCGGGCCTCCCAACCTCGACTGCCTCTTTCCTGGCGGAACCTTCTCTCTGGGTGGTTACAACCAGGTCAGCAGCCCTTAAAAAGCCCACTGTCCACTTTGGTGGGGGTCTTGAGCCCCTAACCCTAGCAAACGTAGAGGGCTGACTGTAGTTCCCAGCTCTCCCGCACACAGTCGGTGGGGCAGGGTACGTGTGGGGGGATACCTTCTCCAGCCATTTCTGAGGGGTCAGCCCGCCCTCCCCAGCAACTGGGCAGTTCTCCTAGGTGAGTTCCACCCACCCAACCTTCCAATCGACCTTCCTTCCTTCATGGTCTGGGGACTCCAGGTAGAAGACCCTCTCCTAGAGGACAGGGTGCTTGCCCCCTCTGCCGCCCAGCCCTTCCGTCCTGCCTGGCTCCCCCTTGACCTGCAGAGCCTGACCTTCCTATCAAAGCTCACGGGCTTGCTGGACGAAGGCAGCTGGATGGGTCTCTTCCGGCCCGAACTCCACGTCCCCCGGAAGAAATCAGCCAGGATCAGGTGCCGCGTGGCCCTCTCCTTCGGCTGGGAGAGGTAGCGCTCCTCCACAGCAGCAGAAAACTCCCTTGGGGGGAAAGAGGAAGATGTGGGAGAGGCCAGAGCTGGGTGGCCACGTCCACCGTCCCCACGGTTGGGGATTCCGGGAGCTGCGAGTCCCGAAGTCGTCTCTTTCTGGCCATCTTGGGGGAAGGAAGAGGAGAAGGCCAGCCGGGGACTGACCTGTGGCGGAAGCCCCAGAGGACAAAGCCGTCAGCCTCCCTCTCCTCCAGCCACGGGGCCAGGTCTCGGAAGAGCCGGGCCCACAGCAGCGGCGGGAGGCGGAGGACACCCTGGCGTGGAGCTGGCTGGGACTGTTGGAAGAAGACGACCCTGGAGAGAACCTCGTTGTCCAGAGAGAGGACGTCCTGCAGCTCCCCGTCCGAGAGTCCGAATCTGCCAGAGGGGAAAGGGAGAGGCCTGTGTGGATGAGGCGGGCACGCGCGCACAGTTCTTGCCCCGGCTGGCACGGGGGGCTGGCTTGGGCAAGGGGCAAATTCAGAGCTTGGAAAAGTTGCTGCGGGGAGGGCACGAGGTCTAGCTGGAGTAGGATCTCTGGCTCAAGGGGGAACTTGAGGAGTCAAAATGTGTGTAAGTTCCACAGAGTCAATGAGTTTACTCTAATCGGGACTGACCGCTGGACTGGACAGCTCCCAGAACCCCCAGCCCACGTGGCCAGGTAGGCTGGGGTGGATATTGGGATCTGTAGTCCCTCGGCCTCCTTTCCAGGCCGAGAGATCATTTTGTGCTTCCAGAGACATCCCGCCTCCATCTTCCCACGGGCATTCCCGCTTGGCAGGTCCACGCCCCCACCCATGCCCACTCCTGCCCACTCACCGGGCACAGGCGAGGTAGCTGAGCGCGTGCGCCACCAGCACGGAGCCATGTACCTCCTCCAGGCGGGCACAGAGCTGATGCACAAATCCCCCAGTTGTGGACAACGCGTCCGGGGCTGTGGGTGGGATGCAGGAAGGCCGGCACCGAGCCTCCTGGATGGCCCATGCTACCGAGAGAGCGCGCCCTCCCTGCGAGAAGGCGTCCCGGAAGAGGGCCGGCCGGGCAGGGTGGGCGGTGCCCCCCACGGAGGCCAAGGCTGCTGACAGAGCCTCCTCAGCGTCTTCTCCAGGGAGCAGCCCCACCTCGAAGCAGCTCCCCTCCGGAGCCCAGCTGGGGGCTTCGTTCTGCAGGCTGGAGGAGACCACGAGGTGAACCTGTGGGGGGCAAACCTTCGGAAGCCACGAGGCTACGGGGGGCCCGCTCAGCTTCTCCAGGCCGTCAAGGAGAACCACAAGGGGCCGGCCACCCCGGCGGGAGGCTGAGAGAAGCAGAGCGTGGAGCTGGAGGGCCGGAGAGCCCCTTTCGGGGCGAGTGGGAAGGGGCAAGCCCAGAGCCAGCTGGGCCTGCAGGCAGAGGCTGCGAATCAGGCTCTCCAAGGAAGCGCTCTCCTGCGAGGAGCCCAGCAGCCGGAACGTCACCACCGCCTCCTCCCCCTCGCCCAGGGCACCCCGTGTGGCAACTGCCTCCCCCAGGCGGCACAGCAGGGCCGTCTTGCCAGAGCCCGGAGGCCCCTGGACCAACAGAAGGGGGTGGGCCTGGCAGTGGTCGTGCCGCATGCGCCGGCAGAGGCGCTCCAAGAGGCCCCGCCGCCAGCAGGAGCCCCGGGCCCGATCCCGGGCCAAGGCCGCGTGGTGGGCCAGCTCCCGGGCCAAGCAGGGCCACGGCCTGAGGAGTCCAAGGGCGTCTTCCCGGGATCTCAGGCCCTGGAGGATGAGGTGGTTGGTGGTCGCGACGAACTGGTCACAGAGGCTCCGCAGGTACTTGGCTGGTGGCCGGGGGCAGCGGGGCCCCATGGCCGGAATTGTGTGCACTTTGACCCGCTCGGGAGGTAGGGTGCTGGTAATCCTGGCCTTCAGCTCTGCCAGCGGGCACCAGTTGTTGGAGTCTGCCACAGTTTCATTGGCACCACCGCTGCCGCCCCTTCCTTTGCCCAGCAGAGGAAGACGGGGCTCCTCCACCTCTCTGAAGAACACGATGCCACCGCCTTGGCCCTCCTCCTCGCCAGCTGTTCCTGAGCCAAAGAGGCCGGCCTCCATTTCCCAGTGCAGTTCTGCAAGAGGGAGGAAGCCTCCAGGGGGGTGCAGAAGGCCTCAGCTCCCCCCAGGAACAGCCCAGCATTGGAAAATCTTCCCCAGGCTTGCAAGATCGCCTCTAAACGCCCTTAGTCTCTCCTGCAGCCGTGAGTTCCACCGGTCAGTTAGAACGGGAAGTGTTCCAGTCAGGTCCACACGGGAGGAAAGTTGTTTCTTGGGCAACCCTGAATTATGGTTATGTGGCTGTGGGGATTGTGGGACCTGTAGTCCCCAATGTGACTTTCCCAAACTCTTGTTCGCCACGGAGCAGGGAATGGCACGGATGTGTGCCGTCCCCTGCTCCACGGTGGACAGAGTTTGGGAAAGTCACATTGGGGACTACAGGTCCCACAGGAGGAACTTGATCCAGCAGAAGAACAGGTTTCGGGTTCTGTATTTCCACCCCTACAGCCTTCGACACCCACGTGCCCGCTTACCTGACTTGTGGTCTTGCGGCTCCTGACCTGGGTGCCCTCGCCGTTCTTTGGCCCGTTCTGCCTCCCGAGCCATCAAGTGCTGCTCTGCCCGCCCTGGTGGACCCTTTGCCTGGCACGGAGGCCGCAGCGCACGGTTGGCGTTCTCCTCCTTCAAGTCCCACCAGGTCTGGAGCTGAGAGGCCCAGGGGGTCTCAGGAAGGGTCTGGCTCCGGAGAGACCCTTCTACAACGGTTGGAGTGGCCTGCAGGCAGCCATAGTGACTTCCGAGGAGACCCTGGAGGACAAAGCGGCAGGGATCATTTGGGGGTCCCCAAAAAGCCCAGACCCTCTTCCTCAATCTCAGTGGCCACCCCAAAAAAAAAAGCCCCTAGGAAGTCAACTGAGGAACCTCCCAGGCACCCACCCCAATGTTCCCTAAAGACCACCACAAGTTTCTCGGGGTCCCTCTGGTCTTCTGTGCCTTTTGGCACAAAAAGCTCCCTCATTTATACAACTATTTCTATTTTTTTTTTCCCTTTTATATAATGCGTAATAATAAGTAGGTTTTAAAGAGGTTAGATTTGTTGAAATAGAAAGAAAGAGAGAAAGATTTTTAATAGAAATATTATAAACATTTTACTCATTAATATTAATATTATCAACATTTGACTCATGAAAAAAGGACACACAGGAAAAAATACTAGGAAAAAAATACTAGGGAGAAAAGGACATGCTGGCATACACACACACACTAATTTTACTAGATTTTACTGTTTTCGATATAGAATTAAACTTCAGCAACAAATATAAATTTTAGTGACAATTTTGATTTACTTAGTTAGCAATTCTGTAGCGTAACTATGGGTTGTTGGTAGGGAACCACCTTTTTAATTATGTCTAGTTGTTCGTTTACTAGTCCAAAAACACTAAACAGAAACTAAAGAAGCGGAGGAAATGTAAAAGGAAACAAGGAAGCCTTTGCACGATAACAAAGCAAAACGAAATACTAGCTACAAAAACAACAGAATGTTTATGATTCTGTTGTTTTTGTAGTTGGTATTTCGTTTTGCTTTGTTATCGAGCGAACGCTTCCTTGTTTCCTTTTACATTTCCTCCGCTTCTTTAGCTTCTGTTTAGCGTTTCTGTATAATAAATAAATCAAATATTTCTTTAAAAAGCTCCCCTCTTCCTTCCCACCCACAGCATCGCAGTGGGTTTTTCTGGTCGGCATCTATATATACCCCGACGGCCCAGAGATTTCTGGGAAGGAGAAAGGGGGACCTTTTGGCCTTTGGAGGCAAAGGGCACCCTTGAGACCCTCCCAGGTGGGCAAAATGACGGTGCGTTTGGATGGTGCGAAACTCCTGGAGTTTTGTGGAAGCAAAGAGGCATCCCTAAAGTTATCCAGGTAGGAATCCGCTCCCATCAGTGGCTGAGTCCTGCAGGGCAAAAGTCTGGGTAGACGCCCCCTCAGGACTCCTGGCCAACTCTGCAGGGGTGCCCTCTTGTTTATTCTTAGCTGGTGGGGGCCCTTGGGATGGATAGTGAAAGGGCAGGACCCCCTGCAAGTAAACCCTCTTCTTCCAGGGGGTCTCAGCCTCTGACGGAGGCCTCAGAGTCCTTCTCTGACCGTGAAATGTTCACCGCCCCGTGGCAGCCGTGAGCTCGCACGTGGGTGCGCACGCACACGCGCACATACACACACACACACGCCCAGCCAAGCAGCTCTTTCCAGGGAGAAGGAGTTGGGGGGTGAAGGCGGGGCGCACCACAAAGTTTGGCCCCAGGGAGAGTTCCTGGCAGCGCCGGATCTCCTCCAGGCAGAGCTGCGGGGTGGCCAGGCCGGGCCCCGTGGCGTCACCGAAAGGGGCCCACCGCAAATCGATCACCTGGAACAGAGGTGGAGGGGGTCAGCAAGGAAACAGAAGCAAAAGCCCCTCCATGTTTGCCGGGCGGTTACGCGGAGGGGCCCCTGGGGGCGTCTCCCTCTTTTCTTCCTCCCCACTCTTGGGCCTCCTTCCTAACGGAAAACATTTCCGTGGCTCTGCCGTGGATCAGTCCCTTTGTCAAAAAAACAGGGGCCACCCCTCACGTCCGGCCCCTCGGAAGGAGCCGACTCTTTGTCCAACAGCACCCCGGAAAGCCCTGCCAAGGCCACAACCTGGCTCAGGAGACGCCGGGGACCCCCCCAGCCCGGCCCCACCGAAGCAACGGGTCACCCCTGGATTGCAATCGACCCTGTTGCGGGGCGGGGGAGACAGCGGCTGCTGGGGGCTGCGCCTACGTGCGTGCGGAGGTGCGTGTGCATTCAGAGCCCCCAATTACCTCAAACATCAAGCCATGCTTTTGGCAGAAGGCCTGCACCGCAGGGTAGGCGTGCTCCATCAGGGCTTCTCTCTCGGCTCCCATCTCTGCAACGACCGACCGACCGGGAAAGAGAAGAACCGGGAGCAGAAAGGAAAGGGTTCCCTTTGTCCTCCTGCGGCCGCGATCCATGGGGACCCACGAGCCCTTCCTCAAGGAGATGCCCCAATTCTATGGGGCACCTTTTCCTGCTCCCCCACCCTATTGCAGCTGTTTCGGGGTGCTGCCGTCCTGCAAGTTTTGATTGCCTGCAGAATGACCCATTGTCCACAGCGGTCATAAATGCAGAGATTGCTCAGATGAGGAGGGGGCTGGAGGCTGTGAGAAGCCCCTACCTCTCTGTCTCTCTCTCTTTGCCCTCCCCTCCTTTTAACTGGGGGGGGGGGAACCAGCGACTGAGAGCCTCCCACTCAAGGGGGCTCCTTCCGTCCTCTGTTATTCTGCACCCCTGTCCTGATGGGGGGGGAATAAGGGACAGCAGCCCACCAGCACACGGAAAGGGGGCTTATCTGAGGCCCCTCCCCAAATGTCCGCCCCTTTCAGCAGCAAGAGAGGGACTACTTGGTGTGTGGGGGGGTCTCCTAGTGCGCTGCCCCCTTTCCCTCACCCCAAATGCTATGGGGGACATAGAAGTCGAGGCCGGGAGGGGGGGTCTTTCTGACAGGCGGCTCAGCAAGAGTCCTTAATAAAACACAGCGGTTGACTAAATTGATCCTCCGGTAAAGCAAAACCCACTGGGTGACCTTGAGTGGGTCACACACTCTCAGCCCCAGGAAAGAAACCGCCATAGGTTCTCCTGAGGGTCGCCATAAGCTGGAAACGACTCGGAGGCAGGCAATAACAACTGTTGAACAGCCTGTTTAAAAGGGGCAGCCCCATGTCTCCCTCCCTCCCCCCCCCGACGCAGGGGTGCAACACCCCCTCCTCTCTCCTCCCCCCCCCGAGGTGAGCAGGACAGTGGATCTGCTCCTGGTTTTAGTCCAAACTAAACGAGCTAAGCTCTCCTTCCGCAAATGAGACTCGAAGTGTTAGGCCTTTCAAGTTCAGACTAGAGCCCAGCACGGATACACCACTCTCTCTCCCCTCCCCCGCGCCCCCTGCCCACAGCAAGGAGGAGGAGGAGGAGGCTTCTGGGGGCGACAAGGATTTCGGGCAAATCGAGGGGGCGAACTGCCGCCCCCTCCCGGGTGCGAGGGTCCCAGCCCTGCTCTCTCCGGTGGGGAGGGGGAATCAATGGTCCCCCTTTGCTTCCCCTCCTCCCCCCGTCCTTACCTGCCGGGGCCGAGCTCAGGAAGAGGCGGACGAGGCTGGGGGGCCGCCGGGGGGCGGGCCTTGGGGGCCACCACTGACCCCCCAACAGCGGCGGGGGCGGCTGTCCTTGGCCTTCCTGCCTCTCCCCCCGCGGGGGGCGCCTCGGGGGCTCCAGCTCTCCTTCTGCTCCCCCCCCAACTTTTTCCGGAGAGGAAGATCGGGCGCCGCCGAGAAAGGAGGCGGGCGGGGAGGGAGGGAACGAGAAAAGCCCCCCCGGGAGGCGACGGTTGCCATGGTGGCCCCCCGGGGGGAGCAGCCGCCGTCCCCGCCCTCGTGGGTGATCCCCGATCGCGCGAGGCGCTGCCTTTCGCCTGGGGGGGCCGCAGAGGGCGACGCCCCCAGGAGGAGAAAGAGGGGGGTCGTTCCTGCTCAGGCGGCGAAGAACCCGGGGGCGGCCCGCGGCGGAGGCAGCGGGGGGTCTTTTCGCTTCCTTTGCAAAATCGGGGCTCCCCGCTTTGAAAAGGGGGAGGACCGGGCGCAAACAAAGACCAGCCGAGACCTCGGGACTTTCTCCGGGAAAAGGTATTTTATTGGAAGCAGCCGGCGGCGAGGGGCGGGCGAGGCTTGGGGTCGAGTATTGGACCACGGCCCTCTCCTGCCCGGCCACCGAAGCCCACCTTGGGCCCGTCACGCTCTCTCAGCCCCGGGAAACCCCGCCCCAGACCCGACAGGGCGGCACGCAACGACAGCAGCGCCCTCTCTTGAGTAGAAAGAGGTCAGAACACGGGCACCCCTAGGCGTGTGCAGAGTGCCGTTTCGTTCCCGCCCGCGCCCACACCCCGGAAGCGGGCGTCTCCAGGCCGAGGTCCTTCGGAAGCCTTTCTGGCTTTCAGTCGGAACTCCCGCCGCGTCCCTCCGACCCCCTTCGGCCCTGGGGGGCTCAGTCCTCCGGGCAGGACCTGCTCCTCCTCCTCCTCCTCCTCCAGGCGGCCCGGCGCTGCCGGACGATGAAGTCGATCTGGTAGACGAGGGTGGCGGCCAGGGCGACGGCCAGCAGCTGGAGGGAGGGCAAGAGGGTCACGGGGGGCGGGGAGAAGAGGCGCCCCCGAGAGCAGGCCGCCCGAGGCACGCCCGCCCCCGACCCGGGGCTTGCTTCCCGCCTCCATCCCTTGAGGCCGGGGTCCCAGACCTCGGGCGGGGGGCGGCAAGGGGGTCCCACCCGGGGCCCCAGTCAGATGGCGGCACGGGGGGGGCTCCCTTTTGGACTGCAGCTCCCAAAATCCTCCGCTGGGGAGTCCGCAAAGCGCCCCTCTTTCCAGGGGGAGGCTCTGGCTTGGCGGGGGCCGCCCTCCCCAGCAGTGCCCTCGCCCACCCGCCCACCTCCAGGACGAGGAGCCCACCGGCCAGGCCGGCGAGGAGGAGGAGGTTGCCGCGGGCCCAGCGGCCGGTCTTCTCCAGGCAGCCCTCGGTGTGGACGAGGGTCTCGGCCCGCCACGCCGGGAGGTCCTGCGTCCCGAAGCCGCACATGGTGTTGAGCAGCGCCTGGAAACGGGGAGGAGAGGAGGCCGGAGGGAAGAGCCGGGGGGGGAGGAGGAGGAAGCCCCCTCTTGCCCCACCTGGGCACCCGTGGGGGGGCTGCGGGGGGGGACCGCGCTTCGGAAGGGCCTGAGCTCCCCCTCTCAGCTCCGGACAGTGGGAGTTTGGGGACCCTTCCGCACCACACAGTTAGAGCCCTTTGATCCCGCTTTTGGCGGTGTGCTGTGGAATCCTGGCGGTTGTAGTTTTGCCGGCGCTCTCTAGACCTCCTCCCTAAACTCCCTAAATTCCAGGATTCCACGGGAGCCAGCCCTAGCTAAAGCGGAATCGTAGCGCCGCGAGGACGCGGTGTGGAAGGGTCCTCGGCGCTTTCGCCCTTGCCCCGGGTCTTTGCGCCCTCCTGGGGGAGAAGGGCTGGAGACCCGGCGGGGGCGCCGAGCTTGGCTCGCGAGGAATCCTGGCTGCCGGTCCCTGGGCAAGTTACTTTTCTGGGGGACCCCTTTTGGGGGGGTGCCTTCCTTACCTCTTTGCGGGGCAGCAGGCAGCAGGAGAAGGGGACGGCGCAGCGCTCCAGGCTGGGGTTGCCCTCCTGGCATCGGAAGTAGGCGTTCTGGGACCAGTCCCGGTAGGAGCGGACCCCGCAGCACTCAAACTGGGGGGCACGGGGGGCAGAGAGAGGGAGGGAGGGAGCCGTGAGCCGCCCAGAGTCAGGGGAGCAGGAAAGGAACGGGGGCTCAGCATCCCCCCGGCAGAAGCCCCCAAGACTCTGTCCAGAGAGCCCCGGGGGAAGAAAGGTCCATCTAAAGCCGGGGAGGGGGTGTCTTGCAGGCTCAGACCCCCGGGGCTGTGGGGTCAGTCGGGACCAAGACACATATCTGCCCCCTCCCACCCCCAAAGTTTACTTGCAGTCCCCAAAGGCCGCGGGGAATATTCCAAAGGGCTTGGTACAGCTGTCATTCAAAGCCTTTGGCCTCCTTGGGGCCTTTCCGCACTCCACGCTTGTTGCACTATGGTTCCGCTAACTACCATGGCTGCCTCTTGTGAAATCCTGGGGTTTGTAGTCTTGGGGGGCAGCGGGTGGGAATTCCAAATGTCCCTTCCTGAACTGCGAGTCCCACGATTCCATCGAACAGATTGGTGGCAGTTAAAGCGGAATCGTAGTGCAACAGTTGCCTAGTGTGGGAAGGCCCTTAAATTAAGAAGGGCCGTTAGCCTTACAAAAGACCTGCCCCCGGGGGAGGGGGATTAAAACAGCCAGAAATGGAGAGAGAGAGAGAGAGAGAGAGAAAAGATGCTCGAGGAAGCGCCCGCCATACGGGACTCTCTGTGCGGGCGCCGCGGTAGGGACCGTCCCGAGAAGGACCTGCCGGTCCAAATTTCCTTCTCCCCCCTCCCGGACCCCTCGGGACCTTTGGGGGCTCGCTCGGGACGCCCCAGCCCGGCTACCTTCTTCTGGATGTAGTCGATGAGGTTCTGGAGGTCGAGGTCGTCCCGGTAAAGGGCGATGGCGCGGCCCATCAGGAGGGCGGCCTTCTCCATCACCTGGGGGGCGCAACGGGAGAGGAGGCGGTGAGGTCTCCCCCGGACTAGGGCCACCAGGGGAAACCCCGCCAGACCTCACAACCCGGAGACGGGACGGGGGCGTCCTTCTGAAACCCTTGCCCGCTCGGGCGGCGAAGAAGGGGCTGTGATTTTGATGGATCCATCGATCTATCGGTAGATCGAAATGCCCTTCTCCCATCTCTCAGCAGGTCTGGGGAGAGGAGGAAGGGTCTCACGTACTTCTGGACCACCGGGGACAACTTGAGGCTTCGGTCTGAAGCGGTTTGACCGAAATAAAAGACTCCCAAGTCCCTGGAATTCGTTTCTGGGGAGGAGAGATCGGGGCGCAAACGCCGGCCGAGGAGGCCGGCCTTCCCTCCCTCCAAGGGAAACGGCTCGGCAGCGGCCGGGCCGTGGAAGGGGGGCCTTTTTTGGGGGGGGGGGTGGAGGGCGTCTTCGTACCATTCCGGCGAAGAGGAAGGCCAAGAGAGCCGCCACGACTTGCAGGACGAAGATGAGGAACAGGATCCAGGCAAACTGGGGAGGGACGGGGGAACCTTCAGCGCGGTTGAACAGGTCCCACGCGCGCCCGGTGCCCTCCGCGCAGGAGGCCGGATCGGGGCCCGCAGAGACAGGACCCCCCACCCCGGCGTCAGGGAGAGGAGGCGAGCCGGTCCCCTTCCCAGCCCCGCGCGAGGCCAACCCCCCCGGCCGCATCCTCCCCTCTTGCGCCCGGCGGGGCTCCTTCCTTCCTTCCTTCCTTCCTTCCTTCCTTCCTTCCTTCCTTCCTCATACCGCTTTCAGGAGGAGCGGGAGGTCCCGCAGGGCCCCCAGGCAGCCCACGAAGGTGACGCTGAAGGTCAGGGTCCCCACGGCCACGAGGACGCTGGAGGGGTCGGCCAGCAGAGAGTCCACGGCGCCTGAGGACGGGAGTCGGGGGAGAAGAGGCAAGCGGGGGGCCAGGGAGGCGCGCCCAGGCAGGGCAGCCCGTGGAACCGCCTCGCCCCGCCCCGCCGAGCCCCCCCACGGCCGAGCCGGGCTTTCCTCTTTCCTGAGCCCCCCTCCCCGCCTCCTGAGCGCTTCGGTCCGCCGCGGGGAAGGCCGGCGCGGGCTGAGCTTGTTGGATAGACCGCGGGAGCGCTTCGGAGGGGTGGAAGTACCTCGAAGGGGGCAAGGGGGGGCAGCGGAGGGGCCGGGGGGGCGAAAGCTCTCCCCTCCGCGAGCCGCACCGACCCCTCTTTCTCGGCCTGCGGGGAGCCTTTGCTCGACCCGAGCGGCCGCCAGAGAAGGGCGACGGAAAGCTCGCCCGCGCCCCGGCAGGGAAGGGGGCTTCCCGGGCGCCTTCGGAAGGGGGCCAAGCGGAGCCCCCACGTTTTCCTCCCCGCGCCGAGGGTTCAAGGAGGCCGAAGAGGGGGCTTTCGGGGTCTCGCTTCCTCCTCCTCCTCCCCTCCCCCGTCCCTCCCTGGGGCCACGGCGGAGCCCCACGGCCGGCATTCCCGGCGCCCACCGGAGGAACGCGGGACAGCTACTTACCAGCCTCCTTGGAGAGCCGGGCGTAGAGCCCGACGGCCACCATGAGTCCGCTGGCTACCTTGAGGGGCAGGAGGGAGGCAAGTCGGTGCCAGCCCCGGCCTGAGAAGCCCTGCGCCCACCCGGAGGCGGACTCTCTCCTGCCGGGGCGCGGGAAGGGGAGCGCAGAGGAGACCCCCCCCTTCGACGGCGGCGCGGCCGGGACGCGAGCGCTCTCCCCGGGCACCCCTCGGGCCTCCGTCGATCTCCGGGCGGGCCTGCGGGGTTCTCTGCCGGTATCGGGGGAGTCCTCCCGTCCCCCCCCCCGGTGCTTTGGACTCACCCAGAAGAGGTAGCAGGAGGCGAAGAGGGTGTACTTCAGGAGCCGGTTGGTGCGCATCGCCGGCGGGCGGGCGGGAGGGCGCGAAGGGGGCCACCGGGAAGGCGGAGGGCGGCGGGTGGGGCGAGGAAGGGCCGCGGAGAAGGAGGCCCCGGGCTGGGTGGGGAGCGGCCGGGCGGGAAGGTAAGGAGGCGAGACGCCGGCTGCCGAGCCCCTGATCCGCCCGGACACGTCGGAGAGGCAAGTCCGGGCCTGATCCGAGCCTCTCCGCTCGCGGAGGAAAGGCCCGGGCAGGGAAGCCCCTTGGCGCGCCCCACGCAAAGGGCTCCGCTGGGGGGGCAGCGCCGGCTCTTTCCCCCGGGGAGGCCCCTCGGAGGCACAGACGGGGCCCACACTGTGATGCGCTGATTGGCGCCCCCTTAATCTTTCTGGGGGGGGACCCTGCCCTGTGCCTACCCCCTCCCCCGAGCGGAGAGTCAGGACAGGGCCTTCTCTGCGGGGGCGCCGCATGGGGAGAAACCCCCGCCCCACCCAGCCGGAGTCGGCCCTTGTTCTGGCACACAGTTCAAATCCGGCCGCGGCTCCCTCGGGGACTTGGCGGGGATCCCCGACTACTCGGTCTCCGTCTCCGTCTGTCTGGTTCGGTTACGTCAAGCATTCGGGCTTGTCAGATTGTTTTAAAGTTGCTTCACTGCGCTCTGAGGCCAGGGAGGCTGAGAAAGAGCTCCCCACGTGCGCGCCTCCTCCGAGACGGCCTCCGGGTGGACCCGAGGCGGCGGGAGTCGGGCAGATCCAGGTGGCCCGAGCGACTCGAAACCTGCCCGCCGGGGACCAGCAGCCACCACTAGGCAACGCTGGAGGGGGCTGCGCTTGTTCGGGGGTCCACCGGGTCTCCTCGCCCCCCAGGGACGGAAGCGAGAGAGCGGAGCCTGGAAGGGCGACGGGGGCTGATGCCAAGGGACAAGCCGGCCGCTTCTCTACCCCCCGCCCCCCTCTCTTCCCTCCCTCTATTTCCCCTCCCGGTCTTTTTAATCCTTTTTCATCTGTATTATTTTTCAATAAGTTGGAAGCCTCTCGGAGTCTCGTTATTGGGAGGAAGCAGGATAGAAACCAGCGCCACCATCTTAGAGGGGACTCTGGGAGAGTCTTTTTGCTGGATCTGGTGCCCCTCCATCTTTCCTACCAAGGGAGCGGTGGGCACTTCACCGGGGGATGGGAAAACAGCTGGCACCCCTCCAGACCACCCCCCCGGGCCAGAGCACCCTCTGGTTGGCAGCCCTCTGTGCTGCGTCCAGGGCGGAGTGAGGTGGGGGTCCAGAAGAGGGACTCCCTTGGCATGGCAGCCGGGTCCCCGAGTCTGGCGGATGAAGATTCGGGTCGGCTACCCACCCAGCCTGGCCGGCTGGCCACCCCCCCCTTGCCACTCCCAGCCTCCCCAGCCGAGAGGCAGGGGACTCCCGAGGTCTTCCATCCTGGCCTCTTCCAAGCAAACAGAAGGTGAACTGAAGGAGAGGGGAAAACTCAGCGCTTTCTGCTCCCAGGTGCCTCCCATGTAAGCAGGAAAAGTTTCGTGCGTGATCACCGGGTCTCTGCTGCTCAGAAGAGGAAAGAAGGGAATGGCGACAGCGGGGGTCCCTGGGAGAAGCGGAAAGGCTAATGCTAACCCTGTGCCTCCCGCCCCGAGGGGTCTAGGGCAACAACCCCTGTGATGCGTCAGAGGTTTCCGGCAGGAGAGGGGGAGCCTTCGTAGAGGGCCTTCCAGGGTGTCCCGGCCTGACCTCCTCTTTCCCCCCGGGACACGAGTACGAAGAAGAGCCCCAGGCGGAGAGATGCCACCCGCCCACCCAGCAAAGAGAGGCCAGACTCCCCACGGAGGGAAAGCTTCCTCGGAGGCCCTTTATTTCCAGATCGGCCGCATCGCCCAAATCACAGCTTCACCCAGGGATCAGGCCCGGAGTGGCGCTCGCCTGAGCAAGAGGGCATACCCCATAGAAGGCGGCGTGGGCCAGAGAGAGCCCCACCGAGCAGGGTAGGGGCTGGCACTCCTCCTCCCTTGGTGCCCATTCCCAGCCCAGGTGGCCTAGAGTCTCAGGGTTTTTTTGGGGGAGGGGGTGAATATAAATAAATATCAGTAGTCAAAGCCCCTTGTGGGGCAGCACTTCCTTCTCTCTGCTGTCAGGGACAGGGGTACAGCTGAGCACTCTGGGCATGTGCGGAGGCACTCCCTTGCTCATATGTTCCAGGGCTGGTCTGGGTTTGCCTTTCTTTCTAAAGGCGGCCTCCCAGGGTGTCCACCCCCCTTCGTCATGCATCAAGGGGCTCTGGGGGAGTCCTTCACAGGCAGAAATTTTCTAAGAACCCCTGGGAGATGGCTGATCATGGGGCAGGATGTGGGGGGGCTGCTCAGGAGCAGAGCTGAGCATTTCTGGGGGAGGGGAGTTTCAGGGGTGGGCGTCCACATGCAGAGTCCAAATGCAAGTCCATGGCAACAATCAATGGCCAGTATAACCCACAGATCAGTCTATTTCCCCCTCTCTGCTGGGCTTAATTTCCCATGGAAGTGGGGTGGCTTTGTTTAGCTCCCCCCCTTCCCCAGAAGCTGGGTGCATGATCTCTCCCTCTCCCCCCCCCAACATGCAGTGGTCAGGGGGCCCACTGGCAGAGCTCTCCAGCAAAGGGCCACGCCAGTGAGACCCTGTCCTGCATGGATCCCACCTGGAACCCAGAAAGGGGTCCAGAGAAGTGGGGTGCACAGGAGAGGCAGGGCAAGGGCCACGTGTAACCTGCTTGGGACCCCTCTGGCTCATGCCTGCCCCTCCCTCATCTATGAGAGACAGTCCTTTGATGAAACCACTGGAGGCTTGAGGGGGGTTGGACAGGTAACGGAGGGGGGTCTTTGGGCATCGACTTTCAGGGGCCATTTTGACATCCATTTTGTGCCCGGCGGGCCAGGTAATCCAAGGCACGCTGGCAAAGAGGGCCTCGGCTCCTTTGGCAGGCCGTCAGGCTCAGTCCTTGGAGGGTCCCGGGCTGGGCAGAGGGGGTGCTGCCGAGAGAGGGGGCTCATTCGGCCTTCTTGGCCTTCCGCTTCCGGGTGCCCTCGTTCAGCTCCTCCCGAGTCTTGGCCGGCAGCGGTGGCGGGGCAGGCTCGTGATGGTGGTGGTGATGGTCGTGGTGGTGGTCGTCGTGGCCGGCAGGCACAGAGCCAAAGAGAACGGGGCACAGGACACCTTCAACGAGTGCAAACGGAGAGCCGTGAGAGTGGGTTGCCGTCATGAAAACCTGCCGGGACGAACAAGGAAAGGTTAGTGAATGCTGTCCACCCACCACCATCACCGTTACTATTACCAATATCATTATTATATTTTAACGACATCCTTCTTCCGAGGAGCTCCGAGGAGAGTCTGCCAGGGAGCTGCAAAGAGTTACTCCCAGACTGTGGGAGCTGCAGTCCAAAAGAACAATTTCCCTCACTTTCCTGTCTTCCCGTCACATTATCTTTGCAGCCGCTGTGAGGTGGATGTCAGGCGGAAGAAAAGGAGCTGGAAAACAGCAAGTGGCTCGCAAAAAGAGAGCGGCGGAGCTTTCTTGAAAAGTTCTTTTTTTCGTCTACAACTGCCATACTGGCTGGAGGATTAAGGGAGTTGCAGTCCAACAGAATAAATTTCACAAGCTCTGACCAGGGAAATGAGCCCTCCCCTGGCTGTCTCTGGCCACCTTAGTGCAACAATAATTAGCCCCCCAATCATTCTCCATTTTGCTCCCAGCTCCACCAAAACAGAGAGACTCACCTTGCATATCATCATGAAAAGGGTGAAAAAGAAGATGAGGGTGGATTTGGAGATGGGGAGCCATTGGGTCTGCTGGAGAGTAAAGAGCACGGCCCCATAGAGGCTGGCTTTGGAGGGGCTGCAAGGGAAGGGCCGGGGGGGTGGGGACAGAGAGAAAAAGAGAACAGGACATAGTTTGTAAAAATAAAAATAATTCACTGCCATTGCCTGCTACAAGGTTTGAAAGTCGCTCGGTGTCATCATTTAATTACGTAAGTCTTTCTTTAACTTAGGGTGAAGAGAGTGCTGTAAAAGGTAAAAAAGAAATTGTCAAAAGTTCTTCCGAAAATGCCCTTCTAAAAAGCCACAGGAGGAAGGAGCTAGAAATGATTACCCATAAGGAAACTTTCGTCCCACCGCTTACATTTCTGCGCCCTCCTTTCCGAAATGAGGGAACGAGGCAGTCCCAAGGGGCTTTCAGGGCTTCCTTATATGGGGGGGAGACATCCCCCCCACAACTGTGAGGCATCCATGCAAGATGCCGGGCTGGCTCAGCCGGGCTTGAAGGAGGACCCTCAGCTGCCTCGGGCGGCGGAAAAAGATGCCCAGGCCCTCTCCTTTTCACGGCCTCTGCCTTCGAGCTTGTGGGGAAACAATATGTTTTGGACTACAGAATCCCATCCGTTGGGTGAGGGATTCCAGGGATTGTAGTCCAAAAGAGTAACTTTTCCAAGCTGTGCTCCAGCTATGCTCCAAAAAGCAGGTGCCAGACGGGGGGGGAGGTTGGTAAGGGGGGCAGAGATGTCCTGAGTGTCGGTGCCCCCCCCCCCGGGCCGCTCCCTCCCCGCATGCAGAGCTGGGGCTGGGCCTTTGCATGAGTCGCTTTGCAATGCAAAGGCAACAGCCGCACAATCCAGGACACGCCTTGGGACTGCAAAGGCCAACCCCAGGCTGCTCTGCTCACCCACCCAGGCACCGGGCCACTCTGCAGCTGTGGCAATGGGTGCTGCCCCTGCCCGCCTCCCTGCAAGGGAGGGGGGCGCATGATCTCCCACTACTCACAAGGTCATATGGAGGAGCTCGTTGGTCTCCGGCTTCCAAATGCCGCGCAGGAGCTGCTCGAAGTTGGACATCAGGGCAACGCCGGAACCTGGAGGGACAGGAAAACACAGCTCCCCATCCGTCGCGTGCCAACGAATGCAGATGCGCACGCACACCCAGCGACGTGTGCGAAAGCCCCCCTCCAACATCTCAGCCTATGGGCCTTTGGGACCCAAGCCCCCTCTTGGTCTCCAGTCTTCTTGAGCTGCCGGCGGAGACGAATTTTGCCGCAGGAAGACTCCCCAGCTGGAAGGGAGGCTCCGAGGGGAGCATGCAGCCTCCCTGGAGAAAACATTCGCGATCCTCCAGCCAAAGGAGGAGGATAGGGGGAGATAAAGCGACCTCATCTTTCGCTGCCCCAGTTTCGGTTATTTACCTTTGACGAAGCCAACGATGATCATGATGAGCCAGCCGTGGTGGTACTGGTGGTGGCTGTGGTGGACCCCGGCAGCAATCTTGCGGACTCGGACGACTTCCTTCATGGCCACAAAGACGAGCTTGATGGGCAGGAAGCTGACGCACTTGTAGAAAAGGTTCAAGGGGCAGTAGAAGGTCAGGTACCTGGAAGGCAGGAGGAAGCGGGTAGAATTACACCCGGGAGAGCCCAGTACCCAAGGGGATGAGTTCAAATTCATGGAGCGGCAGGGGGGAGAGGAGGAGGAGGAGCAGAGTCACAGTGCCCAGCATCCCCAGCTAGCATGGGAGGATTCTGGGAGGTGTATTCCCTGCAAGTGGGCTAGATGGGCAGAGCTGGCTGCGGCCCAAGGCAGCACCAAGCTCCTTCTGCCCCCGTGGGGGTAGCTGTGCCCATCTCTTCTTGCAGCAAAAAGAACAGGGAAAAGGACCTTCCAAGGCAGGGTGGACTAGCACATTTCTTAGGGCACAAGCTCTTGCGGACTCACCAGGTGCACCAAGTCTTGAGTTTAAAAAAAAAAAATGATCTGTGTACACCAGAGAAGAACGGCACACAGATTGGCCGTAAGAAATATCCTAGAAAAGAAAAAGATGAGGTCCGGAGAGGAGCTGGTGGCTTCCATGTCAGTAGGGCAGCTCATCTGCTCCAGGGTTTGCCTTAAAGGATCTTCTACAAGCACCGAACCTATTTTGGGGAGTGACCCTTTGACGATCAGCCCAAAACCACGGCGCCTTTCTTGCCCCACTGACTTGGCGGCCGCTTGGGGTAGGAAACACTCTTTTTACGGACCCTGAACAGAGAAGCCACAAGGACAATTCTAGCAGGGAACGGGCTTAAGACTTTTAGTTGTTCCCTGAGTCTTTGGCCATTTCCGCACTGGACTGTTATAGCGCTGTGATTCCACTTGCAACATCCTATGGAATCCTGGGGTTTGCAGTTTCGGGAGGGGCCGGCCGGCCCCTCCCGAAACTGCAAACCCCAGGATTCCATAGGATGTTGCAAGTGGAATCACAGCGCTATAACAGGCTAGTGCGGAAATGGCCCTTGTTGCCTCTTATGGCGTGCCAAATCCCACACACACACAGTGGAGGAGGGTGGATTCTGGCATCTACCAGAGACTCACAAACATGCAGGGGGTTCTCCACGCGAACACGCGCCCAAGGTGGCAACGCTCGGTCACAGCAAAGCCCATCAACCGCGATGCCAGAAGGGCCGGGCCACTTGGCTCCTTCACGCTTCACAGCGTCTCTTGTGGCCGAGCGCGGCTCCTAATGAGAACAGTAATCTTTCCTGCCCCGTTTCGTTTTTTGGATGCCCCAGGAGGTAAGGAGACAGGGGGCGGGAGTGCGGCGGGCAGCCGGAGGTCTCACCAGACAGCGGTGGCCAGGAGGACGCTGGTGTTGTTGCTGAAGTAGTCGAGGGGGGCTCCTCCGAGGAGCAGGTCGGCCAGGATGTAGCTGCCAAAACAGTAGAGCATGGCACAGACCCAGGAGGCGAAGGGGCTGCTACGGGAGAGCTCCACCGCACCTGCACAGAGAGAAAAAGGGGGAGGAAGAGAAGGAATGAGACTGCCTTTCTGTCCTGCAAACGCCCCCCACCCCACTTTCTTAGACCCCTAAGAAATACCCTCTCTCTCTCCCTGGCACCACATTCAGAGGACCAGTCTTATTTTTCAGGAGGCCAAAAAGCTGCCATGGGCATGCCATGCCATGCCATGCCACTTCTCTTCTGCTTCGCTTCCCACGGTCCCAGCCATGCCTTCCCCAGGGGGTGTCCCTTCCCTTTCTTTTCCCATGTGCCCCCCATAGACCTGGAACAGACCTTCTCCAGCCCCCCCCCACTTTCTCCGCCCAAGGCCCCTTGGCCTCCCTTTGCGCCAAGGGCAGGGACCCCTTTGCCCCCCCTAAGGGCCAGGTTCCGTCCCAGAGAGGCCCCTGGCGGAACGGGGAGACTGTGGTCATCCCACGAAGTTGGGGACAAAGGGAAAAGGGGTCGGATCCCAAATACGCCTGCCTGCTATTTTTCTGTTGGTCGTTGAGCATAATCGGTCAGTCCCTGAGGCTTAAAGAATGGGTTGGGGGCTCATTATGCTTTTATGGAAGGTGGGCATTGCCAGGCATGGGTGCCATCACGGGGAAGGGAGGGAGGTCTCTACGGAAGCCCAGAACAGACCAGATTTGGGCCCCAGGTTCCCCACTTTTGCTCGGCCATTTCTCTCTCCCCCCATCTCGCCCGGCCCCGTTCTTAGTCAGTTCTAGTCGTTGTTATATTTATTTCTATCCTTCCTCTCCCGCAATTTGGCTTACAGCAAATTAAGAAAACATAAGGTTAAAAAGCCACAAGATACAAAAGCTAAAATGAAGCTAATCAATTAAAGAATTGAAACCAGATTGAAACATGTGTTGTTCAACGTACACGGGCAAACCAGTGGATTATTTTGGTGGGACGGGTGTTATAAAGTCAACAATCAAATGCCTGTCTAAACCGAGAAGCCTTTGCTTGACTGCAGAAAGAAAGTGTGTGTGGGGGGTGCCAGTCTAACCTCTCCGGGAAGGGGATTCCGGAGGGGTCTGGGGGCAGCCACTGAAGAGACCCCGTGAGAGTGGCCGGACGGAGAGAAGGGCCTCTCCAGCAGATCTCAAAGCTCGGGCTGGTTTGTAAGGGAGAATACGGTCCTTCAAATAACCTAGTCTAGTCCAATTCTAGGCATCACAGTTCAAGGATACTGACAAGCTGGAATGCGTCCAAAGGAGGGTGACCAAAATGGTAAAAGGCCTGGAAACCTATTAGGAGCGGCTTAGGGAGCTGGGTATATTTAGCCTGGAGAAGAGACGGTTTAAGAAGTGAGATGACAGGCCTGTTTAAATGTTTGAAGGAGCATCGTGTGGAGGATGGAGCAAGCCTGTTTCCTGCTGCTCCAGAGACTAGGACATGGAGCAACGGATTCAAACTTCAGGAAAAAGAGATTCTACCTAAACATTAGGAAGAACTTCCGAAGAGCAGTTCCACGGTGGAATGTGCTGCCTTGGGGTGTGGTGGAGTCTCCTTCTTTGGAGGCTGGATGGCCATCTGTCGCAAATGCGTTGATTGTGTCTTTTCCTGAAGTTTGAATCCATTGCTCCACGTCCTAGTCTCTGGAGCGGCAGGAAACAGGCTTGCTCCATCCTCCACATGATCCTACATGGCAGAACGGGGTTCAACCAGATGCTCTTTGGGGTCTATGAGTCTACGAATCGTGTGTTCCAATTAACATTCTAGCTGCAGCTCTTTGGACCAGTTGATGTTTCCGGACGTTCTTCAAAGGCAGCCCCGTGTGGAACATGTTATGGTAATCCAACCAGAATGTAACCAAGGCAAGTGTCACTGTGGTCGGATCTGACATCCCGAGGAACAGGTGTGGCTGGCACACAAGCTTTAACTGTGCAAATACCCTCCTAGCTAATGCTGAAACCCAACCCTCCAGGCTCAGAGCTGAGCCCAGGAGAACTCCCAGCTCTGGTCCTGAGTCTTCACTGGAATGCAATCCCAAGCAGAACAGGCTAAATCCCTATTCCTTGATCTGCCGTACAACTGACCAGGATCACCTTTGTCGTATCTGGATTAAGTTTCAATGTGTTTGCCCTCGTCCAGCCCGTTGCTGATGACAGCCCTCGGTTTAGGACCAAAACAGTTTCCTTGGCTTGCAGCAGAAGGCAGTAATAGAGTTGGGTGTCATCTTCATCCTGATGGCACTGAGCTCCATAACTCTGGACAACCTCTCCCAGAGGTTTCACGTAGATATTAAACAGCAATGGGGACAAAACTGAGCCCTGGGGGACCCCATGAGCCAAAGGGGAAGGGGTTGAACAGGAGTCCCCCAGCATCACCTTCAGGGTTTGGCCTTCCAGGAACCCCCAAAAGTCCCATCCCTGCAAGGCGGCCCAGAAGGACACCGTTATCAATGGCATCAAAAGCCACCAAGAGGTCCAGCAGAACCAACAGGGACACTCTCCCTTGTCTAGTTCCCAGCATAGGTCGCTCACCAAGATGATCAAAGCTGTCTCAGTCCCATAACCAGGTCGGAAAACAGATTGAAATGGATCTGGATTATTTATTTTCAGTTAGGAACCCCTGCAGCCGGGAGGCCACAACACACTCGGGAACCTTGTCCCAAAAACAGAGCGTTAGAGAATGACTGATAATTATACCCAGAACGGTGGGATCCAGGGAGAGCTTTTGAAATAATAGGTTTGCCACGGCCTCCTTCAGGCTTGAACTCTGCCTTGGTTCAGGAGAGCATTAGGCACCCCTCTTGCCCACTCCGCAAGTCCCTCTCTAGCCTTTTAAAATGAAGCTGGGAAGGGTAAGGATCTACCCCGCACGTGGTCGCTGTCGCCTCTCCAAGAATCCGGTCCACGCCCTTCTTTTGCACCAATTGAGAAGTCGCCATTGTCCCCGGACAAGCAGGGGCCAGAGTTACATCTGCCGGAGCAGATCTTCGCATTCAAGTCAGAGCAGATCTGAGCCATTTTATCCACAAAGTGCCAGGCAGGTTGTTCGCAGCGGGCTGTTGAATGGTCTGGATTTTCCAGCGTTGGCCCTGGGTGTAAAAGGCCCCAGACCACCTAAAACACACTGGCCAGCTCCTTGCAGACTCGGTAGAGGCAGAGAAGAAATGTGCCTTTGTTCCCTGTATTGCCCCAGCGTAAGCTCTCAGATAAGCTGTAGCCTGCGCTCCATCAGGCTTGCTCCGAGTTTTCTGCCAATGTCTCTCTCCTTTCATCGCCACCAGCTCCCTGGAAAACCAAGGGGTCAGTCTAGCTTCACTCTGTGAGAAGGGACGCTCGGACACTATTGTGTCCACTGCCTTGGCCATTTCTTCGTTCCGGAAGTCAGCCAGGACTTCAGGACCGCTTGCCAAGGTGGCCGGAAACTCACCAAGAGCTACCAGGGATCCATCGGGATCCATAAAACTCCTGGGACGGACCATCTTAATGGGTCCCCCCAGCCCCGCAGAGGTTCTGAGTCTCAGTGAGTCTAAACCCGAGTCAGTGGCGATCAATCCACGGCAATGCAGCCATAGAGAGTTCCTCCGCCCCCGGATCACACTTATCTCGCCCGCTACAGAAAACAAGGTCCAGGGTGTGCCTAGCAGCGTGGGCAGGGCCAGATACCACCTGGCACAGGTTCGTGGTTGTCACGGCAGATGGGAGGGCCTGAGCTGCTCCCAACAGGGCGGTCTCAGTGTGGACGCTGAAGTTCCCCAGCCTTACAAGCTGGAACGTGTCCAGAGGAGGGTGACCAAAATGATGGAGGGTCTGGAAGCCATGACGCCCTATAAGGAGCAGCTTAGGGAGCTGGAGATGTTTAGTCTGCAGACGAGAAGGTTCAGGGGGACATGACTGCCAAGTTTAAATGTTTGAAGGGATGTCATGTCGAGGAGGGAGCGGGCTTTTTGGCCCCTGCTCCAGAGACTAGGACAAGGAGCAATGGATTCAGATTACAGGAAAAGAGATTTCACCTAAACCTCAGGAAGAACTTCTGACAGTCGGAGCTGTTCGGCAGTGGAATCTGCTGCCGCCTCAGCGGAGTGTGGTGGAATCTCCTCCTTCTTCAGAGGTTTTTAAGCAGAGGCCGGGTGGCCATTTGCAGAAGGTGCTTTGATTCTGCGTGGCAGAATGGCGTTGGACCGGACGGCCCCGGGGTCTCCTCCAACTCTATAATTCTATGATTCTATACAAGACAGCGAGGTTCCAAGATCGGCCCCAAGACCCCCCCAGCCAGCTCAGGGAGGGAGAGACGTCTTGCGTTCTTGTTCTTGTCTGTCTCCAGGCACTTCACCCTATGCGTCCGACAAAGTGGACTTAAGCCACAAAAACTTCTTTCTCCCAGTCAGGCTCAAAGACTCTACAAGATCCCTCGGCTTATTGGTTTCAGGTGGGTCAGCCTTTTTTCCGCGTCCCACCCAGGGCTGACCCACACCGGCCCCATGGGTCAAGCCGATGCAAAGGGGCTCTCTGCGTCCTTGGTTAATCCTGCGGCCCCCATCCGGTTTCAGAGACACGACTCGCCCAACACTTAATACCCCGGAGCAGCTGCACGCTCTTCTTCCACCTGAAAGGAAACTGATCTCTCCATCACCGGATAAAAATAACACCAGCTCGGCATGAGGGTCTCTCTCCACCCCCCCACCCCTATTCCCACCACTGGGTGAGCACGCTGCCACACAGCCTGTTCCCCCCACCTGCCGGAGGGAAGGGCCCAGGGAGTGTGAGGCAGATGAGGGACTTGAACCCAGGCCCTTCCCTCCGGCAGGTGGTGGGCAAATGTTGGGTACCTCACGCGGATGCTGAGGTGAAGGCCTCCCTGCCCATCTCAGTCTACCACCCCCCTGATCCCCAGCTTTTGGGGGGAAAACTGGGCCCCACCTAAAACTTCCCATTCCTCCACCCCCCTCCACAGCCAGTTCGGCCCTGGCTGGCCCCGCTTCTAATCTGGGAAAGGAATTGGGAGAGGAGGACCGCGAGTAACCTGAGAAGCTGCCTGCCTTAGAGGAGACGGTTGGTTGGGGAAGATTTTGAGAGGGGAGGGAAGTCGTGAGGGGGAGGCCAGCCATTCTCCACGGGAACCGACTCTGCGGGAGGCACCCAAATTCTCGGGCGGAGACGGGGCTCCTTTCCGGCAAAGTTTGGCCGGCTCGTTTTGTGCCCGCGCGTCCTGCCACGCCAGCCTTCCCGTCGCCGGCCACACAGCGGCAACTAGAAATAGGAACACCCGCACACACCCACCCCAAACACTTCTTGGGGGCACATTTTCACCGACCGGGACCCTCGCTTTGGCACGGGGACGCCCGCCTCTGGGTAGCAGCATTCCCCAAGAAAACTGGGCGCCAACTCCAAATACAAACACCACCCCTGGCCCAAGTTGAGTGAGTGCGACAGCAAAGGGGCAGCCCCCCAAACAATCTCATCTTGTGCCCCTCAGCCCACTTCCTGTCCACCAGAGAGAGAGGGGAAAAGGGTTGGCGTGCCCCCCCCCTCGTGTCAGGGATGCCCACCCTGCCTGGAGGCCTTGGGATGGAGCCCAGGGGGCTGCAAAGCGGGGGGGCGGGTTGGCGAAGGTGAGGCTCTGCTTTGGAGAGCTCCTGGCTGCCCAGCCCCAAACGGAGGGGGGCTGGCGAAGGGCAAACTCCGGGAGATTGGGGAGGGGGACCCATTGGAGTGGAGGTGTGTGAGTGGGTGTGCATGCCCGCTGTGTCTCTCCCAACCCCCTCCAGGGGCACCAACTCCCCCTCTCCACGTCCCCTGGCCTAGCCTTTCAAGGAGACTCCTCTCCTCCCTCCAAGCGGCGCCTGCCGGGGGGTGGAGGCGGGAGGTCCCCACTTGGAAGCTCAGGTTTCTCCGCTGAGGCAGCTTCTCTCCCCCTTCCTCAGGGGTGGTGATGGGGGGGGGGGACATTCCCATCACCCCTTTTCAAAGAAAGTGCCCCCCTTCCCCTCCTCTTTCCTTCCACCGCCCTGGGAACCGGGGGTCCCTAAACTCCCCGGATTCACAAACTTCCAGATCTCCAAGAATTTGGGGCGGGGGAGAGAGCCTCCGCGGGCGGACGGAGGGTCCCAACTGCGCACGAAGAAAGTCTGGAGGAAGCGAGGCGACTGCGCCGGATCGACCACCCCAGAGGCGGCCGGGGAGGGCGGGGAGGGGGCGCCGGTAGGGCCCCCCCCCGTTCCCGACTCTGCGCGCGCGCGTCTGCGCCTTGGAGGCACCTGCCAGCCTTCGGCCACCGGCTTCATTTCCTCGGGTTTTCTCGGGCGAGGGCTTGGCCGGAGGCGATCTTGTCGGTTCCTTCCTCCGAAACGGACCCTGCAGTATCCGCTATTCCTCGGCGGTCCCCCCTCCGAGAACTGAACAGGGCCGGCCCTGCTTAGTGTCCAAGATCAGCGCGGCTCCGGTGCCCCGTGGGTGCGCGTCCGTCCCTCATTTAGGGGGACGGCGTGAATTTCGCGGGGTTTCTTGGCCCAGGGGTGGTTGTGGCAGGTCCTTCTGCCCCCACCCGCCTTTAATCCCCCACTTTCAACTCGGGGGGCCGGCAGGGGAGCACCTGCATCGGGCTGGAAGGAGAGACCCCCAACCAAGGAAGAAGGAAAGGCGAGGGAGGAGGGCGGGGAGGAAGGAAAGGGGCCGGCGGGGCCGGCGAGAGGGGTCCAGGGTGGCGGGGAGAGGGGGCGCCGGGCCCCCCGCGGCCGCCTACCTTTCTCGTATCGGAGGTAGAGGAGGGAGACCACGAAGTAGCCCAGGTCGAAGAGCGGGAAGAGCGGGAGGCGGGCGAAGGCGGCGGCCAGGTCGGCCACGTCTAGGGCGCCCACCAGGTCCATGGCCGGAGGCGGCGGCGGCGGAACCGGGAACCGGGAGGCGGCGAGAGGAGCCCCGAGCCCGGCGGCGGAGCGGCCAAGGCAGCACCAGCAGCGGCAGCAGCCGAGGAGGAGGAGGAGGAGGAGGAGGAGGAGGAGGAAGGCCAACGGGGGCTCCTCCCCCTCCTCCTCCTCCTGCCGGGCGACCGGGGGGTGGGGGAGGCGGAAGGGGGAGGGGGAGGGGAGACACCCGAGACGCCCCCTCCGCCCCCCCTGCAGCGACGCGGGGAAAAGGGGGGCCGCCGGAGGGCTGGACGCGCTGGACCGAGCGCGGGAGGGGCGGGCGGGGGTCCTCCTGCGCCTCCCAGCCTTTTGATTCCCCCGGCTCAGGAGGAGGGGGGTCCCTGCTGGGGAAAGGAGGGGAGGGGCGCGCCTCGCCCCCCCTCCGGGCAGAGCGCAGCCCCGCTTCAGCTTCTGCGCGTCGTCCTCAGCCCATCAGTTTCCGAGACCCAGCGGGAGGCGCTTCTTGAGCCGGGTCAGTAGTTCCCTCCATCCCGCCGCCGCCTAAAGCCAAATGAACGCGCGTTCAGGGCCTCTGAGCGCATGCAGAGCGCCTCCGGGGGGAAGACAACCGCCGGCCGCCTTCTTCCCAAGCTGGCGCGGCCGCCATCCGCCCCCGCCGGCTGGCCGGTCTCGCTCTGTCATCCAAGGAGGCCAAACCCCGCCAACGCCCTCAGGATCGCGCGCTTGGACCGGATCCAGAGATGGAGATCCCGCGCTGCCTCCTGGTACGGCCGGATTCCAGGCGGCGTCTTCCTTGGAGGGATGATGGGCTTCCAGGAAGGGGCGCCCTTCCGCAGCCCCCCAGTGGCGCCCCTCCTCTAGGATGGGGAACCGATGGGCCGGCGGGGGATGATGGGCGTTGTGGTCCAAAGTTTTCTCCGTCTGGTCTAATCCTCGCACCTTTTAAAATAAAGGCCGCCTGACGCAGGTCCCTTTCCCGGCTGCATTCCTCAACATCTTGCGTGTAGCGAGTTTCACACGTGAACACGTGTATTATGCTCGTGTGAAGATGCAACCTCATTCTCCCTCCCCTCCCCTCCTTCTCCTCCTCCCAGCTGCCACTCTTCTCAGTCCCAGCCCCAGTGTCGCATAAAACGGGCACCTCCATCTTCCCACATTTATTTGATACGCAGCGAGGAAAAACAAAACAAAACATAGGGACCAAAATCCAAAAAAAAAAAAAAAAAGCCGGGAAAGGGCACAAGACTTCACTTGCTGCTACTGATCCTGCGCGAAAGCTTGACAGAGGGGCGTGGCCACGACTTGCGACGTCCCCGCCTACCCCGTCCAGCTGTGGGTGGCGGGCGGGCGCCACCTGGCGGCCAAGAGCGGAACGGGCGGCGGGGGAAGCCGCTTGTGACGTCACCCCGGGACATTTCCGGTTTCGAGAGGAGGCAGGAAGTGGCAGGATGTTGGGGGATTTGCTGCTTTTCGGGTGAGGAAGGGGAAGCTGCGTTGCTACGCAACCGCTTCCATGGAAGAAGAGGGGGCAGTGGGGTGCAGGGCCGTTTAGGGGGTCTGGGGGCGCGCAGGGAGGGCTCCAGGCATTGCCTGTCCGCAGCCAGAGAAAAGCTGCACCTGTTGAGTGTCTGCCTGATCCGCAGCCGTGGAAAGTGGTGGAGAGGCAGAAGCAGATGGAACCCACTACCTTTTGGACTGCAGCTCCCAGAATCCCCGTCGTGGCCAGTGCTGCCTGGGGGATTCTGGGAGTTGCAGTCCCCCCCCCCACAGAAGTGGGCTCTGCGGTGCTTTCCCTCCAGAGCTGAGGGCTTAAGGCAGTGGTGGGAGGGATGGAGGAAAGGCCGCCTGCATGGTAACTGTCTTCAGTGTCCCCTCTTCTTCTCTCTCCTTGCAGGACGCTGCTGGCCAACGCAGGAGCCGTGCTCAACTTCCGGCTGTAAGTGCTGCAGAAAGAAGGATGGTCCTGGGAAGTGGTCCTGGAGGCACCCCGGCACTGTACGGAAAAGGGGGGTTCAGGGCAGGGGGGTAGTTGGAGGCTCCAGCTTCAGGCCCAGGCCTTTCCGGCAAAGAGGGTCCTCCTAGCAGGGCTGGGCAGGGCTCCCCTCCTCTGCTCCCCAGGGCAGGAAGAGGCCGATGAGGCTCTCTCAATGTCCCTCTGGGAATTCTGCCTCTCTCCAGTTCCTCAAAGGCAAAGTGGTCATAGAATCAGCGAATCATAGAGTTGGGGGAGACCACCACAGCCATTGAGCCAACCCCCATCCTGCCATGCAGCAAAACACTCAGAGCAGCCCCAGCAAATGGCCGTCCAGCCTCTGCTTAAAAACCTCCAAAGAAGGAGGAGACTCCACCACACTCCGTTCAGGCAGCAGCAGATTCCACAGTTCTGACTGTCAGGAAGTTCTTCCTGAAGTTCAGGTGGCTCTCCTTTCCTGCAACGTGAATCCATTGCTCCTTGTCTTAGTCCCTGGAGCAGCAGAAAATAAGCTGACTCCAAGCTGCATATAACATCCCTTTAAAGATTTGAACATGGCTGTCAGGGTCCCTTTTTAATCGTCTCTTCTGCAGACTAAACATCCCCAGCTCCCTCAGCCTCTCCTCGTAGGGCTTCGTGGTTTCCAGACCCTCTGCCGTTTTGGTTGCTCTCCTCTGGACACGTTCCAGCTTGTCCGTATCCTTGTTGAATTGTGGTGCCCAGAACTGGACATAGGTTTATTCCAGGTGAGGTCTCGCCAAAGCATTGCTTAAAAACTGAAGGGGAGTGTCTGGAAACCAAAGTTGGCTGCAGGGAGGAGGATTCTGGGAGCTGTAGTTCCAAAAAGTGACTTTTCCAGGCATGCTCCTGTTGTTCACTGCCACTACCTGTACGTTATCATCATAATGCTCTCGTGGCTGACAGGCATCAATAAACCCCCTTTCTTCTCCCATTAATGTGCCTGATTCCCTTCTTAAGGGATTCCTGTTTGCCTTGAGTGGGGCGTGAATCCTTCTCTCTCTGCCTCTCAGGAAGAAGAAAGACAGCCAAGGCTTTGGTGAGGAAGTGAGGGAACCGACGACAGGTAAATGGCCAGGGTGCCGCTGAGGCCTCCATCCTTCTCTCTTCGTCTGAGGCTGGGTCCACTTTGACCTCCCTCATTTCCAGTGGGACTGCGGTATTGGTCTGTTGCAGCAAAAGCAACAACAGAGTCCAGTGTGGCACATTAAAGACCAGCCGGTTTTATTTGGCACCTGTGTCTGTGAAATTCAGTGGCCCAGCTGGTCAGATGAATCCTGCCTTTGCTTGAAGCAGGGTACAGTTGTCCACAAAAGCTTATTACAGAGAAAAGTGGTTGGTCTTTAAGGTGCCGGGCTGGACCTCTGCAGCTGCTTTTTCCTTGACATGTGGCCATGTGCCTCCACAACACCCCTGGTCAAGCTTTGGATCATTCCTCGGGCTTGGACGTCTTTGAGAAAGTTATTCTACACCCAGCCTTTTCTTGTAAGAGAAATGGGCTGTTGCAGTCCAGCAGGGACACAAGCTGCTGCTCCTGATTAGCACAGCGTTCCTGACTTGCATCCCATTTGTTCTGCTGCCGCCTCAGTTTCCAAAGTGACAGCCGAGGCTGCTGACCTCATGGTAGTCTTCCCTCTCCTCTAAGACCTCCTCAGCTCATCTAAATGAGTGGACCCTTTTAGATGCCAGGGGCACCGTTTCCTGGTGGAAAGACAGAGGACAAATTAGTTTAACAAATCTAGCTCGAGCCTCCCTTATTCAAAATTCCTGTGATCAGAAGTGTTCTGTATTTCCTTTCCCTTTTTTTGGAATACAGTACCTTTTCAGAATAGCCTCCTGTCTCTTTCATTCACTACTTGAGTTGAGTGAAGCTGGAAAGAGCTTAAGGGTCTGTGAAATGACAGGCATCAAGGCATAGTGTTTGGCTTGAATCCACACCTTCCACCATCACAGATCCTCAAACCATTTCTGCACTACACTGTTATAGTGCTATTATCCCACTTTCAACATCCTATGGAAATCTGGGGTTTGCAGTTTAGGGAGGGGCATTTAGAATTCTCAACTGGAGAGCTCTTTGGCCTCAGGAAACTACAAACTTCAGAATTCCACAGGATGTTGAAAGTGGAATAATAGCACTATAACAGTGTAGGGCAGAAGTGGCCACAGTCTCTCTCTTTTTGCCACCCGCTTCCGCCTTGGGATGGTGCTGGCAGTGCTCCCGTTTGTTTTTCTCTCAGATCCTCGGTCTCTTTCTTTTTCCACCAGCCACCTGGCCAGTGACAAAAAGAGAGAGACAAATGAGCAGGAGCGCCACAGCTGCTCCCTCGAAGGTGGAAGTGGGTAGCTGGTGGCAAAAGGTTTCAGTTTTTGGACATTTCTGTTAGTAGGGCCTGACCTTCCTCTTGGGCCATGTTTAACGTTGTTACACCTTCTTGGCAAGAACTGCATCGCATCTGCTGCATGATGTGTTGTCACCAGCCTCTGTTGTTTTAATATTGCACAATTTAACTAAACATAAGAATGAATCCGTGGCATCAATGACCTGGGTATAGGCCTCATTGCCTAATGCAGGGGAATAAACAAGCTAATAAGTATAAATACAACATTCATTTGACAGCAACCCTCCAACAGACGAAAAGCAGAAAAGCACAGAAGCATTTTTACACCTTGGAATGGACAGAATTTCTCCCAAAGCAGTGAGCGACCCCATGTGATATTTTCAGTAATTGCTGCCACGGTATGTGGACAAAAAGGAGTGGGCTGCAGATGGCAGAATATCATGTTCTGTTTACTTTCTGACCCCTAGGTGATAACATCAGGGAATTTCTGTTGAGCCTGCGGTACTTCCGGATCTTCCTTGCCCTCTGGAATATCTTCATGATGTTCTGCATGATCTTGTAAGTGAATGAGTAGGTCTTCCTGTGCTTTGTGTCTCTCAAGCCTTTGGGGCCCCTCCCTAAACTGCAAACCCCAGGATTCCATAAGATATTGAAAGTAGAATTACAGCACTATAACAGTCCAGTGCAGAAATGACCCTGATATTTTGTATTGTTTTTATTTCGTGCATTTCACTAGTGTGGTACACTGTTTTCAATACTTTCAGATCTAAGCAGTATATGAATATTCATAAATATGTAAGATAAAAGGGTTGGTAACATGTGCTTCTGTTGTCTTCCTTTAGGTTGTTCGGATCTTGAAAACCTTTGATGGACTGAGCTGGTGACTGTAAATGTTAATTTGGGGATGACTTTCAGCTGGAAATACTACCTTCTTGTGGTGCAAAGGATTTCCTGTGTTCTTAGCATTGAACTCTGGCCTGTCACTTCTCTTGGAGCATTAAAGGATCCTTTCAACCATTGTTCTGAGCAGATAGCTATGCTTTTGTTAGCAGAAATCCAGTTAGATTTCTTGTGGAAAAGTACCACTCTGAAGATGTTTTCTCTGGCCTCTGGAAGGGGGACCTGGGCATTATTTGGGTAGTTTCGGTGTGCTTTTATATAGAAAAAAAAATACTTGGAAGGTTCATTTCCCCTTTCTTGAAATAACTGGTTCCCATGCCTGCCAGCTTTGTTCTTCAGAGAAGATAACTCTTTTTCACAGTTTCTTTTTCCCGTTCTGCGATGAGCAGAACTGCAGCCCCACAGAGTTCTCTAAAGGCATCCTTTGGTTCTAGGTTGCTGTGTCTACTCTGGGCGTGTCTTTTTGCTTATGGAACACACTTCTGTCTGCATGAAACCCCTGCTTTCCAACAGTTTGCCCCTTCTCCCAGCGTTCATATTGCCATCCATTGTGCTGGATCCCCCAACCCTCAAGAATAGCTGTGTGGGGGCTGTTCTGTGTACTTGGGCGGGCAGAGATCAGTGAGAATTAAGTTAAGTCCTTCTGTTCAATGGTGAGTAAGCAAGGGAAGTGGCCATATATTGTCTCTCTCATCCTGAGAAAGCAAAGAGCCAGAGAAAAAAAGGTTTACAATCTGCCTGGAGGGAAGGAACCCCTCAGTCAGACTGCAGTGTAGGAAATAATTGTTCTTGTCATCAGCATCACCTAATTTTTATAGGACAATAATACCATCGGGGTGGGAAGGTGGCAAAGCAATAGGGAATTAGTCAGAGGGACAAATAAAAGAAAAAATTCCCATGTAGACCCTCATTAGTGCCTGCAGGAAATTGGGCTAAAGAGAGGAACGATAGGTCAGCATTTTAGCCCCCTCTGTAAATGTGACGCAGGTGTTTTTGTGGACAAACTTTGAGGAAGTCCTCACGGCAAGTCAGAATTTTGCAAATGCCCTTGTTACGAAACCTCCAGGCACAGAGTTGGAGTGGTCCTCGGTCCGGAAGCAGAACTGCAGGCCGAGTTTGCAGGTGTAGCTGAACCACAGAGGAGAGTCACTGAAGTCCAAAGACATTTTGGGCGGGCATGAAATACCAGGGCATTCTGCTCAAAAATGTGACTTGCAACTAGGTTCTGAGCCTTGAGCTTCCTTGCTGCGAGCAGAAGATGAAACGGTAGGAAAAGATAAAGTAGTTCCAGGGATCACCGTGCAGAAAGGGTGCGGGGAACTTTCTGTTCTCAGATTTTGGAATATCTTAAGAGAAACTTGTTATAACTCAGCAAAATTGTGTGAGCTGGAAGAGCGTGGCACTGAAGAATATCCGTGTATCCTTAAATCCCCATTAAAATTAAAATCAGATGAAATCGTTAGGCAAAGCCAGATTAAAATCTCTCCCTTGACGATTTCAGTTCGTCACCAGAGAGGCCATCAGCTTTAGCAAAACAGAACTGAACTCTCAGAGCAGAAGAAATTTGGAACAGAGGTGCCTTCCTCTCGAGTGAGATTTGTCCCAGTTCACCCAGTGAGTTTCCATAGCCGAACAGAAGAGATTCAAGCCCTGCTGCTCTCCTGCCACT
This sequence comes from Cyclura pinguis, assembly GCA_030412105.1. Taxonomy (NCBI): domain Eukaryota; kingdom Metazoa; phylum Chordata; class Lepidosauria; order Squamata; family Iguanidae; genus Cyclura; species Cyclura pinguis. The sequence continues at coordinate 7,978,603 of CM059614.1, read as the reverse complement.
ACACCATCCTGTCTCGAATACAGTGACCTTCTCCTTGGCTTTTCTTGGCAAGACCACTTCCGAAGGGGTTTGCCGTGGCCTTCCTGTGAGGCCGAGAGAGTGTGACTTGCCCATCCCTGCTCGCCCATGGCTGAGTGGGTATTCAGTCCCTGGTCTTCTAAAGGAGATCTGTTCCAACATTCAAATCGCGGCACTATGTTGGTTCTCAGTTGTTATGCGTGCTTTCAGGGTGATTCCAGCGTATGGAGGCCACATTGGAGAGATTTCTGCAGTGGGCGGTGGCTGCCATTGCCTTCCTCCCGCGAGGCCACCCAATGGGTTTCCATAGCCGAGGCAGGATTTGAACCTTGCTCTTTTACAGGAGACGTGCTCCCAACACTCTGACTACAACACCCATTCTGTCTGTCTTAAAGAGCACTTTGCATATGCCCCAAAACCCTACTGTGCCTTCAAGATGCTTTATTGCATTGAAGAATTCCATGAAGAGCCTCTTCCCCCTTTTTAAAACCAGTTCCTGGTGGATCTGTATATGTCTTTCCAGCTTTGATTCTACTTAATCAGTAAGACGAGTGCCTGTTACATGCCCCAGTATCTGGAGTGGGCCTAGGAGAAGTTACTTTTCTCAATTGCAACTCCTGCAGCCCTCTAGTCGTGTTGTTGGGAGAGCTACAGGTCGCAGAAGTAACTTCCCCAACCTCTATGAGGGAGGAGGGTGGGGGAATTTGGCTTTGGTCACCTCAGTGGCGTTTGGGGAAATGTGCTCTTATTAATAAAAGCACCATAACTTTATTAATTCCTTTGAAGTGTTTTCTTTACTTAATCTGAACCATACCTCTAAATAACATATACATGGGTTATATTTATATATATACATACATACATACACACACATATACATATATGAATGTGTATAAGTGTATATATTTATATACACTTAATTCACCCATACCTCTAAATAACATATACATGGGTTATATTTATATATATACATACATACATAAACACACCCATATACATATATGAATGTGTATAAGTGTATATATTTATATACACTTAATTCACCCATACCTCTAAATAACATATACATGGGTTATATTTATATATACACATACATACATAAACGCACCCATATACATATATGAATGTGTATAAGTGTATATATTTATATACACTTAATTCACCCATACCTCTAAATAACATATACATGGGTTATGTGTGTGTATATATGTGTGCGTGTGTGCGCGCGGGCCCTTTATATATGCATATATTCTATATTCTGTAAAGTTTCTTTATTTAGCTACCAAGCAAGGCAATAAAGAGATGACAGATTTGAGGAACGGAGAATGGTGACAAGATTTGGGAAATGGATGACACATATGGGAAATGGTGATAAAGCCTTTTATTGCAGAGTATTTGTTTACAAAAAAAAGTTCATATATTAAAAAGATCCAATATTTCTCATGAAATCCAATTATTTCCCAAAAAGCGGGACTGTAAAACAGGCCAACGGAGGCTGACAGACAATCACGCCTCCTCCTTTTTTTTTTCCCGCCTTTTCCGACTTCCACTTTCACCCCCGCTTCGAAGCGAGAGGGAGGGGAGGAGGTCGGGAGGGGCGTTTTGGCGTCACTTCCGGCCTGGATCGCCTCTCAGCGCCCGTAGGAAGCGTCGCGCCGTGACGTCACAGACGCGTCGCGCGAGGAGCGTCGCGGCGTCGCCTGCCCGCCCTCCCGCCGTGCAGCGTCGGGTGTGTCCCAGGGTGCACCGCGCGGGGCTGGCTCCTGCCCACAGTTGAGAGCTCGGCCTCCGCCGCCACCGCCTCGGTTGGGAGCCGCGCGAAGCGGAGGAGGAGCCGCCGCCCCGGTCCCGCGCCGGCCGAGGCCCCGCCGGGGCGAGGGTCCCCGGCGCCTCCCGCCCGCCCACTCAGCGACCCCGTTCCGGTTCGGCCCGGCGGGGGCGGCGGAACATGCGGCTCCGGGTACCCCGCGGCGAGGCCGGCGAGTGAGGCCGCGGGGCAGGGAGGGAGGGAGAGGAGAGGCCGGGCGGCAGGGCCCCCCTCGTCCGCCTCGCCCCTCCGCCGAGCCCGGGGCTGCCGCCGCCGCTCCGCCGCCTCCTCCGCCTCCTCGTCGTCGTCATCCTCCCCGCCCAGGGAGGCAATGACAGCGGCTCCGGGACCGTCCCCGCAGCAGATCAGGGACCGGCTGCTGCAGGCCATCGACCCCAACAGCAACGTGAGTACGGGGGGAAAGCCGGGGCGGATGGGGGGAGTCGCAGTGGGCACGAGGTCGGCGGGGAGGGGGGAGCGGAGAACGGGGACCCTCTGGGGCCAGGACGGGTCCCGCAGGACCGGCTCCCGTTGGGGCTTCCTCCGCCTGGTCTCCCCGGCCTCGCCCGCGGGTTTCTCCCCGCTCTTCCTGGTTTGCGGGCTCGCCTTCTTCTCCCTCCCCCCGTCCTTTCTGTCAGCCCCTGCGCCCGGCTTCCTGCCGGGGAGACGAACTTTGTCGTAGGGAAATGGGGGTTCGGGAGTCCATGGCTCAGTCCCCCCTCCGTCCCTGCCTGCCACCTTCTCCTCCTCGGTTTCTTCCCACCTCCCCCTTTGGAGGGAGGGAGAGCAGCTCCCCGGGAGGCCTCCCTTTTCCCTGGCCCGGGCCCCCTTTCTTCTGCCCCTGTGAAGAAGAAAAACAGGGTGCTTCTTGCCCACCTGCAACAGTTCTTTCCTCCCAGACCCACACCAGGGAAGGCCCATTCGCCAGGCCCCCCTCCGCCTCCTCTCTGATTCCTCCCCCATACAGCAAATGCCTTCCTCTCCTCATTCCTTTGCCCATAGCTTCCCCCTTTCCTCCGCTTTTCATGCATACACAAGTGTGTGGGGCTTCTCCCATCAGACCTGCCTCTTCTTCCCCCCACCCTACCATTTCTGGTCTGTGATGTCCACCAGGCTGTGAGGCTCCCGGCAGGAGCAATGAGGGGTCTAAGGCAGTGGGCCAGGAAAGGTGGGCACCTGGGTTGGGCATATTCTCCCACCCTTTCTGTTTTTCACCTTCAGGAGCTCTTCCGTGTCCTGTGAGCTCCCTCAGCACTCCTGTTTCCTTGGCTGTGCTGCTCACAACATCCACTTTTTGTCCTGGTTGTGTGTTCCCTGTGACCAGGTGGGAAGGCTAGAGGGGGCCCTGATTCGGGGGTTAGGAGCAGCTTTGTTCCCTGTGGGACAGCCAGAGGGAGGTCTCCTCCTTCCCTCCTTCTCGGCTCCATCCCTCAAGATGTTTCTGCAGCGGTCACCCTTGCTCTTCGGTCTGGTCCCATCTTTTTCAAGTCCCATCTTTGTCAAACTTTGTAGGATTCCTCCACTCCTTTCTAAATTTCCCCCATCTCCTCTCTTCTCCACAGCATGCCTATTTCCCACACCGCACCTCCACCCAGTTCTTCCACCCATGGGGAGATCACGGGAGATGATTCTCCCTCTTTTCCCAGTGCCTTGGCAAACCCTGGCCTGAAGTGATGTTGACCTGATTTGTGTGGCATTCGAGGAAGGGGTTTTTTTGGATCTAGGTGGAGGAGATCTGGGCATTTGGCTCCCCTGTGTTAGCACTAAAGAACGGTTTCCTGTTTGCTTACTACACTTTGAAAGCCTCAGCAACCAAAGCTCTCTCCGTTTTTGTTCAAAGAATTTAGTTAACTTGAATGCTGGAGCAGTGGCAGCTTTTCTCGTTGGCAGGTTGGGCCGATGACTTAAAAAAATATTTTTTGTCTTGCTGGGTTGGTTACCATTCATGATGAAGTCAAGACTTCAGTGCTTGCGAAGGGGTTAAGTGACAACACGGTTCTTGATCCATTCTATAAACAAAGCTTCATTAGCATGGTGGGGTCCATGATCTGGGGTGGATCTTGATGGACAGAACTATGTGTGATATGTGGATCTTCACATGTGGGCAGTTCCTAGGTCAAAGAAAACTGTGAATCTTGAATAGTAGTGATAAATTGATCACAAAATTAGGTAAGTGTGACAAGATGGAGGGGAAGAAATTTACTTTGACATAGCAGGCTTTTGTCAAGAGCCCCGGAAGGTCACTGTCCTGCAGCCGAGGTTGCAGTAGTTCTGGCATCGTTCCCCCGGCAACTCTGACCAAGAATCACCTCCCCCACACTCGCCTTGTGGCCTTCTTGGTTGCCGTCAAGAGAGCAGCAAAGACCCACAAACTTGGGTAGCAATGTGTGTCTGAGCCTCTGTGAATAAAGTAGTGTGTGTGCACGCACGTGCGCTCATGCATGAATGCAGTCCACATTCCCCACCTCCTCTCAGTGCTCTGCATCTGTGGAAGTGGTCACTTTATCTTGCTGCAAAAATGTATTTGTACCTTTTTACCGTCAGCAGCCACATCCTGGACCCTTGTGTGGGAAACAAGACACCACAGACATTTTGGGCCTGTAAGATCTTCCAAGTTTCAGTCCATGTTTTGTTCTTTTTAAAGACCTGGAGCACACATACCCATGTGTATGTTGAACTGTCCCTTTAAACCAATGCCTTGGCTGTAGGGCCTGTACTGTCCATAGCTAGGCCTACTGAAGTGCTTCCCTGTTTTCTCCAGAAATAAACAGTCATAACTCTTATGTTTATATGTCACCTTTCAAGTGCTCAGAGTACATCAGCTGCAGTATCAGAGCCCCTCCCCGTGAGAAACTCACAGGTTGGGTTGTTTTGTAAGGGTGGACAGAAATCTGACTGGTGATACCATAACTAAGGAGTTGAGGTGCCAGGAGCAGAGTCTGGACATGATCTACTTGTTGGCCATAGATGCCAGGAGCGTCTCCAAGGAATGCTGGGACTAGCAAGTGAGCCACACTGGCAGGCGAGGGCAGGTTTGCACCAAACGACGTATGTGTGTCAGGAAGTCTTATTGCTAACTCCTGCTTTCGTCTCCCCTCTTTTGTCTCACCTGTCCTTTCACACAACATTTTTCCACCTGGACCAATATGAATGTCATGCTGCGGCAGCCTTTTGGGGGGAGTTAAGCCTGCAACTTGTGTCCCTCTTGCTGTGTAAGCTTTAGGCTCCAGGTGCCTTGAGGTGAGACTTTGTCATTTTGTTGACTCATGTGGCCCTGACCTTTCCTAATTCAGCAGCCTTCCGCTTCTTTGACAGTTTAAGTTAGGCAGCCCCCACATAGGCTAGGTGGCACAGATGACGTAGGCATAGACCTGCTCTTTTACATCTCTTGCCTTGCCTTAGCGCCATGGTAGTTAAAGTCTTTGAAAGGATCCTGCATGGAAAGTTTGAGTACAGTCTTCTACAGCATTGTCAAAAATTGCAGGCAGTGATGCTGACCTGCCAGAGAAGTCTAGAAATAACAGGATTGAGCACCATAGGCTCAGAAAGCTGACATTTTTAAAGATGGGTCTAATATTGGTGTCTGCGCTCATATGGCTCACTTTGCTAAGCTCTTTTTTCCTGAAGCTCAGGAGGAGGCTGGCAAGACTGGCTAAGAAGGGTTCACAGGAGCCTTTTAGTACCATGGGAAGCCCGGCTGAGCCTTCCCAGCTGCCTGAGGGGCTGCATTAGCTCTGGTTTTCCACCCCCTCACAAATACCCATCAGTCAGATTGCCCAGGCATCCCTGTCTTGGTGAAGGTGGGCAAATTATTGGACAATCAGGTTCTTCCGTTTGCTTTTTCTGTTGCGAGCTTTTTCTGGTGCCTTCTTCTGCACAGCAGTCCCCCCCCCCACCAGAGTCAAAATCAGTGGCAGAGCATTTGCTGGGCCCTGGTTGCAAGTGTACTGGGGAGTGCCCAGTGTGGGCATTCCTTGTGATGAAGCTACTCACTCCCATTTGGATGTGGGAAACCAGCAGCCTTCCAGTTGTTTGGGACTTCAGCTGTCCAATGCCCCAGCCAGTCACAGGTAGTTGCAGTCCCAAGCACTTAGAGAGCTGAAGGTTCCCCATCCTTGTTGTCGACAGAGACCTGCGAAGCCTCTGAAACCACAGGTTTGTGTTACTGGGGACACAGAATGTGATTCTGTTGCACATGCTTCCTTGCCTTGGTTCTTGAGGCCAGAGGCATCCCAGTCTTTGTACTTCTGGGTTTGTGTATTTTGTTTATTATTTTTTGTAAGTGCCTGCCGGCCACCCTTCTGGCAGAGCTCCCAGAAGGGTTCTCAGAATCTGGTATTAAGAATGAGGTCACAGTTTGACCGTAAGGTAACATAAAAACTCACAAGAGGGCATAAACTGCTGGTCAGGTTTAAGAAGACGCGGGTGATTTTTCTGGTCCATCACTCATATTGTCGCCGAGGGCTTTGTCACTTTGAGGAGTACTTTCCTTCAGGGCTGCTGGTCATCTCCAGAGCTGGGCTCTGGTTACCCTTCAAGCTTTAGTGGGCATGCACTCAGAGGCCTTTGGGGACACTGTAAAACCATCTTTGGTGGGATTGTAGCACAGGGTGGATGCAGGCCTCAGCGCAAGAGGGATGTTGCCCCCACAGCAAGAGGCCTGAGCACCTGAGCCGTGCCTACGTTTGGTTCTTGCTTGAGAGGGAGCCGTCTGATTTCTGGATGAGAATGGTAGGAGAGAGCATCTTTATCAATTTTGGTGGTATATCTCATGTTGTGGATTTACAGCAGGCCCTCCAGAAATTTTTGTGTTAGAATTCCCATCATCCCTCACTGCTGACAGTGCTGCCTGGGCCTGATGGGAGTTGTAGGCCAGAAAGTTCTGGAGGGCCACAGTTGCTCACTCCTGATTTAGAGGTACCTGTTGACAAGACTGTTAGTGCATTGTGTTGGCATATTTGAAATGTCAGCCCCGACCGTCTCTCTTGATGTGGTGCTTAACATTCTCTCTTCCTTTCTCCACCTCCAGATACGTAACATGGTGGCAGTACTGGACGTGATCTCCAGCTTGGAGAGATACCCCATCACCAAAGAGGCACTCGAGGTGCGTTCCCACCGCAAGCGTTCTCTCCTTGGTTGAAAATGGCTGGCACCTCAGCTCAGAAGTGTTGCTGCAGGTGGATGTGAAGCTCTGCAGTCTGCCAGAGTGGACGCAGGCACTCTAAGAGCCTGGCTCTCCCTGATTGGGCTGATTTGACTTCTTGCTGGTCTTGCTGTCTGACTTCTTGCTGGTTTGGGGTAGAGAAACCAATCCTGGTGGCTGCTTGGGTGGCTAAGCAAGGCCTTACTCCTGTAGGAGGGGCAGGCAGAGGAAAGCATGGGGGGAATTGGCTTGTTTGGCCCTCTGGGTGGCAAGGAGCTTGGGGAAGCCAAAGAGTCCTCAGCTCTCCTCCCTGAATGCTGGACATTGCTTAGCCTGAATACTGGGCATTGCTACGCTACAGCCAGGATGGTCATGCCCACCTCTACCCCAGCCCAGCATAAGGACAACACCAGAGAGATTAACCAGGGAAGCTTTAGCCCATTAGTACTTTTCTTTCACAAAACATAGTCAAATTGTTTTGATGTTCTTAGTATTTTGTAGTTTTAAGCAGAAGGGTGTTGTCTCACTGCTCTGGACTTATCCCTGCCATGTTAACCTCAGGAGGAAGGTTGCCTCGCTTCCCCTCTCTTGGCTGGGATTTTGGAGCTGCTTCTTGGCTGCTGGGCTGCGTTGAGACGCTGGGAGCGTCGGTGGTTGCAACAGCCGTGAAACAGCCCCATCCCGTGCCTCTTAGTAGCTGGGGAATTCCATGGAAGCTGCCCGCAGCCCCCCTGGTCCCCGCCAGCATCAGATGGAGACAGAGAGATTAGGTTTCTGCGTTCCTGTTGGCAAACTGAGCTCCACATACAAAGTCGTGTGTGGCTCTTTCTCCAGATCTTAAGGGCCTCATAATCTTACCATACTTGGTAGCTGAATCTGAACAACCCTGGAGGTCTGTAGCTTGTTTATCAATTAGATTTGCCTTTTTGGGTTTGTTCCCCACCCTTTTCCAGTCAATCTGTAGAATTAATTCAAGGTTTGTTTCAAGGTTAATTTCCTTGGCCTTCTTGGTCAGGGGGACAGGTGAAAGAGCCAGCTCCCTGCCGGGTTTGTATGTCACAATTAACAAATTAAAGGAGAACCATAGTTTGCTTAGCTGTTCCCACAGATCTGTGACTTTCCGTGACATACAAACTGGGCCATAAAGCTCAAAAATTTTGGCTTGATATATTTGCTGTATCATGTCTAAAGGTTTTTTAATAGCTAACCTTAAACATATCTTCAGGGGAAGTGAAGTCAAGTGCACTTAGTGTGGTCTTAATGTTATATTCGATCAAATTAAAAACTGCTTGGAATTTTTTATTTCAAAATTGTTAAAATAAATGCGTAAGACATTTATTGTATATACTTAGTACATGACAATAGCATACATTTCTTTTAAATTTAAATTTTCGGAAGAAAACTAGAGCACTGTAGCCTGGATCATTAAGGATGCTCCCCTGAAAAAACTGGCTTACAAATTTGATTTTAGGCTTGCCTGGAATTTCCTGGTTTCCAGTTGCCCAGCGTGACATGTATTGGCCTAAAACCATCATGGTGGTATCCAGTATCCTCCCTCTGATAGACCTCCTTGGGGCTGAAAATGGATCCCCTCCCATGAGGAATATGGAGCCCCCAGAGCAGGTTTTTAGGGTGCTCAGGCTGCTGCAACAGGGAGGGGAATTTCTACTCTCATTGATGGCAGTTTTTGCTCCTGCATCGGTGGCCGTCCATCACTGGATGCAGCCCATTGGGTTCATTTGTTGTGTCTTTATGCAGTCCCATTTTTGAGGTGAAAGAAAGTTCCCTAGGAAGTGACAGGAGCTGTTTTTCTGGAAAACTTGCCATCTCTCATCACAGGTGCCTGCACAGCTCCTTCCTCTTGCAGTTGTTCTTGAAACAATTATTTTATTTCATTTATTTTTTTTATATCCCACCTTTCTCCTAAACTGGCAGTCAAAGTTAGCATGCTTCTTCCCATCCCTGGGGTGAGGGCAGCAGAGGCGCCTTAATGGTGGCTCCAGATGGTAGGACGGAACAGATTTCTCCGGCAGAGAGCCCAATCCCAGGACGTATTTGCGTGGGCGGGGGGGCAGAAAGACCGGGTGAAGAGGCATCCACTGCCTCAACAGATTCAGGATCTTAGCAAGTGGATCCAGTGTCGTTCTGTCAGAAATCTTGCAAAATGACCCTTTCTCTCCCCCTCCTTTTCTTGTTTCTGTTTAAAAAACCCAGGAAACTCGGTTGGGGAGGCTGATCAATGATGTGAGGAAGAAAACAGAGAATGAGGAGCTTGCCAAGCGTGCCAAGAAACTGCTGCGGAATTGGCAGAAGCTGATTGAGCCGGTTGCACAGAATGAGGCCGCTTTGAGGGGGCTGCCGAATCCCCCTGGGTCGGCCAATGGGGGTGCTCACAACTGCCGAGTGGAAACTCCCCCCGGGGCTGCCGTCGTTGCCGGATCGAAGCCAATTCAAGACATAAAGAACAGGAATGACGTCCAGAAGCCACACTCCCCGGGGAAGCCAGGGAACCGGAAGCGGAAAGGAGAGCCCAGGGACGGTCTCCAGGGCCCCCCGGGGTCCTTGCTGCCCAAAGCCTCCAAGGCCAGTTATGAAGTGTTGCAGAACTCTTCTCCTCCTCCCACAAATGGAATTGGAGGGAGCCCGGAGAGTTTCCCCAGCCCTCCGGATGCGGGCTTCCCCCTGGAGCTGGAGGGTGGCCGGCCTGAGGTCGGGGAGAACGAGAAGCCCAGCAAGATCCCCATCAATGCGGTCCGGCCTCATACCAGCTCCCCGGGACTCCTCAAGCCTTCTGGGCTGCCTTCCCTGCTCAAGACGGTGGTCCTGCCACCCCCGCCACAATATGAGAAAGCGGAGGAGGCCGCAGTTGGGGGTCAGCCCAGGAGTCCCCGTTGCTCCTCCTTCAGCCCCCGGAGTGCCCGGCTGGAAACGTTCGCTCGGCAGCATGCCACCTTCTCCTCCAAGGGCTCTCCGCGGGCCCCTCCCCTCGACCCCTCAGCGGGGGGACCCTTGTCCTCACGATCGCCACCTGCAAAGAGGCTTGCCTCGCCTCAGCTGGGGGGGCCGGGGGCACCCCTGCAGGGCCAGGAGCCGCAGGCCACCCTCGAGAGCCAGCTCCTCCCAGTGGGGCCGGGAGCTTCCCCCGGTGGCGGGGCAGGGGGCTCCCACCTGATGGAGCCCTTCTCGCCAGATGGCCTGAAGGGGGACAGCGACGGCGCTGCCTCCGGTACTGATGGGAAGAAGAAGAAAAGGTATCGGCCCAAGGACTACGTGGTCAACCTGGACGGGCAGGTGCTGGAAGGCGGCGTAAAGCCCGTGCGGTTAAAAAAGGAGCGGCGGCTGACCTTCGACCCCATGACGGGCGAGATTAAGCCCTTGGCCCAGAGGGACTCTTTGCAGGCTTCAGGGGCGGCGGCAGCGGCGGCGGCGGCGGGGGACATCCCCGCTTTTGCTGAGCAGCCGCAACTGCCGGCAACGGCAGCGGCGGCACCACACCAGACAGGCGCTGGCGGGCAAGAGCCAAAGCCCCTCCTGCTGCACAGTCCCTTTGAACAAACCAATTGGAAGGAATTGTCCCGGAACGAGATCATTCAGTCCTACTTAACCAGGCAGAGCAGCTTGCTCTCCTCTTCCGGGGTGCAGACTCCGGGGGCTCATTACTTCATGTCTGAATATTTAAAGCAGGAGGAAAGCACGAGGAGGGAGGCCCGGAAGACCCACGTCCTGGCTCCCCACAGCAAACCCTCAGACTTGCCCGGGGTGACGCGGGAGGTCACGCGGGACGACCTGGACAGGATATGCAGCCGCCACTGGCCGGGCGTGAATGGTTGCTACGACACACAGGGTAACTGGTATGATTGGACGCAGTGCATATCGCTGGACCCGCACGGGGATGACGGGCGGCTGAATATCCTACCTTACGTCTGCCTGGACTGAGCAGTTTTGCCAGATGCTTTTTTTTCCCCTACACTGGCAGTTTAGTAAAACAGGGGCTGTGCCACCCCCCGCCGTCCCCCAGCCCCCCCAAAACCATGCTGGAGGAAGCTCACCAACCAGAGAGGAGGGTGTGTAGTAGAGCAAGCTGGACCCTGGCAGTTTCTTCTCTACTGTTAAAAAGTCTTTTGTGAAGTGCTGCTACCAGTTTACTAACAAAATTGCAAAGGGAGGCATAAAAAAAGAGATTTTGATTTAAAAACAACAACCCTGATGAAGAGTTCCAAACTCTAGCAAGCCAGCTGTTTGAAAAGGAGTTTAGTTTTCAGAAGGTGAAAACTTTCCAGCGGTTTATGAAGGCCAGAATCCGAAGGCAGGCAGGTACAGGTGGGAAACGGTGGAACATTAACACAAGAGTAGTTGAGTCTATTTATTTGTCTTGAGTTGATTTTCTTTCCTTTTGTTTTTTTTTCTAAAAACAGAAAATGTGGCAATGAGATGTTCAGAGATGAACTGTGCAAAACTATAGTTAGTTCTTTTTGCATTGCATCTCTCTTCCAAAGTGTTCCCCTCCCCTTGCTGACTCCCCCCCATGCCCAGCCTGGGGTGGAGCTGTGGGGCTTGCTCCTGATGTGCCCCGTGGTGCGGCTGGAGGGGCAAGAGGGTGCCCACATTTGGCTCAACATAGAGTCCGTAAATACCATCGGATGCGGGTTGGGTCTAGTATGGTTTCAGTTTCAGTCTAAGAAATGCTGCAGAATAGTGTTCACGAGCCCTTCAGCTGGAGCACCCCCAGCAGGTGCCTGAGCACGTCCTCCATTTCTGCAGATTTTTTGTAGAGAAAGGCAGGAAAAGTCGCTTTTTTTGTTGTTGTTGTTTTCTTTTTGGTTTAAACAAAGGAAAATCCAAACCATACTGAGGGTGCTATTAGTTTGTAAAACGTTCTGTGAAGGGAGCGGGGGGGGGAGATGGAAGCCTGTTTGTTATGCTGGAAATCTACTTGTTACCATTCCTTTAGATATTGTTTGCCTTATGGATATCCATCACAAAAGCGACTTGCAGAAAAACAGCCTTAGTGAATGTACAGTAACTAGACTTCTGTGTTCCTGGGACGCAGAAGGGAGCAACTTTGCTATTGGTCCTTTCAGTGGACACATTGTGATATAAATGTGGAAATAAAAAAAAAAATTTGCACAAAGTACGCTGTCGTTTTCTAATATTTCAGAGGTGGACAGCAGGTTTGGGTCAGATGAGAAAAGAGCTCAAGGGAGGCTGCTGTGGGAGGTAGAAATGGGAAGTAAACCCCTGATCCTATGGGGTAGGGTCCCCCCACTTGTACAGTCCAGGGGTGGGGAACAGTTGGTCCTCCAGGTGTTTTGAACTACAGCTCCCATGATCCCTGAGGGCCAGGGGTCACGCTGGCCTCTGGCATTAGGAGAACACCACATCCGGAGGCCCCCCAGTAGACCAAGAGGAGGTGCCACTACTACAACAGTTGCAATGATGCAACAGACGTAATTGGACAGAGTGGTTCTCAAATGCTGGTTGGTGTTATTATTTTATTCACTTATATCCTACTTTTCTCCCATTAATGGGACTCAAGGTGGCTAACGTTTGAAACAATACAAACTATAAACAATGCAAAACATTCATAAAAGGTATAAGATTTAGAACAATTTATAAATTTAAAACATTACACATTAAGAATAGGAATACAGTCAGGCTTCCACATTTGCGGGTTTCACTTTTGCAGATTTATTCACGGATTATTTGCGGTCCCCTCTGCTGCCTCCCTGTGCCATTTTTAATAAGGGCCGGAAGCCTCGGGAGGCTGAGAAGCTGCAAATGCGGCTTGTACGTCTCTCTTGAAAATGCTGTGGGGCAGCAGTGGAGCCCCACCAGCCCCCCACTTCTGTCTTGTGAAGGAATCCTGGTACCTCAGAGGAGTCCAGGGTGGGTTGAATATGGTGATCCTACTTTTTTGTGTGTATTAAATATAGTTTGGGAGGGCCTATTCATGGTTTTCCCACTTTCACGGGGGTCCCGTGGCCCTAACTCTAGCCAGTGCGGAGGGAGGACTGTATGCATTAAAAGACTATACAAAGCTTAAAAACAACTGCGCAGCATTAAAAGCCCAAGCCTAGTCAATTTGTGGAAGCCTGAAGGCACAAAAATGTTGACCTGCCCGAGGAAGAAAGGAGAGCAAGGACGGGGCCATCTTGACCTCCCTGGGGAGGGAGTTCCAAAGTCTGGGAGCAGCAACTGAGAAGGCCCTGTACCTCCCTTGCTCCCACTAATCACGCACCGGAGAGGGTGACCAGGGGAAAGAAGGACCTCTCTAGAGAGGACCGTAGGGCATGACTGGGCGCATAGAGGGAGATCTGGCCCTTCAAATAACCTGGGCCAAACCATACAGGGCTTTGTTATAGGTACTGATGTTTGGGGCTTCTCCTCTTAGGGTTCCCCAGCCTTGGCTCTACCCTGTGGTACTTTTGGGACCTAAAGTCTAAAACATCTGGAGGACCAGAGTTTGAGAACCACTGACCCAAAACAGAAACGGGGATCTGGCAGCATTTCCGCACTAGACTGTTAAAGGGCTATTATTCCACTGTCAACCTCCTATGGAATCAAAGGCTCCTCTCTCAGCTGCAAACCCCAGGATATTGAAAGTGGAATAATAGCACTGTAACAGTCTAGTGTGGGAATGGCCAGGGGCTGCCAGGCGTTGTGGGACTCCAGGTCCCATCATCTTAGATCTTTGGCGGGGCTGGTTGAGGCTGATAGGGGGTGGTTTTTTCCCTTTCCAAGCCTTGTTGCTGAGATCTGGCTGAAGGTCTTTATGGGTGGGAGTTGTCAGTGCGAGTGCAGAGTGCCTTTGTGGGGGGGCCTTTGCATTTTCTCTCCTTGGGGGTTCAAAAAGCCGGTCAGAATGGTGCTGAAGCCCAGCTTAAAGCCTCAAAGGGCCTTTCCCGAACAGGGCACTCTGGGGAAGCGGGGGTGGACTCCGCGGCTCTCTTCCTCTGCGAGGACTCTGCCCATGCTCAGAGGCACTCCAGTCCCGCGGCCTGCTAGCAAGGCTCCTCGCTTCCTCAGCCCGCCTGGCTTCAGCCAAGCCCTCCTTGAGGCTGCTGGGGCGGAGGGTCCCGCGGTGGCCGTGCGGGCTTGCGGATGATGGGACCGCTCGTCCACAGAGGATGATGGGGGTTGCAATCCAAGCTTGGAGCTCCCCCGGGTTGGGCAGAGCCCAGAGGCCGCAAGACCAGCCAGCCGGCCCCGTTTCTACAATTTCGAGTGAGTGAGTCGAGTCCTCCCTCTTCCTCCCCAGTTTCAGAAAAGGGGGCGGAGCCGGTGCCTCCCGGGGGCGGGGCCAGCCCGCGCCCTCCCGGCTCCCGTAGGTCCGGCCTTCACTTCCGGACGCCTTCCGGAAGTGACGCGTCCGGCGCCAGGCAGAGCGAGGTGTGCCCGCGTCCGAGGATGGCGCTCTCCCCGCCGCCCGGGGCGGCCAAGGCGGCGCCGCCCCCGCCGGTTCATCCTCCTCCCTCGGCCCCCGGGGGCGCCCCCCGCGGCCCGCCGCCTCTCCCGGCGCTTCCGTCCCCCTCGCCGCGGGGCGGGCTGCTGCGGGTGCCGGCGCTGTGCCTGGTGTGGTACGCGCTGAGCGCGGGCGGGAACGTGGTGAACAAGGTGTTGCTGGGCGCCTTCCCGCGGCCGGTGACGGTCTCGCTGTGCCACGTGCTGGGGCTGGTGGTGCTGCTGCCGCCCCTCCTGCGCGCCTGGCGCGTTCCCGCCGCCAGCCCCGCCCAGCTGCCCCCGCGCGCGTACCCGCGCCTCATCCTCCCGCTCGCCTTCGGCAAGTACCTGGCCTCCGTCTCTGCCCACGTCTCCCTCTGGAGGGTGCCCGTCTCCTACGCCCACACCGGTGAGGGGCTCCGGGGCGCGCGCAGAGTGTCCGAGCGGGGGGGGGAGGGCGCCCCGGGCCATGTGCAGAGCGCTCGCCGCCAGCCGGTCGTGGGGGACAGAGAGCGAGGGCGCTGCTGCTGGTCTTTCTGCCTTCTAGTTGGGGGGGCGGAGGAAAGGGGGATCTGCACCCAGGGGAGCCTCTGCCCCCCCCCACAATAATGCCCCCCTGAGTGGCTGTCCTCTGCACTGCGCTCAGAAGCAATCTCTTCCTGTGTTGGATGGAGGAGGAAGGATTTCCCTTGCTAGTCTTCCTGCAACATAGCAGTGCCCCTGAGCCACATGCAGAGTGCCCAGGGTGGGAGACCCCTGTGGGATGTAGTAGCCGTGGGGAATGCTGACCCGGCAGCTTCTGCTCAGACCTGAGTCTGGAAAGAGTTGTGCTGGTTGTGTGCCTTCAGGTCCCCTCTTACTTACAGGTGACCCTGCGTCTGGGCTTTCTCGGCAAGATTGGTTCGGAGGGGGTTTGCTACCATCGCCTGTATCTGAGGCTGAGATAATGTGACTTGCCCAAGGTCACCACAGGGGTTTCCATGGTCAAGCAGGGATTCCAACCCTGGTTTCCAGAGTCATAGTACAGCGCTGGAATTTCAGCCCACCTGGAGCGCATTTCTCAAGAGAGAGAAGGAGCCCTGAAGAAGCTCCTTCTCTCTCTTGGGAGATGTGCTCCAGGCGGGTCCATCTGGAAGTGGAGTCTGGTTTCTAAAACAAGCACAGCAGAAGAGGGACAAGGCCTGGCTTGCCCTCGGTCAAGGCTCCGTGTCAGGCGCTTGGTGTGGCTGCCCACTAGGGCAGAGAGGAACTGCTCTGAGCAAAGGCTGGTGGTCTCTTGTGCAACTCCCTCAGTTGCACGGGTCTCCTTCTCTCCTCTTCGGCCTCCCTGCACCTTCCTTTTGGCCCTTCTCCTCCTCACTCTGATCCTCCTCCCTTCCTTCTCTTTCCAGTGAAGGCAACCATGCCTATCTGGGTGGTTCTGCTCTCCAGAATCATCATGAAGGAAAAGCAGACGACCAAGGTAAGAGGAAAAGAGGAGGAGGAGGAGGAGGAGGAAGTGATTTGGTTTCTCTCATCCTTTTTTATGATTTTCCTGCTAGATGGTGCATGGGAGGGCACCCCTTGGTGTGGGGTGGTCGTGGTGGGGTGTTTGAGAGATCTAGGAACACCTTCTCTCCTCTTTGGATTGGGAAGCTGAGGCCTCACTCCTGCTTTCCTTCTCCCATCTCAGGTGTATTTGTCCCTCATCCCCATCATCGGTGGAGTCCTGCTGGCCACAGTCACCGAACTCTCCTTCGACACCTGGGGGCTCGTCAGCGCTCTGGCGGCAACGCTCTGCTTCTCGCTGCAAAATATCTTCTCTAAGAAGGTGCGTCCAGCCGGCCGTGTTCTCCTCTTGGCTTATGACAGGAGTAAATGCCAAGTTTGGAATTTAGGTCTTTGCTATTACACGTTTGCCCTTTGCGTTCAGCTGACACAAGCCATGATTGGTATAGAAGCATAGAGGGGTGCAGGCTCATCTGAGGGGGATGGTGGAGGTGACCATTTGGCAGAAGAGAAAATGAAAACATGGTGAAAGAGGGAGCAAGACAAAGGAGAAAGAAAGAGGTAATTTCTCATTTCTTATTATTTGATTCAGAGCCAATACTATATAAAATAAATAATAAGAAATGAGAAATTGCCTATTTCCTTCCTTCCTTCTTTCTCTTCTGTTCTGCTCCGTCCTCTTTAAGTACCGGATCCTATCTGATCTTAGAAGCTAAGCTGCGTCAGCCTTAGTTTGTATTGAATGGGAAACTGCCAACAAATATCAGGTGCTATAGGCTCTGTTTCAGAGGAAGGAGTGGCAAAACCACGTTTGAGGATTTCTTGCCTAAGAAAACCCTAGGAAATTCATAGGGTTGCTGCACACATAACATGCACATTCTCCCAACATTGGACTCGGGGGCGGGGGGGCAGCTCACAACGGACATTAAAACCAGCTGAAGTCCAGCTGAAAACAATGATGATTTTAAAGGCTTACAAGCAGGTAAATGAACTCTTCTGACTGTAGGCTTTTCAGTCCTGTAAATGACTTATTCCTGAATCATGCCAGGATATTTTGTGTGGCTCTTGTGGACTCATCCATCTCGTTTTGCTCATTTTCTCTGGGCTGGAGAGAAAAGCATTTGGCATCTGAGGCTCAGAGCTTGGCCAGCCTTTAGTTTAAGGCAAGAAACGCAAGAGCAAAGAAAGAGGTCTTTAGAGGGGCAGCTCTTTCTGAAACCTCCATTATTTCAGGTCTTGAGAGATTCACGCATCCACCACCTCCGGCTGCTGAACATCCTCGGCTGCCATGCTGTCTTCTTCATGATCCCGACTTGGGTCCTGGTGGATCTTTCTTCCTTCCTCATAGAGAATGACTTGGTAGGTCTGGGGAGACCCTCCAAGGAGGGAGGGGCGGCTGTTGCTTTCTTCCAGCTTCCCAAAATGGGGCCCAGGCCATCTGAGGCTCCAGTTGCTGCCTCTGCTGCTTCTGGATTGCTGGCTCTGGTCTATGCCATCTCCAGAAGAGCTTCTGGTTTGTGGGCAGTTAGAGAGCAGGAGACCAGAAGCAAAGGATGTGGTTGTGCAGCTGCTTGAAATTGTCACGCAGGCATTGTGTACCTAGTGATGCTAATCTGGGATTGGGGCCTGGGGGTTGGGATAGGGGCAGGTGTGCAGGAGACCCAGGCAAGGAGGAAGAAGAGCCTTCAGAAGTCAATCAATCTTTGTTTTCTCCTGAGAAGGTTTTTTAAAATTGTTTGTTGTTGTCAGGAGTGTGGGATCCAAGTTTCATTAACGTAAGCAATTTAATTAATTTCAAATTAGCACCAAACAATACTATTTAAGCCCTTTGAAAACTCCTCAGGCTATGAATATCCAAGCAAAATCTTTCTCCCTCATATATCACGATTGTTCTCCGAGTGAGATCAGGACCAAGTTGTATAGGGTGGTATTCCTTGTTGGGCAGGGAGGGCAGGCCTGGCATCCGAGCTTTGGCTCCTTTTCCTGGTAGCAACGCAAAAAGCTTCCTGTAGACTTAAGTCAGACCTCTGCGTGTGTGTCCATCCATTTGTCTGAGTATTGCTAACCGACAGTCTTGGCTCTGTCTTTCTCTCTGGCCATTTCTGCACTACCCTGTTCTAGTGCTATTATTCCACTTTCAACATCCTATGGAATCCTGTGGCTTGCAGTTTAGGGAGGGGCCTTTAGAATTCTCAGTCAGAGAGCTCTTTGGCCTCCTCAGGAAACTACGAACCTCAGAATTCCCCCAAGGATGTTGAAAGTCAGATAATAGCACTATAAGCGTAGTGTGGAAAGGCCCTCTCCCTCTCTCCCGCCCTCTCTCTACAGAGTTTCAGTTCCTTCACAGCCCTACCTGGGGATGCTGAAGATGCTGTTAGACTGAGTCAGGCTCTGGGGTGAGCTGTGGTTACCTCCCGCAGTGTTGCCAACATGGCTCTCTCCATGGCTTTTCTTGGTCCAGAGCTTTTCTTCCTTCTCCTGCCTGGAGGTCCTTCTTGGGGGTCTCCTATCCAATCAGCAACTAGGCTTCGCTTCCCTAATTAGACAAGAGAGCAAGTTCGTCATTCAGGGTGGGGCCTGGCGGATGCTGTCTCTTAACCGCCGGCTTCTCCCTTCAGAGTTCGATGGCCCACTGGCCTTGGACCCTCCTCCTCTTGGCCATCAGTGGCTTCTGCAACTTTGCCCAGAACGTCATTGCCTTCAGCATCCTGAACCTTATCAGTCCGTTGAGCTACTCGGTCGCCAATGCCACCAAAAGGATCACCGTCATCACTGTTTCCCTGATTATGCTTCGCAACCCCGTCACCACCACCAATGTGCTGGGCATGATGACAGCCATCTTGGGAGTCTTCTTGTACAACAAGGTAAGTTGGGGGTGCCAGAGAGAGACAGTGCTCAGTTCTGCCATCTCTGACTGCCAGCTTCGCCTCTGTCCTTTCTTGTCCTTTCCTGGAGACCCCATAAGTTACCAGGCCTGGTCCTACTTAGTTTCTAAAATCAGACAAGTTCAGGGGTGGTAAACTGGTGGGGAGACTTTGTTGGTTTTCCAGTTGTAGGGGGGTGCAAGAGGCCCCTGGGTGAAGAGACCCTTCTGTGGGCTTCCATAGCTGTAGGTAGCTTAGCTGGTTTATATCCAACATTCCCACAGACAGCTGTGCCCTGGTGGCTCACAACTAACAGCAATTCGCTGAAATCCATTGTGCCTGGCAATTTTTACAAAACATATCATGAAATATAAGTAACGTGTTACCAAAGAAGCTGCTGCTTCCCTTTTGCCTTCGCCACAGCTCGGCTTTGTCTTACAAAGGCGAGAGCCACCCTACCCCTAATCTCTCAGTTCTCCCCATCCTAAATGTGGCACGGTTGCTCCTTTCTGTCCAAGAAGGAGGAAAGGGTGGCTTCAGCAGATCCTGTTATGGGTCTGGAAGTACCCTCTGTTTCTCTGTTCTTACAGAAACACGTTAGTTTTTGTCCAGCTGATAACACACAGTGTTTTTTTGTGGCTGTTTCCCTGCAGACCAAGTACGACGCGAACCAGGATGCCAAGAAGCAGCTCCTCCCTCTCACAACAGGGGACCTTGCAAGCTTGGAGCACCAGCACCAGCAGCGCTGGAATGCCCTGGATAAGACGCAAAATGGCATGGCCTCCTTTAGCCACCACCACCATGGCCGGGGCAGTGTCCTGGCGGACCACTTCCAGTATGGCCGACAGAACTACCAGGCCTTGTACAGCTCCAGCCGCTATGATATCTAAGGAGAGGGGTGGACTGCATTGGCCCAGGAGGCCTCATCCCCCTGCCCGCCCTGGCGTGTCTTCTGGGACTCTTGGAAGGAGCCGTGAGCGCTTGGGCGTGTCCTGTGGGGAGCCAGGGAAGGCGAGCCCGTTCAAGGGGGTCAGTTGCAGGGAAGGGAGAAGAGGGTCCTGCTGGCCACGGGGAGCGACTGCTGGAGGTGGAGCCCATTGTTTGCGTGGCAGGAGCCCCAAACTCCAGCCCCCGCTGAGATGGGGTCAGTGGCCCAAACCTGTTAGCTTGCCCAAGGCAACAAAATGTGGCCAGTATTTCCGCTTCTCCACTGCCTCTTCTTCCTCTTCCTTCTTTCCCACTTCTTAGGCCAGACTCTTGCTGCCTTACTGCTTTTTCACTGAGCTGTAAGGATGCTTTCAAAGTGAAATACAAAACAGATTTTTCTTTTTTTTTAATGGAGGTGAGGAAGAAGATGTAGTTTGTTGTATTCTGTAGCACTTGTGAGCAGTTTTGTGTGTGTGTGTGAGAGAGAGAGAGAGAGAGAGCAGGGGGGGCAGTTGCCAGTGTCTTGCTATGGCACACAGCACGGAGAGGGTTGCCGAGAGGGAATGAAAGAGGCTGGCATTTCGCACAGGCTCAGTTCAGGCCGAGGAAAGAGGCAACCGCTTGCTGTTTGTCTGGGTTTTTTAATAATCATGTACCATGGGGATTTTGCTGCCAGTGGGGCAGACTTATGTATGGGTTTTAACTGCCTGCCTTTTCTCTGCCTGTTTTAATCATGATGTCTAAGAAACAATTTTAGTGACTTTTCTTCCACAGACAGTATGGCCCTATGTAAAAAAAAAAAAAAAAAAAAAAGATTATTTGAAGCATCACTCGCCTCGTGTCACAAAGACCACAAATGATATTAGTGCTACCGGGGGGACTTTGGGTGTTGGGCATTTCCTGTTTCCCCACAAAGCGCTCACTTGCCGTTTGTCTTAACGTGAGATTTGGAAACTGGTGTTTTAAATTTGTTCTTATCTCTTTCCCTTACCTCTGCCTGGTGCCTCTTCCACCCCACTTGCCTGACTTCTTCTGGGAACGGCTTGGTCTTTCCTCTTGCATTGTTAAACCTGTTTTTGCTCACCGTGGGGCTCTCATCACGCTGCTGGTTTGCCCAGATAAGATTGGGGTCTGGGGATTGAGGCTTGGCTGGCAGGCAGGCAGTGAGATTTTGGGCAGTGGAGGTGGGAGAAAAGAGCCAGAGAGACCTTGGTTGCCTCATTTGTCTGACGACTCTTGGCCCTGATTGACTTTGGGGGTGGGGAGGGCGTGGGAACAGCCAGCATGGCAGCATCTTTCAGCTTCTGTATTTGGCTTCTTTCCTGCCTTCCCATCCTCAGAGAACCAAGGGGAGCAGGCAGACCTGGGAACTCCGACCCTGGGGAGGGAGAAGAGAAGGCACCTCCAGCCCAGATGAAGAAGGCCCCCTTCCTCCTTGCAGGGGGGAAGAGGTGCTCCTTCTGGCCAGTCTGGAGGGCGCCAGTGCCCTGCTAGGGAGAGGCCACTGCTTCCCTCTGAGGAGACCCATTCAGGGCGAAAGGCTCTCCCCTCCAGCCACCCCTTCTCTCCTCCTTGATCTCTCTGCCCCTTCTCTCCCCTTCAGCATTTGCTCCAGTAGAAGATGGGGAAAGTTGCTGAAAATGATTGATGCTTGTTGAAATGTTTTCTTTCTCTGAAAATAAGAACACTTCAAGGCCAAATATCCACAGCCCCACAACAGCTTGGACTGGTGGTTTCCGTCAGCCGCATGCTGCCGTAAAATGAGAAAGAAGTGGGCCAAAGAAGGGAAGAAGGAAGCATGGAAATCTTAGCATCCTGTGGGGTGGCCTTAAGAGAGAAGAGCGTGAAGTTCCACCACTGGTTGAGAGGGGATCAGGAGTTTCCCTTCTGGCCTTATGGTCACCTCTGGCGAGCAGCACGCCCGTGGTCTGGCTAGTTCCGATGCTGAGAAGCAGTGGCTTCAAGGAGCCAGTAGCGGAAGAAAATGGGCCTGATGTTGAGAGGTGGACTCAGTCAGTGCCCGCTGGGCATTGCCCATGCCCTGGCTGAGGGCTTTTCTGCCATGTTCAGTGGGTCATCTTTCTCCTGAACCATTCTTGGGGGAAGCAGAAACCATCTGCTTTCTTGGAAGGGGCTGCCTGAAGAGAGGGGCTGATAACTGCTTGGCCGGGGGCAGAGGCAGTTACACCCTGCTGGTGCCGTCAAGGTGTGAGTTGGTTTGGCCACCCAGAAACATCAGAAGCCATTTCACAACCCCGAAAGAAAAAACAGCTAGTGGAGCCATCTCTACTCTGGGCCTTTCTTTCTCCCCTTGAAGGGGGTCTAGGGAGAGGACAAGAAAACTTGGTGCTTGAGTGGGGCTGGGGGGCCTGAAGCACGCACATGTACGTGTGGGTGTAACCTGAGGTCCTCTGCGTGTCTGTTGTGTTTCCAGCTTTGAGCATGTTGTTAAAACTTAAGGCAAGTAGGAATAAGCCCAGTGACGACGACCTGCTCCGAGTTTGTTCCTTCAACAGACGTGGTTATTTTTTAAAAAACATTTTGTAAGCAATTTGGACTTGCTTGTCTCTTTCGCTGGGTCTTGTGCTGCCTTCTGTGGCTGGGCCTGTTTTTTCAGAATGCAGACGCCCGGACCGGGAGCGTTTCCCCTGTGCAGGGGCTTCCCGATAGCTGCATGGATCTTGGGTGAAGGGGCTTTTCAGGACTGAGGCCAGCTCTGGGCCCTAAAGCAGGAGGGAGCAACATGTCCAGGAGACAGGCTGCACCCCTGCAGAACTAGAGGCGGCTGGAAATTCACTTGTTTAAAAAAAATGGGGGGGAAAGCACCTTTCAGTACTAAAGTGGAGCTTGCTGGACTGCAGCTCCCAGCATTCTTCACCGTTGGCTGCATGGCTGTGGGTTGGGTGCCTGGCGGGGGGCACGCCGTCCCCCTCCCCACTGGCACTGCAGGATCAGCATCGACAGTGAGGAAGACGAAGGAAGGACTCCTGCCAGGGCTGGCTGGCTGGCTGGCTGGCTGGTGGGAGCCCGCGCTTTGGCCCGGACTCCCTCCTTCCTCTCCCAAGCAAGGTGGAATCTATTTTGAAAAGTCGAGTTTTGGCCTACAAGAATTAGGATTTTAAAAAAAAAAACCTTGCAAAACTTAAATATGGAATAAAGCCCACGTGTGTTGCAATTACGCGTTTTAAATATGGGGAGATGGAAATAAAGGTGAGCCCTGCAACGCTGGAAGGCGCCCGGCTGGAAATGCTTGGGGTTTGGGGCGGGCGGGCGGTAGGACCTCGGCGGAAGCCCTGCCGGCGTCGACGCTCCCACCCCTGAGTACCGGGCGCCCAGAAATCCCCGCGGACGGGCAGCGCGCATTCTCGGAACCGTACCCCGAGAAGGACGGGGAACCTGCCGCTGGCCACCGGCGTTTGGCCCCAGTGCGGAAAATGAATCGACAAGCGCACACACACGTTTGCTCCGCGATCTCTTGAGCCTCTGCCGCCGCCGCCGCCGCCGCCGCCTTGTGGGCGGCCGGTGGGCGGGGCGTTGCACCACCCCGCCGCAAGTGCGCACGCGCGCCGCTTGAGGCGGGCGACGGGCGGTTTCCAGGGCGACGGTGCGGTCGTCAAGCGGGCCGGAGGCGTCGCCACAGCGTCGCGAACGGGGCTTCTTTACGACCGGCGGGGCCTAGCGCGGCGCGGAGGCGAGGCTTGGTTCCCCGTCGGTGTCCCTCCGCCGCTTCCGCCGCCATGGAGATGCCGCCGCCCCCCTTACCGCCGCCCCCACCGCCGCCCCCCGAAGGTGAGTCCGCCTGGTGCCGTCCCCATGCCCGCCGGGGTGATAATTAGTTGACGGGAGCCGTCATTCTCTCTGGCTGAGGAGGAGGAGGAGAATAACTCTACACATGCTCAGAGGGCGAGAGGGGGCCGTGCGAGTGGGCCCAGCGAAAGCGCTCTGCACGTAGGCAGGGGCTCTTGGGCGACGAGGAAAAGGCGGGGGGCACACGGGCTTAAGGGGGCGCTGAAAGGGGCCGGCAGCCCCCCAAAAGACCCCCGCTCGCCCTCCGGGGCGGGGTGGTTAGGGCGCATTTGTGGCCCCTCGGTGATCTCGCGCCCGAGGGACGGCGTTGCCCACCTGGGCCCGGGGTGGCCACGAGGAGGGCGACCGGAACGGAGGAGGGTCTGGAAGCCAGGAAGCCCTATGAGGAGGGGGCTGAGGGAGCCGGGGATGTTTAGCCTGGCAGAAAGAAAGGGAAAGGGAAGGAGACTTGATAGCCATGTTTAGGTATCTGAAGGGACGTCGTATTGAGGATGGGGCAAGCCCGTTTTCTGCTGCGCTGGAGGTTAGGACATGGAGCAATGGATTCCAACTGCAGGGAAGGAGGTTTCACCTAAACCTTAGGAAGAACATCTAGACAGTCAGAGCCGTTCAACAATGGAATCTGCTGCCTCCATGGAGTGTGGTGGAGTCTCTTTCCTTCTTTGGAGGTTTTTAAGCGGAGGCTGGGTGGCCATTTGCTGGGGGTGCTTTGAGTTTTTGTTCCTGCATGGCAGAAGGGGGTTGGACTGGAGGGCCCCTGGGGTCTCTTCCTATTCTAGGATTCTATGAGGGAGAGGCTGAGCCGAGACCCAAGGGGGTTGGGGGAGTGGCCTCTCCCCAAAAAGGCCGAGGGGGTGGGGGAGGGCCCTCCAGGCCTTATGCTGCAACTCCCACCATCCCGCACCCATTGCAAAGAATGATGGGATCCTACAGCATCCGGAGAGCCACGCTTTGCCCGTCTTCCAGTTTTGCCTGCTTGGTTGTGCCACCCGTTTGGCCACCAACTTCCGTGCACCCGTGTGGTTTTGGCCGAAGCCCTTTGCCAACAGACTCTGGAGGCAGAGGATGCAAAGCAGGCAGCCTCAACCTGCTGCAGCCGGAGGAGGGTTCCCCACACTTAGCTTTTTTCTCCTTTACTGCTCCTAATGCCAGTTGGCTCTCAAGTCTACAAAGTCTCTCAAGTCTACGCTTTGGACTTTTGGGGTACCAGCAATGGGTCTAGTTGTAGGCTTAGCTGCATAAGCTGCTGTATTTTCTCCATTACAGCACTAAATGATGCACTGCTCCCACCCACCAGTTTTTGGCCATTTCCGCACTGCCCTGTTGTAGGGCTGTTATTCCACTTTCAACATCCTGTGGAATCCTAAGGAATCCACAGGCCCCTCCCTAAACTGCAAACTCCAGGACTTCATAGGGTGTTGAGAGTGGAATAATAGCACCATAACAGTCTGGTGCAGAAATGGGCTTTGGGAGGCCTGAAGTGAGTGGCAACGTGTACTGCAGCCGCCTTGCAACTTCATGGGGCTGGCAGAGGGGCTGCAGTGGGTGAGCCCCTGCTTTGACTGCAGGACACCCCCAGTTCAGTTGCCCCCATCTCCACTCAGGGTTGGGAACACTGTTGCTGGGAGGGGGCTGCTCCTTGGGGAGGGGGCTTGATGGTGTGAGGCAGCCTCCTTTGCTAGAGGGGAAGCTCGTTCTTGGGGCTTCTGAGGGCTGTGAAGAACTCTGCGAAAGACCTAATTGGGATTTTAGGTCAGTTTTTCGTGATGGCTACTCTCTTCTTTACTCTGAAACCTGGGGTTCGGAGGCGCACATCATAAAATAAGCAGCAGTAATGGTTCCAGAGATCTTTGTGCAGGGGATAATTAACTTACAGAGATCACAAACAGGGCGGTTGAAGATGCAGGACTGTACGCAGTTGTACCATCCTTAATGCTGGGCGTGTTTTGTTCCACTGACTAGTGGGAGAAAACTTCTGAAATAAACCACGTGCTTTGTCTTGGCTCTTCCCTCATCAGACCAGGAGCTGCGCAATGTTATCGACAAGCTGGCCCAGTTTGTGGCACGGAATGGCCCGGAGTTCGAGAAGATGACGATGGAGAAGCAGAAGGAGAACCCCAAGTTCTCATTCCTCTTTGGGGGCGACTTCTACGGTTACTACAAGTATAAGCTGGCCCTGGAACAGCAACAGCGTGAGTCCCAAAGGGAGGGTGGTAGGCGGGAGAACATGTAGTGATCCTCCAGGGCGGCAGCGGTTGTGGCCTTTGGGTGCTCTTGGACTTCAGCTCCCAGAAGTCTTCAGCCTGGCCAGTAATTGGGGATTCTGGGAGCCAAAGGTTGAGAATCTTTGCTGTTGAATCTCTAAAACATATCGCTTAGTCTCAATAAGCTGTGTGTCAGCTCTGCAGGGAGGGCCCCTGTTCTCTGCCCCACTGTGCCAATGCTGGAGGAAGGCATTTGGACCAAGGTGGATATTTTCTCTTCTTCTCACCTGAGGTTCTTCGCTTCATTGCTTCCCTCTTCCTCCTGATACCATCCACCATGCTTCTCAGAGCAATTGCTTTCAGGCAGTCTGAGGAATAATAGCACTAGTGTGGAAATGGGCTCTTTTCAAGCTTCTGAGAGTGTAAGAGCTGAATTGATGGTGGGTGGAGGCTACTGCCTCCTTCCCCGGAGACCTGTAGAGTTCAAGGGGGCTTTGCTGTCCAAGCAGGAAGAGAATCAGGTGTCCATTGGGTCCCTCTGCAGAGCCTCTCCTGGGCTTGTGTGTTGTTGCAGATGAAGCCTCTTTATTTTTCTTTCTGCACAGTTTGAAAACTGCTCAGGAAGTGATCTTTGGACTCCCTCATTTTGGCTGGCTGCAGGGCTGCCTTTAGCCCATTAAAACTCGGGTTGAAAGCCTTGCTTTTGTTTTGCATCAGCTCACCTGGCAGGGAACCCTCTGGGCCTGGAGCAGTGAGTCAGGTGGGCCTTTGGCCATTTCTGCCCTATGCTGTTATAGCACTGTTATTGTTCTTTGGCCTCAGGAAACTGCAAACCCCAGAATTCCACAGGATGTTGAAAGTGGAATAATAACACTATAACAGTGTAGCGTGGAAATGGCCTTTGGCTCCCTTTCCAGAAACTTGGGAGGCTGCTGGTGTCTCCTGGGAGCTCCCCCTCAGACCTGCTTTGGGGCAGCTGACTTTTCCGACCCAGCAGCCCCCGGGGGGCTGCCAGCAGCCCCCAGGGGGCTGCCACCTGCCCCAGCTGTCAGAGTTCAACCAGAGTTCAATCCAGAACTGGCAAAAACTTTGGCCTTGAGGATGTGTGTCTGTGTGAACCGGCCGGCTTCCTCAGCACTTCTGCTTGCTTATTCCCAACCCTTCCCCCCCAGTGTTGTGCAAGCAGAGTCAAGACATCGAGGCTGCCCCTCAGATCCCGGCGATGCCACAGGCCCCATTGGCACCCACTCCCACCCCGATCGCCACATCTCAGGGGACCCCCTCCATGGAGGAGCTGATCCAACAGAGCCAGTGGAACCTCCAGCAGCAGGAGCAACACCTTCTGGCCCTCAGACAGGTGAGGAGGGGGCCTGGTTCCCACCTGGTAAGCAGCATTATGCGCCCAGAAGCCCATTTGGTTTGAGAAAGGCAACCTGTTGAGAAAGGAGGTTCTTCTCTTCCTCTGTCTCCCTTTGGAGTTTGAGCTAGAGCAGCACCGGGCTGCTTCCCTTGAGCCGTGGGAGGTCCTGGTGGTGGCCTGTAAGGAGAAGCATCACTGTTGGAGGGTGCCTGGGGTCTCCAGGAAGCTTCAGTAGGCAGAGCATGGGGTGGGAGGAGGTTTGGGGCCTAAGCTCTGATCTGCATCCCGTGTTTTGACTGCGGGGCTCTTTCCTCAGGAGCAAATTACTGCTGCCATCACAGTGGCCATCGAACAGCAAATGCAGAAAGTCTTGGAGGAGACCCAACTGGACATGAATGAGTTCGATAACTTGCTGCAGCCCATCATTGACACGTGCACAAAGGATGCTATCTCAGTAAGGAAAGCCTGGCAGAAGATTCCCCAAGCGGGGAGGGGAGCCGGAAGCCAGGGAAGGGCGTGGGTGTGCTTTCACAAGACCTAACAAAGCTGCCTTTTAGTGGTGCAGGTTGAATTAGGGGTAGTTTCAGTTACTTCTTAAAATTAAGTTTAGGGGCTTTCACAGGCATTTCAGGGACGTTTTGATTAGAATTTTTACAGTGTTATGCTTTTCTGTTGTACTTTTTAAAAAAGAAATAATTGTGATTTTTTAAAGTAAAATGGTGGGTATGATCCCCTTAAGAGAAAAAAAAGAGAAACCTTGGCAGAAAGCATGGAATTACTTTTTAAAAGTTGCTTTCCAATTTCTGGCAAATTGATGCAAAGAGGAAAAGAAGCTGGATGCTCTGAATGTGAAGGAAGCCCAGGATGGCTCCAGGCCAGGGAGGAAGTGTGCCCACCCCACCCTCCACTGCTTTCACTGTCCCCACCCCAACGGGTCACTTGGGGCAAATTCCAGCCCAGGCCGCTGGGCCATGTTGCCTACCCTGCTGGCAGTGGCTTCCCTATGTGTCAGGTCAGAAATTGGCCCTTGTTACAAGAGGCCTTTCTGCTGGAGCTTGAACCCACGCCTCCCTCGTGCCAAGCGAGGGCTGTACCACTGAGTTGTGCCCCTGTCCAGATGAGTCTGGGGGCTCACCTCATTCTGGCTCAGTGCTTTGCTGCTCTCGGCTCAGTTGATTTGTACACATAGGTTTCCGACTGACAGGAAGGCCTTGCCTGAACCTGTTGTGTTTTTGTGTCCTCAGGCTGGCAAGAACTGGATGTTCAGCAACGCCAAGTCTCCCCAGCACTGCGAGCTGATGGCAGGGCACCTGCGCAACCGTATCACGGCCGACGGAGCCCATTTTGAGCTGAGGCTGCATTTGATCTACCTGATCAACGATGTCCTCCACCACTGGTGAGGACGGGGGCTGAGCCTGTTGGCCGGGCGTTCCCAGGGCATAGGAAGGAACACTGAGAGACCGGATGGGGCAGGATTGCCATGGGTCGTAGTGGTTAGAGTGCACACAGAGCCATGAATTTGCCAGGGGTCCTGGGCTGCCTTGCATGGTTCTTGGGAGGACAGATGTTGGTCAGAAGAGAGCCACGTTTGCCGCCTTGGAGTCGTATACTTTCCTGCCTTGGATGAAAGGCTTTAGAAATTCTTAATTTTTAACCAGTTCAGAGTTGGCATCTCTTGAGAGTTAGCTCTCATTTAACCAGTTAAGCGCAAACAGTAATCCCACACAAACATTGCAAAAGCCCAGTTGAGCCCAGTGAGCCTAGGAGAATAGCCCTGAGGATGAAAGGCCTGTGTTAAAAACTGCTTCCGTAGTGTTTTGGACAGGCCTGGAATGAGAAAAGGCAACTTTGCCTGGAAGGAAAGAGAGGCAGGAGCCAGGAGGGGGCTCTGCAGGTGTCTTCTGGCAGCCTTGGTTGCAAGGAGTCCTGGGGAAGAGCCCACCAAGAGCAGCTGGCAGGCTTAGCTGGGGGGCTGGCGTGGTATTTCCCTTACTCCCCTGGTGGTGTCCTGATCTCCCTCCCTCTGTTTCTCCCCTTCCTCTCAGCCAGCGGAAGCAGCAGCGGGACCTCCTGGCTGCCCTGCAGAAGGTGGTCGTGCCCATTTACTGCACCAGTTTCCTGGCCGTGGAGGAGGACAAGCAGCAGAAGATTGCCAGGGTGAGCAGCCATAGTTTGGCTTCAGGGGCCCTCACGAGCGTGGCTGGAACCCACAGCCAGCCCAGTAACAGCCTGCCTTTCCCTCTTGATTTCCCACAGCTCCTTCAGCTGTGGGAGAAAAATGGCTACTTTGACGAATCCATCATCCAGCAGCTGCAGAGCCCAGCGCTTGGACTCGGCCAGTACCAGGTAAGGGCTGCCGTGTCTGGACGCCCTCTGGCGAGGGAAAAGGGAGCCAGCCAGCCAACCAACCAACAGGAAAAGTCCACCCCCATCCTTCCAACACCCCCCCGCCAGGGTTTCCATTACTCGGAGCCCCACAACCCACCCCAAGTCAGTGTTTCTCAGGACATTCAGCCACTGTGGGTCTGGCTGGGGATCAGTTGTATTAAAAAGAAGCCCCGGAACCCTCTTGCCAAGGGCAGAAGAGGAAAGCAAGAATGAACTAGGAGCTGTCGGACCCAGTGCCTGCTTGGAAAAGTTACTGCAGGGAGGAGGGTGGGCAGGAGAGGGCCTTTGCCAAGCTCCACCTGCCAAGGTTGAACTGTGCCGCCTCAGGCATTTGCTGAAAACGTGCACGGATATTGCTATTGTTATTACGCTTATTTATATCCTGCTTTTCTCTCCAAAACTGAGACTCAGAGGAGCAGCTACAGAGTAGGTAGAAGGCACATGGTCTGGTTCCCTGAGTTTTCTTGCGGCATCCAGGCCAAGGGTAGGAGCCAGACTGGGCAAAGTCAGAGCCCAAACAGCCTTGGAGTCTTTGTGGCCCTTGGCCTTTGGAGACACTGGCCAGGCCCCGGAGCAACTCTTCTCCTTGTCTGCAGGCCACCCTGATCACGGAGTACGCCAGCGTGGTGCAGCCCGTGCAGGTCGCCTTCCAGCAGCAGATTCAGACCCTGAAGACACAACACGAGGAGTTCGTCAACAGCCTCACGCAGCAGCAGCAACAGCAGCAGCAGCAACAGCAGCAGCAGCAGCAGCAGCAAATCACAGCTCTGGAAAGCGAGGTGAAACCGGCCCCACCTCCAGCCCCGGCAGCGCCGCCCCCGTCCGCCCCCATCACGCAAGCAGGTAGGGCTCTCCGTCTGACGTCCTGCAGGGAGGGTGGGTGGGGTGGGAAGAGCCGGGGGGGGGCTCCATGGGTCAGGCAGGGCTAGAAGAAGCAAAGCTTGCGAGTGGGCTCGCGAGGGGGCTGCCAGTAGGGCGGCCCCAGCTGAAGCAGGACTGCCGTCCGTTGACTCTACTTTCCTCTCCCCACCACCTGTTTCTCAGAGGAGGGAAAGGCTCAGCTGCCCCTCGCAGGCACCCCCGAGTACGAAGCTGCCGGGACTGGGGGCACCGATCCTGCCATGCCTGGACCTCGTGGGCCTCACGAGCATCTTCCGCCCAACAAGCCGCCCTGGTTTGACCACCCCGTCACCCCGTGGGGCCAGCAGCAGGTAGAGGATGCAGACCGGGGGGTTGGGTGAGGCCCCTTTGGTGGCCCTCCTCTGCCTGCCCCAGGACTCACCTTGCCTGCTCCTCTCCTCTTCCCCCCACAGCCGCCCGACCAGCCACCGTTCCCTCACCACCAGGGCCCACCGCACTGCGCCCCCTGGAACAGCAACCACGAGGGGATGTGGAGCGAGCAGCGGGAGCCTGGCTGGAACAACCAGCGTGACGCCCCCTGGAACAACCAGCCAGAGCCCGCCTGGAACAACCAGTTCGAGGCCCCCTGGAACAACCAGCATGAGCAGCCGCCATGGGGCGGGGGCCAGAGGGAGCCGCCCTTCCGTATGCAGCGCCCGCCCCACTTCCGGGGGCCCTTCCCCCCTCACCAGCAACACCCCCAGTTCAACCAGCCGCCGCACCCCCACAACTTCAACCGTTTCCCGCCTCGGTTCATGCAGGACGACTTTCCTCCCCGGCACCCCTTTGAGCGGCCCCCCTACCCCCACCGCTTCGATTATCCCCAGGGCGACTTCCCTCAGGGTGAGTAACTGCGGGGCAAGCTCAGGGGGAGGGGGGCTCTCAGAAATCTAACTTCCGGAACCTCGACCCACGTGCGCCCCTTTTCCGCTTCCAGAGATCGGCCCTCCTCACCACCATCCTGGGCACCGCATGCCGCACCCCGGGATCAGCGAGCACCCTCCGTGGGGCGGGCCGCAGCACCCCGACTTTGGACCCCCTCCCCACGGGTTTAACGGACAGCCTCCTCACATGCGCCGGCAGGGCCCCCCTCACGTCAACCACGACGACTCCAGCCTGGTGCCTAACGTTCCGTACTTTGACCTTCCCGCTGGCCTCATGGCTCCCCTGGTCAAGGTAGGTGGCTCCTTGCGGGGAGCAAGCTGAGGAGACGCCCTCTGGGGGCTTTGGTGTGTTCCTTCTGGGTGGCTGGAGGGGGCAGGGGTTTTCGGGCTGGGGACCCAGTGGGAACCGCTCCCACCAGGCTCCTGTTCACCAGAAGGCAACCTCTCTTGCCACGACTTGCCTCCTTTTCTTCTTTCCAGATGGAGGATCACGAGTACAAGCCTTTGGACCCCAAGGACATCCGTCTGCCGCCCCCCATGCTCCCCAGCGAGAGGCTGCTGGCGGCCGTGGAAGCCTTTTACAGCCCTCCCTCCCACGACAGACCCAGGAACAGGTGAGGGTCACCTTCTGAGCCAGAGTCAAGGGCTTCCACCTTGCCTGTGCTCATGCAAGCTCTCCTTCTTGCCCTGAGGACTTTTGGCCCCCCAGCCCCCCAGGCAGCTGCCGTGTCTCCCCAGAAGAGACAAGGGCTGACTCTTCCTCCTTCCTTCTCCCCTCTTTGGCTCCTCGTTCTAGTGAGGGCTGGGAGCAGAACGGTCTGTACGAGTTCTTCAGAGCCAAGATGCGTGCCCGGCGGCGTAAAGGGCAGGAGAAAAGGAACAGGTGGGCATCTCTGCATGTTTTGTTCCTCTGGGGAACATTTGGAGCACCACGAGTGAAGCGCCGGGCCAAACCCCTTCTGCCCTGTGGCCCCCTGAGAACTGGGAGAACTCTGTCGCTGAATCACTGCCGTGGCTAGTGAAGGGCAACGGCGCTTCATGGCCTGCTCGCTCACCTCCCTGTCGGGTGCTTCTGTTTCCCTGGGGCCCCAGAAACCCTTGCAGCGGCCCCACACACCCTCTACCGATGTTTGATGACCTTTCAGCTGCCTTTCAGGGGAGACCTTGACCCCCTTCTCTTTCCTCCCCCCAACTCAGTGGCCCCTCGCAGTCCCGCAGCCGCTCGAAAAGCCGCGGCCGGTCTTCCTCCCGCTCCAATTCACGGTCTTCGAAGTCCTCCGGCTCTTACTCGAGGTCTCGCTCTCGATCGCGCTCCCGGTCGCGGTCCTACTCCCGGTCGCAATCCAGGTAAAAGGAAGGGAGGGGGGCTTTCCTGCATTGCTCCCCCTCAGGGCAGCTCTTTCCCAGGGCGCCTTTATGCTCTTGCCGGGATGGGGGACACTCAGCGTCGGGAGGAGGGAAACAATATGTCTCTGCCCGCTTCTTTTCCAGGAGCAGAAGCCGATCGCGCTCTTCTCGAAGCCGCTCCCGCTCCCGCTCCCGGTCCAAATCCTACTCTCCCGGAAGACGCCGCCGATCCCGATCGCGCAGTCAAACACCTCCGTAAGTTGTGCCCGGTGATGGGGAGGGCACAGAGGCGGCAGGCCAACTGGCGAGGCCTCTCTCGGCCCCCTTGGGGACATGGCCGCTCCTGTTGAACGGGGGCCTGTGGAGCCGGTCCCACCCAAGGCCATGGCAGAGCCCCCTTGCGCTGAATCCTGCCCTCTCCTTCCCTCCGCAGCTCTGCAGCCGGGTTGGGCTCCAGCTCAGGGCCTGCTGTTCCAGAATCCCGGCTGGGAGAGGAGAACAAGGGGCACCAGATGCTGGTCAAGATGGGTAAGAGGTCCCAGATCTCTTCAAGGCAGGGAGAGAGGAGCGGCCTTGGCCTTCCCAGGCAGGATGGTCTGTGACAGGAGGGGGGGCGCAGTGGGGGTGGGCATCATTTCTCTGTCATCATTTCCACTGAGTGCAGAGTCAGGGTTTAGCTTGACCCGATCTGGGACCCAGAATGTGCCTCTCTGTCCTGAGGTGCAGTTCTGCAATTTCCCAGGGGCTAGATGGTGGTGACCCAGGTTGTGTGCATGTGAGATTTCATAATTATCTCTATCCTGCATAATAAAGAATGGAGGGAGGCTCTATCTCTGGGTCTGGGTCTGTATGTGTGTCTGTGTGTGTGGGAGGGCAGCAGGCTGTGGTTCTTATGCACAGGACTATGTGGAGCAATAAGGCCTCCCCTTCCACCTCCCCCTCAGCATTTGCATTGTTTTGCCACAGCAATGATCTAGCAAGGGAGGCCCCCCCACTGGGTTTCTCCTTTTTGCTGGGACGTACGGAGGGGGGTCCCTGCTGGTGATGTTCCTTCTGCCCGACTGTTCCATTCTGCCCTTTCCAGGGTGGAGTGGATCTGGAGGCCTGGGGGCCAAAGAACAAGGGATCCAGGACCCCATTAAGGGAGGGGATATCCGGGACAAGTGGGATCAGTACAAGGGTGTGGGGGTAGCCCTGGACGACCCCTACGAAAATTACCGGAGGAACAAAAGCTATTCCTTTATCGCTCGCATGAAGGCCAGAGATGAAAGTAAGTAGGTGGTTTGTACTGCCTGTCCCTGGGCAGGGGCGGGAGTGGGGAGGAATGGGGTGGCTTTTGCGTGCTGATGTGTTGACCCGCAGCAACCTGGGGGTTATGAACTCTGTGCAGGATCCTTTATCACATAAGCTATTTGTTTCATTTAATTATACCTCAACAATAATTAAAAACCCTCTTGATAGGCCTGGTTCTGTAAAATGCAGTACGACAGAAACCCGCATGTGTTTGAAGGGGAAAGTTCCCCTCAAAGGCCTCACTCTTAGGCTTCACCGTTCCTCCTCTAAATTCCAGTGAGTTTAGAGTGGCAAATAGGCCTCTCCTCCTTCCCGCTTTGTTCTAACAACAACCCTGTAAGGTGGATCTGGCTTGGAGAGAGGGAGTGACTTGCCCGAAGTCAGTAACTGCCATGGGTCTCGGGACTTCAGTCCAGATCCCCACGTCCCAGCTCAATCATTACGTAATCCTGCCATTTTCCTATTTGCAAAAGAATTCTGCCATTTTCTGCCACACCCCTTCTTTCAAGTTCTATAATTAGGAGCTCGGGCTGGTTTGCCATTTTTTAAAAACACATTGATTTTAAATTTTGGAAATACTGGCTGTTTACCACTGAGTAAGTCTCGCAAAGTTATAGGAAGACCCAAAGGAACGACTTTGACTTTGTTTCCCAGTGTTTTTTGTTTCTGTTGTAGTAGTATTTTTACAGAACGGGCCTCGCAGTCATTAAGTTGCCTAGTGAAGGATCCTGTATGCGTTTTCTTTGTCTCTCCTGTAGCCCATGCACCCCTTGTGTGTAAAGTAGGGAGAGGGAAGGGTGCCACTGTCCAGGCTTTTAAGTTTTAACCCTTCTCTCCCGAAGGCTAATGCTGCTCAAAACGGAGGAAGCCAGAGCCCAGCGGCCGCCTCCCAGACAAGCGAGCCAAGACTCCAGTGTACCTCCTCCGAGCCCCACGGCACCTCCCTGCTGACAGCACAGACCCCACCCAGGACACAGAGGGCTGGCTGCCCGAGACGTTGAGAGCTTTGTAATGAGGAATTCTTTAGGCCTTTTCTATTTTTGTATATATCCTTGAGATAAGAATTAAAAGGAGTGCTGTAGACTGGACTGGCATTCTGTCAGCACCACCTTCCTCTCCGCCCTCCCCCTCTGCTTTTCTAGGGCATCATTCTTGTGTAACCCCAGCAGGGGGCCCAGAGACCACCTCCCTGCCCCCCCACAACCACCCACTTCGATATGGTGAGGTAGCAACTGTTGTAGAATGATCTAACCATAGATGTGAAACTTTAGGCCCCCTCCTGCAAAATCTGTCCCTGTCCTTCCACTTTTCACCCGAGTCAGTGACCATCTTGTGCATACTTGTTGCCTTCCAATAAACAGATTTTTTTTCCTACGTGAGGACAAGATTTATTGTGCGTGGAGGAAACAGGCCTGTGCTTCAAAAGTCCAAGGAAGCTTTTTATCCCCAGCACTGAATGCGCCCAATGGCTGTGCCGGAGAAGGCAACCCTGCGCAAGCCAGCAAACGGAGTGTTTCCCTCTCTCTCTCCCCTCTTTGCCTCCCTGTCAAACTCTGTCTGCGTGCGTGCTGCCACATCTCCACAGGTATCCCTCTTGGGTGGCAGCCACTGCTTGTCTTGCCACGTCCCACACGACCATCTGCGGTACCTTCTGGTGGACCAGCCTCTCTTGTGCAGAACTGCAACCCCTCGTTCTCCCTCATGGTCCCAGGAGAGGCCGTCTAAGCTGCTGCTTCTTCCTGCGCTTCAATTTCTCGAAGGGCTTGTGCCATGGTCAGCGGCGGGGCCTTGTGGCTGCTAATGTACTACAGAGAAAGAGAGCGGGCTGAGACCCAAGCAAGAAGGTGATGGAGAAAGGCCGTGGTCCCAGAGCGGAAAGGGAAATGGCCAGTCCCCCTCGAGAATCTCCACCCATTTAACATGAGGATTCCCATTTTAAAGCTTCTCTTTAAAGCGGTGCTATAAACATCCCCCTGCCTCCTGGGATGCAAGGGCTTGCAGGCTTACGCCAGCTCTGTGTGGCTGGGAAGGGGGCTCTTGAGGGGGACTGGAGGCTCCCAAAACAGTTCTGGTGGCTCTTTCTCCCACACACCCACATGAAGCCTGTCAGCGTACCCTCTTGGCTTCTTCCAGGGTGTGGTAGTGGAACTCCTCTTCCTCCAGGGATGCCATGAAGGAGGCGTGAAGGCGGTGATTGGCCTCCGCAAACTGCCGGATGAGGACCAGGTTCTCCTTCAACAGCTCGTTCAAGGCAAAGGCGGCTGGACTGTACACGGTCAAGGCTGAAGGCAAGGGAGGCAGACGGGTGAGGCTGGGATGGCTTGCCAGTCTGTGCCTTACTAACAGGCCCAGTGCCAAGTGACTGAGACTCCACTCCTTAACCAAGGAACCCCACGGGCCAGTCCCCCGCAAAAGAACCTGATCTTCTGGAGCCTGGAGAGGGAGGCCCAGGGTTCTTGCCAGCTGCCAGAAGGCAAAAGAATGCCCACCGGGGCTGGTGCCCACATGCCGCCCTCTTCCCTCTAGAGGACTGCAGGCAGCAGGGTGCCTCTGCTTTGCTTCCAGGAGGCCGGCCGCAGACAGGCTGAGCTGACATGGCTGCAGCAGGCTCCTTCCAACAACCTCCCTCCTGGTGAGGAATGCCAAGCACAGTGTATTCTCACTTCCACTGGGACATCAAAGACTCACGCAGGGGCGCCCCAACCAGCCAGAGAGCTAACTTTGCAAGGAGGAGTCTGCAGCTCAAGGATGCAGAGCACACTCTGCACCCAGTCCTGGGAAGGGATGTCACCTGAAGCCCCAGGGGTATGTACCACAGCCACTCGGCACACTCAGGGTGGGCCTGCTTCTTGTGCCAATGGCCCGAAGTGGCAGGAGGTGGGGTGAAATGAGAGGCAGCGCTTGTGGGGTGGAGAGGCTAGAGAGAGGAAGATACCTTCTATGACATCCAGGCTCAGGGCAGGACTGCCGATGGGTAGGGCATCCACAGAGCTTCCTCCGCCTATCACGAAGCCAAGAATTGGGCTGTCTGCTGTGGGGAAGATGCACATTTGTGACCCACCACAGGCTAAACTCGATCCCTGAGCCACCTCCAAACGCTGGAGTTTTGGCATCCGGAGGCTGCCCCTCTCCCCACGCCCTCAGCCCGATCAACTGACTCTGCAAAAACTGAGGAAGAAGCGGAGAGCTGCTGGTTTGCACCGCTGCTTCTTTGACTGTCCTCTGCCTCTTGGAGGGCTTGGTGCTTCCAGGACTCCCATGGGGAGGCTCGGAGAAGGATGAAGCCGACCGACTGGAATGTAAGGAGGCCTCCGAACAGCTCTGCGACCCTTCCAAAGAGGTGGGGGGCTGTCCCGCTCCTTCCTCAGATGCCACGAAGGATGACGACAGCGAAGAGGAGGAGGAAGAGGATGGCAGCTCAAAGTCTTCCGAATACTCAGCATCCATGGGAAGAGTTTCATTATCACCAGAAGAGGAAGGCAGCGCTGCAGAAGGGCCACCCAGCTGCTCTGAGATTTCCATCTCTCTCACTTCCTCTGCTTCCTCCTCCCAAGCCGATCCTTTTCCACTGATAGGTTTTGGGGCACGGAAGAGACTTGGAAGGGCGGCGGGAGCCAGGGCTGGTCCCAGCTCCTTCTTCAGTTTTCCAGAAGAGGCCTTCCCCTAGAAGAGGCCGTCTGTGAGTATTGGCCACAACACCAGCAGGAATCAAACAAGCAGGCAAAACCAAAACCACAAGCAGCTCCCTTGCCACATTCAGCTCCGGACTCCATCCTACCACAAGGCAGGACGTTGCTGCAATCTGCCCACCCCGGGGCCACCTTCCAGTGGCAATGGGATCCTCCTTGCAAGGCACCATCGGGAAAAACAAGTCCCTGCTCCAGCCCCAACCAGCAAGCCTGGCTCTGGCTGGCTGGTGGCCCAAAGGCTGCCTTACCTCCTCCTCTTTTGTCTCTTCCTCTTCATCCTCGCTGTGCCCGATGGGTGCCAAGTCATCCAGACTCAAGATGTTCACCTGGAAATCTGCGGCAGGAATGCGAGAGAAAGAGAGACCGACCCTCAGCCGGGCAGCCCAGACCTCCCCACCACAGAAGTCTCAGCCTACCTTTCCCCAGCTTAAGGGGAGGGCAAGAGGTTGAGTTTGCGGCTTTCTGGTTATGATCAGGAGTGCCAAGTCAGGTGGTAAAGCCCTCCCCACCCCACACCTTTCCAGAGGAAAACTGCCTTTTGGAGCAACTTGCCAGGAGGTGCTGGTAAGGCTTGGCTCACTCCATACTCCAGAGGCAGGGCCAGTGGGCAGCCAGCTGGGCACCCCAGCAGTGGAGGGGCAGCCTGGGCGAGACTTTTAATAGGGTGCGTGCCTGCGTCCCGCCAAGGTAGATCTGTGTGTTTCGCCTGCAGCGCCTGTTTGGCCCAGTCCATTGGCAGGGGGCAGAACACGTTCCCTCAGATCACTTCCCCATCTCCTCAGGAACTTGTGCCCATTGCTCGGGCACTTCATTTGCAATACCTCTTTTTGCCAGCTGTACAAGTTTTCTCAAGGAAAGATCTCTCTCCCTCTCTCGATATGTATTCTGTACCTACCAGAGGAACAAGCCCCCCGACCCGTTTCTCTTTCATTGTCCCACCTACTCCTCTCCAGAGCAGGCCACCAGCAGGGGACTCGAGCAACTCACCACTGCCAGAGGAGGAGGCATTGTCGTCACTGCCGTGAGCATTGGCTGCATCTGAAAACAACTCATCCAGGGATCGGACAAGCTCGCAGGGGGATGACCCTCGCATGGCTGGCTCTCCTGACAGGCTCCCTTGCAGTGATGGAGATGAGGAAGGGGTCCCTCCCCTGCTGGGGGGGCCCAGCGAGGCCCTCTGGCTTGGGGGAGAGGCAGAAGTTTGAGGGTCCCTCTTCAGAGGATTGTTACCAGGCAGAAGTCTTTGACCAGAGACAGAAGAGATCTTTGCTGGGGCTTGGATCCAACCCTGCAGGACAATGGGGGAGAAAGAGGGCTTGCTTATTGCCTTGTTTATTTTCAAAGTCTGAAAACACTGACAGCAGAAACTCACACATGTACTGGCACACTGTACAGCATCTGTGAAATGTTGACACAGCTGGTTCACAGCAGAGCATGCTGAAAATGCGGCAGCTTCTGATTCTGGTGGAATAACGGCCCATCAGTTCTCTTGCCCCGAAACGGCTATCCTTGGGAAGGACGGGAACTGCAGCGCTTTTGAGCTTCTGAGCCCGAGCCCTGGGTGTGAGCGGGCAGTTTACCTTCCCCCCCAAATACAAGCCACAGTCTGAAACCTTCTGACACTCGGGCAGGGCTTTCCAACAGAGGCCTCTCCTTCTCTGGCCCATGGCACAGGCCCCTTGCCGCTTAGGCTTCCATAGACCTCATGGGTATTCCTCTTGGGCAGAAAGGAGCTGCCTGGTCCTTTCCTGCTCTGCCATCTGATCCTGACTGTACTGGAAACGGCTGCTTCAAATAGTAGCAGCAGCATTAAAAGCACACTGCACGCTGACCCAGGCATGCATCCTATTCTGCCTGGGAATCATGTGGGAAGTTGCCCCTTCTGCCCAGCTGCTTTGCCAGCATGCAAAACAGCCAGATGTGTTTTTGTGGGTGCCTGCTGATCGACCACAGGGGCACCCTGGGCTTGTTCCGGCTGTTCTTGAGCACGGACAGGGCGGGGGGAAAGCAGCACCCTCCCAGTGTGAAGCAGCCCACGAGCTATGGTTGTGCAGCAGAATGGGGGCGAAGTCGAGGGAAGTCATGGATCCTCTTTCTGAAAAAGTACTTATAGGGGACAACACCACTCGCCGCCCCGCACCTGCCGCCCACAGGATGCCAGCCCTAAACTGACATGAATTCCTTTCCACGTAGAATCACACCAGTATTACGATCTTTGTGCTAAAATAATCAGTCCAATGCATTTCAGAACAAACCCTTTGCATGTCAATGGATCTGGGGCTGCTGTTTGGGCAAAATAACGGAGAAGCCACTAAACAGAAATCCTTTCCTGCTTTTTGGTGGTGTGCAGCACCTCCTCTTCCTCCTTAGAGACCCCCAACAACCCATTCAAGGTGGGAGAGACGCTGCTGGTGCTAAGGGGAAACCTGGCCACCGCCCACGTGACAGCCAGGCAGGCCCCTTCCAGGCTGAAGGAGGGAGCCCAGGCAAGCCTTACCTTCCTGGACGGGCCGAGTCCCTCCGTGGTTTCTGCACGGTCTCCAAGGGGCGCCCTTGTGAGCTGGGAGGTTCTTGTTCTGCCATCGCCCCCCAGCCCAGCCACGGCCTTCGCGTACCTCTGGTGGCCTCCTCCCCTCTCTGCAGCGTCGTGGCCGGAGGACTCACTCAAGGAGAGCTCAGCCGTGTCCAGAAAGGCAGCCAGCCGGCCCGCCTCTGCTGCCGCCTCTTCCCACCGGGCCTTCCGGCTCTGGATCTTGCTCTCAATCTGTGCCACCCGCCTTAGGACGGGGCTGGGCCTTCCCTTGGAGGTGGCAGAGAGGCCCCTCTGGGGGGCCGGACTGGGCCCCACCTGCTGGCCACCTTCTGCGGCCCTGCCAGCCTTCTGCTTGAGGAACTGGCCGGGTGGCCGCCGAGCGGTCCCAGGGGTTGCCCCCAAAGACGTCTCCGCCGGATCTGTCCTCCGTGGGGGCTCGCTCCTCAGAAGGTGGGCCAGGTGGGGGCTGGCAAAGAGGGAGCCGGGGCTGGTCCCGGGCCCGGCAGGGGGCGGCTGGCGCCTGGAGGGAGACCCCTCACGACCCTGCGGAGGAAGAAGGAGGAGGAAAGAGGAGGCAGAGATTATTAAAACCCTCTTCTGATGAGCTGCAAGTTGCCATTCCTGCTTACCTACCTGGCTATTTAATTCATTTTTCAAGAGCTCCAGCGGAACACATTTATAAGGAAGAAGAAAACGGTTACACATTATCAGCTCTGCAAAGTCACCATCTCTTGAACGCAGACGCTACAGATTTGCCACCGGGAATTGTGGAGATTCTACATGCCGGAACTGGTTCGTTCAAAACAGAAGATTTTAAAACAGAAACAGAAAAGTTGACTTCCCGGGGCCGGGCAGGGGTGGGCTGGCGAGACTGGCTTCCATCATCTTCACCTATTTAATTCATTTTTAATCTACGCTTCTGCTATTCAGCGCTTTTTCCGATGGAAAGACAACATAACAACGTAATAACTAACATATCAAAAAACAGTCTTTCTAAAAACTTTGCCCCCGCAAAGGTTTAAGTGGGAGAGCACTCTGCCCATGCTCAGGCGTACCCTCGCGCTCACGGACTCATGTGCGTCATCCCGATGCCCCGCCTCACCTGCTGCCCCCTCGCGGCGACCCGGCCTCTCTCCGCCAGCTGGACCTCGGCCCGGGCCAGCGCCGCGCTCCCCGTCCGCCGCATCCGAGCCGCCGGGCCTCCGGGCCTCCGCTCCGCGTTGCCAGGCAACCCGACCCGGAAGTATTCAGGTCCCTGATTGGGGCTACGGTCTTGCCCGCAACGCCCCCTCTCACACACAGAGATCGGCCAGGAGGTTGAGCCAATCAGAGAAGCGGGGGCGGGATCGAGGCTCGCCCGGGAGCAGAAAAGGACCAATTAAAGAGCCAGCAAATGCGGCCGAAGCGCCGCAGCCCAATGACTGCCTCTCTCGGCGTGACGAAGAACAGGGCGAGCCAATAGGAAGTGAGGGGCGGGAGGATGGAGGCTCCGCGCCTGAGAGCAGCATCGTTGCCGGCGGCTCCTCAGCCGTTACCCGGCCGCCGCGATGCCGCCTCCCCATGTCGGGCTTGCCGCCCCGGCCCTCCTCTGGGCCCTCCTCGCCCTGCCTTCCGTCCGCGGCACCGTCTACTTCCGGGAGCAGTTTCTGGACGGAGGTGGGCGGGGCCGGGACCAGGCGTCCTTTCCCGACACGCGAGTGGTTGCCGTTCACACGTGTGCTCGCGGGTTTGGCCGCTTCCGGGTTCCCGGGAGCGGAGGCTGAAACCCTCGAAGTGGGAAATTGTTCCAACAAATCCAGCGTCCCCGAAGTTCAATATCCCCAATATGCCAAGGATGGCAAGCTCTGTCCCTTCAGAAAGTGGTGGACTGCAATGCCCATCATCCCCTGCTATTGGCTGTGGGGGGGGTTGAAGGGAGCCCAAAAGCCTCCTGGCTCCCTAGCCACTCTGGAGGCTGGAGTGTTTTCGGAGTAGGTAACAGAGGGAGAGATTGAGCCCCAGTACAGAACTAAAAGGTTGTTCAACTATGGGGGGGGCGCCAAGCATGGGCAACCCTTGTGTCCCCCTCCCCTTCTTTTCCTCTCTGCCCTCTGGGTGCCGAAGGTGGCAGAGAAGCCGGACCCGGAGTCACAACCCGGCCCTCATAGTGCTTCCCAAGTGCCTTCCATCCCTTGGGGCTGCCAGCCTCTGTGCATGTGCAGAAGACCCCTGAGGGGAGCACTGGGGTGCGCCTGTGATGCTTGTGTCCCCGGCAGCTTCTGAGCCAAAGGTCTCCCTTTGGTTGTGCTTTCCCAAGGGGCTTCCTTGGGTGCGGCCAGGGGGGTACAGAGCCCTACGGCCATTTGTTCGGCTTTTCCCCCAAATAACAAGGAAACGAGGCAGGAGGGAGGCAGCCCGCCCAGGTCTGTCTGGAAGGGGCCCTGGAAGCAGCAGAACCCAGGGTGAATCTGGGGTCTTTCCCGCTTCCGCGGGGTGCCTCCATCCCATGACCGACGTTTCTTTTTCTTCCTTATTTCTTTCATTCTTCCCAGCGAAATGGCAGGAGCGATGGGTGCTGTCTCAGCGTCGAGTCGACTATGGGAAGTTTAGACTGACAGCCGGGAGTTTTTATGGTGACCGCGAGCTAGACAAAGGTTTGGGAGTCTTAATCTGAGGTGCTGTTTCTCTGGCATTTCCTTTATACTAGAGAATAGAAGTTTCTTTGGTACCTTGATACCTCTTTTGGAACGGTGTGGCTTTTTTAACTGTGAAGACTGTAGTTCACTCCTTTCCAATGTAACCTATCAAGGTTTCTGCCTGCTCCCCATTACTGGATGTGTAGACTGAAGAGGAGATGCTGAAGGCCCAAGGGATCCTTCCTTCTGGGGTGTCATGCGCCTTGCAAGAGGAGCCCATAACAAATACTGGAATTAAAAACAATCCCCCCACAACCTTTGAATGTGTTCGCCTGCCTTTTCTGCCTTCCTCCAGGGCTCCATCCTGAAAAATTGCTGCCCCCTCTTGATGTATTCACGCCCTCCATGGAACAGCAAGAGTGCAGGGCAGCTCTGCGGGAGAAGAAACACCCAGCAAAGCCCTGAGAGTCAACATAAGTGGCCCATGCGGAACTGGGGGTTAGGGAGAGGTGCCTCATGTTAGCTTCTGTTTATAGTGGGGATGAAGAAGGGGAACTGTCTTAGTTTACTTAAGATATTTTGCATAACAAGCGTTGCAATCCCAGCTAGCTGGTAGATGTGCTATTTACGTGCTCTGTTTTCATTACCCCTCCCACCACGACCGTGTTACTTCCTTAAAATATGGGTGTTTTTGCTGGTAAAATATTTCAAAATTCTGGTCTGTTTGCGCAAGACATCATCTTACTGCAATGTTCGCTCTAGGACTGCAGACGAGTGAAAATTCGAAGTTTTATGCCATCTCGTCACGGTTCAAACCATTCAGCAATGAAGGACGGCCTTTGGTCGTTCAGTTCACAGTTAAGCATGAGCAGAAGATTGACTGCGGTGGCGGATATCTCAAAATCTTCCCCTCCAGTCTGAACCAAAAGAACATGAGTGGAGAGTCCATCTACTATGTCATGTTTGGTGAGCCGATAGGTCTGGGGATGGCTAAAAGCACCTGTTGGAATGGGCACTGTGCCTTTGCTGGCATTAAGGGCCCAAGATGTATAAGTAAAATTCTAGCAAGAAAA
The DNA here is from genome assembly GCA_030412105.1 of Cyclura pinguis. NCBI lineage: Eukaryota > Metazoa > Chordata > Lepidosauria > Squamata > Iguanidae > Cyclura > Cyclura pinguis. The sequence goes on along the minus strand of CM059614.1, from coordinate 7,934,823 downwards.
CTAAACCTGATGAAATTAATTGGTAAAAACAAACGTGCAGCTATCTGGGAATTCATTGTTATCATTATCGTCTGCCTGCCTTTTTGCTTATATTCCACCTTTTGCCAAGCAAGGACACAAATAAAATCATCTGTCAGTAAAAAGAGACAAAGATTTTAATTATAATTAAAGTATCAGTAAGTTTTGCTGTCTTCACCGGTCTCTTGTTGGGATAAACAGACCTTGAGCCTGTTCACCTTCACCCAGTCCTTTGCTGACAACAGACGTCAGTTTAATACCAAAACCGTTTCCCTGGATTTAGGTGGACAGGAGAGAGAGAGAGAGACTTGAGGGGCACCAGCATGCCAGGGCCAATGCCAGGTGACCCCTCAAAAGATCCTTTTTAGTTTCTTCAGGTTTCTGTGTTGGCTGGAAGAAAATTTCACCCAACAGCGTAACCTGGAACTCTCAGAAGCTCCTACACATTTATGGATCTTAGCCTGTGCGTTCATTGGGGATGGGGCATTGGAGAAGTTCCTGAGGGGTTGGGGCCTTAGCTTCCAAGTGCTGGGTAATGCTAGAGAGGGGAGGAAATTGTGCCTTAAAATATGAAATATTAATGGGCTAGTGTGGCGCCTCAACTCACCCTGAAAACACCTGATCCCATCTTCTTTACAAGCAACTTTGCAGGGTTGGGCTTCTTCAGTCCTTGGGGGGAAGACTATCAGGAGGAAATTCCAGGGGTCTCCCTGTGAGGCAGAGAAAGCCCCCTGCCCTGAGCCCTGGCAAGCCAGTCCCGCCAGCCAGAGCTGGCCGTATGTGGCATGACAGACCAAGCATCTGCCTTTAGCGTAACACAGCTTCCTGTCTTCGTATGAGAAGCAAACTTTGGCCATCTCTTTTCCAGGTCCTGATATATGCAGCTCTGATATAAGGAAAGTCCATGTCATTTTAAACCACCAAAACAAACTTTATCCCATTAAGAAAGAGATTCGCTGCAAAGTAAGTCCCAGAAGCCTTCTTTCTGCCCATCATTCTTGACAAACCATCCATTAAAAGCTGCAACTCACAGCTCGCTTGCTTCAAAGCAGCCTGGAGTCATTAGGAGACATGCAGATCAGAAGCTGTTTGTGGAGTGCAGCCGATCACCCAGAAACGATTCTTTGAGCACAAATGAGTGAATGGTTGCCTTTGGGTTTGGAAAAGGTGTTCTTAGGAATCAGTACTTCCTTCTTTCTTCTTGGTTTCTCCTATCTAGATAACTGCTTTGTTTCTCTTTGGCAAGAAAGGGCAGACCTTGGCCATTTCCACACTAGACTGTTATTGTGCTATTATTCCACTTTCAACATCCTATGGAATCCTGGGGTTTGCAGTTTTGGGAGGGGCCTTTGAGGATACCCCAGGGTTCCATAGGGTGTTGAAAGTGGAATAATAGCGCAATAACAGTCTAGCGTGGAAATGGCCTACATTTTAGCAGAGCCTGCAAAATCCTTTCTCCATTCAGGGTGCTGCTTGGAGGATTCTGGGAACTGCAGTCCCCCGGGGGTAACATTCTCAGGCTCTGCCCGAGCTGACATGTACGGCTGGGCTTTCTGTGTAGCTGACTCTTCACGGTGGCTCTGGGCTGCAGTTGTCACTCACGATGTTCCTCCTTCTCTTTTTCCGTAACGCAATTCAGGTGGATGGGTTCACACACCTGTACACGCTGGTTCTGAGGCCGGACCACACGTACAAAGTGAAAATTGATAACGAAGTGGTCGCCTCGGGCGTCCTGGAAGACGATTGGGATTTCTTGCCGCCCAGGACAATAAATGACCCCCGGGTGAAAAAGCCAGAGGACTGGGACGACAGAGCTGAAATCGATGATCCGGAAGACACAAAGCCTGAGGTGATTCCTTTGTCCTGCGGAGGAGAAACTTAGCAGAACCATCAGAGCCTGGGGGTGGGGGGCGTGCCTGGAGCGGGGAATTTCCCAAATTGCCACGGAGGACAGTCTGCGCCCCCGACCCAGAGCCCTAATGCAAAGTGGGGCAGAGAGGCCGGTGCCCTTCTTCACACGAGGGAGCACAACCGTGCGAGGAGCACTCTTTTCCCCGTCACCAGGTTCACCTACCCTAGCAGTGCAAAATGTTTCTTCTCCAGAACCCCGTTTTTGGTTTGGGCGAGAACCCATGCTGCAGGCCTCCGTTGGGTCTTACTTGTGTTGGTTGCACTGGAGAGTTTGCACATGTGTCCAGCAGTGCTGCATGGCAGAGCTCTCCCCGGTTGCTGCTCTGGACCCACCCGCCCTCAGTCCTGACCCCACAAGGAAAAGGGCAGTGGGGCTGAAATAATGCACCGTCTTCCTCCTCCCCTGATCAGAATGGTGGTCGGGGCCGGCTGTCTTCCTAACCCAAAAGCTCCCTTCCTTTTTCCCCGCTGCTCAAGGGCTGGGACGTTTCAGAGCATATCGTGGACACGAGTGCCAAGCAGCCGCCAGATTGGGACGAGGCAAAGGAGGGTCCCTGGCAGCCCCCGCTGCTCCGGAACCCCCTCTACCAGGTACGGCGCCCTCTTTCCTGCTGAGAGGTAGGGGGCTCCTTTGGGGACAGGGGCAAAGGGTTAACGCGCACACGCACACACAGACTCTATTTTCTTTTAGGGGGAGTGGAAGCCCCGGAGGATCCCCAACCCCCACTACCGAGGCGCCTGGCCGCACCCCCAGATTGCAAACCCCGAGTACGTCCCGGACGCAAGCATTTCGGTCTACCAGGACATCGGGGTGATTGGCCTGGACCTCTGGCAGGTCGGCCGGGCTCCTTGCTCCCCCTCCCTTGTTGCCAGTTGCGCTGCGTTGAATCCCCCCCTGGCCTGCCAGAGGCCAAAAAGAAGCCTCTCTGCAAAGCCACAAAAACTGCAGCACGGGTCTGCCCCCTTTCCTTCGCTGCAGGTGAGATCGGGGACCATTTTTGACAACTTCCTGGTCACTGACGATGAAGAATACGCAGAAGAATTTGGGGAGGAGACTTGGGGTGAGACGAAGGTAAGGGCCTTTTTTTCCCGGGGGAGGTGAGCTCGGGCTGCCTGGCCCGGCCTGCAGTCGGACCCCGGCTGTGTGTGAAGGGGGCTCCTTCTGCCAGCCCTTGCCCCCCAGGGGGAGGCTGCGGCTATCTCGGGCGTCTCGGCACCCATTTGGCACATCTCGGCAGAGACCCTCCCGGACTGGGAGGTGGGGCTGAAGTGGCCGGTTTGGTGGGGTGGGAGAGGGGGGTGGCTGTGAGAAAACAAACTCACCCCCCATCTCCCCCAAACTGGCTCTTCCAGGACCCCGAACAAGAGATGAACAAGCGGCAGATTGAGGAAGAGAGGAAAAGGGAGCAGGAGAAGGCAGCAAGCAAGGGGCCCAAGAAGGGGAAGAAAAAGAAGAAGAAGAAACAGGAGGAAAGTGGGTCCCGCAAGCACCCAAAAGAGGAACTCTGAGTTTCCCCTGAATTTAACTGGGAGGGAGGGTTAGCTTTCTTTCTTTTTCCCAAATGGTCTCCGAAAACTTTTTGGCCAGGTGACTCGTGGAGGCGTTCTTAGGCGTTGCTGCCAAAGGAAGAGAAGGGGGTGAATTTTAATTAATAACAATATTTTTATTCTTATAAAATAAATATGAAATGATAATAAACCACCCAGCACCCGGTTCTGCTCCTGTCTTGTTTTGTTGCAGAATGTGATGCGGGGGGGGGGGAATCTCTTCGCTCGCTCGCCCGCCCGCCGGCCCGCCGCCCGCCCTCCTTTCCTCCCGCTCCTACTCTTTTTTTTTTTTTTTTAATCCTTATCCTTGGGTGGGAACTGGGGTGCGCGAGGGTGCCTCTGAGCCGGTGCAGAGGACGGAAGCGGCTGCGCGTCGCGGCGCGGCCGCTGGGTGGCGCTGCGCTCCCGCGTCTCCCCGTGGCCACGCCCCTCGGGCGTCCCGGCCACGCCCCTCCGAGGAGGAGGAGGAGGAAGATGGCGGCGCTCGGGCCCCTCGGCGGCGGCGGCGGCGGCAGCAGCGGGGCGACCCCCGGGGCGGCGGCGGCGGCGGCGCAGGTAGCAGGGGAGGGGCAGCCCGGTGCCCCCCGGCCTCCTCGGCGGCCGGGCGGGCGGGCGGAGGGGGTCTCCCGTGGGCGCCGCCCTCCTGGCCCCCGCGCCCCCGAGGCGCAAGGTGATGGTGACCCCGCCGGTGGGGGGCGGTGGCGCGGCTCCCCCAAGGAGCCCCCGCCGCCGGCCCCGGGAGGGCCCGCTTCCGCCCGGCCCACCTGGCCGGGCTGTTGCGGGGCCAAGCCCTCCCTCCCCGGCATCCCGCCTCCCGGCCTACCTGGCGGGCCCCTCCCGCGGCGGGGGTCCTTCCCCCCAAAGCCGGGGCCGGGACGGGAGGGTGGGGAGCCCGTAGGCGTCGGAGCGGCCCTCCTCGCGGGGAGCTCGCTTGGGGGGCGGGGGCGGACCGGGGGCCGGGGGGAGTCCTAGCGGGGCCCCAATCTTGGCAGGGGGTCCCCCTCCCCCTCCCCCTCCTCCTCCTCCATTGTGGAAGGGGCGCTCCCCCCCGGGCCCGCCTTGGGGGTCGGGAAGCCCCCTCCCCGGCCTCTTGTCCAGGGGAGGGGGCTGGGCTGGAGGAGGGAGGGAGCAGAGATGGGGAGCCCGAGCGCTGGTCCTTCGCCCCCCCCCCACGGCCTCCGTGGCTCTCAGCGGCCTGGCTGGATCTGCTGTGTCACACTCTCACGCCCGCAGGCGTCCTGGGGTGTAGGGGGGTCGTGCGCTCTCCCTTCTCCAGCCGTGGCAGATCCCCCGAAGGACTGGCGTGCTGGGGGATGGCAACCAGGGGGGAGTGCTCCTTGCAGCCCCCCGCTGTCTTCCTCTTGCCTGGAAGCCCCTCGGCCTGGCACCCCTCCCCATCACTGCCCCTCTGGGCCGGGGGTCCAGAGGCCGTGTGCCCTGAAAGGTGGGCTGCGCCCGAGGGGGAATTCGGGGGCGGTGGGCACGGCCAGGGAGGAGAAGGGAACCTTGGCTGCTTTGGGGGCTCGGCGAGCCGGTTTGGGGGCGGGGGGGGCTGCCGGTGAGAGGCCGGCAGGAGGGATGTTGGACGGAAAGGGAGGCTATTTGAGGGCCCCCCAGTGGGCATGTTTCGGGGGGCAACAGTCCTGCTGTCTCCGGCCGGGGCCCGTGGAGGAGGAGGAGGGGGACGGGGCCAGCGCCAGGGGCCTCCTCTCTTGTGACCGCAGGGCCCTGAGGCCTCCTCTTGAGAAGCCCCCGGCCCGCTTGCCAGCCCGCCCGCCCGCCCGCCTGCCAACCGGCCTCTCCTGCCAGGCCTGATTGGTATTCCGGCTCCGTGGAGGACGACTGCTGCTGCCGGGGAACGGAGGAAGCGCCTCCGTCTTGGCTCGGCTGGCAGAAAAGGCCGGAGCGGTGCTTTCACCAGCTGGCGAGCGAGCGGCTGGCTCCTCAATAGCTCTTTTCAGGCGAAGGGGCGTCGGTGCCGGGCAGTGGTTGGGGGCACCGCTGCCACGCTTGCTTCTCCGGCCCGCCCTTGCCAGGTGTGCCAGGCGCTGGGCAGGACCCCCCGCCCCGACTCTTGGGCTTCTCTTCCCTTTCTGTGTGTCGACTGCTCCCCCTCCAGTCTTTCTGGATGGGAGGGAATCCCAATGTTTCCCGTGAATGGAGACTGCCACAAACGAGCATGGAGGGGGGGCTGAGTGGAGCAGGCAGTGGTGGCCACGGCCTCCCTCTCTGGCTGGCGTTTCAGGGGGGTCTCCAGCGGGTGCCACTCGTGGGATTTCACTGCTTGCCCGCCCGCCTGGCACGGCTTTGCCCGCGTTGGCCTGGCCGGCAGCCCTTGGAGCGTGTGCTTGCCTGTGCAAAGGAGGGAGCAGGCAGCATGGCTGTTTGACCCAACAGACCGAGTCTTCCAGGCCCAGACCCCGGGGGACGCCCTGCGTCTGGCCTTTGCTTGGCCCCCTGGCCTCAAGAGGGGCCCCCTCAGGGTGTTTGGGAGCCCGCTTCTTGCTAGGAAACTGATCTATCCTGGCCAGGCCCGGGACCACTTTTTCTTGGACCTGCAACTGTTGCTGGAACACAGTTCCCATCATCCAGGCCTGGCCTGATGAAGACCAGGCCAGATGTGGATGATGGTGAAGGGCTGCTGGTTGCCCTACATCCCAGATTGTGTTGGCTGATGTCCTTTCTCCCCCTGAAACTGGCCGGGGGCTTCCGGGAAAGAGAAGGGCAAGAGGTCTTCCCTCCCATTTGTCCCTAAGTGGGCACGGAGGAGGACGTGGATGAGAGGGGGAACTGCTGGGGCTGGTGGATTGGGCCCTCCCCTCCTCTCGAGGGTTCCCAGATGACCCTCTCTGGGGAAGCAAGGGGCCCCCCTCCTTCCCACTGTCTCCCAAGCGGACTCCCAGTCTTATTTTGAACCCAGAGTGTGGGAGTTTCCTTCTTGGACAGCAGCTCTTCCTCCTGGTGTGGCTGAAAAAGTAACTTTTTCAAGTTCACTTTGAGGCTGTGCAGCTCCTTGCCTTTTCTGCCATCAACTCTTGGGCTACGAGGGAGTCTGTGGAATGGGCTGTTTGGGGGTCTGTCTGTCGCCCCCTTAACCGCCCATGGCCTTTCCGGGGGAAACTTTCCTCCTGCCGGCGGGATGGTGCTGGGGCGTCTCCCTCTGGGAAACCCTGAGCCGCCCTTCTTTTCCCCTTGGAGGGTCCATGTTGACAACGGCAGCTTGAAAGACAAGCTGAAGGCGTGGCAACCGTGCCAGGAAGCCGTGCGGGGGACCGCTCGGCCCCGGGTCAGAGGAGGGATGCAGGGGGACTGGCCCAGGGCAGAGTCTGGAATTGCATTTGGGGAGGGGGCAGAAGGGGGCAGCCCCTGGGCCAGTTTTCTAGTCCTCACTCCCCATGCACTGTGGGAGAAGTAGTTCAGAAGGAGCGTTGCGGCTCCTGGCTGCCCCGTGGAATGGAAGTTCTCCCTCGCAGGGAGGGCGCAGGGCCTTGCTTCAGCTGCAGTGAGCACTGGGGGCATTCTTTGGGGGGTGTTTTAAAGTGCCGCTCTGTTTCTGGAGAGGCTGGGTGGGTTCTGGTGCTTCTAAAGGTGTGGCAGTATTGCCTCCCAAAGACCCCCCCCCGTCCCCATCGGTCTCCTTCTTTCGTGCTGTGCCTTCTGAAAAATGCCAAAAGGAGGCCTTTGGGGGGGGTCCCAGTGGCAGGGGGTTGGATAGGGGACCCCTGAAGTCCCTTCTTGCCCTGGGATTCAAAGGGAGGGTGGCTGAGTTGCATGGAAAGTTGAATTTCACCTTGGATGCTCTCCTTTTTTCTCGCTGCTCAGCTGGCTGCCGGGAATCCCCTCTACGAGACCTACTACAAGCAGGCAAGTGCCCCCAACTGCACGCCCCCATGGCTCCCCTTTGTTCCCCTTGAATTCTGCCGGTGGCCCTTCTGCCATCCCTCGGGTAGGAAGGGTGCCCAACAGAGGAGGTCTAGACCGTGGGGATCCCGCTCCAGTCCCCAGTGGAACGAGTGCTGAAGCAGATGATGGATTGGGCCGCCTTCTGGGTTCACCAGCCGGCCTCCTCAGCTGGGAGAGTCAGGGTGGACAGAGAGGAGAGAAGCCCCTGGGCAAGGAGATCCCCTCCCCACCTACGTTTGTGACGGTTCTGAGATTGCGCTGACCCTTCTTGGGGAAGGGGACAAAGGGATGGAGGCGTATCATCGTTTTGGCGTTTGGGGCTGGCTCAGCTTTTGACGTTTGCTTGGGCAGGTGGATCCGACCGGCACAGGGAGGATTGGGGCAAGCGAAGCCGCCCTCTTCCTCAAAAAGTCAGGCCTGGCTGATACCATCCTTGGGAAGGTAAGGCCGCCATTGCTTCTTGTGGGGTGGGGGCGCTCTCCCAATGCTGCGGTCGCTGTCGCTCTGGCAGAGAGGCACCAAGGGGTGCTGGAAGCGCACAGCTTCTCCAGAACTTAAGCAGGATGGGGAAGGGTTGCATTACAACCTGGCAATCGTGTGCTAGCATAAGTCAAAAGAAGGAAACTTTTCCAAGTGCTGGCTTGCTGTTCTGTGTAAAAGCAGCAATAAAGCATTGAAGGGGCCAGTCTGTTCTCCCTCGGGAAGGCCTTGCACACCTGTGACTTATTGGAGGCTCCTGTTTCCAGGACAAACGGTTTTCTTAGCAAGTCGTCCCCCCCCACAACTTGAAAGAAAGATGATGGAAATTGGCTAGGCAACCCCCTCAGTATCTCATTTTTTCTCCTCTTAGATATGGGATTTGGCAGATCCAGAAGGGAAAGGATTCTTGGACAGACAGGTGTGTCAGCAGCAACCAGCCTGGGGGGAATGGGAATGGCAGCCCCCTCCCAACCCAGCACCTGCAGTGAAGGCATGGCTGGGTCAAAATGGGCTCCCGGTGTCTGCCCACCTCTTAAGAAGCGGAAGCGGTGCTTGCAGGGGGTTCTGGCTGGACCCATTGGTGCACCCCAAGAGGGGAGAGTCCCCAAGAGAGAGCGGGGTTTCCCTTGAGGGTCGGCCCTGGAAAAAGTGGCTGATATTTGGTGTGCTGAGCAGGAGACCCTCTCTCTTGTGTGGCAGAATGTGGGTTGGACTGGGTGGCACGTGCAGACTCTTCTAACGCTTTGATTCCCTCTCTTTCTCTTTTTCTTTCTCAGGGCTTCTTCCTTGCACTGCGGCTTGTGGCCTGTGCCCAAAATGGCCAGGAGGTGGGGCCTGGCGGCCTCAGCCTGACTTTGCCACCTCCGAAATTTGTAAGCTTGAACTTCTCCTCCTCCTCCGTTTTTAAAAGGAGCTAGGAGCCACTCCTGTCTCCTTCCCTCCCTCTCTTTCTCACTCCCTGGTTCTTTCAGTGAGAGGTCGGGTAAAGGGATTTCTCTGGGTTCAGAGAGTTCCTACCACGTCCAGTACATTCTGTGGCCAGGTGGGTGTGGCAATGGAGGGGTTTTTGTGTGGCATCTGAAGTCCCTCTCTCTTTGTCCTTGCAGCATGACAGCACGAGTCCCCTGCTGATCTCCTCCTCAGAGGCTCATTGGGCAGTCAGAGTGAGTTCCCCAGGCAATCCAGTTCCTTTCTTTCTTTATTTTTTACATTTCTGTGCTACTTTTCTCCCAGAGTGGGACCTTGCTCATTGGCGGACCTGCAATCCCTGCCTGGGCCACAGCATCCGTTTGCATAGCCTGGCTGATCTCAAGCGTGCAGCAGTCTCCTTGTTGTCATTTTCAATTTGTGCTCTTGTACTTTCCTTGGGGGGGAAAAAATGGAGGGAAGGGATAGGAGGGCCGCAGTGTACCCCTTGACAAGTCCTTCCAGAGCCACCGGCCTGGAAGCATGCACACACCCCTTCCCCTGCAGGCAAAAACTGTCAGGGCAGCACTGTGGGCCATGACCGTGCGCCATTTGGGGACGTCTCCTTTTTCCTGGGTAGGTGGAAGAGAGAGCCAAGTTTGATGGCATTTTTGAAAGCCTTTTGCCAGTCAATGGTTTGCTTTCGGGAGAAAAAGTGAAGCCAGTGTTGATAAACTCCAAGCTGCCTCTTGACGTCCTGGGAAGGGTAAGCCAAGCACCTTCCTCCTCCTTCCTCTGTCAGTATTGTGTTTGCATGTGAGCGTGCCAGCATGGCTGGCACGTGTGACACAGGCCTTCTGGTTGATTCAGCAACCTTGGCTCCTTGGATTTGGGTTTGTCATATCTCGTGCCACCTTTGGGGGGAGGGAGATGCCCAACTGGTAAGGGAGCAGCCTTAGAAATCAGTTGGCTCCTGATATTTCTTTGCCGGCTCTCCTTCTGTGTGGTGTACAGACCTTGGAAAAGTTACTCTCTGCTGCCATGTTGGCTGGGGAATTTTGAGCATTGCTGTCGCCGCAAGTAACTTTTACATAGTCTGGTGTCTCAGTTTCCCTTTTGTTTTGTGTTTTGCCGTTAGTGGTTAATGTTTGTGGGGCTGTAGTTGTTTTAGTTGCGTCAGCTAAAACCGTTGAAATTTAGGGAGAGAAGTACAGATGCATGTGCACACACACGAACAGAAAAGCAAAGCGATTGCTGAAGCTGCTCTTTCCAAAATTCAGGTGTTCCTCAAACAAAGCTCTAGCAACAGATCACATCTCGGCTGCTGGTGTGATATTCTCTTCTTGCCTTCCTCACTTTCTTCTCTACTCCCATTTCTGCCCCTCCTCTCCTTTATGTCCCCACAATGTCAGGTTTGGGACCTGAGCGACATCGATAAGGATGGCCACCTGGACAGAGACGAGTTTGCGGTGGTAGGTTTCCCGGGGCTTCCTTTTGGGGCCAGGTAGGGGTGGCAGGGGCCTCCGACCTCAATGGCCAGCACAGATGATGGTGGGATTGGGTCTGTGCTTGCTTACCTAGGATGACACCTGCTGGGTAGGACCCTGCCACTTCCTCTGTTCTTGTGGCCTGAGGCAGATCCCTTTCCCTGCTTCTGCTTGGCCAACTCTCCTGAGTCTGGGCCTTGGCACCCCCTGCAGATCTGTTTTCCTCCTGGCGCTTGCAGGCGATGCACCTTGTCTACCGGGCACTGGAGAAGGAGCCGGTCCCCTCCGTGCTGCCCCCGGCGCTTATCCCCCCCTCCAAGCGGAAGAAGGGCCCCATCTTCCCCGGGGCGGTGCCGGTGCTGCCCGCCAGCCCTCCCCCCAAGGACAGCCTGCGCTCCACCCCGTCCCACGGCAGTGTCAACAGCCTCAACAGCGCCGGCAGCCTCTCACCCAAACACAGCCTCAAGCAAGGACAGGTAGGCCGCCCCCGCCCTGGGGGATGGGGGCAGCACGGGGGACCCAAGAACAGGAGGAGACTCCCGGTAAATGCTGGGAGAAAGGGGTCAACCTCAGCCCCCTCCCGGCCCCTGGCGTCTCTTTTGAGTGGCCTTGCTGGGGGTGTTTCTGTGCATCGTCCGCTCTGGGGCCATCCTTTGGGACCGAGAGGGCCTGTGCAGCTCAACTTCAGACTGTGAGTGATTGAAGACGGAGAGAGCATGTTTTGCCCAAGGTCATCCTGTGGGTTTCCAGGGCTGAGGGGGAATTTGAACCCCGAGCTGAGGGGGAATTTGAATTTGAATCGCCAGAATCACAGGCCATTTCCACACGACACTGTTGTAGTGCTATCATTCCACTTTCAAGATCCTGCGGGATTCTGAGGTTTGTAGTTTGCTGAGTCCCAAGAGCTCTCTGACTGAGAATCCTAAATGCCCCTCCCTAAATGGCAAACTCCAGGATTCCATAAGGGGTTGAAAGTGGAATGATAGCACTATAACAGAGTAGTGCAGAAATGGCCACAGTTCACTGGTCAAGCCCACAGCACTGGGCTTTTTTCTTAGCATGTAAATTAAATACACGAATGAATGAATGTGGTTTTAGAAGGAGCAGTGCAAATGGCAGAGCAGTGAAGCGAACAGTCATTTTGAGAGGGAGCCAATCACAGGAGGGGGACCCTCTTGACTGCCCCCATCGCGGCATCTCCTTTTCCCCTGTTGGTTCCTCTGAGATGGGAGGTCTCAGGCTACTGGGAAGGGCTGCTGTTCCCACTGGGAAGTTTTGGTTCCAGAAAATGGTGAGGTAGTGGAGGCTGCCTGACCCCCATTGTATGCGATCTAAGGGGTTCCTGAGTGATCCTTCCCCTCTCCCCTTGAGCTTTTTGGGTCCACGTGAAATCTCAGTGCATTGAAAGCAAGATGCTGTTGGTATGCTGATGGCTGAAGCTTGGAAAAGTTGCTAGAACTCTCAAAACCCCACACTGCCTGGGGGATTCTGGGACTTATAGTCTAAAGAAACCAACTGTCTCTAGCAATGGCTGGTGGCCCCTCATTCTTTTTCAAGTCGTTGGCACCTGAGGAGTCAGGAAAGAAGCTGTTGGAGCCCTCTGTTCCTGTCTTGGGTTGAGTTTTATTCTGCAAAGACACAAGGGATCCAGTAGCAGGTTTGGGAATAACTGTGAAGACATTTCTGTCCCCAGTTTGGGAGGACGCGATAGCCATGTTTAAATAATTGAAGGGATGTCATGTCGAGGAGGGAGTGGGCCTGTTTTCTGCTGCTCTGGAGACTAGAAAAATGAGCAGTGGATTCAAGCTGCAGGAAAGGAGATTCCACCTGAACCTCAGGAGAAACTTCCTGACAGTCAGAGCTGTCCGGCCATGGAATCTGCTGCTGCCTCCATGGAGTGCGGTGTAGTCTCCTCCTTCTTTGGAGGTTTTTAAGCAGAGGCTGGATGGCCACCTGTTCAAGGGAGTGCTTTGGTGTGTGTTCCTGCATAGCAGGCGGTTGGACTGGATGGCCCCTGGGGTCTCTTCCAACTCTAGGATTCTGTGAAAAGGGAGGCTCAACCTATAATTCAAAATGCGAAACAGGGGCTGGGGTGAGTCAGCTTTCCTGGTCTTTTTATGAGGGAGATTGTTGGGCCTGGAATCCCTTCTCCAAATCAGTCCTGGGTGTCGTTTCAGCCCCCGGCAAACTGGGTCGTGCCGCTGACTGACAAGGTTCGCTATGACGAGATTTTCCTGAAGACTGACCTGGACCTGGATGGTTTTGTCAGTGGCCAGGAGGTGAAGGAGATCTTCATGCACTCAGGACTCTCCCAGACCGTCCTGGCCCACATCTGGTAGGACTTCTCTTGCCCTCACCCCCATTGCTCTCCCAAATGTCAGGGGACACCCCCCCCAACTGTTGCTGCTGCTCATGGCTTCCCAGCCCATCTGTGGTTCAGGTGAAGGGGGTGCAGGAACAACCGAGAGTCGTATGGGATCCTTAAGATTCAGCTGCACCTGGTGTGTAGCCCGAGAGTGTGGCCAGATGCACAGAAGGTCCAGCGCGTGGACCCAGTGATTCTGCCAGGAGGGATGTGAGGTCAGAGTGACACCAGACACGCAAAGCGCTGGTACAGAGCGTTGTATTTTGTAGGCCAGAAGTTCACACAAAGATTTGGTGAAGTCTCAGCAGCCTCTCTGTGCCGAGGGCCTTTTATCTGGCGGCAGCATCCGTTCAGCAGTTTATCATTTTGAGTTGCCTTTGAATGCTTAAAAGCTGTGTGGAACCCGGTTTCCTGGAAGTGGAGGAGAAATGAGTGTGTGCCTGTGCTGTTCGGTTGTGCTGACACCACATAAAGAACACCTGTCTCACCATGGCTGAAGCTCCTTCCCACTGGAAGTTCAGTTGCCCCCCCGCCTTTGTCTTTCTGCCGGCAGGCGAAGACCTTTTCGTTTAAACGCTAAATATGGGTTCTTCTGGGTCTATTTTCAGCCCGATATTGTGAGAAAAGCGGGAGAGAAATAAATAAACGAATAAGCAGCTGGCCTGGGTGGGTGGCGTGACAGCTGCCTCTTCTTTCCCGGCAGGGCCCTGGCCGACACCAGGCAGATGGGGAAGCTGAACAAAGACCAGTTTGCCCTCGCCATGCACCTCATCCAGCAGAAGGTCAGCAAAGGCATTGACCCGCCACAGGTGCTGCTCCCGGACATGATTCCCCCGGCGGAAAGGACCACTCCTGTCCAGGTGAGGTCCCTGAGACCCCCGGTGCTCCGTGCCCCCCACCCAGTCTCTCTCTCGTGCAGGTACAAGTACAGCGTTGCCCTTTCCAGCACAGACTCTGTGCTCTCTTTTCTTCAGGTAGCTGATGAACTGGTCTGGAACCCTTTCAGTTTGGTGACTCTGAGCCTTGCAGGGGATGGTCCCTTGGGTCCTGGAGCAGAATCCGGCCCTTCTGGCCTGACTCTCCCTGGACTTTCCCTAGCGCTTCCTGACTCCTCTTCCCCTGGGAGGACATTGTCATTGGGGGGTTCCCAGCTTTCTTTGTGGGGCTTTGGACCTGCGCTCTAGGTTTACGTTGCTTCAACTGAGACTTGGTTAACAGCAAGAAGAGCCTTTGAGATGTGGGGGTGGGCCTGCCCCCCCCCCCACTTTGTGCCTCTTTCCCCCACTCCCAGGAAATTCTCTGGACTGGGGTGCAGGGGTAGTTAGCGGTCGGTTCTGTTTCCTGAACCAAAGTCTTGTCCCGAAGGTAGGAAAGTTGTATCCCAAGGCCCATGCTGGGTGTGTATGTGTAGGGCAGGCTGGACTCCTGCCCCCGGCCATGGGAATCTTTGCAGGCCCTTTTCCATGGTGACGGGAGGGCATCTGTCTTTTCTCCTGGGGCCCTGAGCCCCCCTTGCTCCTCTGTCCTTTCTCCCCCCAGACTCTCTCTGCTTACTTGGCCTCAGTAGGAACTGAGATCTCAGCGCTTGCCGAAATGCGCCGCGTGAGTAAGCGGAGCATCGACAGAGGAATGCCCCCTGCCCCTGTGACCCCCCTCCCATCTTCACATGGCTGTTTACTTTTGTCAGCTTGAAGCATCATCCTCCATCTGAACCCACAGCCAGCGTGGAGCACCCTGGGGAAGGGAGGGCCGGGCCGGGCCTGCTGCGCTTCTCTGGAGCCCTTTGAGCTTTATCCAGGCAAGGCAGCAGCTCAAAGGTGATAAGGATAATTTTGGACAGCAATCTGGACAATGTTTGCCTTTTTCGGCGCTCTGATTTGCAAGAACCCCATGCTCTCTGTCTCTGCTGCTTTTTCCCCTGCATCTGCTGCTACTCCTCGTCCTCCTCTGCCCTTCGTTGCTCTGATTGATGCCTGAAATTCTTGGTTTGTAACAAATGTTGTTCGCTGGCTTCATGTGTGTGCCCATCCACTTGCCCCGTTTCCTAGTGCCAGAATTGGATGCCTGTAGGGAGCGGCAAGGCCAAAGTCGTCCCTCTTTTTTAGACGGAGAGGCAATCCTCTCAGGTGAATGTGCCCAAAGCGGGCTGCTGGGTGGGGAGGGGACATGCTGTCCCGGCTGTTTCAGCAGGCCTTGTTGACTTCCTCACAGGACAGCTCAAGTTCTGTTGGATCCGGGGAGTTCACTGGCGTGAAGGAGCTGGACGACATCAGCCAGGAGATCGCTCAGCTGCAGAGGTAAAGCCCTTTTTGCTGCCTGGGGCATCCTGGTCTCAAGAGGCAGGCAGCGACTTCGAGGGCCTGGCCAGGGGAGAAGCTTCATCAAAGCAAAGTGTCACATACGCACAGAGAAAGAGAGAAATGTCCAAACACACCCCGTATGAGAGCAGTTTTAGCATGAAGTCAGTGGCTTCCTCCGCAGTCACCTGCTGTGGCAGCAGGGAAAGGCTCTGGGTGCTTCTCTGTCTGCCTTGATGTTCTTTGTGTTGTAGCAAGCAATTGCTGGGGTGCCAGTGAGTGGGCAGCAGCACCAGGCGGAGAGGCAGCCGGTCAGGGATGTCGGCTGAGGCTGAGTCGGAATTCTCCGTGGTTCTGCCCAGATGAGGCCTCCCTCTAGTTGAGGCTCCAAGCCCTGCGCAAATAGGAAAGTCACCTTCCCGGCAGCAATGACTGCCTCCCCCTGGATTTCCTGCCAAACCTGTTGGAGCCACAAAGCCCAGCCCCGTAGTCATCAAACGGTGCTTAGTGGCAGGGTTGCCGCACGCTGCGGAGACCTGGGGAACATGTTGCCTGCCTTTTTAAAGGCAGAGTGGGGGTTGCATGGGAATTATTTACTCTCTTTTCGATATCTGGATTTAGAAAACATTTCTTTCTGACCTTGTGTGAGTAAATCCCTTTTTTTGTGTATTGAACGAACAGAATCCCTTTCTCTGTTAGGTCACCCAGATGTCTGCCGAAATTGTTGCTTGCTTGCTTGCTTGTTTTTTTATTAAATGTTTATGTTGTAGAATGTTCTAGCGACATACAATAAAACCTGTTTAACTAATTAGCTGGGGCAATTCAGGCCCAAATGAGGCCTTTTTTGAAACAGGAAGTGACTTCCACCCTGGGGCCTAAAATGGCCCGGGGGGGCCCAAACCAAAGATAAAAGGTTGGGGGTTTTTTGTGGGAGGAGTAAGTATTTGTGGGGAGATGCAGCCGTCCAAGGTCTGCTGAGAATGCTGAGTGCCGTCTGTGTTCAGGAAGGAAGGGCCATGGCTGGTGGACTTCTCAAAGATGTTCCCAAGTGCCCAGAGCTGTGGGATCTCCCTGGCCTCTTGGGGACCCCCAACCAGAGCACCTTCTCTCCTGGGAGAATCAGAGTCATCCTGGGTCGCTTAAAAGTCCTCCACACAGGTCACAACACAGCATTTAATTTGTTAGGGTTTGGCCCAGAGTGTGAATTCAGATGCGTCTGTCATGAAATGTCTTCTTGCAGAGAGAAATACTCTTTAGAGCAAGAGATCCGAGAGAGGGAAGGGGCAATCCGCCAGAAAACCACTGAAGTCCAGGTAATGGGGGGTGAGGGTAGTGGCGTTTCTCCCCCCGTTCTTGGCCATTCTACAGAAAAGCAGGCTGCCAAAGGCCTGGCTCCTCTTTAGCCAAAAGCCAGGGTTGGATGGCCATGGGTGTTGGTGACACCCACCTCGGGTTTTAGTCATCGGCTACCCCAGCAGAGAAGCTGGGTTTCTCCATTTTCTTTTCTTTTTCTCCTTTTTTTCTCCATTTTCTCCTTTTCTAATTGTTGTTGCTATTTGGGCCCTCGGAACTTTGCAAAAAAAAGAGGGGGGTCCCCCCTCCAGTTGCCTGCTCTCTTGTCCCAGAAGAGGAAGAGGAAACGGGGAGCTTGGGGCTCAATTACCCCACGGCCTGTGACTTCCCTGCCCCCTCCGCCATGGTCTTGTGCTCCCGTGTCCCCCTCCCTGCCCTTGGGGGGAGGCAGGAAAGCTGCCCCTTGGTTTCTATCTTGGGCCCCATCTCTTCTTGGCCCTTTTGGTCCACCCAGGGGTCTTCCCAGTGGCTCGGCCCCTCACTGACAGGCATCTCCGTCTCCAGGAGCTGCAGAATGACTTGGACCGGGAGACCAGCAGCCTGCAAGAGCTGGAGGCCCAGAAGCAGGACGCCCAGGGCCGGCTGGACGAGATGGACCAGCAGAAGGCCAAGCTGCGGGACATGCTGAGTGACGTCCGGCAGAAGTGCCAGGAAGAGAGCCAGGTGGTAAGTGTGGGGGGGGCAGATGCCAGCCTCTCCTCTCCTGGGGTCCCATGTCTCTGCCCCTTGTTCACACTAACAGGATTCACCACTGTTGGGTTGGAGGTGTGTGTGTAAAAACTCTCAGCCACATAGCAGAGTCCGTAAGGCCAGGAGGAGCGCCGCGTCGGCACCGACCCAAAGCTTGCCGTCTCGTCTCACATTCTCTCTGTGCAGCATGTGCACCGTGTTGCCCGAAAGCGATGAAGCCCAGGGGTGGGATGTGAGGGCCCCGTGCCTTCCTCTGCTTCCGGCTCCAAAGGGTGCCCCCTCTCAAATACCCAAGCTCTCCAGCCTCATAGCCCCACACTCCTTCGTGAATTTATCCAATCCTCTTTTAGTGTTCTCCGGGTTGGCAGCAATTGCTGCGTTTTGTGGCAGGGAGTTCCACAGGCCAACTCTGGGCCACCTTGAATCCTGG
The DNA here is from genome assembly GCA_030412105.1 of Cyclura pinguis. Lineage (NCBI taxonomy): Eukaryota > Metazoa > Chordata > Lepidosauria > Squamata > Iguanidae > Cyclura > Cyclura pinguis. Next base: position 7,917,435 of record CM059614.1, on the reverse strand, counting down.
CGTAATTTCATCCCACCACCCTGTTAATGCCCCCTTCCCTTCCTTGAACGCTGCCGCCACTGCCTTTCCTCTCCAGGCAGCTGCTCCGGCCCCCCTCGAGGGTTCGGTTGGCACTCTTTGGGCACGGCCTTCACTCTCTGGCATCCTCTTGGAACGTGTGGACAGGGACCAAAGACCTTCAGCCGCGGTTGCGTCCAGCAGTGGCAGACGGCTGCTTTTCTCAGGGCCCGGCTGCAATCAACACTGTGTTGGTTCCTGTTTGTTTCAGATTTCATCGTTAAAAATGCAGATCCAGTCCCAGGAGTCAGATCTCAAGTCCCAGGAGGACGATATCAATCGGGCCAAAGCAGAACTGAACCGGCTGCAGCAGGAAGAGACCCAGTTGGGGCAGAGCCTCCAGGCTGGGAAGGTGCAGCTAGAGACTATCATCAAGTCGCTGAAATCCACTCAGGAGGAAATCAATCAGGTAATCATGGTGGTCTGCTGGTGTAGTGTCGTGGTTTCAGACAAGGAGAGAAGGGTTTCCTTCTCTGCTTGGCCCCAGAATCTGCTACGATAGGGTCGCTTTAGGGTTGCCATAAGTTGGAAACAACTTGAAGGCCCGCAGCAACAACTACGGCCATTTCCGCACTAGACTGTTACAGTGCTATCATTCTGCTTTCAACATCCTGTGGAATCCTGGGGCTTGCAGTTTAGGGAGGGGCCTTTGAGGATAGCCTTTGTGGATGGCCTTTGAGGTCCCTCCCTAAACTGCAAACCCCAGGATTCTGTAGGATGTTGAAAGTGGAACGATAGCACTATAATAGTCCAGTGCGGAAATGGCCTACAACAGTGGTGGGACCCATTTCTCCTTCTCTCTCCTGCCCTTCCTCTTGGTAGACATCTTTGGCCTGGACAAGTCAGATTTCTCTGGGGCAAATAGAGCAGCGGGGCAGTGGTCGGGGCGGAACAGTGTACTTGCTCACTCACTTTTTTAGAAATTATTTTATTTGACTGTATCTTGCCTTCCACCCCAAACTGGGGCTCAGGGCAGCTGATAACAAGATTAAAAACACACAAAAAGTATAGTCAAAAAACAATGAATTATAGTGTTTAGATACGGTGAAACAAATTTCAATACTAGAACATGCTCTTAGAGTTTGATGATGTTGTTTTCCTCAACTTTAGAACAATTCTGTTTGAAGGGGAAAGCTGAGAATCAGTATAAGAAGCATGTATTGTTAAGGATTAATTGCGTCCTTCTGGGGACCCAAACAAATTTGTCAGAAGTGTTCTTGAAGCAAGTTGCGCCTGATGCGCCTGACGTGGATCCAGCTTTCTTCTTCCCTGTGTATCTTTGTGCTTCATGGCCACCTAAGGGTGCTTTCCAAATATCCGCCTGCAGTCCAGCTCTCTTTTAACAGCTGAAGAAGCCAGAAGCCAAAGTATTTTGTCAGTTACGAAGTTGAGGTGGTTAATCACTGAAAGAAATGTATTTGTATACGGTCGCCATTCCATATTCATGCATTCAACTTTTGCAGGTTTAAATATTTGCAGATTATTTGCCCCCCTCTCTGCTGCTGCTCTCGGCCATTTTTAACAGGGGCTTACAAGCCCCACCCTGCGTTTGCCGTCTCTCCGGAGTGACAGGACTGGGAATGCGAGACAAGGCTTGTAATTACCTATTAAAAATGGCAGAGGGCAGTAGCGGAGGTGCCATTCCCCACCGGCTTTGCCTTGTGAAGGAAACACATCACAGGCAGGACCCGGTGGCTGCAGTGCTACGGTATTGCGGGCTGTCCATTGGAACCCATGGCGGGCTGAATCTGCAGATTGTCCTTCTTTGTTTGTTAAATACGACTGGTGGGGGCCTAGAGGTGCAGCGTTTCCACTTTTGCAGGGGTCCTCTGCCCCTAACCTTGATGAGTGGGGAGGGACAACCGGAGAGCTCCAAATTGGAGACTGCATCTTGGCATTCAGATCTCTCTTCGCTCTTCTGACCTTCCCAAAACCTCCTTGGGGCCTCTGGCCATTTCGGGGGGCAGCAGGCCAGCCCTCCTCACACCGGCAGCCCCAAGGAGCTCCCAGGGAGACCGGTGGGCTTGCTCCTAGCGGCTTTCTCTCTGGGGTCCTCATGTTCCCTTCCCTGCCCAGGCCAGGAGCAGGCTCTCCCAGCTGCAAGAGAGCCACCGGGAGGCCAACCGGAGCATTGAGCAGTACAACGAGGCCCTGAACGGCATCCACCAGGGGGGCAGCATGACGAACCTGGCCGATCTCAGCGAGGGCTCGGCAAAGGCCGGCGGCTTCGGAGCTTTGGTGAGGAGCCGCGTGGGGCCCAGGGCCGGTTTTGAGGGGTGGGAGTTGCGCAGGGGGAGGGAGAAGGGGCTCCTCCCACTGAGCATCACAGCCCACCCTCTCCACTGGCAGCTGCCGCAGAATCATAGAGTTGGACGAGACCACGAAGGTCGTCCGGTCCGGCTCTTCGGTCCGTCCCTCAGCTGGCCTCCCCAAGGGAATATGGCCCTCGGGCACAAAGAGGGGCCCCATCCCTGCTTCAGGAGAGTGTTGGAGCTTCGGGAAGTTACTTCTTTGGATTGTCACTCTCAGCCGAGTGGGGGATCTCGGGGGGAGGGCATTAAAAAACAAGTCTCTGGCCTCTTGTGGCATTTCTCAGCTGAGGACGGGACTCAGACTTTCCTTTAGGAGGGGCCCTTATAAGGTGAGGGGGGCAGCTGCAGTTGGGGTGGCACATTGCTTTCCCTGGTGACCCTGGGAGCAGCAATCCCCAGCTGTGCTCCCCTCCCCCTTTTCTTAAACTGTTTTTATTGTAAGATTTTGGTTTCACCATGTTTTGCAGGGGGCAGCTGGGCTGTTTTACGCACAGGAGAACGGAAAGGAGAAGTCAACTTCTGGTTTACTTCCTGCCTGAAAAAAAAGGCCTCTCCTGAGCTTAAAATAGACACAGCCAAAATGCGGGGACATTTAAAAAAAAAAATGGTGGGTGTAAAGTTCGACCCCTTGGTGGCCTCAAAAAGAGCCGCCAGGAGGCCTGTTTTTCTAAAAGCCTTACAATTTATGGGTGGCGGTGGCAGAGAAGATATTATTGCGGATTTAAGAGGTTCCTTTCTACCCATAAAAAGTGTAAAACGGCCTTCACTGAAATGGCTGCTGGAGCAGCGGGGTTTGTGGGCGGGTGGGGGGCCTTTGGCCTGCTGACCCCAGCCCCTCCCTTTGCGATTGCAGGACGACCCCTTCAAGAGCAAGGCCCTCCTGTTCAGCAGCACGGGGGCCCAGGAGTTGCCCCCCGACCCCTTCCACGCCGAGGACCCCTTCAAAGGCAGTAAGGATGAGCGGTGGGAGGCGACAGTCCTCCAGTGGGGCAGGCAGGAGGTCCGGCGAATTCAGCCCCTTTCTTTTTCTGTTTTGCCTAGGTGACCCGTTTCAGAACGACCCCTTTGCAGAGCAGCCCCCGGCAGCCTCAGGTGAGAGAGAGAGAGAGTCCCACATCCCCACTACTGGGTCTTTTTTCTTTCAAGGTTCAGATCGACAGTGGTTGATTTGCTCGAAAATGGTGTGTTATGCCTCTGGGCCAGAGTGTGTATATGGAACAAACTGAGGGACCTGGTTGTGTCTTCCTTTTCCCTTGTTCCTCCCCTAAATATGTGGTAACCTCCTTGTTGAAAGAAGGCAGGCTCCTCAATGGGGTTTGCGTTGGTGTGTTTCTGCCATGATAGCCATGTTTGAATATTTGAAGGGATGCCATGTAGAGGAAGGAGAGGGCTTGTTTTCTGCTGCTCCAGAGGCCAGGACAAGGAGCAATGGATTCAAGCTGCAGGAAGGGAGATTCCACCTGAACCTCAGGAAGAACTTTCTGACAGTCAGGGCTGTCCGGCCGTGGAATACGCTGCCTCGGAGTGTGGTGGAGTCTCCTTCTTTGGAGGTTTTTAAGCAGAGGCTGGATGGCCATCTGTCGGGAGTGCTTTGAGAGTGTTCCTGCATGGTAGGGGGTTGGACTGCATGGCCCCTGTGGTCTCTCCCAATTCTACATTTCTATTATTCTATGATTCTGCCGTCATCTAAAGACTCTTCTGCTGGCCCAGTTCATTGACTGGTCTCCTGACTGTTCATGTTGTTAATTTCTTGCTTTTTAATGAATGAGTGGTTGGAATTGAATGTTTTGTTGATTTGGTTATTATTTGATCCAGTTATTACTTTTTTATTTTTAGCAATCAGTTTTATTGTATCTGTTCTCGCTATACTTCCCTTTGAGATGTTTTCAAATATAAAGGGCATTTCTAATCTTGTTAACGTACCTTCCCAAAGCAGATGAGGTGGGGGGCAGAATGAGATCTGATGATGGTTCTTTATCAGCAGGTCGATACAAGATGATGATTTAAGCAAATTAATGAAGAGTAAAACAGGGGAACATGAAAATAGCCTGTGAAACAATCTCTCAGTGTTAAAGCTTGCTTTCCTTTTTCATTCTCAGCCCCAAATTGTTGTTTGATATTTGCTGGCACTGAAACCCAAGAGGAAATTGGGGGTCCCTCTTGGCTCCCTCAGCCCACCTGCTCTCTGCACTGTTGCCATGCATTGCTGTTAATTCCCCGTCTTGAACTCTCTCTGGACAGATCCATTCGGGGGGGATCCTTTTGAAGAAAGTGACCCCTTCCGGGCTTCCGCGCCTGAAGATTTCTTTAAGAAGGCCGAGAAGAGCGATCCGTTTACTTCAGATCCGTTCTTGCAAAATCTTGCACTGCCCTCGAAAGTAAGGAGTGTTTTTGTGTCCATGCTATATCATTTCATTTCTGGGTTTATTTAGGAATTCTGTTATTCAGTCTTCTGGACTTCTCAACTGCCTGGCAGGACAATCTTCCTCCCACCTCCCTGCAATGAAATTGCAAATGTATCATCACCATCATTAACTGGATTTAGGTTCCTGCCTTTCTCCCAAGGGCTGAAGCAGCACAGAAGAGGATTAGAGGCTTCTCCCACTTATCTGAGAGGTCAGGGACCAGAGTACTGTCAGAAAATGGAATTGATTGAAAAACAGAATGCATGTACTGTGCCACAGGGAGCACGAAGGACTCGTGGAGGCTCACGTGGGACTTGCAAAGTCTCTCAGCTGTCCTGATGCCTTCTTCCTCACTCCCGGCTCCCCTTGCAAGTGAGAGAAAACAGTCCCAAGTGAGCCTCCACAGAACAAGAATTCATGAAAGAGCGGACTCCCCATCAAATTAATAGAACTCATCATTGATTCGGAAGCGTTGACAGAGCGAGTCGTCAAATCAACGGGCTGTCAGAAAGCCAGGGCTTCCTGTAATCGAAAAGGATATGGATAAAAACAAGGGAGGTGGTGGGAGCAATCTAGCTGCGCCATTAGTTCCAAGCCACGGGCAGAGGTGTGAACTGCAATAATAGTTTCTTGGCATATAACTCATATTTGCACGCAAGTTTTCCACACAGCTGACTAAAGAATCATCCTTCGAAATGACTTTTACATCAAGAGAAGTGACTTTTGGAGAAGCAGAGTTTCTGCTTTGACCCCTTAAGGGCAGTGGCCGGACAATCCTGTTACATCTCCCCTAACCCTGGGAAGGGTGACCATTTCCACATTTTTTGATATCCCATCGCGCTTGGATTCCAGCACACGCACCCCACCAAAAGGGTATGCCTGTAGAATAATGGATTGCACCCAAAGAAGTGGGGAATCTTTCCTTTTCATACTAAAACAGACTGATGTGTGCCTCTCTTTGAACACAAATGAACGCAGACTCCAAACTGACGGCTGGATTTCAACCTTTGCTTGGAAATGGGCCCGTAGGCTGCGTGGTTGTTTCCAAATAGGTGACATGGGGGGTGCTGTGATTGCCCCTGTCAGTAACTGAGTAGGCAGAGAAAGTTACCTTTTCTTTTTTTCTTTTTAACTATAACTGGATCCCCGAAACTGGCATGACTATGGCTGGGAAGGGGATTTGGGATCTGTAATCTGCTAGGTGAAGTTTAACCTACAAGAAGTTTCAGGTGGGCTTCCAAGGCGGCCCTAGAGGGAGCCAGGGGCTGGTTGGGGTTACACCTGTCTTCAGGAGGAGCTTTGAAGCGTTTCTCTTGGTGCGCACACACACAAATATTCGTCTGTGTGCTGGGAAGGGTCTGTGCCCCCTGGCAGTCTTCTCCCTCCTGAGCCTTTTCTGACCTTTTCGTCTGCTTTATTCCTTTAGCCAAACTTTTTTGAGAACGATGATCCTTTCCTGTCCTTGAGCTCATCGAAAGTGCCAGGTGAGAAGCGGGGGTGCCCTGGTGCTGGATCGGGCCCACCCAGGGCAGAGTCATAATTGTCCTTCTGTGTCTCCTTTTGGCAAAGCTTTTGGATTTATTCAGCTGGGCCTGAGGAATGGGAGGAGGTTGTCAGTGGGAGCTCACTGCTGGGGGGCACGGGGAAGAGGTGTCTTGTGAGATTCTTGGGTGGGAGGCGAGTGGCAGCCGCAGTGGTGGGCAAGATCTATGGCACGTTGGCTTGTCTGGCACAGACCCTGACAGTGAGGTCTCTGCTCTGCGGCCTTTTGGTTTCTAGATCCTTTTGGCACCTTGGACGCCTTCGGCAGCAGCGCCTTCAGCGGCGGAGGGGGAAGCAGCGGCAGCGAAGGCTTTGCAGATTTCAGTCGGATGTCCAAGGTGGGTTTTCTCCCCGCGAACTCTCCCCTCCGTGGCACCAGGCCCTTCAGTGACTGTGGTCGGGAAGAAAACGGTTTTGCCTTGGAGAGTTCACTGAGCACGCTGGTAGGAAAAAGGGGCCTGGAGGAGGCAGTGGTGGCCGCTTTGCCAACGAGTCTCTTCTGTTCTGGCCCAGGAGCTCCCTCCTGGTCCTCTTGGCCTGGCTGGCCAGCAGGTCCCTCCTTGGCTGTGAAACTTGCAGCCGGGCAGAAAGGCTGTTCTTCCTCCTGTTCCTCAGCCCAGCCTGCTTCACAGGGCTGTTGTGCATATGAAAGGTGATAGGGAGATGTCAAACAGACATAGTTTGAAGACTCTGCAAGGAGCCCACCGTTCCTCCCACTGGGCACAGAAGTGGTGCTTCTGCGAGTTGCTGCACTAGCAAAACAGCCCGAAGGAGTGGCCGGCTTGCCTCTGTTCTCTCAAAACTCTCCCACGCTGTGGTTCTTCCTCACCCTTTGGGAGTCCACCTTCCTTGATCTGCAAGAAAACCATTCAACTCCAACTCTGTTCTGTTTTTAAAAGCAATGAGGGTGAAAAGGGGAGTCCAGTTAGCCAGTTTCTGGGCAAAATTTTGATGTGTGCAGTGATGTGGAGGCTCAGTGGCCGCCCTGAGCGTCCCAAGCAGATGGCCCTAAATTCAGCCCCGTCCCCCACTCCAGTCCCCAAAAAGGCTCTTGGGTAGGAGGAGGTAGGAAAGTTGCTGCCTGCCCCCACCCCCAGCAGAGACAGTGGAGAGGTCCAGCCCATTGTCTCCTCCTGGAGGGCCCCCCTTTGTAAACAGGGCAGGGGTATGCCAGCACGCTCCATTTTTGGTGCACGGTGCAGCAAGATAGCCCATTGGTTCCTGACCTTGAGCCCCCTTGCACATTAGCCAGGTAGGTGGGGGACCTTCCAGGGCTTGAAGTCCAACAACCTCTGGAGGGCCCACGGCTAAGAATTGCCACAGTATAGGGTGGGGGGTGCCTCCTGCCTGCCACTGTCTACCTCCGGCTCCCAGGGAACCAGAAAGCCTCTCTTGCTTTACAGGAAGTCCTCCTGCCCCCCCCCCCCGGCCAGGCCTGGGGCAGACTCTTCTCACTTGCCAGGGCAAGCTTTGGGGTCTTGGTGAGCGGAGGGAAGCACCACTGCCCCAGCTACTGCCCTGCCATCAGGGCTCGGTGTGTTGCTGGGTGTTTATTTCTGCTGTCTGCAACTGGGGCCTGGTGAAGGAGCAGCGTGTGTGCGTGCGCATCTGTCTCTCGTCTGTACGTGCACACACTCACAATCTATTCCCCTGGAAGAAACATAATGCTAGCCTTGGGCCTAAATCCACGCAGGCCCAGGCAGTCTGTGACCTGGCGTGTGCGCCTCCGATTGGCCCAGGGGGTTGCTGCCATCAGGGCTGTTTAGCACAGCAGGATTGTCCTTTAGAAAGAGTCTTTGTTTACGAGACCCCCAGAGTCCCACGGCTGGGCTCTGCAGTCAAAGAGTGGCTGAGCTGGAGCCCGGTCCAGGCAGGGCCAGGAGACTCCCCACTCTCCTTGCCTGCCTGGGGGAGCCTCCGTTGGCCGGCTGGTGCGTCCCTTCTCTCTTTCTCCCTCTCTCTCGGCCCTGACAGCTGGTCTTTCTCCTGCAGCCTCCAGCCTCCGACCCGTTCTCGTCCTCCTCTTTCGGAGGAACCGGGTTCCCGGATGACCCTTTCAAGAGTCAAGCAGACACTCCTGCACTCCCGCCAAAGAAGAACATGCCTCCACGGCCCAAGCCGCCCAGTGGTAAGTTGCCCTGTCTCTGGGGGCCTCTGGGAAGGGACCCTTGGCTGTGGGAGGCCAGCTTCTCTTCTCTCTCCCCACTCTTTCTCTTCTCCTGTTTGCACTCAGAGGTGGCCACGATTGGGGGATCTATGCAGATCATGTTGGGGGTGGAGAGGGAGGCTGAAGCTGCTGCACCTGGGCAGAACCACCTCTCCTTCTCCTGACAAGAAAGGCTTGGGGCTGCCTCTCACGTCCCGCCCCAGAGTTGCCAAGGATGCTCTTCCTCTTGTCACCCTCCACCACACACCTTGCTTCCTCTCCTGTATTATGTGACCCAAACACAATGTGCCTCCTCCCAGAATATTACTGTGTTTTGCTCTGCTGCAAAGCTGCCCCCCTCTACTGCGGCAGGGACAGGAAAGCGAAGTTTCGAACACACATTTCTAGAAGCAGTTGGGGAGCAAGTTCCCCGTGTGCTGCTTTGGGCCCGGAGCATTGGCACTTTTCTTGACCTCAGAGTTCATGGCTGCCAGAGCATCCTTGCCCGGTTGTCTATCTTTGCGCTTTCCCCCTTGGCTGAGGTGGAGGGGAGGGAAGGGGCAGGCCTTCCACGCTGGTCGAACGTGCCACCTCTCTGCTTCCAGGCTCTGAAGAAAGACTTCAGAGCCTTTTGTGCCTGCAGACGGTCTGGTTGCCGGCCCGCGTTCCTCGGGCCTTGTGGGCATTACGCGTCCTCCTTGTATTGGGAGCTGCCCAAGTCCATCTGTTAAGAGGAGGAGGAGCACCTTGAAAGTTCAAACAGATTATTAGGAGTGCATTTAGCGGGCATTATGTGTGTATGTGTGTGTGTGTGTGTGTGCGTTTTCGCTGGTGATAAGGGATCTTCTTGGCTCTTACCACCAACGGGCTTCTAGGTAAAAGTTGTTGTGCATCAAAAGAAAGAAAGAGATTTTTTTCTAAGCACAGGAAGTCTGTGTGGGTGTCAGTGATTGCAAGACCGCTCCGTGCTGCTCCTGCACTGCTCAGATCGTGGGACCAACTGCAATGGAGCCCCACCCAACCAGCCACTTCCTCTCGGCGCGGTTAGAGCAGCACCACTCACCAGCAATAGCAGCGGGCAAAGCCCCGGCTCCTCTCCCTGGGGAGCCACCTTTGCTCACCTGGTGGCCAGGGCAGAGAGCGGTGGGGTGGCGGGCAGTGGGGCTGCAGCGCCCCATGCCATCATCCCCCAGGCACCCGGTTGGCACCTGCTGGTGCTTTGCGTTCCCGTACGTGTCACTGAATCCTAGAGCCAGGATTGGGCCTTCAAGTCCAATTTCCTGCTCAGTGCAGGAGCTCCCGCTGGAGACCCTCAGAAGCAGGCTGCTCCGCAGCCGTATTCTGAAGAAGGAGACCCTCCCATCTCCCCAAGCATTTGGTTGCATTGCCCTACCATTTTTACCATCTAGAAGTTGCTTCTAATCTTCAGCTGAAATCTACCCTCCTCTCTCTTTAAACCTAGAGGTCCTTCCTCTAGGGCAGCAGAGAAAAACCTGCTGCCTGCTCTCTGTAACAAGCCTTGAGGCAGATAAAGGAGGCAATCCTGTCACCGCTCATTTTTCTCGTCACCGGGCTGAATGTGCCCAAATCCCTCAACCTTTCTTCATGTGTTTGCTCTCCGCGCCTCTTAACCTTTTCATTGCCTCCTCTGAACCTGCTCCAGCTTAGAATCATAGAATCCTAGAGTCAGAAGAGACCCCAGGGGCCATCGAGTCCAACCCCCTGCTACGCAGGGACACCCATCAAAGCATTTCCCACAGATGGCCATCCAACCTCTGCTTAAAAACCTCCAAAGAAGGAGACTCAACCACACTCCATGGAGGCAGCATATTCCACTGCCGGACAGCTCTGACCATCAGGGAGTTCTTCCCGAGGCTCAAGTGGAATCTCCTTTCCTGCAGCTTGAATCCATTGCTCCTTGTCCTAGTCTCTGGAGCGGTAGAGAACAAGCCTGCTCCCTCCTCAACACAACATCCCTTCAGATATTTAAACATGGCCATCATGTCCCCTCTTAACCTTCTCTTCTGCAGACTAAACATACCCAGCTCCCTAAGGCGCTCCTCATAGGGCATGGCCTCCAGACCCTTCACCATTTTGGTCGCCCTCCTCTGGACACGTTCCACCTTGTCAACATCCTTCTTGAATCGAGGCACCCAGAACTGGACACAGGATTCCAAATGAGGCCTAACCAATGCAGAATAGCATGGTACCATTACCTCCCTCGATCTAGACACCATACTCCTATTGATGCAACCAAGAATCGCGTTGGCATTCTTGGCTGCCGCGTCACACTGCTGACTCATGTTCAGCTTGTGATCTACCAAGACTCCTAGATCCTTTTCAGACGTGCTGCTATCCAGCCACGCGTCCCCCATCCTATACTTGCAACTTTCATTTTTTCCGCCAAAGTGCAGGACCCTACTCTGTTGAAATTCGTTTTGCTAGCTTTGGCCCAGCTCTCCAATCTGTCAAGGTCATATTGAAATTTGATCCTATCCTCTGGCGTGTTAGCAACCCCTCCCAGTTTGGTGTCATCTGCAGATTTGATGAGCATGCCCTCTATTCCTTCATCCAAATCATTGATGAAGATCTTGAATAGCCCTGGGCCCAGGACAGAACCCTGAGGCACCCCACTAGTCCCTTCTCTCCAGGATGAAAAGCAGCCATTGGTGATCACCCTTTGGGTTCGGTCGGTCAACCAATTACAAATCCGCCTAACAGTATCCCTGTCCAGCCCGCATTTTACTAGCTTCTTTGCAAGAATGTCATGTGGAACTTTGTCAAAGGCCTTACTGAGGTCAAGATATGCTACATCCACAGCGTTCCCTTCGTCTATCAAGCTTATAACCCTATCATAAAAAGAGATAAAATTTTAAAATTGTCTGTATCCTTCTTAAAATGAGCACCCAGAACTGAGTGCCATACTCTAAATGAGGCTTGACTAGTGCAGAATATGCTGAAAACTATGCGTCTGTTAATGCAGACTAGGATAGCATTTGCCTTCTTTGCTGCAGCATCACACTGCAGCCTCATGTTCCACTTAACGATCAACAGTAATCCCGTGGTCCTTTTCACATGTATACTGCTAAATCACGTATCCCCCATCTCATACCCAGGCATTTGTTTTTTGTGGCCTAAATGTAGAATTTTTTATTTGTTTCTTTCATTTCAGTCTCTTAATTTCAGCTCAGTTTTATAGTTTATCAAGATCCTTTTGAATTCTGTTCCTATCTTCCAGTGTGTTAGCTACCCTTCAGTCTTTTTTATCATCCACAACTTTGATAAGGGTTCTGTCTATCCCATCATCTAAGTCAATGATAAAAATGTTGAAAAGCAATGACTCCAGGACAGAGCTCTGTGGTTCCACTCAAGACTCCCCTCCATTTTGAAGCATAGCCATTGATGACGATTTTTTGAATATGGCTTTCCAACCAATTATGGATCCACTGAACAATGTTTCCATGCATCCCACATTTAATTTGTTTGCTAATCAAAATACAGTGGGAACTTTGTCAAAGGCTTTGCTGAAATCCAGGAAAATGACATCTACAGCATTCCCACGATTGTCTGAACTAGTGACCCAGTCAAAGAAAAGGTATAAGATTAGAGTGACAGGATTTGTTCTTGATAAACCAGTGCTGCCTCCTACTAATCACTGCATTATTATCCAGGTACTGGCAAACAGATGCTTTTATGACTGTCCTAATATTTTTCCTGGTATTGAGGTCAGGCTGACTGGTCTGTAGTTCCCCTGCCTTTATTTTATTTTGTTTTTATTTTTCACCCTTTTTGGAGAGCAGGACAATGTTTCCCTTCCTTCAATCTCTGGTACCTCACCTATTCTCTAAGATTTCTCAAAAAATGAGAGCACGTGGTTCAGAGAATACATCGGCAAGTTCGTTCAGTATTCTGGGATGCAGTTTCTCCAGCCCTGCAGATTTAAACTCGTTTAGGTTCACTAGCTGAAACATTACTAAATTGATTCCTGACAAGCTTGATTTGCAATCGAGATGCCTTGCTAAGGTCTCTGCTAGTGCATGGAAGCAAAATTGGTGTTGAGCAGTTCTGCTGTTTCTCTGTGATCTGTTAACATTTTGTCATCTGCACTGAGCAGTGGTCTCACTGCCTCCTTGGTCACTCTCTTGCTTCAAACCCATCTGAAAACCTTCTTTTTTTCTTGCTTCCTCCTTCCCTAGCTAGTCTGAGAGCATTTTGAGTTTTAGCTTTCCGTAACACTGTTCCTGCAAGCTTGGGCTAAACGTCTGTATTCTTCCTTGGTGATGTGTCCTTCTTTCCATTCTTCGTACATGCTTGTTTTTATTTTCACTTCCTCCTCAAGTTTATTGTGCAGCCACATTGGCTTTTTCAGATGTTTTCCACCGTTCTTCTTCCCTGGATTGTGCTTTTTGCAATTCCTTCTTCGTGATCTTCCACCGTTGCTGGGTGTCTTTTTCCTTTCGTGTGTCTAGCCATGGGATTCTACCCAAAATTTCCCCAAGCTTGGCAAAATCAGCTTTCCTGAAATCCAGGGTCTGTGTTTGACTGTACTCTTCATCGGCTCGTACCCACAGTTGTGAATTCTAGCATTACACGGTCGCTTCCTCCTGAAGGTGCCAGCGACTATGACTCCAATGAGCAACTCGTCCCTCTGGGTTAGGATCAAGTTCAGGGTTGCCAATCCTCTTGTTCCCTCCTCCACATTTCAAAATAGGAAATTATCTGCAGGGCATATCACGAATTTGACGCTCGAGTCTGTGCTTAGTAGAATTAATCTCCCAGCAGACGTCGGGGTCATTGGAGTCCCCGAAATGAAATTAGTTCTTGTATCTTTGGAATCATACTGTATCTTTGAGACTTCTGAGATTGGTTTCAGAAAAAGCGTCCTCCACCACCTTGTCCTGGTGGCCTGTAGTAGACTCTGAAGTCAAAGCGGGAGCTCCCAAAGTGTTTGCTGGTTCAGACGTGAGGCCAGGCTGTGGTTTGGATCACACGCCCTCTCCATGTTGGCGGACAACCGGTGCCAGCAGGAGCCCCCCAGTTGGCCTAGCCCGTGGGGAGGGGAGGTGGGAGCTGCAGACCGGCCATGTCAGCAAGGTGTACGGCTCCCTACCCTGCTTGTGGTATCCCGGTGGCAGCCGGAGCCCCCTTCCCCGAGTCAGTTTGGGTGCCGGCTGCAGACCCTGTGAGTGGTTGTGCAGTGAGGCCCAAAGGGAGGCAGGTGCGGGTCTGTGTCTATATTTGGGTGTGTTGGCTCAATCTCTGTGATGTATGAGCTTTGGCACCTGGGGCGGGGGGCTTTGAGACGGAAACCCAGGCCGTGCCCAGCTTTGGAGCCATTGGAGGTCAGCTTTAAAACAACAGGCATGTTTAAAACAACATGCACAAAGAGAGGCACGGTTGAGCCACCTCCTCCTCCTAATGGTGGTGGTTGTCACCATTTTCCTTTTCCGGCTTCTTGCAGGCAAAACACGCTCTTGCTTGCTGAGAATCTGCTTCTGCGGAGTTGGCACCTTGTCTCTTGGTTAACACCTCTGCTCTTCAGCTGAGGTCTTGGCCTCTGTTCTCACGCCACTGGAGAGCATTTTCTCAGTGGCTGAAATGCCAGGAAGGGGGAGGCAGAAGCCCCCTTCCCGCCCCACTGTGGGACGGCCCCCGTACTGGCCTCACCGTCTGCATCAGGCAGTAAAACCATTCCTCCTTCCTTTTAGGGCCTACCTGGGCTGACAGTTCAGTATGCAGGTTTCCAAGTTTTGCAGGACACTTCCTGCACTCAGGGAACGAAGATTTTTCTCTGTTTCTTAAATTGTGGGTGGAGTCGGTCTTTTCTGTAGTTGTTGTTGTTTTTTTTAAGACTGCAGCCCCTGTGAACCGGCCGCCTTCTGCAGAGCAATTGCTAAATGGCAAGAGGGGGTGGCGTTTGTGAGCACCTCAGGATCAGCTGGCTCCTTTGGACCTAAGTGGGGCGGGGAGAGTCAAAGTCACAACAGCCTTGGCGGGAAGGGTGGGCCCTGGGTGCAAAGCCTGACTTCTGCTTTTTGAAGCCAGCAGTTGTCCAGCTGCTGCAGGGACAGGAACTTGAACAGCTTTTAGGAATCCTGGTCTTGGGGGGATCCAAAGGGGAGGTGGCAGAAGCAGGGCAGGCGCTGGCGTCGTACTGGGAGGGGTCCTCCAACGTCTCCCTATGGCCTCAGGGACTGCATCATCCCTTTTCCCTGGGCTGGGCCGGCAAGCGTCAAAGTCCAAAACCTCTGACGTGCTGGTGTCTCCCCCCTCCCAAGTCCAGAGGCCTTGCAGGCCAGCTGGCGGTCCGCCCTTGCCAACCGCTGCTTCCCCCTCTGGTGGGAATCACACTCCTGCCCCTGCCAGAGGATGGGCATCAGTTCCACCCATTGCTGGGCTGTCCCAGCAAAGGAAGGAGAACCACCCCCTTCCCCGGAGTTGAGCAGAGGCCCCTTTGCCAACCATGTTTTGGCTGTGGGGGGGGGGGGGGAGAGGAGGAAGAGGAAGAGGAGGAGGAGGAGGAGGACTCTCTTGGGAGGAGCAAAAGCCACAGCACCCCTTGGGTCCTAGCAGAGCCCCCAGGGCCCTATCCGCCCAGGGGGCATTGTTCCCCCTTTGTGGGGTTGGGGGGCGAGGGGGCTTTTGCCCCCTTCCATTCTTCCTTCCTTCTTTCCCTGGTGAGTAACCTCTCCTCTCTTCCTTTTGTTCCCCCCTTCCTTCTCTCTCTCTCTCTCTCTCTTTCTCTTTCTCTCTCTCTCTCAACCTTTTCCAGGTAAAAGTCCTCCCGTAAGCCACCACGTGGGGTCTTCCGATTTTGCCAAGCCCCCCGACCCGTTTCAGCCGTTCGGGGCTGACAGCAGTGACCCCTTCCAGAGCACAAAGGGGTTTGGGGACCTATTTAGTGGAAGAGACCTGTTTGCTCCTCCCCCCCTGCCCCCCTCCTCCTCCTCCTCCTCCTCTTCCTCCTCCTCTGCGAGGAAGGCTTCCAAAGAGCCCGCCCGGGGCTTTGCGGACTTCAGCTCAGTAAGTGCCGTTCCTTCTCTCTGGCTCTGAACAAAAACCAGCCGCCGCCACTGCTTCTGAGCTGCCTGACGCTGGGGTTTTGGGTGGGGGGAGGGAGGGGGTGGGACCATTCCTGTCTCAGCCGTACCCCCTTTCCCCTGCCTCTTTCTCTTTCCTCCCAGCTTCTGCCTCTTAGTCTTCCTGCCGCCTTCCCTCGCCCGCGCTCTCCCCCCGTCCATCGTAGCCGTTCTCTATTGACGTCTCTGTATTCCGACCGCCTTGGGTGGGCAACACCAAGAGCCTGGGATGGGGTGCCACCGGTGAGAGGGGTCCATTGGTCCTCCGGCTTCCCAGCTGTTCTTCCTGGGGAGCCAGGCTTCATCTGCGACGGGGGGAAGATCATGGTGGGGGAGTGCTGGGGGCAGACAGATTTGCCTTAGAACCTCTTGCGTTGCTTTTAGGGCCTCCAGAGAGGGCCTCCTTTTCTCACCCATTAGCCTCTCCCAAGGGGCCCCTCTGGCACAACGGTCCCCGCTTTGGGTTCCAAAAGCTCCGTGAAATCCAAGCTGATATTCAGGTTGTGGCAATCAAGGAGGGACCGAGGAATGTTGATTTGGCCAAGCGGGTGGCAGTCTCTTCTTTTCTGGGGTATCCAAGGAGGAGGTGGAGGGAAACGCTGTTCCTCAAGCTTGTAAGAATCAGTTGGCGGTGGGTTTTTTTTGGGGGGGGGGCGGCATTAACGTGGCTGATTCTTTCGGAAAAGGGACGGTTCCCACAGATCCGTGGGCTTGACTGTCCTTTCGTGCTCATCCTGAGCAAAGGAGGAAATTAAAGTCCAAGGCCCAGCAGAGCCACCCGCAGAAACACCCATGCCGTTCCTCCCCCACGCACCTCCCACATGCTGGAGGGAACCCCCCACCCCACGCCCAGGGCTCCACTGGGCAGGGGAAGCTCTCTCTTGGGCTGCAGCTTAATCATGGCCAGAATGTGGAGTGTAGGTCCCAGAATCCACCAGATGCCAGCTGGAGAGGGAGGGAGGGGCTTACCTGGGACTTTCAGTCCCGAAGGGGAGATCCGTCGTCCCGCTTGGCATCCAGAGAAAAGGGGGAGTGGTGCCCCTGGGCCTCGGGGTCACAGGCCCCTTGGCACCTGTTTTGTCCCAGATCCTCAGGGGTGCCTCCATTCAGGCACGCGTGTAATTGAGGAGGGGGGCTTAATGAAGACTCTCCTGTCTGAAAGAGAGAGGAAGAGTGGGGGGCAGGCGGACAGATGGGGGCTTTCTCCTCCCACCCCCTTGGAAATCAGCTGGCTCCCCATCCCTTGTCTATCTCCTGATGTTGCGGGGGTCCTTGGGGGTTGGCCTGGGGGGGCGTAAAGGGGTCTTCCTAGCCTTCAGGAGAAGATACAGGGTGATGCCAGGGGCTTGTTAAGTCCACAGCCCCCCTTTGGTGGGGAGGTTGAGGGAGGGGGCGTTGGCATGGGGCAGCTGAAAGAGCTGAGCCCCCCTCCCCAGTGAAATGAGGCAGAAGGAGGGCCAGAGGCCAAGGACTGCCTCCTCCCCCAGGGCAGAATCGTGGCCACCATTGGGCCCGTGTGGGCTATTGCTATGGGGCGGGCCGGCTGGCAGAAGCTGGCCTGACCTGGGCGTCAAAAAGATGGGGACGTTCTAAAAAATACTGTGTATCTTGAGAAAACGTTCTTCCTCTGCCTTTTAGTCCGGAGGCTCTAAAGCGAACAGATGCCAAAACTAGATTGCAAGATAAAAGAAGGAAAAAATACACTCATCGGGGCAGAAAAGAGGAATGAGGGGAGATCTATTTTGAGTGCAGCGAAATTGGGAGCATCTGGGACTCCGAAAGCCGAAGGGGAGAGAAAGGAAGGCCGGCCAGCGCGGGAAGGAAGGAAGGGAGGACTGGTGCAGAGAGAAGAGGCAATGGTGGAGACGCCCCACCCGGGGTGCTGAGGTTCAGCCAGTTGTTGGGGGGGGCGGGAGGCCAGCTTCCAGGATGATGAGTCCGAGAAGCAAAAGGAGCAGAACAATTAGCCGGAGGGAAGTGGGGAGGAGAAGGGAGAAGGCGAGCAGGAGGTGGAGGGAACAGAAACCCGGTTCTGATCAGCACACCGGATTGAGAACTGAGAAACTGAGAGGGGCCTGGCTGCTTAGGGGAAGATGGAAAGCAGGAAGGGGGTCAGGGCAGAAATGAAGCCTGGGGAGGCAGAGGGAATGTCAGCGAAGAGGCAGCAGGGGTGGGTTCGAGTCTCAGGGAGGGTCAGGAAGACTGAGCCGTGGGGTGGTCCCCGCTGGGGAACAGAGGGTAGCATTGTAGACCTCCGGCTCCCCCCTTGCCCCTGTAGATGGGCGGGGGCTGGACTGGGCAGAACAGGAGGCCGAGCAAAGCAGAACGTCGTGGCCATCGGCGCCTGGTGCATTCAGGGCTCTGCCAGCGCTGTGCATGCATGCGTGTTTCTGTCCCTGGATGCCACTGAACGGGCTTCCCCGCGCACAGCAGGCCTGGGGGTTGTCTCCTGCCCCCCCCGCCGTCCCTGCCCCGCCAGCTCACCCACCCGCCCCCCGGCTCGACAAGTGGGGTCTCACTGTGCCACCCTTTCCTTTCAGCTTGGCAATGAGGAGCAGCAGCTGGCGTGGGCCAAGCGGGAGAGCGAGAAGGCGGAGCGGGACCGGCTGGCGCGGCTGCGGAGGCAAGAGCAGGAGGACCTGGAGCTGGCCATCGCCCTCAGCAAGGCCGACATGCCCGCCTCCTAAAGGAGAGGGGAGCCCGGGCCCCGCCGCCCCACGGAGAGAGAACCCGTTGGTGCCGGTCCTTATCCGAGACCCTTGGCTCAGCTCTCCCTTCCCTGTTTTTATTTTGTGGATTAAGTCTGGCTGCTGCCTGGTGGGACCGACAGGCGAGGAGCGAATGCTGAGGCGCTGGGAAGCGGGGAGCGCGACTTCACAGGCCTCCCCGCCCCTGCAGTCTTGGGGTTTTGTTTTTGTAAACCGCCACCTTGTACGGTAGACCTTGGAGATCGGAGAGACTGCGTCTCAGTTGGAAAATTCTCTGTGGCATCGACCGACCGGCAGCCAGGATGACAGAATGAGAGCCGCCGCCCCACGGGCAACCTGCCCCCTTCTCGCCTTGGCTTAGCCTGTTTTCCACCAAGACCGGAGTCCAAATGACAGTCCGTTCTGGGGGCTGCCCTTTGCTCCCTCCGCCCCCGCCCCTCCGCTTGGAAAAGAGGCACCGCGTCCGTAAAGTGCGGGTGGTAGCTTTGTTTTTCTTCCGTGGTTGGGCTGTTTTGGTTTCCTCCTTTTGACGGGAGGGGGCTGCAAAGCACATTGCCAGATCTTCCTCTCCTCCTCATTTTCTGCTTCGCGGAAGAAAGGACCCCTCTCCTGCCCACCCCCCATGCAGCGAGACATTTTTGAACCACGCGATGGCCAGCCTCCCTCTTCCAGGCTGAGTTTGGAGGCTCAAGGAGGGGCGTGCGTTTGAAAACAACTGTCTCCCTGCCTGCATCGCTCATCCAGCTTCAGTGGGTTCTTCTTTTGCCTCCCTCAACCAGACCCCCTCCCCCCCGGTCCTTGACTTCTAAAATGCTCTCTAGTTGCCCAGGAAATCAGCCTGTTAACGGCATGCATCAAATCCTCAAAAGGGAGCGTGCTTGGTTTTTTTTTAACCAGCAGCGATTCATATCGAAACTGGGGGAAGCTGTGTACATTGTGTGGTTGAGGGCAGGGCTGCCAAGAGTGCGCTTGGCCCAAAAAACAACACACACACCCCCCCGCCAAGAAGTGCGGTGATGATAGCTCTGCTTCTGGAAGGTGCAGGGCAGCCAGTGCTTGCCTGCCTGGTTGCTGGAGGCCGGGTTGGAGGGTCAGGGCATCTGCCGGGTGGCTCCTAGGGGCCACCTTGGGGGCCATTTCCCTCTAGAAGTTACACTGCCCTTTCCCCCTTTTGCACTCTCTTTTCCCTAATATACTCAACAACGGGTGGCATCAAGCGGGCGGGCAGAAGGTCTCTCGATTGCGCTTTGTGAATTCTTGTGTGCGCATCCAGCACACATGGAGGGGGGGGTGTCTCCTGCAACCTTGGGCAGGCGGGGGGAGCGGGCTGCTGCCTTTCGGGGACCCCTGCAAGGAGGGAGGATCCGGCCACGGGCAGAGGTGGGCAGAGGATGGAGTTTTGGGATCCAGTAGCCAAGAGCCTCTCTGGAGGTCCTTCCAAACACTCCTCGGAGTCTGTGTATGTGTGTGTGCGCGCATGCGAGTGTTGCATTTGTGGCCAGTTTTTGCGCGAGTGACCCTTCGCTGTGGCTGGCCGGAGGGGGCGTCTCTGGTCCAGGGCTTCCCCAGCTTTGTTTGGATCCTGCCTCGGTCTCCCCGTGTGCAAAGTGCGCGCGTGTCTGTTTCCCTGCCTGTGAGAGTGAGCGGGCCTGGCTCCCTTCGGGGAGGGGGAGCGTGGGGTAGGGAGTCCAAAGCTGCGGGGAAGCCGCCACTCTGAGACACTTCCTCCCACCAGGGACCGCCGAACCCCCCGCGAGGCCTGGCGTGGCACCAAACGGCCCCACGGCGGCAGGAGCCCTCCTGTCTGGGAGTGGGGGAGAGGGCCAGAAGGGGCTCCCCTAGGCGGCACATGCACGCGTGCACACCCCCCCTTGGGGCCTGGAGGTCCTCTGCTCTGTACACTCCCAGTACCCTCTCTAAGGATTACTGCACTGCAACTCCCATCCTCCCCCACTGGCTCACCCTCAAAGCCTGGAGCCCAGTATATCCACCTTCTGGAGGGCTTCCATTGCCTGTTCTCCCCCCACCGCCATGTTCAGAGTGAGATGTGGGGTGATGTCTCCCCCCTTTTGCTTCGGACTGTGTAGTCCCCCCCCCTTCCTTCTCCCCCTCCTGCCTTGCCAGGCACTCCTTTGGCCGGTGCAAACTTTCCTCCACTCTCCCCCCAAAACCAAGGAGAGGCCACTCTGCCAGCCCGGAGAGAAGCTTTTCCCTCCTTGGCTCTTTTTCTGTGCTTTCTCACTGGGGGGGTGAGAGGGGTCCTTTGGCTTCTCTCTTGGGAGGGGGCTGGTCAGAGGAGCCCCCTCCTGTCACTCAGGGCTGGGGGGACTTTCCTCCCTTTGCCCCGGAGTGTGGAGGGTGGCATTTCATGAAGGAGGTGGCCGCTGCTGCTGCTGGTGGAAGGAGACATGGCTGTGCCAGTTCTTTGGGGTCCTGCCAACCTCATCCAAATCTGGCGGAGGGGGCGAGCCACCCGCCCTCCCTCCCCGAGGGACCCAAATCCTCTGTACATGGCTGTATCTGTATTTATCCTCGAAATTATCACACAGCAAAAGAGGGTGGGTGGGGTTGGGGGGGAGCAAGTAGGGGTGTTGAGTTAGGGGGTGTTGAATTTTAACCCATGCTCTCTGTGTCTATTGTTTAATATAAGAGAAATGTTATTGTTTAATATAATAAATGAAAATGTTACTTATTTTGGAGCAGCAGAGGTTCCCGGTGGCTCTTTTCTCTGTCTCTCTCTTGCCCTCTTTCTCGTTTGCTTCATTTCGGCCTCCCGCGTTCTAGGCTCATCCTCTCAGCCCGAAAAACAAGAGTGCCGGTGGCCTTGCTGGGTTGCAAACGTCCGGGGGTCCGGGGGCGGTTGGCCCCGCTCCGGCCCACCTTGCCCTCTCCGCCCCCAGGCTGTTCCTGCTCCTGGTTGCCCCTCTCACGGGCAGGAACCCCCGAAAGGTGTAGCAGAAAGGGCGGGGGTCCCGGAAGGGACCCTGCTGTTACTGCTTGTCAGAGTGGGGGGCCCGTCCCGTGGCTGGCGGGGGTTCTGTGGGAAGGGCTGAGCCCTCGGAAGGGAGCCCCGGCCTCCCCGCTCTTGGCCACCGAGGGTGGGCGAAGCTGCCCAGTGGGTGGGGGGCAGACAGTTAGCTCCCAATGTGGATTAACTATGTGGATCCCCTTCCTCCCCCGGCTCAAGAGGGTGGGCCTGCGGGGGCTCTCCCCCCACTTTTTTCTTCACAACAGCTGGGGCTGGGAGGGGGAAAAGGACGGAGAACTTGAACCTGGACCTGCCCTGGCCCTCTAACCGCTCCGCCGCGCTGCCTCCCCCCCGGCTCTCCGCGCACTCACAGCACGGCCCGTGGGCACCCCGATGCTTGGGGGGGGCCTTCCAAGGGGGTCCCTCCCTTTCCCTTCCCGCCCCCCCCCGCGGCGTTTGGCCCTCCGGGAGGGGCGGGAGGGGGCCGGGGCCGCTCCGGTTGCCCAAGGGCGCTTCTGGGGAATCTGCTGGGCCCTCTGCGGTTGCAGGGAGGAAGGGGGGGGGGTCCAGGAAATCTGGCTGCAGCCTTGCGCAACTCTTTCCCCGGAATCCTCCCTCCCTCGCTGCCCCCCGTCCCCCCCGGGCTCCTTCTGCCCCAGCGTCCCGGGACACCCCCTCCCCGGCGGCGGGGTTACGGCGCCCTCGGAACTGGGGCGCTCCTCCGCCCCCCCTCCCCTGCTTCGGCCTCCCCGTGCCGGCCCCCGCCTCCCTGGCAGCCCCCTCGGAACTGGGGCGCCGGGGCCCCCCCCCTGCGAGACCCTCCCCTGCGCAGCGGGCCCCCGGCCCGGCCCCGGGGGGCGCTTTTAAGGGACGCCAGGAAGCGCCTCCGCCCCCCCCTCCCCCAAGGGGCTTCTCAGGCCGAAGCGTCTCTTTGACTTTCAATACACTTTTTATTTAAAAAAACAAAACAAAACACAAAATAGCCTAAAAAACACCTTTGGCCCCGCACGGGCCGAGTCCGGCGTTCCCGCGTAACGCTATCGACACTATGTACAGGTAAGTCCGCCCCGGCATTCCGCCCGCGGGGTGGGCTCCGTTTTCTCCGCTTCGGCCAAAAAAGCTGCCGTCGCGTCCTCGCCTTCGCGCCAAGGCGCCGCCGCCGCCGCCGCCGCCGCCGCCCCGACGGACAGCGGGGGGGGGGTCTCCTCCCGGGTCAGAGAGTCTCGCGCACGGGGGGCGGGGGTCCCCCTCCGTCTTGCCCGGAGAGGCGTCGCTCCGGGGCGCAGCCCAGTCCGTGGCGGGGCCGGGGGCCGCCGCCGCCGCCGCCTCGCGGGGAGGCCCTAGAGGTGCCGCTTCATGTGGAGGGCGAGGTGGTCGGAGCGGGAGAAGGCGCGGTCGCAGAGGTGGCACTGGAAGGGCCGGTGCCCGGTGTGCTTCCGGTAGTGGCGGGTCAGCTCGTCGGAGCGCGCGAACTTCCAGCCGCAGCCCTCCCAGGTGCAGTGGTAGGGCTTCTCGCCTGCGGGGGGGGGGGCGGAGAGGCGCCGTCAGGGGCCGTCCCGGGACCCCCGCCCGCCGCCCCGAGGCCCCCGCCCGCCGCCCTCGCGGGGCTGTCCTCGCACGGGCGGACGCGCCGGAGGGGGACCCCCCCTCCCCGGGACCCTCCCTCGCTCGCGCGCGCGCTCCCCGGCCGCTCACCTGTGTGGGTGCGGAGGTGGGCCTTGAGGTGGGAGCTCTTGGTGTAGGTCTTCCCGCAGCCGGCGTACGAGCAGGTGTGGGTGGCCGGGCGCTTGCGGGGCCACGAGCGCCGCCCCCGCCTCGGCTTGGCCTCCCCCAGCAGCGCCAGCGGCGGCGACGACGGCGGCGTCAGGGGCGCGCACGGCGGCGGCGGCGGCGGCGGCTCCTCCTCGAAGAGCCCGAAGGCCGAGGCGCCGGGGAAGCGGGGGGCGGCCCCGGGCGGGAGGGCCGACAGCGGGCAGGCGGCCAGGCGGTCCTCGGGGCTCAGCGGCGGCGTCTGGGTCCCGGGGGCGGCGGCGGCGGGCGGCGGCGGGAGGAGGCAGGCGGGCGCCCGGCAGCCCTCCCGCTTGACCCGGGGGCCGCCTCCGCGGGCGGGCCGGGGCCCGAAGCCCCCCGGGGGCCCGAAGGGCTCCGGCCCCGGCTTGAGGCTCTCGAAGCCCGGCGGGCCGACGAGGAAGAAGCGGCCCTGCAGGCCCGGCGGCGGCGGCGGCGGCGGCGGCTCGGGGCTCCCGTAGGGCTCAGCCATGGGCGGCGAGGCGGGCCCGTAGGGGCCGGGGGTCTCCAGCGGCGCCTCGTAGCCGCCGGCCCCGTAGAAGAAGAAGTCCCCCCCGGCCGGGGGCTCCAGGGCGCAGTCGCCGCGGGCCAGCGGGGCTTGGCTCGCCTCCTCCGCGGGGAAGAAGCCGTCGACGCCGCCCCCGACGCCGCCCCCCATGGAGAGGATGAGCTCCAGGACGGAGTTGAGGTCGCGGTCGTCCTCGGGGTCCCCGACGCCCCCCGACGCCGCCGTCTGCTCTTCCTCGGGGACGCCGAAGGGGGGCGGCTGGAGGAGCGGGGCGCCGCCGGGGGGCAGCCGGGCCTCGAGCCCGCAGGGCCAGAAGTGGGGCGGAGGGGGCTCCGGCTGCGAGAGAGAGGCAGAGAAAGAGGGGGGGGGCTTAGCGAAGGGGGGGCTGCCGCTCCTGCCTCCCGCCGGCCCCTCCCACCCGGCACCGAGAGAGAGAGAGACCCCCCCACTTCCCCCCTCTGCCCTCGGGGGGCGACAACAGGTGCCATCGGCCCCACCACCAGTCGGCGGAGCCCGACGGTGGGGACGATGGGAGCTGCGGTCCAAGAAGGCAAGCGCCCCCCTACCCCATCCCACCCCCGACTCGCAGGGGCCCGTTTTTGGATGCCACGATCCCCTCCCCTCCGCCCGCAAACAAGGCTTCCCCGGCAAGTCCCTCCCCGCTAGTCCCTCCCTGGTCCCACCGGGGGGCCCCGGAGAAGCCCGGAGGCCGGGCCGGCTTTGGGGGCCGCGGAAGGGAAGGCAGGCTCCCCCCACCCTCCTTCGGGCCTTTTAATCCGGGAGGGGCGCGCAGGCTCCGGAGGGAGGCGGAGGAAAAGGCCCCGCGCCGGTGCTCCTGAGCGTGTGCAGAGGGCTCCGCCGGCTCGACGGGGACTCACCTGCGGGGGCGCCGGGCGGCTCTCCCTGGCGCAGCAGAAGGAGGCGAAGGAGGGGAGGCTGGCGGTCGCCATCGGGGCTCTGGAGGAGGCTGCCCCGCCGCTCGCCGGCCGCCCCTTTTAAGACGGCCCGGCCGGGGCGCAGGCCAATGGCGGCGGCGCAGGAAGCGCGTCCCGGCGAAGGAGGGCCCGGCGGAGGGGAAGGGGAAGGGGGCTGCCGCCTCCCCTGCCGCTGCCGCTGCCCTCGCCTCGGCTGCCCTGGCCGGCCTCGGCTCCCGGCCGCCGCCGCCGCCGCTCCGCCTCCTTCTCCGCCCGCCGCCCGGCCTAAATTTAGCTCCCCTATAAAAGGAGGGCGCGGAGGAGGAGGACCAGGAGGACCAGGAGGCGGCCGGACGGGGAGGACGCTCGGCCGGGCGCGCGGGGCGCATCGGCGGCTTCTTCGGAGGCGCGGAGCCCCCCAGCCCGCCTGCCCCGGTTCCCGATCGCCCGCCGGCGGCGCGCTGCCTTCGGCACATGCTCAGGAGCGCCCTCCCGGCCCGGCCGCCGCGGCGCTTCGTCGCGCTTTTCCCCCGGCGCCGAAGAAACCGAGGGCTTCTGAGCGCGTGCAGAGTGCCACTCTCCCCTCCCGCCTGGCCGGCCCCTGGGCCGTCCAAGCGGAGGGTCGCCCTACCCCAGAGTACGTTCAGAGCGGAGGAAGTACGTCTCTGCCCCCCCCCGGACCCTGTACTGGGCCGTAGGGGCCGCGGGTTATCTTTGAGCATGGGCAGAGTGCCCGCCCGCCCGCCTGACCCTTGCTTACCCATCTAGGGTGGCTTGTCTGTAGACCCCCAGCGCCCCTCTTCCCACTGTAAACCTCCCTACAACAGCCCTGCGAAGTAGGTCGGGCAGAAAGAGAGGGAGGGTGCACCGGCGCTGGCCAAAGAAGCCCCGCTCGCGCCTCCCTCCCCACCCAGAGGTCGTCTGCTGGTGGGGGGGGGGCACCACCAAACAGGTCCCGCAGCCCACCCAGTTCTTCAGCACACCTTGTATTCTGGGGGGGGGCACTGCCAAGAAAGAGGAGACCCTTCAAGTGGAGGGGAGGCGGTGCAGCACAGGGGGTACACTCCCAGATTGGAACAAAACTGCACCCCAGTTCTAGCTCCCTAGTGACCCCCCCCAAAAAAGGCTGGGTGGCCTACCTTACAAGGTTGTTGTTTTGGAGGTAAAACGGGGAGAGGAGCCACATAGGAGCCACCTTGAGGGTGCAGGAGAAGGAAAAGTGGGGGGCAGGCTTGACTGGAAAGCACAGAGACTGAAGGGACTCCAGCGGGGAGGGGTCTCCCGCCCCCCCCCACCTCAGGCAGGCCCTCCAACAGCCAGGCCAACAGGGATGCCGCTGCCCGAGAGTTTTGCGCACAAGTGCACGTGCCCGTATTCTGTTGTTCGGGGTGGGCGACCGCAGCCTTTGCGGGCTGCAACTCCCATCGGCCCCCACACAACCGTAAGGTACAGCCGTGCGTCGTGTGTCGGCCTACTTGTCGGGATTGTCGGGAGGGACAAAGCCGCAGATGCTCACTCGAAGAAAGGTGGGCTGCGAATTAATTCAGGAAATGAACGGTGGGCTTTGTACTCTGACGTCATCCAGGGGGCCACCGTCGCCCATTCTGGCTCTTGCTTTTAGCCCTGGGACCCGTGCCTGCCCCCCTGCCGTGCTGGGTAGGTGCCCTGCCGTCTGCTGTGTTGGGGGGTCTTCTTTACATCATCCCAAAAGCCTCAAGGAGGAGGAAGCGGGGCTGAACTTGGGGGGGGGAGGTGTCCACTGTCAGCTGGGTGGGGGTCTGTGGTGACGTCGCCACCCTTCTGGGGTGACGGCACCCGCCTCAAAACGATATCCCGGGTCTCGTGGCAGCGCAGGGCATCGGTCGCCTTGGGCACCCGAGCGGTCCCTGCCTCAAAGGCCTCAGTTCCCTTTGGGAGGTGGTCCATGGGGTGAAGCGGGGGCTGGTTGGCATCGTCTCCCTCCAACCCAACCCCCCCGGGGTGCTCTGGCTGCTGCTGCTGACCCTCTCCACCTTTCTGGATGGGGAAGAGAGACCCCTGCCCAAGGCCCCCCGAGCCAGTCCGTCTCCGCAGGAGGCAAACACGACGCAGAATCCTCGTGAAACGCGGCCGACGAGTTGCCCACGGTGGTCTGGTTTCTGGCGAAGGATGTATCCTTGCGTCTTGTGATTTCCTCTTTTACAGTTTGGTATTCTTTGCAACTGTGTATTGTTCTCACTAAGCATCCATGAAGCCTGTATCCATTGTCACGTGCTCACAACTGTATATTGTCCTCAACCAGTATCTGTGAAGCCTGTATTTATTATAAAGATTGGCTTACGTATTTATTTATATATATGCAAGTGTTGTTTATTTCATGTTTGTATATGGATACATTGATATCGTTGAATCGTTCATCCAAATGGTTCATATAGTTTAATTCTTGTTATTCACCTGTTAGTGGTTGTCTTGCATCGTGTTTTAGAGGCCGTTGTGGTTGTTTGTTTAGATAGATAGATAGATAGATAGATAGATAGATAGATAGATAGATATGCCGAGTTCTGATCACGTGCAGAAAGAACATAATTCCCTTAAGAGGGGTTGGAGCATGGGCAACTTGCAACTCTCTTGATGTTCTTGGATTCCAGCTCCCATCATCCATTCATCACTGGCAATGCTAGGGAAAATGGATTTATTTTATTTATTTATTGTATTTGTAGGCCACCTTTCTCCTGGAACTGGGAGTCAGGGGCCAAAAAGGACTGCAGCTTCCTACCCTACCAAAAGAACCAAGTCCCTGAGTTGGAAACGGAGCCTCCGTGGGAAGGAGCACTATGTCTCCCTGGCACCCGGAGGCGTAGCTGCCGCTTCTCTGGAATCGTGGCCCCGTGGCGGCCTCTTCTCCCCTCCCGGGAGGCCGTCCAGGTCATGTTGAAGGGGGTGCCCCCCCCATCAACCCCCAGCACGGTAGAGCCAGCGGGCAAGGATGCTGGGATATACAGTGCGGAGATACCTGCCGGGCCTGAAGGCATCTAACATGTGCTCGGAGGCACTCTTGCAGTGTAGGGGTCACAGGCCTGGAGAGGACCGGATTCTGGTCCCCGCGCTGAACCACCTCGGAGAGAGCCGAGGGTAAGTCGCATCCTCCTCTCCGGGGCCCAGAGCGGGGCCGCCCTCCTCCGAAGGGAAGCCGAGGGAGCTGGCCTCCTCCTGGGCCGGCCTGGCCTGGCCTGTACGCCGCACGGGCGTCCATCCATCCCTCCGTCCAGCCCGGCGGCAGGCGGCCGAGCGAGCGAGCGAGCGAGCGAGGAGTGTGAACGAGAGCAGGGGATCCTCTTTAGCCTTTATATACCCAAGTTATTTTTAACCTGGGCCTCCCCCTGCTGCTGATGGCAGCGTTTCCTCTCAGGCATTCAGGAAGCCCCACTTGGCGCCATTTCCTGCTCACACGTGGCCCGGCCTGGAACATGCCACAGCGCTGTGGCGGCCGCAGAGAAAAAGCGGGGAGGGGGCAGAAGGAGAAGAGGGGCCTCGGTACCTCCCCTGGCCCCGGCCGGAGCCCTCCAGAAGCCTCCGTGGGCGGTGGGGCCGGGCAAGGGGATTCCCACCCACTCCCCGAAGAAGGAGAGACCACCACCCTCTTTCTCACATCTGGGCAGAATCTCTTTCCTGGTCGTTTGGATCCGTTGGTTTGTCTTTTAGCCGGCAGCAGCAAACAAACTTGTTCCGTCCTCTGCGTGACGTCCCTTCCGACGTTTGGAGGTGGCACCCGAGGCCTCCCCTCAACGCTCCCGCGGGAAAGGGCACAAGAAAGGGGCCCTCCTGGCACAGAGGGTCGCCCAGGAAGTTTGCTTGTGCCGATCTCTGCGGCGGGCAAACCCCAGCAGGGCTTCACAGGCGTGGGGCCCCTCACCGTGTGCTCTTGCGGGGCACCTGCCATTCCAAACGGATCAGCCCAAGAACACAGGGACCCCTCCTCAATTCGCAACGCCACTCCCTGCCCCTCTCCACCGGCCGGATCAGAGTGTCCGTCGCTGGTCTTGCTCCACAGACAAAACAGGGGGCCTTCAGTGATTTTGTTTTTGCTTTTTTGTGCGGGGGGGGGACCCTTTCATTCCAGATGCAGATGACAACAGACTTTGGCCCACAGGGCAGGGAGAGGGCTTTTCTTTGAGGCTGTTTCCAGAGACCCTCCTCGCTGCGACGGCTCCAAAAACCCACCAGAAATAGTTTGCCCTTTTATTTGGAAAGAGAACCACAGAGGGAGTGTTGGGGGGAGAGAGGGAGGTGGGTGGCAGTATTATTTTTATGCACAACGGCTCAGCCGCAAACACAGCCTTGGCGTGGTGTCCCTCGCTGGGTGGGTAGGGGCTAAACGGTGCCAGCTGGGTAAATACTTGGCCCGCGCCGGAAACACAAGGGCCTTCTCTTCCCGTCCACCGGGGCAGAAGTGGCGGCAGTGGGAGCCGGGCCCTCTCTACCTGCGGGACCCTCTGAAACTCCTCGCGGCGGAACATGCGAGGAGGGCCGGTGCTGCAAACCGAGAGACAGAGAACACATTCTTTGGCCGTGCGGAGGGAGGGAGGGTGCATTGCATCCACAGTTGAGGAGCACCTTCATTTTTCTGTCCGTCAATTATTTGAAAACTCTGCGGCAAATTCAGGCTCACTTTCAGCACCTTTGCATTTGTGTGACAACCGGAATCCGGCTGGCTTCTTGTGGCGCTCCAAATGCTAATCTGCGCACAGCACAGGGCCGTGTGCTGAGCCAGGCCAAGGCATTCAAGAAGGATCTTGACAATTCAAGAAGGATATTGACAAGCTGGAAGGTGTCCAGAGGAGGATGGCCCGAATGGTTGGAGACCTGGAGACTCTGGCCACTTCCGCACTAGCCTGTTATAGCGCTATGATTCCACTCGGCCCCTCCCGGAACTGCAAACCCCAGGATTCCAGAGGATGTTGCAAGTGGAATCATAGCGCTATAACAGGCTAGTGCGGAAATGGCCTCTGAAGCCCCATGAGGAGCAGCTGAGGGAGCTCGGTGCGTTTAGCCTGGAGAAGGTTAAGAGGCAACATGATAGCTGTGTTTAAATATTTGAAGGGATGTCGTACGGACGATGGAGCAAGCTTGTTTTCTGCTGCTCCAAAGACTTGGATACGGTGGAGCAATGGATTCAAACTGCAGGAAAAGAGATTCCACCTAAGCATCAGGAGAACTTCCTGCCCGTAAGAACCATTCGACCATGGAATCTGCTGCCTTAATGGAGTGTGGTGGAGTCATTTCTTTTTAAGCAGAGACTGGATGGTCCCTTGCTGGGGTTGCTTGGAGTGTGCGTTCCTGCATAGCAGAAGGGGGTTGGACTCGATGGCCATTGTGGTCTCTTCCAACTCTATGATTCTATGATTTTATGAGTCATTCTGCTGCCTGAGTCAGACGACAAGACCCCACCCCTCAAATTTCCTCTTGAGTGCCACACAGCGAGGCTGGGTGTGTTGGCGGCTGGATCTCCTTTTGGTGCTGGCAATGAGGAAGGGGCCTTCACAGCCCAGGAGAGCAGCCGGGGGCAGGGGTAATGCAGGGGATGGTCCTGAACGACCCACCCATGTGCAGAAGGAGGCATAGTGTGCACACAGCTCTGCCTTCCTCAGAGGGGAGCCTGCCCTGCAGGAGGAATGGCTGAGGCCGGGGATCAGCCGGTGGAGGCCCTTGCCTCACCCTGCCCGATGCCCTCAAGAAGGATGTCGGCAAGCTGGAACGTGTCCAGAGGAGGGCGACCAAAATGGTGAAGGGTCTGGAAGCCATGAAGCCCTGTGAGGAACGCTTTAGGGAGCTGGGGATATTTAGTCTGCAGAAGAGAAGGTTAAGAGGGGACGTGAGAGCCATGTTTAAATATTTGACGGGATGTCACGTTGGGGAGGGAGCGGGCTTGTTCTCTACCACTCCAGAGACTAGGACAAGGAGCAACGGATTCAAGCTGCAGGAAAGGAGATTCCACTTGAACCTTAGGAAGAACTTCCTGACGGTCAGGGCTGTCCAGCAGTGGAATACGCTGCCTCGGAGTGTCGTGGAGTCTCCTTCTTTGGAGGTTTTTAAGCAGAGGCTGGATCTCCATCTGTTGGGAATGCTTTGATGGGTGTTCCTGCATAGCAGGGGGGTGGACTCGATGGCCCCGGGGGTCTCTTCCAACTCTGTGATTCTATGATTCTGCGAATGGTAGAGCTGGACATGGGTAGAGCTCTCTTCTGCCTCTCTTGGCTGGCAGAGAGAGGCCTCCAGGGCTTCCTCAGAGAACACCGAGTGGCCCGTGGCGTTGCTGGGAGCCCCCTTCTGTGGCCTGAGGACCGAGCCTTTCTGCATGCAAGGGGGGGGGGGTTAGCCAGCCACTTTGCCCTCCAAACCCAGCAGTGCCAACCATGTGTACCTCCTCTCCTCCCGAGTGGCAACATCCTCCCGGTGCAGCCGTCCCAATGGGGCTTCCTCGGGGTGCGACAGCCTGGCTGGGAAAGCGGGCGAGACAGGGATACATCAATCCCACTTCAGTCAGTGAGAGGGGCAGAGGGAGGCCCTGGGCTTCTGCTTCTCCTGTTTTTCCTTCCGTTTGTGGTCCATACCCAAATTTGAGGGATGACCAGATTCAAAAGGACACCATCTCATCTGCTTCCTGCTTGCTAGAGAGGAGGGGAGGGAGCAGTGGGTCTCCATCCCACCTGCAGCTGCAGATGCTCCATGTTTCTCTGCTCTTTTCCTCTCTCCTCGGACCGACAGCTCACGGCACCTTTGCCCAGCTCACGGCACCTTTTGGACACTGAGTGGAGTGGGCCAGATCTGCAACGTTCTTTCGCTTGGTTTGTCCAAGGACAGAATCCGTGGCCTTTTGTGCAAATGCTCAAGACACAGCAGAGTCATAGAACTGGGGAGGCCCTGAGGGCCCATCCGGTCCAGCCCCTGCTGCGCACAGACACACGGCTCAAGCCCTCCCCAAAGATGGCTATCCTTAGAAGGGGATTCCACCCCCTCTCCAAAATCTGTTCCTCTGTCACACAGCTCTTTCAGTCGGGAGTTGTTCCTCGTGGTTAGAGGGAATCTCTTCTCCAATGAGATAAAAAGCAGTCGAAGTAACAGGTGGAAGGGAGCAGCCCCCTCCCTCTTCCCTCCCACGTTGTGGGGCACTTGGCGGAAAGCCTCTCCTGGCCGGTGGAATCTCTGGCGGGGTGGGGCGGGGTGCGGACCACGCACTGGGTGAGAGCATCAGAGGGTGGTGGCACCAAAATGACTGCCTGCTCCTTCTTTCTTCTCCCCTTCCACGAGAGCCCATGCAGTTTCATGCAGGATGACTGCCCCCTTTTTTGCTTATGACTGGAAAAGGTCCCCCCCCCCACCCGCCAGTGCCTTCTCACTCACAGACCCAGGCAAAGAGATGAGGAGGGCCTCAAGACCCCTGGAATTCCCACTCCTGGAGGGGAAAAGAGGCTGTGGGGGGACACCGATCCTGGTGACCGCACTGCTCTTGTCTCCCAAAGCTCCCCGTGGAAGCAATGCATTTCCCAGGACTCGAAACAGGCCTCCTTGTTTCGTGGGCAAATCTCTTCCAGCGGCAAACAGCCCCAAACACGGACTCATTGGGAGGCTGGGAAGCCCCAGGCCAGGGTTTCTGCACTGGTGCTTCTGAGGCTTCCAAATTTGCATATTTCGACAACGACAAAACCTCCTTCGAGGCCAAAGCAAAGAATCGCACCCCGGGGCATGTGTCCCTCCTTCCACGCCTATCCCCCTCCCCCCCAAATCAGACCCCTAATCGGCTGCGGTGCTGCCACCGCCATGAGAAAAGGGGTCCCCGCCACCTCGTTCAGCGACTGTGACTCTCTGGCTCCCAGGCCTGCAGCCAGGTGAGGAAGGCTGGGACCCAACGCACGGCCTGCGGTTTGAGGTCTCGAGATGCCAGCCAGGCTGTTTCGCTCATCGGCTGCCAGCGTCTCAGCTCCCACGCTCCCCTCTGGTCCTCCCTTGGGGGGAAGTGCCGGAGCTGGCTTGGCTGCGTTCTTGGGGGCTGTGAAAATCATCAGCTTTCCCATTTTCCCTGCCCACCAATTCCCTGGGAGGCACCCGAACGTGTGGCAATTTGTGGGAGAAGGGGGCGGGTGTCCTCCGTCAGAGGCTTCTTTCTGTGACATCAAGACGAGGCAATATTTGGAGCAGAGACGCTTTCAAAAAAATCCAAAAGCCTCTTTAGGGTCAGGATACAAGTGGGCCAAACAGAAAACTCATACGGAAGACGGAGCAAGACTGTTTTCTGCCGCTCCGGAGACTAGGACACCATGGAGCCGTGGCTTCAAATTTCAGGAGGAGGGGTTCCACCCAAATATCAGGAAGGACTTCCTGAGGGTAAGAGCAGTTCGATGGTGGAATACTCTGCTGCCTGAATGGAGTGTGGCGGAGTCTGTTCCCTCTTTGGAGGTTTTTAAAGGGAGGCTGGGTGGCCGTCTCTCGAAGGGAGGGCTTTGATGGTGTCTTCCTGTGTGGCAGAAGTGGGTTGGAGTCTCTGGGCCTTGTGGTCTCTTCCAGCTCTACGATCTGTGATTCTAACCGTTGTGTAAGATGCACCCTCAGGAAGCAGCAGCAGCAGCCGCTGCCGTCAAAAAGCCCTGCCAGAGAAGCCGGGAGTTGCTCAGGTATGGTGGGTGAGGGGGCAAAGCCCCCCAGCAGGACCCTCAAGGATGGACGGGGGACTCCACAGGAAAAAATCCCCCAACTCCGCAGCTGGTTGGCACTGGGCTCGCCCCCACCGGCAAGAGGAACTGGTGGATCTGGAGAATTGAATAGAGGAAAAGGAGGAGAGGGAGAGCAGCTGGGAGGCAGGACCCTGGTTCAGCTCTGGCCAGGCTGCAAGACCCCCAGGCATCAGGCTGCCCTCCTAGCTAGGATGCCCCACTGCTGGGTCCTGGTGGATTCCCACAGACGCTTCTATGGGCACCTGGGCAGGGGTTGCCAAGTACCCAAGAGCATGCTGCCGTGGGTCTGCCATTTGCCCGTGCTTTGGGGACCCACCACTCAGTGAGACACTGCCTAGGTGAGGAGCATCCCTCACACGGAGAGCGTAGTCCCCTTCTCACGCCGCTCTGGTGCCCGCCCTGGTGTCGCCACGGCTCTTCTCCTGAGCCTGGCACTGCCGTGGCAGTTTGCCTTTGGCTGCTGCCACGGCTGTTGCCGGTTGCAATGCGGAGGGCTCAGCCCCGTGCCGGTGGTGCCCCAGCGCTCGGCCCTACGCTCGCTGGTGGCGCTTCCCCCCCTCTCGGCGGTTTATCTTTGTGAAGGCTTGTGATTAGCATAACAGTTGATCAGTAAACCTCAGATAGCTGTGGGGAGCCACAAGTTTCGTAGCCCGGCTCTTGAGTGGTTTTGAAACTGCAGCCACGTGCCGAAAACAAAGTTATTTGGCTCTTTCCACCTTGTTTTTCTTCTGGGTCTCCCCCCCCCCCCAGGTGTAATGCTGTGGTGGGGCCACCGCAGCGCAGAGCGGTGCCTGAGGCTTTCCAGTCCCACAGAAGGAAGTCACAGCGCATCTTCTCTCAGGCTTCAGCAACGTGGGCCTGGGAACCGGCTTTGGTTTTTCTTTCTTCTTTTTTTTCTGAAAAGAAGTTATTGTTTTTGTTGTTGTGTGCCATCCAGTTGTTTCCAAATTGCAGTGACCTCGGGGCAACCCAACCGTGCAGTTTTGTCGGCTAGGTTTGTTGAGGAGGGTTGCTTTCCTCTGAGGCTGAGAGAGTGTGACTGGCCCATGTGTCCCGGTGGGTTTCCGTGGCCAAGAGGGGATTCAACCCAGTTCTCCAGAGTCATAGTCCGGTGCTCTTACACAAGCAATCTCCAGTACATGGGAAATTTGTGACAGGAGTCCGTTTCCAGCCTGTTGTGCCAGAAATTGCTCAGGGCAAGGAGGGTGGGCACATCCGGCAGCTGCGTCTCCATCAACAAGGGAATGAATACCTGTCGGTCCCAGCGGCTGCTTACTGGTAAATGGAGTTTTGGGGTCCCACCAGAATTCATTATGTGGCAACATTGTTATGGTGCTGTGTAATGTGCAATAGTCACACGGAATTCTGGAGAACGTCACTGCGAGGCGGAAAGACCAACGGGCTACCTGCTCCGAAACCAGAAGAGCCCTTTCTGTTAACTGTGCCGGAGAAACTGATAACACAATGCAGCTTTTAATCTTTTGCTCCTGAGCACATTATTTTCTTGGCCGTTTTTGGACTACCAGTCCCAGATCCTCGGCCAGATGGAGTCAATGTCTGGGGCATTTTGGGAACAGTAGTCTAAAATGGTCACATTTCCAAGCGTCGGAGGTTTTGCATTTTGGAAGGTGTTGGAGAAACGCTAGCAGGTGACGGTAGTCTAAAATGGTCACATTTCCAAGCATCTGAGGTTTTGCATTTTGGAAGGTGTTGGAGAAACGCTAGCAGGTGACGGTAGTCTAAAATGGTCACATTTCCAAGCATCTGAGGTTTTGCATTTTGGAAGGTGTTGGAGAAACGCTAGCAGGTGACAGTAGTCTAAAATGGTCACATTTCCAAGCATCTGAGGTTTTGCATTTTGGAAGGTGTTGGAGAAACGCTAGCAGGTGACAGTAGTCTAAAATGGTTACATTTCCAGGCATCTGAGGTTTTGCATTTTGGAAGGTGTTGAAGAAACACCGGCAGGTTACAGGCAAAAAACACCAGGGCTCCCGTCCGTCCGTCCGTCTGTCTGTTTATCTGTTTGTGGCAAGGCAGTGGCGACTGCCCCGAAATAACACCTTTTCTCCCAGCATCACACATTTGAGCATTGTGAATTTGTTCTGCTGCTGTTGGGGGTGTGCAATGGTTGGAGATAAACCTCTGAACTGCCTTAGTGTGTGAGAACTCCATTTTCCTGGCAACCTCGGCTGGTAGCTATGAGAGCCGATCTTTTTGGGGAAAAAATCCTTCAAATGTTGTGGCCACGGGCGTGCACATTCACTGATCATCGTTTGGGGAGGAAGTGCAAAAGCTGCCTTTCCTCCTTGTGGCGAGCTCGAGGGCATTGTCCTAAACTGGAATGTGAGGGTCCCACGTCTCTTTTGAGTTGTCAGGAGGAGTCACTTAAAAGCAGAATGGGTGTGTAGTTTTATAAGGAGCCCCACACGTGGGTTTCAGCTTGTGGCGTGGGGGCTTTAAACCATGGCTCACGTTCACCGGCTCAGTCCTTGCTGAAAGAGGCAAAGGTAGCATCGTACCACCCAGGTGGGAAAAAAGGGAGGTCAACAAGGCAAGGATGTGTGTGTGTGTGTTTGTGTGTGTCTGTGCGCTCATGGGCGGGCGCACCAGTGGAGAACACCCTTTGGGAGGCCGTGGCATCATTTACTGTAAGAGATCCGGCGGGAGGGCTGCAGATGCAAAGCAGGACCTCTATCTCTCCCATCTTGATTGGCAGGGAAGATAACGTTTCTTTAACTTCTTTTTCTGTGTGTGTGTTTTATTTGCTTAAAAACACCTAAGGTGTTTGCACCAACTGGAAGCAGAGAATGTCTGCTCTTCTGAGAATCCAGGAGCTGCTGCTGCACGCTGTGACCACACACAGAAACACACTGATCGGAGATAGCAGAGCAAACGGTTGCGTTTTCTTCAGACCCAGGTCGGCTGTGGCATAACCCCCGTGCCCATGTGGCTTGCCCAGGTCACAGTCATGGGTGAACGGGTAGCTGCGAGAAGGTGGCTTTCTGGGCACCGACTTGTTCTCCGAGAGACATCAAAGCCTCAGAAAGGAACTGCCCCGAGGGGGTCAATCCAACCCATGCGCTGCTTTGTATAAATACCTCCCCACCCCCCCCAAAAAGCCCATTAATGCAAAAAGGCCCTCCTTGGTGTAGCCAGAAGTCAGCCGTTGCTCCCCAGCTCCACTGAGACGGCTGAAAATCTAGATTTCCATCACCGCTCCCGAATCGACCGCCTAAAATCTGGCCGCATCGAGATGGGGGAGGCACCCTTTTTTTTTGCACTCCCCCGGTGGTGGGACTGCCCCGAGCGAAGAAGAGCGCCGCTCCTGCTGGGGGGGGGGCCACAGCACCCCCCTGGGCATGAGCTGTACAAAACCACCAGGAGCGTGTTTGCTGTTCCCTCTCTCCAGCAAGGTTCTGTTACGGTGCGGTTCCCCTGCAGACATGCAAAAAAAAGTATGTGCTGTTTGGACAACAGTTTCAGGGGATGTGTGTGTGTGCGTGTCTTAAAATAATTTCCCTATTTTGTCGTGGATGGTACCCATCACAGATGCACCGTAAGGGTTCTGGTCTGTGCTTAAGCCCTTGAAAGGTTCTGCCCGCAGGGATCCTGGGTTTGACCCAGTTCTTTGCAGAATCTGGCCCAGTACCTCAGGCCCAGCTGGCTGCTCTGATGGAAAGCAGTTGGAGTGGCCAGGAGGCAGCTATATAAGGGCTGGGGTTTTTCTGCAGCAAGAGGTGTGTGTGTGTTTTCGGTTTGTAGCCTTTCCTGCCTCTCTGGTGGGCCTGATCCCGCTGACCCCTGAACTTGCACCTTGGCCTGTTTTCTGGCCCTGCCTCTGGCCCTATGGACGGCAGTTACCCGGTCGGCTTCTCCTGCCTTGGACGCTTGATGTGTCTTGCCCTCCGGCCTGCCTCTGCCATGCCTCGGACCCTGATGTGTACGCAGTGGAAGGAGGGAGATGTCTCAAAGGGACAGACGATGTTTGACAGTCGAAGAGCCGGAGCAGAGGGCGGGGGGACTCCCTTTCTTTGGGGGTTGGATTACGGACATCTTTTTGGGGGGGTGCTTTAGCTGGGTATTCCTGTGTGGGAGGGTGTTGGGCTACATGGGCCCCACGGGCATCCCTTCCCACCTTGTTTCTGAAAACGGGGTGAAACTGCAACAGTCTTCCGTGAAGGGAATCTTCCCTCCCTCTCTTCCAAACCCGGATGGCTCCCCGCATCTTACAGAGAGCCACAGCCTCCTCATGTTGCAGGCCTGCTGCCATGGCACCTCCGGGGGCCCCTTGGGGGGTCCTGCACCCCCAGACGGGTGTGGCGGGCCCAGAAGGCTCCCATGGGTGTCTGGCCTCTGGTCTTTGAAGGTCCAAATCTGCACAGCTGGCAGATTTTTGAGCTGAACAGAGAACGTTCTCCCTGTAAAACACCCCTTAAAACAAGTCAGCCAAAGAAGTGCAATTCTGCACGAGCTCTTGGCTGTTCTCTTTACATCGTCCCCGCCGCAGTTGCTGCTGCTGCTCTTCTTCTTGGAAAGAACGGGGGTTTTAAAACATTTCTTTATTTAATCTGTTTCTCTATCTATCTATTTCGTTTGAAACAACTGCTTTGCTGCCAAGAAAAAATGTTCCCCAGGAGGCGGGTGTGCGTTTGCCCGTGTCGTCGCCAGCTCTCCCTGCTTGGCTGTCGAAGGAACTGGGACCTATAAAAGACTCCACAATTTCCAGGCGTGTGGCATTCCGGAACAATTGTGCCGGATCCTGAGGGCTTCTCGGTGCCCCCCACCCAGTCAGCAGGAGGGCTTTCCATGGGGCAAATCTCCTGCCCTCTGAGCCGTGACGCCCGATGCCTCTCTGCCGCTTGCGTCTCACGGAGCTGCGGGGCGAAATCAGCCACGGAGGGACACTGGGCATGTGCAGAGTGTCCTTTGCCCGGCACGGTGGACGGGGGGGAGCCTTAAA
Organism: Cyclura pinguis; assembly: GCA_030412105.1. Classification (NCBI taxonomy): domain Eukaryota; kingdom Metazoa; phylum Chordata; class Lepidosauria; order Squamata; family Iguanidae; genus Cyclura; species Cyclura pinguis. The sequence goes on along the minus strand of CM059614.1, from coordinate 7,879,340 downwards.
AACAGGCGGATTAAGTAAAAGCAGCCAGGCTGGGGGGGCGCACAGAAAGCAAGGGGCTTCTCAAGGCCAGAGAGGACAACCCGGTGGGGGGATGCTTGGCAGGAGCTCTGAAACCCCCCGAGCCGAGGCCCCCGTTGGTTGGGAGCGCGGCCTCTGCCTCCTTATATACGTATATATACCCCTCCCAAAATACCCACGCCCTGATAGGATGAGCGAACCCCTCGTCATGTCCTCACCCCCGGCCAATGACGGAGGCTGCTTCCTCCCCGGCAAAGATGTTTCCTGTTGATCGAGCCGAAGAAGGGGGCAGCCAGTGGGGTGAGATGGGGGGGGGAATGGAAGGAGGCCGGCCCCTTGCGCCCCCCCTCCGAACTTGGGCCGCTGGGCAGCCTGCGGCACTCCCGGCCACTCGCCTCTGGCCAGCAGGATGGGCAGCCGGAGGGGGACGTGAGGGGCGACCGGGGGGGGCGCCCGGAGAGAAAACGCCCCCCATAACAACGCAGCCGGCTACTCCGGTCCGAGCTCCGGGGCAGAGCAGGCGGAGCAACCGCGTCCCCCTTGCTTCGGACGGACAACCTCCTGCCAAGCGCCGGAGCACCGACGGCGGGCGCGGGTGGGCGGGAGAGGGGACCCCCGACCCCCCCCCGGCTGCTGGGTTCCCCGTTTTCCCTTTTGGCCCGCGGGAGGGCGCCGCCCGAGGACCCCCCCCCTCCGCTCCCAAATCTTCGGGCACCCCCGGGAGGGGCCCTGGGGGTCCCGCGGCGGCTCCCTTCTCCTCCGCGGGCTGGGGTCCGCGGCGTCTCCCGGGGGCTCCGACGGCATTCGGGAGGGGGGGGCGCTGCGCTTCCCTGCCCCTCGCATTGCCCCGTCGGTGCTCCCCGTTTCCCTCCGCCAGCAGCCGAGGGGACCCCGAAGCCGCCCCCCGAGAAGCGCCGCTCCCTCCTGGGCCCGAAGGCGCCTCCGGGGGTCCCCGCCCGGCCGGCCCGAGGACGGCGGAGGGGCCGCGGGAGGTCCCAGGAGGGCCCCCCCGGGCGCCTGCTGCCCCCTGCTGGCCCGCCGGGCCCCGCGAGTCCCCGACGGCCGGAGGTCTCCGGAGAGTCGGGTCGGCCGTGCGGCGGGCGCGGGCCGGACTGGGGGTCTTCCCGCTCTCGCCCGGGAGGAAGGCGGAGGGGCGGCCGTGAGCCTGGGGTCAGGAAGGGCCGACGGGGGGATCGGCCGAGGGTCCGGGGGCTCTCCGGCAGAGGCGCTCCGCGGCCGCCGGGGGCGTCTCCCCGGCTGCCTGTCCGTCTCCGGCGCTCCGCGCCAAAGGCGCCCGGGACGCGCGGAGGGGCCTCGGGCGTCGCTTTCCCCGGAGCCGGCGCACGGCCCGGTCGGGCGGCTCTCGGGTCGCCCGTCGGCGGGGCCGCGGGAGTCGGGGAGGGGGCAAGTTTGGGATGGGGCGCGGAGGGCGCAACCCGAGCGCGATCCAGAGGCCGCCGCCGCCGCCGCCGCGTCGTGCTCCCCCGGTCCGCCTCCAGAGATGCTCCGCCGCCGCTTTCGGGGAAATTCCGCGTCCTTCATAGCGAGACTCAAAATCCAAGAGAGCGGCCCCGGAGGAGTCCCTTTCCCCGCCGCCCCTTCCCCTTTGCGGACGAAGCGCGCGATCCTCTCCCCAAAGGGGTCCCTCCCTGGGAATTGAGGGCGCGGGGGCGGGGGAGGCTGGACTGACGGACGGACGGACGGACGGACGGACGGCCGCGGCGACCCCAGGCTGGGCAAAGCGATGCCCGACGAGAACGGCGGCCGAAGGGACGGAAAGGGCCGGCTCCGGCCCCCGGCGCCCACCCCTCCCGGAGGAGCTCCTGCTGAACCCAGCCGGCCATTTCGAGGATGGAGAACCTTGCTGGGCCTTCGCTGCTGTTGTCGAACGGCTGTAAAACCACGTTAGAAATGTTTTGAGAATGTTTTGAAAACAGGAAAAATGTAAAAAAATATATATATATATAAATATTAATTTTTTTTTTTAAAATCAGGAATGACCTTTTCTGCCCCACCAGGGCCCAGAGCGGGAGGATTCTTTTTCGAACTACGGTGCGGACCCCCTCCCTCGCCCTCCGCTTGGCGCTCATGATTCTGTTGTCTAAAACGCCCGCCGGAAGGCCACCTTGCAAGACCGTTTCCGCGCTAGACTGTTATAGGGCTGTTATTCCACAATCAACATCCTATGGAATCCTGGGGTTTGCAGTTTTGGGAGTCGGGGAGTCCCTAAACTGCAAAGCCCAGGATTCCATAGGATGCTGGCCGTGGAATGATAACGCTATAACAGAGCGGTGCGGAAAGGCTCCAAGTTTCTGGACTGTTTTTGGGCAGCTAACTTTGATGAAGACCCTTTGTGCCTAATGGAGCAAGACAGCGGCAAATATTTTATATGCAAACCTCTTCGTTCTAATTTTCTCTTTTCCTCTGGCGTCTCCCTTCTTGTAGGCCTCAGAGAGTCACCCCAGCAGCCTCTCAAGTCCCCCCATCCTCTGGCGGGCTCGGGTTGAAACCAAGCAAAAGGATGAGCACCCAACCCACTTGGAGGGGATAAAGCATCAGGGGCTGGGCTTACTTCTGAGTAGACGTGCGCAGAGGCAGGACTCCTCCAAGGGGCCCCTTCCAGGGAAGGAGAAGGGGCTTTACCCCAAGCAGAGGGAGGACTCGCGGGCATTAAAATGCCACCCTAATCCTCCCAAAGAACAAACCATTCTGAGTGCGGTGCCAGGCGGACAGGTGGTAAGGGAACTTTCGAGCCAAAAAAGGTGATTGGGATAGGCAGGGCATGCCACCTAGTGGCTTGTGGGCCACAAGCTGGCTGGTTTGGCAGCCAAGAAAGCCGACGCGATTCTTGGTTGCGTCAATAGGAACACGGTGTCCCGATCAAGGGAGATAATAATCCCACTCTATTCTGCCGTGGTCAGACCTCATCTGGAATCCTGTGTCCAGTTCTGGGCACCTCAATTCAGGAAGGCGATCGACCAGCTGGAGCGTGTCCGGAGGAGGGCGACCAAAATGGCAAAGGGTCTGGAAGCCATGCCCTATGAAGAACGCCTTAGGGAGCTGGGGATGTGTAGTCTGCAGGAGAGAAGGTTAAGAGGATACATGATGGCCGTGTTTAAATATTCGAAGGGATGTCACGTCAAGGAGGGAGCAGGCTTGTTTTCTGCTGCTCCAGAGACGAGGACAAGGAGCAATGGATTCAAGCTGCAGGAAAGGAGATGCCATCTGAACCTCAGGAAGAACTTCCTGACTGCCAGAAGTGCCCAGCGGTGCTGCCTCGGAGTGTGGTGGAGTCTCCTTCTTTGGAGGTTTTTAAGCAGAGGCTGGATCTCCATCTGTTGGGAATGCTTTGATGGGTGTTCCTGCATAGCAGAGGGTTGGACTCGATGGCCCCTGGGGTTTCTTCCAACTCTAGGATTCTATGATTTTTCCCTGATGGAGGCTGAACAACAGGCAGGTGTTCACCAGGTGGGCACATAACTGTGAACAGGAAGAAAACTGTTCTGCCTTATTTTGGACACTTTGCTTCAGCTCCACCATCACCACCATACAGGCCAGTTCCACACTCGACTGTTACAGCGCTATCATTCCACTTCCAGCGTCCTGTGGAATTCTCTGGTTTGTAGTTTCCTCTGGCCAAGAATCCTAAATGCCGCTCCTTAAAATACAAACCTCAGGGTCCCATAGGAGGTTGAAAGTGGAATAAGAGCACTATAACAGTCTAGTGCAGAAATGGCCTCGGCCAAAAGCCGCTTCAGTGCAAAATATCTTCAGGCCACTGGTCTCCATCCCTTTCCTTCTCCTCCTCTCTAGTTCTGGATTTAAGAAACCCAGGATTTGGCCTGGGAAGAGAACGGAGCCTCTGTCCATGCGCGGAGTATTCACCAAAACTCGAGCACGTCCTGACAATCTGAAAATGCTGCCCAAGCAAGTGAGCGCTTCACACCTCGTCAGCACCACCGTTTTCAAAATATGCTGACATGAGCCAGAGTCATTTTTTCCGTCTTTGGCATCTCAGAGCAAACTAAGCAAGAAGACAAACCCGTGGAACTTCCTGGCTCTATTTAATTGTGTTTAAAACGGTTCCAAGTTTTTTGCAAGCATTGCCGCACAACGGCCCCAGAAGGTAGTACGGTCCTGACAGGCCGCAGACGAGAGGGCTGAAACGAGGGGCAGCCGTGGGTCTTTCCCTGGCAGGACGTTGGCATCCGCGGGATGGAAATTCCAGGACAGAAGTTACACCAGCAGCACCCAGACCGAGACAAGCAAGAGGCCAAACCTATCCTTCATTGTAGTTTCACCGTCTTTTCCTGTTATATTGTTGTGCTAATTTATAACGTGTCATTCAGTCTTGTGCTGAAAATCCCAATTTCTGGAGAAAAGTGAGATATAAAACAAAATAAGCCTTTCCTTACCTGTTTTTGGCTCACAAAGGCAAAGTCAGCCGTGCCGATCCTCTTCTGCTCTTTCCGCCCTGTCTCCCTGCTTCTCTTTTGCTCCCTGGCATCAGCTCCCCACCGCCACCATTTTTATCTCTCGCTCGGCTCCTACCCCTTGGCTCCTTTGGGACCTCCAATCTCTCTCCCCGCCTCTCTCTGTCCCCTCTCCTTTCCGTGCTGCCTCTCTCTCAATTATTCCCCTCCGGGTGCTTGTGGGCTTTGCCATACAAGGGCCGGTGAGCCACCGTTCCACCTTTTCCTGGGGGACAGATCTGGTTTCCTCCCTCCGGCTGCCTCCCTGCCTGAGTTCGGCTCTGCCTCTCTTGCCCACCAGCCGCTGCCGCCTCTGCCTTCCTGGCGGCCAGAAGGACCTGCCAGCAGACACCTCTGTGGCCTCCCCTCGGCCCCCCAATTTTGGGAACGAGCAACATTCATTTGCACAGGAGGAAAATGCAGTCAGCCCTCCACATTTGTGGGTCTCACTTTTGCAGATTCGATTATTCATGGATTGTTTGCGGTCACCTCTGCTTCCTTCCTGTGCCGTTTTTAATAGGGACTGCAAGCCTCAGGGGGCTGAGAAAGTGCCAACACGGCTTGTTAAATCCCCGTTAAAGATGGTGTGCGGCAGCAATGGAGGTAGCCATAAGCCCCCACTGGCCTCCCACTTCTGCCTTGGGAAGGAACCCGGAGGCCTCAAAGGAACCCACTGTGGGCTGAATATGGTGGTCATACTTTTTTGTGTGTGTTCAATATGGTTTGGGAGGGCCTAGAGTTATTCATGGTTTTTCCACTTTCATGGGGGTCTGTGCCCCTAACCCGAGCGAATGTGGACGGAAGAGTATATTTGATTTCCCAGAGAGGTCCAAGTTAAAAGCTGCTCTTACTTCTAGCACCAGAGACACAGACACAGACACACACACATGCCAGAACTCCCTTCCCCACGGTTCTTTCTTTCCCCATTATGGGGCATTTTGGGCTGCTGAGGATGGGACGCCGTACTTTTCTGGAACTGTGTTTTAAACCGCCCTTAGTTAATCCTGTTTTAATCTTGTTTCATGCTTTCATTGGGCGTTCCTTTATTTAATACTACAAACCAATCAATCCATGATTTCTATTCTCAGAGGCTCAGCCCTCCGCCACATTCCATGGGGTGTTTGGGCAGCTTGCTCCCTGAGATAACTTTGCACATGCGCAAGGGCACACGTCTTTTCATACGTCCTTGCACTGCGACATGACTCGTCCTCTGAATCAATATTGCAATGCTTTGCGAGTGCTGCCTTGTGGCAGCAAGACGTTATGCACGGAAATTCTTCTGCACATATACAGACTTCACAGATATTTGGGAGCAGGGCTTGCTGAGAAAAAGAGAAGGAGCCACAAGGGCAAGAACTTTCTGCCTGTGGCCACCAAAGACGTCTCTGCTTCTCTTGGCAAAGGCAGTGGTCACTACTGCTGTGGCAAAAAGCCTGATAATTTTAGCAGCTTGTTGCATTTGGCTTTGGATATTCCTGGAGGGGTTGCTGGAACAGTAAAGAGGGAGGGAGGGAGGGAGGGAGTTTTGGAAGGGCCTTTGAGTGGGAAACCATGGGGGTGGCAGCTGAAAAGCCCTGGGAGCAGCCAAACAAGGTGGACCCTCCCCAGTGCTTTGGATCCTCTGCGGCCACCGAGGCCTCCTCGTCCCAGCTGGGTCTGCTTGCTTTGTGCCAACCTGGGCGAGGAGAAGCGGCCGCCTCGTGCCTTCTCCTCTTCCACCCCCACCCCTCCGCTGCTGAACAATGGCCGGTGAGCTTTGCCTCCAGCTCAGGCATCCACTTTTGCTTCTGCCCAAAAGTTAAAAATGGAAACAGCACTTTTCTTTCTTGAAAGAAGCCAAGCCCCAAATAAGGCCATGCCCGAGTGCCCTGGATTCCTCCGACTTATCTCTTGGGAAGGCTGCCTGCCAAAGGCCCCTGGTGGGGGCACAGGGACGGCCACTCCTGGTGGCTCCCCCCTCATCCAGGAAAGGCTTAAAAGGGACCTGCAGAGCCCCCGGGCCCCCATTTGTCTGCCTGATAGCCGAAGGCCGGCCACCCACCCTCCTCTGGGCCCTTCTTCTCACGCGTGGCGGACGGTTCTTTCCCGGGGCAACAATGGAAGCCATCAAGAAGAAGATGCAGATGCTGAAGCTGGACAAGGAGAACGCCATCGACCGCGCCGAGCAGGCCGAGGCCGACAAGAAGGCCGCCGAGGACAAATGCAAGCAGGTTAGGGGGCAAGGGGGGCCCTGGGGGCGGGGGCGGGGGGCTGCCGCCGGAGCCATTTCCGCACTACAGTGTTATCGTGCTGTGATTCCACTTTCAACCCCCAATGGAATCCTGGGGTTTGCCGTTCAGGATTTAGGATCCTCGGCCCTGAGAGACTCCTAATCCTCAGCATTCCACAGGATGTTGAAAAGGGAAAGGGAAAAGGGAAAAGGGAATAATGGCACTATAACAGAGTAGTGGCCTGGGACACTCATGCGGCACCCAACCACCGCGCTTGAGGCTGCTGTGAAAAGCCCTGCCTTGTTCAGGGGGCTTACTCTTCGGAAAGCCGCAGATCTTTCCCTTGAGAAGTCGGAGACTGAGAAGTGGCTGCTGGTCACAGTGCCGCCCGGCCGCCACAAACTTTTGAGCAGCCAAAGAATGCGAGGATTGTGAGCTTCTGGTATGAGAAGCTTCCTCGACGGGCAATGACAAATTTCCTGCCAACAGCTACCAGCTTCCTCCAGCGAGTCCCTCCGGAGAGAACCGAGGAAGGGGGTTCCGTACAAAACGACGCCTCTCCTCCTGCCCCTGCTTTCCAAAAGAAGGGGAAGTGGGGAAGAGGAGCTGACCGGCCCGCTTTGCAGATGAGGTCATGAGCTGGGCGGCCAGGAAGGGATTAGGAGGTGCTTAGCTGGACCCCTCGGAGGCCGAGGCCCAGCACGGTCCTGGGCTTAGCACTGTCCTTTCGGGCTGCGGTCCAGCTGGCGCTGCTCGGGGGTGCTAGGTGGCCTTCCCTCTCCCCCTCCGCGCTCCTCGGGCACAGAGGGACCCCCTCCCTGCCATCCCTTGGCTGCCCCACTTCCGTGGCCGCCGACGGAGTGCAGCTCCGCAGCCCCCCGTGGCAGCGACGCGGCAGGCGTGGGGCGGGTGCTCCGTCAGCTCCAGAGGAGGCTGCCATGGGTACTGCCCATGATGCGCTCCTCTGGCTAAAACGGGGCCTGCCTCCCACCGAAACCCCTTTGCGCTGGTTTCTGGCCTCAGCTACCCACTCCTCGGTCCGGGAGGGGGGTGTCTTTCTCTACCGAGCCGTGGAAAGGGGAGGGATCGGGGACTTGGCCCACCAAGACACCGGCCACAGCGTTAGATCCTGGAGCCCCTCTCCCTGTTTCTCTCTCTCTGTACTGAAAAGACGCCCCCCTTCTCCTGCCCCTCTCCCCCCGTTTCCCGGACGAAAACAGGATGACCGCGTCTGAATGCGGCCAAAGCTATTAGTGAGAAAGAACAGGCGAACTGGGAGAAGCTCCTGTCGTTCGCTTTTGCCCGAACCTCCTGGGAAGGGCAAGGCTTCATTCCCTCTTCCCCGATCCCCACTGGCGAAGGGACGGGGCGAACCCTACTTTTTGCCTTTTTGAAATCAGCTCGCAGCCTCTGAAGAAAGCAGAGGACAAAGGGCGGAAGTGGGCGGAACGGAGAGAAACCGGGACGTTTTAAAAACGGCCGGAAAATTAGACCGGCAGAGGGTTAACTGAAAAAGTCGAAAGGCAAACGAATTCTCAGCCGGGGTGGAGGGACTGGAATTGTGGCCCCCCGCTCCTGGGGTGGTGGTGGATGCCCGGCAGCACCGGGTTCAGCCCGGAGGATCGGGGCTGAGAAAGGGTTTCCTCCACTCCGGGGCAACAGGTGGCTTCTCTTTGCTGGGAGAACTCGGAATAGCTCTGCCTTAGGGCCCTTCTGCACTGGACTGTTGCAGCGCTATTACTCCACTTTCAACATCCTATGGAATCCTGGGGCTTGCCATTTAGGGAGGGGCCCGGCCGGGATTCCATAGGATGCTGAAAGTGGAGTAATAGCGCTGTAACAGTCTAGTGCGGAAAGGGCCTTAGGTGAGGAACCTGGAGGGAAGTGGGGAGAGTGTGTGTGTGTGTCTGTGTGTGAAAAGTGCTTTCAGTACATTTCTGTTCTGGCCAAGAACGGGGGTGGAATATTTTCCCGGGGCTGTCTTCCCAGATGTTGCTGGACTGCACTTCCCAGCATCCTCTCTACAGCCGCGGGTGAGGAATGCTGGCAGTGATACTCCCTCCCACCCCTGGAAGGGCCTGTCTGCCCTGTCACCCTCAGCCTAGAGACTGAGGCCATTTCTGCACCAGTCTGTTATAGCGCGATGATTCCACTTTCAACCTCCTATGGAATCCTGGGGTTTGCAGTTTCGGGAGGGGCCGGCCGGCCCCTCCCGAAACTGCAAACCCCAGGATTCCATAGGAGGTTGAAAGTGGAATCATCGCGCTACAACAGACTGGTGCGGAAATGGCCTCAGTCTCTTTGCCCGGCTGCTCTAGGGCGGCTGAGAAGGTCTCCCCGGGGGGGGGGATTTTGCCAGGCAATGCCTCCCCGCTTCCTCCCCTCTCTGCGTGGGAAGCCCAGGGCCATCTGGTTCCCTTATCGCAAGCCACTTGCCCCAGATGACAGCCATGTCCCCCCCCCCACAGGGGGGCACCACCGGCCTCTTGGTGGGATATAAATAGCTGCCCTGGTTTTATGTGGGAGGGGGGAGGAAGGGGAGCAAAATTCCGGCCCCCGTTGCGACAGTGGGGGGGGGAATTGGGGCAGCTTAGCACCCCAAAGAGAGAAGGGGGGGAGAGAGAATCCAGCTGCCCCCACCAGCCCCCTCCCCACCCCGCATTGTGGGGTCCCAGCCTCTGCCTCCCCAGGGGGGTGCTACGCGGAGCAAGTCTCCTTGCAGAACGCTGCTTCTTTTCTGGCGAGGAAAACCGGCCCAAAGGGCCAGCCAGCCCGGGGGATTTTTCTGGGGGGGGTCCCCCTCCTCCTCGGCTTCCCCCCCCTTTTGCCGCAAAGGGCCGCCAGAACGACCGGGAACGGAGCCCCCAGAAGCCATCCCTGGGGGGCAACCGGGTGCGGGAGGGCTCGCCCCCAAGGAGCTGGGCGTGGGTGCTGGAAGAGGGGGGCCAGTCTCTCTCCGGGGGGGCACCAGAGGGCAGGGAGACAGACAGCCCCCCCAAAGGGCTTCTCCGGCTACCCCGCCCCCCTCGCCCACCCTCCGATGGGGTGTCGGGGGTCTTCGGGCTTTAGGGGGGCGCCGAGGCCGGATAGGAGGAGCCCCCCTGGAGACAGGCGCGGGGAGACTCCCGGGGCCGGGCGGGTTCCCTTTTCGTCCCCTTCCCTCTCAGCCCGAGCCCCCTCGCAGGGTCGTTGTTGGGGAGATGAAGTCGGGGGGGGTCGAGGCGAGCCAGGAAGGGATCGGCGCAGGGTGGGATCGGTCAAAGGGAGCCCCAGGAGTCCCCCTCGGCCTCGGTTTCTCCAGGCAGGGGATGCCTATGGGATGCGGCTGCCGATCGGGCTGGGCAAGGGGGCTGAGGCCGTAAGACCCCCGCTGGCAGCTTGGGCGGGGAAGCCCACGGCGAGAGACCCACGGGCCGATCCCGAGGGGCGACCCCCCGACACGTACACATAGGGGGCCGGTCCGCCTCCCGCCCCAGCGGCGGCGCAGAGGGCGCGGGCGGGGGGCAGGACCGGGGCTGACGCGGGGCCCCGGCGCCCCCTCCCCTTTTCGCCCCCCGGGCAGGTGGAGGACGAGCTGGCGGCCATGCAGAAGAAGCTGAAGGGGACGGAGGACGAGCTGGACAAGTACTCGGAGGCGCTGAAGGACGCGCAGGAGAAGCTCGAGCAGGCCGAGAAGAAGGCCACCGACGTGCGTGGGCCCCGGGGCCCGGGGGGGCGGGAGGGGCGGGAGAAAGGACGGGCGGGAAAGCCCCCCGCCCCCCGAGGAAAGGTTGAGGCTGAGAGAGCGCGAGCGGAGCGCCGCCGCCCCCCCCCCGGCCCGGACCAGAGAGCAGCCGGCGAGGGCGAGGGGGAGCGCGGGACGGGCGCTCTGCACGGGCGCAGGGGCCCTCTCGCTCCGCCCCCCCTTCCCCGTTCCCCGCGTTGCGTCACCGCCCCGCCCCTCCCGGATGACGCCGAGCTCCCCCTCCCTCCCTCCCTCCCCCCGCCCTGCCCGCCTTCGGAGGAGGCCGGAAGGGAGCGACCGACCCGAGGCGGGCGAGGCGAGGAGGATGGCGGCGGCGGCGACGGGCTCGCTGGAGGCGGTGAAGCGCAAGATCCAGGCGCTGCAGCAGGAGGCCGACGCGGCCGAGGATCGCGCGCAAGCCCTGCAGCGGCAGCTGGACCACGAGCGGGAGCTGCGCGCCCAAGTGAGCCCGGCCGGCGCCCCCTCCCTCGCCCCCGGCTTTGTTCCTCCTCCTCCTCCTCCTCCTCCTCTCTTCCTCCCCCTCCGCCTGCCCCGCTGCAGCTCTCCGGGTCTCGCCGCGGCGCCGCCGGACCCTCCTCCGCGGGCTCCCGCCGGGCTCGGGACGGAGGGAGCGCCGCGCCCGGCTCCGCTCCGCCCGGCTCGGCCGGCCGCGCCTCTTCCTCCGGCCGCGGGCGCCTCTCTCTCTGCCTCTCTGGCTCCCTCTGCCTCTCTCGCTCAGCCCCCGGGCGCCCCCGGGCCGAGCAGGTAGGGCGGGATCCGGGATCCGGGATCCGGGGTCCGGGATCCGGGATCCGGGGAGGGCGGGGGGCCCCCGGGGCTCCCCGGGGGGCGGGCGGGCGGGCGGGGGGCTTCCCGGGGGGCCCCCTCTCACCGCCCGCTCCCTCCTCTCCCCGCGCGCAGGCGGAGGGCGAGGTGGCCGCCCTGAACCGGCGCATCCAGCTGGTGGAAGAGGAGCTGGACCGGGCCCAGGAGCGCCTGGCCACCGCCCTGCAGAAGCTGGAGGAGGCCGAGAAGGCGGCCGACGAGAGCGAGAGGTGAGGCGGGGGCGAGGCGGGGGGCCGGCGGGCAAGCGGCGGCGGGGGGCGGCGGTCCGGGCCCGGGACCCCCGCGCTCCCCTCTCCTCCTCCTCCTCCTCCTCCTCCTGCAGGGGCATGAAGGTGATCGAGAACCGCGCCATGAAGGACGAGGAGAAGATGGAGATCCAGGAGATGCAGCTGAAGGAGGCCAAGCACATCGCCGAGGAGGCCGACCGCAAGTACGAGGAGGTGAGGCCGCCGGAGGGGGGGGAGCTGCCCGTCTCACGGGTCATCCGGCCCTTTATTTTGGGGGGGGGTCTACCCTGACCCCTCCTCCCCCTCCCGGTGAGGCATCCGGGACGCCCCGGTTCCTCCCCCTCCTCCTCCTCCGGGGCCAAAGGGGCTCGGAGGAGACCGCCTTTCTGGGGTCACGCCGGCCGTCCCGTCTTTGGGCTTTGGGGTCCAGCGTCTCCTCCTTTCCCCGGGCGCGCGCTTTGAGAGAGGGTCTTCATCCTGCGTTTGCTCGGGACGCGGCCCTTTCCTTCCCGTCCCTCAGGCTCGAGCTTTTTTGCCGCAGCCGTCCCACCCGTGCGCTCGGGGGTCCTGAGCCACCCTGCGCCAGCGGCTCAGCCAAGACGCTCCCAAAGGCGACCCCAAAGCCGTGCTAGGTCACCGAGCCGAACGGTCCGACTCGAAGTCCGGCCCGCCGCGTCCGACCGTTCGGCACCGGGCTGCGGTCCTGCTGGGCACCAAACGGCCTTGTCCGGGGCCGTTTCCGCACTAGACTGTTATAAGGCTGTTATTCCACTTTCAACCTCCTCTGGAATCCTGGGGCCCTCGAGGCCCGTCCCTAAACTGCAAACCCCGGGATTCCAGGGGAGCTTGAAAGTGGAATGAAAGCCCTGTGACGGTCTCGTGCAGAAGGTTTTTTTTCCCCTCCTGCCCTTGCTGGCACGGATGGGAGGAATGGAGCCGGGGGTGCTGGGACTCTGCCGTTGCTGTTTGCTCCCCCTTTCTTCAGACCGGGCACTGGGGAGCCGGCTCCCGACCACCCTTCGTTGCTCTCCCCGCAGGTTGCCCGTAAACTGGTCATTCTGGAGGGGGAACTGGAAAGAGCCGAAGAGCGGGCTGAAGTCTCCGAACTGTGAGTGGCCACCGTTTGAAAAATGCCTCCAAATGTCCGTCACAGCCCCTGGGGGTGCCGCTTCGGCCAGAGGGGCCTTCTGGAGAGGGAGGGTGAGACGGGGCGGAGGATTTAGAGAGGGTGGTGGGTAGCAATAGGGCGTGCGCGAGCGAGCGGGAGTTGAAGCGGCAAAGTCCCTTTCTGGAGGGAGGCTGCCGACCGCACGGCTCCCCTTCTGCTTCCTCCAGGAAATGCAGCGACCTCGAAGAGGAGCTGAAAAACGTCACCAACAACCTGAAGTCCCTGGAGGCTCAGTCAGAGAAGGTGGGAAGCTCTCTACAGTGCAGCTTTTGGTCTTGGACGGTACAGGCGGGGCTGGGAGAAGAGAGACCCCTCCCCTCCCTTGGGGCTCCTGCTAAATGAGTGGCCACGGTGATTCCGCTCCAGCCCCAGGCCCCAATCCTACCTTGCCTTGCCTTGGTCTCCTTCTGGAAAAGCCTCATCGCTCCTCAGCTGCTCCTCTGCTGGGTTCAGCTCCTTCCAGGAGGGCTCTGCTCCCACTTTTCTCTTTGGGGCTGCCGCCGCCAGGCCAGGGACTCCTTGCAAGAAGAGCCTCGTGATGGCCCAGCCGTGGATGGGAAGCAGAGCCTCCCAGCTTGGTTGGCGAATTGCAAAACACCTCCTGGGGCAGGGGCAGTGGAGGCGGCTGTGGGTTGGGGGCCTTTCACTGTGCCTTGGGCCAGTATTGGGGAGGAGCTGCTTGCTGGCTTCCGTGGCTGATGACAGCCTCTGACCAGTGGCATCCCCAAAAGGGCCATAATTCTCCCCTACTTGGGAGGAGAAAGGACGCACTCCTTCAGACGGGTCTCCACGGCTTTGAGCTCTGTTGTGCAACCTCACAGTTGGTGGGCGGAGAGGGCAAATTTTGGAAGCCTTTGCGCCAAGAGGGCAGGGTGGGCCCAGCAGGCTTCCTGAGGTTTCTTCCTGCATCGCCTCTCTCTAAGAAAATAACTGGCTTTGACCTGCCTTTGCAGTACTCTGAGAAAGAGGACAAGTATGAAGAAGAGATCAAGCTTCTGACGGACAAGCTGAAGGAGGTGAGGCGACCGTCTCTTTTGGAGCTTTGGGGAGGGGGACGGAGCAGAGGTGGGAGGAGGCCGTGACCTTCCTCTTGCTCTCTGGTCTTGCCCTTAGGCTGAAACACGAGCAGAGTTTGCAGAAAGGACAGTGGCTAAACTGGAAAAAACCATCGATGATCTGGAAGGTGAGCAATGACATTCACACAGGCTCTGTCTCCAACCTTTCTAGCCCCCTCCCTTGGCATTTGCTGATCATGGGGGTGCAGCCTTGGCATTGGGGGAGTTTCTGGAAGGGTTTCTGGCCGCAAAAGAGGATGTGGAGGTTGGAATCCTCTTGCACTGCTGAGATGCGGCACAACTTGGTGAGGCAGAAAAGAATTGGGGAACCAGAGGGCCAGGCTGTGTTGGGTCACCCTCTCTCGCCTCAGTTGTGTGCTTGTGGGGCGCCCTTGGCCTCGGTCTGCAAGTTGTGTTAGCTGTTAGTGGTCAACCATTAGTGGGTTTGAATCCTCCCAGTTCCTAGAGACTGCTGAGTTCGTTCAGAAGAGGTGGTTTTTTGCTGTGGTTTAGTATATTCTTTATTTTCTTTACAAAAAGACAACCTCACTGAGGTAGATACATGGACAGCCCCATCCTGACAATCAGCATGTCCCTTCGCTGCACCCAGAAGTGCCCCATGCAAATTTATTCTGTACTGGTTCGGTGTCAGGAAATGGGCGTCTTCACATTCTAAATGCCTTGTGTGCGAAACATGCATTTGCCTTTTGGCAGGCTTAATTTTTCTCCTCTCTCTCTCTCTTTTCCTCTCCGTCTCTTGCCGCCGCCTTCCTCTGCGATCTTTGCCTGCTCCTGTCCTGCATTTCTTTCCGGCTTCTGCCTGGCAGACGAACTCTATGCTCAAAAGCTGAAGTACAAAGCCATCAGTGAGGAGCTGGACCACGCGCTCAATGATATGACGTCCTTGTAGATAAAAGAGGTCCCGGTGGTGGAAGTGAAGGGGGAGGTCCCTGCCGGGCTGTCCTTTCCTTTCCCAGTGAGAACCTGCTGGTGCTGCTTTCTTTGCCTTCATGTGCCTGAATTTTTTTTCTCTTTCTCTGTAAAAACGTAGCTTTGATTAAAGAAAGCTGCTACTCCTGGGCTCCTCTCCTCTTGCTTTCTTTCTCTGCTCATCATGGCACCCGCTGCCCTACTTCTCTGAATGACTTAAAAGAGGACCAGCGGTTTGAAAGCAGTTTGAGACCCCCAGGCTCTGTGTCCAGACAGTCTCCCGGGTGCCGAATTTGTATAAATCTCACAGCAGTAGCCAGGTTCTTCTCCTGCAGGGGTGGCACAGTTGTTGTGGACTATAACTCCCATCAGCCCTCTTCATGGGAGGCTTCCCACGTGCCTGCCCGCCCACCCCTGCTGCTGTCGTGTGGGAGATCTGCTTCTGACTTGCAGGTCTTCTCAGACCCGCTTTTGGAGAGGATTAAGAGCACAGAGCGTGGAGCAGTTGTGCCAAACGGGTGGCACAGAACTGAAATGCGAAATAGACAAGCGATGCAACCAGCCATGATCTGTACAGCTAGTTATTCTTAAGAATGAGTAACTTTCTCATTAATTCTCACCAGAAAAACTTGCCCAAGCAAAAGAAGAGAACCTGGCTTTGCACCGAACGCTGGATCAAACCCTCAGCGAACTGGGAAGCATATAAATATGTGGGGAAGTCTCCAGCTTCCTGAAGGCCAAAAGAACATCTCCGGAGGTGCTTTGGCTGGGCTCTTCCTCAGAGAACCCACCTCTCTTTCTGTCTCTCTCTTTTTCTCCCTCTTTCTCTCTTTCACACAAACAGAGCCATGAAGAGGCCAAACAAGGGACCAATTACTCCCAGCCCCGTCCTGTTTTTCATTTAAAAGTTAACCATGGTTTATGCACAAATTGAACTGTAGCTGGGTTTTTTTTTCCTTAACAATATTTGAAAACGGGAAGGATGTATACAAGTTGTATATATTATATTATAAGAGGGTTACTCCCAAAGGTGCTGAGGTTTTCTCAAAACTGGAAAAACAAAACATCCCACAGGAAGTGTCCCACATACAATTTGGAGGCTTCTGGGAGACTTGCAAGCACGAAGGTTAGTTCGCGCAGCGGTCTCCCTGGAGCCGTTTTAATGATGCTTGAAACAGGAACAACTTCAGCCTTGTGCTCTGATGTGTCAGCCAAGGCAACAGGGACTTTTCAGGCAAAAGTTTGTCAGGTGCCTATAAATCAAAGTAGCCCATACTTCCCAGAAGGACAAGTGGAAACTGTCCCATGTGCCAAATATTGTCCCTTGGAGATTTTAATAGCAGACCTCCCCAAGCCGCCTCCCCTGCTTTTTAGGTTGCTTTGAAAACTGTTAGGTTCTGATGCAGAAAAACCTCCTCCTACTTTTTTTTCTCCGTTCTGTATTTATTACATTTTGTAAGGTGGGGAAAAGTGATCAAAATGAATTCCTATTAAAACTTCTGATGCTTGTTGAGTGTGTCCTTTAAAATGACAGAACTTTTGGGCTAGCTATTTGTTAAAAAGCTTTCTTAGGAACTGCTGTCAAGTTGCCTTTGTCTTATGATGACCCTGGGAATGAGAGAGCTCTACGTCACCCTTTTATGAACAGCCCAACTCGGGTCTTGCAGGCTCAGGAGCAGAATCCAACCCTCCATACCTGTCAGTTTCTTAAAAACCTGTTTTCCCTCCCATTAGAGCTATTCTTGCACGGGTCTACTTTACATTCTGCACGCTTAGAGCCTCCCATGCTCTACCCATCCTCTGATAGATGCTTTCCCAACTCTCTCCTAGGGAGATCCACAGCACAGGGCTTTTCTTGGGCTTTTCCTTCTGCCTTGGAAGAAGAGTTTGTCTTGGCCTTGACCCCATCACAGGGACCACACGATTGCCTTGCTTAGTCAGAGTTCATGTCTTGGAGTTCCACAGTCTCAGTTTGGGAGACTGGCAAGAGCACCAATTATTCTTGTTAGGAACTTTCACAAAACAATGGCTGCTGTCAGTGCAAGCTCCCCGGTTCCCTCCTTCACATATGTAATGCAACAATTCAGTTATGAGAGAGTTAGGCTGAGTTTTAAAAAAAGGATATTCACCCTCTCCCTGCAGTTTTGGTACACAATCCTGCACAAGCCAAAATTTTTGCATTTATTCCTCTTTATTTGCGATTAACTGATGTACATTTTTGTTCTTTACGCAAGTGTACAATAGAAAGAGACCAAAAAAAGTTTCGGGAGATAAATAATGCCGGCCATTTACTTGAGAGGAAGTTCAGTCATAGCAGGATGCTTCATGGAAGAGCTTAATGGAGAGGAAGAAAGTTGAGAAGTGAGGCCAAGCAAGAGTCCAGTCCAGAACAGAACAGTCTCAGAATTAACTTGGGAAGAATGAAAGGATGCTCATTTAGTCCAGCTGACTTTCGGGATGTCGTAATGCTCTGTTAAAGTGTCTAGGTGCCGATTAAAATCCTAGGAAGGTGGAGGGAAGAAAAGGCAAATTTAAAACAATTGAAGTTATTCTATTATTAATTTCTCAACAGAAAAATAGTATCTGTAATACATCATTAAATATACATGCTGGGTTGGAGCCAGAGTTAGACATACTTCAGCTTAGACTCACTGAAATCAAAGTAGTCATGACTGACTTCAGCCTCGTTCATTTCAGTTCTTATGTGTAACAAATTCTAGATTGATGCAAACAATTTTAAAGAACAATATATCAAAAACAATGCCTGTAATAGCCTGATCCAAATAATTTTTTGCTGGAAACGTGATTCCTGAATAAGTGGGCACAAGATGGCGGCCAACATTGCTCAACCCAAAACAGCTCCCTCACTCGCCGGTCAGGTTTGGTTTTGTCTGGTGCTGACCTTGGCCCAACTGTATTTTTTAGAAATAAAGTGATGCAAGAGACCATTTTGGAGGCTAAAAATTATTCCATCATCCTTTAAACTTTTTTGGCCTTATCCAAAATCCACCATAAGCATGTTACTGTGGCACAAACTGCATTCCGCACTGCCTTGTTGCCTATGCCCTTAAATCTCTGCCAGTCACCTGCCCAACCACAACCAATGAGAAATTCCCTTAGCCTTACGCAAAACTGATCCCTCACGCCATCCAGCCAGTTCTTGCAATTCTCATAGCATCAACTCACCTCAACTCTCTGTTTGTGGGTTTTGGATGCTTTCTTCAGGATCCGTTCTATTTGCTACAGGACAAAAAAGAAGGCCCAATTATTCCCAGGGTACTCCATGCCCACACTCCACACTTCCTCAACAAAAAGAAAGGCAGGAAAAGAGGAGCCAAGTGGTCCAGTCTGTTCTCTGAGCCTGGCCCTTCCTTCTCTATTTCAAAAACAATTTTTCAGGCCCAAGATAATGGGGGGACCTTTCAGTGACGAAAGGTCCCTGATGGGTTAGCCGGGAACCCATTTTGTTACGTTCTCACTATCTCCAGCCTGGTTGGGTAAGCACAGAAAGAAGGAGGCAGATCCCTTGGTCAGCCAGTGAACAAGCCACCACCCTCGGCCCCCAGGAGAAGGAGGGGCAGTGTAAGGGTTCGGGGTCTGTGACTAAGTCCATGCAGGATTCTGCCCGCAAGTATCCTGGCTGTGACCCCGTTCTTCACAGAATCCTGCCCAACACCTCAGGCATAGCTGGCTGCCGTGATGGGGGACACCTGGAGCAGCCAGCTATATAAGGGCTGGGGTTTCTCTATAGCCTTGGCCAGAGCAACATGGTTTCCAGTGCTGCCTGCAGCCTCTGTGGTGTTCCTGATCTTGCTGACCTTCGCCTGTTTTCTGGTCCTGTGGATTCTTGTTACCAGGTAGGCTTCTACTGCCTTGGACTCTTGCTGTGCTCTGGCCTCCTGCCTGTCTCCTAGACCAGCTTCTTGCCTCTGGCCCCTTGGACTCTTGCTACCTGGGAGGCTGCTGCCTTGGACTCTTGGCTTCCTGACCTAGCACCCATCCTCTGGTCCAGTCCTGGTGCCTGTACTGGCCAGCCCTTACCACCCACGCCTTGGACCCTGACAGGCAGCTAAGGGTAGAGCCTTGCCTGAAGCCTTGCAGGCTGGTGGCTTCCCCTCCCTGACTCACCCGTTTCTCCTGGATCTTCTCGTAGGCCAGTTGCGCTGGTGTCCGCTTGTCCAGGGACCGCTTTTTCTCCTCTTCTTCCTGCTTCTTGCTGCTCACAATCTGGTCTATGATTTTGCTTTTTTCCTTATCCTTCTTCTTCTTACTGCATGGGGGCAAAGTATGGCACATCAAATACTTTCATACAGCAAAACCCACCAGGAGTTTCACAATGTGCCATGGTGAGAATTTCAGGAATTTCGGGAAGTTCCCCTTTTTTTGGTCTACAGCTCCAAGAACCTCCCCTACCCCCAGGTCAACACAGCTGCTCCACGAATGCTGGAGGCTACAGACCCAAGCAGGCATCAAATCCAAGCTGCGGGGTCACATAATCACAGATCCCGAAAGGGCCTCATAGCAACGCAGGCAGAGACCACTTCTCTTCTTGACCACGTGGGGACATAAGACAAAGGGAAGTAAAAACCAGGCAATAATAAAATTTCAACCCCCTTAGCAAAAGAAAAGTAATTTGCCTTGAGATCCAGCTTTCTGCCAGACGAGTGGTTCCTAAACTTTGGTGCTCCGGGTGTGTTTTGGACTTCAAGACCGAGAAGCCCCAGCCAGTTTGGCCGACAGCCAGGAATTCTGGGCGCTGAAGTCCAAAACATCTGGAGGAGCAAAGTTTGGGAAACGCTTCTATAGATCATCTTAACGGGACGACAGAAGCAACATCCGAGGCTCTAACATCGCCATTTTAATTCGCCGGTATCACTTTTAAACACCTTTGCCCCGATTAAGAAGCGAGGGTGGCTTCAAAAACCTCCATGGCCCATTTTGCGCTTTTCCGTTGCATCCCGTCATCAAAGTCATGGATAAAAACGCCGACGAGCAACGGGTCTGAGGCGGAGCTCTCAGCCACCCAAAAGGCGAGCGTGCCGTTGAGCGTGTGCAGACCGCCCTCCCTCCCCCCCCCACTGAGCCCCGCAGAAGGTGGAGCCCCGCCTGCCTCACCGCTTCCCCGCCGGCGCCAGCGCCCCGGCGCCCCCTTTCAGGCGGAGGGGGCCCCGCTGGACGGTCTCGTATTCCGACGACATTCGACCCCCTCTTCGCCACCGCTTCCGCCCCTCCCTCGGCCGGCGGCCTCTTCCACCAAGCAGGTACTTCCGGGTAAAGGTGCCAACCAATAGGCGGACGAGGAGGCCCCTCTCACAGAGTGGTGATGGCTAGAGCGGCTTCCGGCTTGGGGACCTCCGCGCACACATGGTGGGAGCGGCATCGCGCCCAGCAGCCGTGAAGGATTCTGGGAGTTGCAGTTCGCCAGCAGCCAAAGGCGGTCCCGCTTCGGAAAGAACGCCCGAGCCGCTCAGGAGGCCCCGAGTCTGCCGGAGGACTCGGCCTGTCAGCGCCTTTCCGACGGGGCACTCCGCTCTGAAAGCGAGGCGCAGGCGGCGGAGGCGGAGTTAGGCCCCACCTGGAATCACCCCGCGCCCAGTTCCGGGCCCCTCGTTTCCAGAAGGAGCCGGACCAGCTGGAGGGTGACCGGGAGAGGGCGACCAAAATGGTGGAGGGTCTGGAAGGCATGAGGCCCCCTGAGGAGTGGCTGAGGGGGCTGGGGATGTTTAGCCTGCAGGAGAGAAGGTTAAGGGGGGGACATGATGGCCATGCTTAAATATTCGAAGGGATGTCGTGTGAAGGATGGAGCAAGCTTGTTTTGTGCTGCTCCGGAGACTAGGACAAGGAGCAATGGATTCGAGCTGCACGAAAGGAGGTTCCCTCTGAACCTGAGGAAGAACCTCCTGATGGTGGGAGCCGTCCGGCAGTGGAATGCGCTGCCTGACAGTGTGACGGAGTCTCCTCCTTCTTTGGAGAGGCTGGATGGCCATCTGTCCAAGGGAGTGCTTGGATGTGGGTTCCTGCGTGGCCGAAGGGAGTTGGACTGGATGGCCAGGGGGGTCTCTTCCAGCCTTATCGTTCTATGATATCCTTGTACAGCTGCTCCTCTCTCTTGCTCAGTTCAAGAGAGACAGCCTCCCCCTCCCCAGCACAGCCACTGCTCCAGCTCCATGGCTGAAGCAGCGGCAGAGTCCTGGGCTACCTAGTTCATCCCCTCCCGCACCAAATAAAAACAACAAGCAGGCTTGGGTTGGAGAACTTCATGATCCCTTTGAGAACCAGAATTCTCCATTAGGCAGGGGTAGGGTGGGTGGGTGGGTGGAAAGCAGAGGGCTATTGCCCAACAAGAAGCCGTGTTGCAGGGCTCCCATCCCACCAGAGAGGCTCAGGTCTCCCAAAGGAAGCCGCTCAGCTGAGTCTGAGAAGAATGCCACAGAAGACAAGAGAGACAAGCTCAGGCCAAAGCAGAGCCGAGCCTCCGCTGTCCAAATGCACCGTCAGGTCTTCCTGTAGTGATGTATGTGGCTGTGAAAGAGTGCTATAGCTCCTCTTCCCCCATTTAAGGCAAATGAGAAACCTGCAGACTTCTTGCGATAAAAGGTACATCAGCCACCCATACTGATGAGGGAAGCTTCCCATTTTCCCAAAAGAGAAACAAGAGTTTGGCTCAGGACTTGAAATTAAGAGCATACCATTGGTTTATCTACAAAAATAGATTTATTTTCATATTGAGGCATTGTGCAACTTCTACCACAGGAGTGTTTAGAATGAGTGCCGAAAGCACATCATGAGTAGACTGAGATGCCTTTTTCTGTAATGAGAATAAATGAGTTTTCTGGCCCCACACAGTGAGGCTGGTGGCACTCTGCTACAAAATTCAGTGCTTTTAGCTGGCTGTACAATTCAGCCCCATAAACATACCTATATCCCCCAGCCTTCCCATTCACAGATACGGAAATCATTGAGCATTAATTACTGTGATCATAACCTATTTCTTCTTCTAAACTGAGTAGACCCCATAAAGTAAATCCCAGAAAGAGAGATTGAGAGAGAGAGAGAGATCTGTTAGGAAATCTCCTTATTTCTTGAGCCACACCTCTCTTCCTATCCCCCTCCCCACGCTAGATGACACATTTTCTGCGTGGCGGAAGGGACAAGAAGACAGCAGATTTCTGTAGCACAGAATCAATCACAGAAAGAAGAAGCTGCTCAATTCTCTGCTCCGTTGCTACGGGCGCGGTGTGGCTGGTGTGTTGCAAGGGGCCAGAGAGAGTGAGAGCAAGAAGGCCCCCCTTGCCAAGCAGGCAAAGTCCAGGAAAGGTGCTGAGCGAGGCTTGTGTTAAGGCTGTGACCTCAGAGGAGGATGCATCGGAAGAAGCTGACTTTCTTCTGCTGGTCTGAGCTGATGGTCACACTCGTGTTGCTGCTGCCGCTGCCTTGAGGACTATTGCCTTCCTAAAAATAGAAAGAATTTCAGGAGCCAGTCCCTCAGAGAGAAATCCTGGGCTTGAAATCTCTCAGCTGAGGGCCACCTAAGGACATGGAGGAAGAGGAAGCAGCGGAGCCTCTGCTCCCCCCTGAGGGACCCAAACCCGTCTTTCTCCATAGTGTGTGACACGAGGGAGTTTAACCGTTTTGGCTCTTGGCTCAGACCCGCTTCATGTTTCCCTGGCATGGTGGGAGGACATCATGGGAGCCCCTTCCTTGTCAAGGTGGGAATTTTGGCCCCTCGTCTGTTTCACTGATTTGGGGATAACTTCACATAATTCTGCAATATCTCTGTGTCTGTCAGTTCATTTCCTCAAGACCTCTGACACATTTACATGACGTGGCTATCAACTCACCAGTTTTTTGTCCATTTTTGCTTTGATATCTCTGGCAAGTGTAAAAAATGCCTAGAATTGAAACAAGAAGTACAAGCATGTTAAGAAAATGAATGTTTTCCTGCTATAAGCTGTTTCTTGCACAGCTTTGGAACTCGCTTGACTGGTTCAAAGAAAGCCTGACTATAATGCCAAGATCAGGAGAAGTGAGTTTGTTCTCTTATCCATTCCCCAAATGACCAACAGCCAACCATGTTGTGATATCCTCCATTTAGTCCATTAGTGTGTGCAGCTCAGACCGGCAGATCTGTACAAATCAGAGTTCCAAAACATTGAGGAGAAAAGTTGGACAAGCAGTTGGGGTGCACCATTGCTAGAGCCTTTCACAACTGTTGCTCACTGACAATGCTTGCAAGGGCTTTGCTTTGGAACAGTGGCAGGTAACCTGACTGTTGTTAACACAGGGAAGCTGCTTGGATTTATCTGCTAGATGATGCCCATTGGTGGTTTGGACCAAAAGGAAATGTTGCTCCATGAAGTAAAAGGGCTGCACTTACATTTTCTATATTGATGTTTGCCTTTGCACTGGTCTCCATAAACTTCACTCCAAAGCTACTGGCCAGCTGAACAAAAAGGAGGAGAACTTGGTCAGTTGCATAAGCAAGAGCTGAATTGATGATGCCGTCTGTATCCCATTTCCTTTAGAAACAGAACTGCCCCATCAAAGGCAAAATTCTGATGTTGCCAAAAAACCAGTCGCAATGTCTGGATGCAGCCATTCTAGCTACAGCTCACTGGCTAGATTGCTTGTTCTGGTTAATTAATCAATAAGGATTTCACAGAATCTCCATGATGTTCTTGCTCTTTTGGCAATGGTGGTTCTCCTGACAAGACAGAAGAGCCTCACCAAAGGTCTTTGGAAATGTATAAGCTCCAAAAAAGAAAGAGGAAAAGCATGGCCCCTCTTCTTAACAATGTCTTCATACACACTTTTATCTGCATTTGTTTCCAATTTACTCCCTGTTACTTTTCTGGGACCACAACGCCACTGCCTATTATGCCTGCCCCCATTCCATTCCTGGCTCAAGCCCCCTGCCCCCCGCCAAAGAAAGAGCAGATGAGAAGAGCCAAGGACCACAGCAGAGAGCAGATGCCACCACCTGTCCTGCCTTACCTTCTCTCCTTGCTCTCGAGACACCTGCCGCTTGTGATTCATGTCACATTTGTTTCCCAGGATCATCTTTTCTACGTCTACAGACGCATGCTGGCAGGAGCAAAAGGAAGAAGAAGAAGAGATGAACTTGACCTCAGCCATCAGAAAGTTTTAAGCATAGCTGGCAGATATAAATGAGCCTGGTCTGTATCCTGTGATGTTCCTCACCCTCTGGGTTGAGGAAAAAAGGTGTTTTTGGTGGAGGGTGACCTTGGCCTTCGGAAGCTTTTCAGCTACGGTCACTTCTTCCCTGTGGCAACCTTCTGCTGGGGCCTTGACTTGGGCATTAGGGCCTTAGAGGGCATCGGGCCCCTCTCCATTCAATTACACCGCAAGGGCATTCTCAGCATAAGGCTGCCCAGCCTCAATATAGATATACTTCCAGGGAGAACCGGAGCCTTAAAAACTTACTGTTTTGGACCACAACTCCCAAAATCCCTCCTGGTTGATTGTAGACCAAAAAGAGGAACTTTTCCAAGTGGTGGAATGAGTTGCTGAACTCATTTCTTTGCTGTACCACTTGAGACTGCAGGTAAGACATGTCTTTCCTTGGCAAAGTTTCCCACACAGAGAAAACTGGCCCTGCCAGAAATGCTTGGGGAGGGAGGCCTCCCCTCTGGCCCAGAATGGTCTGCTCTGATTGAGTAGCCATGTCTCTACAGGGTCCAAAGAAAGGGACCACCTCCTACTCGGTCTCCATCTCTTAAGGATCCCATTTGGGGGAAAAGGTGGAATTCAAATCAATCAATAAAAATAACATTCCTGCTAGAGATGCCAAAATGAAACAGGGATCTGCAACAGCCCAAGGGCTTCTCCTGCACAGCTCTCAGGGAACACTAGCACACAGTTAGAGCAAATCCCTCTGGCTCCTCGCCGCTGAGGAGGTGCTTAGGGAATGAGATAACAATGCATTTAAACAACAAGGGCTTTTCTGTTCCAAACAGCGACATGCACGCTACCTCTTCAATGTTTCTGATCCAGTTCCGGATGTTCTCGAATGATTTCTCATTGGTGATATCATACACCAGCATGATGCCCTGGGGAGGAGAAAGGGACAGTCCGAGTGAGTCCAAAGAGGCGGTTGCTTCCTCTACTTTTTGACATGGAAGGTAAATCCAGCAAAGGAGACGGAGGGCTGGGACCAGCAGCAATGGAGAAGCATTTCCTGGCAGGTGGGAACAGGGGGGACTGTTCTGGCAGGGGGTGGAGGGAAGCAGAAGAGAGCCTGGAAGCAACAGGTAGCCCTTGTTGCAGGAGGAGGAGCGGTATGTGAGCAGGAGACGGGGGCCATTTCCGCACTAGACTGTTGCAGCGCTATGATTCCACTTTCAACATCCTATGGAATCCTGGGGTTTGCAGTTTAGAGAGGGACCAGCCGGCCCCTCTCTAAACTGCAAACCCCAGGATTCCATAGGATGTTGAAAGTGGAATCACAGCGCTATAACGATACAGTGTGGAAATGGCCAGGTTCCTCTCTGATGGGGAGGAAACGAAAGAGGGAAAAGCAGCGGAAGGACACAGCCAAGTGCAGGGGACAAACAGGGTGGGTTTAGTCACCCCTGAAACACCAGCAGCAGCATCAGGAGGGCTGAAATTGGGGTGGTGGGGGGCACACACACCCCCAGTCACGAAACCAGGGGACCCACCATTGCTCCCCGGTAGTAAGCCGTGGTGATGGTCCGGAACCGCTCCTGCCCGGCCGTGTCCCTGCAGGGGGAAGAGAAAGGGGGCTGTGAGCAGGCGGGCCCCCTGGGCATCCCCCCCCCATATACATGCAGAGGGAGGGGCCTCCCAGCCGCCCCCTACCAGATCTGCAGCTTGATCTTTTTCCCATCGAGGTCGATCGTCCTGATCTTGAAGTCGATGCCTGCAAGAAAAGAGCGTTACAACGGGGCCGCCGGGGGTCTCCAGACCGGACCTCTCTTTCCGGCCCGGGAGGGCTCCGGATTCGCACCCAGGCCCTGCCTGATCCAGCCGCGTAGCTCCCCCCTTCTTTTCGGCTGGGCTTCTCCCACGGGCGGGCGCCCTGCCCGCCCTGCCCACCCTCCCCCGGGGATCGTGGCCGCCGCGGCCCGACTCGCTTCCCGCCCGCCAGCTCGACCGGTGGAATGGCCGCCTGCCGGGGAGGGGCAGGCGGGAAGCGGTTGCCATGGCGACGGGGTCTCGGGGCTTCGTCGCCATGACGACGACGACGCCCTCCGGTTGCCAGGCGACGACGCACCGATGGTGGTGATGAAGGTGGCGTTGAAGGCGTCCTCGCTGAAGCGGAAGAGCGCGCACGTCTTGCCCACGCCGGAGTCGCCGATGAGCAGCAGCTTGAAGAGGTAGTCGTAGGTCTTCGCCATGTTATCCGCGGTGGGCAGGGCGAGGCGGCTCGCTACCGGGCGGCGAGGCTGTCCGTCCACGCCGGCCCCGCTTCCATTGGCCAATGTCGTGTTCCGCGTCATCAGGCCCCGCCTTCTCGGGCCGACCAGGAAAAGCTGGGGCTAGAAAATTTCCCATTGATAGATGGCCTCCTACGTCATGTGGCCTGCCATTGGTGCGAAGGAGCGGGCTCTTGCTATTCGCTATCCTGCCTTCTTGGTCCGCCTCATCCACCCATCAATCTAAAAGGAGGGAGGAAAGGAAGGGGAGGGCTCCCGGCCGCTCTAGCCGCGTTCTTCTCTGTACGCATTTTAAGACCTTGTGCCGGAAGTGCCGGCCAGGAGGAAGCGGAAGTGAGCTCAGGGAGGGGACGGGGGTGAGGGGGCTCTGTGGAGTCGCTCTGTCAGCGGGACCGGCAGAGCAACCATGTCGGCCAGCGCCGTCTACGTGCTGGACCTAAAGGGGAAGGTGAGGGCCCCGCAAGCTCCTGAGGGGAGGTGCGGGGAGGGGGCGTCGGGCTCCGAGCCGCCTTGGGCAGGAAGGTGCTCCGGGAGAGGGTGAAATGGCAGCCCGGAAGAAAAAGTAACTTTTCCGAGCCTCTGTTTAGGGGGACGTCACCGGGGGCCGGCCAGTGGCTCTTCCTGCGGGCACAGAGACCCCCTTTCCCTGCGAAAAAGCTGCGGGCGACCCCCGAGTTTGGCCGCGTTGTTGCCTCAGGAGATGCCCACTCGCGAGGAGACCCTGGCCATTTCCGCGGTGGACTATTATAGCGCGATCATTCCACTTTCAACCTCCCATGGAATCCTAGGGTTTGCAGTTTAGGGAGGGGCCCCAAGGGAGGCCCCAAGGGCCTCTCCCTAAACTGCACACCCTAGGATTCCATGGGAGGTTGAAAGTGGAATAATCGCGCTATAACAGTCCCATGCGGAGACGACCTTTGTGTGTTTCGGAGGTAGGTGTGCGTGCACGGAGGCAGCTGCTACCCCATAGTTTGTTCCATCAGGCACTCTCTGTCTCTGCTGGCGAAATGATGGCTCACCTCGGCCTTAGGAAGCTCAGTATCCCTGCCCAGGTGTGCCCTGGTGGGCTGAGTCCCCCCGCAGGGTGTCCTGGACTTGCAAACTGGTAACAGGGAGCTTATTTTGGCCCCGGGACTGCCACATGGCCTTTGTAAAGACCAGCTCTGCTTCCTGGGCAGTTCTGCAGGGTGGTCCCCCTTCAAAACAAGACACATGTCTCCCTCTTAGAAGATGTTTTTGCTGCTGTGGCAAAGTCTGCAGTGGGGAGAGGCAGTTCCCGTTTGGTGTGGCTCCACGACCCAAGACTTGAAGGCGCGTCCTCTTGGAACACAGGCTGAGGAGACTGTAGATAATTTCCCCCGTTTCATTTGTTTTCGTTATTTCTTTTCGGTCAGCTAACGGTCCCTTCCCCTACGTTGGTTTTAGGTTCTCATCTGTAGAAATTACCGTGGAGATGTGGACATGTCAGAAGTGGAGCATTTCATGCCCATCCTGATGGAGAAGGAGGAGGAAGGGACACTTTCGCCCATTTTGGCTCACGGAGGGGTTCGCTTTATGTGGATTAAGCACAACAATCTGTATTGTATCCTTTGCCGAGATGGTATGGAAAAAATAATGGCTGCAGGGAGCTTAGCAGGTGGGGTGAGGTATCAGTTTGACTTTGCTTTTGAGAGAAGCAGAAAAGGAGGAAAAGCCAGCTCCGTGGACTCCAGGTTGTGCAAGCAAGCAGTTCTTTCAGGGACCTTTTTAGTACTTTTTTTAGGATTGTATGACTCCAAGGAGAGTGACAGCCAACTTCTCAGAACCATCTGCATACTAATTGAAGCTCAGCACCCCACATCTCTTGCTTGTGACTTGCCATCCCTTCAAAGAAGAATATTCCTAGTCACACGTAACCACTTTTTTTGAAGAGTCAGATAACAGTGGGGAAGAGATGCACAGATCTGCCCTGTTTCTCTTGGCCATTTACACTTACACTGAGCGAAAAAGAAAATATTGAGACCACTGTGGAGGAGGAGTAGTCATGGAGTTAGCAAGAACCTGACAGGTCTTGCGGTAGCTGAAGCAGGAAATGCAGTGCTGTAGCATCTCTGAACGCTGACAGTTCATGAAATAATAAGTGATTTATTATTATAAAAGTGGCTGTAATAAATCAGAGTTTTCTTCAAAAATGTCAGACAGCTCATATCATCAGGAATTTCATCGGAAATATCTATTCTTGTCATTTTATGTTGTTCCACATAACAGAGACAGAGATGAACAAAAACCCTATTTGTTTCTTTATCTGTGCAACAGTCTCTGTAACTGAAGACTGCTAGAATATCATCTGTATGGGAAGCTGCTTTAAGTCCCGTTTGGAAGGCAGGAAGGATAGAAATGAAATGAATAAATAAATTATCATTATCTCTTATCCAGGCTGACCCTACCCCACGGATTCAGCCTTTCCTCGTAGGTTTTGGTCTTCAGGCTTCTTATTTTTGTTGCCCTTTTCTGGGACACTTTCTGGTTTGTTGATTTTTCTCTCAGGAAGCAGTACTCCAAGGGATGTTTATCCAAGCAGTACTATTGCCTCTTGTCTTTTGGACATTATTCTTCTGTTGATAGAGTCTAGAACTGCATTTGCTCTATTAGCTGCAACAGTGACCAGATGGCTCATTTTGCTTTGCTTACCCAGATTGCCTCATGCGTTTTTGCTGCTGAAACTACCGTATCTGCCGTTAAAATCTTTAAAT
The DNA here is from genome assembly GCA_030412105.1 of Cyclura pinguis. Classification (NCBI taxonomy): domain Eukaryota; kingdom Metazoa; phylum Chordata; class Lepidosauria; order Squamata; family Iguanidae; genus Cyclura; species Cyclura pinguis. The sequence goes on along the minus strand of CM059614.1, from coordinate 7,850,541 downwards.
AGTTTAAATAGTTTTCAGGAAATGAGATAGATAATTCTTTTAGAACAAGATGGCAAAACTTAAAATCTGAGATGGCAAGAAACAACTTGAAAACATTCCAGTGCTTGCTGATTCCTAAACCTACTCTCCAGTGGTTGCCACTTCTAAGAAGAATGCCTGCGTCTCCTTGGTATTCTCGTTTCTGTACAAAGTGGTTCAGGTGAGTGTGGCGTGCTGTCAGTTGATCTGACACTGGCAGCTAAGTTTTGGCTTTGAGGTCCCCACTTCTGTCTGGAATTTGTTCTGTTCCTGGCTGAGGAAGCTCAAAGCAGGAAAGAGTCTCAGCAATAGGGGAGGGGTGCTCAACTGGGTTGGGGGATCTGTGTCTCTGATGTATCGCCCCTTTTGAGACATTTCACTATGTTGCCAAAGCAGTTTAAATTTCAAGAAAGGGTCAGATAGCTGTCAGATTTTTGTTGAGGGCCGGGAATATTAAGTTCTTTTTTGACTTTATTTTCAGGTGTTTTCTGAATATTTCAAAGAATTGGAAGAGGAGAGCATTCGGGATAACTTTGTGATCATTTATGAACTTCTAGATGAACTGATGGATTTTGGCTATCCACAGACCACTGACAGCAAAATTTTACAAGAGTGAGTGTCTGATGTGGATGGTTGCCGGCAACTGTGAGAGAGGCTGTTGGGAGGTGAGGGAGGCCCGGTGTCAGAGGGGTAACAGGGTGGGCAGAGCGGGAAACGCAGGGGCCCTTGGGACGGGTGGATGGTGGGTAGGGGGAAGTGGTGTCTTTTGGCCATGTGAGGTTGTTGCCATTGTCAGGGGCTTGCTGCTAGCTCCCTTCAGGGTCCCTTGTTCCATGCTCTCTGGAAAAAGGGCATCCTGATCTCCACTTCTGGGAATTGTGAGAATAATGTTGTTGGACTCTGTGAGCAGTATTTATTGATGCATGATGCATTGCTTAGACCTCAGAACTGTGTCCAGTTCCGGGCACCTCAATTCAAGAAGGATATGGACAAGCTGGATTGTGTCCAGAGGAGGGCGACCAAAATGGTGGAGGGTCTGGAAGCCATGAAACCCTATGAGGAGCGGCTGAGAGAGCTGGGGATGTTTAGTCTGCAGAAAAGACAGTTAAGAGGTGACATGGTAGCCATGTTGAAATATTTGAGGGGATGTCATGTTGAGGAGGGAGCAAGCCTGCTTTCTGCTGCTCCAGAAACTAGGACAAGGAGCAATGGATTCAAGCTGCAGGAAAGGAGATTCCACCTGAACCTCAGGAAGAACTTCTTACTGTCAGAGCTGCCCAGCAGCGGAATATGCTGCTGCCTCCATGGAGCGTGGTGGAGTCTCCTTCTTTGGAGGTTTTTAAGCAGAGGCTGGATGGCCATCTGTTGGGAATGCTTTGATGGGTGTTCCTGCATAGCAGGGGGTTGGACTGGATGGCACCTGGAGTCTCTTCCATGATTCTATGCTTCTGTGCTCAACTCTTGCCTTTCTACAAAATATGAGTGTTTCACCAAGGCGTGACTTGAATCTCTGTAGTGCGCTGACTTACAAACTCATTCAGTTTTAAACACATATCAAGGGATGCAGTGCCTGGAAAGGCACCTCTCAACTTTTTCCTGTGCTTGGGTAGGTACATCACCCAAGAAGGCCACAAGTTGGAGACAGGTGCACCCCGTCCTCCTGCCACGGTTACAAATGCTGTCTCTTGGCGGTCTGAGGGGATTAAGTACCGGAAAAATGAGGTCTTCCTGGATGTCATAGAATCTGTGAATCTCTTGGTATGTACTTTCTTTTCTTTTTTAATTAGCAGGCACTTAAAACATGAACTGAGAAAAGGTTGGGCGTTTGGTTCCTCTCCAAGCTCTCAGGCTAAGAGGACCCTTTCCTAGACAAAGGTCACATGCAAAGGCTCTTTTCTTCTCCCCAGACTGTAAGCCAAAGTGCCAAATTTGAGAGCCTTAAAGGCAAATGGTTGGAATCCAAAACCATCTGCTTGTTTCTGCTAGGAACAAAGTCTCAGCAGAGGCATGCATTTTTGCCTTTTTGGAAGAGTGTGTGTGTGTGTGTGTGTGTGTGTGTGAGAGAGAGAGAGAGAGAGAGAGAGAGAGAGAGAGAGAGAACCTTTACAAAAGCTAGGAAGCCATCACATAATAGTGTTATTGTGGGTATTGGGGCAGTATAACTGTCTGGGGGATGCCACAGAGATTGAACGTGTTCTCTTCCTGCCTGTAAAAAGTCTCTTTCCAGTGGTCAATAAAATAAATAATAAAGGAAGCAGAGCATTTGAACACTGTAACAGATTCAGGCTTTTGAGAAGATTCTGAGGGCAGGTGGAAAACCACAGCTGCTCTGAGGACAAACAAGGAAGGCCAAAAGACTGGGTGGAGTGGAGAGAAAAGCAATTGCTGTGGTGAAGGGTGGGGGCTGGCTTTTTGGGGAGGGCTGGACAGGGCCTTGAGGCACAAGGTTTTCCACTTCCGATATGCAAAGCATGTCATAGAGAGAGGGGTCTCCCAGGAGAAGCAGAATCCACTGATGTGTGTCATCAGAGTCTTGGTTCTGGATTGGTCCCTTCCTCCTCCCCCCAGGTGAGTGCCAATGGGAATGTCCTGCGCAGTGAGATTGTGGGATCCATCAAGATGAGAGTTTTCCTCTCGGGAATGCCGGAGCTCCGCCTTGGCTTAAATGACAAAGTTCTGTTTGACAACACTGGCCGTGAGTATGTCTGCAGAAGCTTCCCATGTGGGGTTCTTTGTTGGCACACTTTCCTCTTGCAGGACAGCCATCTGGGAGAGAGTGAAGTTGGCCTGGGAAGGCTTTATGGGGAACAGGGTGCAAGAGATGTTTTTAAAAACTCAAATTGTTTAAAAAAACATGGGAAAGGGACTTGGTGGGCTACCACACAAGCCAGTGTGGAACACTGTCCCTGCTCCTGCAAGATGCTCTGCTTTACTTTCACCTGCTGGTGTTGGCACACTCTCCAAACCAAGATTTCTTTTTCCTTCTCCTGACAGGAGGCAAAAGCAAATCTGTGGAACTGGAGGATGTGAAGTTCCACCAGTGTGTTCGTCTCTCCCGCTTTGAAAATGATAGGACCATTTCTTTTATCCCGCCTGATGGGGAGTTTGAGCTGATGTCCTATCGCCTTAATACTCACGTAAGTTTCTGTTGATCCGAGGATGCAGGCAGTGTCTTTTCTGTGTGTGCTTTCTGACCCTCCCTCCCTCCCTCTAAGAACAGGTGCCTGTAGGTATTTTCTCAGACCAGGCACGATGCCATCTTCCCCTTCTCTGGTGGGAATGGCTCTTGAGGAACAAAGTAGTGTTCCCTTTATGTTCTTATGAGCAAAAAGGGAATCATGATGGCGAGGAGACCCAGAGATGTTTGGAGAGAAGCTGCTCCATGAGGCCTGGCTGTCGAGTGTCTCTCCTTTCCTTCCAGTCAAAGAGCATGCTGGGATTTGGCTGTTTGCAAACTCTGTCCATTTCCTTCCCCCGGCCCCCCACTCTGCCCCTGTGTGGCCAAGTGTCCTTGCTGGTGTGGAAATGCTTCCCAAATCTTGTTTCTGAGATCTTCCCTCCTTCCTTCTTTCACTCTGAAGGTCAGTGATGCCATGGGCGTTGTGTTTTTTCACATGCAGGTGAAGCCTCTGATCTGGATTGAGTCAGTCATAGAGAAGCATTCCCATAGCCGCATTGAGTACATGATCAAGGTCAGTGGGAACCAGGGAATCTTGTGTTCTCTTGCCTCCACTTTTCTGGGCACTGAGGCCTCAAAGACCCTCTTGAACCTGGGCAGCTCCTTTCTGCTGGTGAACATAGGTTTTTGAAGTGTCATGAAACTTTCAGGGGAATGGTGGTAGATGTGGAGAAGACACGCTGCAGGAGTGGGCTGCATAGTTCACTCCTGGGCATACCACAGAGAGCGTAAAGGAGCCCTGCCATTCTCCAGGTGGGTCCTGAGGGTACCTGATGTCACTTAACATTGTTCAGCTCAGCTTGCCCCGGCCTGGTCCAGAGCTCTTCAGCTCTTTCAAGAAAGGAAGTGTTTGACAAGTTACAATTTGCACATTGCTGCAGGAGATTCCAGCTCCGGGATGGAATTGCTGAGCAATTCTGTGAATGAAATGAAAAGCCTTTCCCCTAGCTATCTTTTTTTTTTTTTTTTTAATGTTTACAGTGCTGAGGTGAAGGGAAAGGCAGCTGGGCTGAAATGCCAATGTATGGGGCGGGGGTTTGAACTCTTTGCAGGCCAAGAGTCAGTTCAAGCGAAGATCCACAGCCAACAATGTGGAGATTCACATTCCGGTTCCGAATGATGCGGACTCGCCAAAGTTCAAAACGACGGTTGGGAGCGTCAAGTGGGTGCCGGAGAACAGCGCCATCGTCTGGTCCGTCAAGTCTTTCCCGGTAAGCTGACTGGTGGCGGGTCTCCGTGGGCAGCCTCCAACCCCCCGCCCCTGCAAAGAAGGGAAAGAAGAATGTGAGAACCATGACACCGTCTCGGGCAGCCATTCTGACTGACTGCTCAAAGAGTGTCTCCACCTTCAGTGGCCGGGCCTTCCCCTTCTGCTCTAAAACAGGAGATGCACACTTACCTGCCAGGCCCCCCAAAAGTGGACTGGGGAGCGGTTTCAGGGCGTGATGGAGCCATTTTTTGTGGCCCTGCACTGATAGCCGGGAAGGGGCAGTGTCAGCGTTGCTGGTTGTGAAGGTTTTGCTCCCCCTCCTCTGCAGGGCGGGAAGGAGTACCTGATGAGGGCCCATTTTGGGCTCCCAAGCGTGGAAGCTGAGGACAAAGAGGGAAAGCCCCCTATTAGCGTCAAATTTGAAATTCCATATTTTACCACTTCAGGAATCCAGGTGAGAGAGGTTTTATTTTTTATTTGTTTATTGTATATGTTGCCTTTCTCACAGAGTGGGACTCAAGGCAGCTTTTAATCTTTGTGTGTGTATTTGCCCGACTGGATCTCTATGAGTATGGAGAGGTGGTTTTTCTGGACTGTAGCTTCCAGAAATCCCTGCCCCCATCCTGCCTCCACTCAGGATATAAATAAATGCCCTCGATTTAGCCCGCTAAAGTAGTCACAAAGTAGGACTTTCAGGACAAAGCTCTACCAAGATAGTGCACAAAAGATAATTAGCTTGAGAGATCTGAAGTATTCAAAACGGAAATGTTTTTGGCCCTTTGCCGTCTGCCCACTTCCTTCTTGAGGATTCTGTCTGTGAGGAGAATGGCAGCCATGTGTTGCTCAGTGGTGCTGGCAGGCCTTTGGGAGGACTGATAGCTCAGTGGGAAGATCGTGAAGGGGGAGCAGAGAGTGTACTTCAAGGTAGGTGGGCGGCACAGTGGCCTGTAGGTGAGGCAGGGACTCCAGAGCAGGATCAGCAGCCTTTGGGAAAACCTGCCAGAAGGACTGGAGTGTCTATTTGATTCAGGTAGGGCAGCACCAGGAATGAGAAATTTCCTGGTGGGAAAACAGGCTTATTTAGGTGGAAATCCTACGCAAGTGGGCTTGGGGTGGTGAATGGGAAGGGTCATCGGCCCACCTACCTCCTGCTCGACAGTAGAGCTGCCATCTTGGGCTGGGAAAATGGGCAAAGCCACTCCTCCCTGACATGGAAAATATCTGCTTTTAAATATAGAGAATGCCCCTGCAAGCACTCTGAAAAGGTAAGTTTTGTTGACCCTGTTAACTCAGAAAGTTCTCACAAGTTTGAGAAGTCCATGAAAACCCTTACAGAGCTTTTCATTCAACCTGAAACACCTCATGGTGGTGACACAGTCAGAGAGGGAGAGAGAGAGATCAGGATTAGCATAGGAAGTGGTTTAACTGTGTACTCCCTCCCTCAGAAATGAAAATGGCAACAAACTCAAGAAAGAAAATAAGGGGAGTTTCTGTACTTTATTCCTTAGAGGAGACTCTTAAAACTCTCCTTTCCCTCATAAATAAGAAGGAATGACCTGCCTGGGGAGGAAAGTAAAGAATTCTAGAACCTTTTCCGTTGGAAGAGTTTAGTTCAGCCTTCTTCATGGCTGTGCTGGGTGCCAGTAGTGGGCTTCCAGAGCTGCAGATAAATTCAGCCTAGCTTGAGCCATTAAGGTGCCCCAATTATTCTGCTATTCAACAGCGATCCAAGTCTTTGACTTAGAATCTCCCACAACAGGTATCTTGACAGAATGTGCTTTTCTGGGAGTTTTAGCCAAGGCTTTTGGCTCGTTACAAGATTTTGCCACATTTTTTTGAGATAAAATTTACAATTATACAATGTGGAATATGTCTGAAGCCATTAGCAAGGTTAAAAAAGTGCTTTGGTTGACCAAGTTGCCCTGAGATTTGGCTCATGGAAATGTCTCTGCCCATCTTCTTTTCTCAGGTCCGCTACTTGAAGATAATTGAGAAGAGTGGCTATCAGGCCTTGCCATGGGTGCGGTACATCACCCAGAATGGAGGTGCGTGGACAACAGCTTGCAAGCTGCAGCAGCCCAGATCCCTACTGGGAAGGTGCCGGGGGGTTGGAAGACTTTGCCCTATGTGTGTTCGTGCATTCACACAGATGGTTCCCATGGGAACAGGAGGTTAAGCAGGGACTGAACCTTCCCTGTGTACATGTAAATGCAGAGGAGGATCAGACTTGCCTGGAGGAGGGGCACCTCTGTGGGTGTCAGGGGATGGGAGAATCCATCAGACTGAACCAGGGTGGTGGAATAGGGAGGTGTTGTAATTTATGCACGATAGCAGAGAGTTTTAGGGAAGCTGTGCTCATTAAGCCTTCTTTGCGCCCTAGATTATCAACTGCGGACACAGTAGCGTTCGGCCACACTGCCACGGCAAGAAAGAAGTCTTCACTTCTGAAATACGTTGGTGCTTGCAGGTTTGGGTCTTGGCGGCTACAGGAGGGACCAAGCTGTGCCTGGGCCGGTGTTTCATGCCGATTTTGTGAATGACCCCCCATACCCTGTTCAGTGTTGTTCGTGTTAGGAGTAGCTGTTACTCAGAAAGGAGGCCGGGAGCCAATCTGGTGTCTTGTGTTTTGGAAGGCTGGGCCCATGGTTGCCTCCTTCTGAGACACTGTATTAGCTTCAGTGTTAACTTCTCATGCCAAGGAAATACTTGTTGATGCATCTTAATTCTAGTAAAATCCCAGATGGTCATTTCATTTCTAGCCTAGGGACACCTTGAAAGTCAGCTTCGCTTAGTATTTTTGAGCTCTTTTGTGAAGAACGAAGAGGCCAGTTTGGAAACCGGCAACACCCAGCTCAAGGGAGAGAGGAGAAAGTTGGTGTGGCAATATGAGGACAAGGAACAGCAGACAGGGACACAAGCTCACTTTTGCAGCATGACGCAAAAGTGGGGAAACTTTGCAGCCATAGAGTCCTCGGAACCAACAGCTCTGCCCCATCAGCCCCTCTCCCCAAGAAGAGTCCCCGTGTGTAGAAGACTTGCCTTTTCCCCTGGCAGGGTGGCCCTCTTCTTGTAGGGAGACTTCTCTGGAGGAGCGGCCTCAAAGCGTGCGTGGCTTGCAGGAGCAGTGAGGCTGCTGTCATGGCATGAGGCAGGTGGGCAAGCACCTAGATAGGCAGGGGCAGATGCCACTTTCTCCTCCCCCACATCCTTCCTTCAGTTGCTCCTTTGGATCCGCTTAGTGTCTGGTTGCCCTCTTGGCGCACGCAAAGGGGTGACGCTCGCTGCTCATTCCTACCGCCTTCACACTTCTGATCCTCCCCCCGCTTTTCTCTGAAGCACAGCATGTTTCAAGACTGCACCGTTTGCAATGTTAGTTAGTGCTTGTTTCTTAAATGGCAGGTTTAGATGAACAAATAAGGAAGAGGGAGCGGATGCCCCAGATGTGCTAAGAAGGTATTGGGGACTGATGCTTCTGTTGTAAGCAAAGGGTGCCTGTTACCTTCCACGTGACTGAGTGCGATCTTTGGGGAGGGGGCCGTGGTTCACAGTGTACTTAAAAGACGGTGTGTGGGATAAGAGTGCCACCACCTCAGAGGCGGGGGGGATGGGATAGTGACTACAGTCCTTCTGAAGGTGTCATGACGTGACAGCTGCTTCTTCCCCCACCCCCAGAAACATAATCAAGCACCCATCATGCCTGCGAAAGGTCCTTGTAGCTGTCGCATAAGTGTCTGTTCAAAATAAATCCCATTTCTCTCGATCAAACCCTTGGGTACCCTCTGGCTTGGTATTTTGGGGCGGAAGTCCCCTGTGATGGGGTGGCCAGAAGGGTTGGGGCGAATAGTCGCTCTCAGGGGCCTCGGGGCGGGCGGGGGACGGTGACATAGAGAGCCAAAGGAGAAGTTGGGCACGGCAAAGACAACGGTTGGAGGGCCGGCCCTCGGAGACAGAGCCCAGGCAGAGACTCGCCTCCCTCTCCTCCTGGTCACTCTAGGTGTCACCAAAGCAATAGAGCCCTGCAAGTCCAGTCCCCTCCCCCCGCCCCGGAAACCGGTTCCAGGAGAAAGACCGTTCCGCTACGGAGGACCGTTCCCCCACCATTTTTTTTCGAGGCGCCGCCGCACTTTCGGGGACTCTGAGAGCATTTTCTCGCGCCCCTCCTCCTCCTCCGTGTGAGACTTTGAGCCTTGGGGTCCCCCTTGCCTTCCCGCCTTCTTCCTTTGCGTCCTCCAAGAGCTGTCTGTTGTTCCGGGTAGACTTCTCTGGCTGCTGGAGGCTCCACCAAGGGCAAAGAGCGATGAAAAGATGAATCTGCCCCAGCCTGCAGAGATTCTCCGTCATCTCCCACCGCTTCTTCATGTCACCTCTGCACCAATCCCTATTTATGTGCTGCCAGCCTTGGGTAGACTGCTCCTGTTAACAGAGGGTCCACCTCGCTGGAAATGGAAGCGAAGTGGCTCCTCAGTTAACAGGAACGGTCTACCTAAGGCTGGGGGCATATAAATCGGGGTCAAAAATGGACTTGGAAACCTCCCTCTCCCTCCTCCTCCTTTGAGCCTTGCAAGGTTGACTCCAGCGCCACCTGCCAAAAAAAGCAAAACCAAAAAACAACCCTTCGCTGCCGTGCAGGCCCTTGGATTGAATAAGGAACAAAAATAATAAAACTGAAAATAAAAGAGAAAGAAAAAACGCCGCTTCTGACTCCCAGTTTTAAGACGGAAACTCCCTTCGGAGTCAAAATAAAGCTGAATTTCCCGCCGGAGCTTCGGAGGCCCCGCCCCAAGACCAGGACTCGAACTCGCCGCCAATAGGATTCGGGAACCGGGACGCAACCGCTCAGCCGTCTCGGCCAATGGGCACTGCTCGTTATAGAAATATTTGAGATTCCAATTTGGAATCATTTATTAAAGAAAAATAGTCCCTGGTCTCGAACTCGTGACCAACAGGGTTGGAAAACCGCGACTCGGCCTCCGAGCCATTGTGGCCAATGGGTGCTGCGCATTGCAGAAATATTTGAGGCTCTGTTTCCCCGATCGGAGTTATGAAAAGAGACCTCTCGGGTCTCGAACTCGCAACCGACAGAATTCAATAATTGCTTCTCAACCGCTAGGTGATTCCAGCCAATAGGCGCTCTCCGTTGCGATTACTTTCGAGGCTCCGATTCAGAGCCGAAAAACACCCCTCGGACTTCGAATTCCTCGCCAAAAAGATCATAAAATCTTTGGGCATTGGGACCTTTTTTTTTTTAAATTAAATAAAACTCCTCGTTCAATTCGCCACCAGATGGCACTCTAGCGGTAGATTGGGACCAGATGGCGGATTGGGACCTTTTTAAAATTAAATACAACGCCTCGTCCGATCGGCCGCCAGATGGCGCTGCAGGACCAGGAATGAAGGGTTTTAATTGAAAAAGGTCCCGATCCGCCATCTGGTCCGGATCCGCCACCAGATGTAGAGCGCCATCTGGTGGCGAAATTGAACCTTTTTTAAAAAAAATAAAACCCCTGTGCGGGGATGATGGAAACTGTTGTCTAGCTTAGAGGTGAGGAAGGCTTAGACTTTCTTTGCTGTGTGGAGACGATGGGAAGTACTGTTGTCCACACTGATGCCAAGCCTCGCTTTCCGCATTGAGGACGATGGGGAATGTTGTCCACGCTGATGCAAAACTTCACTTTCTGGGGACGATGGGAGATGTTTTCCACAATTTTAGGTCAGCATATGCCTTTGGAATAGGGCGGCCTGGGGCTTAGGCCGACCCGTTCTAAGGGTTTCTAAGGGCACCTGCCGGCCTATGTTGTTCTAAAAGCCTGGAAACGGTCTCAGGTCTTTCGGGGCCAGAGCTCCGCTCCCTTTAGCAGCGCTGGAGGCAGCACCATGGGACATGCAATCCCCCCTCCGCCCCGTGCCAAGATTCGCTCCTCTCCTCCGCGGCGCTTTGAGTCTGGATCGGGGCCCCGCACCCGCTTCCACCCTCCGGAAGTTCCTGGACTTCAACTCCCAGAAGGCATCAATTCCCCCGAGGGATCCTGGGAGTTGTAGTCCCCCAGATCTCTCCTCTCCCTCCCCCCCAGACATTATTTATGTATTTTACTTGTTATTCTAAACAGAATTTAAAAAAACAAGCCATCGATTAATTGACTTTCATGTATTTTCGCTTTCTGGCCCAAATCCTCCCTCCTCTGAGAAAGCAGAAACTCCACTACCCATGATGCTTTGCAGGCAAGGCCCAGGGTGAGTAGGCCGCTCCGAATTGGCGGAGGGTTTTTTTTTAATAAGCTTTTGCGGGAAGTGCCCCGGATGAGGAGGCTGCTCCTGATAAGCCGAGGATTTTTCCGTTGCCATAGTGACCAGTCGGCGGTGTCGTGACGTCACAGCGTTGCCTGGACGCTGCTGCACCCCCTCGTCTGGCCCTGCCGCGCCGTTTCCTCAACCGGGCCCCCGCCTTCCTCTTCCTCCTCCCTGGCGCTCCGCTTGTGACGTCATCGGGCCGCGCCCCTTCCCTCTGCCGTTCTGTCCTACTGGAGGAAAATGGCGGCGGCCGCGCTGTGGGTTTTTCGGGTAAGGAACGAAACGGAGGGGAGCGAGGGCGGAGAGGGCCCCGGGCCCCCGGGGGAGGAAAAGGCGGCCACTGGTCATGTGCAGAGCGCTCGCGTCGGTCTGTATTCCCCCCCCCGCTCGTGCCCTGTTTTGGTTCGCGTGTCCGCAGTGAAGAAGAGGCTGCTCCGGAGCACGCACAGAGTTTCCCCCGTCTTTCAGCCCCATCCTTGTAAGAGAACGGAGAGTGCCACTGCTCACGTGCAGAGTGCCTTTCTTCTCCTCATTTCCCGTGGGAGGCTTTGCCTTGGTCCCCTGAGGACGGGAGGCGGCGCCTCAGAGCCTAGGAGGGTGTCGCTTCTGCTTCACTTTCTGTTCAGCGGTGGGGGGGATCAGACCCCATGAGGACGGCGAGGGGCCACTGAGCATGTGCAGAGTGCGCCGCTTTTCTCTCACCCAGGTCCCTTGACCGTTTGCAGAGTGCTTTCTCTGCCTCTTGAGCCCTTTGTCCCAGGCCTCTCAGAAAAGGAGGAGAGGGTGCCACTGAGCATGTGCAGATGTCTTGATCCCCGTTGAGCGATTTCATAGAGGGGCGGAAGTGCTGCTGCTGCGGTTGGAAGATGGGGCCGGGGGACCAAAATGTTTTCTCTCTCATTTGTTCTCGCCTCCCTCCCGCCCTACGAGGTGGGCTTCGCCTCCGCCTTGGGCTCCTTTCTTTCCTTCCTCTCTGTTAAAGTTTAGGGCAAGAAGAGCAGTTGCCCCCCCCCGGCCCGGGTGCTGCCGGACTAGGGTCCCCCTCACTGCCCATCATCCTCTGTTGCCCCCAGTCTGCAGGATAATGGGACTTGCCGTCCGCCCACATCCGAAAGGATGCGACATGGTGCCCCCTTTGGGTTGGGATTGTGAATCCCTGGAGGCCGAGACCGAGCCTTTCGTCTCCCGTGAAAGACGCCCAGGGCACCCGATCCCCTCTGCTGAGACGGCAGGCAGGCCAGCCAGGCATATTTGAATTATCCATTTTAAACCGAGGGATGGTTTTAAATGGTTCCATGTGTCTGAGTGTATTTTAATCTACAGTGTGTTTCTAATTGTATTTTAAGTTATTTTGTATCTCACCTCGAGTCTTAGGGAAATAATAATATTGTAAACTCCTAGAGACAGTGACCTGTCCTTTTATACTACGTAAAGTACTCTAAAGGTACCAGATCGCCCCGCTTAGATTGTAGGCAGGTCAGCCCAGTCAGTTTTTAATTATGAATTTTAAACTGCTGGATGGTTTTAAATGTTTGAGTGTATTTTAATCTACAATGAGCTTTTAATTGTATTTAAACTTATGTTCTATTCCATCTGGAGCCTTAGGGAGAGGTGGGTAAGAAATTGATGATGATGGTGGCGGTGGTGGTGGTAAGACTGTAAACTCCTAGGGGCAGAGACCTGTCCTAAAGGCACGAGATTCCCTCTGACCTTGGAAACTGTGCAGGGTCAGCCCTGGTTAGACTTGGATGGGAGACTACCCACAAATCCCAGGTGCTATATTCAACCCACCACGGAGTCCTTTGAGGCATCAGGGTTCCTTCACAAAGCAGAAATGGGTGGCTTGTGGGGCTGGTGCCACCTCCACTTACAAGCCTCATTTGCAGTTTCTCAGTCTCACAAGGCTTGCAGTCCCTATTAAAAATGGCATAGGGCAGCAGGAGAAGTGACAGCAAATAATCTGTGAATAATCAAATCCACAAAAGTGAAACCCGCAAATGTGGAGGGCTGACTGCACAGTCAAAGACAAGGAGAACAAAACATATCACTATAGGTATACATAAAATGAAATCTCAGTTCCCCACCAGTTGTTACTCACCTGGTGAATCAAAAGAGGAAGGCCTTCAGCCCCTTCTGAAAATAGGTGAGATTCTCATCTGGCCAGAGGCCCCAAGGAAGACCCTTCCACAAATGCAGAGCCAGATATTGGAAGGCTTGCCGCCTCGACAGCACTGTGTGTATTGGTGGGAAAGACAACAATCCCCTGCCTACCGATCTTAGAGCTCAGAGCTTTAAATCCCAAATGTTTGAAATGGGCTCTGGCCTGAAAATGGTAACTGGTGAAGGGATCTATGGGGAGAAGAGATGTGTGAATATTTAGCTTTCAAAACTTTCCATGTTGGTGACACACTTCTTAGACACACATCATTTCGCAACATAGTAAATTCAGCTTTACTAGCAAACCAGAGGTTAAACTAACCCATTATAAGAGATACAGATACGCATAAATTGTAATAACAAAGTGTATAGGAACACAACATAGCTTGTGAAAATCTTTCATATATATATATATATATATATATATATATATATATATTTTTAAAATGCATGATTTATAAATAACAACATACATTTCCAAGATTGTAGGCAACACACCTACACGCTTCAGGTGATACACTAATGTGTTGCAGCACACCTTTTGGAAAACCCTGATGTAGGGAGATTTTAAACAACCTGGAGAGAGCCAGCATGGTGTAGGTGGTTTGAGCAGTGGACTACAACTCTGAAGGCCAGGATTTAATTCCCTGCTTGGCCGTGGAAACCCACTGGGTAACTTCGCGTGCATCACACAATCGCAGCCCCAAGAAAGCCACCTGATAAGTTTGCCTTAGGGTTGCTGTAAGTCAGGAACATCTTGAAGACACACACACAACAACAAAAACACAGATTTTAAAACAACCCAAGATTCTTTGATTCTGTCCATGCCCTTCTGGAGCAGCAGAAAATAAGCCTGCTTTGTCTTCTTCACAAGAAGATTGAAAACACCTATTACATTTCCTGGTTTCCTTTTTGTTAGTTCATTTAATTTAGGAAAAGGGGAGTGGGGAATCGAATGGTGTGTTGTGAAACTGGGTACAGCTGGCAGGTTTAAGGAAAGAAAGCCATCCACCCTGCAGCAAAATTAAAGTGAAGCTGTATTGCAGGTTCTCTACGTTTATAATTTTCGTTGCAATTTTTATTTTAGGGGTCCGGACAGTCATAGGAGCTCTCTCTGTGGCCCCCACTCAGGCCGGTGAGTATACCCAGTCAGGCTAGAAATACATGAAAGATTTCGTGAAATAAAGCCAGCGAAAGAGCCCTCAAGTCTGTTCACTCATGGCCAAAGGGGCAATCTTGACACCTACCGCTGGAGAATGGCCCATGATTCAAAACAGGCTGGAATAAAGACTTTGAAAGAACTCTGCCTGCCTTTGATGCTCTAAAATGCTTGTTTGAAAATCAAGCTTGAGTTTAACCATCTTTTGTGAGGTTCTTGGATGGAAACTAAACTTTTTTTTTTTTTTTGGCAAATTTGGATCCACGTTGAGCTAATACATTTGGCCTAACATTAGTTTATTTCTCTGCTTCCTGGTTGAGGGAACCACAGATCTTAGGGCCAAAATCCAACCCACTGGGCTTGTCCTACTGGCTACTGGGCTTGTCCCAAAGGACTATTTCTTCATAATACTAAAATTTGGGGTGCAGGGAGGAATCCCCAGGTTAAAATGGCTCTACTAAGGGTATCGGTACTGGTAGTAAAAGCATTACAGATGTCCCCTGCTTTTCAGCACTCTGTCCCTGCAACCCTTTTTCAGTCAGCCCTCCATTTTTGCAGGGATTTGGACACAAGATCCCCACAAAAGTGGAACAACTGGGAATAAAAATAAAAACCACAATTTCATTTTTTTTTACCTGGGAATACTTCTCTAGGAATTTTTAGGTCCTCCAGCACGATTCTGTGGTCAGCTTCTGGCAGAAGTGGGGCACAGAGTCACCCTGGAGGACCTAGCAATGCCTAGAAAAGTATTCTCTCTAGGGCCTCCAGGTCCACTTCCGGCAGATGCGAACCATACAACCCCACTGGAGGACTGAAGTGTGGGATGATGGGAGATGCAGTCCAACAGCAACTGGAGTCTATATAATACCTATCTCCTTATCACTTTCCCTCTATCTGTCCAGATTTAGGGGGATACCCGCTGTTAATTCCCTGCTTTCCCACTTTTTCTGACCCCCCCCCGGACCTCCCTCTGTGCCCCTTTCTGCCTCCCGGACCCTGTGTGCCTCTTCTGCTCCCCCCTCCCCTGTGGGTCTCACTGCCCCTCTCTGTACCTGGTGAGTCCGATCCCCCCATTGCAGGCCCCCAGCTGCCGGTATTCTGAAGAGGGGCCCGGCAGCCGGCGCTCGCAATCTACTTCTACTTCTGACTGCTCCTCTGTCCAGCTCCGGTGAGCTGCGCAGAGCGTTGCCACGGTAACCCACGGCAAGACAGGAGCAGTCAGAAGTAGAAGTAGATTGCAAACGCCGGCTGCCGGGCCCCTCTTCAGAATACCGGCAGCCGGGGGCCCACAGCGTGGGGATCGGGCTTGCCAGGCGGGGGGAGTGCCGCAGCTGCAGGAGAGGTGCGAGCGCCACATCAAATGGCCCGGTAGGCCAGATTTGGCCGGCAGGCCTTGGGTTCGACACATGCGCTCTAGACGGTGGTTTCGTATTCCCGGCACAGAGCCGTGGTACAGATTTCTTCAGGTTCCCAGGAGAAGGAGGACAGCCTTCGCTCCATGGGATGGCTGGCCCATGATGCCCTCTTCTCTTTGGACTCCAGTTTCTGTCCTGTGGCCCATTGACAATGTACAGTCAGAGGGAGACGCACAGGCTTTGGCATCTTCAGGCATGCTTGAAAACGTGGTGGCAATCACTACGCGCTCATACGGGCAAGGTAGGAAAAGGAGAAATGGGCCGAGGCAGCCGGGAAGCCGAGCTAGAGCGTCGCAGGGAAGCCGCAGTTTGTCTGGTTTTCGATCTCAACTCTTCCCCTTTATCCCAAAAAGCCGAGGAATTTTTTTCGGCCTCAGCCTTCGCGGGCAAGGCCCGGATGAGGAAGCAGCTTCTCATTGGCGGAGGTTTTTCCTGCCACGCCTTTGAAGGGGAAGGCCCCGGATGCGGAGCCCTCTCCTCATTGGCAGAGGAGTCCCCCCCTCAGCCTTTGAGGGCAAGGCTTCGGATGAGGAGCCTTCTCCTCATTGGTGGAAGTGTTTTCCTCTCAGGCTTCGTGGGCAAGGCCCCGGATGGGGAGACAGCTCCTCATTGGCAGGAGATTTTTCCGTTGTCCTAGTAACCAGCGGGGAGGGGCCTCGGGACCTCCCAACATGGCCGAGCGGCAGCTGCTCCTCCTCCTCGGCAGGAACCCCGCCCTCCTCTTTCCTGGCGCCGTGCTTGTGACGTCATTGGCCCGCGCCCCTTCGCTGCGGCGTTTGCCCCCATGAGAAGAAAATGGCGGGGGCGGCGGCGCTTTGGGATTGCCAGGTAAGGAAGAAAAGGGGTGGCGGGGAGGGGGGGAAGGGGGCAGAGAGGGCCCCGGACCCCCGAGGTGGCCCCTGAGCACGTGCAGAGCGCGCGCGTCGGTCTTTAGTTCCTCCCCGTTCGGGCCCTGTTTTGCTTCGAGAGTCCGCAGTGAAGGCGAGGCTCCTCCGGAACATGTACAGAGTTCCCCGTCTTTCCGCCTAATCGTTGCCAGATAACAAAGAGTGCCACTGTTCATGTGCAGAGTGTCCCCCCCCCGTTTTGACCTGGGCCTCCTGCTGACGGAGGGGGGGGTGTTCATTGGTGCCTCAGAGCCCGAGGGCGGGTCGCCTCTCCTTCTCTTTCTATTCAGCGGTCGTGAGGGCGGAGAGGGGGCCGCTGAGCATGTGCAGAGTGCCCTCCCTTTTTTTCACCCATACATTTAGTCATTGGACGCAGGTCCCTTGTAGTTTGAAGCCGTTGTGCCGTGTGCCAGTCTCTGGAGCAGCCGAAAACGAGCTGGTTCCATCCTTAACATGTCACCGCTTCAGACATTTAAAGATGGCTGTCACCCCTCCTCTTCCCCGGCGCCAGGCTAGACCTACCCGGCTCTTTCAGTCGTTCTTCACGGGGCCGGGTCTCCAGACCTCCTCCCACCCGGCCTCTCTCATTCCTCCTGGCCCTCAGATCCCCCCTTTCCCCGTCTATTGCTCCGCATCCGATACTCAGTTGCCCCTTTCCCATCCATCTTGAGCTTTATGGGTGGCAGGGAAAAATGAGCAGCGAGGCCTTGAAGTCTTTTGCTCCAAGTCTCAAGTCCCGGACCCAACTTTATACCTCAGCCCGTAGCCCAGAATTCCCGGACAGAGTTGAATAAAGTCAGTTTTAACACTTTAAGTAGAGTCAGCCCTCTAGTTTGTGATTTTGCCCTCTGCAGCTTCGGAAGTGGGGGATAGGATCCTCCTTACTTCCCATTTGCAAAGCTGGGGGCTTTTTCACAAGCGGGGAATAGGGTCCTTCTTATTCCCCATGACTGAAGCTTCAAGAGCTTTAGAAGGAAGGATCCTTCCTCCTCCTCAAGCCCACCGCCTAACACATTTTCTGTTCCCCTCTGAGATACACACCCCGCACTCTGGGCACGAGCCTTGCCTTCTGCTCTTAGGAAAAGTTTTAGAAAGCTCCTCCGACAAATAGAAGGGACAGGCTGCTGAGCAGCTCTCAGGCCCATTGCCTGATCCATTTGCTGTTCCCTCTGAGAAGTGTGTCCCCCACTTTGGCCTTGAGACAGATCCTCATGCGACCAGCAAGTTGTAAGGTTTCTGCGTGAACGTGTTACGCGACTGAACTTCAAGGGCAGCAAGTTAGGCACTCAAACCACGCGACTCTTAAGTCAAGTCATTGCATCATTTATTGCCAAGTCACCGAAGCGACTTAAGTCCCACTTGAGTCCAGGTCTGTCGACTTGAGTCTACATCACTGAAAAAAAATTTTTTTTTAAAGGATGGGAGGCATCGTTCTGTAGACCTTAGGGGTCCCCCCTCCCTCCGATCCAATGCTGTGCCATTTTGGCATCCTAAGAAGTTGCTCTCCTTTAAAAACCTGCCTCCAGTCCTCCTCCTCCTCCAGCAGCAGCTGCCTGGCCAAGGAAGGATGCCTTGCAGCCTGATTTTTCAGCACCATAAGCCCCCTCCTGATGCCCCCCACACCCCCAAGGAGGGAGATGGGCGAGAGAGAGGAAGTGTAGGGCCACCGTGCCAACCCCCTTTCCCTCTCCTTTCCTGGTTTGGCCCCTGGGTGCCCCATCTTGCCCTCCCCACACACACATGCACATTTTGGTATTTGCAGATTTTCCACTTTTGTGGGAGTCCCATGCCCTTCACCTGAGCAAATGTGGAGAGCCAACTGTATATTTTCTTTATTGAATTTCTGTCTGCCTCGCTCCCAGTATATGAGACCCAAAAATTCTCTTTCCAGGGCCAGGGAAAGTCATTCACACTCTTGTCTCTCTCTGTCTCTCTTTTCTTTTTTCGCTTTGTGTCTCTGTCTGTTTTATATACACTGTGGCCCTGGCTGATCTTTCTCCTTTGCCTGCAGAGCCTGGATGAGGCTAGCAAGAGTGAGTTCGGCCGGGAGAAGCAGGCAAAACGGCCAAGCAGTCTGCCGAATCGGTATCCAAAGGGGGAGAGAAGCTGGGCCTGATGGCAGTGTTCAAACCCATTTCTCAGGTGAGTCGTGCTGCCTTGTGCCTAATCCCTCACCCCGTTCCTCCACTACTAGTTCGTTCTTGTCTGCAGCGGCCTTCTAAGATTTCAGGTGGGGCATCCTTCCCAGCCGTACCTTGAAATACCAGGGAACGGAACATGGGAACATCTGCTTGAAGAGCCACTGCCCGTTCCCTCTTAAAACAAAGTTAAGGTCCCAGTCCTCATGGTTCTGAGTAAAGGGCTGACTGAAATGGGGATGTAGGAGGTTGCCTTACCCTGAGTCAGCCCTTGGTCCATTCAGCCCCTTTTTATCCACACACACTGGCAGAAGCTGCAGTTTTCTGGGGCTTCCAGTACAGGCTCTTTGCCAGCCTTACCTGGAGACGCCAGGAATTGAACTTTCACCCTTCTGCTTGCAGGGCAGGGGCTCTGGTTCTCACCTGCAGCCCTTCAGCAAGGAGCGTGGGACTTAAGACCACCCCTTTTTGAAATGATAATGATGGTAGTAATAGAAATAATTATTATTTCCAGGGTACCTTTTGACCACTACAGGATTCAGGAGAGTTCAGGAGGGTTAAAAGAGAGACAGCTAAAAAAATTAATCTCATAGAAAAGTTAAAAATTTTATTAAACCAAAAATAGAATTCAAAGCATTGCCAGGGAGGGAGGTGGGACTCAGAGCACGGTCTCCCCTGAATATCTCAGAACTTGGGCATGGTCCAATGATCTTTTTTCTTTTCCTTGTTGAGTTAGTCCCAGACTCTTCTTGGCTCTTCTCACAGGCTGTTTTTCTTGCAGGGGGTGGAGTTGGTCCGGAAGGAGACTGACGAGAGCGTCCTGGGGCAGGCGGGCCCTTACAAGCAGCCGGAAGGGCTCTGGAAGCGGACAGAGTTTGCGGGAGAGGCTGAAAGAGAAGCAGATACTCTAAGTTATCAAGCCCGAGTCAGAAGCTGACAACGTGTCCTACTAGGCCTTAGTAACTAGGGTAAGTGCGAACTTTATATTTTATTTTAGGGTCTTTCTGCACTACACTGTTACAGTGGTATTATTCCACTTTCAGCATCCTATAGAAGGCCCTTAGACAGGGAGGGAGTAGGCTCTTTTGCTTCCTCCATCAGAAGGGTTGGCGGCAGACACCTATCCCCAAAGCATGTCAGGCAGATACTTCAACTTTGCTCTTGTGTCCAGCATGTGTAGGGTAGAGGCATTCAGGGGACCCCGTGGCTGCCTAAAGCCACCGTTGCCCTAACAGGCAAAGGGGGAAGGGGGCGGAGGGGGCAGGCTTGGGGGAGCAGCATTGTCCAACCCTTCTTTTGGTTTCTGTTCCCACTGCAGGGAGGCCGGGGGTGCGGAGCTTCACCAGGACTCCAGAGGGGAGCAGCAGTGGAAGGAATCCAAGGACAACGACGTCGTCTTCAACCGTAAGTCAGTTAGTGGATTATTTGCCCCCATCGCCTCTGTGGTTTTTAATAGGGACCTACAAGTCTTGCCTCATGGCTGCAGTCTCTCGCAGTTTCTCAAGACTTGCAGAGTCTTGGGAGACTGCGAGAGACTGCGAATGCTAAGCGAGGCCTGTAAGTCTCTATTAAAAATGGCAGAGGGCAGAAGCTGCCTTGAAGGCCGGGGGCTAGTGTCCTCCCAGCCCCCATTTCAAACCCTCCAAAGATGGAGAGTTCGCTCTCCATCTTTGGAGGATTTGAAACGGGGGCTGGGAGTGGTCAGTGGGGACTGGGAGGGTGGGGGGACAGAGAAACCATAAGCCCTGTGCAGGCTCCCTGCTGGGGATGACAGCCTTTCTGCCGGACAGAACCTGACTCACAGAGTGTTTTTTTTTTTTGCGCCCAGGCCCCCTCAGAGGCCTTTTTTGTCCGTATTTTCCCCTCCCCAGATATCCCTTAAGTGGGGGCACCTTTGCCATGTTTTTGGCCCTCCAGGCACCAGTCTAGGCTCAGGAAAAACCCTTTTTAGAAACAGAAGTGAACAGAAAGTTTTTTTCCTCCCTCCCTGTTCTTAAGAAAAGGCTTCTCTTGAGCCTAAAACGGCTGGGGGGGGGGGGCTTAAGAACATGGCAAAAATGCCACGGGGCAGTTCATTTTCTATACCAGGGAGGCAGTTGGGGCTGCGGCCCTTCCCTCGCCTTCCACGGGGTCCGATTTTATAAGTGAGCCTCCGTCCTCGCCTCTTGATTCCAGAGGTGGGGCAGGGGAAGGGCCTTCTGCGTTTTCTCAGTCGCATTCTCCAGAAGGTGGGGGTATCCTTGGTTTCCTCTCTTAATTTCCCCCCTTGTGCTGACGCCCCTCTTTCCTTCTCCCCCGGCAGGGGGCCTCTTCTCCGAGATGGAGATGGCCGAGGGGCTGAGACCAAGATCCTCTGCGTCGACCCAAACTTCGACAAAGGCCGGTTCCTCAAGCAGTGCGAGGAAGACGTCACCCCCGTTAAGCCGTCGATACGGTTGGGGGAGAGGAAGAGGGACTGGGGAAAAATGTGTAAAAATGAAAATTGTAACTTGTAATTGTAATCTGCAATAGTTAATGTGTTGTAACATTGTATGTTCAAAATCTAAACAATTTAAAATAAAAACATTACCTTGCAAAAAGAAAAGGTGCTGTGCTGACCTTGCTGGAGCTGGGACCTGGGTGGAGGTGGGAGGACACCAGGCTTACCCGGAAGGATACCAGGATGACCTGGGTGGCACTGGGAGGACACCAGGATGACCTGGGTGGACCTGGGCTGACGTGGGTGGAGCTGGGAGGACACAAGGCTGACCTGGGTGGCACTGGGAGGACACCAGGATGACCCGGGTGGACCTGGGCTGACGTGGGTGGAGCTGGGAGGACACCAGGGTGGACCTGGGAGGACACTAGGCTGACCTGGGTGGACCTGGGAGGACACTAGGATGACCTGGGTGGACCTGGGCTGACGTGGGTGGAGCTGGGAGGACACCAGGCTGACCCGGGTGGCACTGGGAGGACACCAGGATGACCTGGGTGGACCTGGGCTGACGTGGGTGGAGCTGGGAGGACACAAGGCTGACCCGGGTGGCACTGGGAGGACACCAGGATGACCTGGGTGGACCTGGGCTGACGTGGGTGGAGCTGGGAGGACACAAGGCTGACCCGGGTGGCACTGGGAGGACACCAGGATGACCTGGGTGGACCTGGGCTGACGTGGGTGGAGCTGGGAGGACACAAGGCTGACCCGGGTGGCACTGGGAGGACACCAGGATGACCCGGGTGGACCTGGGCTGACGTGGGTGGAGCTGGGAGGACACCAGGGTGGACCTGGGAGGACACTAGGCTGACCTGGGTGGACCTGGGAGGACACTAGGATGACCTGGGTGGACCTGGGCTGACGTGGGTGGAGCTGGGAGGACACCAGGCTGACCCGGGTGGCACTGGGAGGACACCAGGATGACCTGGGTGGACCTGGGCTGACGTGGGTGGAGCTGGGAGGACACAAGGCTGACCCGGGTGGCACTGGGAGGACACCAGGATGACCTGGGTGGACCTGGGCTGACGTGGGTGGAGCTGGGAGGACACAAGGCTGACCCGGGTGGCACTGGGAGGACACCAGGATGACCTGGGTGGACCTGGGCTGACGTGGGTGGAGCTGGGAGGACACAAGGCTGACCCGGGTGGCACTGGGAGAACACCAAGCTGACCCGGGTGGACCTGGGCTGACGTGGGTGGAGCTGGGAGGACACCAGGGTGGACCTGGGAGGACACTAGGCTGACCTGGGTGGACCTGGGAGGACACCAGGATGACCTGGGTGGACCTGGGCTGACGTGGGTGGAGCTGGGAGGACACCAGGCTGACCCAGGTGGCACTGGGAGGACACCAGGATGACCTGGGTGGACCTGGGCTGACATGGGTGGAGCTGGG
This sequence comes from Cyclura pinguis, assembly GCA_030412105.1. NCBI lineage: Eukaryota > Metazoa > Chordata > Lepidosauria > Squamata > Iguanidae > Cyclura > Cyclura pinguis. The sequence goes on along the minus strand of CM059614.1, from coordinate 7,828,226 downwards.
AGGACACAAGGCTGACCCGGGTGGAGCTGGGAGGACACCAAGCTGACCCGGGTGGACCTGGGCTGACGTGGGTGGAGCTGGGAGGACACCACGGTGGACCTGGGAGGACACTAGGCTGACCCGGGTGGAGCGGGGAGGACACAAACAAGGCTGACTCGGGTGGACCTGGGAGGACACCAGGCTGGTGCTGAGTCACCTTTTCTTTCTTTTTTTGCAAAGTAATATTTTACATTTTTAAAATTTTGAACATACCATATAACATTACCTATTGCAGATTACAATTACAAGTTACAATTTTCATTTTTACACATTTTTCCCCAGTCCCTCTTCCTCTCCCCCAACCGTATCGATGGCTTAAAAGGGGTGACGTCTTCCTCACGCTGCTTGAGGAACCGGCCTTTGTCGAAGTTTGGGTCGACACGGAGGATCTTGGTCTCAGCCCCTCGGCCATCTCCGTCTCGGAGAAGAGGCCCCGTGCCGGGGGAGAAGGAAAGGGGGGGGAATTAAGAGAGGAAACCAAGGATACCCCCACCCTCTGGAGAATGCGACTGAGAAAACACAGAAGGCCCTTCCCCTGCCCCACCTCCGGAATCAAGAGGCGAGGACGGAGGCTCACCTATAAAATCAGACCCCATGGAAAGCGAGGGAAGGGCCGCAACCCCAACTGCCTCTCTGGCATAGAAAATGAACTGCCCCGTGGCATTTTTGCCATGTTCTTAAGCCCCCCCCCGCAGCCATTTTAGGCTCAAGAGAAGCCTTTTCTTAAGAACAGGAAGTGAGGAAAAAAACTTTCTGTTCACTCCTGTTTCTAAAAAGGGCTTTTCCTGAGCCTAGACTGGTGCCTGGAGGGCCAAAAACATGGCAAAGGTGCCCCCACTTAAGGGATATCTGGGGAGGGGAAAATACGGACAAAAAAGGCCTCTGAGGGGGCCTGGGGTTCACAAATATCCCACAAGTCACACCCTGCCCACCCTGGCTTCTGGGCACAAATCAAAGTGCCGGTTTTTTGTATATATTTTTATTAAAGTTTTACTTGAAATAAACCCCTTCCCTCCCCGCTTCCAAGCATCATTTTACCAGTTGAGTTTGTGCTTACATCCCATTTATACATTTTTTTCTATTCTAAGATTAACACAGTATTCTTTTTAACCTCATTACATTCAGCTTATACTTACTCTATAACATCTTTCATTTTCATTACCACTTTTTCCAGCACTCTTTCTTCTTCTTTCCCTCATTCCTTTATCCAGTTCAGAACTTCTCGCCCTGCAAGGGTTTTTAAGAGAAGACCTAAAACGAACCTATCCTGGGGTTTTCTGGGGCTGAGAGAGTGTGACGCGCCCCAGGTCATCCAGCTGGGCTTCCACGGCCAGGCAGGGAATCAAGTCCTAGATTCCACGGTCGTTGTCCAACTTCACACCCCTACACCGTGCTCTGGCTCTCCCTGTCCTTTTTAAGGTGTGTTAAATATGTTTTTTTTTGGGGGGGGGTAGAGATATTTATGGCTTTCCCCTTTTGTGAGGGTCCTGCACTCTTAAGCCCTGTGAATGTGAAGGCGTGAATGCAGACGCTTCCCCCTTCCGCTCTCCTTGCAGAGTCCTCTCGAGAGGGGCCACAGGGCCCCTGCGGAATGAATGAATGAATGATTATCTGACTTATTTTCCACCTTTAAGCCATCACCCCCTTTAATCCCCCGACAGGGATTGAGGGAGAGGCGGGAGGACTGGGGGAAAAAATGCCTAAAAATGTAAATTGTAGCTGGTAATTGTAATCTGCAATAGGTAATGCGTGCCAATATTGTACGTACCAACTTTTAAAAAATTTAAAATAAAAGACTTTACATTTGCAAAAACAAAAAGCCCTTTCTGTATGCGGACGACCTTTTGGGCAAGTTGGGGGGCGGTTATGAGGCCCCCACGCTAGCCGGGATGCCCCCTCCAACTCAGGGTTGCTTTTTGGGGAGGGAAGGAACGGCCAGGGCCATCCGTGCCCCCGGTTCAGATTCCAGTGCTGGGATTTTTCCTTGCCCTTGTGGCTACTGCTTGAATCTTAAGCCAGCTGGACTACAATTCCCTCTCCCGCCTGCATGGGCATACTGCCTGGGGATGATGGGTGCCCTGGGGCCCTCCAGAAGGGATCCCACTGGTTCTGGGAGCTGGAATGCACGAACTATACAGAGAGAAGAGGAGAGGGTTTTTAAAATTTCCCTGAAGGTAATGGGACTGGTGGTTTCACTGGTGTTACACATTTCTTCCCTGTTTTTAATCTACTATTATTATTATTATTTATCTATTAATTAATATTATTATTATTAAATATTCTTTATTCAATTTCAACAAACAAAAGGAGTAACATAAGAAATAGCTGAATATACTTCATTCCATTAAACAACAATTAAACCATAAGAAAACAGAAAAAAAAGAAAGGAAATAGAAAAAAAAATACACTTGCATACCAAACTTAACTCAGTGAAAGAAAAAATAGAAGAAAAATTAAAAAAAAAGACACAGATTCAAAAAAAAGTCTCTAACACTCCCTAGCATATTGCTTATAGCTAGTCTTAATTAATCCCAACTACAAAATAAACTAAATGGAAAAATAAAAGATTAAAAGAGGATAGTGAAAGGAAGAAAAAAAAGAAAATAGGTAGTAGATAACGTAAATTAATAAATATATAACAGTTAAAAAGAGGAGTAAAAAGGCAACATTAGACTTACTACTTACTGCCTTTCCCCCTCCCAGACTTTCAACACTTTAAAATATTGGTTTATTACATGAAGATCAATATATATATAATCCTTATATATTATTTTATCTCTGAATTTCAGAGCTAATCATCTCTATATGCAAAACCTAACTGTGCTTCCTCACCAAGTCTGTCCTTCACATATTGTATAAATGGTCTCCCAGTTTTTAAATATACTTGTATGGAAGATACATCCTTCAACCAGTGAGACTGTTTATCTGTTTTTGCCAATTCCATCATTTCCTCCATCCATTTGGGATGGACTTCTGTCGTCAGCATTTCGCATAAGTTATCCTGGCTGCTGTAACCATATAACTTTTAACAATATCCTATTTTCTTTTCTCGCTTTATCTTCAAGGTCCAATAAAGAGATCTGGGAGTTTTGGTGGATCACAAGCTGAACATGAGCCAGCAGTGGGATGCAGCAGCCAGGAAAGCTAACGCGATTCTGGGTTGCCTCAATAGGAGTATGGTGTCTTAGATTGAGGGAGGTAATGGTACCACCCTATTCTGCATCGGTCAGGCCTCATCTGGGATACTGTGTCCAGTTCTGGGCACCTCAACAAGGACATCGACAAGCTGGAGCGTGTCCAGAGAAGGGCGACCAAAATGGCGAATGGTCTGGAAGCCATGAAGCCCTAGGAGGAGCGCCTGAGGGAGCTGGGGATGTTTAGTCTGCAGAAGAGACGGTCAAGAGGGGACATGAGAGCCAGGTTTAAATATCTGAAGGAATGCCATGTGGAGGAGGGAGCAAGCCTCTTTTCTGCTGCTCCAGAGACTAGGACAAGGGGCAATGGATTCAAGCTTCAGGAGCAGAGATTCCATTTCAACATGAGGAAGAACTTCCTGACGGCCAGAGCTGTCCGGCAGTGGAATCTGCTGCTCCCTCCACGGAGTGTGGTGGAGTCTCCCCCTTTGGAGGCTTTTAAGCAGAGGCCGGATGGCCACATCTGTCGGGAGGGCTTTGATGGGGGTTCCTGCCTGGCAGGAGGGGGTGGACTGGATGGCCCCTGGGGTCTCTTCCAACTCTAGGGTTCTGTGATTCTACGTTTAAAAGAAGTAACTCCACTCTGAACCTAATTTGTGTTTTTAAGATTTTTTATCAATAAATGTATTATTATTACTACTACTACTACTATTGTCATTATTATTATGCCCTGCCTGGGGCCCCTTTGGGAGGAGAGATTCGCTAAAGCGAACAGGGTGGGTCCCAGATCTGGGGGGGCCTCTTTGTCCTGGGGAAGGGGGCTGCTCCCAAAGCCTGGAGAAGGGGGCCTGGTGGACTACAGCTCCCCAAGTTCCCGCAGCCGAAGGGCCCCGCCCCCTCTTCCGCCCCCCCCCTTTAAGAAAGGTTCGGACCCGGATTCATCTGTGAACCCCCCTCTCCCCCCCCCGCACCTTCCTCCTTAGTTTGGGGGAACCAGGGCTGAGGAAGTGTGGGATTTACAGTCCGACACCCCGCCGCCGCCGCCGCCGCCTGGTGGGCCGGGGAGTGCTAGTCCCCCCCTCTTTAGGCTGGACGGTTTCCCAGAAAAGAAGAGGGGGAAACAAAAGGCGCTTACCCGTTCGCTGCTTCCTCGGCTGGGAGTCCCCGGAAGGAGGCCGGGGAGCTGGATCCGAACCCGGAGCCCCGCCTGGGGGAGCCGCCGCTTCGAGGCCTCCTTCGGCACCTTCCCCCAAAGCAAACGGCTCTTCTCCCGGACTTCCCGCCGCGCTCGAAGGCGGCCGGGGCGCCGGGAGGGCCTCTCGCCACCAGAGGGGGCGAGTTCCGACTACACCCGGGAACGCGAGGGGCGGTTCGGCCGCTCCCCGCCTCGCTGTCCCCGCCGGGCCGGAGGAGGAAAGGCGGAGCCCTCCCGGGCGCGGGGACGATGGGCTCGGCCACCGTCGCCGGGAGCGGCGCCCCAATCCGGTTCCAGGGCCAGGCCTCCCCCCTCGGCGTCTCCGCTTCGGTGGCGGAGCGAAAGCGAAACCCACTTTCCCCCGGAACTCCCCACCCGGGCTTCCGGTCAGCTGACCGGAAGTTCGTGGGGGACCGATTCGGGAAAAATCCCAAGAGTTTAAAGAAGACGCCTTCAACCGCGGTTTTGACTTAACGTTCTAACAGAGAAGAGGGTTTTGAGTGTGGGGCTTTAAAATGAATAAAATAAAACGGGCTTCTCCCGCCGGGGTTCGAACTCCAGGCTGAGGGACCGCCGGGCCGCATCCTCTCCTGCTGACGTCACGCCCGCGCAGGCGCCTTTGAAGCTCCGAATAAACAGACGCGGTCTCAAAACTACCCAGCGGGCCTGAGCTCCTCGCATATTCCTGCGACGGAGGGCACCCATTGGCTGCCATGGCCAAGCGGTTAAGACGCGGTTCTCGAATTGCAATGGGCAGGAGTTCGAGACCCGGCAGATATTTTTTTTTTAAAAGTCCAATCCTGAATAGGAGCCTCAAATGTTCCTCAATAAATAAATTAAACGCCTCGTTCAATTTCGCCACCAGACGGCGCTCTACATCTGGCGGCGGTTCTGGACCAGATGGCGGATTGGGACCTTTTTTTAAATTAAATAAAACGCCTCATCCGATTCGCCACCAGATGGCGCTGCAGGACAAGGAAGGAGGTGGTTTACTTAATTTACGAACGGCCCCAATCCGCCATTTGGTCCCAATCCTCCAGTAGACGTTGCTGCGGAACAAGGAATAAGAGGTTTTATTTAATTTTACAAAGTTCCGATTCGCCACCAGATGGCGCTGCAGGACAAGGAAGGAGGCGGTTTTTTAATTTTAGAACGGTCCCAATCCGCCATTTGGTCCCAATCCGTCACTGCAGGATAGAAAATTGAGGGGTTTTATTTAATTCAATATATTTAATTAATCTAATTCGTCTAATTAAAAAAGAGCTAAATTCTAGAATCGAACCAATGACTTCACGGTCCCTGGGCGGGCTATTGGCCACTGGGCCACGCCCCTTTCCGGGCGCGGGCGCGGAAAAATGACCCTTAAAGCCGCCGTTGCTTTCAGGCTGCTAGAAAAACAACCAGCCCGAGGCTGGGCTCGAACTCGTGACCTCGCGGCTCGTCCTGATCAGCCGCCCGAACCGCTGTGCCACTGCGGCTGCGCAGTTCTCACGGCGTCCAGGAAGCTTTATAGCTCTGGCTCTCCAGACTCAGGTTCTACCACTAAAGAGAAGCGAGGGATTGAAAGTCTGGCGTTCTGGAAATCTGAACTCAAGACACTCAAGATCAATCCAGGGCGGCTGGCAACAACCTAACGGTGCCCTATCAGGATCAAAAGTCGTTGGTGTACTTAGGTCAACCCGATTTGCCATTGCCTTCCCCTGAGGCTGAGAGAGTGTGACTGCCCCAGGTGAGTTTCCCTGCCTGAGACCCTGCTGCTGAAGTTCTCGCCCACTGCGCAAACCACTACACTGCTTCCCACGTTTCCCAAGCGGTCGTGGGCCCTCTTAGACTTCTAAGGAGAGCCTATCACGGGGTTTTCTGGGGGCTGAGAGTGTGTGACGTGCCCAAGGCCACCCGGCGGGTTTCCGTGGCCGAGCGGGGAGCCAAATCTGGGTCTCCGGAGTCCAAGGCTCACACCGTGACACCACAATGCCTCTCAAGTTAACACAGCTCCAGGCATTGTTACTGTCTTGCCGGTCAAACTACCGAAAGGAGAGAGGCCACCGAGCGGCAGTGGGGAGTTATGGGTCCTTCAGTTATTCCGAGGGGCAACTTCTAATTCCTCACCATGAGCTGTGCTGCCCGATGGGAGTTGGAGTGTCCTTTCCTTCAGTGGGCTTGCTAAAAAAGATGAGGAGGATAATGATAAAATGAATAACTACTTTTACTATCAACCTTCTTTCCCTTTTTTCCTCTTCCCCTTTTGATTACGGAAGGTTGACATCCGTGCTTGGCCATTTAAACCTGAAACTTCACCATTGGAGGGGAATTTCTTTTCCTGTTTTGCATGTATCTGTTTAGCCATTAATGCTAAGTGTTTCTCCCCCTTTGATACATATTTCCTTATCTCAAAATGTCTATGTATACTGTGACTTTTCTTTTTTGCTGTTCTCCGTATATATCTTGTTTTCTCTCTCTCTGTAAATATTTTAAAAATTGGAGTTGCTAAAACAGGTTCTGACCATCTATCTGAATGCTGAGGATTGTACGGTTTGGCTCTGACTTATGGCAAACATATCTTACAGGTTTTCTTGGCTGTTTGGAGATTCATCACTATTTATTGTCCAACGTTTCCCCACTGAAAACTGGGATAAAGAGAACCAAGCAGTCAAGATGGCCAAAAGTCATCACTTCAAGAAGAACAAAAGCTAGGAAAAGCTGCCGCAGTTTGCTTTTGCCTGAACCAACTGGGAAAGGTGAAGATTTTATCTCCTCCTTCCCTTCTCTTCTTGCAAGCTCTTTGAACTCAGGCCAAAGCAAATGGCAGCAGACTTTCCTAGCTCCTCTTCTTCCTCAGTAATGCATTTGCAATCTGGACAACGCTCCAATATTGTTGGCCGTCGGCGTCCCGGGTCTCGCCTGCAAACTCTTTTCCCATAATATGAATTCCTCCACATCTGAGTCTCCGGAACAGCAGAAAATAAGCTAATCTCATCTTCCCTGACATCCCTCCAAATATTTAAACATGACCACTGTCTCATCTCCTAACCTTCTTTTCCCCAGGCTAGACGTACCCAGTTCCCTAAGCTTTTCACATTTTTGGATTTCCGAATAAGGAAATCCCATAGCTTTTATGAGGACTAGAAGCTTGCTTCAGAAACAAACCCATCCTCCCCCTCACAACAAACAGAGGAAGCTAAATTCTGCAGCAAAACGCCGCCCGTTTCCAGTTTTTGGACGCCAGCAGAATTGCAACGTCGCATTCCCTAGCTGGCAGTCAAATTGCTCCTTTCTCCAGTCCAACTGGAATATCTTTAGTTTTATTGTCACCAAAAGGAAAATCATTTCTTAGATCCTTCCATGGATTTTTTTTATTTTATTTTTAAATCAGCATTTGTGTCCATTTTGCTCATCTGTTTGGATTCCTCCGGGCCAAAGCGGTCTGGCTCAGGTCAAACATCCGAAACCCAAATTCCACACCTTCCTCATAAAAAGCCATCCCTTAACACACATCCTACCGTGACAGGTGAAAAAAGTGTGTAAGGACGCATCTTCGCAAAAGAAGGCAGGACTACGCGGCCAATCAGCACTCACAGAGTGCCCTGTTGCATTCTGGGAGTGGTCAGGCATGGATGGGGGGAACCAAAAAAACCACAGAAAGAGATGGAAAATGCGGGGCGGGTACAAAGAGACTGAACAGCTACGCACAGAACACAGAAATCATTTCTCAGACCCATAACCTGTGTGCGTTTTTTGATTTCAGCCGTACACCCAAACCTTCCCGTGCTGACCCAAGAGGCAAAATTACACGGTATCTGAATGGGGAAGGTATGGTTCGTAGGTCACGTCTCTGAGGTCCCTGGTACCTTAAAAAAACACGAAAAGAGGCTTTTTCCTGCCCCCGAACTACACCTACATTTCCGCCTACAGTTTGGAGGGGCATGGTGGACGATAAGTACCTACAGGCTTGAGATCACACAGAGTAGAGGAGGTTGGATTCTGCACCGGGCCACACACTTCGTGGTCTTCCGCCCCCCTCCGAAAGAGCTCCTTGGTGGAGCAACTTGTGGCATCGTTGTGACATAAAATGTTCAAATGTTCCTTTCCCTGCACGAACTTATAACTTGCCGTATCACCTGCAGAAGGTAGGAAACCAGCAACTGTACCCTGCAAAACAGAGAGAGGAAGGAGAAAGGAGAGGAAGACATGTTGAAAATGTCCCCCATGTGTTTAGGGGCAAAAAAAATTTTTTTTTTGATTTCCGGGGAGGACAGGTATGGTGGAGAGGTACAGCTCTCCAAGGTCTCCTGGTAGGCTAATGAAGCCCGCTGGTCTTCCACAGTTGCCCACCCCTGGTTCCTAGGGTCAAGAAAAGGGTATCAGCCTAGCCCTCCAAAGGGATCATCCGAAATGAAGGGGAGAAGAACAGATCCTGGATGTAAACCACGCCTGAGCGGTCCAACAACAAATGATTTTGCAGGAACGATGCACGGAGGTGAGTGACTTAAAATCCGGAGCCGAAAAGCTAGTGGTGGAGGGGAAACCTGGGTTGTTCGTAAGCCTAAGTGTTTTTCCGCTCCTCTCGTTTCTGACCCAAAAGAGAGAGAGAGAAAAACAAACAAACAAAAAGTCTGACAAAGATTAATGGCCTCTTTTTTCATTAAAAAACCCACCCTTTATATATTCATTTAGTGTCTGAAATCACACGGGGCAAAGAAAGGCAGGAGGGGAGGGCAGAGAAGGAGGAAAAAATAAACAGGAGCAATGCAGACGAAGGACGGTGGAGGATCATCCCCCAGGGGCTGGCCGTTCCCTGGGGGGCGAGAGGGGGTCGGGGAGGGGAGGGGAGGGCAGGAAGGTGGAAGTCCGAGGAGAAAGAGAAAGAGCAGGAGGAACGGGCGCGACCCAGAAGGCCATCTACTGCGGGGCTCGGGAGAGCTATCAGTGCGCCCTGGCATTCAAGGCGATGAATGTCGGAGCTCGGAACCCCCTCCTTCCTTGTCCTGCGGCCACGCCTGGTGCCGGATCCGGACTTTTTCTTAACCAAACAGAGAAAATGGGGGGGGGGGACACTGTGCGCGCTGATTGGCCAGCGAAGGCCCCGTGGAGGCAGTCGCCCAAGCCCCGCCCGCGTTGCCCTGGAAACCACCGGAGGCCGGTCCAGCCAGGCCCATCCCCGCCAGAGGGGCGGCAGGGCCGGCCTGGCGGGGGGTCGCTCCGCGGGGAGGCCCGGGGGCCGCTTCGGCCCCTCTCCCGACCTGCCCCTCCAGCTACGCGGGGGAGGCCTCGGGCTGCCGTTCCGCCCAACCGCCGCGGGAGGAGGGGCCGCTTGACCCGTCGTCGCGCATCCGGTCAGCCGACCGGAAGTCCTCGCGGGGGGGCGGATTCGGTGTCGCATTGCAAGAAAACCCCAAGCGTTTAACTACGGCTCCTTTAAATCCCGGTTGTCACCTAAACGTTTTGAAAGAGACGATCTCTTTGACCGTTGGGCTTTCAAATAAATAAAATGTTTTAAAAAATGAAACAAAGCTGACTTCCTCACCCCCGGTTCGAACTCGCGACACAAGGATCCCTCGGCCACGGCCTTAACCTCGGCGCCCTACCGCTCCGTGACGTCATCCCTGCCCAGGAACCTTTGAGGCTCCTGATCATCAGGGCCGGTCTTAGCGCAAAACACCCACCGGGCCTCGAACTCCCGGCCAACGGCTCCGACGTGGGGCGTTTCTATCAGGGCATAGGGCAGCAGATGGCATAGCAATCCTAAATCACACCCTGAGGCAGAGACTCAAAGGGCCCAGAATGCACCCCTTTCCCTCACCCCCAAAGTGGCCCAGGGGTTAAGGACAGGGCAGGGGGGGCTTGGTGAGGAGTTCGAGGCCCGTTGGGGACCTTTTTTAAGAGCAGCTCTGACTCAGAGCCTCAAAGCTGGCGGTTCCTTTCTGACTACCACTCCCACAATCCCCCAAAAGGCATGCCCCTCCACCCTGCCGGCTAAGGGATTCTGGGGAACTCGGGCTTGCTTTTTGGGGAAGGAAGGGATGGCCAGAGCCATCCGTGCCCCCGGTTCGAGTTCCGCTGCTGGGATCTTTCCCTGCCCTTGCGGCTGCTGCTTGAATCATAGGCCAGCCGGACTACAAGTCCCCCCACCCCGCCTGGGCCTACTGCCTGGGGATGATGGGTGCCACGGGGCCCCTCCAGAAGGGATCCCACTGGTTTTGGGAGTTTGACTGCACTAACTATAGGGGGGAAGAGGAGAGGGGTTTGTAAACTCCCCTGAAGGTAATGGGACGGGTGGTTTCATTGCTGTTACACATTTCTTCCCTGTTTTTAATCTATCATTAATTATTATTATTATTTATCTATTATTATTAGATATTCTTTATTAAATTTCAACAAACAAAAGTAGAAACAAAAGAATAGCTTAATATACTTCTTTCCATTAAACAATAATTAAACCATAAGAAAGCAGAAAAAAATAAAGGAAATAGAAAAAAAATTACAAACACTTACATACCAAACTTAGACTAGTGACAGAAAAAACAGAAGAAAAAGAAATTTTAAAAAAAGGACAGTTAAAAAAAAAGTCTCTAACACCCCCTAGCCCTATCACTTATAGCTATCCTTAATCAATCCCGACTACAAAATATACTAAATGGAAAAATAAAAAACTAAAAGAGGATAGCGATAGTGAAAAAAAAGAAAACAGGTAGTAGATAAGTTAAATTAATACATATATAAAAGTTAAAAAGAGGAGTAAAGAGGCAATATTAGACTCAGGTTTATTACATCAAGATATAAATAAGATATAAAATCCTTATATATTATTTTATTTCTGAATTTCAGAGCTAATCGTGTCTATATATCAAAACCGAATTGTGCTTCCTCACCAAGTCTGTCCTTCACATACTGTAGAAATGGTCTCCCAATTTTTAAATATGCTTGTATGGAATATACACCTTTCAGCCAATGAGACTGAATTTATCTATTTTTGCCAATTCCATCATTTTCTCCATCCATTCGGGATGGACTTCTGTCGCCAGCATCTCGCACAAGTTACCCTGGCTGCTGTTACCATAGAACTTTTAACAACATCCTACTTTCTTAAAGGTCCAACGTGTTTAAAAGAAATAACTCTGGTCTGAACCTAATTTCTGTTTTTTAATCTTAATTATTCTTCTGGAGCCCTGCCTGGGGCCCCTTTGGGGGGAGAGGTTCGCTCCAGCCGGCAAGGTGGGTCCCAGATCCAAGATCCGGGGTGCTTCTTTGTTAGGTTGCTCACAAAGCCAGGAGAAGGGGGCTTGGTGGACTACAACTCCCCAAGTCCCCCAGACCAAGGACCCCCGCCCCTCTCTTCCTTTTCCCTCCTCCCCATTTTTAAGAAAAGGAGGGACCTTAATTCATCTTTAAACACCCCTCTCTCTCCCGCCCCCTTCATCCTTACTTTGGGGGAGCCAGTGCTTAGGAATTGTTCCTGAGTCCACTCCTGTTCCTGAGGCGCCATCGGCAGTCAGCGGGGCTAAAAGACACCTCGCCGCCTCTTGTTTCAGGACCAGATGGCCGCAAAAGCAGCCAAGGCTGTGCGCCACGTATAACGTGAATTCTAAGCAGAGCATCCAGGAGCGTAAGCATGATCAGAAATGTAATAAGACTCTGGTGAACCTTGTTCTGTCTATAAACTTCTTCACATTGTACACTCTCTGGCCTAAATGTTGCTGATCTCTTCGTATTATTTTAATTTTTGGTTTGGTTCGTTAAACGAAAGCGGCTTTACCCAGCGGCCTGCTGCGTCGTCTCAATTCTGTTCGGCCCGTGTACGGTTGCCATGGACGACGGAGAGGAGACTACTGGGCATGCGCGGTACTCTTTCCACGGGCGCTTTCATACAACGTCATCAGCCTGCCGCGCCGTCTCCGTTCTCTTAAGCCCGTGTGTGGCTGCCGTGGACGACGGGGCGTAGACTATCGGGCATGCGCAGTACTCTTTCCACGGGCGCTTTAATACGACGTCGTCAGGCTGCTGCGCCGTCTCCGCTCTGTGGAGCCCGTGCGCGGCTGCCATGGACGACGAGGAAGAGACGTACCGGCTGTGGAAGATCCGCAAGACGATCATGCAGGTCGGGGAGAGGGCGAGGGTGGCGCGGGTCCCGGGAGCGGCTGGAGGGGAAGGAGGGAGGTTGCCGGGCGCCTTCGCCCGGCAGAGGCCTACCTTGCCTGGTTGTTGTTGGGCCCCTGGAGGGCGCGACGTTCCTTCTTTCCCTTCTGTCTCCCATATGGGGCCCGGGGGGGGGGTGTTGCCAGACAGGTTAAAACACAACACAGTGAAAAACAAGGGCTCATGCAAAGGTTCATAAACAACTGAAGGAACGTGTGTGTGTATATATACATCTTAAAAGTATTAATTTGAACAATAATTTTGAAAGCAGCTGAAGTGGAAGGGATAAAGGGTAGCAAAGTCAGAACAAGCCATATGGAACAGGGGGGAAAAGTAAACAATATGCAAACTTGGCACATCTCTTGACAAGGGATGCTGTGGGAGAGCGCACAACCATGCACATGTGTGCTGTGTAACATATCGAAGTACTTGTGTTGTCTTGATGCTCTGAGAGCATTGTAAAGACACTAGACACTGCAGGTCGGCTCGTTTTTGTAGGCGGAGCTGTGGATGTATTCTTAAAATTCATAGAAGGGAGGCAGGGGAGGGGTGATCCCGAGTGGGCAGTCTTAAAAGGAGCTGCTATATTGAGAGGATGTTTTGTGGGGGAAGACTTGAGTGGGAAGGCTAGGAACCTGAGCTCTCCCTGTACACACACACACACACACACACACAAATGCGCACACACACATTCCCCACATCCACAGAGCGGGAGTTTTCAGCAGGCCTGTGGAGCCAGTACACCAAACCTTAGACTCTACTCCAACTCTGTATTTTTCTCCTGTCCAACTGTGACTCTTTCATAAACGACACGTGTATTGATTACCAATTAATTCGTAATAGTAATAAGCAATTGATTGTATTAGAATGGTAGCAGGAGGCGTTGCATCACCACTACATGAATCATCAGGCCGCTTAGATTGATAGAATGTAAGACACATTTATTCGGTTGAGATTTCTGAACAAAAAAAGTTCTTCATTTCCTATGATTAGGGACTTAATGTAAGTTTTTATTCAGTACATTTCTACTGACTCCATGCAAAATTGCTTTTGACTCTGACACCAAGCCTTGTAAGTCCATAGCCCTGGTTTTAAGTGGCTGATAATGTCACTCCAAGCCCCTTAGGACATTTTTATTGATTGAGAAAACAAAGACTTTCATGCCACCCTTTTCCCTTGCTGTAGTATCAGCATCACAGTCTTTTAAGACCTGTTTATGAATACAGGAAAGAATTTTATGTATGTGTTTATTTTGACTTGCTTGGCGTGCCTTGTAAACAGATGGATTTCCTTCTTTTTCTCATTAAACTGCCAGCTCTGCCATGATCGAGGCTACCTAGTGACCCAGGATGAGCTGGACCAGACGCTGGAGGAGTTCAAAGCCCAGTTTGGTGACAAGCCCAGTGAAGGGCGGCCCCGACGTACTGACCTCACTGTCCTGGTGGCCCACAATGATGATCCCACCGATCAGATGTTTGTCTTTTTCCCAGGTGATTGCATTAAATGAAAAAGAACAGGGATTTAATTATCTCTGTCAAACAGTTGAGTTGTATCTTAAGTTTTTTCTTCTCTAAATAATTTGGTTGTAATAGTCTTTCTTGTCTCTTTCTTTCTTTTTTCTACTTCATCCTAACCTACCTGACATTCTTGTTGTGAAGGGAAAGCTTTTTTGATTTGAGTGGGATTAAAATGTGATTTGCTGCATTGGTTCTCAATTATAGCTGTTTAATTTGTAAGTGAGAACCAGCGCAGTACACTGGTTTAAGAGTTGGACTAGGATTCTGGAGTACCAGGGTTCAGATCACTGCTCAGATATGGAAAAGTCTGCGTGACCTGAGGCAAACCACACTCTCTCAGCCCCACTACAGGAAGGCAGTGGCAAATCTCCCCTGAAGAAATGTGGTCAAGAAAAGCCTAGGATAGGGTGACAAGAGTGATTATCACCTAGTGGTTTGATTGTTGGACCAAGACTCCAGGAGACCAGTATTTGAATGCCCAATCAGCTGTGGAAACCCAGGTCACCCTCTCTCAGCCTCAGAAGAAGTCAGTGGTGGCAACCTCTCCCCAAACAAATCTTACCAAGAGAACCCCAAGATAGGTTTGCCTTAGGGTGGACATTACACTCCGCATTGGCTAGGATTGGACATCATCATGGCTCTTTTCAGTATTGCTTCTTGAAACAAAGATATTGTATTGTATCTGAGTCTTTTTTTCCTCAAAAACTTCTGTGTCTTGGTCTTCTCTTTCTATTTTACCCTGAATAGTTAGCTATAACAATTTATATTATTCATTTCTCATTATACCATTGAACCATTCAGTCTTCAGTTTATGACTTCTTGATATTTAGACAGGTTGAGCATCCCTTATCTGAAAATCTGTAATATTCCAAAATCTGAAATTGTTCACAATGTTGGCTGAGATAGTGACACCTTTGCTTTTTGATGGTTCAGTGTACATAAACTTTAGTTTCATGCACAAAATTATTAAAAATATTGTATAAAATTACCATCAGCCTATGTTTTTAAGGTATACAGTGAGCCCTTCATTTTTGCAGGATTTAGGGGTGCAAAACCCCTGCAAAAGTGAAAAAATGTGAATAAAAGTAAAAATCACAAATTTTATTCTTTCTTTTTATCTAACAGCAAGTGGACCATAGAATTGTACTGGAAGACCTAGAAGTTACTAGATGGGATTCAGTCTGTGTTAGATGGGATTACATTTCCCCTGAAGACTCAGGTTTGCAGCTTGCAGGATGCTTCTAGATTCAACTTTGAACCTGGAAGCCCAGGTTTCAGCCATAGCCAGGAGCACATTTGCACAGTTGAGGCTTGTGTGCCTGTTGCTTCCATTCCTTGAGATTGGTTACATCCCTGCTGGATTGCTGTAGCGCACTTTACGTGGGGCTGCCTTTCATGAGTGTTTGGAAACTTCAACTGGTCCAAAGAGCTACAGCCAGCTTGTTAACTAGGGCTGACTACAGAGATCAAACAACTCACCTGTTGCAACAGCTGCACTGGCTGCCGGTCTGTTTCTGGGCACAGTTCATAGTGCTGGGGATGACCTTTAAAGCCCTACACAGCTCAAGTCCAGGTTATTTGAAGGACTGTATTCTCCCCTACGAACCAGCGCAGGCCTTGAGAACTGCTGGAGAGGCCTTCTCTCTGTCTCATTACCTTTGCTGGTATACCTGGTGGGAACACAGGAGAGACAGGGCCTTCTCAGTGGTTGCCCTCAGGCTCTGGAACTCCTTTCCCAGAGAAGCCAGACTGGCACCCTCCCTACTGTCCTTCTTTATGTAGTCAGGCATTTGATGTATGATTATATGTGGCCTATTTAATAGAAATATGCTGGGTATTATGTTTTGATTAATAGTTAATTATGTAGTTGAACCATTTTTTTAATCCTTTCAATTGTCTAATTTATTCTAACTTTTATATTTTATAAGTTTTTAACTATGTCTTACTTCATCTGTAAGGCACTTACAGATGTGTATATTTGTTTGTGGTAACTCTCTGGTTTATTTATTTATTTGTTTTATAAAAATATTCAGAGGAACCAAAGGTTGGGATCAAGACCATCAAGATGTACTGCCAGCGAATGCAAGAAGAGAACATAACACGTGCCATCATCGTGGTACAGCAGGGCATGACTCCATCAGCCAAACAGGTACCAAAATCTAGGTGGGCTGAAGGGTTTTGAATAAAGAGTTGGAGTTATAAGATGTAATGTTCAGTATCTGTTCGATAAATGATTTCTTATTTTACAGTCCTTCCTCCACATCTGCCGGTTTGACCTTTGTGAATTTGATTATACATGAGCACATGTGCCTCTCCCCAGTCTCCTCCCATTTCCATGCATTTTGCCCCAGCGCAAAGAACTCATGCCAAGGCAAAATGGAAGGGAAAGAGGGGTGGGAGAAAGCTTGCACAAGCCTTCCTTACCCCTCTCTGGAGCTCTCCCTGCCATTCCTAAGCATTTTGCCCTGCTGCAGAACTTGTGCTGAGGGAGAATGGAAAGGAACGCGGAGGGAGGGAAGGCTTGCACGAGTTCTCAGTTATCAGGGGTTCTCAGTTATTAGAGTTATCAGGGGTTGAACTAGATTGCCCTTGTGTCTCCTTCTGCCTCTAAGATTCTGTGACCCTAAGCTTTACATAAACATAGTTTTAAACTGTTTCAAAACGTCATATAGTTAAATAATTTTTTAGACTTTTCAACTTATGTTTCATCATTTTAAATTTCAAATCATTTAAGTTGCCTTTGTTAAGAGATTTTTTATATACTCCAGTGTTGTGAACTTTTTTTTGTGTGTCCTTGCCTTCTGTACTCCTTTTCCCCTAGTCCCTGGTAGACATGGCACCCAAGTACATCCTTGAACAGTTCCTTCAACAGGAGCTGCTGATCAACATCACTGAACACGAGGTGAGGAGGAGAACAAAAAATGAAACCAAACAGATATTCCAGTTACATCTCAATGTCTGTAGGAGGGTGTCAGTATTTGTAACATGTAGAGTAATAAAATACATGATGTTTCTGTATTTAGAATCCTGCCGTCAGAAATCGGATAATATAATTGAATTTCCAGAGAGGTCCTCCCTCAAAGGTCTGACCTCATCTACAGATGTACCTCAGTCAACATAGTTGACACATCCCCTTTTCTTTTGGTTTCCATTTTGGTAGCCAGATGTCTTATGTGCTAGGGGTAGCGTGTGGGCAGGCTTATCTGATCTCTTTTTCTGTCCCTGTTTTGCTGTTCACACATGCTCAGTGAAGAAATCTGGAAGGTACTGCAGTTTACCTTGCCCGTTGAGTACAGACACATTCTGCTGCAGTAGAATTGGTTAGAGTAAAATCCAGGTTTTCCCCGACTTATGCTTTGTTTATTGCATTATTACAGCCATACTGCTGTAACTGAATGTCAGAAGTCTGTTTCTTCAGCCCTCCTCCACTGTCCTCTCAGTGCTAATGCTGTTAAAAAATTTCCAGTTAGACAGGCTGAGGAAAGGGGGAGGGCTAGGCAGATGTAAAAAGAAACTTCACAGTCAGATTGTTGGCTGAGGTATGTCTATATTTGCATGTTGAGGGTCATTGTAACTGGATTAATTTTTTTTAAAAAAATCTTTTTTAGAAAAGCTGTTTAGTCTTAGATCCATCCTGTCAAGCAATATTGTTTATATAGCACACCTACTTTCTTGTTCCTGGTGAACAAGGAAAGCACGAGGAGTCTTCTGGTGGACCTTGGAACTTGTTAGCTTTATTGTAGTATTATCTGCTCTGATTGCCTGTTGTTTGTTGTCAACATAGGTGACCAGCTGTTTCTAAACCCTGTTTTTGCTCACATCCTATTCTTTCTTCTTGGCTCTACAGCTTGTCCCCGAACATGTAGTCATGACCAAAGAGGAGGTTACAGAATTACTGGCGCGATAGTATCCTTTTCCCTCTCCAAATCTGTGGCACTCTGTGCCTGCTGCCCTCTTCTGCTTGCTTTGGGTGGGATTGTTGACAGGAGGCAGAGCTGGGTAAGTTGAAGAGTTGTGTCCCTCGCTGTCAGGTGCAGGATAATGCTGGTCTCAAAGAATAGTCTTAGAAATTTGCAGAGCTTTATCAAGAACAGTGGAGTAACAGTTACATAGTCTGGCCATTGCCAACACTAAAAGCCCTATTAGATTTATAGTGTCTGAAAGGCAGGAACATTACAAATTTGTGTGTGCAAGGCCCTCATTTGATAGGTAATTAAAACATCCCCTTTCCCAGGCTGACTAACTGCCCACCAATGTCCTGATCTTGGATTTGCCTTTGTTCTCCTCCTTATCAAGGTTTGTTACATCAACATACCCTCATTCCCAAAACACTGGTTCCTCATCAGTTTTTGTCATCTCCTTCCAGCCTGTTTTGTAGCAAAGCACTGCAAGTATTACATGGCATCAAACAGCAAATAATAGTGTGTGAATGGTAGTGTGTGGTGAATTACAGGGCATTATGTAAAAGCAAACACTACATGTCATCAAGATGGCATGGCAGGGAAAGTGGAGCAGATCTGACATTTGGGTCCTGTGTCACCACTTAGTGGCAGACTATGGGTCCAAATACAACTGAATCATTCAACCCTCAGCAATGGACAGTGTAATTCTGTCTCTGTCTCCTCAGAACCAAGTCCCAGTGGGAACTGGAGTGGTAGCTGTTGAACTTGGGAGTAGTACTAAAGCTTTAAAGTGCTGGTACTTTGCAGCAAGCCTCATTAAATAAAATAGAATTTTGGCCTGTGATTGTGCTGAAGGGAGCCCATTGGTACTTCTCAGCTGAGTCTTTGTAACATCTTCCTGGTTTTCTCCTTTGCTAGTCATATACTTGCTCTCCTATTCTGGGGTAGTTTTTGTGCGAGTCTGTGTGTGTTTTTCTTTACTGCTCCAATCAGCAAGCTGAGAGAGAACCAGCTTCCGAGGATACAGGCTGGCGACCCTGTGGCACGGTACTTTGGAATCAAGCGAGGACAGGTAAGGAGTGAGCAAGGAGTCATTTCAGTTGCTGACCTGTATCAAAGGGATGAGACTTTGGAACTACCATGACTCAGTGGAACCTCAGGATGCTAGGTGCTGGGGGCCAAAGGGAAAAGAGCTACTTCCTTCTGCTCCACTTGGGGACGTCTTGATTGGCCTCTGTGGGCAATGGGATGCTGAGATCAGTAGGCATTTGGTCTGACGGAACAGCGTACTTGTTACCACATGCCGCTTCCAACTCCCCATGTTTTCTGTTGCTTCAGAGACTAGGATGTGGATCAGTGGCTTCAAACAATGGGAAAAGAAATTCTACTTAAACGTTAGGAACAATGTCCTGATGGTGGGAGCAGTTTGACAATCAAATATGCTGCCTTGGAGTGTGGTGGAGTCTGTTTCTCTGGAGGCTTTTAAAGAGAGGCCATTTGGCGGGAGTGATTTGATTGTGTCTTCTACATGGCAAAACGGGGGTGGACTGGATGGCTCTTGGGGTCTCTTCCAACTCTAGGATTGTATGATTCAATTTATTTTCTTTCTCCAGGTGGTGAAGATTATTCGTCCCAGTGAGACAGCCGGGCGGTACATCACCTACAGGCTGGTGCAGTAGTTGGAATGTTTCCTCAGGTACTTTTGCCACTCTGCTTCATTACCCTAGGATTCTTGAAAAAAGACTCTCTTTCATCCTCCTCCTCCCTTCCGTCTGTATGATTTGACAAAACCAGGATGGGCAAGTGTTGTCACAGTGGGACATTTCACTGCGTATCACTGGGAGCATTTGGGGCTATTTTGGCTTTTCCACCCCGTTTTGTGTCTATGGATGCACAAAGGGGTGGAGCCTCACGCCTATTTCCCCACTCCCACTCCAGGGACTTGTTGAGTTCTGCACTGCTGATAAACACCTACTTTCATACCTTATAGCTCTGCCGTCTGGTGTACATTTGAGACAACCACTCGCTTTGTCTAACCATTAATGAGACTAGATTGGCATTTGTCTTCACAGAAAGCCCGTTGCTTCTCCAGTGTGCACGTGCACATGCGTGTGTATACTTGACACCTCAGAACCCAAAGGATCTTGATCAAAATGAACTGGTTGTTAAAAAAGAACAGAGTCACCCATACCACTGTTAATGCCCTGTCAGTTGCTCCATGCTGGACCTACATCTTCTTTGCATTGCCAGGTGAAATAGGATTAGATCCAGGAGCCCAGGTGGATTTGAAGGAATGAGATGCTCTTGCTTTCGAGGTCTGCATGGAGGACAGTTGCCTGGCAAGACTTCTCTTCCTCTAAGTGCTGCTGGAATGAAACCTGAAAGTTTGTGTGTCTGGAAATGTCCCTGTTGCTTTTTTTTTTTTTTGTCATTACTGAAGAAGGCAACCCTCATACAAATTCTATTTTAATAAAATATCAGAACAAGTCATGTTTTGATTTTGTCCTCTCTGTGGTCCTTCAGCATCCCTCCAGACTCCAAATCTACTGATTTTGCCATTGCTTTCTGGGGCTGGTGAGTGTTGGGGAGTCTAGTGACTTCTGGCAAACCAGTTTTCTCCCCACAGGCTTAAGAGGATTCTCTTATTCTTTAGATAGCTCTTCTCTTTGGCTGAATGCCCACTTTGGGGCAGGCGCCCATGTCTCAGAAAAATTACAGAATATCCACCACTTTCTGAACAAAAACCTGCTTGGGAAAGAGATTGCACTGTTCTGGCTTTTATGTCCTTTAGTACCTTTTCAGTGTAGTTTTGCGATTGCATGTAGTTGTTTCCAAGCTGGGAACCCAGAGAGTGTTCACCAGTGGTTGGTTGTCATACAGGAGAGAAGTGAGAAGTGGCAGCCTCAGGGTTCTGTCCTCAGCCTGGTGTTGTTTAACATCTTTATAAATGGCGGCTGAGGGAACAGACTGTACACTTACCAAATTTGTAGATGACACCAAATTTTGGGAGGTGGGTAGCTTATACCCCGGAGAACAGGATCAGTATTCAAAATGCGTTTGACAGATTGGTGATCTGGGTCATGGCTAGCAAAATGAATTTAATCTGGGAGAAATGTAAGGTACTACAGACAGACAAGAAACATGAAACGTATAAATACAGGATGGGTTGAAAGCAGCGCATGAATGAAGAGTATGATGCAGCAGCCAAAAAAGCCAGTGCAATTCTGGACTACTTCAACTGGAGTGTAGTGTCCAGATCAAGGGAAGCAGTATTGCCACTCTTATTCTGCTTTGGTCAGAGCTCATCTAGAATCCTCTGGCCAGTTTTGGAAGCTACACTTCAAGAAGGATATTTACAAGTTGAAATATGTCCAGAGAAGGGCAACCAGGATGATGAAAGTTCTGGAAAGGAAGTCTTATGGGGGAGTTGGGTATTTCTAGCTTGGAGAAGAGAACAACATGTGGGATGAGGGCCACCTTTAAATATCTGACTGGTTGTCATCGGTCTGATAGAGCAGGCTTGTTTTCTGCTACTGCAGGGAGTAGGACACAAACTGATGGCTTCAGATTGAGATTCCACCTAAATATGAGGAATAACTTGACTGTTTAGCAGTGGATAGACTGGTTTGGAGGGTTGCAGACACTTCTCATTTGGAGATCTTTAAATAGTTTGGACATCTTTAAACGTGCTTTGGTTGTATATTCTTGTGTGCAAGGGTTGGACTAGATGCCCCTGTGTTCCCTTCCAGCTCTTAAGACTATGATTCTAAGACATTGGTTGTCAGGCTGTCTCTACTGGCATAGTCACCAAAAAAACTCCTGGAGGATATGGCTCCATGAAAATATTAACAGGCTTGGTGTTGTGGATTCTTGGAGGCGTCACACCCCGCCTAGAGTACTTTGTCCAGTTCTGGCCCCTCCAATTCAAGAAAGAAATTGACAAGGTGGAACGTGTCTGGAGGAAGGTGACCAAAATGGTGGAAGGCCTGGAAACCATGAAGCCCTGTGAGGAGCAACTTAAGAAAGTGGGTATGTTTAACCTGGGGAAGAGAAAACTAAGAGGGAAGATGATAGCCATTTTTAAATATTTGAAAAGATGTCATATGGAAGATGGAGTAAGCTTTTTTTTTCCTGCTGTTCCAAAGACACGAAGCAATGTCTTCAAACTTCAGGAAAAGAGATTCCATCCAAACATTATTCGACAGTGGAATACACTGCCTTGGAGTGTGGCAGTTTTCCAACAGATGCTGGGTGGCCCTCTGTCAGACATACTTTGATGGTATATTCCTACATGGCAGAATGGGTTGGACTGGACGGCCCTTGCTAGCTCTTCTACCTCTAGGATTCTGTGATTCTTGTCAACTAACCATGAAGAAATCTCTTAACTGCAGGTTACTGGACAGTTAGGTGTGGGTGTAGTTGACACACTCTGTTCATGATATCCATTTTATTTTCATACAGCTCTTACAAAAACCTTTCAGAGCATGATATAGTGGTTTCAAACTGAAGTATGCCATAAGGAGAATGCTCACAGTCATACGGGATACACGTATATACAAATAATTAAAAGCAGAGGTTTAGGATTTGCACATACATTCATGAATCCAACCTTTACACAAATATGAAACAAAACACTCACACATGTACCGTTCCAGTTTTCTCCATAAAGCAACAATTCTTGCACCTGAGTTCCTCAAGGATTAGGTGTGACATTTTTTAAAAGTATAATCCTGTTAAAAAAGTATAATCCTGTTAATTCTGTTAAAAAAGTATAATCCTGTTACACACAATTATGTTTAATAGATAAACTGGCAGTTCTTCCCTGATAAACTGAAATAGCTGTATGACATGTGAGTAAGTTAAGGAAGTACCTTGCCCTACAAAAATTAGGCCTCTAAAACAGAAGTACTCTCAGATACTTTGCTGTAGGAGTAGGGAGCTTTTTTGCAGTGTGATCCAAACCATGTCTGCTTAGGAGCAGGTCTTCAGCCATTTCCACAGAAGCTGAAGTAATTCCCTCCTCCCCTCAAGTTGTCTTTTGCTGCCAAATCCACACAGGACTAGATCTACCAGGTAAGCATTCTGGGGTGCTGCCACCTGCACTGTCATAAATGATGGCTGGCATTCAGTGTTGCAGCTACAGATTTGTAAGGCCATGTAAATACCTCCCTCGTCTACCCTAAGAGCCAGTAGCTGCATTGAGCAAGGAGGTCTGTTCAGCTCCCAACTGGAGGATTATGTTTCCACTGCCCTCCTGCCAGCAAGCAAGGTTGCAACAACTGGAATTATAGGCCTGTCGTAACCCCTTGCCACTGCCTCATTCTCTGATGGTTGGACGCAGCTGAACAGACCTCTTTATGGTCAATGCAGCTGCTTGGCCAGGAAGCAGTACTTAGTTACATGTATCTGGCTATGCAACTGATGCAGAATATAAGTGAATATCCTCAAGTTTTAACTATGTATAGTTCTTGCTCCTACAAACAAAACACAATTTGAAAGAACACTTCAACAATCCTATTGCTTTTAGCCATTAGAGTATTACTTTATCCAAGCCATTTTTTTTAAAAAAGATAGCCATTTTCCCATCCCATGCTGTTTTTTTCAA
This sequence comes from Cyclura pinguis, assembly GCA_030412105.1. Taxonomy (NCBI): domain Eukaryota; kingdom Metazoa; phylum Chordata; class Lepidosauria; order Squamata; family Iguanidae; genus Cyclura; species Cyclura pinguis. The sequence goes on along the minus strand of CM059614.1, from coordinate 7,804,701 downwards.
AGTCCTATGATGCAGCAAAGCAAGTAATTCTTATGTTGCCTCAAGTTTCTGGGAAGACACATAGAACCATGGAAGGCAAGGTAATGCTAGATGCATGTCACCTTTGGTGACGTGTACCTGTATTGACAGTTTACACAAGCATATGTCTGGGATGTTGCTGAAGGAGGTATCTAGTACTTCTTCACGCAACGTCTCCTTCCCTGCCAGAAGGAAGTTTCAAAGGGTTGGAATCTGCTCACCCTGCCACTTAATTCCTGGGGGTGGGTGGCTGGCAGCATTTGGCTGCAGTTTTGGAGTTGGGAGAAGAAAGCTTTTGCCATGTTGGCATTTGCTAGCGATCTCAGAGACTGATATCAACTCTTTTCTCCCAGCTACAAAAATGCAGGCCAAACACTGCAGGAAGCCTCCTGCCCTCCCTAGCCATGTGTGTGCTCCAGGCCTTTGAAATTGCCCTTTGCCCATGAAGAGGGAGACAAGAGAGTCCTGTGGGGGCTGAGGGACTTGCCATCTTTGGAGGCTTTAAAAGAGAGCCTGGATGGGCATCTTTCAGGAGTTCTTCAGTTATGTATTTCGGCATGGCAGAATGGGGTTAGACTGGATGGGCCTTGGGGTGGCTTCCAGTTCTATGATTCTCTCTGATTGTGCAACGGAGGGGTGGATGAACAACCCCTTTACCTCTGTGGCTGGTATTTTCTTTCAACATCTGGAGCGGCAAGGTGGTCTCCCTAAACTGCCCAAGGCAGGGAGACAATTAAATCACCCCCGCCCTTTTCCCTTTACCATTCAAAAGTTGTTTTGCACTTTAAATACAGGCAGAAGAATAACCGGTGTAGGGTCAAAAGAGTATGAAGGAAAAGAAGGACTGCAAGAGGAGCCTGGTTTGGAAAAATAACTGCATTCCTGGTCCCATCCCTCAAATAAGGTACATTCCTCATAACAAAGGAAGTCTGCCAATCCTATAGGGAGTAAGCTTTCTAACCTTCAAATCATCCCTTATAATAACAGCTCTGTAAGGGAGAAGCAGTCCTACCCTCAAATAAGGGGCACCCTTTAGGCACAGCTAAGGAGAATGCTTACCCTCATAAAGGACTGGCTTTTCCTTTGGGGGAGAGTGATGAGCCCACTGCTCTGATGTGTGTGTGTGTGTTTAGATAAGCGTTTTTTTAATGCCCACTACAGCAAGCCAGGCAAGGAAGAAAAGAATTTGATGTGACAGAATTGGGAGCCACCGTACCAATGCTCACTCATTTTTTTCTCTCTCCATTTCTCTGACTATGCTTCTTACCAAGCCAAGAAGCCCCCCTCCTCACTGGCCTTCCTCCCTCAGGACACAGCACTGACACGGCAGTCATCCCCTGCTTGATCTGTTGGCTTGACTTGGGCAGCCACTGTGCTCCCTCTCTTTGCCGTGGCTGCAACTTCCTGTGGTCAGTTTCCTTCACTTGGGTGCTTTATCTCTCCTGGAGAATATGGTGGTGGAAGCGGAGGAAAGGGCCAAAGCAAAGCAGACTGGCCAAAGGAGATTGTGGCAATGGCAGGGAGAAGGAGCTCAGAGCCAAGTGCTGTGAAGCAGCCATTTAGCGACTGGTGAATCTAGGCAAATGGGAGCCCCGCTGGCCAGACGGGCTCCCCAACAGTCGCCTTCCACTGCTCTCTGCGCATGACCTCCCTCTGGAGGCCAGAAACAACTGCATGCACCACAGGGTGATCACCCCAGCATCTTGCAGCCAAAGAGCAAGCGTGAGGAGGGTGTGTTGTTGGACTGGTTGGCGTTGCAGCCCGCCAGCAGCCCTCGACCCACTGCTTCACCTTCTTTTCCAAAGACAGTGTCCTCTTCTGCATCACAGCTACCTTCCTCCTGGGGCAGGTGATCCTGTGGTGGCACGACATCCTCAGAGTCCGACTGGCCAGCGCTGCACCTCCAGTTCCGAGTTCCTTCTTCGCCCGCAGAGTGGGTTTCCTCATCACCACTGGACTCGCTGTGTTGAGCTATGCCAGTCTGTGGGTCTCCTTTCATCTCGGGCACCACACCGTCTTCCAGATCAGAATCCGAATCAATGAAGTGAGGTTCAGATTCTGTGTGGGGGAACAAACGGGATTTTCTTCTAAGGGCCAAGACAGTTGGAATAGTCTCCTTGGCTCTCCCTCCCACCACTGCATTTCCACAACAGCCCTGTGAGGTGGGCCGTGCTGAGACACAATTTGGAGAGTTTGGAGGAATGCTATACATTGGCTGAGAGCCTACATCACAGTACAGTTGTCCCTCCATATGCACGGGGTTAGGGGTACAGGACCCAAATGAAAGTGGAAAAACTGTGAATATCTAAAGGCCCTCCAAAACCCTCATTTGCGAGTTTCACTTTCATGGATTTGATTCTTAGTGAGTTTCTCCAACTCCTGCCTCCCCCACCTCAGGCACTTCTTTTTTGACCAGCTAAGGACAGCTCACAGCCTTATTTCTCAGCACCAAAAAAGCCTCTTCTGATGCCCCCCTAACACTCAAGGAAGGAGATGGACAAGAAAGAGCAAATATAGGGCCACTATGCTGACTCACCCCCACTTTCCCTCTCCTGGTGTGGACTCTGGGTGCCCCTTCTTCCCACCATGCCTCAACCCTCTTCCCACAGGCACATACATTGTGATATTTGTGATTTTTTTCACTTTTGTAGGGTCCGGTGCCCCCTAACTCTAGCAAATATGGAGGGAGGGCTGACAGTATAATACACAGGAGAAGGCAATAACAACAAACCCTCTGAACAAATCTTGCCAAGACAACCCCATGGGAGCCAGAGTGGTTTAGTGGTCTGAGCACTGGACTAGGACTCCAGGAGACCAGGGTTAAAACCCTCGCTCACTCAACCTGCTGTGTAGCTCTGGACAAGTCACTCCCTCACTCAGCCTCCGAAAAAGGCAATGGCACCTTCCCCCCATCGCAAAGAAATCTGACCAAGACAACCCTATTTTTAGAGCCACCTTGTTGTACAGCAGTAAGAGACCAGGGTTCAAGTAGCTGCTCCGCCATAGAAGCCCCAGGGTGACCTTGGGCAAGTTACACTCTCTCAGCCTCAGAGGAAGGCAGTAACAAACTTGCTGACAAAATCCAGTGAGAAGATCATTGTAAGTCAGTTAACTTGAATGTGCATAGGAAGAACAAGAACAACAAAGAGGCTGCTTTTTATAAGGCAGAAGCAGTAATATTTTTAAATAGGAAAACGTGAGAGGTAAAACTCACATTAAAAGATGAGCTCCGAATACTGTTTTTTAAAAGGCAATTAATTAGTTCCCAAAGTGGTGAGTTAAGAAGTGTTATTGTTATTCCAAAGTTGCTTCTTCCTTATTATTTTTTTTAAAATCCCCTCAAAATGCAACCCCATCATAGGGTTTTCTGGGCCTGAGAGTGTGTGATTTCCCCAACATCACCCAGTGGGTTTCCAGGGTCACACTCCAACACTCAAACCATTACCCTATGCTGGCTCTCATTAGAAGAGTACCCTCCACCATTTCACAGATGGAAACTAGGACAGACGTGGCCAAGTAACATCCAAGTGTGATCAAGATGGCAAAAGTTATTAATGAGAAAGGACATGAGACAGGAGAAACTGCAGCTGTTTGCTTCTGCCTGAGCCTACCAAGGTTTGCGCTCTTGGTTAGAAGGTATATTAGAAGTCATGGTTCCATCTCACCTCCGTATGAGCCCTGGTGAAAAGCTGCCTCAGCCTGGTCAGGAGTTGTCACAAGATACGGGACTCCATCATGTGGCTGAACACAGGTGTCCTGCGCACGGGAGAGAAGAAGTCAGTGAGACCAAGCAAGACCCACAGGACTGCTCCCTGCAACAGCCACCTGCTCCCAAAGGCTCCACTCACTTGGTTCCGGATCAGCTCCCTCCCGTCCTCTTCATCCTCCTCTGCTGATGCTTCCAAGCCATCTGCAGACGTCTGGTCAGTTTCAAAGATGGCCGGGTAGAAGATGATGAGCGCTTCAATGATGCGAGCCTGATGGGGGTAGTCAACCAGAGAAGAGAGGGAGATGGTGGCCTCCGTGGGTCGGGGACGCATTACGGTGGGGCCAAAGACGATGCCCAGGTTGCCAGAGGTCATCTTGTTCTCTTGTTCAGCTTCCACAATTCTAGGAAAGCATTTGGATAAAATGAGGCACAAGGGACAAATGCAAGTGACTGATCTTTTTTTTTTCTTTTTGATGATGCAAACAGTTAAATGTTAAACATTAAAAAAGTTAAGTGATGGTGTATTCCAGCATGGCAGGGGGTTAGGCTCAATGGCCCTTGTGGTTTCTTCCAACTCTATGATTCTATGACAAATCCTATATAAGCATTCTTGTAACGGGGCAGAATTGCCGCTCCATCTAATCTAATGATAGGAATCTTGCAGCCATTGCTGGACTACAGATCCCATCACCCCTCACCTTGGCTGGAGCTAATCTATACTCACCCAACATTTCACAGATGAAAACCAGGAGGCTTGCAGCCAACCAATATCAGAGTGTGTTCAAGGTTACAAGTTAAAGGAGGTGAGATTTTGATCAAACCTTAGAAGAAGGAACTTCTTGAAGGTAAGAGCAATTGAGCAATGGAACCTATGACCTAGAGAGGTGGTAGGTCTCTTTCTCTGGATGTCTTCAAAAAGAAGCTAGAAGGCTCCCTGTTGGAGATGCTCTAGCTGTGTCATGTCCTGGATAACCTGCACTCACAAACTTCAGTCAAGACTTTGAACAAAAGCATTTATTTGGAGCAAAGCAAGCAACAGGCAACTTTTAGGAGAGGCTGCTGAGCCTACTGTATGTTGGATGGTTACAGATTTTATACCTTGTCACACAGATTTAGGTGCACAGAGATTGCTTTGATTGGTGAAAGTCATAAATGTCACATCACCCCACCAGCACCAGCATTTTCCCAGACCTTTTCTGTCGTTTACATATCTTTCATCCTGGGAGCCAGAGCAAGTTCCTGTCTCTTTATCTTGACCATGTCCGTTCCCATAAATACTTTCACATTCCCCCTTCTGATCTTTACTTCGTTACCAAATACAAAAAGACATCAAACAATGCAGCAATTACCCATTTGGCACCTTGGGATACTTTAGAATTTCCAACTGGAAATATGATTGCAAATAGCAACTGGCACATCGTAGTGCTTAGCAAACTACAGCCCCATTTAATCTAGCCAACCTATTCTATTACATTCTATTCTAATACACATCCAGCATATTTATGACAAAAGCCATGAATCCTGACAAGCTGGAGCTCCTGCGTGTGTGTGTGGGGGGATGCGTGAACCCCACGGCCTCTGGGATCTCTGCCAGCTTTAGGATTCTATGATTCTTTAATTCTGTAAGCTTTTCTGACCCACTTGGGGCTGGGGTAGGAGGAGGGGCTGGGTATAGATATATAAAATCAATCAGTCCAGTAGAAATTGAGGAGGAGAGAACATGAAGAAAATGAAAATTCTGGCTAGCCCCACACTTACAGCAGCCTAGAGAAAAAAGTTGGCAGAGAAACACTGATTTCATTCTGGAAACAGGACTAAATGATTCAGAGCTTCAGTTGCCAGTCTTCCTGGCTGGAGTTAATTGGTGGTCCAGCCACTTAAAAGGGAGGATCAAATTGGGAAGGGATTGAACTAGGAATTGTTTCAGAAGCATCTCCACCATTCCTGGAGCCTCCCCGTCCAAGATCTGGAGACTATGCAATCCAGACATCCTGTCGAATACTATGGAATACTGTGTCCTGGATATTGACCAGCCCTCTGAGGACTGTCTGAGGAAGCTTAGGGGTATGTTTAGCCTGGAGAAGAGAAGGTTAAGAAGTGACATGACAGCCATGTTTAAATATTTGAAGGGCTGGAAGATGGAGCAAGCTTGTTTTCTCCTGCTCCAGAGACTAGGACATGGACCAATGGCTTCAAATTACAGGAAACTACGGATTCCATCTAAACATGAGGAAGAACTTCCTGATAGTAAGAGCTGTTCAACAATATGCTGCTGCTTGGGAATGTGGTGGAGTCTCCTTCTTTGGAGGTGTTTAAAGAGAGGCTGGATGGCCATCTATCAAAGGGTGTCTTCCTGTGTGGCAGAAGGGGGCTGGACTGGAGGACCCTGGTGGTCTCTACCAACTCTAGGATTTTATGAGTCTATGGTTCTATTGACACCAGCAGTCTATGAATCGAGAATGCCCATGGAAATGTCTGGAACTGGCAAGTCAGCTCCCTGCTAGGGATGCTCTAGCTGGAGTTCCTGAATTGTGTGTGTGTGGGAGCTTGACTCAGTGGCCAAGGGTGGGGGGCTTGTCAACTCTAGGATCTTAGAATTTTGTAATCTTTCCTGCGTATCCTGGAAAGCAGCTGCTGTCCATCGAGATCAATCAATCAAACATTGATTGTTTGGGCCTTCTAAGAGTTGGGCCAATGTGGATTTGATTGGGTTTCCCTCAGTATGTCGTAAATTGGAAGTCCCTGTACCTCTGTGCTGTTTGCCTGGGCTCCTTGCTAGTTGCCCGGCTGCCTCTTCTCTCCCACAAAATGGCAAGTCCCCGACCGCAGGGCCTACCTCCTCAGGTGCTGCACAATGAACTTCAGCGTGGCCAAGTTCTCCGGTGGAAGCTCCTTCAGCAGCTCTCTCAGTTTGGTCACCAGCACCAACACTGCTTTCTCTGTCTCTGCGCCTTTGTCCACCATCTCAGCAACACCCTTTCCAGCCTTGCCCCCCTCGGACGCCCCCTGCAAGCTCTCCTTCGCCAACCCCATCAGGCTGTTGTACAGACGGAATGGCATGATTGGTTCTGGAAGCTGAAGAGGGGGCGAAAATCAAAGGAATGAAAGGAAATAGTGTTAATGCATTTAAAAAAAAAAAAGGAAAGGAAGAACTTGCGTACACAGGGAAGTGTGAACCATGGAGACTCCATCTTCCCGCAAGATGCCTCACATGTCAAAACTTGGGAGGCAGAAAAAAATACCCTCAAATGCTCCTAAATAACCTCTACCCCTAAATAACCCCACCCCACCCCAAATGAGCTGAAAATTGGCTTGAGAAGCATGAAAGTGGATACCAGAAGTGGACTTCTCAAACTGCATGCTGTGGGGGCAAAGTTGAGCCCCTGCCATTATTGGCCCCCACTCCAGAAAGACAAAGAAATGCTTGCCTTCAGGCCAAATGCCATCCCTTTAAGGCTTCCAGCTTTGGGAGCCTGAGCAGAGGTGGAGGCTCAGCCCAGAGCTGTTGTGGGCCTTCCAGTTGTTTCTAAGGAGAACCTATCATGGGGAGAACCTACTGGCACTCACTGTCCTCCATGCCATCCAGCATTTTATAGATGAAAGCCAGGACATGTGGGAACAAGCAAATTAGGAGGCAGTCGAGATGATGGGAACTTGCACGGCGCAGTGGTCTGAGCCTTGGACTATGACCCCAAGAGGCTCAGTCAAAAGCAAATTGCTCCAGCCTGTACTAGCTTGTGGGGTTTTCCTGAATAATAACTTCCGCCATCTTCTTGTTGTTGTGGGCATTCACGTCATTTCCAACTTACGACAACCCTAAGGTGAACCTATCACAGAGTTTTCTAAGGCTGAGAGTCTGATGCACCCAGGGTCACCCAGTAGATTTCCATGGCCAAGCGGGCAACGGAACCCTGGTCTCAGGGGTCGGAGTCCAGTACTGCTCAGAGCACTGCAGCATGCCGACTCTCATTATGTATATGCAAATATTCCAAAATCCAAAAAACAAAACTCCAAAATACTCCTGGTCCCAAGCATTTCAGGTAAGGGCTATTCAACCTCTATACGTTTGCCAAGCGATGGACAGTAGAAAAATACAGGAGTTGGAGTCAGACTGGAAGGTCTGGTGTACCAGTCCTGCAGCCCTGCACATATGTAGCCACACACCGCCCTGGTCCCTGTTGGCCGAACTGGCAGCCCAGCCTCACCTGCCGCAGGTAGAGTTTCAGGACGTTGCTGATGTCATGCGGAGAAGCCTGGGACAACTCCACCAGTTCTTTCCCATTCTCAAAGGCCTGACATAGCTTCTCCACTCGGGTTTTCACTCCGTTGACACGATAGATGCCCTGCAGAAGACAGAGAATGCAGGTATGGAAGAGGGCCTGGCATCTCTTTTGGAGGGGAGAGGGAAGGTGGGCTTCGGCAGATGGCTCCTAATGATCCCTAGGAGTTGCCTTTTAGCCACTTTGGCTATTGGCCTACTGAGTGCAAGGGTTTCCTGTGGCTGGCGGCTGTGCCCCAAGGCCTAGGGCACCTCAAAAATACGGAACCTGGAAACAGACTGAAGCACTAACAATAGAGAAATGGCTTGTTAAACTTGTGGATCTTGTCCAAGTTGCAAAATGGATGTGGATTTTATAAGACAGACCAAACTGAAGATTTTTTTGAAAGACTGGAAGCTGTTTATGGGGGTTTTTGAGCAATAAGAAACCTAACAATGTTGTAATTTGCAGTTTAGAATATCAGTAATTCTGATAACCTGATTGTGGAATAAGATACAGAATATTAATTGATATGTGTATTAATGTATTTTTTTTCCTTTTTATTAAAGTTTGTATGGAGCAGGTAGATTATTTTATGTTTTATTTACTTAATGTAGTTGAAATGTGTTTACTGTAACTGATTAATCTTTTATCAATGGGCTTTGTAATTATGTCTTAGTTTTAGTTTAGCTTAGCTTAGTTCTAGTTTTAGTAATACATCTGTGTTGTTTATGTATAGTTTGTTCTTTTTCTTTTGGTCCCTTTTCCCCCTTCTATAGTTGTGAATTAGTCTGCTTGTATCTCAGAACTAAAATTAATAAATATTAAATATGGGGAAAAAGTGGGGAGTTTCTTTCAGTCTCAGGGCCAGATTCAGTTTCAGAGAAAATATGAGGGGACTGTTAATAGGCCATATACCCCCACACTTTGATGTGGTTTAAATGGCAAAAATTAATTGACAGAAATATAAATTATATTCTGCTATGGCTGCATTGAGGAAAGGCTGGCTGAACATGTGCAGTGCAAAACCAGGTTGGAAAGACCTCAAGGCATAGCCAGGTCATGGTCATTATTCAGCCTTCAGAGATAACAGCATCTGAGATGCTCCCACAGAACAGCTGCTTGTCTTAGCCCCTCTTCCTCCGACCAACAAACTTTCTTTTCGTGTCCACACCTGGCCAGCAATTAAGGAGCTATCAAGACTACCATCAGCCCTTTGATACCTAATGCTAAAACTGTTAGCTCATTCCAGACCTCACTGTCCACCCTCTGGACTCCGTTGTTTATTCTACCAGAGAGTCATAAGCACCTTACCCTGCCAGCCAGAAAAGGAGTATTTAAACCCCAGTTTAAATCATTCAGAATCATCTTGTAAGAACGTCTCTTCTAAATATCTCTCTAAAATTTAAAAACAGGATCCCACAGTGGATATCACCCCATGAAGCTTTCTTTGGAAGATGGAAAGACCCACAGAAAAATGGATTCATTATGGGGATATTTTAATTGAACAAGAAATTTCAGACTTAAATCACAAGAAGAACTAGAAACTGAAGGTTTCACTTGTCAGTGGTTTCTTCATATGCAATTGAAGGAGAGATACAAGGTGGATTTAAAACTAGAAGGGTTCCAGAGAAATCAAGAAAAGAATGAGTTTGAAATTGCCATATTTGAAAAGCTTGCCCACTCAACATTGCAGATGTACAGATTCATTTTAGGATGCAAACTGGAAGTAGAAACCATTAGAGATGTGATGGTCAAGTAAAAACATTGGAAAGAAAATCCAACTCGAAAGAATGGGAAAAAAGTTGGCGAAGAACCCAAAAATTTACACTATTCCAAAATTTGTAGGAAAACTATCTAAAAATGTTCTTTAGGTGTTACCTATATCCATCTAAATTGCATAAAATGTACAAGACTGGGAATAGTATATGTTGGAAATGTAACGAGACAGAAGGGCTTTTCTTCCATATGTGGTGGATGCGCCCACATCCAAAAAAATTCTAGAAAGATATTCACAAACTTATGTCTGAGATTTTAAACACAGATCGGAATTGTTCTCGTTAAATATATTGCCTGAATCAGATTAACTTAGTGGGAAAAATTATTGGAGGATTATACCATACATGGTTACATCTGTGAGGATTGTATACGTAAGATATTGGAAGAGCAAGATAGAACCTGAAATTGACAAATGGATTTTAAAATTACTTGAAATGAAAGCTTGCGATATACTAACCAGAACTTCAAACGGAGTAACAAAAGATGAATACGAGGCAGATTGGCCCCCAATTATGCTATTTATGAAGAAGAAACTGAGACTGGGAATAACTTACCCTTACAATCATCCTTAATTCTTAAATGTACAGAATGATCTAATCAATATCATTAAGTTAGTAGCAGTTCAACAAATAATATCTCACACTCTCTTTGAATTAATTTAGAGGAGTGAAGGGGAACTGAATTAAACAAGGGCAGACATCCATAATAATTGTAAAAATAAAAATGACCAGAGTTATGAGACAGTGTATTATAAATAATTATAAATAAAGGAGTCTTTCTGGTTTTTTTTGAGCACAGTATCAACCCTACAAAGGAAAGTTGGAAATGCACTGGTCCAATAAGTGGTTTATAAATGGATGCTATGTTAAATAATGTGAAAGAAGATGTGCATTTAATCAGAAATAAGGTAAACCCAAACAATTACCTAATTAAGAGAAGAAATACTGACTCCATTAATAACATACAATTAAGAAAAACAATTCATTAATGACTATTTTATTTAATGGATACTTTACAAGAATATTGGATCTATTATTCTAATGCTTTTCAATAAAGATAAATTTTTAAAAAAGAAGGAACTTCTTGACAGTAAAGAGTGGGCTATGGGACCCATGACCTAGAGAGGTGGTGGGGTCTCCTTCACTTGGTGTCTTCAAGAGGCTGGACCTCCACCTGCTGCTGGGGAGGCTCTAGTTGGAGACTTCTGACAGATGCCCACATCCAGCCTCTGTTTAATAACTTTCACAGGAAGAGACTCCTGACTGATCAAAAACGGTAAGTTCTGCAACCTGGGGCTTTGGGCTCTGTCACTCACCTTCATCCCCCTCCCCACTCTGTCCCCCTTCTCACCTTGGTTCTCATGGCACGCTTTTCAATCTCCAAGATGCACTTTTTGACAATGAAGGGGACGCCGTCTGGACTGGTGCGAGAGGCCTGCAGGAAGTTCTGGCCAAAAAGCTGGAGCTTGCCTTGGAGTTTCTTGTGCCCACACTGGATGGCCAGCGTCTCCAGGCACTTTTTGTGGCAGGCCAAGTAACACTGAGAAGGAAAGGGAAGGCACAGCGCGGTCAGGGAGAGAGAATGAGAGGATGGGAGCTGCAGGGCAGCAAAAGAGGCACACAACAGTGCAGGACGGTAAATAACTGAGAAAGGATACGATCGTTGTTGCTGATATTGTGTGCCTTTAAGACATCTCTGGGTTTTTGGCAACTTTAAGGCAAACCGACTCACGCATACCACCTGCTCATTCATAGCTACAAAGCTTTGGTCCCAGGCCCTCACTCCATGTACCTGGTGAAGCAGGTATGCTTCTACGAAAGCTGATGCTATCAATTTCTTTCTTTCAGCTTCAAAGGTCCTACAAGATGCCTTCACATGCAGGCTAGATATTTCATTGTCTCTGCTGTTGTTGGTGATTGACACTATGTGCAGATTGTATTGTAATACAATTTAAAATCTGTTAATTTTAATTTAAAAAAAAGCATTTATAATCATTCATTGTTGTGCCTTCAAGTTGTTTCTAACTTATGGCAACCCTATAATGGCAGAATTTGCTCAGAGGAGGTTTGCCTTTGCCTTGCTTTGAAGCTCACTTGCCCAAGCTCACCCAGCAAGTTTCTACAGCCCTGGTCTCCCAAGGTCCTAGTCCAGTACTCACACCACCAGACCATGCTGGCTTTCACACTGTAGCCCTCTTCAACTATCCAAAGAGAGGTCATGAAAAGAAGAAGTAAGATTATTTTCTGCTGCTCAAGAGATGCAAAGCAATGGATTCAAATTACAAGCGATTCCTCCTAAACATTTAGGAAGACCTTCCTTAGTAAAGGAGCCATTCGACAGTGGACTGCGCTGCCTTAGAGGGCGCAGTGTGGACTCTCCTTCTTTGAAGGTCTTTGGAGGCTGGAGGGGCCCTTTGGTATAGTTCCACAGATGCCTACCAGACAGCACCAAACAATGTTTAGTGCATTCAAGTTGTTTCTGGGTAATGGTGATGACCTTGTCAGCGGGGCTTCCTGGATTGATTTCTTCAAGGGAGAAGAAATCCTGTGGAGTCTGAGAGAGAATGGAACTTCATAGAATCAGAATCCTAGAGTCGGAAGAGACCCCCAAGGGCCATCCAGTCCAACCCCCTTCTGCCATGCAGGAAGACACCACCAAAGCCCTCCCTTTGACAGATGGCCGTCCAGCCTCTCCTTAAACACCTCCAAAGGAGGAGACTCCATCACACTCCCAGGCAGCAGCAATCTGCTCTTACTGTTAGGCAGTTCATCCAAACATTACTTAGGTAGAGTCTCTTTTCCTGTAGTTTGAAACGACTGCTCCACAGTGTCCTAGTCTCTGGAGCAGCTTGCTATCATGTCCCCACTTAACCTTCTCTTGTGCTAAATTTGCCCAGGGCCACCCAGACTTGCCAACAGCCAGCCACTGAGTTTCTGTGACTGAGCAGAGAGGATTCAAACCTTGCTTTCCCGAGCCCTAGTCCAATACTCAAACCACTGGCTCCTGAAAGACTATGACCAAGCCATTTTTAGATTCCCCAAATCTGACTACTTTTGTAGTAAGGTGCCTCACAGCAGATTAGATTGTTAGTCCATTAAACTGTATTGCCTGACCCATCCTCTCCCAACCCTTGCACTCAACAGATGTGTGAGACTACATCTCCAACCATTACTTATATGTTTACTATTTTGTGTTTTTATGCTGCTGTTCTCCTGGTATGGGACCCAAGGTGGCCCACAAACAGTGAAACAAAATTAGCTAAAACATAGTAATAAATTGGAGCAATAAGAAACCTAACAATGAAACAATTTGTGGTTATGGTTGTTAGTAATTCTAATGAGTGCAATTTTATCAGATCTTTTTATCAGATAGAATAAAAGCCTTTCTATTAATTGGTTTTTCTTTTTCATTATAGTTTGTGGGGTGTGGAGTGGGTGGGGTTAGAGTTCTTTTGAGCTTTAGTTAACACAGTTAGGTTGTGTTTATGGTAATGGATTAGTGTTTTACCTGGTCAGGATGCTGCTACAACTGGGGCAGCACAGTGGGGTGACTGCAAACACATTGGCAAAAGAAGGACCCAACTGACCAGTCAGTGACGGTATCTTCTTTAGAGACAGAGTGGTGTAGTGATTTGAGCTCTGGACTGTGACCTTGAAGACCAGGATTCAATTCCTGGCCAGTTTAGACATTGCTAGAGTTAGCAAGAGCATTACAAAGTATTGAATGCCAATTGTTGAATGCAACTATGTCTGTTTGAAGTATGCTTGTGCATTCCAACTATCAAATGGTTAACTGCTTTATTGTCCACTGACATAGTGAATCCGGTAGAGGGGGAGAAGTTCAGAAGGGGAAAATCAATGTACCAAAAGGTGTTGTGAAAACTGGCAATGTTCAGAGATACGGAGACAGGAAACAAGTTCCAGCCTCAAGGATGAAAGACAGGAAAACAAATGTGAATCTGGAAAATGTGTAGAATGGTGGGATGATATTAAATTTATGATCCTCTCCCATCATAGCTTTGTGACCTTAAATTTGTATCTGAAAGGTATAAAACCTGTAACCACCATGTATACTGTAGTCTCAGCAACTTTGGACTAAGTGTGCTGTGTTGCTTTCTTTGCTAAAAATAAACACTGCTGACTGACTCTAAGCGGAATTTGTGGTGCATAAGTTATCCAGGGCAAGGCACCCTTGCTCCTTGTCCCCAGCATTTTGTAGTCTCAGATAGACTCTGCCTGTGCATTGACGCTGCATTCGACTGCCCCAGTAGAATTCCACTAGAAGTGTCTGGTTGGATCAAATCAAAGGACTTCACAACCCAGCATTCCGTTCCCACAGTGGCCACCAGAGGTCCCAACCAGGGATGAAGGCAACTGCTTATAGTATCATAGGTGATCAACCATCAGTTCTTAAATACAAATGAACATTTTTTTTTAAATGATGGCTGAGACTCTAGATCAGCTAGGTAATTAAGTAAATTTAACTAAGTAGCATTTCCTAGCCCACCCACCCCCAATCCTGACTGTGAGTGACAGAGTTCTGTTCTCCTGTCAACTGGGGTACAGCAGACTGATGTTTCCACTCCCTCCTTCCAGTGATCGCTCGTATGACAATCAGAAGCAGAACCCCAGTTACAACTCCTCCCCTCACCAGAGATCTCTGATGGGTGGGACATAGAAACCTCAGTTTGCTGTGCCCTAGTTGACAGAAAGACAGAACCCCCCACTGCTCACAATGGCTGCTGCCCAGTAAAACAGGATAGGGGGACTTTTGCCAATCCCTATATACTCTGTATAGGAGTATGTACCTTTTGGTGTCTCATTAACTGATGACTTGATATTCTGATGCTTCCAAATTAAGGATAAGTTCCAATAATTTGATGGAGGTTCCATTCTTTCATCAATTCTTCTTGCCTACTGGGGCTCACTTGAGACTATTTGCACATGACTACTGCTTGCAAAGTGAGCTGAGAGAGGAGGAAAAGGTGCCAAGCTGGTTGAGAAGGTCCGCAAGCAGCGCATGGACGGCTGGTCCCAAGTGAGCCTTCATAAGTCCTTCATGCTTCTTACAGTACAGTACAGGGATTAGGCTTTTCAAACAATTTCATTTTCTGACAGTGCTCTGGTCCCTAACCTGTCAGTAAGTGGGGAAGCCTGAACATATTGCCACAATTGTGAATATGTAGGGAACATGAATACTAGTCAATTATAGATGTGTAATTCTTAGGTTATACATTTCTAAGTGAGACTGCAAATTCCAGCTAATGTGTGCATGTGTTGCATTGGATGCCATCTTAAAATAGGTATCCAAAGCAACACATGCATGTGAAAACAGAAGAAGAATGCCTCCTATTCAATTACTGCAGGTTTTTTCATGATTGGCTTGAGAAAACGTGTGTTTTTTCAAAGATATAGTACTTGATTAACTTGTAGTCTATCAAAGTGCACTTAATGGATGCACCTCAATGTTTGAGCTCTGCTCGTTTGCAGCCTTTCAGATTGTTCCCTCAAACAACGCCCCCAGTCCAATAACGTTGCTCCCCACCCGCCTCCTGCAGCCAAAGCATTTGGCCTTCCTGCTTACCTCTTCACATTCGGCACCTTGGAAATAGACATAGCTGTTGCACTCACGGCATTTGGATGGGGTGCGCAGCTTTCTCAGCCGGTGAGTCTGGGCTGCTTTGGACAAGCCAACGTGTCGGAAGGGGCCAGTAGCAGCGGACATTCCTGGGCTCATCTCATTGATACCTGGCAGTTGGCAGGGAGGAGGAGAAGAGGAGAAATACGGGATTCCCATTCAGACTTGGCAGCCAGCGTGACGAAGCACCTAGAACATTACCCTAGAACTTGAGAGATCCAGGTTCAAATTCTCCCCCTGAATTGTGATCTAAGGTCAGTCACCTTCTCTTTCTCATAAGAGCTCATATGACCAGAGAACCTAGGAGTTGGAACAGATCACAAGTCCCAATCTGGCACAGAAAGCCCCAATTAATCTTCTGTTGTTTCATTTTTTCAGCTGTTTTTAAACACGTCCTGGTTTGTCTCTCCTCCTTCTACTTTCCTCCACTGTCCCCAGCTCCCTCCCGTTCTCTCTCCCTCCCTCCCCAGCCTTTACTCAGTCCTTTCTTCCCAGCACTCCCTCGCCTTCCAGAGCTTAGCATCAATACGTACTCTGCTCAAACAAAGGGGAGTTTCCATCTGAATCATCTCCAGGGGACAACGATCCATTAGAAGGCATCTGCTGGAACTTTGCAGGGAACTCACCTGCTCAGGAAAGAACCACAATGTTAAGAAAAGTCAGATAAAATCTGGAAAGGTGTGAGTGAATGGGGGGCTGGGTTAGAAGTGTAGGCAGTAATATAGAACCACAGAGTTGGAAGGGGCCTCATGGGCCACCCCCCACTCCGTCCAGGATCTCCAGCTAAAGCATCCCCAGCAGATAGTTGTCCAGATTCTCTTGGAAGATCTCCACAGAAAGAGACCCTTGCCATCTCTCTAGGGAACTGGTTCCATGGCCCAACTGCTCTTACTATCAAGAGGTTTCTTCCAATGATCAACTGAAATCTACCCTCTTGTCACTCAAAACTGAGAGATCTGGTCCTGTTGCCTGGAGCAGCAGAAAACAACATAGATCTTAAGAGTCACACCTGTCAAACAGAGAATTCCCAGCCCTAGTCTCCAGACTCTATGCATACTCATGAAGCGCTTCCAAAAGGTGCTCAAGATAGAGCTTTGGCGAACCTCCTGCAGGAAACAATTCTTATGGTTCTTGCAGCAAATGGTGAGAATTGGGAGTGGCAAGGATAGGTCTTGGATTCAAATTGTCACCTCAGGGCTCATCCAGAAGGGGAAAAGGTCTCTGGAAGGATCAAGAGTTTCCACTTCTTTTCATTTACACAATCATGGTTTTGCATCCAAACACTTCCTTGAAATATCCTGGGTTTCCTTCCCCCTCCCCATCCCTTGCTTCCTTCCTCCTCCCACTAATAACATGTCACATCAAGACTCAAGCAAGTTTCAGAAATTGGCTTCTACCAATTTCCACAGAGACTTAAAAATTATTATGCAGGACTTACAGTTCAATTGTTAAAGTGCTTTAATAATGTTACACTAGTAAACCTTTAGGATCATTTTCTTTTATTGTTAGCATTCCTCTTTCCCTCGCCTGAGTGCTGTTGAATCTAGGTTCTGAAAAAATTTCCTTTGGAAAACACTGGGTTAATTTAAACTGATCTGTGAAAAGTAGGAATGAAAATCATCATGTTGGGAGTTCCCAGGAAATACGTTGCGATGAAGTGTGGCTCTCCAAGATAAAAATTTGTTCGTACAAGAACAAAACCTGGATTTTCAGAGATTTTTTTTTTCACGGTCACAGGATTTGATGAGTCTGGACCCAGAGCTGCTCGCTCTGAGGCCAGCCTACCTCGCAGGTTGATCATCAACTCACAGCCCCAAGACTGGTTCATGGGAAGGAGGATATTTTTCTAAGTCTGCCTCAGTTTTGTTGCAAAATGGACTGGGGAAGACAGCATTTTTGCAGTTTTACAGGTGAAAGTGGGACAGGTTGAGGGAACATAATCCTTATCAGTGACAAGCTTTGTGTGGCCACTGTTTCCATCCAGGATAACTCCAGATTGACTCTGCTCTGCAACATAGTTCAGAGGTGACGAAGGGTTGTTGTTGTTTTAATTGGCTAGTTGCAAATAACCAAGAAATGCAGAAGCTCTTTCAATCCCACCTTTCTCTCCCTCTCCATCCCACTAAAATACCAAATTGCAGGCCAAAACCCAACATGATCACTCACACCGCACAGTTGCAATGCTATTATTCAACTTCAACTACCACAGTTCCCTTGTGTGGCGTGTGGTCTGTGGAGCCGCTAGGGCATTCCAGCTGAGCATTCTAAGTGCCCCTCTCTAAACTGCAAATTCCAAAATTCCACAGGACAGAACCATGACGGTTAAAGTGGAATCATAGCACTGCAATTGCCTAGTGTGAACGGGCACCGTAGCATCACTGGAGTTGGTGTCACCCACGCAATAACTCGTGGTGTCATCCCCAGAAGCCGTAACTCCAGAGGCCTCTGTCTACTGCCGTGGGGAGCCACCCTCCCGGCATTCTGATCTACCTGCGTGGCTCTGCATGCGTGAAGGCCTGGGGATCTTGGCCACTCATAAGAAAGAGGGTGGTTGTCTTACATGAAACTGTGCAGGCTCTCATGGACATGGGGAAGAAAGAATCAGCCGGCAGTTATGTTGGTGTCACCTGGTGTGGCTCTCCCCCCCCCGAGACACCACTGAATGGGCACAAAATAACTTTACAAACCTACACACAAGGCCATTTATGAAGACATTAAGACCCAAGCAGGATGCTAGGTGTGGTGTTTTGGCTTAGCCCTAGAACTAGAAAGGTTGATAGTAAGGGATAATATTCCAATTTAAAAAAAAAGAGAGAGAGAAGGAAGAAATTCACAGTGAACTTCCTGCAACTGAGCCAGGCAGCTGAGAAGGAATCCTGCAGCGGTCCTCTGGGACAAGGTGTGGTTTTTGGGTGTGTGGCGCTTGGCTGAAAGCCGGGGTGAAGGAGAAGAGAGAAAGGGGTTCAAGAAGACCACCCTGTTTCCCAGCTGGCTACCTGAGCTTGTGGCATGGACCTCCAGGCCGCCCTTGCTCTCTGCGATGACGGTCGGCCACGACTTGTGCACCTGGTGGCCCCGCCCACCTGAGGAGCCAAATCACAGGACAGGTTTTGTTACTCTGGGACCTCGTGCAGACATACAAAACTCTGTGGCCTTCTGGCACTGCCCCATTTTTTGGGGGCAGAGCCAAATTTCCCCTCCTCTCTCCCACGTCCTCAAGATGTGCTGGACTTATGGTGAGACCCTGCTTACTCATTGTACAGTGTGAAATTCGCCAGCACAGGTTGAG
This sequence comes from Cyclura pinguis, assembly GCA_030412105.1. Lineage (NCBI taxonomy): Eukaryota > Metazoa > Chordata > Lepidosauria > Squamata > Iguanidae > Cyclura > Cyclura pinguis. Next base: position 7,786,010 of record CM059614.1, on the reverse strand, counting down.
TATCCTTTATCCAAAAATCCAAAATGCTCCAACGTCCGAAACTTTTGAAAAGTGGAACCCAGTGTTCTTCCTGTAGGGAACATGAGGGATGTACGGAGGCTTGCTTGGGACCATGGATGCAGTCCCAAGTGAGCCTCTGCAGTTCCCCCATGCTCCCCACAGAAAGAAGGCAAGAGAAGAAGATGAAAAAGTGGCAAGAGCAGGCCCTGCATCAAAGGAATGGCATATAATTTACAACAATTATACAATGGTGTGTATGTATGTATACACACACACACACACACACACACACACAACAATATAGAACAGTATATAATTTATAAAAATTTAAATTTATAATTCAAAGTGTATATGAAACATAAAGGTATCTATTTATTGCATTTATATTCCACCTTTGTGTTCAGACTTGGCTCCCATCTCCAAGATATCTCATTATATAAATGCAAATATTCCAAAATTTGAAAAAAATATGAAATATGAAACACCTCTGGTCTCAAGCATTTCAGATAAGGGAGACTCAACCTGTATAGCTAGAGTTATTTGCTTCATCACTGCTAATGGAAGAGAAACCCACTCACCGCCCACACTGCTAAAGCCTGCACTTCTGGAAGCTCCAAAGCAGTGCTCCTAGGCTTGTACAATGGCTTCCATTAGTGCCATTGTGCTTGTGCAACCCCGAATATGAGGCCATCTTTGCACTACTTCCAAGGAAGTGTAACTTCCTGTGTAACAGGACTTACAGCAGCATAAAGCTGCAGCTGGATTCGAACCTACTACTCCCATCATCCCTAAAGCGGCATGGTGGGAGATAGAACGCAGTAGATCTAGAGGTCATCAGATTGTGGGTGGCAAGGAAGGACCACGCCTGGCCAAAGACACACAGTGGCTCATGGAATCCTAAAATCTTATAATTGAAGGGGCCTCATGGGGCCTTCATGTCCAACCCCTTGCTTAATGCAGGACTTCCAGCTAAAGCATCCCCAGCAGGTAGCTGTCCAGCCTCTGTTTGAAGATATCCAGAGGAGATCTCACCACCTTTCTAGGTCATTCATTCCATTGTCTAACTGCTCTTATTGCCAAGAAGATCCTTTTTATGTTCAATAGTTATCCAGCCTCCTATTAGTTAAAATAGACCGGTCCTCCTCTCTGGGGCAGCTGCCTCCTCCCCCTGCCTCTCTGGGACAGTACCTAAGGCATCTGAAGAGGGCAGTCTTGTCATCCCTTCATCCCCTTCTTAAGGCTGAACAGGCCCAAGTCCCTCATCCATGGGGTTTGTTCTCCTTGATGTTCCTACCATCTTCGCTGCCCTTCTCTGAATCTGCTCCAACTAATCCTCCTACAATGAGGTGCCCAGAATTGAACACAGGACTCCAGAAGAGGCCTGACCAGCACAGAATATAGTGGGACTAGGATTTCTCTTAAATTGGAAACTATGCTTCTATTCATTCATGCTAAAATATTCTTTGCTGCAGCATCTCACTGCTAGGTCATCCACAATAATCCCAAGGCCCTTTTCACAGGAACTATTGCTCCTTTCTCCCATCCTTTCCAAAATGAGGAGGCAGATGTGTTACTACTGAGCTTAGAGTCCCTGTGTCAGATTGGCTTTGCTCTCCCTCCCATGTAAAGCTATGTAATGCCATGTCATGCTTTGATGTTTGAAAATGTGTTGTAAGGAGATGATGGGATTTCCAGGAGAAACAGCTCCTGGAAATGAGGATTATTATTTCAGTGATCCATGATAAGAGTGAACAGATGTGGTGCTAGAGGATGTGGCTGTAAGGTCATGCAGCTGACAGGTGGGATGAAAGCCTGAGAAAAGAGTTGTTTTAATTAGCTATAAAATAGGATGATTGAGCATGCTATTTGCAATGCTACAGTTTATAAGGTACTGCAAATCCAATAGCACTTTAGTTTCAGCAATTGCCAGAATGTGCTGATGTTTCTTTGCTGTTCTGAATAAAGCTTTTGAACTCTTTAAGCCTGTTTTCTGAACTTGAAGCTACCAGACACCCTGCCAACAGAAGGAGATTCCCTCTGGCTCTCTTCAGCATCAGACCGATTCTCCTCCCTGAACTGCTCTAATCCGCCTCTTAAATTAAGGCTGGGCACCTTTGGTCCCAAAATCCTCAAGTGTCAAGATATATCATTGAATACCAAAGTCAAGGTTGTCCTGGCCATTGTATTTCCGATTTCTGAGTATGGACGTGAAAGCAAAGAAGTTGATAGGAAAAGAATTAACCCATTTGAAATGTGGTGCTAGAGGAGAGTTCAGAGGATACCAGGGACTGCCAAAAAGACAAACAAATGGGTATTAGAGCAAATCAGGCCTGAACTCTCTTTGGGAGTCAAAAAGACTAAACTGAGGCTGTCATACTTTGGCCATATCATGAGAAGACAGCACTCATAGAAAAGGCAATAATGCTTGGTAAGGTTGAAGGCAGTAGGAAAAGCTGAAGACCACACTACAGGTAGATAGACTCCACAAAGGAAGCCACAGGTCTAGTTTAGTCTAGTTTACTCTGGTTATTTTTCCAGAGGTGCCTCTTAAAGGATCTTTTGGCATATTTAAAAAAGCATTTTTTTAAAAAGAAAAGTTTCAAGTTTTACACCATTCTTTTATCAAACCAAATTTCTGTTCAAAGTAAAAGCAAGCAACAAGAGATCCAGTGTGGTGAAGTGGCTGGAGCACTGGACTACTACCCTCTAGACCAGGTTTCGATTCCCTGCTCTGCCACAGAAATCTACTCGGTGTCCTTGGGCATGTCACACACTTTCAGCCCTAGAAAACCTAAATACGCTTGCCATAAGTCAAAAACAACTTGAAGGCACACAACAACAGCATCAATAACAAGCAACAACAAAAATGGAATGGGACGCTGGTAAAACATGGGCCCATATTCTGCATCACAAATGTGTAGCTGAGTAATGTCTCCTGGTACAACCCCTCTCTCACCTTAAGAACCAGCGGCAACACTGAGAGAGATGGATGGCAGAAGGATAACCTTTCCACCACCATCTCTACCAACAAGTGAGGCTGCAACAATCAGAAGTAGGACCCCTAGTATAACTCCTTGTGGCAGCCTTCCTCGCTGGCAGGAGGGGGCAGGAAACATCATGGTCCTACACTCTGATCACCAGCTGTTTTCCATCTCTTTGTTGTTACCCTAACCTCCACTGCCCATCTTGCAAGGGGTGTGCTATTTTCGTAACTGGACATATTTATGGCTGAAAAACATGATCAAGGGCACGCTGGCCAGAAAGCAAGACGTGGTCAGGTCGTACGTTCAAAGAGGATTAGTCAAGAAGACCTGATGCCAATGAGTTCATGCTAATTCTTCCAACATTCCAGGCTCTTTGCACTTCCAAATACAATGGAGGACAAACTGCTAAGGTGAAGTAATCAGGGACCATCTTGCCCAATGGAAATCTTCCCTATAGTCCCTACCTCCCAGACACTAAGAGATTGTCATGACTCCCATCAGTGTTTTGTCACTCCAGAATTAAAGCAATTATTCAGGACTCCTTTGTCAGTTCTGTGGGCCATCACAGCTTCATCTACGCACTCCATTAAGGGTATGAAATAGGGTATGAAAACCCTAGCTTCAACCACAGCAAACTGTAGTACGTTCGGTATAACATGCTGCACATAGTACCCCAGACTCCTGTTCTTCCACGCTACTCTCAGACACTGTCTTAGCCACTCTACTGTGACCCCTTCTTCAGGACTAGTAACTATCACCCTTTATACCAATTCAACCTTTTTTGCCTCACTTTCCAACAGGCTTGTATGGTTCTTCAGAGCATCTGATTTCTTGTGTGTTTGTCAATCCAAATAAAATATCTTGCTTAATGTTAACTGGAGTCCTCTGTACAGTTAATATTGGTATACATAGGTGACAAGATCCTGCTGTCGCCCTCCTACTGCAGGACTCCTTGGAGCTATAATTCCTCAAAATTCCAAGGAGGTACTAGCATTGTGGGTGGACCCCAACACCCTCCACCTTTTAGGGTAACACTGTGCTATTTTCCAAGCATCACAATGAGTAACAGCAAAGAGTTCCCTGCTAAACACCATTGTAAGTGATGGGGACAACTTTTAAAAGTCAGCTTTCCAAGCTCTGTTTCTGAGAACCTATCTCCTCCCTACATTTCAGGTTCTGTGAGGAACTCCTTCCTTCTGTCAGTCCTGAACTTACCAGCAATTCCATACAGTGATGCTGCACAGACTTGGTGGCAGAATTTGTCCTGGCTGCAAAATTGGGAATGTTCTGGCACCATTCTGGAATTTTAGGGATGCAAAATGAGAACCCTACAGCCCCCTATCCCAGCAAAGTGGGAAGCATGAAACACCTCCCTTCTCACACAGAAGGAGCTTCCCAGTTCCTCACCTCGTCGTTCTAGTTGGGTCGCCCCCTCTTTGCCAGCTGTGTCTTGGCTGCATGCCTGTGCAAATTCACTGGTACTGTAGCTTCCTTTCCGTACCCGGCCTAGCGGAGACCTGTCACAAAGAGAAAGTCATGGAAATGAAAGGGAACTCAAGAAGTGCCTGGTGGGATTTGCAGTGCTAAAGAGAAAGAGATCGCTTCCAAATTCTGCTCAATAGGGTTCCCAATTCAGAATGTTCCCAGGCCCTGAGATTTCTCTGCCCTTAACAGATTAGACAGCTGGGCCAAAACTAACAAAATGAATTTCAACAGGGAGAAATGTAAAGCAGAAAAAAAAATGAGGGTGGCTTGACCACAGTACATGGAAAATAAGAGTCTTAGCAGACCACAAGCTGAACATGAGTTGGCAACGTGATGTGGCAGCTAAAAAGGCCAGTGTGATGCTGGGCTGCATTAATAGGATGTTTGGGTTGAGGGAAGTGATGGTACCACTCTGTTCTGCTTTGGTCAGGCCCCACATGGAATCTTGTGTCCAGTTCTGGGCACCACAGTTCAGGAAGGAGATTGAAAAGCTGCAAGGTGTTCAGAGAAGGGTGACCAAAATTGTAAAGGGCCTGGAAACCATGAAACCCTAGGAGGACCAACTTAGGTTATGTTTAGCCTGGAGAAGAGAAGGTTAACAGGAGACATGATGGCTTTGTTTAAATATCTGAAGGGAGAACATATGGAGGATGGCGCAATCTTTTCTTCTGCTGCTCCAGAGACCAGGACACTGTGGAGCCATGGCTTCAAACTTCAGGAAAAGAGATTCCACCTAAACGTGAAGAAGAACTTCCTGGTGGTAAGAGCAGTTTAACTCTATGATTCTATGATTCTATTCTAGAAGCCATGCCCTATGAAGAATGCCTTAGGGAGCTGGGTATGTTTAGTCTGCAGAAGAAAAGGTTAAGAGGGGACATGTGAGCCATGTTTAAATATTTGAAGGGATGTCATGTTGAGGAGGGAGCAGGCTTGTTCTCTATCGCTCCAGAGACTAGGACAAGGAGCAATGGATTCAAGCTGCAGGAAGGGAGATTCCACCTGAACCTCAGGAAGAACTTCCTGACAGTCAGAGCTGTCCGGCAGAGGAATATGCTGCCTCGGAGTGTGGTGGAGTCTCCTCCTTCTCTGGAGGTTTTTAAGCGGAGGCTGGATGGCCATCTGTTGGGAATGCTTTGATGGGTGTTGCTGCATAGCAGGGGGTTGGACTCGATGGCCCCTGACGTCTCTTCCAACTCTAGGATTCTATGATGCTATGATTCTATGACAGTAGAATAGGCTGCTACCTTAATGGAGTGTGGCAGAGTCTCCTCCTCCTTTGGATGTTTTTAAAGAGAGACTGGATGGCCATCTGTTGGGAATCCTTTGATGGTGTCTTTCCGCATGGCAGAATGGGGTTGGATTGGATGACCTTTGGGGTCTCTTCCAGCTCTATGATTCCAGGCCAAAATATGAGACAGAGGGATGGCCCCTGTGATATCATCAAGTGTTAAGTGCCAGCTACAGTTGGCTCACAGCTTATCATTCATACACACACAGTGTATTTTCCTGTTCAGCGAGTAAGAGAGAAATCTAAGCTAAATTAGCTGCTTCCAGATCAAGGTTGTTCCCTCTCATTCAGCTAAGGAAGTGGGGTAAGGACCATTTAATCTAGTCTACCTGCTTCCCACCAAAGGTTGGATGCAGAGCAGAATGGAGGGTGAGCCCTGGCACCACAGCAATGGGGTGGAATGAGGAGGAAGTTAAGTAAATACATTGACCCCATCCCACCACCGTTGCTCCCAGCTTCTCATTCAAACACACAGACATGAAGAATGTAGAGTCTTGGACTTGGAAGAGACCACATGGGCCATCGAGTCCAAACTTCCTCTGTGGAAGCGGAGAGAGAAATCTTACGTAAAGGAGCTCTTCCCACTCAAGGTGAAATGAGCAGACGATTTGTTCTCACTAGAAGGAGAGCTGGAGAGTTGCATCCAGCCCTTTCCTCTTGTCCAGAGCTGAACCCGTCAAAACCAGAGAATTGGCACGCTCCTCTCCTACCTGGGGGTGGTCCATGGAAACAGAAGATTCCAGGCCAGACCCTGAGACAACTCCACTGCGCCGTGAGCTGCTCCAAGCATGGCAGCGTCTGATGTTCAAGCCCTGGGCTGAGATCTTCCTGATCAGTTGCACAGTGTGACCTCACACGGGAGTAGCCAGGCTGCAATTCTGGAAAGGGCCACTGCGGCCAGGCATTTACTGAGATGGCAGATATCCTTGCCAACTTAGTTCCTTTCATTCAGTTATCAACAATCAATATTATCAAAGTAAATTTAGGGACAGCTAGGGACAGTTTTTAGATGTCGATATAGGTTTTAATGTTACTAGTCAAGCAAGAGTGAGGGGATTTTGTTAAAATGGGAAAGGAGAATTTTTATCCAGTTAGTATTAGCTTATAATAAAATCAGTTTTATTAATATTTAAAAGATTTTAATTAATTAAGCTCGTTAAAGTGAAATCATTAAATTAATTTTAAATTTTAATGTTTTAAAGAAACTATTTTTAAAAAATAACTTAATAATTTAAAAAGTTCATTTAAATGCATTTATTAATATTAATATTATTGATATGATTAAAATATTATTAGTAATAAAAATAACATTAAGCTCATTACAGTTAACCTATTAAAGTTTAAAATAATTGTTTAATGTAATAAATTCATCTTAACAAACTTGGTTTTAATTTTTAATTTAATTTTAAATTAATTTTAGCAGATTTTTTAAAAAATCCTTTGTATGTAGCTAATTCCTACAGAGTTTTCAGTAAAAGGAAATACATACAAAAAGGCAACCTTTGAGTACTTCACCAACCTGGAAAACTCCTCCAACTGTTGTTGGACTACAACTCCCTGCATCCTTCACCACTGGCTGTGCTGACTAGGCCAAGGGCTGCTGGGAGTTGCAGTCTACTCAACTACTATGCTTGCTTTACACCATGCTCCAGTCTGCAGACCTCAGGATTTTGGCAAAAAGCAAAGCAGGCCCCATAAGCCTGGTCAGAAATACAGGAATCTGGTGCCTTATTACCCGCAACCTTACCAGTTGTTCTGGGAGATGTAGGGCTCGAAGTCGTACTGTGTCTCTGGTTCGTCTTCCCGCTGCAACTGCTTGATGTGGGAGGCGTACTGCTGTCCCGGGTCATAGAGTTTGCTGCTCTCGCACAGCGTCTGGAAATAGACGGGCAGCGGGGCCGTCTGCATGTGCATGATTTGGTAGAAAGAAATGGTGGCCTGGAATCCAGAGAAGGAAAAAGAGGAGGATAAGTTGGAGAAAATGGGGAAGGCTGTTTGAAGGAAACAGAAGCTCTAGCCCCAGGCCGGGAGGCGGGAGGAACGGAGGCCAGAAAATAACCCTCCGACTGTCACAGTTTGCCAGGGAACGTCCCAATTAATCCTCTCCTGTCCCACTTTTCTGCTGCTTTCTCCTCCTCCGCTGCCTTTGTTGTCAGCTTACTTCCACTGCTGCAAACTGAGCTCAAACCGCAAAAGTAGTTGGCACTCAGTTAACTCGGCAGGGCATAGGTGCATCTAGTGTAAACTGTGCCTAGGGCAAGCATGGAAGTTGTGCCCTCTACCTCTGGGGCTGCTTCCCCCCACCGCTCCTCCTCTTCCAGCACTACCTTTTTGTGCCCCTCTGGCACTGGTGCCCAGGGCACGTGCCCCACTCTAGATATGCCTCTGCGGCAGAGGGAGAGGAGAGGGAGGAATCTTGCCCTTTCCAGAAGGCTCAGGCAAAAGCGAACTGCTGCAACCTCTCTAAGCTTGCCTGTTTTTCCTCCTTAGTAACTTTTAACATGTTGACCACACTCTGATGTTGCTTGACCACATGTGTCCATCCCATTTCCCTCTGTGAAATGCTGGAAGGTATGTCTTCCCTGTTTTCATTTTGAATTGCCACTTTATTCGAGTTTTCAGAAATTCACTTGGTCTTTCAGTCTTTGCTGGCTGCTTGCTGGAGTCATTTTGACATAATTCTTTTCCTCTCCAACATCCAAACAACTGTATTGTTAACTCCTTCCCCTCAGTTAATCTCCAAGTGAAGAAAGAGAGATGACTTTCTACCTTTCCTAACTCGTAACATTTGGTGTTCTTCTGCTTTGCTCTGAAATGCTGGAGGGTATACAGAAACCACATCCAAAGCAGACAGCAGACTTCACCTTCCTGAGCATCGGAGCTCTCATTTACACCAGAAGCCACGTTCCTAGTTCTCATGGAGAAGAAGACAACACATTTGGAAGACTGAGGGAAGGAGCAGCCCCAACTTACCGACTTAATGACCTGGTCGCTCTGCTTGACCACTTCGTGGATCTGCCGAAGGGAGGTCACCTTGGTGTCCTCCAGCTCCTGCCTTTGTGTGTTGGCATCCGCGATGCAGGTCCGATAGGTGGCCATGGCTTCTTCGGCCTGGAATTGGCAAGGAGTTAAAACCACTGAGATGGACCGGGACAGAGGGCCACGCAAGAGCTGACTATTTTTAAAAAATTATTTATTAAAAGTAAAAATTTTAAACTGCACAACTACAAAACAACAAAACTAAACAAAAATAAGAATAAAGAATTAAAACAACCACTGATTTTACACAAAACACAAGCAGAAACATGAATTAAATAAATATGCAAAAGAGGACCTACCAAATGCTACCTAATAATAAAAAAAACTCCAAAACTAACACAAACACTACAAATATTTAAAATGATGATTTCTAGCTTCCCCAACCTAGACTCTAAGTCACTTACGCTATATAAAAATTTCTGTAAATACGGGTATCGTTCAAATCTTTCTACTGCTACTTTTACCAGAATACTAATTACTAAATCCAACACTCAGCATGTTTTGCTTTGTCTTGCCAAAAAAGAAAAAAAAAAAGATATTGTTATGGGCTTAGAAATGGAAGACCATGGCGATTTCAACAAAAGAGTGCTGGTTAGTTAAAGTATTAGACTTAGTGGAAATTGACAAAATAGATAAGAGAGAAAACGGTGGAGACTTTTGTGGAAGATTCAGTAATGCAATTGTTGCAAGACCTTTTTCTGTATTAAATTCTGGACCTGGTTCCTGCTCCCTAAATAGCCCAGAGCTATTCTCTCTTTGTGCTGAAATCCTTTCTCCTACTTTTCTCACACTACAAGGTCCAAAATCTGCCAGCCAGCACATACGTTTCCCTATAAAAGAAAACTTAGTGAAGTTACTTTGGATCATAACTTCCACTTCCCTCAAACAACATGAACACAGACCAGGCTGGTTGGGGGGATTTTGAAGTTTTAGTTCAAAAGAGAAAGAATTTCAACAAAAACGAGAGTGAGCAGCCCTGAGACCCTTCTTGTAGCTCCTGATCCTTTCCCTTTTTTTCTGACAAAAAGGGGTGAATGAATAAGAATAAATGCCTGGCTTTCAAGTAAGTCACTAGGACCCTCTGCACTCCCAAACAGTCCTGATCTGGCAGGGACAGTCTCAGTTAATCCTCTGCCATCTCATTTTTTCAGCTGCTTTTAAAATGTCCCAGGTTCTCCCTCCTCCTCCCACTTTCCCCCTTTGTCCTCATCTTAACAACATGAAACTGAGCTCAAAGTGCAAAAGTCATTTGCACTCAATTAATTCATCAATGGGATTTGAAAGGAAGGCGCAAAATCTTGCCCTTCCCAGTCAGCTCAAGCAAAAGCAAACTGCTGCAGACTCTTTTAGCTCATCTGCTCTTCCTTATTCACAACTTTTGCCGTCTTGACCATACTCTGATGTTACTTGAGCACGTGTGTCCTATTTTTGATCAGTGAAATGTTGGAAGGTCTGTTCTTGCTGTTCTAGACAAGGCATGTCTTGCAAAAGCTAAACTGATTTCCCAGCAACAAGAGTCCAAAAAAACAGGGATGGGGAAGACAACCCCCTTGCACAAATATGGAATGAGGACGTGAGAAAGAACACCTTGTGGACTCAGCTACACGAGGGCATTAGTTTGGGAAAAATGGAAGCAACCGTCTTTCCAAAGCCTTAGTTTTAGTCACACAGTTTATGTGTGAAACGAGGCATGGTATGAAGACCCTAACTTCCAAGAACAACCATTTTTCAATCCCAGAAGTACCTGGGTGTTTCCCTGTGTTTCTGGGAATTTTTTTTTTACAGTCTTGGGACAGAGAATTGCTTCTAGCCCCCCAAAAAGCCATCTATCCCTGTTTTGAAAGAATCCCACCCCCAGTCCCCAATTCCAGGGATCCATCTTCCTCTCACCCCCCCCCACTTCCCCTGTGTTCTCCCACTGCTTGCCTTGTTCCTGGCTTCTTCCTCCAGGCGCCTCTTCTTGTCCAGGGCCTTAGTGGTGGTGGTACCAGTGCCTCCGCTCCCACCTCCGGCCCCCAGCTGCTCCTCCTCCGCTTTGGCTGCCACATGCTTGGCCTTCTCACTCTCCTCTGAGCGCTGCATGTAGATCTGTTTGGCCTTGCGCAGGTTGTTCTCGGCTTCTTGCTGGAGAGGGAGGCGGAGGAAAGAAGTGGACTCTTTTATAAGCTGGCAGAAAGAAGGCCCTGAGCAACAACCAGCCCAGGAGCGGCTGCTGGCTTCTGTTCTCTCTGCTTTCCTACCGTGGTGGCAATACTTAAAACATTGTGCAACATAAATAGAAAGGGTGCACCCTCCAACTGCCCCACTCTGGCAGGTCTGTTCTTGATTAATACATTTGTCACCTCACTTTCTCGGCCGTTTTTAAATGTCCCAGTTTCTCTCTACTCTTCTCGCTTTCCCCCTTCGTCCTTCGGCTTACTTCCCTTGCTGGAAACTGAGTTCAAAGTACAAAAGCCCTCAACCAACTCAGTGTGCGGGGAGGAGAGAAGGAGGCAGAATCTTGCCTTTCTCAGGAGACTCAGGCAAAAGCAACTGCTATGGCCTCTCCTAGCTTGTCGGGTCTTCCTCATTGGAGGGTACGTCAAAATCCCAGTGGGGCCAAAGCTCCCCACAGTGCAGGGCTGCAGCAGAGGAAGACAAAACGGGAAGCAGAGCCTTCCCAATGGAAAGCTACCGGCTGAAAGATACCAGCAGCCCCCTTTTCTCTGCTCTTCACTCTCCATGTTCTTCCTCCTGTGTTGCTTCTCTTTAGAATGCCAGAAGAATAAGGCAGGTACTATCTCATTTTCACTGGCAGTATGCAAAAGAGCCAATTAGGAGAGCCTTTTTGGCTGATAAAAATGCTAAAACTAAACAATTATGATTACAGCAGCAGTAGTATTGGTAGTTGCTGTATTATTATATAGTATATTTTATATATATTATTATTATTATTACTCTAAGTATTATTGAAATTGTTCTTATTGACACTAACAATGATTTTGTCTGAATCAACAAAAAACAATAAGGATATCTGTTGCTGTGTGCCTCGAAGTCACTTCTGACTTACGGCAACCCTATCACGGGGTTTTCTTGGCAAGATTTTTTCAGAGGGAGTTTGTCATTCCTTTCCTCTGAGGCTGAGAGAGTGTGACTTCCCCAGCGTCACCCAGTGGGTTTCCATGGCTGAGCAGGGAGCTGAAGTCTTCAGCATAGCCCAACACTAAAACAGCTATACCATGATGGCTCTTAAGGTTTACTGACAGCAGGTTTGCCATTGCCTTCCTCCGGAACTAAGAAAATGTGACTTGCCCAAGGGTCACCTAATGGGTTTCTGTGGCCAAGTCCGATATGAAAGCTTCTCTCCTAGGCAACATTCAAACCACTATACCACACTGCCTCTCCTAAGGTTTTCTAAGCGAAGTTTCTTCAGAGGTGTTTGCCATTGCTGCCCTCTGATGCTGAGACTGCGTGACTTGCCCAAGGGTTCCACTGACGAATAGGACGTCCATGGATGAGCAGACATTTAAACCCTGTCTCCCAAAGTCCTAGCCTAACACTCAAACCCCTACACCACGCTGTAATAAAAAAAATTCCCTTCTTCTGAGGCTGAGAAAGTGTGACCTCCCAAAGTAACCTAGTAGGTTCCTGTGGCCAAGCAGGGATTCAAACTCTGGTCTCACAGAATCCTAATCCAGCAACTCAAATCTATACACCACACTGGCACTGGCAGTAATAGTAATAACAGTAGCAGCAGCAGCAGCAGCAGCAGCAGCAGCAATAATAATAATAATAATAATAATAATAATAATAATAATAATACAGCTTATTACCATCATAATTAGTTAGCATAATTATTTTAACATAATGGTTATATAACTATAATAACAGATCCAGCGTGGCATAGTGGTCTGAGTGTTGAACAATTACACCGGAGACCAGGATTTGGATCCTCGCTCAGCCATGGAAGCCAACTGGGTGGCTCTAGGCAAGTCACACTCTCTCATCCTCAGAGGAAGGCAAGGGCAAGCCCCCTATGAAAAAAAATCTTGCCAAGAAATAGGTTTGCCTTACGGTAGCCATAAGTCAGAAACAACTTGACGGCACACAAGAACAAAAAATAATTATGCTCATTTTAATTTTTTAAACTTTACAAATTGTAAATTGTCTTAAAATATAATCAGCATGCAGTCCTAATCATCAACAGTTGAAACAGAAACAACAAAAACATCTGGCATGTAGAGTAGGTTGCTGTTGTTGTTTTTTTGTGTGCCTTTAAGCTGTTTCTGATTTATGGGACCCTAAAGTGGAATTTTCTGGGGCCGAGAGTATGTGATGGTGTCCATGGATTTCCATGGCCCAGTGGGGAATCGAACTCTGGTCTCTGGAGTCCACAGTTCAACCCTCAAACCACTACACCACGCTGTAATGGTGATACAACTGGCAGAGCTGTTCTCCTGCCTCTGTTTCTCCATGGTACCTTTTGTGTCTCTTCTCCTTCCCATGTTGGGAGAAGGGCAGGATATAAATTTAATTATAAAAAATTAAACCAAATTTTCCAAAGCACACCAACTCCTCACCAGTTTTCTTTGGGCCCGGCTCCACTGTTCCTTGATCTCTTTCCGACGCTTTTCATGCTCCAGACGCCTCACTTGCAGTGGCTGAAGGAGAAGAAAAGGAGAGTCAAAGTCTTTAGAACAAACTCCCTGCAAGGCAGGCCAGTGTCATCTCTTTATTCACTGCATTATTAAACTGTTTATTTTAAGCTCTCCCCTGTCCACAATCCAATGGACAGAGGCCTTAACAATGCTTTCAACATTTGAAGGAGAAGTATATATAAAGGCAAATTGCAAATAGACTTATATTTAGACATTGGGTCTACTTTTATGGAAATTTATTCATTACCGTATAAATAACAATTTTTTTCTTTCCCCTCCCTTTGTTTTCAGTATTAGAATAAGATGTAACTGAAATCTTTATTCTGTATCCTTACACTGTAAATAAAAATCAGGTTGGCTCTCCACATTTGCTAGGGTTAGAGGCACTAGAGTCTTGTGAAAGTAGAAAAACCGCAAAGATCAAAATGTGCATGTATCTGTGAGAAGGGGGAGCAGGCACTCATGGTCCAAACCAGGTCAGAGAAAGGCGAGAAAAAGAGGGTGGGTTGGCATTGTGGCCGTAGATTTCCTCTCTCTCGCCAGTCTCACTCCTTGGGTAAAATGGGGTCACTGGGAAAAGGTTTGTGGTACTGGGAAATCAGACCACAAGATATCCTTCGCTGGCCAGGCAGTCGTTGGTGGAGGGAGAGGAAGACCAGAGGTGGGTTTTGAAAGGGCTGCGTGGCCTGATTGGAGCCACCGAGTGGGAAGGTTCCCCTGAAAAAGAAGCACCGGAAGTAGGGAGGCAGGAATTGGAGAAACACACAAATAATTGAAGTCAAACCTGCAAATGTGGAGGGCCAATGGCAAATGGGAAAAAAAATCAATTGAATCCCAAGTTTGCTGGGTGAGCTGCAGTACATTAAAAATCCTGGCCTAAACCCAACTCTTGGTTTCAGATAAGAGTGGACTCATTGGTTCTGTTCTAGTTGGGATGAACAACTGGTCTGAGGCCAGCGGGATTACTGACTAACAAACCTCATTTATTTCAGTGGGTTAATACTTTTGTAATACCCATTAAACACTTTATAATACACAAGAAAAATTACTGAAAAAGCTGTTTGTTTTTTTAAAAAAAGCCAGGATAAAACCAGCACCAGAGAATAATGCTTCCCAGCATATGAGAACCAATTTAGCAGCAAACAGAATAAAAACGCAAAGGTGTCAAAGCACTAACCACAAGGAGAGAGCCAGTTTTGGGGCCCTTCATTTTATCAGTACTTTCCATTTGTCCCTATTTGGCAGGGAGAATCCTGATTAATACTGATTAATTCATCCTCTGTCATCACACGTTTTCGGCTGCTTTTAAAACGCCCCCGTTTCTTTCTTCTCTCCCACTTTCCCCAGCTTACTTCAACAGCTGCAAAAGTGGTTTGCAGTCATTTAAGTCAGCAAGAGGGAGGGGAGAGGAGTTGGGCCATAATCTCACCCTTACTTACTCAGGAAACTGAGCTCAAAGTGCAAAAGTCATTTGCACTCAGTTAATTCATCAATGAGATTTGAAAGGAAGGGACAAAACCTTGCCCTTCCCAGTCAGCTCATGCAAAAGCAAACCACTGCAGCCTCGCCGAGCTGGTGTGCTCTTCCTCATTCGTAACTTTTGGTTTCCAGACATTAAAGACTGAACCTACTTGGGCTGCAGTCTAGAGTACAAGTTTGATCCCAGTCCCCCTGGACATTACAGCTGCTGCCACCCTTGTGACTCCAGCGTCTGGTGAAGTGAGCTCTGCGATCGATTTAATGAAATCACGGTCAGGCCCTACAGGCTGACTTCTTCTATTACTCACTGCAACATTTGAGAAATAACCTGTTGCTGCTGCTCACATTATTGAAAAACAGGAACTTGTCGCACTGCCGCTTGTTATTATTTTTTGTTCCTTTTTGGGAGGAATAGAGACAAAGGGCTGACAAAGGAATGGCATAAACACCTCCTAAAAAATCGCTTAAAATGTAACTCCTGGAAGCAACTAGAAACCAGTACTCATTACATCATACCCTCCCAATTTGTCAGGGACCGTCCCAATTCATCCTCTGCTGTTCCCATTTTTCAGCTGTTTTTAAAATTCCCCCGTTTCCCCATCCTTTCTCCTCAGCTTACTTCAGTTGGAAGGTTATGGTGTGAATTTCAATAGAGGAAAAAAAAAAGTAGAATCCTAGCTCTGCAGAGTTGGACAGTACCCCAGTTATCCTCTAACCTAACCTGATTCTAATACTTAGAATCCTAATGAGCAATGCAATGAACCATTTCCATCATTTTAATAATTGTTCAATTTTTTCCCCTAATGTTAGGTTGGTTTCCCCTCTCCCTGCCATGCCATGATGTTCTGATGTTTGAAAAATGTTGGAAAGGGATAATGGAAGTGAGCAAAAAAAAAAAAGGGTGCAGGGAATGAGGGAATGTTGTTTTAACGATCTTTGATAAGAGGGAACAAACACGGCTGCAAGGCCATGCAGTTGGCAGGCGGGATGAGAATCTGGGGAAAGAGTTGTTCTATTTAGCTGTCAAACAGAATGCTTGCACATGCACATTTGTAACGTTACAGCTTACAAAGTACTGCAAATCCGATAACTCTTTAGTCTTGGCAATTGTCAAGCGCTTAAAATGTTGTTGCCTCAGTGCTGTGCATAAAGCTTTTGAACCCGCTAAGCCTGTTCCCTGACCTGGAAGCTACACGATACCCCACTTTCCAGGCTTACCTGCAGGAATGTCTCCATCCGCAAGGTGGTGGCAGCATGAAGTGAGCTGAGTGCATACTCCATGTCTTGTTCCAGTGCCAAAGAATAGATGGAGAGAAATGGCATGTGGTGCTGAGAAGCCAGAGGGAGAAGCAATGACGACAAGGGATCAGTTCACACAAAATCACATCTAAAGTCCACCCTCCATTTTGAAGTAGAGATGTAAAGAACTTATCTTTCACACTACCCACTTTCAGGACTTTGACCCCTGTCATGGCTCTATCCTGAACAACCCTGGGATCTGTAGTTTCCAAAGTATTTAGAATTCTCTTCCAGTAAGCTCTGATGCCTCATCAAACTATAGACTCTAGGATTTCACAATATGGAGCCATGGCAGTTAAAGTAGAATCAAAATGTTATAATTATTTAATTCACGAAAGGCCAAATAATTACACATTTTTAGTCCCTGACAAGAAAGAATGCCAAAAGTATTTTTTGATTTGTGGTTTCTAATAAAACATCGCTTTGTGCAAAAATCTTGAGGGTTTGGTACAACAAGGAGTGTGTTTGTACAAAGACTCCATTTTCAGTGAAGAAGCTCTGTGGATATTTCATTTTATTTTTTTGCTTTTTTGTAAAAAAAAGGGGGGGTGCTTTTTTCCCTCACAAAAAATTCCTAGTATGTAAACAATTATTTTTTTAAAAAACCCACCAAAGCTCTTGCGGTCTGACCTAGCTAGGAAGAAAATTTCAGAAGTCATTCTTGCATCAAGAATGAATTAAGCAAATCCTGGCATCCTTATTTTGAACCCCAGGAAATTCCATAGATTGTTGTATTACTTCCAATCTCCATGTTTCTTTTCTTGCCTTTTCTCTTTCGTTGAGAGTGCATTACAGAATCTTAGTTCAAAAAAGGTACACAGAAATTTCTCTTGTAGAATAACCATAACCAGCCACATGTGTCCCAGTTTCATCTGCAAAATACTGGAAGATGTGATGTTGGGCAGGAATTCCTATCATCCCCCCAGCAGCTGCTGATGGACCCTTGGAGGGAGGTGGTGGGCCTGTCTTTCTGTCTGTCCGGGCAAGGTCTCAGGAAATTCTGAACTGTTTGTCCAAAATGGCTGGACATACCCAATGCATTATGGATACAAGATAATGGCTGTACCTCCTGAGTGATGGTTTGTTTGCAGGTGTTTACCATCTTCTGAAGCCCTTTGGCAAACTCCATTTCTGGGGGGGAAGAGAGAGATAGAGAGGTTTCAAACTCCAGACATCCCACATCTGAGTCAGAATTTGTTGGACATTAGAAGAATGATAAGAATTTGTGGATCCCTTTCACACAAGCTGAAGTTATAGCAGCTGGCCTAGGACTGTTCAGGTGCCTTCCCGACAGTGCTTCATAGGGCATTGGAGTATAGCTTCCATCATCCCTAAAGAGCATGGTGAATGGCAAGGGCTGATGGGAGCTGCAGTCCAAAGAGTATCTTCCCATCTTCCTTTTTCTGCAATAATAATAACTACAAATGCTACAACAACCACAAAGACCATTTTTATCCCAGCTATGTTTTTTCCATTAAAAAATCCAACAGATTAACGAGGCAGGTGGATGAAACTCAGGGACAGTGGATCCTGTTGGGAAATGGGACACCGTGGGGCCATTTTGTGGCCCTCAAAGATCAAATACCCCCCCCCCATTTACCCCCAAATGCCCTCTAGAGGATGCCATGATTTTGGCTCTCCCCCTCAGGGCAGAAGAGGCCTTTTAAAAAACAGAAAGCACGCTAGAAGTGACTGGTCGTCCGATTTGCGAGTTCAGAATCCCCTCAGGCCGTGAGGTTTCTGGGATTAAAGGCTAGCTGCAGGTGAAATCATTCAGCATTAGTACTGACTGACTACCAAGCACAGCTGTTAGGTTTGTCATTCAGACACACGCATGTACAGTCAGCCCCCACATTTGTGGGTTTCACTTTTGCGGATTTGATTATTCACGGATTATCTGCTGCTGCCCCCCCGTGCCATTTTTAATAGGGACTGCAAGCCTCACGAGACTGAGAAACCGCGAACGAGGCCTGTGAGTCCTTCTTAAAAACGGCGTGGGGAGCAACGGAGGCGGCCTTAAGCCCCACCAGTCCCCCACTTCTGCCTTGTGAAGGAAGCCTGATGCCCCAAAGGAATCCACAGTGGATTGAATACGGCGATCGTACTTTCTTGTGTGTGTTAAATATGGTTTGGGAGGGTCTAGAGTTATTCATGGTTTCTCCACTTTCACGGGAGTCCTGTGCTCCCAACCCTAGCAAACGTAGAGGAAGGATTGTACGCAGAACCTATTTTCCTGTTTGGAAGTGAAGACAGATATCCTAGCCAAAGGTCTGTTCCCAGATCCAGGTCAAATGATGGAATCATTCATTTTCAGTTATTTAGAGAGATGAGATGAGGATGATTTAACTAAGCCTCTTTGCTTCTAGCCAGATGGTGGAGGCAGAGCAGGGCAGAGGGTGAACCCTGGCACCACAGCAAATAGCTGGAAAGGAAGAAGCTAACCAAGTAAATTGCTGTAGAGTCTTTGCAAGTTGTAGTGACAAATCCATTTTTACTTGCAAACTGTAGCAAGCTGGTGCTCTCCTGGGTGAGCTGGAGATCTGCACCTAGCCCTTTCCTCTTGCTTGGAGCTCAGCTCCTTACAGTGAGGAATCTCCTGCAAGGGGATGATGTACAAAATCTGGAGATGATCATTTTTGGGGGGCAAGATTTGTGCCATGGCCTTCCTCTGAGGCTGAGAGCATGTGTCAAATCCAAGATCACCCTCTGGGTTTCTATGGCTGAGCAGGGATTTGAATCCATGTCTCCCAGAGTCCTAGTCCAACACTCAGATCACTGCACCCATGCTGGCTCTCCATGCGTAAAATTTAAAGGTATCATCGGAGTCACTGTCCCTCAGTCTCAGATTTTGGCCTTGAAAACTCAGGGCCTGGAATGATCATGAAGTGGCAACCCTGGTTTCCCCCCTTTCCCCATGAAATTCTCATTTGTCAGTTTCCCAATTTTTGATGTGAATCTTTACTTCCCCACTCTACAAGGCTGAAGTGCCTCCCTCAAGGCTCTCACTGGCAGGAAGAGCTTGAATCTGAAATACACAGGGTTACATGTTCCACCCATTTTTGCCTCTTGCTCCCTCCTGCCTCAACTACTGCCAGGATGAGTTCAGAGTGGAAAATTACTTTGCACTGTATTGAGTCAGCAGTGGGAAGAGATGAAGGGATTTGTGCCCTTTCCAGTAGGCTCAGGCAAAAGAAAACTGCGGCAGCTGTTCCTAGCTTGTGTTTTTCCTTATTAATAACTTTTGGCATATTTTCCACACTGTTGCTTGGCTACATGCATCCTGGTTTTCTTCCCCCTGCTTAAAGAGCCATCAAATGTCCTGATTTTTCCTCCCCACAACCCAGCCTCTTCCTTCTCCATCCTCCTCCTCACCCAGAGTCGTCCTCTTCTCCAAGTAATAGATCAGGTCCTTCATGTACTTGGAGATGCTTTTGGCATACTTGAGCGCAAACTCCACACCTCCTTCACACTTCTGAAGAAGGACGTCCACCTCTTCAGCTGACAGACGGACTGCAGCCCCGCACAGAAGGGAAACAAAGAAGGATTTGGGAATAAACAAAGCCAGTTGCATCAACCCTACGCATTTTCCATTTCATGCATTTGCGCCTCAGCATGAAAAAACAGGTAAGGAGTAATTTCGACATCTGTGCAATTAGTAGGTACATATGCATAACCTTCAATTGTTCCCATCTGGCAGGGACAGTTTTCAAAAGATCATAGGATCCAACTATACTTATTTGTCAGGGGCAGTTCTAATTAATATTCTGCCATCCAATTTTTCAGCTGCTTTTAAAATGTCCCAGTTTCTCACTCTCCTCTTCCTGTTTTTCCCCTCTGTCTTCAGCTTACATCAACTGCTGCAAACTGAGTTCAAAGTGCAAAAAGCAGTAACTCAGCAGTGGGAGAGGAGAGGAGGGGGCAGAATCTTATTGCTCCCAGTTGGCTCAGGCCAAAGCAAACTCCGGCAACTATTCCTACAGTGTCTGTTCTTCCTCATTAATAACTTTTGCCATCTTTACCACACCCTGATGTGCTTTGACTCAGTTTTCATCTGTGAAATGTTGAAGGATATGTGTACATTTTCACTTTTTTTCATTTTCCATATAAGAGGGAAGCATTTCAAGAGTTTTTTCTCTATTGGGTGAGATCAAGAGAGTCTGGGGCCTTTTAATGAAAATGAAAAAGATTAGTGAAAGAAAGAAGAAAGAGAGAGAGAGAATATCTTCTGTGCAAAATACACTTTTTGTGCAAAAACATGATTTTTACAAAAAGAAAAGAAAAGGAGAGAAGAGAGAAGAGAAGAAAAGAGAAGAAAAGAAAAAGATAAAGAAAGAAAAAAAGCCAATCCACCCAAATGTGAAAAATCTCACAGCAGTTGATAATATTCTTGATGGAATGTTTTGGCTATTAAGACATCATTTTTAATGAGTTCACAATATTTCCTTAGCCCATCAGATACTCTGGTTAGAAGAACCTCCACGAACACTTATTTGAACAAAAATGTCTTTTTTCTCCTGGCAATTCAGCCAGTCTTATTTCATTTATCCATAAATGATGAACTGAGAAAATATTTGGGCCAAATCAAAAGTTCAAAAATAATTTGGGAGACAAATCGGAACACAAAGATCTCAGATAAAACTTTGCACATTTCTCCACAGAAATCAATTTCTGCATTTTCAAAGGAGAGTGTCGCAAAACCGGCATACCAGCGGCACATTTGTCCTGTTAAATGGCATTGTCCTAATAATCCTTTGTCTGAAAGATGCTGTAAACGTTGTGGAGGAAAAGGGTCTATGGAACACGTGTGGATTAACTGCCCGAACAACCTCCAATTTCAAAATGAGAGCCTTTTCCTGGATTAGGGCAAGATATACTGTTTCAAGATACTTTATTAATACCTCATTAATTCTGTTGATCTTTGATCCAGGCAAAAGAGATTTGTCACATTAAATCATTAATTTATATAATGCTAAGTGCCACTCAGCTTCATATATTGAGGGCACAGATATCAGTGGAGGATCTATAATTTGGAGGAGGTTACAGAAAGGATTCTGGTGGGCTACCTTGGCAGAAACAGGCATTTCCCACACTCAACTCAACAGTGGGGAAACAACAAAAGATACGTTTATGGAACTTTGCTCTCCGATTTTCCACTATACTGGTGGTTCTTAACTTTTTCTTTATCATGGACCTCCTTTAAATACCTTTTGTTGCTACGCACCTTCAAGACTTGACTCAAGATGTAAGTGCATCAAATATTTATTCAGAGAGAAGAGCGAAATAAGTAAATACATGCACATCCATTATTACATTTTTAGTGAGACAAATTTGTCTTCCTTCCTCCCTCTATTTCTATTTTAAGTGTAAAAATGATTGTTTCAATTAACGTTAAACTGTTGTTTTTATGGGGATTTTAAAAGGCAGTTTGATAGGGATTTTTAAAGCTTTGTGTCCTTCTTACCAATCTTTCTTCTCTTAAAAAGGCAACAGAAATCAACAACAAGTACCAATGACAAATGTACAAATGACAAAACATGTACAAGTTGCTTTCTCAATGGCATCACACAATTAGCAACTAAAACACTGTAATGGATAAGAGGAAGTTCATTCCAAAGGATACTTCCTTTGAAAAACTAATTTATCTGGACTCTGGGTGTACAAAGACACCAAGGAACTGGCTGTCACTATAAAGACCAGACTTACGTGAACTGAAATCTTCAGAGCTGTCTGACATCATCTCTCCGCCTTGACCAGTAATCCCTCCATACAGATTTTCCATTGACTAGAATAAGGAAAAGGAAAAAATTAGTCACCTATGAGAGTTTTTTTCCCCTTTACCCCATGCTGGCCCCCCCACCCATTTTCAGTGGGTGTAATCCCTCCTTTCCCATATCACCAGTCTCAATATACCTAGAATGTATATCCTACCTTCCAACTCTTTTGATCTGGCAGGGACAGTTTGGATTAACCCTTTGCTGTCCCCATTTCTCTTCCACAGAAAGTTAATCTTCTATTGGTCTGCAACTAGCCTTCAGAACTGACTGGAGGATGTGGGAACTTTCGGCATCTACAACACCCAGGCAGGTGACAGAGAACAGTTTCTTTTTAGCCTGCATCTGCAGCCATGGCAAATCTTTTTAAGACTGGCATTCTGTGCTGTCTAGATGGGATTCCAGTGGGCAGCTAAGTGGTTGCATTCCCATCCAAAGAAGTGGATTTACACCCATGAAAGCTCATGCAAAAATAAAAATCCATCAGTCTTAAAGGTGTTTCCACATTTCTTTTTCCTTTGGTTCCCCTTGCCTTCCTCTTTTTTATGCTACAAGAGACTAACACAGCTACTTCTTTGAAAACTGCCTTAGATCGTATCAGACCATAAAGTCCTTCTTTCTCAGACCACACAAAAGGGCAGGAGTGGCTCTTCCAAACAGATAATCTTTTTTAGGGGGTTCATAAAGTCCCCAGAGGACCTCAGGGGCAAAATAATGGCCCTTGGACGCAATAACAGAATCACAGCGCTGGAAGATACCCCAAGAGCCATCCAGTCCAACCCTTTCTGCCATGTAGGAATACACAAACAAAGGATTCCCAACATTTAACCTCTGTTTAAATACCTCCAAAGGAGGAGACTCCATTACAATCCCAGGGAGGAGCTTATTCCATTGTTGAACTGCTCTTACCATCTGAAGTTCCTTCTAATGTTTAGGCGGAATCTCTTTTCCCACAGTTTGAAGCCATTGCTCAGTGTCCTAGTCTCTGGAGCAGCAGAAAACAGGCCTGCTCCCTCCTTCATATAATGTCCCTTCAAATATTTAAAGAATGAAGTTGGCCACCCCAGTATATAATCAGACAGTGTTTGTTACAGTATGTTACAGTTGGCCCTCCATACCCATGGATTCTGTATCCATGGATTCAACCATCACATCTCAAAAATATTCAAAAATAAAAATCCAAAAACACAAACATTTGAGTTGTTCACTATTTTATGTAAGGGAGACCATTTTGCTGCACCATTGTACATAATGGGACTTGAGCATCCATGGACTTTGGTGTCCATGGCAGATCCTGGAATCAAACCCCGGTGGATACTGAGAGTCCCTTTTTTTTCCCCTCTAGACTGTAGGCAGAGAGAGGGCTCTCTGGTAACATCCTTTTACCCAAGGACAGCAGGGGACTGAAGTGGCATGCACGGCTTCTGCATCTCACCTGATTCTGGTCACTGGGAGGCATGGAAAGGATGGTGCTGCTATCTACTTCTCCCATAAGAAATTCAGAGACTCTGGAAAAAGGGGAGGAAAGGGTTAGAAAGAAAGAGTAGGTGCCTTCTGACTCCCTCAGAACCATAAAAATTGCAAGTGTCAAAACTGCAATTACTCTTGGGAGGAGAAGATTTTCGGAACTGTTACTGTAGTTAATAGCCCTTTCTAAAACAAAGAACTTCCCAAGCTCTGAGTTACTGCTCTTTAATTATTGGTGCAACTGGATGCTGTAAACTTAGAAGACATCAAGTCAAAGTCATGTCTTTGGGATGCTCTCACTCCAGATTTCCTGAACAGAGCAGCAGGGGGGACAGGATGACCTTACACTGTCTCTTGTCAGTTCTGCCATTCTCTAGGGTATATTAGTGAACTATGGCTTTCCTCCAACCATTTGCTTACGTGCTGCTGAAGGAAACAGCAATCGTCTCCACAGCCTTCTCAAATTCCATTTTTTCAGCTTCATTGTTGGATTCATAGTGGAAACCTAGAATGAAATGGGGAAAGGAAGGAGAATGAGTCTCTCTCTCTCTCTCTCTCTCTCTCTCACACACACACACACACACACACCACCTATGCAAAGAATGTTAGAAGCATTCCAGGCAAGGCTAGGAGAATTTCTTTTCTCCTTCAGCTCTCAGAACTGCCCAAGCCAGCATGGCTAATGAGAATTTTCAGAGCTGTAGTCCAAAATGGTTGCATTTTCAGGCTCTGATTCTATAGAATTCTGAGTTTCTACAGACTTTGATGAGTCGGGAGGGGATGTTCTGGAGGTGCACAAACTTAAGAGTTGGAGAGGACTGTAACGGGTACCTAGTCCATGCAGGAAGAAACAAGTAAAGTACTGTCAGGTTGGCTGCATTATTCCTTCCATATTAATAGCCATACTTTAGTGCTTAAGCGCTTTGCTCTGTAGCAGGCAAGGAGGGGATGAGGTGATGGATGGGAAGTTGGGAACCTAGCAATGTTTAGTTAACAACCTTTGACAAGAACAGACATGGCTGCAAGCTCATGCTCTTGGCAGGTGGTGAGAAAACACAGGAGGAGGAGCCAGTAAGTCTAGGAAAAGTGTTAAAATTACCAGCAAATGGGACAGAAGTGCGCACTAATTTTGAAATGCAATGACTTATATAGTATGTAAATCCAATCGTTCTTTAGATTTGGCAAATGCCATGGTGTGCAGTTGTTTTCTTGGCTGTTCCTGAATACAGATTTTGAAACCTCTAGGTCTAATTACTCAAACTAGGAGCTATCCTCTACATTATAAGTGCTCTTGAAGGTGCCCATTCAGCTTCTGCTGTTTCCCTTGGTTCTTACCCCACCCTTTCATCCTTCTTTTAGGTCTTGCACAGCACACCCTCCAACTGTCCTGATTTGACAGGAATAGTCTGGATTAATCCTTTGCTGTCCTACTTTTTCACCTGCTTTCAAAATGTCCCAGTTTCTCTTTCCCTTTCTTCTTTCCCCTTCTGTCTTCACTTTACTTTAATTTCTCCAAACTGAGTTCAAAGTGCAAAAGTAGTTTGCATGCAATTCATTCAGTAGAAAGAAGCCCTTCCCAGGAGGCTTGGCAAAAAGCAAACTTCTGCAGCAACTCCTAGCGTGTCGCCAAAGAAATGCCTGTCAGCCTCTGCTTAGAGGCAGCTTATTCCACTGCTGAACAGCTCCTACCTAATATTCTTCCCAATGTTTAAAGGGAATATTGTAATTTGAATCTCTGGAACAGCAGGAAACAAGCTTGCTCCATCTTCTACGTGACATCCCTCCAGATATTTTAAGACAGTTATCATGTCACTTCTCTGTTTTCTCTTCTCCAACAACCAACTCCTTCAGGAGTTCCTCATAAGGCTGGGTTTCCAGGCCTTTGTTCATCCGGGTCACCCTTTTCTTCCCCAATTTTTTAAAATGCAATAAGCTACTATCCTGCAACTAAACAGTGACATAATAAAAGTGGATTAAAATAGATGAAGCATGAATTGGCAAAAAATGTAGCAAACTGCTATCCCATATCTGTACAATATCTCTACATAGAATCACAGAGTTGGAAGAGACCCCGGGGCCAACCAGTCCAACCCCCTGCTATGCAGGAACTACAGTAACATAATTAAAATAAAGTAAGCCATGAAATAGCATGCTTGTCCACAAAACAAAGGGGAGAAAGGGAAAATGAGAAAAAAAGTTACAACACATATGTTAAACAATCTAAGGGGGAAAAAAGAGCAAGTCAGAAACTTTTCACTCTGGGCAGCTGGGGTCTTATGTGTCAGCAGACAAGTCAGTCATTCAGTCCAAAGTTTTAATGTTGCTATCCAAGGTGCTGAACGCTGTCTCCAAAATAGGTGCAGCAACGCGGTATGGATTCATGGCTCTCCAGACATAAGAGCCCATATATCAACCACAATACCACGGAAGCTAAAAGCTTCTTTCACAGCATCTATTTCTATTGTCATAGCTTCCTTTCTTACGTAGCAGCACCATTCTTGGAGAATTCACCCCTTAATTAGTTGGTTAGTTCCTCAAAGATGTAGGATGCACTTTTTGGCAAATAGACTTATTGCACAATAAAAAAAAAATTAAGATTGGAAATCCATAATTAAAACCCCTTTAACATGGCTTGGGTCCCATTAGGTCTAGACTATCTGAGAAACTGTGCCTCCCTATATGAGCCTGCCCAAGCTTTTAAGATCTGCGGGGGAAAGCCTTCTTTCAGCCCTACAGGCAGATGGGAGAGAGACCTCTTTGAAGCTCCTCTCAAGCTGTGGAACTCCCTTCCACAAGAAACCTAGTTGGCTCCTCCCTGTTGTCTTTCCACCAGCAAGTAAAGATATTTTTATTCAGGGTGGCATTTAGTTTTTAATATGTTGTAGCAGGTCGTGCTTTTAAAGTGTGTGTGTGTTGTGTTTCCCTTTTATTATGTTTTAAATGTGTTGTGTTTTTAACTTGAGTTTTTAAAATATAGCTCAGGCTTAACTGTGTTTTAACTTTCATATTAATAGCTCTTTTCCCTTTCAGTTGTTTTTAAATGGTTGTGAGCCACCTTGAATGCAATACTGGGAAAATAATCAAATATTAATAGGCAGCAGGAAATACATAACAAAGTGGCAATTCATCTGCAGCAAAGTATCCTAAAAAGGAAATAAACAAAGAGACAGACATCACAAGCAGGAATCTTCCAATTCATGTGGTAGGGGACCTTGCTGAATGGGACTTACTTCGGAGTAAACATTATAGGAGGATCCTTGCCATGGTGAAGGGTGTTGAAAAATAACAGAGCACTATTCCTAGTATTGTGTAAAAGTCCTGCTTTAATTCCATTTCTTGTTGGTTGTTAAAGAAAAACCAAGAAGGCTTAGTTCAGTGGCAGTAAAGGAGCCTATCACCAGGGCAGTCCTTGGCTGTGTCTCCACCCCAACTCTATCTATGTCATATTTGCCAGGTCGGCTTTGTTCTCCCTGCCATGCATTTTAATACCACGTAGTACTTTGAAGTATGATGTCATGTAATGCCAGGGGACTGGAAGGGGATGATGGAATTGAATGAGAAAAACAGTGCAGTGAGAGCAAAGGAATATTGTTTAATTATCTAGAGAAAGCACAGACACACATGTTGGCAGGAAGGATGTAAGCCTGCAGAAAAAAAAGTTATTTTAATCAGCTGTCAAATGGAATGCTTGCACGTGCAAATTGGTAGTATTCAGCTTATAAAGCCCTGTAAATCCAACAGTTCTTCAGTCTTGGCAATTGCTGCAGGGTGCTGCTGTTACTCTGCTGTTCCTGAATAAAGTTTTTGAAAATCACTAAGCCTAATCACTGGAACTAGTCAGTAGATGACAATACCACAGTTAATTATCATGACTTCCTCTTCAGGAGTCTTGGGATTTGTAGTCTGGTGAGGTATTTCTCTGTGCAGAGCTCTAACCGACTCCCCTGAAGCACAAAATCCTAGGTCTCTCCACAAACTGCAAATCCCAAGATCCATCAGATGGAAACTGATGCAATGATGTCATGCAGATCCAATACTGCTTTTAATCCTCTTTTGATGCCAAGTTTGCCCATGTCCATGATTGCCATTTGGCAATTTTGTACATGTATTACATTCAATGGTATCATATGGAAGATGGGGCACATTTGTTTTCTGCTACTCCAGAGATTACAACACAGAGCAATGGATTCAAACTGCAAGCGAAGAGATTCCACCATCTAAACACTGGGAAGAACTTCCTGACAGTAAGAGCAGTTTCACAAGTGGAACCTGCTGCTGCCTCAATGGAGTATGGTGGTGTCTCCTCCTTCTTGGGAGATTTTTAAAGAGAGGCTGGATGCTTTGATGGTGTCTTCTTGCACTGCAGAATGGAGTTGAACTCAATGGCTCTTGGGGTCTCTTCCAGCTCTATGATTCATGAAGTTCTTGCAAGCCCCACTTAACTGGGGACAGAGGAATTTAAGGAGTGTCTACCACAAACTTTGTGGCTCTCAAAAGCCATAAAACAGAGTAACCCACTGTCAGCTTTCATTAGAACATGTCTGTGGTTAATCATTCAGAGTGCAGGAAGCAAAGGGCAGAAACCGCACACAAATATTTTGGTTCTGGCACACAGTGAAACTGACAACTTCTTGCTTTCATTCTCATTCCTCTGGGCCTCTTTGTTTACTAAGAAAATGCAGTTTCAAACCCCTCTGCAGAGCTGTGAGGGCATACACTTGACACCAAAATGTTACAGGACAAAGTGAGAGGGAAATCTGTAAACCACAAGGCAAGAAGAGGTAGCTATTGTACTAATCAGATTTGCAGATGACACCAAATTGGGAGTGGGAGGCGGTAGCAAATACCACAGAGGACACAATCAAAATTCAAAATGGTCTTGACAGATTGGAGAGCTGGCCAAAACTAACAGAATGAATTTTAGCAGGGATGTAAGCTACTACATCTAGGAAGGAAAAATGAAATGCACAAACGCAGGACGAACAACACAAAACTTGACAGCAGTACATGTGAAAAGGGTCTAGGTGTCTTAGTAGATCACAGGCAAAATATGAGTTAAGAGCATGATTTAGCAGCCAAAAAAGCCCATGCAATTCTGGGCTGCACCAACAAGAACGTAGTGTCCAGATTGAGGGAAACAGTAGCGCAGCTCTATTCTGCTTTGATCGGACCTCACTGGCATCTTGTGTCCAGTTCTGGACACCACAATTCAGGAAGGATACTGTCAATCTGGAATGCATCCAGAGGAGGCCAAGCAAGATGATCAAAAATCTGGAAAGCAAGGCCTATGATAAATGACTGAGAGAGCTGGGGAGTTTAGCCTGGAGAAGACAAGACTGAGAAGGGTCATGATACAGCCATCTTTAAAAATTTGAAGGGATATCATGTAGAAGTGGAACCAGCTTCCTTTCTGTTGTTCCAAAGACTAGTACATGAACCAATAGATTCAAATTACAACAAAAGACCCTTGAACTCTTGGAACTTGAAGGCCCTAACTTAAGATATGGATAACATGGTTGTCTCCGGTATAATAAAGTTAAGGTCCATGCTTAATTAAAAAAAAAAATCACTGCATTTTAGTTAGTGTTTACTGAGTAAGTTAGTGTTTGAGTGAGTTAGCATTTAGGGTTTTTAGTTCACTGTTTTAGTATTGTGTTTTAATTCATGTTCATGTTAAAAAGTCAGTTTGTGTTTATGTTATTTTGCGTTAAAATTATTAGGTATATGTAAAATAAAAAGAAGTTTCTTCTCATGCTCAATTGAAAACTACCCTCTCTTTGCTTAAAACTATCAGACCTGTTCCCCTCCTCTGGGGCACCTGGGACAGCCCTCAGGATGCTGAAACTGGGCAGTCCTCTCACCCTCGATTTTCTCTTCATCATTCTTCTTGTGATCTACAGATGACCAGATCAAAATTCTTCTGGGAATTTTAAGGAATTCTTGGAAGAAACTAACTGCTTCACAGACAGAATGATAGGCCCAACTTTGCAAAGGCCGGACAGACTGTGGTCAGGATGACCTTCTATTCACTGACCTTTGACTTTGGAGATGAGCGTCCCAGCAGCTGTCAAGGTCTCCAAGGTATTGAGTAGAGGATACTTGCTGATAATCTGCCGAAGGATCCGCAAGGCTTCCCCAAGACACTCATGGGCCACTGGCCGTCGTGATTCGACTCCATCTGCAAAAGAGAGAAAGTTCAGAAATGGGTGAGGGGGCAGTTCTTGGCAAACATCACCTGCAGAATTTCATTCATGTCCCATGGAAACCTGCCAGGAAATATTCCAGAAAAAAACAGCAATTTACTTTACATGTACTTTCACAATACATTTGAAAAGGATCTAGCAGTCTCAACAGACCACAAGGTGAACCAGAGTCAACACTGTCCAGGTCTGGGCACCACAATTCAAGAAGGGTATGGACAAACTGGAACATTCGCAAAATGGTAGAAGTTCTGGAAACTATGAAGCCCTCTGAGGAGTGGCTTAGGGAGTGGATGTGTTTAGCCTGATTAAAAGAAAGTTAAGAGGGAACATGATAGCAGCCATGTTTAAATATTTGAAGGGATATCATACAAAAGATGAGGCAAGCCTGTTTTCTCCTACCCCAGAGACTAGGACACGGAGCAATGGCTTAAAACTTCAAGAAAAGAGATTCCACTTTAACATTAGGAAGAACTTCCTGACAGTAAGAAGCAGCTCAACAGTGGAATATGCTACCGCCTGGGAATGTGGTGGAGCCTCCTCCTTCCTCATTAATACTTCATGTATTAATGTAAAAATACTTAACGCTTTTTGCCATCTTGACCACACTCTGATGTTGCCTAGCCACACATGAACCTTTTGAGGGTACAGCTCTATCTTTCCCATTTTCAGAAAATGACTTATTGGTGATTTCCAACCCCAGTTCTTTGGTGGTTTTTAACTACGCTTGAATATAGCTTGGATGTTCCTTTTTCCTTTCCTCTGTCTTCTGAACAGAAGACTAGAATTATCTGCATAGGATTCCAGAAGTCATTTTCTTGTCGCGATGCCTGCTGTCCATGAGGTTTGTCTCCCCGCCCAACAACTTTCCCAGTTTAAGATAAAGAAAGGCCAACAAACTGACAGGTATCCAGGGATTTCCATGCCCCCTTCCTGAGCTTGGGTTGCCAACTTTTTAACCACTTCATGCTTCTGTGTCTTCAATGACAGCTCTGTCAGATGACCTGAGCAAGCGGCTGACATCCTGCTCACCACGGAGTGAGCAACAAATCAAAAAATCCAGTGCTGTCTCGAGAATGAGTCAGGGCTAAACCTCGGGGAGGCTGTCTTGGAGTCAGGAGCTGCTCAACAGCAATGAAGGCCATTGGGTCACAGAGCTTGGCCGCAGCCTCCAGTGCCGATGGTTCACCTCCAGGTAGGAGTAAGGATGCAAAATCTCCAGTTATGGGGGGGCTCAGCTTTGGCCAAGAGGAAAAGACTGAGTGCAGATCTCCAGCTTACTTAGTAAAGCACCACCTTGCCACAAATTTGCAGTCCTTCACTGATTATTGATTATTATTGATTATTGATTGTTGCAACTTGCAAGGCTCCATGGAAAGCAGGAGGGTCTGCCTCTGTATTTACAAAACTAGCTCCCTTCTTCCCAGCCCTTGTGAAGCCAGGGCCCACCTTCTGTTCTGCTCCATAGCCAGCCTTCTGGCTAGAAGTAGGCCAGATCAAATCTTCTTTTTCCTGACCTCCTAAAACAAGCGAGAAGGCGTAATCCCCCAATTTCGCCCAGATCTGGGAACAGCCTCTTTAGCTAAGATTCTTCTTAGAGCAGAGAACCACCTTGCTTAGAAGCCAGGAGGCTAGATTAAACATTTCCTATCTCATCTCCCTAAGTCAGTAAGAAGGAATAAAATTATTTCACTTCATCTTGGTCTGAGAACAGCCTCAGTTCTCAGACCAAGTAAATAACAGCCAAAATCCACAAAAGAGATTTTGGATTTTGTTATATTTTGTCGCTTGGCCAATATGGGCACCCATTAATATGTTTCCTGCATTTGACGATACTGAATTTAGCTGCAAAAAGGAAAACTTTAAGGAGAGGAAGCTAATGGACTAGGATTAAGTCTGAGGTTTTTATCTCCAACACAGGCAGAATTTCCATTTGCACTACAATAGGCAAGTTTTATCTGTTGTGGCTGTTCTCATTGTGTACCTTCAAGTTGTTTCCAACTTATGGCAACTCTAAGGTGAACCTATCAGGGGGTTTTGGGGGACTGAGGGTGTGTGACGTGACCCAAAGTCACCCAGAGGGTCTCTGCGGTCAAGTAGGGAACTGAACGCAGGTCTCCAGAATCCTAGTCAAACCACTACACGACTACACAACTCAAGCCACTACACAACACTAGCTGTCCAAAGAAGCTTAAAAAAAATAGTCATGGGTTAAAAAACTGTACCAAAACTTCAATAAAAGTACAAATATAAAAGTTGTCTAAAAGACAATTGAAGTTAAATACATTAATGTAGGCTCTTCCCTCAGTCACATCCCCGGGCCTCAAGCGGGGGCTTCTCGGTGGCCACCTCCCTCCCCAGGGAATCCCAGAACGGCCCCCTTCCTTGCTGTCCTTCTGATGGCAAGTAAAGACCTTTTTATTCAGACAGGTTTTTAAAACAGAAACTTTTTAAAAGACGTATCACTTTAATTGTCGTTTTTAAGACCTTTTTATCTTTTACAAATTGCATTTGTATTCTTTATTGTTGTGCGCCTTGGTTGTTTCTGGTTTATGGTGACGCTAAGGTGACCTTATCCTGGGGCTTTCCGGAGCTGAGAGTGTGTGATGTGTCCAAGGTCATTCCGTGGGTTTGCACGGCCAAGTGGAGACAGTCACAGTCCAACACTCAAACCGCTATAGCACATTGGCCCTCTCACCACACTGGCTCCGAAAAGCTTTTCTAGATGTATAGGGACCTCTTGAAAAATTCAGTGTTCTCTGCCTAAGAAAGTAGCAGTTAGCTTTGCATAGGGCAGCGACAACCTGGATCTCAAGGAAAGTTATTCTTCTGTTGCAAACAGAGTTCACATTTTATTACCTGTCTTTTATCCCGTCCCCACACGGTCCAGAAGAGGAGCTGCCTCTGCCTCCATTGAGATCTTTCCAACTACAACAGAAACAACCTCTGATACAAAATGTAGGCCTGTGATGCTACCATCATCACTTTTCTTCTCCTGTGCGATTTTTTTTTTAAATTATATTTATTAAACAAATGTAAATAAAATGCAAATAGGATTTTTCCAAGTATTGTTCTTTCAACATCAACAACGGATTGCTTAGAAAACATTATACATTAAAATTATACCTATTTACAATCATATGGGTTCTAAGAACCTTTTAAGTGTCACATCATTGTTAATCCTGTTTTTAGCCCTGTGTCGCTTTTTAAACTTACTTTACCAAGAATGAGGAAGATAAAATATCTGTCACAAAGTTCTCCAATATTACTCAAATTTTTCGACATTTGTCTATGTAATAACATGTTTATCTTGATTTACCTATTAATTTGTAAACGGAATCCTACTGTGTAAAAATGTGTACATTCAATCTCGTAATAGATGTTCTAGATCGTATGTGTTTGTTATTTATCTTTCACAAATTAGATTTTATGTTAGAGCTAATTTTTCTGGGTCTTCTCCTGTGTGATTTTTAACATCCTTTGTCTGATGAAGAAGCCAGTGAACTTCGAAAGCTTGCATGGTGTATTCTGTGCGTATCGGCTGGCCAATAAAGGTATTGCTCTTTTGTGTATTCTAGCCTTTGTTGTATTTAGTTGAGATTTCTCTCATAACTTGCAAACGGGAAAATATGCACACGTGTATTTGAACGACAAGCTGTGAGCAACCATAGTTGGTACTTAATGCATCATGCTTCTTGACATCACCAGGGAGCATCGCTATGTCCCAGGTTCTGGCCTGTAAACCTCAGAGCCAGGGGCAATCCTGAACTGGCAACCTTAATGGTGGAATGGATTCCATCGCAAGGTGGTGGGCTCACCATTCCTGGGTTTTAAGCAGAGCCCCTTGCATTCTCGGTGTCTCAGGGGCAGTTTGGCTGCACAGTCGGGGGCTCTTGCAAATGTTCTTCCAAGGCTATGAGTGTATGGTTTTCTTTTTCCCTTGGTATATCAGCAGCCTTCCCCTGGATCCCCTTGCCCATCACTTCCTCAGGATGTTTTCTTCATCGGTGGGAAAGGAAGTTGCAAACAAGGAAGCCAGCCCTCTCCTGTGGCTGTTGAGATAAACTGCCAGCGCTTTCCATAACTCTCACTTTCCTCCCAATGCTCCACTTCCCCTGCACATTTTCACCACAGAAACGTCTCTGGGTGGCCCGCTTTAGGCATCTCGTTACGGCCTGAGTGGATCAGCAATTCAAAAGCAGGAAGTAGGGCCTAGTGGCTGGAGAGGCAGACACATTCTGGGAACTGCATTTCCTATGTCGGCTTTCAGGTGTTGGCTTACTGAAGGCTTCTTCTTCTGAGTCTTGGTTCTTTTTCATCTAAGATGGAAAGAATATTTCAGCCGCAAGACCAGCCCAAAACATTTTCCTACCTGGGATGGAATGGCAAGCACTGTTTGTCCAAGGAAAACCTGGAGTGTGACTTTTATGGACTTCCTGGTGGTAAACGCTGTTCAAAAACGGAATGGCTGCAGCAGTTTGCTTTTGCCTGAGTCTCCTGGCAAGGACAACATTCTACCCCTTCCTCTCCTTTCCCCTCCGTTGAATTAATGGACCGCAAACAACTTTTGCCCTTTGAATTCAGTTTGTAGCAGCTGAAGCAAGCTGAAAACAAATGGGAAAGGAAGAGGAGGAGGAGGAGGAGAGAGAAATGGGGATAAAAGCAGCTGAAAAGGTAGGAGGGCAGACGATTAAACCGGACTGTCCCTCCCAAATCAGGAGAGCTGGAAACCATGGAATGCGCAAAAAGTTTTAAGAGGAAGCATTCTGTTTTTTTCTGGCTTTTTTTTTTTTTTTTTTGAGGGGCAAGCTGGAACATATTTTAGAGTAAAACTGCCATTCCTGAAAGCCTCTAGGAACATTTTTTGGGGGGAGGGATGGCGGATGGGATGGAGGATTATCATGAGACCGATAGCTCTAGAACAGCTGGAGTCCCATCCCCAACTCTGCCCAAAGACAGCACCTACTCTGCTGATTTCACAGATTTAACGGTAATAACTGGGGACGATCAGTTTCTCCAGGGTTGTGGCATTGTCACCCTAAGACTGCAGGGTTGAAGGGGTCAGCACTTTGTCCCTGCCCTCCAACAACCAAAGACTTGTACGTTTGAGGGTTGTGTGTACAGTGGGCCCTTGGTACCCGCTAGGTTCCAGGACAGCCTGTGGATATCAAAATTTGTGGATGCTCAAGTCCCATACAATAAAATGGCATCCCTTATATAAAATGACATAATCAAACATTGCTTTTGGGATTTGATTTTTTTATATATATATATTTTCAAGCCATTGTTGGTTGAATTCATGGACGCAGAATCTGCAGATATGCAGAGCCAACTGCATTTCTGCATCTATTGCCTAAACAGCAAGGCAGATCCTTTACTAGTTCTCTCTTTGCTGAAGGAGAAAATGAGTATTCTCTCTGCAGTATTCTCTCCATATTGAAAGTCCCAAAGGGTTCTGGGAGAGCTGTCCTGCCATGAAATACATGCAGGGTTATTTTCCCTCTGCAGAATAATTTCCTCAGTACAGTAATGTTTATTTATAATGCACCTTCCACCAAAGGGCAGGATATCAAACACATACAGCCAGAAAGAACACTTCAGGGAGAAAACTACAGAATCCTCTATTACTCTTCTTGACAGGACCTCATGACTTCCTTTAAAAACAAAACTGTTGTTCATCTGAGAAGCCAAAAACTAAGAACATTCGTTCCATTCCTACACTGCAATCTCTTGAAAGCTGCCTTGAAGACGCGCTCTCCAACTTCCTCGATTTCGCAGGGACAGTCCCAACGAATCCTCCGCCATTCCATTTTCTCAGCTGCTTTTAAAATGTCCCAGTTTCCCTCTGTTCCTCCCACTTTCCCTCCTCGTCCTCAGCTTAATTTCTGTGAACTGCATTCAAAATACAGAAGCTGCTTGTTCTTGCTGTGTGCCTTCAAACTCATTTCTGACAGGCCAACCTGCCAGGGGTTTTTCTGGGGCTCCATCTATGGAAACAGTCTTTGCTGTAGAATTTTGAGCATCACTAGGCTGCACGGGAGATGAATCCAAAGGTCCCGTGGTTGCCACAATTCCCAGTGTCCCCTTCCTTGGGGACTGGAATGTATGTTGAACATTTCCAGTCTGTGGGCCGTGCTTTTGTATTCCATATTTGTTGTTGACAGATTTTATTTAGAACTCGAGTAGACTCTGTCTCCATAGCTTGAAGCACCTCTATGGATATGCCGTCTCTTTCCGTCCAAGGGCCCTGGGTGCAGCTTCCACTTCACTTTCTAAAATTGGTGTTCATCTCCATATGGTTCTTCCTTGAATGAATCTGTGAACCCGTTATTTCATTTATATAGCTCTTCCATGCATTGTTGTTATCATCCTTTCACTTCTTCCTGGTTATTAATGTGTTCCTCTGCGGATTGTACAGCATCCCCACTCTTAGTGTAAACTTTGCTTTCATTTTTCCGACCTTGTGTTAGAAATGTCTTGTTCTGCCGTTTTTCTTGTCATCTTCTCTTTGATTAGTATAGTAGTTTGCATAAATCGTGACCCTATTCCCGTCATCTTTTACTTTTGGTTCTTGTCGGTCCTTAACAGCTTGAAGAGTTTCATCTGTTGTCTACTGAGGCATTTCTTTCTTTTTGGCTGCAGAGAGTGTCTTTTTGGATTTCCCCCACCGATGTTGTCCCCAGAATCAGTCCAGAGTTCTTCTGCCTCCCAGTCAATTAGGCTCAATAATGCAGATCTATTTTTTCTACCTTATCTTTAAATTCTACAGGGATGTTATTCAGGCTGTATTTTGGCACAACGATTGCTTTAGCGTTCTTTATCTTTACTCTAATTTTTTTATATATATTAGCAGTTCCTGGTCAGCGCCACAATCTGCTCCTGGTCTTGCTTTTGCAGAGAAAATGGAGTTTCTCCATCTTCTGCTTCCGATTATGTAGCCTATTTGATTTCTGTATCAGCCAACAGGTGGTATCTATTTATACAATCACCTCTTAGGTTGCCTGAAGAATGTGTTTGCAAGGAATAAATGGTTTGCCTCACAACATTTAGTCAGTCGCTCCTGCTTCATTTCTTGATTCTAGGCCAACATTTCCTACAGTCTGATTCTGCTCTGTTTCTTACTTTTGCATTCCAGACAAGTACTGTTACTGTGTGCGATCATGTTTTTTTCAGACTCCAGTGCAGAATCTTTCAATTTCTTCTTTTTCTGCCTCTGTAGTTGGAGCATAAACTTGGATTACGCTTAAATAGACGGGATATCCCTGAAGTCTCTCTTACTGATATTGTTTGGTTAGTTTGCATTATATTCTTTGACTGTTTCTGCTATCTCTTTCCCCACTATTGATGCCACCCCAGTTCTTGTTAGATGTTCATTTCCTCAGTAAAATACTGATTCAAAATTTCCCATTCCTGTCCGCTTTAGCTCACTTACCCCAAGTACTGCAATGTTTATATGTTTCACTTCTTTTTACTGTGTCTAGCTTCCCCTGATTCATGCTTCTCACATTCCATGTTCCTATGTTTTGTGCAGTTTTGGACCTTCCTTTCACCTCCAAGCACATCAGCAGCTGAACAAACTTGTAGCTTGAGTCCATTAGTATCATTAGCCACAGTACTGCTCGCAGTTGTCCTCCGTCGTGCCCTAGTAGCTCATTTAGTGCCTTTCCACCCGGGAGTCTCATCTTCTGGCACTATCTCTTGTTTCAATTTGGATTGTCTCATCAGGAGCTGTTTGGCACACTTGTTCTGGCTCCTCAGCAAAAGCCTGTCTGACTTGGGAGTCTTTACCAGCCGCACCGCTGCCGTCAGCATTGCCTCTTGCCTCACAGGAGCACGCAATCTCACAACCACAGAAAGCTTTATGTTCCTTCTTTTAAAAGGCCACTTTCTGAGCCCTGCCTGAACACTCAGAGGGGAAATTACATTTAGACCGAACACGCTTATCTTCCCCACAACTGAGCTTTGCTGGCCGGGTGTGGGGTGGGTGCACAGAGCCAGGCCGAGAAGACAAAATCTTTCTGGGAGTCTGGGAACTGGACTAAGGCTCTTCCTCCAAAACAATCTCTCCAGCCTCCCTCTGCATGATCCAGCCTCGTGCCATCCCTCTGGGTGAGCAGCATGTTGCCCTGGGCTACGCAATGAATCCGGCATTTGTCACACGTGCTTTAATCGCTCCCCTCCTCCACAACAGATTACTGGAGAGTTTGGGGACAGAGGGAGGAAGCTGGGGGAGAAGCGATGTATGCAATGAAACCATCAGGAGTGGTTTTCCACAGGAGATCTAAAATGCTATGGATCTTGATTGCTCAGAAGTACATCACACTTGCATTTAGCAGCAGGGGAAGTTGGAAGTCAGCATCCCCTTTCAGGAGGAGAGAGTACCACAATTTACTTCTGAGAATACAGGCCCCACATGAGTCTAATTCGCATGCAACTGGGGGTGCAAACTGGGTAAACCACTAAGATATTTACATCCAGAAACAAGTTTGAAAGGTTAAAATATGTTTTTGAACTGTGGTCGTGCTGGGAGTTGCAACCAACGGACTTAAGCCAATTGCTGCTCCCAACCAGAAGAAGGAATATCATCAATAAGTACGGAATTCCTCACTAAATTTCTTCTCAACGGAAGGAACAAGTAATTTTAGCCAACTTTTTCTCACTGCAAGGAAGTCGTTGAAAAGAACATAGTTTCTGACGCCTACTGGGAAACTGGAATTTCTTCTGTACAAAATTCTTTGACTGTTTTGTACCGAGAACAGCACTTCCTGCTCAGAAAACAGAAGACTGCTTTCTACACAAGACAACCAGTTGCAATTTCTGCACAGAATAAGTCTTGAATTGTGAAGATTGTCATCAGTCTGGGGTGTTTCCTGACTTTCCAAAAACATAATAATTTCTTGAGTATTTTCAATTATTCCTTTAATACCAACCCATTAAATCAGCACGTACTTTTCAAACTGACAGCTCTGTTAATTCTATTGATTCATTGGGTTTACTCTGGTTAGAGGCTAAAGACTGGATCCAAGAAAGTAATGTTTCCAAGCTCCACTTACTCCCAGGGAAGTCAGTAGAGGATACTTTATGGAGTAATCCAAGATTAGGGTAGTAAGATTGGATACAGGACAGGGCTCCTATAAGATTAATCCTGTAATCTTGGATTCCTAGAGTTGGAAGAGACCCCAAGGGCCAACATTATCCTACATTTTCTACTCGGATCAACATCAAATTGATTACAACGGGCGCTTCTTCTAGTAGGGACCAGCTGGCAAAGAAGAGAAATACTGTAGCTACATCAAATAGAGAGAGGCTTTTTTTAAAAGCAAAGACAGTCTTCCTGACAAGGTTGTTGTTGTTGTGTGCACCTTCAAGTCATTTCTGACTTAGGGTGACCGTAATGCAACCCTATCACAGGGTTTTCTGGGGCTGAGCGTGTATGGCAAGCCCAAGGTCACCCAATGGGTTTCCATGGCCAAGTGGGGAATCAAACCCTGGTCAAACCACTACACCATGCTGGCTCTACCCAACAAGGTAGACCTCCCAAAGTTTCTTCTTCTACCTGGCCACCCTCCTCTTGCTATAGGGAGTTCAGAGACAGCTGTGATTTCCATGCCCAGAATATGAATCCTCTGTGCTGGGTTTTAGTAAGAACTTTATAGGCATTATCCAGTGTTCAGAATCTATTTGGAGGACAGTCCTTGGCCCCTTGGCTAGCTCCTTCACAGTTCAGAGTAAAGACCAGGGCTGATTCATGCCTGTGCTGATTGTATGGATAGACTTGGAGAAGACTTCAATGGTCTTAATCAAGAACTTCTGCTTCACATTTAGGTGGAATCTCTTTTCTTGTAGTTTAAACACTTTAGCTTGTGTTCTAGTCTCTGGGGAAGCAGAAAAGAAGCTGGCTCCATCTTCCATATGATATCCCTTCAGATATTTAAAGATGGCTATCATGTCACCTTTCTGTCTTCTCTCCTCCAAACAAAACATGCCCAGATCTCTAAATTGCTCTTTATAGGGCTTTGACCATCTTGATTGCCCTCTCTGGATATCTTCCCCTTTGTCAATATTCTTCTTTGACTGTGATGCCCAGAAATGGACACAGGATTTCAAGTGAGGCCTGCTACAGAAGCCACCACAAAGTTTACTCCCTTCCCTTCATATTCTCTCCTGTCCTGCAATATCTGTTTCAACAGTTTGAAAAAGTCCCTTTTCAGACCTTGGAAAAATTACTTTTGGGCTCCAGCTCCAAAAATTCTGCAGCTGGCATGGACACTGACTGAGGGATTCTGGCAACTGGACTCCAGCAAAGTGACTTTTAAAAGCTGTGATCCATTCAAACACAGAAATGAAAAGCATAAAACAGGAAACTAATCTGTCTTAAGACTGGAGGAATGTGATACAGAAGGATTTTCAGTGTATCTGCACTGCACAGCTAAAGCACTTTGATCTCACTTTGAGAAGAGGTTGAAGGAGCTGGACCTGCTCACCTTGGGGAAGAGAAGACAGAGGGATGACCCGATTGCCCTCTTTGAATTTATCAAAGGGCTCTCACAGGTAGGAGAGGACAAGTCTGTTCTCTGCTGCCAGAGAGGCGAGGACCAGGTCTAATGGTTTTAAGTAACAGGAGGGCAGAGTACAATTGAACATTAGAAGGAACCTCTTGAGAGTGAGAGTGGTTTGGCAATGGAACCAACTGCCTAGAGATGCCATGGGATCTCTTTCTAAGGAGTTCTTCAAAAAGGGGCTGGACAGCTACCTGCTGGGGATGTCCTAGCTGGAGTTCATGCATTGCGGGGGGTCAAGGCATCTGGATACCCCACCAACTCTAGGATTCTAAGATTATATGAACCAGAATGGCAGAGTGGCTTGAGTGCTGGACTATAATGCTGGAGACGAGAGTTTGATTCCCCACTCAGTCATGGAAACCCACCGTCTGACCTCAGGAATGTCACACACTCTCAGCCCCAGAAACCCGTGATTAGTTCTCCTTAGGGTCACCATAACTCAGAAATGACTTGAAGGCATACAACAACAACGAGCGATCATGGCTCTGTCCCAGCCAGGATTTGTAATTATCATAGAATCATAGAGTTGGAAAAGACCCCAGGGGTCACCGAGTCCAACCCGCTGCTATGCAGGAACACCCATCAAAGCATTCCCAACAGATGGCCATCCAGCCTCTGCTTAAAAACCTCCAAAGAAGGAGGAGACTCCATCACACTCTGAGGCAGCAGATTCCACTGCCGGACAGCTTCGACCGTGAGGAAGTTCTTCCTGAGGTTCAAGTGGAATCTCCTTTCCTGCAGCTTGAATCCATTGCTCCTTGTCCTAGTCTCTGGAGCGGTACAGAACAAGCCTGCTCCCTCCTCAACAATTCAGTGATATATTTAGAATTTTCTGCTAGAGATTTCTTTTCTGCTCTGGTGAACCACAGCAAGGACATCAGAGTAAGTCACCAAACAAACACCATTTCCTAGGATGGAGCCATGACCACTGAAGTGGAATCAAGATGCTAAAACTGCACAATGCAGACAACTCTTTATCAGGCTGTCTCTATTCCGGTGGCCTGTTTTGCCACACACTCCAG
The DNA here is from genome assembly GCA_030412105.1 of Cyclura pinguis. Classification (NCBI taxonomy): domain Eukaryota; kingdom Metazoa; phylum Chordata; class Lepidosauria; order Squamata; family Iguanidae; genus Cyclura; species Cyclura pinguis. Next base: position 7,744,777 of record CM059614.1, on the reverse strand, counting down.
TATTGCACAGATTAAAACTTGGACATGTATGGCCAAAAAACATTAGAGGTGTGGTCAAGATGGCAAAAGGAACAGTGAGGAAGTACAGACAAGTTGGGAGAGCCTGCAGCAATTTCTTTTTGTCTAAGCAAAAGGGTGAGATTCTGCCTTGCTCCTCTCCCTGACCCTAGTTAATCGAGTGCAAATAACTTTTGCACTTTGAACTCACTTTGCAGCAATTGAAGAGAGCTAAGGACAAAAGATGGGAGGAAGAAAGACAAACTGGGACACACACTTTAAAGGCAGCTGGAAAAAAAATAGGATGGAAGAGGATTTACTGGAGGTGACCCTGCCAAACTGGGACAGTTAGAGGGTATGTATTGCATCACTCATACTTCAAGGGGCTCACTGCTTCAAGAGGCAGGCACCAGTGAGAAATTCAACAGGTGCTGTTTCTCTTAACTCCGAGTCTCAGCCACTCCTTCCTTTGTCACAACAACCCTCTGCTGTAGCCGCATCCTGGAATGAGGTTGATTCATCTTGACCAATTCTAAGGAAAGACCAGAAGAACCATCTGCATGCCCTGCCCATCCAGCCTGCAAACACACACCCCTGAGGAGGGACTTATCAGGGTGCCGCCAGCTGTCACAGCCTCAGCATAAACAGGAAAGGCAGGCAGATGAAAATAGAGACAAGGCAGGAAACGGTAGGATCCCACCCTCTCACTGCAATTCTCCTCTCGCCTCCCTTGATGCGGCAACTGGCTCTGGCATGCACTTGTAGACCCAAAAAATTCTTTTGAAATTGGGAGGAGGTGCCCCAAGCAAGGTTGCGTGGGAGGCAGGGAAAAGTTCCTGCACCATCAATGACTTGGATGATGCTCATTAAATTTGCAGATGGCGCCAAATTAGGAGGGATAGCTAATACCCCAGAGGACAAGATCAGAATTCAAATAATCTTAACAGATAAGCGAGCTGGGCCAAAACTAATAAAGTTTCAACAGGGAGAAGTGTAAGGTACTACGCTCAGGAAGAAAGAATGAAACGCACAGATATAGGATGAGTGATACCTGGCTTGAAAGTAGTATATGTGAAAGGGATCTACAAGTCTTAGCAGATCACAAACTGAACACGAGTCAGCAGTGTGATGCAGCAGCTAAAAAAGCCACTGTGATTCTGGGCTGCCTCAACGGGAATATAGTGTCGAGATCAAAGGAAGTAATAATACCACTTTATTCTGCCTTGGTTAGACCCTCCTGGAATATTGTCTCCAGTTCTGGGCATGACAATTCAAGAAGGATATGGACAAGCTGGAACAAATCTAGAGGAGGGTAACCAAAATAGTGAAGGGCCTGGAAACTATGCCCTTCACCATTTTGAGGAGCAAACCATGAGGAGCAGCTTACGGACCTAGGTATGTTTAACCTGATGAAAAAAAGAGCTTAGAGGTGACATGACAGCCATGTTTAAATATTTGAAGGGATGTTATGTTGAAGATGGAGCAAGCTTGTTTTCTGCTGCTCCAGAAACTAGGACATGGAGCAATGGATTCAAACTACAGGAAAAGACATTCTACCTGAACCTCAGGAAGAACTTCCTGATGGTCAGAGCTGTTCAACAGTGGAACATGCTGCCTCAAAGTGCGGTAGAGTCTCCTTCTTTGGAAGTTTTTAGGCAGTGGCTGGATAGCCATTTGCTGGAGGTGCTCTGAGTGTGCATTCCCGCATGACAGCAAGTTGGATTTGATGGCCATTGTGGTCTCTTCCAACTCCATGAATCTATGATTTTATAATTCCTCCACTCCTGTTTCAACAGGACATTTTCCACAGACGCAAATTCTCCAGCCTTAAAGAAGGTTAGTGTGCTGAATAAGGCAGGCCTCCAGAGCTCAAAATCCTGTAGCTCCTGCTACAAAATCCTTGGAGACTTCCCCACCCTCAGTTGTTCCCCTCTGCAAAATGGGGATAATATAAACATACTGAGCAAGGTATACTGAGATAATATTACTGAGACAGTATTATGTGGTACTTCAAACAGAATAGAGAAGTAATCCTCTGTCACCGCCTATACCCTCCAACATTTTACTGGGACACATTGGTCGAGCAACGTCAGAGGGTGGTCAAGATGGCAAAAGTTGCTGATGAGGAAGAACACACAGACTAGGAGAGGCTGCAAGCAGTTTGCTTTTGCCTGAGCCTCCTGGGAAGGGGAAGACTCTGCCCCTCCTCTTCTCTCTCTCCTGCGAACCGAGGGAAAACTACTTTTGCACCTTGAACTCAGTTTACAGCAATGGAAGTTTGCTTAGGACAAAAGGAGGAAAGTGGGAATGGGAGAGAGAAACCAGGGCACTTTAAGAGCAGCTGAAGTAGTGGCACAGCAGAAGATTAACAGAGTGTCTCTGCCAAACTGGGACAGTTGAAAGGTATGCATCCCACTTTTTCTACTACTTTTGCACTTTGAACTCTGTTTGCAGCAACTGAAGCAAACAAGGCAAAGAGAAAAAAGAGATACCAGGACATTTTAAAAGCACCTGAAAAAGTGGGATGATGAAGGATAAATTGGGCCTGTCCCTGGCAGATCAGGGCAGTTGAAGGATATGCAACTTGACAAATACTATACAGATGATAATAAACGCTGATAAATTAATTAATAGCACGCGCGTCCTCACTGACCCTCCTGGAGCACGACGTCCTTCAGCTTCTCCAGGCGTTCCGCAAAGCAGGCCACCTCGGCAAGGAGCTGCGAGATGTCCTCTGGGTCTGTCAGGCTCCCTTCGCTGCTCTCGCTGGGGCTGTGGGCGCCATGGGGCTTGTGTCCTTTGGTGAGGCCCTTGGCGGGAGAAAGCGGGAACCCTGCCGCGCTGGCGTGGCGGCTGAGGCTGGTGGGGCGCTTGAGTGTTCCTGTCATGGTCGAGGAAGGCAAATCCACCAGGCTGGACGCTGTGGACTCCTGGCCCTCTCGCCGCGGCAGCTCCTGAAAGAGATCAAAGGCCTCCGGTTAGAGTTGCCCATCCAGGAACGTCTCAGGCCCCGAGCTTCCTGGCACTAAAGACCTAAGGAGATAGGTCCCTGGGGACGCCCTTAAGCATTACGTGGGAACTGGGGACGTTTAGCCTGGAGAAGAGAAGGTTGAGAGAGGACATGATAGCTATGTTTAGATATGTGAAGGGATGTCATCTTGAAGATGAAGCAAGCTTGGTTTCTGCTGCTCCGGAGACTAGGACAAGGAGCAATGGATTCAAACTACAGGAAAAGAGATTCTGCCCAAATGTTAGTTAGAATGCCTGGACCGTAAGAGGAGTCTGACAGTGGAATATGCTGCTGACTCAGTGGAGTGTGGTGGAGTCTCCTTCTTTGGAGGTTTTTAAACAGAGACTGGATGGTATCTGCCAAGAATGCTTTGTTGGTGTCTTCCTGGACAGCAAAAGGGGGTTGGACTGGGTGGCTATTGGTGGCCTCTCCCAACTCTGGAATTCTATGATTCTATTAAGTAGCAGCCACCACTATTCACAACACTAACACACACTTACACACTTTTTTTCCCCTTTTCTTCTTTTTGCAAAGAAAACACTGTTTTCAGTTCAAAACCCCAAGTGGTCTCCCCCCCCACCAACAATAATCCCCAAATGTGAATACATCTTTTGCAAACTGCACAGTTTTGAGGATTTTCTTGCAGCGGTTAAGACAAATGGTAAAACTATTTATAATTGCCAACAGGAACAAAATTTCCAAAGATTTACGTAAAATAAACAATTTTTAACATGCTAACGTGCATATAGTCTTACTAAGATTTTTCTTGTGCAGCATTTTGCCCAACAGCAAATACAATCAGCCCTCCACGTTTGCAGGTTTGACTTTCACGGATTTGATCATTTGCTAATTTCTCCAGCCCCTGCCCACCCACCTCATGTGCTTCTTTTTTTCCAAGGGAACCTTCCCTCTAGACCGCTCCGATCAGGCTATGCAGACCTTTAGAAACCTGCCCCTTGTCCTTCTCCTCCTCCACCAGCCCTACCTGGCCAGCCAAGGATTGCTTGCAGCCTGATCTCTCATTACCACAAGCCTTCTCCAGACGCCCCCCTACACTCCAAGAAATAGACGGGAGAGCGAGAGGAAGTATAGGATTACCATGCTGACCCCTTCTCCTTTCCCTGACCTAGTTTGGACCTTGGATGCCTGTTCTCTCCACCATATCCCAATCCCCTTCCCACAGACACAAACACACAGTTTGATATTTGCCATCTTCCCACTTTTGCAAGGGTCCCATGCCCCTAACCCAAGCAAATGTGAAGGGCCAACTGTAGTCTTGATACAAAGGTACAGCCTGTATAAAAGAGCTGCCTCCAAGATTACAAGATTTGTAATTATTCTAACCCTGTCAAAATCAGCTTTGCATTCTCCGCCACGCCAGGTGATGCCACGCAATGCCACGTAATGCAATGCAATACCACACCATGCAATGACATGTAGGGTTTTGATGTTCAAAACAAAGACTGAAAGGGGATGATGGAGCTGAGTGAGAAACAGTGCGCTGGGAATGAGGGACAACTATTATAAGAGAGAACAACCACAGCTGCGAGGTCATGCAGTTGGCAGGCAGGATGAGAGTCTGGGAAAAGGAGTTGTTTTAATTAGCTGTCAAAAGGGATGCTTGTGCCCACAAATTTATAACGTTACAGCTTGTAAGGCACTGTAAATTCAGTAGTTCTTTAGTCTTGGCAACTGCCAGGATGTGACGCTGTTCCTGAATAAAACTTTTGCAAACCTCTATGCATGATTTCTGGGCCTGGAGTTATGCTGTACGTGACAACCCCCTCCAGCCAGAGGATCTGAAGTATTAGGACTTGCTCTGACATTAACAAAAGAATATGTAATGTTATTTAATAATCAGGGCTGAAGATGGGAAGAAGGTGAAGTCTTGTTAAGACGCTGGTTGGGATTCAGCTTTTGCGTTATCTTCTCAGGCTGCATCCATGCTACACGTTTATCGCAGTTTGATACCACTTTAACTGCCATGCCTGCATCCTATGGAGTAATCTGATTTGTACTTTTGATGAGGTGTTTGGCATTCTCCACTAGAGAGCTCTAACAAGTTCTTCTAAACTAAAGTTGCCGAAGTGACTTAAAAAGAGAAGGGTCAAGGTATCTTTATCAAGGTATCTAGGGAGTTATAGTTCAAGGGAGTGGCCTTGAGCTCTCTAGTAGAGATTTCCTAGTGCTACACCAAACTACAAATCCTACGATCCCAAGTTGAAGCAGCATCGAACAGCTGCAGCTGTATAGTGTGGATACAAATAAAGAGAACTTAACTTGGGAGGGAGAGAATTGGACAAAAATTTACACAAAAGAACAAAAAAAATTTTCAGCGTCCCTGCTTACTTCTTTGTTGGAAACTGAGATCACATGGATGTGATGTGAGGGTTTATTTGGATCTTGTGGCTGTCGAGACTGTATTGCTCAAGGGCCGTTGTGGTGAGTCAACAACAGACAAGCTTGCAGACTTCTGAAAATCTTGGCTCTCACATCAGAACCCCTCCCCCCATTACTCCGACAGCTAGTTGAAGACCCTTGGGATGTGTTGGACTACAACTCCCAGAGCCTCTGAAATTGTCATCCCTGCACTGTATCAAAAGCAATCTAATATCCTGAGCAAGGGACATATTAATGCCAATCTAGTCTGCTTTGACCAGACCCCACTGGGAATCCTGTCTCCAGTTCTGGGCACCACATGTCAAAAAGGATATTGCCAAGCTGGAACATGTCCAAAGGAAGGTGACCAAGTGGTCTCCAAACCAACCCTTACGAGGAATGACTGAGGGGACTGGGTGTGTCGGGAGAAGCTCGGAGAAGAGAAGACTGAGAGGTAACGCGAGAGCCGTATTTAAGTTGCTGAAGGGCAGTCATGGAGAAGATGGAGCCAGCTCGTTCTCTGCTGCTCCGGAGACCAGAGCACAAACTAATGGATTCAAATGAAAAGAGATTCCACCTAAGCATCATGTGAGCGTGGTGGTTCCTCCATGTCTGGAGGTCTTTATACAAGGGCTGGAGGGGCATCTCCTAGGAGTGCTTTAATTGTGGGCTGCAGCCTGGCAGGGGGTTGGACTAGATGGCCCCTGTGGTACCTCCCAGTGCTAAGATTCTGTAATTCTAACTTCCAGGACATCCAGCGGGCCCCACTGTCTTGGGAACTGTGGGATTTGTAGCCCAAGGGTGGGAATCACATAGCCCATGGGCGGCATACACCCCCTGAGTGTTCTGGAATCCCATCAGACTTTTTTAAAAAACATTTTTTCCCCCTGTGTTTGCTTATTTGTTTCCTGCATCTCTTTCCTTGCCTTTATCAGACAAGCACTGCTGGAGAGGGATGCTATTTCAGGACTGTCCAGCCCTGAGGTCTCCGAGGCAAAACCTGAGACCAGAGGACGGCTCTGGTGGTAACATTAAGTACCACTATCAGTTGCTCACAGCTTGTCACTGAAACACACACAGAATGTATTTACCTATTTGGAAATTAAGAGAGAAATCTTAGCTAAAGGGGCTGTTTCTCAGATCAAAGTAAGGACTCCTTCTTGCTGGTTTAGGACTCCTGGATGAGGAAGATGTAACAACCTACTTGCTTCTAGCCAGAAAATGGATGCAGAGTGGAGGGTAAGCCCTGGGATCACAGGACTGCGAGGGAAGATGGAAGCCAACTAGGTGAACATATAGACTCACATACACACCTGGAGAGTTTGTAAATTGCAACAAGAAATGTATTAATTCTAGCAAGCTGGTGGTTTCCTACCTGAGCTGGAAATACATACCGAGCCCTTTCCTCTTGCCTGGAGCTAGGCCTCCTGAACTGGAGGATTTGCAGCCTCATCTCCCAGCTGGAATGACCCACAAAAATGGGAGAATAAGAGCCAGGCCCTGAGATCTGGCAGTCCTAGCTTTGTATGTAGCATTTTTCTTCCCTTGCACCGTATCTTCAAAACAACCCTGTTGGGTAGGATAGATGGGGAGAGGTAGGGAATAGCTTAAGATCACCCAGTGAAATGTGTGGGTTGAACGTGGATCTGCCATACCCCAATCCAACACTCTAACCCTCTTCCTGCCTTACAGCCAGCAACAGAGCCATACCTGCAACTCTCCTGATTCATCAGGGGGACCCACCGTTTAATCCTCTGGTGTCCTACTTTTCCAACTGCTTTTAAAATGGCTCCTTCTCTCACCTCCCCCTCTTCCCACTTTTCCTCCTTCATCCCTGGGCTCACTTCACTTGCTGCACACTGGCTTCAAAGTGCAAAAGTCCTTGGCGTCGCCTTGGAACTTGCTTCCAGCACGGAAGGTCTGCAAAGGAAACACTGCTTCTGAGCATACCCAGAGTATCTTGTTGCCTTTTGTTTTGAGCCAGACTGTGGTGGATCCGTTGAGCCAAAGTTCGTCTGCTTTTCACAAGCAGGAGCTCTTAAAAAAAATTATTGCAGCCCCACTTACTCAAGATGCTCCTGTGAATAAGTCATTTTGGAAACTAAATCCAGGACCTCCTTTGCTCTGTTGTGGAGATACAGACACACTTCTTCAGACATGATCAGAACGCAATAGCCTGAGTCTAGTTGCTAGTCCCAACTACAGCTATCCTCCAACCTTTCACAGACAACAACTGGGACAGGGGTGGCAAAAACAAAACAAAACATTAGGAGTGAGGTCAAGATGGGAAAAGGTATGAAGCTGCCACAGTTTGCTTTTGCCTGAGACTACTGGGAAGGGCAAGATCCAGCTCCCGCTTGTCTTTTGCACTTTGAACTCAGTTTGCAACAACTGAAATATGTTGAGGACAAAAGGGAGAAAGTGGGAGAAAGAGAGAGAAACGGACATTTTAAAAGCAGCTGAAACAATAGGATGACAGAAGATTAATCAGGACTGTCCCTGCCAGACTGAGACAGTTCAAAAGTGTGACTACAGTAGAATAATTGAATTAATAGAACTTACATAAAAAGTTTGATTTGCCCAGTTCTCACTGATTCAGAGGATTTACTCCACAGCGACTGGATTTAGGCCTTCCTGATTCTAGTCCAGTAATCTTTACACCGCAGCCACATGAGATAGGTTTTTGCAAGGTAAAGTCAGCTATATTTCTGGAGCTTTTCACTTTCTGACATTTTCTAACATATGATATTGAATATAGTCTTCAACAATATGTAATTAAAAACAAACCAAATTTGCAAGTGTCATCAGCGTCATCTAATAGGGAACCATTGTTCTATTCCTGAGTTATATCTGTTGATCAGTTTCGGATCATGTATGCTTCCTTTTCTGCCTCCTGGATGGACTGAGACCACATATTCGGCATGGATTAAGTCAACAGTGTAGAGAGATGTAATAGCAGAATCAAATAATCACAGAGTGCAAGGGATCCCAGGGGTCATCTAGTCTGATCCCTGATCACTAAATCATCCCTAATTGTTGATTAATCTTGATGTTCTTGTTAACTGTCACTAAGTCAACTTCAGTTTATGGGGACTGTATGAAGGAGAGACCCTTCGGCCAGTCTCTCTTTGCAGTGGAATCCCTATCGCCTTCTTCTTTTCTGAACCCAATCATCATTCAAAGTCTTTGCTATTTTCTGCTAGTAGTACGGTGTCATCTGCACTTTCTAAACTGTTGATGTTCCTTCCTCCAATGTTCATGTCTCCTTCCTCTGAGTGTAATCTCAACCTCTTGTTTAAAAATCTCTAACAAAAGAAAGTCCACCAGCTTGGAAGTAACAACTTACAAGCACTATAGTTACCTATAATTAATTATCTTCCTTCCTGGCAATAAGGATGGAACCAAGTTACATTTCAAATGCAACGCAGAGGGATAGAGCAAAGGCACTTAACAGCTGAAGCACCCCTGAAAGATACCTGTTCAACCTCCAAAGACGGAGAGTCCACCAGTCTTCCAGGTAATTGGGCCATTTAAAAGTCCACTTAATAAATAATTTAATTACAGTTGGAATGGTTCCTAAGGGCCATGCAGTCCAACCTCACTCCTTCCTGTTGAGAGACACCCCCCAACCTTCTCCGCCACCCTCCTGAACTTCTCTTAGAATCACAGAGTAAAGTCACGGAGTTGGGAGGGATCCTAACAGCCATTCAGTCCCACCCCATTCTGCTATGCAGATACAGAGCTAAAGCACTCCTGAAAGATGCTCATCTGACCTATTTTAAAGACCTGCAAAGAAGGAGAATCCACCACTCTCCCAGGGCACTCTGTTTCACTGTGGAACAGCTCTTACTGTCAAGAAATGCTTCCCAATGTTTAGGCGTAACCTCTTTTAATTTCAACCCATGGGTTCGTGCCGCCGGAGCAGCATAAAATCATGGAATTGTAGAGACGGAAGAGACCCCGAGGGCCATCTCATCCGACCCCCTGCCATGCAGAAAGACACAACTACAGCACTCCTGAGAGGTGCCCCTCCAACCTTAGTTTAAAGAGGTTGGAGAGACCACCTCTTAGCTTGCATGATTTTCATCACTGATAACTTCTGCCATCTTGACCACACTCTGCCATTGCTTGGCCACATACGTCCATCTGTGAAATACTGCAAGGTTGGAAGGGACCCTAGGGGCCATCTAGTCCAACCCGATTCTGCCCTGCAGGAATCCACAGCTAAAGTACTCCCAAAGGATGCCCACCCAACCTCTGTGTAAAGACGGGGGGGGTCCCTCACCCTCTGAGGCCATCTGTTCCTCTGACCAACAGCTCTTACGGCAAAGAAGTTCTTCCTCATGTCTAGGTGGAACCTCCTGTACTTTGAATCCATTGATTCGTGTTCCAGTCTCTGGAGTCACTTTGAGGAAACAAATTACCTGTTGCAATTTTTGAAAAAGTGACTCCAGAGACTGGAACACGAATCAATGGATTCAAATTACAGGAGGTTCCACCTAGACATGAGGAAGAACTTATTTGCTGTAGGAGCTGTTGGTCAGCGGTTGGTTGCTATAACAAACAACAGAGGCAAATTACTTTTTTAAAAATAATATAATAACCATCCCAAGCTCAGAAGGTAACAGTACCTTAAGCCAGACACTGGCTCGGCAGGAGACGGTATCCAGCACCTGCCCCCCAGCTTTGGTGATTTTCCTCCGCAGTCCAGACGAAGACGGGCTGTAACCGCTCCTGCTGTTCACCCGCTTGGCCAGCATCTCTGCCATCTGATGCTCCACTCTGCCCCCTTCCCCCCGCCGCAAAAAACCACCAGGGTCCAGGCACCAGATGCCAATATTTTAAATAAAATAAAACATATACAAAATGTACAACAGGTTTTTCAAAGCTTTTTTTTGCATTTACCCTGGTTCCAAAAAGCCTGTGGTTTTTTTAAACAGTAAAACCAACACATGCACCAATTCCATTGCTACGAAGGGGCTGGAAGAAGGAAACCACAAAATTGTCTCTGAAGCAACAGGAAGTCAGGGCCCGAAGCTTCCTCTTTGGGGGCATAAACAGTGGCTGTCTGTTTTTTGAAGTGATGCAATGAGAAAGAGTAAAAATTAGGGGGAGAGCTGTTGCTTGATTAAAAAAAACCTCAGTCATTTCATGGCATTTGCTGCTTAGAAAGGGCAAGACAACTGAAATCTACGAATGTTTAGCCTGCAGAAGAGAAGACTGAGAGGTGGCATGATGGCTGACTTGAAATATTGATTTGGCTGCCAGCTTGTTTTCTGACGCCCCAGAGACTAGAACACAAACCAATGGATCCCAACTGCAAGAAAAAGGGATTCTACCTAAATATTACAGAGAACTTCTTGACTGTAAGAGCCTTTTTTTTTTTTTTGGACAGTGGAATGGATGACCTTGCAAGATGGTCATCTCCCTTCTTTGGAGGCCTTTACACAGAGGCTGGATGGGCATCTTGCAAGAGTGCTTCAGTTGTCCATTCCTGCACGGCAGAACGGGGTTGGGCTAGATGGCCCTTGGGATCCCTTCCAACCCTGTGGTTCCATACCCTCCCGCATTTCAGAGACGGAAGCCAGGGCACGTGTGGCCAAGCAACATAAGAGCGTGTGGTCAAGATGGCAAAAGTGAGGAAGAGCACACAAGCCAAGAGAGGCTGCAGCAGCCTGTTTTGCCTGAGCCTACTGGAAGGGAAATGACGCTCCCACCCGTGTTACTTGCATGGAAACTCCATTTTACACTTTGAATTCAGTCTGCGGTAGTTGAAGCAAGCTGCAGAGAAAGGGGAAGATAAAAGAAAAACTGGGACCTTTTCAAAATCCTATATAACCACTTATTAAAAATTAATTCTTCTGCTCAGTTTATAGTGTAACCTCTAGGCCCTTATTCACTCAGAAGTAAGTCTCATCGCAGTTAAGGAACACAGTTCAGAGTGAACAAATATTCAGTTCCTAATTGAATCAAATGTAACGTAGACTCCTCTCCTTCTCTTTCTCGTCCTTTTTGAGGACTGGACAGCAGCAAGAGGTTCAACTAGCAGATGGGAGGGAGGGGGGCAGATAGCCTCTGTTCTTTTCTCTCTTCAAAGACAAATGTCTGGGTACCATCCAGACATGGGTACTGTCTGGGTACTATCTTCCATACCGTTTGCATCCTGGCAGCTTTGCAATGACAAAGAATCATAGACTCATAGGTATTTTGCTAATGTACAAACAGTATGCAGAACCTGGGTACTATCTTGCACCTCAAAATCTGCCCAGCTATCCTCAGGTGTGGCAGGGCACTTGAGGTAGGGAGATTCAATTGCCAGCGCACTTGGTCTCTGTTCCATTATTTGGAAGATGGGGCAAGTTTGTTTTCTGCTGCCTCAAAGACTAGGACATAATGGAGTAATGTCTTCAAACTTCAGGAAAAGAAATTTAACCTAAAAATTCAGAAGAACTTCCTGAGGGTAAGAGCAGTTTGACAATGGAATATGCTGCTGCCTGGGAGTGTGGTGGAGTCTCCTTCTTTGAAGGTTTCTAAACAGAGGTTGGATGGCCATTTGCTGGGGGTGCTTTGATTGTGTCTTGCTGCATGGCAGAAGGAGGTTGGACTGGATGGCCCCTGGGGTCTCTTCCAACTCTGTGATTCTATTATTATAAGTGGAAAGGAATGAAGCAGCTTTGGCCTCAGGCGGCAAAATATCTTAGGCCAGACCTGTTCATTTCTTCACATATCCTCTTTCATAGGTGGAATGAGAAAATGGTCGTTCTTAGCAGGAGAAAGAAGCAAGGGAGTTTCAAAAGAATTCGTTTCAGAAGATGGCATTCATGGCAGCTTTGCAATGACAAAGAATCATAGACTCATAGGCATTTTGCTAAGGTACAAACAGTATGCATTATTTTAAATAAATTAACAGCTGCACATATCCTCTCTGGGTCATAGATAGCACCAATCTTTTTGAATGGTAGATATTCCACCCCTCTGCTGCCACTGAAAGCATGAGGTGCAATTTGTGGCTCACTCCCTCAGTTTTGTGTAGGGATTTGTCAGTTCAGGATTGTCCTAGGCCTGCCCCCCCCCTCCACTCAGGGATGTCCTTAAGCATCGTGCATTAAGCACCAGCCACAGTTGCTAACCATTTGTCATTCAAACACAGGACCTCTTTTCCTGTTTGGAAATTAAGACAGAAATCTTAACTGAAGGGGCCGTCCTCAGATCAATGGGAACGGAGGGGATTCTTCCTCTCCCCTGATTTAGAAGATGAGATAAGGAACCTTCAATCTAACCTACTGTCTTCTAGCGAGAAGGTAGACGCTGAGCTGAGCAGAGCAGAGGGTGAGTCCTGTTGCCACAATGACCGGCAGGCAGCGGAGGAGAAAGCTAGGTAACTAAACACGTACCCTGGAAGAATCTTTCCCAGTTGCAGCAACCCATCATTTAAGCCAGTGGTTCTTCGCCTGAGGTCCACAGACCCCTGGGGATCTGCAGAGCCCTCAGAGAGGGTTTGTGGAGTCCTGCTGCCGGATGCCAGGAACAGGGCTATTGCAGCGCTGTGTGTGCGTGTGTCCGCACATGCCTTCCACCATGTCCTTTTCATCAGGGACGTGGCAGCAGGAAGAGGGGGTGCCAAGGGACACAGCAGCAAATGTGTGTGACTGTCCAAATTACTCCCTCATTTGCAAATGAGGGAGCAATTTTGGCATCTGTGCACATGCACACACACGCACACACACACACAAACTCCTTGCTGCTGAATTCCTCACAAAAGGGACATGGCAGCAGGCATGTATATGCATCCAAACTATGGGTTTGAATCCCCACTTGGCCATGGAAACTTTTTAAGGCAAGTCACATTCTCTCAGCCTCAGAGAAATGCAAAGACAACAAATCTTGCCAAGAAAATCTCCGTTACAGGTTTGCCTTAGGGTCACCGTGAATCAGTTTTCTAAGGGGAGAGACCTGATAGCTAGAAAGAACCTCCCTCATCAGCAGCACTTCATTGTTGTGTGCCTTCAAATTACTTCTGACTTACAGGAACCTTAAAGTGAACCCATCACGGTTTTTTGGGGTGGTTGTGGAAGCAAGATTTGTTCAGAAGCGGTTTGCCTCTGCCTTCCTCTCAGACTGAGAAAATTAGACTTGCTCAAGATCACCCAGTGTCTGAGCAGGGGTTTGAATCCTAGTCTCCGGAAGCCTTTAATAAATAAATATTTAAATATTTAAATAAATATTTGAATATTTAACTCTTGAGTTAAGCCTTGGGTGTCCCTGGCAACAAATTATATTTATAGGGAGCTCCTGGTAAAGAAAGGATTAAGGATTACTGAATTAACCCTTGCAAAATGGAGAAAGCTGCTGCATAAATAGCTGATTTGAAGATTTGCATGCAGTTCTTTTTTTTTTTGCCTGGAGGTAAGTCCACCCAAACCAGAGAATGTGGATCCTCATCTCCCATCTGGAGATGACGCATGAAAAGCCAGCGACTCAGAGCCAGCCCCACGCATTGGGAAACCTGAGCTTGTCTCAGATGGGGAAAAATATGAAGCAAGCAAGTGGCTCCTTGAAGATGCCTCGGTAATCCTTAAAGGCTGGCAAAGATTGGGTGTAAGATTCTCCAACTATAACATTCTCTGATTCTTGCCTCTCTGCAGCTCTACTTCTGCGCTTCCCATTGCAGCATCTGAATGGTCTTTGCAGGAAACTGGATGCCAGACTAGACTCAAGCCTGGGAAGGTTAATATTTGAACTATGTCTCCCAAAATCCCTTAGAGTTATCCAAAAAAGCAAGTTCCTTATTATTGAAAACAGAAATGGAATCAGAGATAAAGATTCAATGGTTAAATGGGCGCAGAACGTGGGACATCCAATTGAACTAGAAGTTTGGGAGAGAACATGGAAAACGGATATAAAATTTGCCCCAAATCTAAATTTAAGAAAAAATTATTAGAAAATGCTCCATAGATGGTATATGACCCCAATAAGATTACAGACGATAACTAAATCGGGGACTGGAAGGTGTTGGAAGTGTGATGAAAAGATTGGGTCCTTTTTTCATATGTGGTGGACTTGTGGAAAGGCAAGGAAATATTGGATGAGGGTACCTGATGAAATTCAAAGAATATGTAAAGTGAACTTTGAAATGATACCAGAGTTTTATCTGTTAAATATGCTAGGCCAACATAGACAGATAAGAAGTCATCAGAAGATACTGTTATACTTGATAATAGCAGTGAGGTTGTATGCACAACATTGGAAAGAAAATAAAGATATAAATCTAGAAGAGTGGAAGTTGAAAGTTTTAGAGATGGCAGAAACAGAAAAATTAGCATCCTTTTTGAAAAATAAACCAATACAGAATTTTGAAAGGGAATGGAAAAGAGTATTGGACTGGGTAAAGACATAGATTTATAAGATGTAGAGATATGGAAACAAGATAAAGGGTGATTGTTTTTATTGATAATAGAAATGTAATTGCTCTTCTTTTGTGTAAACAGAAACAACGTAGGTTCAACTGGAGAAATATAAGCGGAAGTGGGAGAGGTGGGATACATTTAAAGAAGATGTGACCCACTTGTTCCTTTTTTATTTGGTAACCAAACTTTAACAAAAACGTTACCAAAAAAAAAAAAAAAAAAGAAGCAAGTTCCAGCCATGAGTGTGGGAAGTTAGATGGAGCCCAAGTTGTTCTGTGGCCAGAAAACTCAACACTCACTAAATTGACACATAAAGATTCTTGCTTTTGATGGAAATTGATCATTATTGCCAGTTTTTGTTTAGAAGTGAGGGCAGTTTGGTCCCAGATTCACAGTTTGTGGCATGGTGAACTTGTCCCTTTTGTCAGCTCCAGAGCAACAGGCGTAGCAGGTGTGCTTGTGGCCTCCAGAACCTACTAGACCTGTTTACAGGCATCAAATGGGGTAATGCAGCGCAGGCGTACACCATGGGAAGTGAAACCTCTCTCGAATTGCTTTCAGTTTGCTCAAAAACAAGTCAGAATAAGAAACAGCTGTAGGCCCAGAAATGGAAAAGTGTGACTGTTCCTTCGCATGAAGACTGGCTGTTGAAGATGCTGAGTTTATAAGAAATTCATAAATTAACTATTTTAATTAAGGAAGGATCTCTAGTTAAATTAAAAAATGACTGGGATTAAACTGATTGTATTGGGGAAAAAGTTAATGATTGGTTTTGAAGGTTAACCTTATAGGTCTTAAATACTATGTGTGATAACGACAGACACACTAGAAGTAGTACATTTTGTAGATTACCTTAGAACCAAAAGGTGGTGAGTGAGTTAGAAGTCGTTTACATGTACTTTTTGACTCCTTCTTTAGTTTTAGTTTAGGTTAATTTAGTATTAGGTTTGATGTTAGAGTTTCTCTGCCTGTTTGTCTTTGTAATCCCTTATATGTTGTTTTATATACTAAATACATTTAATATATATATTTTAAATAAGAAACAGATCCCCTACAATTTTAATATTCTTTTCCTATTTAGAGAGCATTTTGACACAGCAGGTAGCTAGCAGATTCTGCAAGATAAGGTAATGCAGAGGAAATAAACATAGCATTTCTCGTGTGGAACGGCAGCCAACGGCCCTCTCTGACGCTGCTCCCAAGGACCCTCCATGGGATTTTAGGCTGGCCAGAATGGGAGTCCACTTGATCCTTGCCTGGACTACAGATTCTGCCCTTGGACAACCTCTCCCTGGACTCATAATAACTTTGGACTCGGTTTCTCTAAACTTGCTAAGAATTTGGATTGACTAAGGCAAACTTTGGCTCCCGACAGCCTGATTATATAGCTGAAGGTCTTGGTGGACTGCCAGCACATTACAAAGTCTTTTAAAATTGTTTTTCAGTGCAATTATATGTAGTAGCATAATGTGTATCACTGCAGTTTAACTGTACATAGAATCATAGAGCTGGAAGAGATCCCAAGGGCCATCCAGTCCAACCCCACTCTGCCATACAGGAAGATATAATCAAAAGCATTTTTGACAGATGGCCATCCAGGCTCTGTTTAAAAACCTCTAAAGAAGGAGACTCCACCACATTCTAAGGCAGCATATTTCACTATCACTGATCTTACTGTCAGGAAGTTCTTCCTAATGTTTAGATGGAATCTCTCTTCCTGAAGTTTGATGCCATTGCTCCATGTCCTAGTCTCTGGAGACGTTCTCTTCACTGTACGTGTCTGGTACCTGTTTGTATCTGTTCTTTTTTTAAAATTTAAATATAATTTTAATTTTGTTAATTTTAAAACAGGCATTTGTCTGCGCCTGTTTTTCTAGATTTTGTCATGAGCCATTCTGAGTCCGGATTTTAGGAGACTTTTGCCTGAGTTAATTGGGAAAGGAATGATTCCAGCCCCTTGTCTCCTCTCCCCCTACTGAATTAATGGAGTACAAATTGAATTCAGGAGCCAGCATGGCATAGTGGACTGAACTCTGGACTGTGACTCTAGAGACAAGACTTCAGATCCCTGCTCAGCCACAGAAACTCACTGGATGACTTTAGGAAAGTCCCACTGTCTCAGCCTCAGAGGAAGGCAAAGGCAAACCCCACTCTAAACAAATCTTGCCAACAAAACCTCGTGATAGATTCACCTTAGGGGTTCTTTAAGTCAGAAAGGACTTGAAGACATGTTACAACTGAACTCAAGTTTTCATCAACTGAATGAAGCTCTGGTTGAAGGGGGAAAGCGGGAGGAAGACACTGAAGAAGTGGGATTGCAGGGGATTAGTCAAGACTGTATCTGTCAAACTGAGACAACTGGAAGATGTGGCTTCTTAATTCCCCCCCAGATTTTTTTGTTTCATTATTTTAAAACAGCATCACGATTTTCAGCCAAACCATTGAAAACAGTACAGGATAAATAAGTAAACGCCAATATCCTGGGTACTTTAGTCAATATCCTGGGCACTTTTGTTCCTTTTAGCTCATATCAATAGTCAGTAGCATCGCTATTATCATATTAATTAAATGAAGAGATCTGGTAGGCCCCATGAGACTATTGGAAAGAGCAGAATTTGTAGCACAAGCTTTTGTAGACTTAACAGTCTAGTGCATCTAATAAAGACTGAATATACAAGATCTTATTTGTTATTAATGTCTTTCTCTGGTAGGGACTAAGCACAACACCTTCGCTGTATACCGAAACAGACTTAACGCAGCTATGCCTTTGAATGCTAGCTCTGTTAATTAACGTCAATTTAAGTACACTCAGAGCAATTTCTATACACAAACAAGGTTAATAGCAATCAACTATGTCCGTAGAGATATCCCTCCATTATTAACAAATAATATTTAATGAAGAATTAAACGTTTAATACATTTCAGCCAAATTTTTGTTGCCTGCTTATGTCTGTGTGTTTTTAATCTAAGGAGAACCTATTTCTGCTCCCAGCAGAATGACCAAAATGAAAAGTCCAGCCCCTGCGCATCTGGCTAACCAGAACCGCCCCCGCCCATCACACCTCTGCAGTTATTCACTAGGCTTGGCCGTTCAGGATCGTCCCAAGCCCTGAGGTTTCCAAGCCAAAACCTGAGGCTAAGGGACAATGGTGTTATGTACTAAGTGCCAACCACAGTTGCTGACAGTTGCCCTTCAAATACACACAGTGTATTTTCCTATTTGGCAATGAAGACAGAAATTTTAGTTAACCGGTCTGTTTCCAGATTAAGGTGAAATTGAGGAGGTTTTTTTCTTATTTATTTAGTTAAGGAAATGAGATTGCTGTGGTGGTGGGCCTTCAAGTCATTTCTGGCTTATGGTGACCCTAAAGAGGGTTTTCTGGAGCTGAGAGCATGTGACACACCCAAGGTCACCCAGTGGGTTTCCATAGCTGAGCTAGGAATTGAATCCTGGCCTCCTGGATTGTAGTCTTACATTCAAACCACTACACCATGCTGGCTGTCAGGGAAATGGGATAAAGACCATTTAATCTAGTTTATTTGCTTCTAGCCAGAAGGTGGATGCAGAAGAGAGTAGAGGGTGAGCGCTGGAACCAGAGTGACGGGATGGGTGGGGAGGAAGCTAAGTGAACGCACTGACCTCTGTCCTAGAGAGTCTTTGCATGTTGCAGAAGCAGATCAATTAACCCTTGGAAATAAGAGTAAACTGCTGCCCTATACCAGCTGAGCTGGAGAGCTGCTCCAGGACCTTCCCTCTTGCCTGAGTCTGAGCATCCCAGATTGGAGAATTTGCACCTTCATCTCCTTCCTTCCTAGAGATGACCTTCCAAAAACTGAAGACTCAAGGCCAAGTCCTAGGATCTGGCAACCTTGCTATTCATTCATTTCCCCCTGCTGCCCCTTTTGTTCAAGCAAAAGAAACCTGGCCCAAGTTAGGCTTTAATCAGCAAGAAGCTGGCCATGGCAGTGGAACTGGGCACTGATAGGCAGGCAAGCAGGCAGTGTGTTAAGGCCGGGAGAGATCATCCCGAGACCACGGAGATGATAACAGTGCAGCCACGGCAGCAAGCCCAGTCGCTTTTTTGCCTCTAGAAAACCAGACGGTCTGTGCTGTCAACTCACCACCAAAGAGGCCGACGGGGGCACAGGGCTCCCTGCCCTGCACTTCTTGGAGATGGAAGGGGTTTTGATCAGGTCACGCTTCTTTCTTGAAAACATGGTGCGCTCCTCAGAAGAAAGGCCGCCAAGAAGGTATCCAGATCAGTAACAGTTGGCTCCCAGCTCTGGGCCAGAGTCACCCAACGGGGATCCTGGCCTTTCCATCCACCAGCCCGGCCCTCCGAAGGTGCCCCCCGCGTGCCTGTCCACTAGCTGACAGCACGCACCCTGAGCTCTTGACGGCTCTCACTGGCTGCCGTTGAGCTGCATGCGCTCAAACCACATGACTGAAACCCTATTTCCTGGCTGCGTTTGTCTGAAGGCAAAGAAAAGAAGAAGCAGCTAAAAGAACCAAGTCAACAACAGCACAGAGACACAGGAAAAGGCTGCTCTGTGTGTGTGTGTGTGTGAGAGAGTGAGTATCAGGTTCTGCGCCCTGGGAAGAAGCCACTGCTGCTTTGTTGCTCAGCCCCTTTTCTAGTTTGAAATGAGTTTTACCTTTTTCCGTTTGACTGTCCAAGATCATCTGCAACTGCTTCTCATAAGATAACGGATTGGTCTCCCCAGCCCGGTACTGTTTGGCTGACATCTTGTGGCTGTGAGTTCCACTTGTTAAAAGTTTTTGCACTGTGAGGAAAAAATATTATTATTGTTACTCCTACTACTACTTTGTCGTTGCATGCCTTCAAATAATTTCCAATTTATGGCAAGCCTAAGGCAAACCTTTAGTGGTGTTTTTGAGGGATGAGAATGTGTGATGCACCTAGTGGGTTCTTGTACAACATTCAAACCTTAACATACTTCAGTTACTTTGCCAACTTTGGTAAGTTACTGAAGTAATGCAAACTTTATTTTCTCTTTAACTAAAGTAACTTAATAAAATTAACTAAAAGAGTAACTTCACTTTAGTGGGAAAGTAAAGAGTTTATATTTAAACTATAACTCTAACACTAATTAAGGGGGAGTTGGAATTATGACTGTGACTAGTTGCTTTCAAAAAAACAACTTTAATGTCTGTGAGGGTAAGAAACCAACCATCACTCACTTTTTAAAACTTGTTTTGTAACTTTCCATCAGGAGTATAATTTTACAAAAGTTGGAAGACAACAAACAGGGCAGAGAGCCAGGCAGCCTCACGTCTCTTAACTGGGGGTTCCCAGGCTGGGAGCAGCCACCAAGACGTCCTCCCTCTTGTCCCACCAAGACATGTTTTGGAGGGACAAGCAAAGGGCCTCCCTCGCAGATGTCACCGCCCAGGCAGGGTTGTCCGAGAGGACAAAATCCTCCAAATCATCTGATCTTGAATCACATAGGTTTATAGGTCATAACTAGCACTTTGAATAGTCTTGTTTTCAGTCTTAGAACTATGATGTGACTTTAAATATATTACAGTTAGCTCTCCACATTTGCAGGTTGAATTTTCACAGGTTTTATCATTTGCAAATTGCTCCATCCCTGCCCCGCCACCTCAAGCACTTCTTTCCTGGGGGAACCTTCTTGGTGACGGCTCTGATCAGGCTGCACAGCCCTTTAAAAAGCTGCTTGTGGTGGTTGTCACTGTTGTCCTCCTCTTCCTCCTCCACCACCAGCCACTGCCTGGCCAGCTAAGAACAGCTTGCATCCCAAATTTCATAGCACCACAACCCTCTCTTGATGTGCCCCCCTACACCCAAGGAAAGAGATGGGTGGGACAGAGAGGAAGGGTAGGGCCACAACGCCCACCCACTCCCTTCCCTCTCCTTTCCCTGACCTGGTTTGGTCCCTGTGTGCCCGATCTCCCCACCACACCTCAGCCCTCTTCCCACAGACATAACACACACTTTGATATTTGCGGTTTTTCTACTTTTGTGGGGGTCCTGCACCCCTAACTCTAGCAAATGAGGGCCAACTGCATTATTTTCAGCCTTAGAACTACAGGGTGACTAGAGGGCTTTTAACCAAGCAGACATAAATAGTGTTAAAAAAAAAAAGGCAAG
This sequence comes from Cyclura pinguis, assembly GCA_030412105.1. NCBI lineage: Eukaryota > Metazoa > Chordata > Lepidosauria > Squamata > Iguanidae > Cyclura > Cyclura pinguis. The sequence continues at coordinate 7,723,850 of CM059614.1, read as the reverse complement.
GATGCTGTTTTGTGCAATGTGCCTGTTGCCCGTGAAGGAAAGACGCAACTGGTCAGCCCTCTGCTACCCTCTGCTGATGAGAAAAAAGCAAGCATTAACACAGACCAGAAAGACCACATACCCTCTGACATATCTAAAGGAAAACTGGGACATGTGAGGCTAAGCAAGATCAGAGAATAATCAAGATGGCCTGAATGAGGAAGAACAGAAAAGCTAGGAGAAGCTGCGGCAGTTTGCTTTTAGGAGAGCCCACAGAGAAGGGTAAGATCCCTGCCTGTCCTCTCCTGTCCTCCGTCCCCACCACTTTTTGCACTCTGAATTCAGTTTGCAGCAGTGAAAGTAAGCTGAGGGCAACGGGGAGGAGGTGTCGTGCCCCTTTCCCAGAATCCAGACTGGACCCTTCCCAAGAGCCACACAATCCAACCAGTGGAAGCTCCCCCTGCCTCCTCCTGAGCTCCTTGCTTGTCCTCCTAGGACCGTTGACCTTCCCCTGGACTTTGGGTTTTGCCACTGGACTCCCTCTCTCTGGCCGTACAGCAAACTCGGACCCTCTCTCTAAATCTCCTGCGAACTCGGACTGCAAAATGGTTAAGACAAACTTTGCTCACTGGCTCCTGATAACAGGCTAATGAGAGCCCTGGGAGCCTTGGCGGGCTGCCAGCACAGACCAGGAGAAAAAAGAAGCCGGGGCATTTTAAAAGCAGCTCAAAATGTGAGACAACAAAGGATTACTTGGGACCGTCTCTGCTAAACTGGGGCGGCTGGAGGGCACGCAGAACTGAAACACTGAAGGAACTGCACTGCGGGGGAACAGGACCCAGAAACAATTTTTGAGCCACAACTGGTCATGCTGTTTTGAGGGATTCTGGGAGTTGTGGTCCAAAAAGTAAGGTATCCAAGCTCTAGTTTGCCTTACTCAAGAGCCAATTTGCTGCTAGCCCGTGTATTTTGGAGCAGGTTAACAGCTGTTACCTTGAGAGGGAGGGGACCTTAGGGTCCACCCAGAACGCCAATGTCTCCTAAGAATTTGGGGAATTAGAGCTCAAAGGGGGCCTGTGAGAGGAGGGTAATGGCAGGATTTTTAAAGTTGTGTATACCAGTACTAACTGCAGAGAGGGCTATAGTTAAAAGTTAAACAGGGTATTTTATTTGGATTGTCAAAACACACAAGAAATCAGACCCTCTCAAGAACCATACAGGGCTATCAGAAAGTGCGGAGCGAAAGGCTGGATAGACAGAGAGAGAGACTGGGTGAAAAGGGTGATAGTTACCTGTCCAAAAGAAGGTCAAAGCAGAGTGCCTCGGTCCATATCTGAGGGTAGTCTTGGGTACCACGTGCAGTGTAATATGCCCAACATACACAATTTGCTGGGGCCAAAACGGGGGCTTATATACCCGATTTCCTACCTTGAAGGAGGCTGTGTGGACAAAGCGGTAATTGCTTTCTCAAAGGGTTGACAAAGGAGTCTGGATTGGGCTGGTTGTCTTATCTCTAGATGATAAAACATTAATGGGAGTCATGACAATCTCTTAATGTCTGGTTGGGCAGGGGGTCCAGGGAGGATTTCTGTCGGAAAGGATCACAGTAGCGTCTAACCCCGATTGCTTCACCTGGGCACTTTCACCCTCCATTGCTCTCTGGAATACACATAGCCTGAGGCCTTCAATGGACCATCACAAGCCCATTAGCCTTGGCCTTTCCCACCTAATCCTCTCTGAACTTTTATGACCTGGCAACATGCTTCCAGGCAGTGCGCTTTCAAACATGTTCTTCAGCTATAAATATGTTCAATTGTGGTAACACAGCAACCATGGTAAAGGTGAAGAGGAAGTAAAACCGCCCCAAGACATTTTGCTGGCTGAGGCCGAGGACACGATGGCGCCTTCAGCAGGATGAGTAGGCCAGCAGACTGGCAGCTGAATCTTCGGCAACGCCACTGTCGCTGAGAGCAGCTGTGAGCTCGCCCTGCCTAACAGAAGAGCCAGGCCTGGGAGCAAGAATCCCAGGATATCAACAGGGCAGAAGGTTCCAGAGAAGCACAAGCAAGATGATCAAAGGTGTGGAATCCAAGCCTTGGGAGGACCTGTGGATGTTTATCTTGGAAAAGAGAGGACAGAGAGGTGACATGGGAGCTATCTTTAAATATCTGAGGGGAATGTGGGGAGAACTTGTTTTCTATCGCTCCAGAAGCTAGAACACAAGCCAATGCATTCAATTTACAAGAAAGGGATCCCATTTAAACACTGGGAAGAACATTTGACTGCAAGGCCCATTCAGCAGTGGAATGCGGGCTACCTCAGAGGGTGTAGACTCTCCATCTTCGCAAGACTTTAAACAGGGGTTGCAGTAGGGCATCCCCCAGGGGTGCTGTAATTCTGTATTCCTGCCTGGACAAAGGGTTGGATTAGATGCCCCTTGGGATCCCTTCTAAAAAGTACTCCTGATGATGATGATGGCAATAACAATAAAGATGAGAGAGTGTCACTTGCCCAGTGGATTTCTATGGCTAAGTGTAGCTTTGAACTCTGGCCTCCAAAGTCAAAGTCCAGTGCTTAAACCACTACACCATGCTGGCTCCCTCCCTTCCAGCTCTTTTGATTGTTTAAATCTATGATTTATTAGCCATGAAAGTAATTACACGATCTGGGGCCAGACTGGCTTTGGCTCTCTGTCTCTTAAGCCTGACTTATCTCACAGTGTTGTGAGGACCACATGGCTAGGAAGCTTAAGAGAGCCATGTCTTAAGAGCTTGTTGGAGCTTGGTGGGAGGCAAAACAGATGATGAGGAGGATGAGCCTGATTTGTGGACTAAGAGTCACTGCTGACATACCAAAGCATCTTCACTGACTCACTAGGGGGAGAACATTTGGCCCTCCCTGATTTTTATGCAATTAATTCCGCAGGGAGCCCAGCTAGAACACCTCTACGGTACCTTTCAGCTCTGTGATTCTCCCTTTCCACTGCTGGCTGTCCCAACAATGTTCCTTCTTTGTTCAGTTCTGGGCACCTCCTTTTAAGAAGGAGAAGCTGGAATGGGCTCAGAAAAGGACCATAAAGTAGATAAGAAAATGGAGCACAAACCACAGGAGGAAAGATTGCGCGCTGTGCATGTGTACACAACTAAATATATTGTTGCTATTGTGTGCCTTCAAGTCATCTTTGACTTATGGCAACCCTAAGGCGACCCTATTGCAGGGTTGTATGTGTCTGGGGTATGCCCAAGTTCACCAAGTGGGTTTTAATGGCCAAGTGGGGAACTGAACCCAGGCCTCCGAGGCTGTAGTCCAGTGCTCAGACTACTACACCACACTGGCTCTGAATAAATATATACCTTTATATATAAATAAGACTTTTAGAGAAGTAATGACATCAACTGTTCTAACGAGGAGCTGGAAGTCAAATGTATACGTCTGTGTTTTTGTTTTAGTCATTGATTGTAGTGGTTTAGTTAGTTTATAGTTTGTGTTAGTAGGTTAGTTTAGTTTTGTTGCTTTTTTTAAGCACATTTTCCTTATATGTTCTTTTATATTACTAAAAAGATACGGGCAGAAAGGTTGAGAGAGAGGAGCGCGTTCAGAAAAATTAGGGGAGACAGGACTGCCCTCTTTAAACATTTCAAGGGCTGTCGCAGAGAGGAGGGGACAAGTTTGTTCTCTGTGAAGATCAGGTCTAACGGCTTTAAGTTACAGGAGGAGAGATTCTGACGGAACATTAGAAGGAATGTCTTGACAGCAAGGGCAGTTCAGGAATGGAACAAGTGACCAGAAAGGTCTTCCAAAAGAGGCTGGAGTGTTACCTGCTGAGGATGCTCGAGACCAAGATCCTGCACTGAGTGCCAGCATGGGGACTCTGGTCTTAATGTCCCCCAGCCAACTCCGTGATTAGGAAGGTGGGGAAGGGGAATAGGACTACGGTTCCCAGAGGCAGGAGGATTCTCGGCGTTGTAATCGACTTCCCATCCCTAACTTTTCCAAGTTCTGACAGATTAATAAGAGGCACGCATATTCATTCAGTGCTCAAGGATTTGGCAGTTTCGTGTGCCAGAGTGATGTGAAGGAGGAGGGGAAAGAAAAGAAGAGATGAAAGAAAAGATGAAAAAGGCAGCTCCTCCCCTCTGCCTTCCCGTCAGCCACTCAATCCAGACTTCCTAACCCTAAATGATGTCACTGTCCTGGCATCTGAAGCAGGCAGAGCAAGAGAACAATCTTGCCAGGGGTGGGGGTGAGGGTGGGGGTTGGGAGAACCCTTCCAAACTTTCTCACAGACATGGGGAGCACATGAAAATATAGTATCCTCCCTGTTTTCTTTAAGTTGCTGAGTTTTGTGAGAGGCAGGAATCACCACCACTCTGTTAATAATAATAAAAAAAGAGTTAACCCCTGTTATTTTGGAGAAGCTACATGCTTTCAGCCTTTGCATTGTTTTCCCCAATCGGAACTTGGCAAAGGAAAAAAGAGTCTCTGTGAGATCTCAGGGTGCATCCACACTGACTGAAAAGTCTCGGGTTTTGTTCCCATCCTTTCCAACTTTATACCAGGTTAAAATAAACTGATCTGTGGAGTTGGTATAAAAAGTCTCTGATTGTGCCAGGAATGGATGTGCCCTTGGTTCCAGAGAAAGGGAGCAAGGAGGCCTGATGAGGTGGGGGGGGGGACATGGAATTGTTTGAACTGCACACTTTGAGGTGTTTAAAGGGATGGAGGCGGATTTTACCTGGTTCCTCTTGGTGCCTCTTTACCGATGGTTAACTTATAATTAATTTAATTGCTGAGAGCATCAGCTATTAGTGAGGCGTGACAGCAGTTCTGAGTCCAAGATTTGTAGTGCTACATGGTTCCCATTCAAACTCCGCACAGGAAAAAACACTTTATAACTATAAACCAAACAAAAACGTTGGAACATGAACAAGTGAAAACCGAAGAAATCCCTAACCTGCCCTCCTTCCTTTTTCTTGTCTCACAGAGCCACCGGGAGGCCAAATGAGACGCGAAGGTGACGGTCATGGGGAGAATACCGAGAATTCCTGAGGATGCACAGAGTGACTGTTTGTCCAGCAGCAAACCGAGAAAAGTCCTCCTTCGGCTAGCTTTCCTACAGGGCTGTCGGTACAAAATTCCCCGTTAACTACTCCCAAAACTCTTTCAAGGAGCGGGGGTGTGTGTGTGTGTGTGTCTGTGGTGTGTGTGTGAGAGAAAGAGAGAGAGAGGCGATGCTTACAGGTGATGCTCACTGTAAGCCAAGCTCTCCCATCCGAACGCCTGTCTGTCCCCACCGCACGCGCCCAGGCAGGCCGGCCGGCGGGCCGGGACGTCGCAGGGGGCTTTGCCGGAGACTTGGGGGGCGCCGGGGAGGGGGGCGCCCGGCCGGGGCTCACCTCCTCGCGGCGCCCCGCGGCCGAACCCTCCCACGCTCCAGGAATTCGGCGCTTTCTGCCCTTATAAGGCTATTTCAACGGGCACCCAATCAGCGGCGGGAGGCGGCGCCGCCGCGGCGGGCCCAAAAGTTGGGCGAGGCGGGCGGAGGCGCTGGGAGCGGCGGCCGGCGGAGTGGCTTCTTGCGTCCTCGCTCCTCTCCCGCTCGCCCGCCGCCGAGGATGAGCAGCAACCAGTTCAACAAGGGGCCCAGCTACGGCTTGTCCGCGGAAGTCAAGAACCGGGTGAGGAGGGCGGTCGCGGCCGGCGGGAGGCGGCGGGAGGGCTGCGCCCTCCCTGGCCAGGTGCGCCCTGGGCGCGCGGAGGACTTGGAGAGGCGGCGCGCGGTCGGTGCGCTCTTGGAGAGGGGTGGCGGAGCCGCCGCGCCCCTGGGAGGGGGCGGGATATGTGCGTGTGTCGTGGGGGGGGACTTGTGCGTCTCCGGCGGGGCGAGAGGGCGGCTCCGTCGGGTCCTCGAGGACCGAATCCCGCTCAGAGATCAGGGAAGCTCCGAGCAGTCGACGTTGACATCGCGGGTCAATGTAGCCGCCTGCGACCAGTTGCCTTCGGGGCGGAGGATGGGACGAAGTAAAAATAATTGTCAAAAGCAATAGTGATCAGGACCGAGGCTGCCCCGGCGAGTAACGCTTTGTCGTTACTTTCGGAGAGGGCTCCTTAAGGTGCGCTTGAGAACAAATTCTTGACCTGAGCTCCGGCTGGACGGGCTCAAGCAGAACCGAAGCTCAGAAAGCAACGAGTTACAAGTGATACAGATGGCAGCAACTAATTACTTAGGAGGGGTGGCATTTTGTTTGTACGGGAAGCATGTTAATGCAAGGGAGGGAGGCTTATAACGAAACCAGTAACAAACTACTTTCCCAGCAAATGGAGCCAATCCATATAAAAGAAGCTTTTGAAAAAACAAGTGGCCGCAACAACCCTTTGAGGTAGGTTAAGACAAGAAGGGAAGAATGTGAAGATAAGGTGGGGAGTTTGAGGGATAGGTACACCCTCTGCAGGCTTTGGGGCAAAGATGTGGGTTTAAGAAATTGTGGTTTAAGCCACTGACATCTCTAAATGTAAAGATATATTACTGAATACCGGGATTGTCCGGGCCAGCGTATTTCCAATTTCTGTGTATGGTTATGAAAGCTGGACGGTGAAGAAGGCTGAAAGGAAGAAGATCAATTCGTTTGAAAGGTGGTGCGGCATGAGAGTTCTGCAGATACAGTGAACTTCTAAGAAGACGGGTAGATGGCTCTGAGAGCAAATCTAGCTTGAACTCTCCCTAGAAGCCAAGATGACTATTCTGAGGCTGTCGTACTCCGGACATATTGTGAGAAGACACGACTCGCTGGAAAAAGCGATAATGATCAGTGGAAGGAAGTAGGAAAAGAGAAATACCTTGGCTGCCCCAGGTTTGCAAGACCTGAGCAGGGCTGTTGATACCAGAGACATTAAGAGCTCTTTCGTTACAGAGTCAGCATAAATCAAAGTCAACTTGATTTAACATGCGCTTCTAACTGAGAAGATTGTATTCTCTGGAAGGTGGCCTGAGGTCTGACTTGCTCTGTGCCTTGCAGCAAAGGAGGCCTGAAAGCAAGGAAAGGAACCATGCAGCCATTCTGATGTTGTTGGACTCTTAAGCCCCACCATTTCTCATTATTAGCTGTGTTCTCTAGGAATTAATGGGAGCTGCAGTCCAACAACTCCTGGGGGCTGCACGCTTCTACTCTTGGTTTACAATTTAAATTCTCCCACCAGTCTAATCCATGCTAAATTTCTTAGAAGGTATTTATGGGCTAAGTTGAAAGCCGGTATGGCCTAGTGGTTTGGGCGTTAGATTGGGACTCTGAGAGACCAGGGTTTGAATCTGTGCTCAGCTGTGGGAACCCACTGGGTGACCTTGGGCATGTCGCACTCTCTCAGCCTCAGAGGAAAGCAATGGAAAACTGCCTGTGAAGAAATTTGGTCAAGAAAACCCCATGATAGGTTTGCCACAAGTTGGAAAAGACTTGCAGGCAAATCGCATCAGAAACAAGTTAACTGACTGCTTAAATCAGTGGTTCTTAACTCAGTCTTCCCGATGTTAATGGATATTGACTCCCAGACAGCATAGCCGATAGTCAAGGGGATTCTGGAAGTTGAAGTTGTAAAACCTAAAGAATGCAAGGTTGGGAATTACTGGCATAGAATCATAGTTGGAAGGGACCACAACAGCCATCAAGTCCAACCCCCTGCCATGCAGGAACACACACTCAAAGCACCCACAGCAAAATTATTAGATATTGATGATGATTATCCCACCTTTTTGCAGTTTGGAACTCAAGGCAGCCAAACAGTTAAAATTTAACAGCACATAAAATTTTAAAAAGCAGTGAAATCATAATGAAAATTAAACCAGTTAAAACAATAAAACAACCACAACAGCAAAAGTCTAGACTATTATGCAAGGCCTGTAAATTTCAAGGAGTTCAAAGTATCTCAGGGATCAAACTGTGCTCAGACCACTTCTATCTGTGCACAGACATTACTCAAGGGGAGAGAATCTGTGCCCCTGAAAATGTTGGACTACTGCTCCAGTAATCCCTCACCTGTGCCAGTAGAAACTGGTGGGGTAGCTAATGCCCCAGAGGACAGGATCAGAATTCAAAATGACCTTAACAGATTAGAGACCTGGGCCAGAAGTAACAAAATGAATTTCAGCAGTGAGAAGGTACTACACCGTGAAATGCACAGACCCCAGCTTGACTACGGTGCATGTGAAAGGATCTAGGAGCCTTAGTAAGCCATAGGCTGAACATGAGTCAGCAGTGTGATGCAGCTGCTATAAAAGCCAATGCAATTCTAGACTGCATCAATAGAGAGTCTAGGTTGGGGGAAGTAATAGTACCACTTTATTCTGCTTTGGAAAGACCCCACCTGGAATCCTGTGTCCAATTCTGGGCACCACAGTTCAGGAAGGATGTGGACAAGCTGGAACATGTCCAGAGGAGGGCAACCAAAATGACAGAAGGCCTTGAAACCATGAAACTTTATGAGAAGTGGCTTAGGGAGCTGGGTATTGTCACAGACTGTGTCTGTGCTAGGCAACAGAGTGCGGGGCCAGCAGGAGGCCATTCACAGTCAGAGACACTAAAGTCCAGCTTACCTGTTCATAGTGAGAAAGAAACATCATCCAGGAAACAATCCAAACATCCAGGAATTCAGCAGGCAACATGGTCAGGCAGTCCAGGTTCAGGGAATCCAGAGACCACAAGACAAGGACCAATAGCACACAGTTGTTTTTGACCTCCAGCTACTGCCCTGTGTCTTTGTTAAGAAGGCTGGAACTAGCTGGATCTCATCCCAGCCTGATTAGCTCTGGGTGTGCTTGCGTGTCCTCTTGCTAGGCTGCTGTTCACCTGGGGAAGCTGGGTCCTGGCCCATGGCAGGTATGTTTAGCCTAGAAAAGACAAGGTTAAGAGGTGACTTGACAGCTATGTTTAAATATTTGAAAGGATGCCATATGGAGAATGGAGCAAGCCTGTCTTCTGCTAGTTTTCAGAAACTACAACTATGGAGCAATGGCTTCAAACTTCAGGAAAAGAGATCCATCTAAACATTAGGAAGAACTTCCTAATGGTAAAAGCAGTTCAACAATGAAATAGGCTGCCTCAGAGTGTGGTGGAGTCTCCCTCTGTGGAGGTTTTTTAAAGAGAGGCTGGATGGCCATATCTGTTGGGAGTGCTTTGATTGTGTTTTCCTGCAAAGCAGAATGGGATTGGACTGGATGGCCCTTGGGATCTTTTCCAACTCTGGGATTCTGGAGGCTGTATGTAATTCCCGCAAACTATCTTGTCCAGTACCTGTAACTTTTCCCCATATTCCCCAATCCAACCTGTATTCAGAGTTATTAACATACAGAGGTTGGGTTCCTGAGGGAATACGCTGTCCTCCTCCTCGTTGCTAGGCCTCGTCTCCATAGCAACCGGCCTGTTCTCTAGCTGAGAATTCTAAAGGCCCCTCTCTAAACTGCAAACCCCAGGATTCCATAGAATCTTCTCAGGCAGCCGATCATATGACGTCTTCGCCTGCCTGACATAGACAAACAAACAAACTTTGACTTTTATATATTAGTAGATGAACTAGTGTGTTGCTGTTAACAATCTAAACTGCAGCATGCTCAAATGTAGGGGTGGGAACTCTCTAGCCATCCAAATGAGCTCCCATTGCTCAATCTAAGTCAATTGTGAAGGATGATGTACTGCAGTTTTGTGGCCCTCTGTGTGCTACGACAACACTTGTCAGCTCAAGTTTTAGCAAAACCAGGAGTAAGGGATTCTGGGAGTTGCAGTCTGAGAACATCTGATTGTGTACTGGATATCTTACATATTTTCCTCTAAAAAAGAGTCAACTGCACCTTTGAAACTGTCCCACATAGGACTGGTCCTGCAATAGACTTTTAGATTACTAGCTAGTTTTATGAAACCTGTTTTTAGAAATGTGAAACCTTCAGTCAAGAAACAGAGTGCTAAAAATATTCCAGGTTGCACCATCTGTCTCCAGTGTGTGAGGGCACCTTCCCCATGCCATGTTGCTGTGCAAATGGTTTGCACTACAACTCCCACCCTGAAGATGATAGGAGACATGGTCCCACTGAAGACCATCAGATTGCAAATTTTGTTGCGGGGAAGGTCAGAGATCAAGAGAAATCTTTTGGAGAGTTCTAAAGAGGGAAACAATGACCACCATGAACACACCCAGTCATACAGTGGGTGCCTGGTACCTCCCCATGTCGCTGGGGCAGGTTTTAGTCTGAACTTGAAATGGTACCTAAGGGGTGGAACCCTGCCTACAAAATAGAGGCCCAGCACCTTGGATAGCTCATTGAAATTTTGAACGATCAGACATATAGGCAGAATATAAATGAATACGAGGATGACGATGGCTAGAATTCTATAGCAGCTGCTTAGTTAAATATACAGTTGTTGTTGTATGTCTTCAACTGTTTCTTTTTCTGTAGTCCAGTGCTCAAGTACTACACCATGCTGGCTCTCTTAAGTATACAGTGGTCTCCCCATATACATGGGAGATATGTTCCAACTCCTATGGATGCTTGGAACTGTGATCAATGCTGAACCCTCTAGCTTCGCAGGGACCATGGAGAAGCCCCATACTACCAGGTAGCCTCTCTGTGATCCCAGTGAAGCTAGAGGGCTACTTCCAGTGATGCCAGAGCCATTTTCTGTGCCAGTGTTGGCAGAGGGTCAGTTAAAGTGTGGGGTGGGCACTCATGCATGCAAGGTGTGGATGGCAGGATCGAGAGCAGACCACGTGGGTACCATTGCCCAGATATCATGTCAAGGGGAGGGAGGAAGGGAAGGAGGTGAGTCTGTGAGGAAAGAGATTAAATGTCAGTAACTGAAACTGCAGATAAGGGGAGACCACTGTATATGTTGGGAGGCAGCGCTTTGAGCATTGGATTATGACCCCAGAGACCAGGGTTGGCTTCCCCACTCAGCCACGGAAACCCACTGGGTGACCTTGGGTACATCACACTCTCAGCCCCACAATAAGTTTGCTTTCTGGTTGCCATAACTCGGAAATGATGTGAAAGCACACAACAGTAACTGTATTTAATTGAGTAACCACTCATGGCCTGAATCCCCTACAAGCCTGGCAGAAATGTCATCCAGTCTTGCGCAGATTGCTGGCAGAATGGGCCTCCTTCTCCCCCTGCAGCTGATGCCTGGTAAAGGAAGCTGCAGGGGAGTTACAGTGGCAGTAGTGTCACAATTGTGAATACGTAGCAGTTGTGAATGTGGGATGGTTACCTAGAAATACTTGTCCATAAACTGTCCTGTACTCATAGTTGCAAGTTAGTGAATAACTGGTATACTTGTTTAAGTTAGGTACAGTAGTCCCCCCTTATCCTCAGAGCATATATTCCAAGTCCCCCAGGGTCTTTTACAAGTCTTGGAATTCATTACGGGAGTGACCCCAAGTTCCTGTCCCCTTATCTGTGCATAGCTGATTCTTAAACACCACCTCCCTGTTCCCCCCCAGTTTGATCTCTTCCCGCTTTTCCTGATGCAGAGGGGTATTGAACACATAGCAATTAACCATTTGCAGCCTTGGGATACTTTAAGAGTTTCAACGGGATACCTAGTTGAAGGTAGCAATTAACAATGGATACATAATAATGTTTTAGCAAGCACTGGCCTGTTTGATCTCATGCAACTATATTACTACACATACTATTGCATACATGTGAGAGGAGTCATGCATCCTGACAATTATGGGATGCAATACTTCACATGACCTCACATTTGTGCATGTGGAGGTCACGCCAGAAGAGGATGCACTGTACATATACATCTAGGATAATCTTTTTTTTTTCTGTTTTGGGGCCGTTATTAAGTAAAATAAGAGTTACTGGCACATATGCACCATGATAGCTTGACAGTAAATTTGATAACCAAAATGGCACCTAAGTGACAAATAGCATGTTCATCATGGATATCCTGGACAAAGGGATGATTCACGTCCTGGGCGGGATAGAACAGGACACAGGAAATTTCATCACACTACTTGGAATGGCACACAATTTAAAACTTACGAATTCTTTGTTTCTGGTATTTTCCATTTAATATTTTCAGACTGCTGTTGAGCGCAGCTAACTGAAACGGCAGATAAGGGGAAACTACCATATATGTAAAGTATACTTAACCAAGTAGCTGATAGAGAATTCTACCCAACAACAATAATAATGCTGCTGTGGAGACTGTCTCTGTGGCTGAGGCTCATCGTTGTTCCCAAAGTCCAGTCTGCTTTCTTCTTTCTTTTCTACCTCTGCGTCTGGGAAGTTGGAACGGGATGAGAGGGCACCAGCAAGATTTTCTTGACACACCCCTGGCATGTTTCCACTGTCAGCAGTAAACAGCGAAGGAAAGCTGAGACCGCTGTGGAATTGGCCAGCCCTGTTTCTTCAGGACTGTTCTGCCAAGCCCAGGGGAGAGAATTGCTTGGGAGGCGGGGTTGATCCCTTTCTTTTTATAAATGGGATAATAAAAGCTGGATTTATTATGGTTGTTTTGAGTTGCATTTTGACAGAGATTTTTCCAAAATGATTTTATTAGGTTTTTTTTTTCTCCATTTAAAGGAGCATGGAATCTTTGGCCTTTCAGATATGGCCCAATCACAGAATTTTCTTGCAAGATTTGGTCGGGGGGGTGTTGCCACACTGCCTTCCTGTGAGGCTGAGAGAGTGTAAGTTATCCAAGGTCACCCTGAGGGTTTCCATGTTTAAATGGAGATTTGAACTCTGGTCTCCCAGAGTCCCAGTTTAAATCACTACACCATGCTGGGCTCTATGGTTATGCTCAAGTGACCCCTGGAGAGGAGCTTGTTGAAAACCTAGGGTTTTGATAGAATCATAGAGCTGGAAAAGACCTTAAGGGCCATGACAGCAAGACTTCTTCAAAGGACCTTTGCCATTGTATTCCTCCGAGGCTGAGAGAGTGTGGCTTGCTCAGGGTCCCCCCGTGGTTTGACAAGGTCAAACAGGGATTCGAACCTCGGTCTCCCAGAGTCCTAGTCTAACACTCTAACTGTTATACCACATTTTGCAAAAATGACTTTACAAAAATGGGTAGAAACATGTATAAAATTACTGTAAAAATATTATTAAACTATGTATAAGCTCAAAAATTATTTAAGACAGTTATTTAAAGATGCAAAGCATTTTAAAAAGCAGTTCTGCACACTGTGCAGTCTCATGAAAACAAACAGTTCCTGAGAGCCTGTTGGCCTAATTCTTTTCAGTGCTTCCCGGGTGTCAGCTACCGGCTTTCCCTGCCCAGCGAGGTTGGTGCCAAGCACACAAACAACAAGCCTTCTCTCCAGACTTCTGTGCTTGTGTAAGACATCAGCAACAGTGACAGTGAAATGAATAGCTGTGTTGGTTTCCCAGCAGAAGCCAGTGTGAGAGGCTCAAAGTCTCTGAAATCCAGTGAAAGTTGCCAGTTAAGAGAGAGGGCTTTTGGGGAATAATAGCAACAAGGGTGAAACAGCAGTAAAAAATAGGCCAAAGCAATTCTAGGCTGCGTCAGCAAGAGCCTAGGTGTCATGGGTGACACCTGGTTTGACCACAGTACATGTGGAAAGAGTGTAGCATGAGTCAGCAGTGTGATGTGGCAGCTAAAAAAGCCAAGGTGATTCTGGGCTGCAAAGCAAGGAGTATAGTGTCTAGGTCAGGAGAAGTGATAGTACTACTCTATTCTGCTTTGATCAGACCTCATCTGGAATACTGTGTGCCTGGTGTCTAGGCACCAGAGTTCAGGAAGGATATTGACAAGCTGGAATGTGTCCAAAGGAGGGCAACTAAAATAGTGAAGGGTCTGGAAACCATGAAGTCTTATGAGAAAAGGGCTTAGGGAGCTGAGTATGTTTAGCCTGGAGAAGAGAAGGTTAAGAGGCGACATGATTGACATGTTTAGATATTTGAAGGGATGTCATATGGAGGATGGAGCAAGCCTGTTTTCTGCTGCTCCAGAGACTAGGACAAGAAGCAGTGGATTCCAACTCCAGGAAAAGAGATTCCACTTAAACATTAGGATGAAATTCCTGATCATAAGAGCAGTTTGACAATGGAATGCGCTGCCTGGGAGTGTGGTGGAGTCTCCTTCTTTGAAAGTTTTTAAACAGAGGCTGGATGGCCATCTGCTGGGAATGCTTTGGTTGTGTCTTCCTGGGTGGCAGAATTGGGTTGGACCGGATGACCCTTGGGGTTTATTCCAGCTTTATAGCATCCAGATTGTGAGGTGTATTCTTACCACTATTCTGCTTTGGTCAGACCTCACCTGGAATCCTGTGTCCATTTCTGGGTACCAAAGTTCAGGAAGGATATTGACAAGTTTGATCATGTCCAGAGGAGGGACAACCAAGATGATCAAAGGTCTAGAAACCAAGTCTTATGAGGAATGACTTAGAAAGCTGGGGATGTTTGGCTTGGAGGAGAGAAGACTGAGAAGTGTCATGATAGCTATCTTTAAATATCTAAAGGGATGTCATGGAGAAGATGGAGCCAGCTTGTTTTGTGCTGCTCCAGAAACTTGAACAAGAACCAGTAGGTGCAAATTACAAGAAAAGAGATTCTACCTAGACGTTAGAAGGAAATTCTTTACTAAGTCCTGTTTGAGAGTTGAATTGACTGCCTTGGAGGTTGCTGGGTTGTCTTCCTTTGGAGGTCTTTATCAAACAGAGGTTGGATGGGCACTTTCAGGAGTACTTTAGTTATGTTTTTCTGACTGGCGGTTGGCTGGGCTAGATGGCCCTTGGAGCCCCTTCTGACTTCCTGGTTCTGTGCTCTGTGCACCCAGGGGCATCCCAAATCTCCACTGCTTCAGGATAGGCCCAAGTCCCAAACTGGAGCAATCTATCCAGCACAGCCTAAAATGTTTATTTCTCCTCCTCTTTCTCTAGCTTGCCCAGAAGTATGACCCCCAGAAGGAAGCCGAGTTGCGGATTTGGATAGAAAACATCACAGGACGGGAGATTGGCCCCGATTTCCAGAAGGGACTAAAAGATGGCGTCATACTTTGCGAGTGAGTTGGGCAGCTGAGGCTGGAGAGGGCATGAGCAGGATTTGAAGCCCACCCTTCTGTGGTCTGGACACCCCTCAGAAACATAAAGGAACATAAACATAAACTGAACCCGTTTGGGAGTACATCGGGGAGCTCTTTTAAAACATCCTGTAAAACCCAGAACTGTATTCACTATCCCATACACATCCATTCAAACATTTTTAAAAAAGGCCAAAATTCTTTTTTTTTTTTTAACACGTGGGAACCCTGATGAGAAAAATCTGGAATGTCAAGAATCTTTACACCTATTTGGGACTTATTTGGCACAAAATTCACACAGTTGTTTTGTGCAGCGTTTTCTGCACATTTCTATGCAGAAATATTATCTTATGTAGAGAAAATGCTGTTTCCTACATAAAAAGAATGCCGTGATTAGGGGTGTATTCTATGCAACATTTGCTTGTGTTTGATTTGCACTGCTGTTGATGTGTGCCTTCACGTCGTTTCCAATTCATGGACACTCTGACCACGCCGGCTCTGTTGATTTGCAGAGAAAACATTTTGTTTGTGTGTGTGTGCGCGCACGTGCAGGAAACAGCTTTTTCATGAAGGAAATAATATTTCATGGTAGAAGTATTATTTTCTGCACAGAGAATGCTGATTCCTGTGCAGAAAATGCTCTTTTCTTTGCAAAACAACCACATGTGAATTTTGCACAGAATGCATCCTCGTTTGCAAATAGCCTTTGAAAACAGTGTGATTTTCAAAGACTTTCTGATAGTCGGAAGAAATTGTTTAAATGACATGTTTCTTCTTTCAAGAAGAAACTTAATAAAGAATGGCATTCCTATTGTGATTATACTCAAACTGCACCTTTCATTTCTCTGCATCCCAGGCTGATGAACAAACTGCAACCTGGTTCAATAAAGAAGATCAACCGCTCTGCCCTCAATTGGCATCAGGTAACGGATTTGTGATTTATGCCAGTCTGCCACCTCAGTTTTCATTGTCTTTTTCAAAATTCTGGTCCTGTCCCATTTCTATATCTGGATGTTGTAGATTTCCTATTTGTTTTTCATTCCCCTTCCCAGAATGTGTTTTTTTAACTAATGAATCCATTTTTGCACATTCTGAAATGTTTGTGCGTATTTTCTCAATGATAGGCATGCTGAGTGTATTTTTTTTCTCCAAAATGTATATGTGGCTGTGTGTTTTGCTTCCTCTGTATTTGGGAACCTGTAGTCGTGAGATACCCTTGGGTTCCAGTTCCCATCAACTCCAGCCAGTCTGGTTGAGGGTGAGGGATGATGGGGCTCGAGAGGGCATGTTAACCTGGCCCAGTCTGATCTCAAGGGCACAGGAAGACGGCACAGGAAAACATACTTTTGGGACACAGAATGTCATGGAGAAGATGGAGGGACCTTGTTTTCTGCTTCTCCAAAGACTAGAACACAAACTAATGGATTCCAATTGCAAGAAAAGAGATTCCAACTAAATACCAGGGAGAACTTCTTGACTGTAGGTAGTATTTGACAGTGGACTAAATTACCTCAGAGTGGTGGTGTCTCCATCTTTGCAGATCTTTAAACTGAGGTTTGATGGCATCTTTTGGGAGTCTTTTATTTCTGTGTTTCTGCATGGCAGAGGGATGTTGGACTAGACGGCCCTTGTGGCCCCTTCAAACTAAGAATCTATAATTCTGTGACACTGAGCCCCAGAAGCTTCTGGCCTGCTGGTGGGTTTTTGGAGTCAGTCCTTTAAAATAATATTTTTGAGCTCTGGCCACCTATGTTACTCTTAATAAGTAAGAGAGCAGCAAGGCAGTCTGCATAACTTGTTTTCCTAGTTCTGCAGCAATGTGATTTGCTCTGTTGGGCAATGTTCCCTGAAGACACTGTTTGGCTTTGCTTTGCTTCTTAGATATCAGCCAGCATTAATCTCAAGGACTAGAAATTTGTTTTTCTTATTTTTATAAGAGAGCAGATATTGCTTATTGATCATAAGCTGAACATGAGCCAACCGTCTGATGCTGCAGCAAAGAAGGCTAATAGTATTTTGGCCTGCATTAATAAAGCATAGTCTTCAAGACAAGAAGAGTCCTAGTCCCCTTATGTTCTGCTCTAGTCAGGCCTCATCTGGAATCCTGTGTTCATTTTTGGGTTCCTCATTTTAAGAAGGATAGAGAAAAGTTGGAGCGGGTTCAGAGAAAGGCAACAAGAATGATAAGAGGGACGGAGAACAAAAGATATGAGAAACAGTTGAAGGAGTTGGACCTGTTCAGCTGGTGAGGGGCAGATGGAAAGGTGGCAGAATTGCCCTCTTGAAATATCTCAAGGGGTGTCCTAGCAAGGAGGGGCGAATCCATTCCCTGCTGCCCCAGAAGGGAGGACCAGGGCTAAGGGTTTCAAGCTCCAAGAGGGTGGATTTTGACTGAGCATTAGGAGGAGGCTCTTGAGAGTAAGAGCAGCTGAGGAGTGGAACTGAGGTGCGGATCTGGATAGAAAACACAGCAGTGCGGGAAATTGGCCCTGGTTTCCAGAAGGGACTAAAGATGGCATCATACTTTGCTCCTGAATAGGGTAGTGGAATCTCTTTCTCTGGCCATCTTTAACAAGAGGCTGGGCAGCTGCCTGCTGGGAATGCTGGAGCTGGAGAGCCTGCCTTGAGGGGAGCACTGGACTCGATGGCCCACGAGGCCTCTTCCAGCTCTAAGATTCCAAGCGAGAGTTGCAGTCTGAAAAACAGCTCAAAGCCACATATGTCCTGCCACTGTCACTGAACGCTGGAAGGGGTCACACAGGCTGTCCAGTCCAGCCCATTCCTGCTCAGTGCGGGATTGGCTCTGCAGGACGCATGGCGGAATTGTAGTGTTCTTGGGTAGTGAGGCCTGGTCATTTTTGTAAACAAACCCGGTTTCTGCTATGATTGACACCCTAACATAGAATGTGAGAGGAATCTCTTTTTTGGACAGTGACTCCAACAACTTCCTAGCCAGTATGGCTGGTGAATTCTGGGAGCCATAGTCCCCAAAAGAGGAAATCTTCTGAGCAATGCTTCAGGCTAGCATTGCAAGTTGTGATGTGATGTCTTTGTTCCTTTAAAAGCTTGAGAACCTCTCCAACTTCATCAAGGCCATGATTAGCTATGGGTTGAAGCCTGTCGACTTGTTTGAGGCCAACGATTTGTACGAGAACGGAAACATGACCCAAGTCCAAGTGTCACTTCTGGCCCTCGCCGGCATGGTGAGTAGGGGTGATGGGCTGAATATTCTCCCCCAGCCCCGCATATCATGGCCAAGATCCCAGTCTCTTAGCCTCAGTTCTTTGCATGGGTGGAACAGTGGAAAGTACCAGAGTGAAAAGAGAGTGAACATTTCGGTAGGTGCAGCTTATCACACAACCAAGAACCAAGCCATCTCGCCTTCAACCTCCCTCTTCTACCCAACTACTTAAAGGAATGGCAGCCATCTCCAGCTTTCACTTTGGCAACCCTAGTGTGGAGACATGACTGGCTAACCTAATAAGGCTGTGGTTGGGATTTTATTAAGATATACAGGCATCCACTGCTTGTCTGATGGGTTAGAGACCAGAGCATTGTCAGAAAGTAAAATTGGTTGAAAAGCCGAACCCAGTCTTTTGTCACATCCTCTTCTCTTGCCTTCTTCCTGGAGGGAACATGAGGGAATTAGGGAGGCTTGTGTTCCCTCCAGGAAAAAGGCAAGAGGAGGAGATCTGACAAAAAGAGTGGACCCCTCATTGAAAGAATGGTACATGTTTATAATTTGCAACAGTTGAAAGAGCAGAATGTTGAAAAATGAGTTGTCAAAAAGCAAGGGATAACTGTATATGTAACATTGAATTCCGTGAGGGTGAACTTGCATGTTCATAGTATCTACAAAGTTAACTAGTGTTTATGTCCTGCTTTGTGGCTGGAAAGATTCCAGGCAGATTATGTATGGGATTATATATGTATCCTGTTTGGCAGGATAAGCTGGTGCCCTCAAATTTATAGTCAAAGAAGAAGCGATACAGAGGGAAAAAGAGATGGAGTGGGAAAAGGAGAGTGCTGCGCTTGGGACTGGTGTGCTGAGATTCTGCACATTCCTCACACGGTCCCACCCCTTTGGCAAGCTATGGCGTGTGGCTCTTTTGTCAGGTTGTATGAGGAGGCTGTATGGAGCATTTCCTTTTGAAACCAGCTTTTGTTTGGTCTAGAGGTAGCTGAGACCCAGGTCTGTGCTGTCACTTGGGCTTTTCTATACCCTTCCAACTTTTTAGGTTTCAATTCTTACCTTGCCCTTTGGGGGAGACATGGAGCATCAGCAACACACGCGCTGACGAACCGCTTCCAGCAACTCAGTCCAGGGCTTTGGAGTTAGCCACTGCAAAGGCTCTTTCCAACAGAGGGTTCACTTCTCTGGGCAGCAGTGTTTGAAACAGGTCCATTCCAGAGTTTCATAAGCAGGAGGAGCATTGAAATATGCCCAGCCTGGGTGGTCATGCTTTTGTTGGATCTGTTCTTTAAAGAGAAAATACACATTTGATAAGAGTTAGGAGCTTAGGACCCCCACAAAAGCAGAAAAACTGCAAATATCAAAATGTGTGTGTGTAAAATTGTGGAAAGGGGGCTGAGGCGTAGTGGGGAGAGTGAGCACCGAGGGTCCAAACGAGGTCAGAGAAGGGAGAGGGAAAGGGAGTAGTCAGCATGGTGACCCTGTACTTCCTCTCTCACCCATCTCCTTCCTTGGGTGTGTGGGGGGAGTGCTGGGAGATAATTTTTGGTGCTGAGAAATTGGGCCGCGAGTCCTTAGCTGGCAGAGGAGGGCTGGAGGATGGTTTTTAAGGGTTTGCGTGGCCTGATTGGAGCCACCGAAAGGAAGGCTCCCCCAGAAAGAAGCACTGGGAATGGGGGCAGAGGTTGGAGAAAGTTGTAAATAAACATATATATGGAAGTTAAAGCCACGAATGTGGAGGGTTGGCCATGAATGGCATTTGTATCTTGAGTTTTGGTGTTTTATCCCTAAAAAGTGTTTTTGTTAAGATGTTGGGATGTTGCTTGGAGGGGGAGAACAGGACCCAAAGAGTACAAACCAAAATGTTGTTCCCGGAGACTAGAGACTTGCTGGGGGCCTCAAAGTTATCGAGAACCTATGACAGCTGCATGGTTCAAGATTATGTACCCACGGGCCACTTTCTGTACTTACGCGCCACATTCTTTCTCTCTGCAGGCCAAGACGAAGGGGATCGACAGCGGGGTGGACATCGGGGTGAAGTATTCAGAGAAACAGGAGAGGTGTTTTGACGGTGCAAAGCTGAAGGCCGGCCAGTGCGTCATCGGTCTACAGGTGTGCCCCGTGACCCAATGGGAAAGTCTCCCAGTTTCTGCCGATGGTTTGGCTGGGTGGAGGAAATATTACGTCCAGGCTCGTGCTGCACTCAGAACCTGAGCGGTGACTCGGGCGGTGTCCAGCCTGAGCCGTGCTTCTGCCAGGATCTCCCTAGACGGGTCCGGAGACTCAAACAGTTCCCTCTTTGCTTCAGTCCCTTCCGTCAGCCACATGGGGACTTTTCTTTATTGCAGGGGTGGGCAACTGTGGGGTTAGCAGACAGTATTGACCCTTATGGGAAGGGCTTCTCAAGCTGCCTAGGTGAGGAACTAGCCGTTCCCTCCTGCCGCGTGCCAGGTTGCCAGATCTCAAGGCCTGGAGATCCTGAAGGCAAAGGGGAGGAATCTCAAGGTAGAAGTGCTATACGTATGCATCCCTCATTTGTTAGGCTTCCGTGAGTGCCAAGCACTGTGCAGCTGGGGTTGATGCTTGGTTACATCAATAGGAGTCTGGTGTCTAGATCAAGGGAGGCAATGGTACCACTCTATTCTGCTCTCGTCAAAGCTCCTCTGGAATCCTGCGTCCAGTGCTGGGCCCTTCGTTTCAAGAAGGATATGGACAAGCTGGAGCCTGTCCAGAGGAGGGCGACCAAAATGGTGGAGGGTCTGGAAGCCACGAAGCCCTATGAGGAGCGGCTGAGGGAGCCGGGGATGCTCAGTCTGCAGAAGAGAAGGTTGAGAGGGGACGTGATAGCCAGGTTTAAATATCTGAAGGGATGTCATGTTGAGGCGGGAGCGGGCTTGTTTTCTGCTGCTCCAGAGACTAGGACACGGAGCAATGGATTAACATTACAGGAAAAGAGATTCTGCTTAAACCTCAGGAGGAACTTCCTGACAGCCAGAGCTTTCCGGCAGTAGAATCTGCTGCCTCCGCGGAGCGTGGTGGAGTCTCCTTCTTTGGAGGTTTTGAAACAGAGGCTGGATGGCCGTCGGTCGGGAGTGCTTTGATGTGAGATCCCGCATGGCAGCATGGGGCCGGACTGGATGGCCCCCGGGGTCTCTTCCAGCTCTAGGATTCTGTGATTGTATGCTCAGCGTATCCTGCTCAGGGGCGTCTTGCGGGACCGTCCTCCGTAGGCTCACAGTGGGAGCGTCGCTGGGGCCTGGCCCCTGTGGCGTCGCCCATTGCCCTGCGCCTCAGGTTTGGGCCAGAAAGTTCGAGGCCCGGTGTCGTCCCGATGCAGCCCAGCGACTACGGCCGTTGCCCTCTTTCTGGTCGACCCGCCGGGGGCTAGCAGCCAACAGCTCAAAGATTCACCCTGGTCCACGGACCAGGACTTTTGAGTAGCACTGCCTGGGGGACCTTGGAGGGCTGCGACGACACGCAGCCCCAGATTTTGTTTAGTTTTGTTTGAAAATTCGCTTGCCTCAGGAGTCTCCCTCCTCCCAAACACCCTCTAGAGAGGACTGGGGGCCAGTCTCACCCCGTTTCGGGGGCCATTTTAGGCCCAAGAGAGGCCTTCTTCCCAAGAGGAAGCGACGTGGAATTCCGTTTCTGGACCATTTCTGGAAAAAATGGCCTCTCCTGGCTATCAAATCCAACTTCTGAGTCACTTACGGTTAAAGAGGAGGCGTTTCCTGGGTGTATAATTCAGCTTCCTTGCTCACTTCCTATTGGGAAAAAAGGCCTCGCCTCGGTGTAAATTTTGGCTTCTGAGGCACTTCTGGTGCCTCAGAAGTGTCTCCTATGCACAAAAAAAAAAAAAAAAAAAAAGTTTAAAAATTAAAACATCCTATTGATAATTACCTCCAACACAACATATAATTAATATACAAAGAGCATTTGAAAAAGAGTAGTTGGGTAAAAATACATTATTATATTCCAAAGGGTTTTAAGAAAATATGTACTAAAATGTTAAGGTTACTTAATAGAATATCCAGTACATAAGGGCCTGGATCGAAGGTTATTAAAAGACAACTGTTGACGTACGTAAACAACCGGTAACATTTCTGTTAATACTAAGATTTTAAGTAGACGTGTAGGAGGATAAGAAAATACAGTACACTTTCATGTATGTAGATTAAAAATATGATGGAGAAACGGTTTTTAAATATTTGTTTTGCATTAAAATAATATACAAAAACGATAAAAAAATTAAAACTTCCTATTAAAACATGGCTGATGTCCAAGAGTATAAAAGTGCGTAAAACATGCCAATATGAAGAAAATGTAGGACTCCCTGCATTAAAAGGCCCTTCTGCACAACCAGTTAATAACCAAAAATGCCTCATTCAAAGACTTTTGAAATGTCAAGTTGTTAAGAACCTTGGATTGTTTTTATTAGGAATTTGGCGAGAAGATATTAATATCGATCACAGCAGCAGTAATGACCTCAGTCCATGTTATCGGCAGCAAGACTTAACTCTGCAAAATATTGGAAGAAAATGGAAATCTCAGCAATGTAGACCGATAACAATGGTAGAGATAGTGTTGTAGCGAGTTGTCAGCTGAACTAAAGCGAAATTCTGATGAAGCGTTTGCTTCAGAATGGAGATTTTTAATGTATTATTTAAGGAAAAATGAGGGTGAATTGATGACTGTAGGTTTTTGAACTTCCATATTATTGTTCCTTCTACTCTTTAATTCCGTTGTTAGCAGGAGAAAGGTATTACAAAAATTAAATAAGATTGGTTGTTGCTATTTCAATACTTTTAATATAGACATGGTATGTTTAAATAGAGGTAATAGACCTACTGAGGATTAATCAACAGTTTTTGGAATTAAATCATAATATCTTGTAGTGACTAACAACATCGATAATTAATCTAACACAGAAAACTAAGAAATCTAGAATTTAAAATAATCAATGAGTATAATTATAATCAGCCACAAATTTAACAGTAATTTTAAATAACGGCTTTAAGTATAGTTATAGTAGCAGGAACTGTTTCCACAAGGGCAGGAACCCATTCTTAATTGGTTGTAATCTTTTCTTTCGATTAGCTAGGTTAATTAATTTTGTTAGTTTAGTTTAGATGTGGTTTGTTTTTTGTTCAACACATGTGAAGTTTTGAGTGATTTTGTGTAATTTTTGGTTTCATTATGTTTCTTTTGTTTCTGTGGCTGTACTGTTTTGATTTTGTGTGTGTGTGTGTGTGTTTTAAATTTTAATTAAGAAATTAAAATTAATTTTAATTAATTTAAAAAAATTAAAAAACAAACAAACAAAAATGTCTGTTATCTGCTAGCATTAGAAGAGCAGACGAGAGGGACCAGCCCAGCCTCCTCATGATAGAAGTTCAGACATTGCAAAAAAACAAACAAACACACAAAAGACAAAAACTGTGGGTGGAATTTTCTTTAGGACCCATGCACACATAAACCATATCATGCGTGCGGCCAAAAAGTCACTGTTTTGCAACAGAAATATTCTGCTGATAGTGGCAGAATTGGAGTTGTGCAGACAGCATCTTCTTCTGTGCCTTGTCTTTGCAAGTTGGGCATTGTGGTTGTGCATCCCAAAATCCTAGCATTGGAAGAGACCCCTTGGGGCTATCCAGACCAACCCCATTGTGTAGGAAGACACAGTCAAACCACTCCATCTAATTTCTGATACAAAACTCCAAAGAAAGAGACTTCACCATACTCCCAGGCAGCAGTATATTCCATTGTCAAAGTGCTCTTACCATCAGGAGGTTTTTCCTAATGTTTAGGTAGACTCTTTTCCTTTGAAGCCATTGCTCTGTAACTTTGTCTCTGGAGCAGCAGAAAACAAACTTGCTCCATCCTCCGTATGACATCCCTTCAAGTATTTAAACATGGCTGTCATGTCCCCTCTTAACCTTCTCTTCTCCAAGCTAAACATCGCCAGCTCCCAAAGCTGCTCCTTGTGGGGCTTTATGGTTTCCAGACCTTCTATGCTGGGCGTTGCAATTGCACATCCTCTACTTTGCATTGTGGTTGTGTATCCTATACTTTTTGCATTGTATGTTTTACAATGCACAATGGTACCTGGTCATCAACAGGTGTTGTGTAGCATTGCTATTCTGCAAGGGAGTTGTGTAATGGAGTATCTCTGTGTGTAGATATTTATGCTGTGTTGAGAGAGTGTTGGACTGCAGCCATAGTACTTATTTGCAGGAGTAAATGGCAACTTCTTTGTTTCAGATGGGCACCAACAAGTGTGCCAGCCAGTCGGGCATGACAGCCTACGGGACCAGGAGACACCTCTATGACCCGAAAAACCAGATCCTACCTCCAATGGACCACTCCACAATCAGCCTACAGATGGGCACCAACAAGTGTGCCAGCCAGGTAAGGGAGCTGGTCTTTCAAACTGGATTGTGTGGCATAGCTGGGGGTACTTCTTTCTTTCTTTGATTGATTGGTACCCTGCTTTTCTCCCAAATGGGACTCAAGGTAGGGAATCATCTTCCCCAGGGTGCATACCTCTGGCCCTACAGGTGCTTTTGGCCTGCAGTTTACACCATGCCCTGCTGGTAGAGCCAATGGTAAAGAATGCTGGGAGCTGCAGCCTCAAAATATCTGAAAGGTCACTGTTGTCCATCCCAGCAATCCTGAGTACCCGCTACCCACAGCAGATACAGAACTATGGTGGGTCACCTCCCTCATACCTTTCGGCTGTGGTGGTGCTGGTGGTAGTGGTTATCATCATCATCATCATCATTATCATCATCATCATTATCATTATCATCATCTCAAAATTACCATATTTTGCTGGTGTATAAGACACGCTTTTTTCCTTAGAAAATACCCTTTGAAAATGGGCTGCGTCTTACACACCAGCAAATATGGTAACACTAAAAACATAAGGAATGAACCGGGAGCCAAAGTTCTCCAAACAAACAGGAAGGGAAGAAGTAGTGGAATCCAGGTGAAGCACTCCTTACCTTCTTCTCCTCTCCTGTACATTTAACTCTCCTAGGGCCCAAGAAAAACTGGTGCAGCACTTTTCATTCTGCTCTCCTCCTGGTGCAACACTTTCTTCATTCTCCTCACCGGGGAACTAAAAAAAAACTTTTCCTGAAAAATACCCCTTGAAAGTGGGGTGCCTCTTATATGCTGGTGCATCTAATACGCTGGCAAATACAGGTATCTTAGGCATTTTAGAGGCATTTTGAGTGGGATTTTCACTTTTGTGATAGAAGAATAGAATCTTAGAGCTGGAAGAGACCCCAAGGGCCATCCAGTCCAACCCCATTCTGCCATGTACAAATACACAATCAAAGCACTCCTGTTGACAGATGGGCATCCAACCTCTGTTTAAAAACCTCCAAAGAAGGAGATTCCACCACGCTGCCAGGCAGCAGTGGATCCCACTGTTGAACTGCTTTTATTGTGCAGAAGTTCTTCCTAAGGTTTAGATGGAATCTCTTTTCCTGAAGTTTGAAGTCATTGCTCCATGTCCTAGTCTCTGGAGCAGCAGAAAACAGGCTTGCTCCATCTTCCATATGGCATCGTTTCTAATATTTAAACCTAGCTATCATGCTGCCTCTTAATTTCCTCATCTCCAAGCTAAACATACCAAATTTCCTGAGCCGCTCTACTTTGGGCATAGTTTCCAGGTCAGGTGTATAGTTTTAGGACCATGTCTAATGGTTTAAGCTTCAGGAGGGTAGAATTCAATTGAGCCTGAAAAGGAACATATTGAGAGTGAGAGGGATGCAGCAGTGGAACCAACTCTCCTGAGAAATGGTGGAATCTCTTTCTCTGGTCATCTTCCAAAACTGGTATGATGTACAGGATAGCTTCATGTTCAAGGAATTGGGCTTAGAGTTTTCAAGAGCTTTATTTGGGAACATCGAAGAAAACAGCTGCACACCTTGGCAACTGCCAGGACTAAAGAAGCATTGGATATGCAGCACCTTACAAGCTATAACATTTCAAATTAGTACATGCTAGCATTCTATTGGATAGCTAATCATAATACCTGCTTTCCCAGGTGCTTCTGTCTCCTTCCCAAATTCCCATACAGCTTGCCAACAGTTTGATGTTGCCGTCAGGGCAACAGCTGTTGCCCTGTTGCTGCCTGGTCCTGTCCTTGCCTGCATTGTTCTTTACAGTAACATGTCCTCATTCCCAGCACTTTCCCAGCTGATCCCATCATCCCTCGCAGCACAGCAAAGCCCATTTAAACCCATTAAAACATCAAAGCAAGGGAGCTACCTAAAAGCATGGCAGGGAGGGCCAGGAACCGCCTGACATTCTACCGCCTCAAACTTGTCTCCCAACCCAGCCAGGTTGCAGATGCGGGTTGGTCTGGATGACCTCAAGCATTGGTGACTGTTTCGACATCTGCTCGTTTTTCTTTCTTTGGGAGAAAAAAAACCAGGGCTGTCATGGATGACTGGGCTGGCCTGATGAACGCATGTTTAAGCATTTGTCATTAAACTCCCCAAAAACCTCTCTGTAGTGGGAATATTGTACAAATTATGCTTTTGTGTTTGCCCCTTCCTTCCATTTCTGTGACACAATTAATGTCTTGGTGGGACAGAAGCACGATGTAGTTTCTTCCTGTCCCCGCCTCCCAAAGTCAGCTGGGGCTTCTCCAGTGTCCACTCTAGTAATTCCCCCTATGAGTTCTGTGGCTGGAGCAGTCACACACCTCCCACGGTTCTGGTCCAAGTAGTTGGAGTGGCAGTCTGCCCGTGAGTGCTCTTGGCATGCTACCAGAGGGAGACACACAGTCCCAGCCTTGTACTGGACGTGGGGTTGTGGAAGTGTAACCAGTCCAGTCATGGTATGATTGGGTAATTGATGTGGGTGCCAGCACAAATTTTATCGCCTCCCAGTGGTTCTCCCACTCCCAGACCCCCTTTCATCTCCGTCCCATCCATCTGGACAAAATTAACAGGAGTGACCGCTCATAGAACAGTAGAGACCACAAAGGGCATCCAGTCCAACCCCATTCTGCAATGCAGGAGTACCAGGAAAGCAATCCCAACAGATGGCCATCCAGCCTCTGCTGAAAAACCTCCAAAGAAAGAGGAGACTCCGCCACACTCTGAGGCAGCCTATAATAGTCTAATGGTCAGGAAGTTGTTCTTAGGGTTTAGATGGAATCTCTTTTCCTGACGTTTGAAGTCATTGCTCCATGTCTTAGTCTCCGGAGCAGCAGAAAACAGGCTTTTTCCATCCTCCATATGACATCCCTTCAAACATTTAAACCCAGCTATCATGTTGCTTCTTAACCTTCCCTTCTCTAGGCTAAACGTACCCATTTCCTTAAGCTGTGCCTCACCGGGCTTCACGGTTTCCCAGCCTTCTACCATTTTGGTCACCCTCATCTGGACACATTCCAGTTTGTCAATATCCTTCACGAACTGTGGTGTCCAGAACTGGACACAGGATTCCAGGTGGAGTTCGACCAAAGCAGAATAGAACGGTCTTCTGGTTGCAGCCCTGTTACCAAAGCAGTAATCGGGTTCATTAACCAACCAGTACAGGCTGAATCTAGAACAGCCATTACATCTGTACTGTCCCCTTGAGAGTCTTAACTTGGCAGGCACAAAGCATGGTGTAGCGCTCCCACTCACCATGGCTTCAGTGTGCCTCCCCGCTGCTGGCTGCCCATCGATGCTCCAAGCAGGCAGTCTGTGTTTCTCAGAGGCTTCTCTCACTGTCTGCCATGGCGCTGGCACTCTTCTCCTCTGCTGGGTTATTGTGCTGCTCCACCAGCATCATTTTCCAGATTCTTTGGTTTACAGGCCTCCTTCTCATTCTAGGGTTCTGGGATTCTGTTTTTAAACCCAACTTTGGAACTTTGTTTCTGGGTCCTCCACCTTGGTTAATTAACCTGTGCTTTCTCCTTCCTCCTCTCCCCCTTCCCCCAGGTGGGCATGACCGCACCAGGCACCCGGCGGCACATCTACGACTCCAAACTGGGCACAGACAAATGTGATGACAGCTCCATGTCACTCCAGATGGGGTACAACCAGGGGGCCAACCAAAGTGGGCAGGTCTTTGGCTTGGGCCGCCAGATCTACGACCCCAAATATTGTCCCAAGGGGCAGCCAGGTGAGGCAGCCAACGCAGCCCAGAATGAGGATGGGAACTCGGCCAACTATTATTACTACCAGGAAGAAGCAGATCAATGAACTTGGGGAGGAAAATAATTCATTTTCTCCCCTTGCATCAGCTGTACCCACGTTGCCAATTATACTGCAATATATATCTTTGCAAGTTTTTAAAGGGAAAAAAAACATTTTCCCTAAACCTATGATATCTTCAAAGAAAGGTCTTTGATTCTTATTTTATTTTAGAAAGTGAATTGGGTTGATCCTAAAGGTGAGATGGGCCAGGGCCAAGATGTGTGTAGGCCTCGTCTGATCTAGATTTTCCAAGAAATAAACCTGGGGTGAGCCAGGGTGTGGATTGATTCCACATGCCAAAAAAGAAAAATGATCAAAACTTTATTCCGAAGCCAGGACAAATGGGTCCATTCTGCACATCTGTTTGTGTTTGGAGCAGAAGGGAAGGAATAATTGTGGGCTATTTTCTGCCCTTGGGGCCCCTACAGGGACTCCAAGAAAACATAGAATCTGAGAGTTGGAAGGAACCACAAAAGTTCCTAAACCCTAAACGAGCCAAAACACTGGTGGACTCCACACTAAAGCATCTCTAATAGCTGGCCACTCTGCCTCTGTTTAAAAACCTCCAACAAAGGAGTCCACCAGCTTGGGAGTTACAACTTACGAGCATCACAGGTCCCTGTAATTTGTTATTTTCCTTTTGGGTCATGAGAGTGGAACTAAGTATGTTTCAGTAGCAATCTAAGAGGATAGCTCAAAGGCACTTAACAGGTAACAGGTAATGCTTCTAGCTACTTTCAAAAATCAAAAGGGAATTTTTCAAATTTTTAATCCACTTTCTCTAGAAAGTAACTTTAAAAAAAGGATGCAGCAACTGAGTTCATTGGAAGGGATCCCAAGGGCCATCTAGTCCAACCCCTGCCATGTAAGAACCCGCAACTAAAGCACTCCTGTAAAATGCCCGTTCAGCCTCTATTTAAAGACCCCCACAGAAGGGAGAGTCCATTCCCCTTCTAGGTGGTCCATTGCACTGTTGAACAGATTTCACAGTAAAAAAGTAAATGACCAAAAGTCCACTTTTGTTTTGCAAAAACAAGGTGTGTGTGTGTGTGTGTGTGTGTACACACACAGAGAACTCACACACACAGGGTACAGTTCTCCACACAGTCATGGAATCCCACTGCTACTTTGGGCATGTCACGTATTCTCAGCCCCAGAAAAACCTTGTGATAGGTTCATCTTAGTGTTGCCATAAGTGGGAAATGACTTAATGGCACACAGCAACAGAGATTTCAGAGGAGCAACTTGCAGGCTGTATGTGGCACCAGGGCTTCATTTTGCCCAAGAAGCTTTTGCAAGTTGTTTTGGTTTTGCCTTAGAATGGGGAGCAACAAGGGGTCGCTCCCCAAAAGCCCTCCCTTCTTTCTAACTTGGACCACTGGGAATTTGGTAATGCCTCTGACCTGAACTTGACTTAGTTCCCAGTATTGGAGGGGAACCAGTTAAGGGATCAGTGGTTGAATTCTGTGGCTGGTTGTTTGTTTGTTTGTTTGTTTTGTTTTTTTTAATTTTCACCACTCTAGGATACCCAAAATTGCCTCTAGGGGTGTGTGGAGGGTATTTTCACCACATTTGGAAGCTCTTGGGGCCCTGAATAAAAAAATAATTGCATTTTTTAAAAAGTACTTTTGTTCCAAAATGCTCTCCATGGTGGGGTATTTCCATCATGTTTTGAGGCTCCTTAGACAATTTATGCCCAGAAGAGGCCTTTTTCAAAGCAGGAGGTGACTTCTGTTCACTTCCTGTTGTTAAAAAGAAGTCTTTCCTAAGCCTATAGGAAAGAGGGGGCCCCACAAAATGGTGACAATGCCCCCTATGTCCCCTAGAAGGCATTTGGGGGGCAATGTATATTTTGTGGGAGCAGATGTGGAGGGGTGTGCAGTCCTCCAAGGTCTCTTGAGGGCTAATGTGCCCCTCCGGACTAGACAGGCTCTTCCAGCTCCATGGTTCTGTGAAATTCCTGTCCCCAATAACTCTGAAATTTAGCTGTGCTCCCGCCTTCCCTTACTGGGAAGAGACCCGTTGTTTCCTTGCAGACTAGGTGCTTGGATGCAAGAAGTCCCGGCTTCAAATTAATCCTGTAGCAGCTGATGGTAAAAGACCTTTCTCCATCAGAGGCAGGGAAAGCTCCTGCCGGCCAGAGCAAATAGCTCCAACTAAGCCAGACAAAGTGGTCTGACCTGTTGTAAGTTAACCTCCCGCCTTCCACTCTGCCTTGTGAAGCTCTTTTAAGAGGTCTCTCCCATCTCCAAGCCCATTTGGACCACTATGAGGTCAAGAAGCTTTCCAAAAGGGATCCTGAGTGAAGCCAAAATGTAAATTTTACACCCAGTGCCAATTTTGATACCAGGTTGGAGAATGAATGCAGCTCTCTGGGAGATGAAATATGTTCCCCTGAGGTGCCCCAGTTTGCTGGGTTTGCTGTCCCACGACATTATTGTTTGGGAAAATGGTCTCCCAGCTTTTGTATAGTTCCCCCCCTCCGCCCTATTATTAGTTGAAATGCCTCTTCCGTGGCTTCCTCACAGAAGGAACTTTAAAATACAGTAATATGTTTTGATTCCACCTTTTTGTACCTCCCACTGAAAGAATATCTACCCCCAAATTAAATCTGGCCCTTCGGGGACTGAAAGTGTCTCTCCCCAAAGTTCTACACAGATTCTGTCTGTGCCCCTGCGGAACTGAGAAACATGTGCATAGCCTAGATTTACAAGGTAAATTGTTGCAACAGTTGCATGAATTGGGATTATTTTCAGAAGGGAGCTGGTTCATACAGAGCAAGGAATATTGCAATGATGACACAGAGGTGTGCTAAAAAGGAGGTGTACAAAGTTTCTGGGTCCAAGGAGGTGAGAAGCAACTAAAAGGATGTAGAAGCTCCACCGCTTACCTTAACGCACTAGTTTGCTGGACCGTACCTGTTTATTCTTCTGATATGTATACTTAATGAGGACTAGAAGCTTAGATTTGTATTTCTTTTATATAAAAAAAAGCTAACTGCCAGGAATCTGTATCAGATTTCGTATGAAAGATCTGTGTTGAATTGTAAATTGGGGTGGGCAAAGTGCAGCCTTGGGGAGGTAAATTAAAAAAAAAATCCTCGTAAATATCCCACAATGCTCTCTAGGGGGCATGGAGGGCATTTACACCACATTTCAGGGCTCCAAACCAAAATTTTTGAGTCAAAACAAAATTTTTGCCCCCAAATTCCCTCTAGAGGATGTAGAGGGTATTTCCATGGCATATGGGGTGCCTACTGGAGCAATTTAGACCTTTTTTAACACAGGAAGTAACTTCTGCTCACTTTCTCTAGGCCGTTTGAGGGGGACTATCTGAACCATTTTGGTTCAGATAGTCCTCCTCAAATGGTGAAAATGCCCCCTGTTCCCTACAGGGCATTCTGGCGCTGCAAAAAAAAAAGTTTTATTTTTATGGGAGAGAGTGTGGCGGGGATATGGCCCTCCAAGGTCATCGGGGAGACTCCTGTGGCCCCCGTCCTTCAGCAGTTGCCCACCCTCGTTGTAGATGGTTCTCAAGCCCCGTAGTACTTTGCTTACAAAAGCGTTCTGTGACTTGGAAAAGGGTGACTCTAGATTAAAAGTGGTGTCCCATGGCTGATGTGATGTCCAGCCATGGGACGCCGTGGAATGCAGAAGTTACATATTTCATGGAGGTGGTTGTCTTAATTTGATGAGGTCTAGGAACTTGAAAGGCTTTCAAGGTAGACTTCCCTGTTTCTCCACTGCTGCCTTCTCTACTTAGTGCCTGTTTTCCCCCTGCTGCTACGCAACTTCTCAAGGGACCAAGAAATCCTACCTTCTCATGCCAAAGCAAAACTCTTTTAAGAGTCTGGAAGCATTTATATAATACTAAAGTCGAGGAACATACTGATCTATTTTTTCTAGATAGCTGTGGACCAATATTTTTACAAATGGGTGCCAGTTTTCTGTTTTATTACTATTTTGTAGTGGCCTTAATCTTTTTATACTGGAGGAGGTTTATGTCCATGGCAGCCTTCTGCAACACAGTGTTCCCCAGGCATTACCGGAGTCCAACTCCCACTGACCCCAACCAAGAAGGTCATAGGCTGGGGATGATGGGAGTTGCATCTGGAAGGTGCAGTACAATCTCTTTCTCTCAATACGAAGACAGGCTTTTTCTGGTTCTGGAAGGGAGAGGTGCCTTTAATGCTCAAAAATTACTGGTTTTGGACTATAGTTCCCAGTCACAGAATCATAGATTCTGTGATTCTCCCCCAACCAGTATGGTGAGTGAAGATGCGAGGTGGGTTCTCGTCAGGGATATGATGGCATTGCAACACTTTTGGTTGTGTTGACTGCAACACACTAGCAAGGGAGCTGGTCTTCTGGAACCAGACTTCATCATGGAGCCTGTCAGTTACGAAAAGTCGTGCCTTCACCTTTTTTTCCTGCTCTCAATGTGGCTTCCCTTTTTATTAGAGTTCTCCCATTTTAATAAGGCAGCTTAAAAAACTGGACAGTCCTCGCTGTTAGTGGGTGGAGGCACATGGCTGGCTAAGCTGGGTTCGCTGGGAGGGGGAGCCGGGTGGGAGAGGAGGCTGTGAATGGTTTTGAGACACAATGTGAACCTGTAATATTTGAATATAAGCAATAAATAAATAAAGACATGCTTCAAAAGCAGAATAGGATTTCTGGCTGTGTCTGTGTGGCTTTTTTTTGGGTAGAAAAGTGAACAGTGATGGTCTGAAAACAAGCTTTGCAGCCCTGAGGTATGGGATTTGTGGGGAGGGGGCAGGGGGGCGAATGGAGTTGTCACACGGGGTGAATCCCAACCCCCTTGTGCTGGATTCTGCTCGTGCAAGTCCAGCACCAGATCTGGCCCTCTGGGTGATCCAGATAGACTTGGTTGATTGATGCAAAGCCTTGGAAATTAAAGAGTATTTTGTGTTGTATTTTCCTTTAAATATTTCGTTGCAGTTTCCCACCCAGAGGAGACATGAGTTGTGGTCCTCCAGGTGTTGAACAGCTGTCTCCTTCAGGGCTTAGCTACAGCCCAGTACGGCATTTGACTTAACACAAGACGTGGAGATCATGCCCTACGAGGAGTGGCTTAGGAAAGTTAAGAGGTGGCATGATAGCCCTGTTTAAATATTTGAAAGAATGTTATGTGGAAGATTTCCTATAGTTTGAATCCACTGCTCCGCGTCCTAGTCTCCTGAACAGAAAAAAAAAACAAGCTTGTTTTTTTCTGTTCAGGAGACTAGGACGCGGAGCAGTGGGTTCAAACTATAGGAAAGAGATTCCACCTGTACCTTGGGGAGAACTTCCTGATGGTAAGAGCGGTTGGACAGGGGAGTGCTGCCGCCTGGCAGTGCGGTGAAGTCTCCTTTGGAGGTTTTTCAGTAGATGGCCATCTGTTGGGAATGCTCCGAGGGTGTCTTCTTGCCCGGTTGGACCAGATGGCCCTTGTGGCCCCATCCAGCTCGAAGATGACACGAAAAGAGAACGGCAACGTTTTATTACTGGTGCTGTTGGCACTGTGCTTGTTAAAAAGCCGGGGATAAGGCGACGTGGCAGATTCAAATTACAAGCCATATCATGAGTAGCACAACCCAAAGCCGATACGCCAAGAACGAACTCTGGCTTCCAAATCAGGTTCAAGTCCATTTAACAAACCATGGTTCGTTAATGGAGTGGGATTTGCACAATTATGACAAGGCAGATCTCAGCAAACGACATTAGGGTTTGTTGTATACAGAATCATAGAATCGGAAGACTCCATAAGGGCCATCGAGTCCAACCCAATTCTGTCATGCAGGAACACGGTCAAAGCATTCCAGACAGATGGCCATACGACCTCTGTTTAAAAACCTCCACAGAAGGAGACTCTGCCACGGTCTTAGAAGCAGCATGTTCCATTGCTGAACTGCTCCTACCCTCAGCAAGTTCTTCCTACTGTTTAGACAGACTCACTTTTCCTCCAGTTGGAAGCTATGATGACCAGAAAACAGAATACGAACCATGGGAACACTCTTGAAAAGCCAAGTCTACAGCAATAAATCCGATTTTTGTTAGTTAATTTTATTAAAAGAAAGCAACTACCCTGAATTTTACAAAAGGTCTTGGCCCTGCTTGCTTGGAAGCAACCCCAGTTCGCTCCAGGCAACCACGCGAGTGGTACCCAACAAACCACCGCGTGGTCCCCAAGCCAAATCTTAACTTTTTCAGCTCATAGTCCAAAAATGCCGTGGTTCCTTCTCGTATTTGGAAAAGTGTTTTTTTTTTCCTTCAAAAAAAGTCCCACATGTGCAAAACAGCTGCTCGACAAGGACACAGGGAACAACAGTTCACAGACAAAACGCACCTCCTTGGTTGGATTGCTTTGAAACCTGGAAGCGGGGCAGGGCAGAGGACTGTTCCGCTTCTTCTCCTTTTTGCTGCTCGGCTTGCTGCTTCAAGCGATCCGACAATCCGTTAATTTAGGAAGGCCTTCCTCCTCCGGTGTGTGGCACGCGGTCTGGATTTTGTGGCGCTCCTTGGCAGTGAAAACCAGGCTGTGCCAGATAGTTCTGGCACCCTGTAAGCTTCTTCGAGAGGGTTGCCCCGTAAAACAAAATGTCCAGATCTCCACCAGCAAAACGTTGCATGTCCCAAACGGCGAATGCTTCCTTAACCCAAAACTCCGCAAGCGATAATGCCAGGCGGACACCAGCAAACATCTACTCCGTTACTTTGTCCTGTAGCAGCTTAAGTATATGCTTTTCAATCACCTGTTGAACTTGAAATCAAAAACGGCAAAAAAGATTTTTTTAAAAAAAATCCTGACTTCAGACATGACCATCAATTCGTGCATCAGGTATCAACGTTTTTATGTTTTAAGAAATTTATTTAGTGAATTGATCCCTCACTTTTCTCCCGGAATAGCAACCAAGGCAGCTGCAATATAAAACTATGAAAATACTAGGTGTCCCCAAAACAGATGCACCCTTAACAGCTTATGTTTCTAGATTTTTATTTATTTACGGCAATTTTTGGCAAAAATATATATATATATATACCTCTTTAATAGGATTAAAGATTCCTATAGTAGAGAAGTGTTGCAAAACTACAAGAGAAATTTTTAAATGAGCTTGTTTGCAGCTGCTCCCCAGAATAGGACAATTCAAATCAATTTCTTGCAAACTGCAAGAAAAGAAGATTCCACCTCGGCATTAGGAAGAATCTCCTGACTGTGAGAGTCGTTCCCGTCCAACTCCATGGCTCTGAGGTTCCCTCCAGCGATAAAACCTAATCCTCATATTCCCCAACTTACCCTTTTTGTGTCCCAAAGCTACAGCAAGGTCCATGGGTGTGTAGCCGGAATCTGCTTCCGTCGTAAGATCAGCACCTCGGGCTGAAACAAGATGGGAAACACTGAAGGCGGCGAGAGAAGAGCGGCGTAGCGTTAAGATAAAAGCTGGTGGAAATCCAAACATGATTTGAGTCTGGGAGCAAGGAAGACCACCACGGAATGCCAGAGATCTTCAAGTCGCCCCGTGAAAGAAATCCGTGTGATACCGTGGACCGCCATGGCTGCCGCCCAGACTTTGCAACACCGGCCTAGACAGACCACCAAAAATTTAAGTCACTTGTGAGGCCGCTTCCTATGTTCCTATCAGGTGGTCTGAGGTCTCCACTGAGCCCCCAGCTGATCTGTCTCTTTGCTCCACCTCACAGGGTTGTCGGAGACTCACAAATGCCATTTTGCCATCCTCTGAAGGAAAGGCGGGCTGCAGAAATGTTTAAAAATTGAACACTTAAACGATTAAACAGGAAACTATCAACCCAAACAACGGAATTACCAACTCCGTTCAAATCCGACGGCAAACATGCAGTCTGCATGTCTCAGTTCAGATGATCAGGTGCTTAACAGAACTCAACACCTTTAACCATGATTATTTTTTAAAAAAGCTGTTACAAGAGCCTACTCCAAAACAGCAACTGCTTCTATGGTGGCTTATTAAAAGAAACCCCCAGATCGTAACAGCTGGATCCACCTTTTGCATTGGAAATCCTTACCTATTTGTAAAAGAGAACTTATTTTATTTTACTTGGTAGTTTTTTTTTTTAACGTGCATTGCTGATTCTGCACTGAAAAATGTGTTTTGTTTTCTCCGGACAGAGTCAGACCCGGCAGGGTCTAATAGGTTTTTCTTTTTTCCTTTTTATGTGTTAATTACTTCGCCTCGTCTATTGTTGGGAGTTAGTTTTTGGACTTGAGAGAGGCATACTTTATGCCATCTGACAGAAGACTTTTGAGATAATATTTTTTCAAGTTGTTTTACCATCGGAACTGTTATTTATAACTTAACTTAAAAAGAACTTTATAATACAGATACAGATTCTCTTGGCTAATACGAAGATTGAGACAATAAAGCTTTTTTTTCGTCTTTCTTATACTTTTTTTGTACTTCTGTACTTTTTTTTTTAGTGTGGAAATTTTTACATTTTGGTCACTCTGGTGGAAACTTTGCTGCGTAGCAATGTTATGGCTGACTCTTTGTGAGAACACTGATGACAGAATTTTTGCTCTTTTTTATTAATTGTTTGAGAGATAGTTAGACTTCACATATGGACCCGGAGGCTGCAGAGGATTATATTTTGACCTACAAGGAAGAAATTCCAAGCTTCTTTTTAAAATTCTGGCTGAAGGTCAGGACATCTACCAATCTGATGTTTAAAGACGCTTGACAGTTTTTCTGACAAGATGACAACAATATTAAGGGAACACCAATAAGAACTATTGGCAAGCGACGATGCTATTAATTTTTATTGAGATTTTTGTTCATGTTATTGTAAGGGAAAAACGACGATGCATACTGAATTTGATCTAGCAATGTTTAATGAGAGCTGTACTTAGAATTATGAACATATTTAAGGATTTAAGGGAAAAAAATTCTGTTTTTTATCTATGTTGAGCAAGATAGAGAAATATGAAGTGTATGAGGATCTATAAGAATGTGGTAATACTGAGAAAGGAAGTTACACTAAAATACACTAAAATTTAAGATTTTGTATTAGACATGTAACTTTGTATTTCTTGTGCAGATGGTGTAGTCCAATAGTAATTAACCTGATTAGGGTGAAGTTATATTGCTCTTAATTACTGATTCGTTAGTTTAAATTTTTAACATAAAACATTAATAACCAACAATATATATTAGATTACCTTTAAAAGTGTTACTATTACTCTACTAAAAGTTGTATGCTCCAGGCGTGGGAACCTCCTTTTTGATTCGTGTTAGACAGTACTGTTTAGTTTAATTACTTAGTTTAGTTATTGTCTTGTCTATTGCTTTGTTTTGTGTATGTATAATTTGTACTTTTTTTTCTTTTCTGCATCTTATGCTTTATGTTTTATGCTAATAAAAATCATGTAAAAATACACATCCCATAATTTCTTAGGATGCAGCTATGCTGGCAAAAAAAGGGGGTATCTCCCTAGGGTGGACACGCCTTTACCTTCTGCACTACTAGGATCATTGCAGAAAAAAGGCGCTAGTGGGTTGCTCAACAGCCCCATCGCTCTGTGTGGCGAAAAGGCGGTACTGCATCCACTAAACACAAGTCAGCTGACCTGAGGGAGCCAATGAGGCTCCACCAAGGCCTATAAAGTCAGTGGCACGTTCCTGCCTGGCACTCAGATATGGGCTGTTCTTCCAGGGTGCAAGAACTTACCTAGCAATAGCTCGACGCACTTCATGTGGTTTCCACGGACGGCATAGAGAAGGGGCGTCCCACCATTCTGTGAAGGGGATCAAGAAGGGTCAGGAGCGGTCCGTGGTGCAGCAGCCAATTTTAATTCAGACAGACATTTGTGTTCCTACAGCACCCCTGCTCCCGAAAAACAGCTGTAACCTCAAAATTATCTCAGCGTTAAGGCAATATCCTCTTTCCCATCTTTGTCCCCTAACAACCATTGAATTTGCTACCCTATTACCATACCTGCAGGGTTTGCATTTCTATTACTATAGCCTCTTCACTCCATTGTTATTGTGTCCCTTCATATCATTTTTGGCTTCTGGTGAACCCAACACAGGGTTTTCTGGGGCTGAGAGTGTGTGATGCCCTAAGGTCACCGATGGGGTTTCTGTGGCTAAGCAGGGAATCAAACCCTGGTCTCTCTTTTTTTTTTTTTAATTTTTTTTAAACATTATTTTTTATTAACCGAAACAAATGTCAGTAGACTGTTACTTACGTAAAATACGTAATCATTAAACATAGTTTACATTTTTTGTTTTTAACCTTTATACGCTTGTGATCTGCAACTGTATATAACTATTAAATATTAAACTATTAAATATAGATATTCACAGTATGAGTCAGTATTAACGATACAGTCCAAACCCTGGTCTCCAAGGTCATTGTCAAATGCTCAAACCACTTACACCACACTGACTCTCGCCACCGATGTGACAAAATAGACCCATTTTATGGGAGCTTATGCTCCAATTTTTCTCTCTCAGTTGGCCTTAAACATGGTCAAAGATCCTTATGCCACAACACCCAGTTCTGGCTCTGGCTGCTTTTCGTCTCCACCAGGAGCAGGTCTTTGGTCGGGCTAATGGCTCCTTACCCCCAAAAACTCTGCATTACAACAAGAATAGCTCAGAGTTGCATTTACTGGTAAAAGTCATTTCTCCAGCCCACTCCCCTGGCTCGGCAGTTACTCCAAGGAGAGGAGATAATTTCACAGAGAACAAGGACGGTGGTGGAGGTGATGGCAGCAGTGAGAGGTTCCATTGGAGCCCTTGGGGAAGCGATCTGGTGGGGCACACTGGGTATCTGACAAACTTCCCCTGTCCCAACAAAACTCCGTTGTGTTTTGGTTCCAAACCACCCTTCTTTCCCTGATCTCCGTAGCACAAGGGCTGTCTGTACATCTGTAGATTCAGTGTGACAGAGCGTCCCACAGAACAGTCTCGGGAGCCGTCGGCTCCTCCAAATGGTGTTGGACTCCAACCCCCATCCGTCCCAACCCGCTTGGCTGATGGTCAGTGC
Source organism: Cyclura pinguis (assembly GCA_030412105.1). Lineage (NCBI taxonomy): Eukaryota > Metazoa > Chordata > Lepidosauria > Squamata > Iguanidae > Cyclura > Cyclura pinguis. Next base: position 7,684,414 of record CM059614.1, on the reverse strand, counting down.
AATCGCAAAGCCGGAAGAGACCTCAAGGCCCAGCTCCCTGCTAGGTCAAGCATCCACCTCTAACGCGTCCCAATCCAAGCACCAACGTCCATTCGCTTCTCAGGCGATCCGTTCCGCTGCCGAAGAACAGCTTGGCGAACGGGATGAAGAAAACAGGCGTTTTGCACGGGACTGGCAGATGAGCTCGTGATGGAAACTCGTTACGCGTCGGAACTTGGGACAGCTGGGTTTAAACCCTACTGCAGCCAAAAATAATTGAGCAGACAACCTAATCTATTACATTCTCACCCTGTCTTCTTCTTTGTGACAATACTGCGCTCAAGTCAGCTGGCATATCACTAAGAAACGGATTAAAGAGATTAAACTTTCAGGCTAGTCACGACCTTTCAGCCAAACGGAGATGCTGGGAAAGTAAAAGGGACGCACGCCCCACCTCTACAGACCTGAGCCTCTGCCACCGAGGCAGCTGGGCTCTGGAGTCCTCCTTAGCATGATGGCCAAACCTTAACGGCTCTCCAGTGTGAAACTTGTATTAATGACCGTGTTCAGCTGCTGCTCTAGCCACTGCACCAGACTGCCTTTCACACCACCCAGTGCCCCGATTACCCAATCATAGGTGTTGATGTCCACGTCTTTGTCCAGCAGCAGGGCGACGATATCAGTGTATCCTCCAGTACTGGCCAGCGACAAGGCACTCTCCCGCTCTTTAGCGAGGGCATGAGGATCGGCACCCTATAAAACAAGGGAAGCGGGGGACCGATTCCCCCGGCGAAGTCAGATCCTGAAGTCAGAAGGAGCCTCCCGCTTCCTCACCCGGCAGCCCCACGTTTTGAACACATACGTTGAGCCTCACTAAAAATCCAAAAGCCCTTAAAACTCAAAACTTGTTGCTGCCAGCTCCCGCCTTTGACTGTGGCCAGGGGTATACGAGGTAGACTGAGGATCTGCGAAGTGGCAGGATTTGCACTGAGCGCCACGCTTGGATTCCCATCGCTTCATAGATCCTCAGTCTCTCTCCAGCCTCGTGTCTTATACACCACGCAGGTACAAACGAACACGACGCAGGGATATTCCAAAAGGGTAATGTATTCCAAAATAAAACAAAATAAAACGACCGAATTAAAAAAAATTAAAAAAATATTGAAATACAGAACATTTCTGGTTCCTATCGTTTTTTATAAGGGATACTCCACCTGTATTACCATGACATGTCTGTAGCACATTCATCCCATTTTAATGGTCATAGCTCCATCTTAGGGAAACTTGGGATATGTAGTTCGGTGGGCAACTTAGGCTTTTCTAATAAAAAGCTCTAGTCTATGAGTAGACAACTGTGGAAGGCTAGGTGGCCGCATTACCCCCTCCAAGACCCTGGAGGGCCACACCTCCCCATTGCATGCACCTCTGCAAAAAGACAGAAAACATTTTTTTTGGTCTGAAATGCCCCCAAACACCTCCTGGGGGCACAGGGAACACTGTCTCTCTGTTTCGGGGCCTTCCTGGGCTATATTAGGTCCAGGAGAGGCTCTTGTTTAGTAGGAGGAAATGAGCAGAAGTAACCTCCTGTTTGATCCATGTTTCCAAAAAGCATTCCCCTGGGCCTGAATCGCTCACGGACCCTCCAAAATGTGATGTAAATGACCCCCCACACCTGCTGGAGGGGGCAGCACACGGCCTGACCTACCGTAGCGAAATCCAACCAAACTTCCAGCACCAGTTCCCTAGGTGGACACCACGATGGTTAGACTGGGACGAGACTATAGCGCAGATCTACCCGATCTTACCCATTCCAGCATGTTGCGGACGGTTTCGATCTCTCCAAACGCTGACGCCCACATTAAAGGGGTAAAACCTCGTTCGTCAGGCTTGTTTAACAAGTTCTCACCTGCAAAACAAAAGAAGCAGTTTGGGCGGTTTCGTTGTTTGTTTGTTTGTTTTCCATTTTGCAATACCCCGTTTTTCAAAAGCCAGCTAGCGAGGTCACTAAAAACAATTAAAAAAAAATTCAGTCGTCACCATAACCAATCTGTCCTAGAATCTGAAATGTTTGCCTGTTTATCTCTACAAGTCCACCTGCTTGATCACAGAATCACCCAATGTAATGGCATGTTATTTAATGAGATCAAAACAAAGAGTTTTAGATCATTAGTTCTTAACCTGTGGGGAGCTGTGATATCCTCACAGAGGGTTCCCCAAAAACTTGAAAAAACATTATGAGCTTTTACAATTGGAACGGAAGGAAGGAAGGCAGGCAGACAGACAGACACAGACAATCTGGTTATAGGAGCATGTACATTTATTTATTTCTCCCTTCTCTCCCAATGTGGAAACCCTTAATAAGCCACTTTAAATGGCAGGAATCCTAGGGGAAAGACTTGAAATTCATGTTAAATATGGATATGAAAGAAAATTATTACAGAATACTTTTTGGTTGGTATATAGCACCGTGGCAATTATGTAAGATCTATAAAAAGGATCAAGGGAAATGCTGGAAATGTGGTGAAAAGGACTTTTTACCAACATGTGGCGGTCACATAAGGAGGCAATAGTTACTGGGAAAAAAACCATATTCAGATTCGTGAAATATTAAAGATTGAGATGACACCTGAAATTGATCTATTGAATATGATTGCTCAACAACCGGAATTAAAGATAAATAATAAAGTAATATGATCAGCACAACGAGGACAAAAGTGGAAGAGATACTCCAGTTGGAGGACTGGCTTTTTAAGGCAGTACATATTATGGCCACGGGAAAAGAGGAAACATTACAAGAATCTGAATAAGAGTGGGAACCAAGAGAAGACAAGGGAGAGTAAGAAGAGGGGGGAATGTTTCGTAAATTCAGTGTACGTTTAAATGAGGATTATATGTATGTTTGTAAGACTTTAAAATTAAAAAAGATAAGCAACTTTACATAAGTATTTGACGCACTTTTTAAAACTGTGAGTTAAGTCAGTGTCCACAGCAACAAAAGATATTTCAAGGGGGTTCATGGTAAAGAAAAGGCTAGGATCCACTGTTTTAAACCAGAACCATAAATTGCTTTTGGATATATTCCAGACACTGGAAATTTCTGCCTTGTTTTGTCTTTTTTGGCTGTAAAATGTACTTGTACAAACTTATCTTGACCTAACTGACATTTAGAGTTAGGCTGAAATTCCAAACATTTTCACACAGACTGGCAAACTTTGGCTTTTTGCTCCCATGCCCACTGCTATTTTGGTCCCTTCTGCAGTATAACTTAATATTTATTTACACATCTATCAATCCCTTTATGTATTTCCTGCTTCTCTCACAGACCAGGACTCAAGTCGTACAAAAAGGCAGAAAATTACAATAAAAACACGTATGAATTCAGATTAAAACAGTACTAAACAAGAGAGATCTTAAAATCTTAACTTAAAAAAAAAAGAATAACGAAGTGCAACACCACAAAGAGCCCTTTTCTTGTTAAGAATCAATTCCCAAAGGTGTGTTGGAAAAGAACCCCGGAGAAGGTGAAGAGGAGGTACGACGACCATACTTAAATATTTGAAGGGATGTCATACAGACGATAAGTGGCAGCGTGGTTTGAGCATCGGACTACGACCCTGGAGTCCAAGGTTTGATTCCCTGCTCGGCCACAGAAACCCACGGGGTAACATACTCTCAACCTCCGAAAATTCAACGATAGGGTCGCCATAAGCCAGACATGACTTGAAGGCACACAACAGCAACATATGGAAGATGAGGCAAGGTTTCAGCTGCTCCAGAGACTTGAATCAATGGCTTCAAACTTTGGGAAAAGAGATGCCACCAAAACATCAGGAAGAACTTCCTGGCAGTACGAGCAGTTTGACAGTGGAATGCGCTGCTGCCTGGGAGTGTGGCAGAGTCTCCTTCTTTGCGGGTTTTTTAAATAGGCTGGACGGCCACCTGTCCAAAGGTTTTTTTTGATTGTGTCTTCCTGCGTGGCAGAAGGGGGTGAGACTGGATGGCCCTTGGGTCTCCTTCAGCTCTAGGATCCTCTGGTTTAACCCGCTGCCAAAAGGACAATGAAGGAGAAGCCACTCTACGTTCCTCAGGGAGGTATTTCCAAAGCACGGGAGCAGCCACAGAGGTGGTCTTCCCCTGTGTTCCCACCATCACGACTTGAAAGGAAGTGGGATAGAGAAAAGGACCTCCCCTGCAGATCTCGAAGCTCAAGCAGGCGCGTATGCAAAGACACAGTCCTTCAGATGGCCCGGGCCTGAACGGCAGAGGTTTTACAGATCATCATCAGCACTCTGAATTGTCCCTAGGAGTGGACAATTCCTCCTAGGAATTGCAGTCAGTGGAGCTTTTTGCAACAAGAGCGTTTGTGTGCCTTTCGCAAACTCTCCAAAACGCTCGCTTCATTCACATCGTAAGTGAAATCATCAGCTTCCGTCGGGCAATGAGCGGGAAATTTCCTTGCAATCAACAACATCAAAAGCTGAAAGTTAGTAAGAGGCCGAAGGACATCTCTCAGAAGAAAGGAATTACAGAACTGGAAGATCCCTTTCAGGTCACTTCGTCTGGTGGTTCTCAAATGTTGGTCCTCCGGAGATGTTGTACTTCAGCTCTCCGAATCCCTGGCCATTGGCCAGGCTGGCTGGGGCCTCTGGGGGCTGAAACCAAAGAATCACAGAACTGCAGAGCCGGATGGGGCCCCCAGGCCATGGAGTCCAACCCCAGCTTGGAGCAGGACCTCGTCCACGTAGAACATTCCCAGAAGGCAGCTACCCGGCTTTGTTTTGAACACGTCCAGAGGAAGACCCTCGACCACCTCTCACGGCCACTGCTTCCGCTGAGCAACCACCGTTGCCACCAGGAAGTTCCTTCTCATGTCCCACTGCAATCTCCCCTCTCGTAATTCAAAACCATTAGCCTTGGTGCTCTCCTCAAGGCCCGCAGAGAACAAAAGCACCCTCTCCTCTCTAGGGCAGCCCTTGAGATATTTAAAGAGGGCTCTCTGGTCACCCCTGCATCTTCTCTTCCCCAGGACGAACAAGCCCAGGTCCTCCAACCGTTCCTCGTATCTTTTGTTCTCCATCATCTTGTTGCCCTTGTTGGATCAGATCAGGGCAACTTGGAAGAACAGTTGGCTGATAGGATTCCTTCTCCTAGAATCCTACCCTCCTGCCCAATGCAGGACCACCAGTTAGGACACCTCCAGCAGGTGTCCAGAACCTTTTGGGAGATGTCCAGAGAACACCTGGAGGACCATCTCCCCCCCCTCCAGCTGCCCAGCTACACACCCTCCCACTCGGCTGGAAAAGAAGAAACCCACTATATTCGGACATACCTTTCCGCAGACTCTCTTTCAACAGGGTCAGTTCCCCCTGGGCCGCCAGCTGGTGAATGGACAGAGCTTAGAAGGTGGAAGAAGGAAAATAGGCGAGAAGTATGTTATAAAATGCAGCTTGGAGATTGATATGTATACCTCCGTCACGATTCCACGCCCAAGCAATCAATTTATAAGCCTTCTTTTTGAAAACACAAAGAAAATAGATCTGTTTGACATACGTAAAATTTAAATTTTTGCTTTGCATAATTTATTTTCACGAGCCAGCACGGTGTAGTGGCTCGAATGTTGGAAGAAGAGACTGAGAGAAGACTCGGATCCAAATCCCCACTCAGCCACTGAAACCCACTGGGGGACCACTCTCTCAGCCTCAGAGGAAGGGAATGGTGGCTACCCTCCTCCCCGAACAAATCATGCCAAGAAAACCCCACGATACCATAGTGTTACCATAATCTGAAAACAACTTGAAAGCACCCGACACCAAAAAATTATTTTAAGTTTGCAGGCAAGGGACAGGGAGATGGTTTAAGCACAAAGCCAACAGAAAAATATATTTTTTGCTTTGGAGGTCATAATTTCAGCAGTTAAGATGGCTAGAAACTCGACTTTGAACAACAGCTAACAGAAGTAAAAGTCTGAGGAAGCTAAATTTTCTCTTCACTGGTGCTATGGCATTGGAAGGGCAATTCAGATAAAAAATCAAGGCAAACAGTCTTCGTTTCTCTATGTAGTAAAATCTATTATATTTCAGCCCCGCTTTTCCTCCAATTGGCTCAAAGCAGTGTTCTTGTCCCTCCTTCTCTCTACTTTATTCTCACAGCAACAACAACCCTGTAAGGTGGGACCATGTGGCCTAATGGAGAAGGAGTCTGACTTCAGATCAGAAGGGCATTAAGGGGTATTTTGGAACAATTTTTTTTTTAAATACTGTTTTGTTTTGTTTTTCCAAACCGGGGTAGGGGGGACAGGAGGCATTCAAACATGGTGGCAATGCCCTCCAAACCCTCTTTGAGCATTTTGGAGCCTAACAATAACAATAAAAACAACAACAACAGGCCACTGAGGGCTACAAAAACAACCCTTGGAGGAGCAACTCTGACTTAGATCATCATCTTGCCAGTTTAACACAGCAGCTGCTAAGATTATATGGCATGCAAGCTAGAAGAGGTTCATTTCTTAACACCAAAAGATCTCACTGTCCAAAGTAGCCGGCAAAGCAGAAACCTCATTCCCTCGCTGACGGTTTGTCAGAGTGGTCGAATGCTTCAAGATCCCACCATCTGCATTTTAGAAGGAGAAAAATCAAAGGAAAGAAGATGTTTGAAGAGTCCCCCAAATTAAGCATTTATAGACTTTAAAAGAATGATTTAAACTCCCCAAAATATAAATATAGAATAAGTCAAACCCAGCATGTAATGGGGAATAATCAGGAACATCTTTGGGAAAGATTAAACGTAGAAACCAAGATATTCTAACACAGTATGACACTAAAACCCACAAGAGCTATCCCCAAACTGGATCCTGTAGAGACTACAATGCAGAATTGGAGGATGGTACACATCACAATTATTACTGCTGTACTTAATAAAAGCCTATAAAGTTGCCACAGTCTAAGACTGGTTAAATAAATGTGCACTATAATCCTTACGAAAACATTTACAGCATGCATTACAGAATCTGGAAATAATCTGGCAGACAATTCCTTTTGTGAAACCTGGTACCTTTTGGAAAGGATTTATAGACCGTCACCATGAAAACCTAGAAAACTCACCAGACCCAACAAAAGGGAGAAAAAGAAACTTGCAATATATTCTGTCATATACATTGGCCATTGTTAGGACTAGAAACTTGACTTTCAAAAGCGGTCAGGAAAGATAGAAAAAGAGGCTGGACAAAAGTGAACAGAATACCGATTTTTTTCTCCCCCTCAGTTATACTAGAGGGAATCGTTCTCCAAGCCCCATATGTTGTTAGGCTACAATTCCATCATCCCCACCTAATGGCTATGCTGGAGTTGTAGCCTTCTGGCCACCAGGTGAGGAAGGCTGCCCTAGCCACGGCCCCTTCCGTGAAATGGAAGTGATTTTGAATGACCATCTGAGGATCTCTGCAGAAGTGCTTTCTAGTCAGTATCCTCCCCCCATATTTTGACTCCTGGGGGGCCCACAAAAACAGCCTTGTCGGCTACACAAAGCCTGCAGGCCACATTTTGCCTAGCCCTAATTTTATAGGATTTAATCCTAACTTAATATAGGATTTCAGCATCCCTAAGGCTTCCAAGCTTCCGCCACGCATGTCTGTGAAATCTTAAGGACAAGCAACTGTTTTTTTTATTTTTAAATGAATGTAAAGCAATAAAACCAGACTATTGCAGTCACTATCCCGTTCTTTATCTTATAAACTACACAGAACTGCAATCTACGTACAGCCACCAGCATTCTTATAGCTACCCTGGCTTTTATAACTTTAACTGTATAAGCAGCAGGCAATCAGAAATAATAGAGAAACTATTTTAAATGGTTTTTGCCATTTGACTTTCTCTTCTCCAGTCACACTCAACTTTACAAGCTTACCATTTGGAGTCTGTGGGTCATTTTCTGAGTAGGGATATAAGTGCAAGATTACTGATGTGTCTTCATCGTCCCCATCACTAGCAGACATTTCTAGGTCTTTTGAGGTTGCGGTTTGGGTCATTTTGTTGGTCTGGTCTTCCGAGTGTCTCACAACTCACAAAGCTGCTTTTTCTTATTGGGTCCTAAGAACGTGAAAACAAAGCTCTTTTTAGAGGCTGAAGGATTCAATACAGGTGCATCTCAATTAACAATTAACAATCAACTAGCATGAGATACTATGAATGGTGGCAATGCTTAGAAGTGGTACGATGCTTTCGAATTTTTCAGAGCATCTCACATACATATTTAAAAAAAAAAAGGAGTATCACGGGTTGAGGAAAGAAGTTCCACGATGGAGATTTTGCCGTTCATTTACCAAAATCCGAAGTTCCTTCTTTGCAAAAAGCCTGTTTGCCTGAAACCAATCTACCAAAATGATTTCGATCATTTCCTGCTCAGTAAAAATATAAACAAATACCCATTTAGTGGACTCGGGGTGGGGGGGGCAGTGTTTGGCATTCTGTGCCGTTCCCAAGGGGCAAATCATTGGCCTCCCAGACCTGCCAGTTAAAATCTTTTAGCAGCAACCCAGCATTGCTCTACCAAGACAATCCCGTGACACCAACTATTACACAGCACAAAATAACAAATTGCATTTTTACACTGGTAGCAAAAAAAGCAGAGAGAAGGGCCTGGCTGCGGTTTGGACCCAGTGATCTCAAAGCGCACCTACCCAGACTAAAAGAAGAGGGAGGAATTATACACGTATCTTTTATTTTATTTTTTTTTCTTTATTATTTTTTAAACCACCCTGTCACACAGAGCTTTAAACGAGCATTTAAGAAAAAGAAAAAGCAAGAGCTCGGCTTACTCATCAGAGGCTTAGTGGGGGCAGCAGGTCGGGCAGAGCAGAAACTCTGGCGCGTCTGCGGGGCTGCGCGGGGAGCACAGAAAAGCACATTCCGCCCATACTGCCGGCGAAGGACGGGATCTTTAGCCGGTGGGAACAGAGGAAACCCCCGACCAGGCGCGATCGATGGCAGCACTGCCCTCGCAGCCGTTCCTCGCCCGCCGCGGCGCTGATTTCTTCCGCCCGCTGCAACCCGTGACGCCAGAATTCACCTCATGAGTGACGTACCGCGGCTGTGACGTCAGGAGACAGGGACGCCGGGGAGGGGGGAGGTCTCCCCCCACTTCCTCTCGCCCCTCTGGCGCAAAACTGAAAGTAACTTTCCCTTCCCACAATGCATCGGAACCAAGCCTGCGCCTCCCGTTTCCAACAATAACAAACGGCCTGGCCCTTTAAGAGCGTCCCGGACATTGCGGAAGACACCTCGCTTGATGAATGAGCGGCCCGATTTGCCTCCGCCCCGGCCCGCCAGCTCCGCCTATCAGCGGCCAGGAGCGGGAGGAGGCGTTTTCCTTTCAACAGCGCGTCTTAAAGGGCCAGCCGTTCTGTGCACTTTTTTTGTTTTTTCCCCCCCCAAGGAGTGAGGAAAGTGGATAAAGCTCTTTCGTGGCGGGGTTTTTCGAGGCTAGAACCGATCCTAAAACACAGGAGTGCTGGTCTGCCACACTTTGAAGCAGCTCAAGCACTAATCCACACCCTACAGCGTTTCATAGGTAAACACGTGTGGCCCTGCAACATCAGGGCATGGTCAAGATGGCAACAGTTATTAAAGAGGGGGAAAAGACAAGCTAGGAGGGGCTGCGGCAGTCTGCTTTTGGCCGAGCTCCCTCCAGCCGCTGCACTAATAAACTATGTTTACACTGTACACTCAGTTTGCAGCAATTAAAGCACGCTGAGGACAAAGAGAAAGAAACCGGGACATTTCAAAAGTGAGATGGCAGTCCAGATTGTGCCTGTCCGGTTGGGACAGTGGTAACCAAGCATAGAAAAAAGGCTCTTGGGGAGGGCCAGATTCTGCCCCCTCCTTTCCTCCATGAATTGATAGAGTGCAAACTGCTTGTGCAGAAGCGGCTGGAAAAATGGGATTGTAGAGGACTAATCACACTCGATCCCAGAAAATCTCATGACTTTTGGAGTGCCACGAGTCGGAAATGACTGGAAGGCAAGCAACAACAACAGCGGTGGTCTCTGCCGAATCAGGGCAGTGTGGATTTGGGTCTCCGGAAGAGCCTTGCACTTTGAACTCAGGCCATTCCCGCACTGCACTGTTACAGTGCTGTTGTTCCACTTTCAAAAGCATCCTATGGAATCCTGGGATGTGTAGTTTAGGGAGGGCGTTTGAGCATTCTCGGCCACAGAGCTCTTGGGCCTCAGTAAGCTGCAAACCCCAGAATTCCACAAGATGTTGAAGGTGGAACAATAGCACTATAACAGTGTAGGGCGGGATTAGCCTCAGTTTGCAGCAATCAAAATAATCTGAAGACCAAAGGGGAGGAAGAGAGAGAAACCAGGACATTTTAGAAGAAGCTGGAAAAGTGGGATGAGAGACGATTAGTCCGGACTGTCCCCGCCAGACTGGGGCAGCTGGGGAGTATGATGGCTGACCTCCTTATCTGTCTAGGTGGCTTGGACAAGGATCGTAGCGATGGGAGTTGTAGTGCAACAAAGCTTCTAAACCTGGGCCTGAAATCTAGCAAGCCTGGGGCTGATGGGAGCTGCGAGAGGAGGCCCAGGTATACAGCCTCCGTTTACGCGTGGTGGTGACCGGGGCCGGGCTGCTCAGCTGCCACAGGCACTCTGCTGATGCCCAGAGGAACTATCACAACATCTTCCCCCCAGCTCAGGGTTCTGGGGCTCTGAACGGGGGCGGGAGGAGAGTCAGGTTTCCCTATCAATTTTGAGCGAATCGTTGACAGGAACCTCCCCCGCCAGACATCTTTCCCAGCGGGACTATTTACGGTGCGCACCTGGTGATCCGGAAGTTGCCTCACAGCGGGGTTTCCGCACCGGACTCGGCTCCGGTTTATCTGACACCGATTCGGGCCCCCTCCGCGACCATGGAGGAGCCGGAGATGCAGTTGAAAGTGAAGAAAGGTAACGGTGAGGGGCACTTCCGGGTGGCGTGACGCTGAAAGGCGTCCGGGCAGTAAAGAGGCGAGGGGCGCAGTTGTTTGCATACCTTTGTTATTTATTTATATCCCGCTTTTCTTCCCTATGGGATCTTATCTTCCCCCGCCCCAGCCAAGAAAATGCATGGATGTTGCTGAGGTGGGTACTGCGAGACTTCACCTCTTTAAAAAGCCTTTGAACACGAGTTCCTCTGAGCTTGTGCAGAGTGTGTCCTTTCCCATGATAAAATGCGGTCCCTCCCCCATTAGCGATTAAATGTGACCTTTATTGGACACATTTTCTCGCCCACAAGCTAGAAATGAGGGGTGTTTATGGATGTTTATGGGAGCTGCTGCATCACACTGCTGACTCATGTTCAGCTTGTGATCTACCAAGACTCCCAGGTCCTTTTCACACGTGCTGCTATCCAGCCACACATCCCCCATCCTATGCTTGTGACTTTCATTTTTTCTGCCCAAGTGCAAGACCCTGTTGAAATTCGTTTTGTTAGCTTTGGCCCAGCTCTCCAACCTGTCAAGGTCGTATTGAACTCCTTTCCTGTTATATTCTCACAACATCCCTGCGGGGTAGGTCAACGTGAGTGAGCGAAAGAGTGATTGGCCCGTGATGGCCCAGTCAGTTTCATGGTTCAGTGCAGACTGGGACCTGGAACTGCCGAGTCCCAGTCTCACGCTGTGCTGGCATTCTGGCATCCTCCGCATGCGCAAGTCACCCTACGCATGCGGGGAGAGCGGCAAAAGCAAAGTTGTGTAGGCAGCATGTTCCTCCGTGCCTTCTCTTTGCAAGTCGTGCATTGTGCATTGTGAGTGTGCCTCCTGTGTTTTGCATTGTGGTCGTGCAAAGGGCTCTTGTAGTACCTTTGAGACTGCAAGAAAGAAGCAGGTGGCATAAGGTTTCGTAGACTTGATCCTCTTCCTCATACGTGTGAAGTGCCTAGATCTATGTAATGAGGCATGAGCAAGCTGTGCGTGGTGAATATCAACAGAAATACAAAACTCGTGAGTATGGTGATGCAGTGACAAGTTCAGGTTTAACAATGGTCATTGGCGGACGAAGGCAGGAGGAAAGGTATTGCTGGAAGAGCAAGGTGAGTAGATAACCATATAAATTATAGAGGGAGCTATTGAAATGTATTGAAATGATGCTGGCTGGGAACCGGAGAGGTGATGCCATGAGAGCCCTCATAGGGCAGGGATGATAACTAGAGTTAAAATATTTGTGGCATGCCAGGAAACCGTTGTTTCTGTCAGTGGACTGGAGTTTGTGGATATTTAGTCAGCCCTCCACATCTGCGGGTTTGACTTTCATGGAGGTGATTATTTGCAAGTTTTTCCCTCCCTTCCTCCCCCCCGCCAACCTCAGGCATTCCTCTTCTGGGGGAACCTTCCTTCTCAACAGTTCCGATCAGGCCCTGCAGCCCTTTAAAAACTCACACACACCCTCCTCCTCCTCCTCCTCTTCCTCCTCCAGCCACTGCTTGGCCAGTTAAGGATAGATTGCAGCCCAATTCCTCAGCACCACAAATCCTCTCCAATGTCCCCCACCCACCCACCAAAGGAAGGAGATAGGGGAGAGCGGAAATATAGGGCCACCATGCCGACTCATCCCCTTCCCTCTCCTTTCCCTGACCTGGTTTGGTCCCTGGGGGTCCGCTCACCCCACCATGCTTCCCTACAGACATACACACACATTTTGATATTTGTGATTTATCTACTTTTTTGCAAGGGTCCTACACCCCCGGCCCTAGCAAATGTGGAGGGCCAACTGTATTCCAGTTCTGCTGTTTCTCTTTCCAGGCTTCCCTTGTAGTATTGTTGTTGTTTTGAAGTCCAAAATAGCATTTCGATTGCTATTCACGCATATGGTTGCCCAGTCATAGCCATAAAGGTCTGTTCCCAAGTCTACGAGAGCTTGTGCTACCGGCTTCTTTCTCTCTGTTAGTCTCAAGGGGCGACAGGATCCCTTTGCATATGGATCGAGCCTAACACAGCTGTGTCTTTGACTTCTGTTTGCATTGTGGTTGTGTGTCATGTCTTGTGCGTTTTGCAGTGCCACCTAATTGACACATGTTGTGCGGTGTTGCTAATCAGCATTTGTGGGTTGTGTACTGTTTGTATAGCGTATTCCCATCTGCTGATAGGTCTGCTGTGCTGAGGGGATGTCAAGAGTGCAGCCTGTGACTGCACTACCACACTGTCCTGTAGAGCAGTCTCTTCTGTAAATGAGGAAGAACAGTTTGTTGTCACAAACCAAGTAGGTTGGGATTTTACTTCTGGAAGAACGGCAAAGCAGAGCCCTGAACCCTGACAGATCTTAACAAGGATCCAACCCACTTGTCAAGCTGCTAGTCCTCTTGGACTGGGTGGGAGGAAGTATGCGAACAGGGGAGGAAGAAGGCATCTGGTACTCTTGCTTTCAAACTTTTCCCCATTCCGTTTCCAGGTAGGCAACATCTTGCCAGTTTAATATGGCAGCTGCTGAGATCAGTTGCCATTCAAGATGACAGCAGTTCTTTTCCTAGCCTCAAAAGAACTCACAGTGGCCAGAGATCAAAAGCTCTCAGGAATTCTTTAAATATAAACATATATTAGGATAGCCATCATTGGGAATCTGGTCTGATTTCACTTCACACAGAAACCTCTGTTAATGTATTTCGTAGTTACATTTCTGAGAGTCAGCATAGCTGGTTTAGGTACTGGACCAGGGTTCATGCTTGGCCATGGAAACCCATTGAGTGCTCTTGGACAAGTCCCACCCTCTTGGCTCCAGAAGAAAGCAATGGCAAACCCCCTCTGAACAAATCTGGCCAAGAAAACCCGTGAAAGGTTTGCTCTAGAGTGGCCATAAGTTGGAAGTGACTTTGAAGGCACACCAAAACAAGTTACATTTCTGTCTTGCAATTCCTCCAGCAACCTCAAGGTTGCAAACATGATTTATTTTATTTTTAGTGTTTCTGTATCACCTTGTAAACCACAAGGGCTCCCAAAGCAACGAACAAATAAAAACGAGTTAAAACAATACGAAGTTAAAAACATTTTTGAGAAAGTCATTAAAAATACTCTTTAAAAACTCCTAAAAGCAGGCTAAAAACAATCCTAGAATCCAGTTTTGAAACATGTTCAGACAGCAATTTCAAATACTGGATTCCAAGTGGAACAGCACAGCTTTGGCTGCCTGCTGGAAGCTTAGAAGAGAAGGGGTCAGTCCTAACTTCGCTGGGTAGTCAAGGGGCCACTATAGAGAAAGCCCTGTTACATGTGCCCACCAACCTAACTTCACAAGGTTTTGGGGCACATAACAGGGCCTCCTCTAACAATCTCAAATTTCAGGGAGGTTCCTATGGGAGGAGGCATTGGTCTTTCAGATATCTCAGCTTTTTAGGTCAACACCAGCACCTGGAACTGAGCTTGGATACAGTTCGGAAGCCTGTGTTACATGGGCTCTAAAATGCAAACGGCCTGGCTGCTGCATTTTGCACCAGCTGCACCTTCCAAACACTTTTCAAGGGCCTCTTCTCCCACCTCCCTTTATCACACAACAATCTTGTGAGGCAGGTCAAGCAGAGAAAGAGGTCAGAATCACCCAATGAGATGTGTCTTGGCTCACTGGGGACTGAAACCTAGATTTCCAAGTCCCAGTCCTATGATGGAATCACTACAGTATGCTGGTTCTTATTTTATTTTTACATTGATATAATTCTCTCTCCCATCTCCCTTTTGGTACAGTGACAGATAAGTTCACTGAGAGCATGTACGTCTTGGCCAACGAGCCTTCTGTTGCGTTGTATCGGCTCCAGGAGCACGTGAGGCGGTCCCTCCCGGAACTGGCTCAGCACAAGGTAAGATCGATAAGGAGAAGCAGGGAAGATTTCAAGGAATATAGTCTTACAAATGGCCGTGATGCTAAGATGAACATTATGCTCAGAAGTGTGGCATGTGAAATGGACAGGTGAGAGGTCTGGAGCATTTGTCTGCTCCCTGTGGGGCTTTTAAATTACCCATATTGGAGACTGAGCTGGAAATAGGACAAGAGTGTCCCATAGAACAGGATACTTACCCCAAGGCCATGGAGAGAATGCCCCCGGCAGAGACATTTGAACACATGGCACACCATGGAATCATAGAACTTACAGAATCCTAGAGTTAGAAGAGACCCCAAGGGCCATCCAGTCCAACCCAATTCTGCCGTTCACACAGTCAAAGCACTCCTGGCCTGTATCACTGTTTCTGTATTAGACCACTTCCTGGGTTCCAAAGGAAGGGGCTGTCAGTATGAAGTCAGAATGCTCTCATCAAATGCAACTTGTGTTTCAAAATCCTCAAACAAAAGAGGGGATTGTTTTGCAGGAGCACAATGGTAACATCTGAAGTACCTGCTGTCTGCCTTATAAGAATCTTTGAGTTGGAAGGTACCTAAAAGACCATCGAGTCCAACCCCACACCACGCAGCGATACCACAACTTTAGCACTCCTGAAAGATGCTCATCCAACCTCTGTTGAAAGACCTCCAGAGAGGGACTCTGAGGCAGTGTGTTCCCTTGTTGAATAGCTCTTACAGTCAAAAATTTCTTCCTAATATTTAGGTGGAGTCTCTTTTCTCGGAATTTGAATCCATCCGTTCATGTTCTAGTCTGTGGAGCAGCAGAAAACAAGCTGCGTCCACCTTCTGTCTGACTTCCCTTCAGATATTTAAAGGGAGCTACAATCTCACCTTTCAGTCTTCTCTTTTGCAGGTTCAGCATACCCAATCCACTCAGTCATTCTTCAGAAAGCTTGATCATCTTTGTTGCCCTTCTCCATTAGGCATTTTAGGCACAGTGTCCAGGGCCTACAAAAAATTTGGAGCCTATGGAGACAGGATTTTAGGGCCCATGAAAATATCTGAAGTGGCATGTCAAGGTGAGGCAGGGAGGGGAATACAGGAGTGCCTACGGCCTACAAAAACCTCAGTGCAGCCCTGCCCTTCTCTGGATGCGTTCCTGCTTGTTGATCTCTTTCTTGAACTGTGGTGCCTAGAACTGGACACAGGATTCCAGATGGGTTCTGACCAAAGCAGAACAGGGAGGGAATAGAATAGAGTAACCAACTATTAGTGTGTCTGCGCTAGATGATTTCCTGGATTCCCATGTAAGGCAGTTGTAAAGATGGAATCAGAAGACTCTCGTCAAATTAGACAAGAGATTCAAAATCCTCAATCAACAGCAGGGACCTTTTCCTAGATCTAATGGACAGTACAGGTGCTCCCTCTTCCCTATGCACGGTCCAAAAGTGGGGGGGGTGTGGGTGTGGGTCTAAAACAGTTTCTAGTGGTCTTCCTCTCTACCAGAAACAGGTCTTTTCTGAAGCTAATGGCTTTTGCTGACTGAAGACTGAACTACCAGTCTCCAAATACTTTGCATTACAATAGGAATGGCTCACAAGAACACATCGCTGCCGGGAAAATCCATTCCTCATCCAGCTACTGTGGATAACTAAACTCAGAGCAATTTGTGGAGTGCTGGTGGAGAGGAGGAGACTCAGCCGTAGTTCCTGCTAGCCAAACAGTCCTAGGAATTTGATCACATAAGTCCAGGCACCAGTATACCACTGTTCAGCAATGGTCCATCTTTTCTGCCAGACCTTGTGGCACACCTGGTCTATGCAGGTAGGGAGCGGCTTCTTACCTTGTACTTGACATCCAGACCCTACGAGGAGCGGTTTGGGGAGCTGGGGATATTTAGCCTGGAGAAGAGAAGGTTAGGAGGCTAGGACAGAGAGCAATGGATTCAATCTACAAGGAAGGAGGTTCTACCTAAACATTAGGAAGAACTTCCTGAGGGTAAGAGCTGTTTGACAGTGGAATATGCTGCTTCAATGGATTATGGTGGAGTCTCCTTCTTTGGAGGTTTTTAAACAGTCTGGATGGCCATTTGCTGGGAGTGTTTTGATGGTGTCTTCCTGCGTGCCTGAAGGGGTTTGGACTGGATGGCCCTTTTGTCTTTTCCAGCTCTAACATTCTTTGATTCTCTGAAGAGGACTCTGTAAAATTACATGCCAGCCTTTCAAAACTGGCACATCCTTCCTGTGTTCTGGTCTACAGAGCCTATCCTCCTATCTCAGCGCCGCTGGGCAGAGGCTAGCAGGAGATTAATTAATTGATATATATAATAATTTATCACTTCCTAGCCCACAAAAGCTCCTGAAACAATGGACAAATAAAAAGAATGAAAACAGTACAATAGTAAAATAAAACTATTTTTAAAAACACAGTAAAAGACACTCTACTTTTTTTTTTTTTTAAGCAGTCCAGAAACAGTCCTAACATATAATTCAAAAACAGTTTAAAAAGGCACAGCTGTTGTGGAAGACCTACCAGCTTGAGAGAGGCTGTGTTGCACACAGATAAAAGATGCTTATTAAGAAGTGCTCTCGTGGTGCGTCATTGTTTAAAACTTATTAAAGTCTCCTTGTTTTAATTGCACATCATGAAGTGGCGGGTAGATTTTCGGAAGAGACTGGAGAAGGTCACCTCAGTATTTTCCTAGCAATTTTTTCCAATTTTTTTTTTAATTTAAAAAAGGGATTTATTCTTAAATACTTTTCTTTTTCCAGCATCTCTTTGATAAGGAGGATATCAGCAAGAGAGGGAATTGTTAATCCTGGGCAGCCATCTTCTAGAGGACTGTTTCTTCTCTGCCAGACTCTCCCCTCCAGTATTTTTCACTGTGCCCCCTCCCATTGCTTAACTGCTGTGTTAAGACACCGTTAATGCCATTGTCTTAAGTATTAGCTGGCTTTAGCTAATCATCCTTGGCGAGGGAGCCAACTGGAAAACTCCGGAGGAAGACTTGCAAAAGTGGGAAGGGAGGGATCATGAGGAAGAGACTCTTGGAGGTCATTGAGTCCAGTTCCCTGTGGAACAACTACAGTGCTGCTGAGAAATGAGCGTCCATGCTCTGGTTTTATCCTATGACCCCATCCCATTGGATTATTCTTCCATGGCAGGGAGCTGGACTACATGGCTCTTGTAGTTCCTTCCAATTCTTTAAGATTCTGTGTATCCCAAGAAGGAGAGCTAAACCCCTTCAGAGGCAGACTAGACTATACAAGTTGAGCCCCCCTTATCTGAAATGCCTGGGACCAGAAGTGTTTCAGATTTCAGATTTTGGAATATATACTTATACATAATGAGATATCTTGGACATGGGACCCAAGCCTGAACACACAAAAATTCATTTATGTTTCATGTAGACCTTCAATTGTATATTTAAATTGTTGTAAATGATATGTTGTTACGGTTGTTGTGTGTCTTCAAGTTGTTTCCAACTTACGGTGACCCAAATGTGAATTATCACAACGTTTTCTGGGTCCGAGAGTGTGTAATGCGCTCAGGGAGACACAGCGAGTTTCCATGGCTGAGTGGGGAACTGAACCCTGGTCCCACGAATTATAGTCCAATGCTGAGACTGCTACACCATCCTCACTCTCTATGGCATTACATATTGTTGTTGTACATACACTGTTGTGAATATACTGTACATATATTGTTGAGTTCATCACGTACTCTCAGCCCCAGGAAATCCTGTGATAGATTTAGCTTAGGGTCACCATAGGTTGTAAACAACTTACGGGCACACAATAACAATAATGGTTGTGAACTATATACCATTCTTTTGATATGGTGTCTACTCTTTCATCAATTCTTCTCCTCTTGCCATCTTTCCATAGGGAACATGAGAGAATTATGGAAGCTTGCTTGGGACCATATGCACCGTCTCAAGTGAGCCTCTGAAATTCCCCCGTGTTCTGCTTTTCAAAAGTTTTGGATTTTTGGAGTATTTTGGATAAGCTGTAATGACACAACTCTTCTCCCAGTTAATTAAGGGGAACCATTGTGAGCTTTGTGGTGGTGTTGGACTGCTATTCCCATTGTGCCTGAACTAGGTTGCCTAATGGGAGTTGCAGTGCAGCAACAAGTGTGGGGAATACTGGTTATCTGGGTCCCTGCATTTTCCACCCATTGGTGCTTATACTGGCCTTTCTTTTTTTCTCAGATGAAGCATTGGGTATCCAAAATTATTTTTGGTGGTGGTCACTGTGGTTTGGATGATTGGCAAGGAGTCCCTTCTTGTCTCCCGCAGATGTTGATGGGAACAATCCCTTCTTCTGGGAGAAAGGGACAAGGACCTGGCCTCAGGATCTCAATGTGAATTTGGCTCACATACCAAGTGACAGTGCTAGTGTCTGAATAAGAACTTAAGAAACTGAGGAGAAGAGAGGATGAAGAAAGGACATGATAGCCATGTTTAAATACCTGAATGGATGGCATATAGAGGATGGAACAAGCTTGTTTTCTACCGCTTTGGAGTCTAGGACACAGACTAATGGCTTCAAACTACAGAAAGAGAGATTCTACCTAAACATTAGGAAGAACTTCATGAGGGTAAGAGCAGTTTGACAGTCGAATATGCCAATGCCTCGGAGTGTGGTGGACTCTCCTTCTTGGGAGGTTTTTCAACAGAGGCTGGATAGCCATCTGGAGTGCTTTGTATATTCCTAAATGGCAGAAAGGGTTGCACTGGATGTCCTTGGGGTCTCTTCCAATTCTAGGATTCTCTGAGTCTATAAGAACAAGGATCTCCTTGGATCTAAATCCCTGACTGAAGTCCTTACTTGCTCCCATAAACATCAATTGAGAATGGATTTTTTAATAAGCGCATTTTAAACAATAAAACTGTGTTGTATTCTAATCAGAGCTGGGGAAAACTACTTTTGCTACTGTAACTTTTTTTCTGATCAAACAAGTCAGGTATCTATAAAAGGAAGTTACTTTTTAGTATGATTTGTGTGAAGTTGGCCTTCCTCCTTTTTTATTAGCCTCTGTTCATGATGTCTGTTTCTCTATATTGTTGGGTTGCCACCAATACAGAATCCAAATGGAACAACCTACTCATGGAAGAGAGTGTCCAGTGTGTCTCTGTATGATTACTTGGGTCTGTCAACAGAGTCAAAAAATTAAGTCTCATCCCTGCTTTGCATGCGAAGATTGTTCCCTATTCTAGGTACTCCCTCCAAGACGAGGGTGGCTGTTGTGTCTCTCAGCTTATGTCCTTGAGTGATCCATACAGAAATCACCTCTTCTTGGCCATTTGTAGCGTGGCAGTCAGAGCAAGGCCAGGGCACTTGTGGCTCTCCAGAAGTTGGGCCCATCCCTGACTACCAGCCACGTTGGCTGTGATGGGCAGAAGTTGTAGTCCAACATCTGGAGGACTAGAGGTTCCCCACTCGTGGCTTGAGAGGGTCAGGCTCTCAACCCGGGGGAGACCAGATAGCAAATCTTTGCTTGGCCACGAAGGCCGCTGGGTGACTTTGAGCCAGTCACATGTACTTGCTTTCTCTCTGCCTAGCTCACAAAACACGACACCTAGGCTATGGATGTACAGGTAGAGGCTCAGCTTGGCTTAGCAGCAGTTCCTGCAAAAAGGGCCTTGGGATTATTACTGTTCCATCAGTTGAGCCTGACCCAGCAGTGTGAAGCTGCAGCAAAGAAGGCAAATCATATTTTAACCTGCATTAATAGACAGAGATGCCGTTTCCCAGTCAAGGGAAGTCCTAGTTCCACCATATTCTGTGCTGGCCAGGCCGCATCTGGAGTCCCGCCTTTAGTTCTAGGAACTGCGTTTTAAGAAGGATGGGGAGAAGTCGGAGCAGGTTCCGAGAGGGGCAACAAGGATGTTTTTAAAACGCGGAGAATAAAACCTACAAGGAAAGGTCAGGGGAGCTGGGCCCGTTCACCTTGGAGAAGAGAAGACGGACAAGTGACACGACGGCCCTCTTTAACCATCTCCCAGGCTGCCCCGGAGAGGAGGGGGCCGGTCTGTTCGCTGCTGCCCCAGAGGGGAGGACCAGGTCTAATCGTTGTAAGTTACGGGATGGTGGGTTTCGGCTGGACGTGAGGAGAAGCTTCTTGAGGGTATAAGAGTGGTTGGGCAGGGGAGCCAAGGACCTGGAGAGGTGGTGGGGTCTTCATCTCCGGACATCTTCAAAGAGAGGCTGGGCAGTTCCCTGCAGGGGAAGCTCTAGCTGGACTTCCTGGGTTGGACTCAATGGCCTCTGAGGCCCCTTCTGAGTCTAGGACTCCATGATTGCTGTGAGGCTAAGGGAGGGAGGGAAATCATGTGTGTTACCTTGGAAGAAAGGGGGGGCCATTAATAAAGGAATGCACCAACTCATCCACAGTCTTTGCTTGACTACAATTTAAGTTTGCAAAGAAGTGAGGACTGGACGTTTGGAAAATGACATTTGGGGCTGGTCGAAGGGAGCCCCCTTCCTGTTCTTTTCTTCTGGACTGATCTGTCTCCCCTGTTGCCAATCCAGGAGGAGCTGAATTTGCTTTCTGTTTTCACAGGCTGACATGCAGAGCTGGGAAGAGCAAAGCCAAGGTGCCATTTACACGGTGGAGTATGCCTGCAGGTATTGACAGAGAATGCTCCAAGAATGCACTCTCAACCTGTTGACTTCTGTTAAAGGACAATGGAAAAATTGGGGTTCTTTTCTCACTTCAATGACAGAATGCGCAGCTTTAAAAAAAAAAACCTCAAACGTTACATTTGCAAGCATATCTTTCCAGCAGTGACTAGGGACATGCTCGATTTTCTTCAAATCGGGAGCTCAGTCCTCTTGTGTAATATTGCTGTTGTGTGCCTTCAAATCATTTCTGATGTACGGTGAACGTAAGTCAAACCTATCGTGGCATTTTGGCCAGATTGGTTCAGAGGGTGTTTGCCTGTGCCTTCCTCTGAGGCTGAGAGAGTGTGACTCACCCAAGGTCGCGCAGTGAGTTTCCGTGGCTGAACACAAATGTGAACCCTGGTTTCCCAAATCCTAATACAACACTCAGGCACCTATACCATGCTGGCTCTCGCCTTGCACAATACGACATTCCAAATCTAGAGCTGGAAACACCACCAAAAGGCATATTGTCTTAACTTCCGAACAATACCCATGTTAAATCACCCTCATTTGACAGCCACCCAATCTCTGTTTAAAAACTTCCAATGAAGGAAAATCAACCAATGAATGAATCAATGAATTAATTAATGAAGGAAAAGCAGTAGTCTGTTCCATTGCTGAACTACTTTTACTATCGGGAAGTTCTTCCTAATGTTTAGATGGAATCCTTTGTAATTTGAATACTTTGGTTCACATCCTGTCCATGAAAACCCTTTGGATGTCTAAGATGGCTGCCCTATCAACCTTTCTTCCCCTTCTCCAAGCTAAACAGGATACAGCCATGCACACAGGGTGGAGAACAAAGGAAATAACCTCTATTTCAACCTCCAGCATCTGGGTGAATCTGCTACAGGAGACGGGAAGGATGAAGTGGAAAGTGAGATGAGGTGACGGGTCTTTGTAGCAATCTCTTTTCCACTGCTGCTCCTGCAGTGTTGTCATTGTCTTTTTCTATCTCTCTCAACAGCCAACATTGTGATGCAGCATCCAAAAAAGCCAATATAGTTCTGGGCTGCTTCAACAGGATCATAATGTGCAGATCAATGGAAGCAGTACTGCCACTCCATTATTAACTCTGCACCTGAATATTGTATCCAGTTCTGGGCACCACAACTCAGGAAGGATAGTGACAAGCTGGAATGTGTCCAAAAGGTGACCAAGATAGTTAAAGTTCTAGAAACCACCTCTAATGAGGAAAGACTTAGGAAGCTGGGTATGTTTAACCAGGAGAAGAGAAGAGTGTGAGATGATATGATACAGCTATTTTTAAATATTAGAAGGGTTGTCATATGGGAGATGGAGCAAGCTTTTTTTCTGCCGCTCCAGAGACTAGGACATGGGCCAATGGGTTCAAACTTCAGGAAAAGAGATTCCACCTGTACATCAGGAAGAATTTCCTGACTATAAAAGCTGTTTGGCAGTGGAATGAACTGCCTTTGGCAGTAGTGGACTCCTCTTTTTTGGAAGTCTTTAAATAGAGGTTGGATGGCTGTCTTTTAGGAGTGCCATAGTTGTTTCTTCATACGTAGGTGGGGGTTGGACTAGATGGCCCTTGGGATCCCCTCAACTCTGTGCTTCTCTCTTCCTCTCCGCAGTGCCATCAAGAACATGAAGGACAGCAGCGTGTATTTCAAGAGCATAGAAGGTCTGCTCCGACATGCCACTGCTGTGAAAGATCGGCTGAATTCTGCCCGCAGGTAGCTCTGGAGGCCTGGGAAGGTACGTGAAGACTGCCCACCCACACTTGGTTCATATCAGCATCACCCACTTCTCCTTCCGCCAGCCAAGACAAAGAAGAGTGTTAGCATCTGCCTGTAGTAACTTTTTTTAAATGCAATTATTATTATTATTAATAATAATAATATTAAATATTTGAAAACCAAGATTTGACAGTAGAAGCATGTTTCCTGCAAAATGTTTTTACCTGTGAATTGTAGGAACTCCAAGACATAGCCCAGGGCTGGGCAATGGCGTTTGACCTGGGAGCCAATTTTCTGTCCCAGAGGCATCTGGGGGCAAAACAGACTTCCAAAAATGCAGGCCGGGAAGGAACTGGCCTAGTTCCCCTTTTGAAAAACGGGTAATCTGCTGCCTCAGCTGGAAAAGAAATTCCACCTAACCCTTAGGAAAAAATTCCTGAGGGTGAGCGACAGTGGAATACGCTGCTGCCTGGGAGCGTGGTGGCGTCTCCTTCTTTCGAGGTTTCTCAAGAGAGACTGGCCGGCCGATTGCTGGGGGTGCTTTGATTGTCTTCCTGTGTGGTGGAATGGGGTTGGACTCCAGGGCCCCTTGGGGTCTCTTCCAACTCTACGATTCTGATTTTTTGAGATTAAATAGCATGGGTCAGAGCTGCAGCCAATTGAGAAGGCGACTCTCTGCTCCTGCATACTTCCAGCAGAGCCAGTTTATTGGGGCCGGGGGACAGAAACAGGACAGTACAGGGGAAAACGACTGTAGAAACAGCCGGACCGGGGGATGATCCGTATGCAAGGCTCAGGTTTGGACTCAGCCCAATATGGATCCAGTCTGATCTGACAAAACAAATTATCCAAAATTCCAGTGAGGGGGAGTCCCTTTTCCTTCCAGAGTAGTCTCCTTAACTCCTGCAAACAAGGGTTTTTCTGGCGTGTTAAGGGGCCGTGCGTGTGCGTGTGTGTGTGTGTGTGAGAGAGTGTGTTCCTTTTCAATGGGAGGTGACAGGGAGAGAGGAAAAGGACAGAACTGCGTCCCACAAATTCATGATACCTGTGAGTTTCTTAAAAATGAGATGTTGAAGACACAATTTCAAGCAATTCCAGTGAAGAGGAAAAATGGCAGGTCTCTAAAGAATCCAGGATGGTTGTCTGCAGAATGTTCAACGAAGGTAAGATTTAAAAGGAAATGGAAAAAGAGGAATTCAAACAAATAGCCAGCAAGCATAGGGAGAAAGTCAGAAAAGCTAAAGTGCAGAATAGTGACAAGCCGGAACATGAGTGATGCCCCCTCCCCGGTGTCTCTCTCTCTCTCTCTCTCTCTCTCTCTCTCTCTCTCTCCAGTGCTAGAAATTTGGGGACTGAAGAAAAATGTCATGGGGAGGGCAAAATTCTCATTTGACTCCTTACTTGAGCGGGGCTGGAATGTGTCCCGAGAAGGGCAGTCAAAATGATCGAAGGCCTGGAAAGTGTGAAGCCCCCTGAGCTCAGGGAGCCTGGAGAAGAGAAGTTTAAGAGGAAATATGATAGCTTCATCTAAACGTTTGACGGGATGTCATACAGGAGATGGAGCAGGCTTGTTGTCTGCTGCTCCCGAAATGTAGCAATGGCTTCACACTTTAGGAAAAGAGATTCCACCTAAGCATGAGGAAGACCTTCCTTGACCGTCAGAGCTGTTTGACGGGGGAATCCGCCGCTGCCTCCGTGGAGGGTGATGGCGTCGCCTCTGTCTTTGGAGGTTTTGAAAGAGAGGCCGGATGGCCGTCTGTTGGGAAAGCCTCGACTGTGTCCTCCCGGGTATCCAAATGAGGTGGGACTAAGGTACCCCCTAACTGCGTGATTCTCTGAAATTCTGCCCTTTGTTCAGGGTGGGCAACCAGGGAAGAGCAGGAGGCTGCATTAGGCCCTCAGGAGACCACGGAGGGACGTGCATCCCTGCTGTATGTACTCCCAGAAAAGAACACACACACCCCTAAATTCCCTCTGGGGGACATGGGGCATTTCCAGTGCATCTTTGGATCATCCTGGGTCATTATTGGCCCAAGGGAGGCCTTTTTTAACAGCAGGAAGAGTGTGGCAGTCATTTCCTGTTCCAGAAAAGACCTCTCCTCTGTAGGGTTGCCAGTTCAGGCTCGCCCCGGGCCCCGTGGCCATCAGGCCAGAACCTGGGGCCCAGCGATGTCCCTGGCGATGCCGTGCAGTGTTGTGCGCTAAGTACCACCCCGAGTTGCTTGCAGCGTGGCATTTAAACGCGCACAGAGAACATGAGTTCCTCTTAGGAAATGAGGACAGAGATCTCAGCGAAAGGGGCTTTTCTCAGACCAAGGCAAAATGAGGGGATTATTCTTTCTCACTTAGGGAGCGGCTAGTCTTGAGAGCCAGTGTAATTTGAATGTTGGGTTATGGAACCTTGGAGACCAGGGCTGAATTCCCCGCTTGGCTATGGAAACCCATTAGGTGACCTCGGGTGCAGCGCACAACAGCAACCGTCTAGGCTCCTGTTTCTGCCGGGAAGGTGGATGCAGAGCAGAGGGTGAGTCCTGGCACCACAACAACTAGGTGGAAAGCAGGAAGTTAACTAAGGAAATAAGTAGACTCACTTGTAGTCTTTGCAAGTGACACCAACAAATCAATGAAGTCTTGCAAATTGTAGAAAGCTGCTCCTTTCCTAACTGAGCTGGAGGTTTACACAAGGACCTTTCCAGTGCCTAGAGATGAGCACTGGCAGGGCGGGGTGGGGGGATTGCACCCTTGTCTTCTTTCTAGAGATGAGTCATAAACATTGGAGGCTTGGTGTTGGGTCCTGAGATGTAGCAACCCTACTTGTGGGCCTAAATTGCCCCAGGGTCCTTGCAAGTTGTGGTGGAAATGGCCCTCATAGAAGACATGGGGGGGGTTTGAAAAATTTAGGGGGCCTCCAAGGATGGTAGAAATGCCCTTCATGCCCCATAGACACCATTTTGGAGCAAGTTTTTTCCCTTTGTATGTTAGGAACCCAAGAGGATTGGACCCAGGGTGTACCTAGTACATCTTCCTTTTCCCCCCACGGTGGCCAACTGGATGTCCCAACCTCCATGCAGGACCTGAAGGTGGTGTTGCTTCCCAGCAACCAATACCCAGTGCTAGAGTGCTTCTGATCCTGCAGGCTCCACATGTATTTATTTAATACTTGATTCTTTACATTTATACCTCATCTTCTGTACAATGAGCTCAAGATGGTGTACATGGCTCTCCTTCTCACTCCAGCCTCACAACAACAGGCCAGTGAAGTAGGTTGGGAGAGACCGTGAGTCTCATCACCCACTGAGTTTTCATGGTCAACAAACCTGGTTGCCCCGGGCCCGGTCCAACCCTCTAGTCCCTGTTGGTGGATCAGCAGGAGGAGCTCCCAGTAATACCTCTCCTACACACATTCTCCTAGTTTGCCAAAGAAGCAACTCTCACTACAATTTTGTGGCAGCCACTTCCACGCAGGTTCAGAGAAGGGCAACAAGAATGGTAAGACATACAGAGAACAAAACAGAGGAGGAAAGGCAGAGGAAGCTGGGCCTGTTCAGGCTTTTGAAGAAAAGACTGGGGATGACATGGTCACCCTCTTTAAATACCTCAAAGGCTGTCCCAAAGAGGAGAGGGCAGGTTTGTTCTGTGCTGGCCCAGAGGGGAGGATCCAGTCTGACGGTCTGAAGTTACAGGAGGGTGGATTTTGATTCAACACTGGAAGGAACTTCTTGGCAGTAAGAGCAGTTCCACAAGGGAACCCATGACCTTGAGAGGTCAGGGGTCTTTTTCTCTGGACGTCTCCCAAAAGAGGCTGGAAAACTACTTGCTGGGGATACTCTGGCTGCAGTTCCTGCACTGATGGGGGGGGGGCTCGACTCCATGGTCTAAGGCACCCCTGGGATTCTATAATCTCTTATGAAGATGAAGCACTCTCTGCTTTGGACTCTTTTCACACCAGGGTGGAATCTTTCCTGGAGCCGGCTGGTTTCCGGGACAGGACATTCTTCATTTCCTGTGTGACGCCATTCCAGGGCTTCCCCTGGGCCTGCAGCATCGAGAGAGTCCGGTGCATCCGGGGGATGGTGTAGCAATCCTTCTCGGGTGTCGGATCGGCGCTCCCGGAGGAGGTGATGTTGCTGCTCGCTGGAGTGGTCAGGTGGGACTTCTGCTCCAGGTACGGTGGGTAAGAAAACTCTCGGTGGATCTCCGGCCGTGGCCTGGCAGAGACCACGTTCTTGGCATTGTTGAGGTGAGGGGCAGGTGTCTCGCCACTGCGGGCTGAGTCATTTTCATAGAGGGTGTGTGAGAGCTCTCCTTGGCTGCACCGGGCTGCTCTGGAAGCCCGGATCAGCACGTGGGTGACGGTGAGGAGCAGGACAACGATGCCAGATGATAAGATGCAGGTGCTGGTGATTCCCGTTTCAATCTCAAACAACACTAGCATGTACATGGAGAGTGCTGCAAATCAGCAGGGAGAAGGAAGGTTTTAAAAGGCAGTCATGGTTAAAATGGAGACTGAATGAAAGGGATAATTCTACTGAGCTTTTGGGAACACCTTAGAATCCCGGAGTTGCCAGGGTGGGCCCCGGCCACTGAATCCAATCCCTCCCTTAATGCAGGAACTCCAGTTTGAGCATCCCCACCTGGTAGCTGTGCAGCCTCTTTTGAAAGACCTCAGGAGAAGATGATTCTCTGAGTCAGTTGTTCTTAACCTTTTCTTTACCAGGGATCCCCGGTAAATATAATTGGTCGCCTCCAAGACTTAACTCAAGATTTAAATATTTAAATTTAATTTTTTTATTCTAATATGTATTTATTTATTTATTAAAGGCTTCTGGACACTAAGATTCAAATCCCCACTCAGATACTGACCTTGGGCAAGTAACATTCCCTCAGCCTCAGAGAAAGGCAAAGGTAAACCCCCTCTGAACAAATCTTCCCAAAGAATCCTGTGATAGCTTCACCTTAGGCTGTCCACAAGTCAGAACTGACTTGAAGGCGCACAACCACAACCTTCCACTGACAAGGGCAGGTTCTTTCCAAACATCATGTCTCTCCCATTTGAAAACTGACTTATGGCGACCCTGATCCAAACCTATCATGGGGATTTTCTGGGCAAGATTTGTTGCTGTTGCCTTTCTCTGAGGCCGAGAGAATGTGACCGGATGAGTGGGGATTCAAGCCCTACGACTCCAGAGTCATAGTTTAGGTACACGCACACGCCTTTTGTCAGAGATGCAAAAGCGGGTATGTCTGTGAGTGCCGAAATTGCTCCCTCATTTACAATTTGCAATTTGGTCATGTACAACAGGCATGCTGCCACGTCCCTCAGGGCCCACACCCCCTTCTGCCATGTCCCTGATGAAAGGGACAAAAGTTTGCAAGCAAGGGAACAATTTTGGTACCCATACCTGCACCCCCCTGCTGCCACCGCATCTCAGTTGCAGCTGCTGCTGTTGGTCCCCAGCATCAGGGCCCCCGGTGAGGGCTCTGTGGACCACAGGTCAAGGCCCGCTGCTCAGGGTCAGTGGCGGCATTGCCAAACCACTCTTACTGTCAGTAAGTTCCTCTTAAAGGTCCAACTGAAACCTCCCTTCCTGCAACTTAAAGCTATTAGGCTTGATCCTTCCCTCTGGGTCAGCAGAGACCAAACCTGCGCCCTCTTCTCTGGGACAGCCTTTAAGGAGGGAAATCCCATCACCCCTCGGTCTTCTTTCCACACAGCGGAACGTGCCACGCTCCCTCGCCTGGTCTTCCTATGTTTTGTCCTCCGCCCCCCATTCTTCGCTGCAGCATCACACTGCTGGCTCGTATTCAGCTTATGATCAACAATAATCTCAAGGTCCTTTTGGCCTGTACAGTCCTCCTGCCGCATTTGATGGGGTTAGGGGCACAGGACGCCCCACAAAGGCAGAAAAACCTCAAATATCAAAATGTGGGGCGGGGACAACGCATGGTGAGGACAGGCACCCAGGGTCCAAACCTCATCAAGGAAAGGAGAGGGAAGAGGGGGTGCATTGGCGTGGCGGCCCTATACGTCCTCTCTGTCGCCCATCTCCTTCCTTGGGGGTGGAAGAGAGAGTGTTCGTGGTGCTGAGAAATTGGGCTGCGAGCAAATGTGGAGGGCCAACTGTATTTATTCAGGTTATAAGGTAACTCGCAATAATAATGAACTCAAATGAGGCAATTTTTTTTAGCTTGTCTAGGAATGGGGCAAGCAGGAGCTACCCCAAAGGATGACTGGGTGGATGTGGCCCACTTACCTGCTAGGTAGACTGAGACCCCACAGCAGAACAGACCCACAGCAACGTGGCGCACTTTCCGGCTGTCCAGGAGGAACCAGTCGCTACTGTGACCCCAAAGAAGAAAAAGACTGTGATTACTCATTTTGTCTGATTCATATTGCATCACCTCTGTGCTCCTCTCTCCATAGAGTCATATTAGGAAAGCTTGCAGCTCTCTGCCCCAAACAGCTTACAGGCTCATCTTGACCCCCCCAAAGAGAGAAGACCAAAGAGGCAGGAGAACGAAGAGGCAGAGTTAATGAGGAAGTCTGCAGAGCTTTGGAAGGTTACTTTTTAGGACTACTATTCTCAGAATCCTCCCAACAGCTATGCTGGCTGGGGGGATTCTGGGAGTTGCAGTTCTGAAAAATAACTTTTCCAAGCTTTCAGGAAGAGAGCTCTATTGAATATGCTTGACCAGGACAGGAAAAAAAAGGAATCTCCATGTACATTGATAATCTATCTTAGGTTGTTAAAAATGCAGATGTATTTTAAGCAGAACTAGGAATGGTTAGGGTTTTTTTTGAAGGAATGGTAATGATTTCTCTTTCTCTGGAGATTTTTCAATAGAGGCTGGATGGCAGTTTCTTAGGAGCGCTGTCATTGTGTCCTCCTGCATGCAAAGGGGTTGGACTAGATGGCCCTTGGATACCTCCCTGGTCATATGATTCTAAGAAACCTATTGTTGTTATATGCCTTCAAGTCATAACTTTGACTTTATAATGACTCTATCAAAACATTGTTTTCAAGGGAGGTTTGCCCTTGCCTTCTGCTCAGGTTGAGAAAGTGTTTCATGTCCAAAGTCACCCAGCTGAGCAGCATTTCAAACCCTGGTTTCCTGGAGCCCTTGTCCAGTACTCAGGCTCCTACACCGCACTGCTTCCACGCTGCATCTTATGAAGCGGACTCGAGTCAGAGAATCCTAGAGTTGGAAAAGACCTCAAGGGCCATCCAGTCCAACCCCTTCTGCCATGCAGGAAGTCCAAATCAAAGCACTCCCAACAGATGGCCATCCAGCCTCTGTTTAAAAACCTCCAAAGAAGGAGACTCCTCCACATTCCCAGGCAGCAGATTCCACTGTCAAACTGCTTTTATCATCAGGAGGTTCTTCGTAATGTTTAGATGGGATCTCTTTTCCTGAACTTTGAAGCCACTGCTCCGTGTCCTATTCTCTGCAGCAGCAGAAAACAGGCTTGCTCCATCCTCCATATGACACCCCTTCAGATATTTAAGTATAGCTGTCATGTTCCCTCTTAAGCATCTCATCTCCAAGCTGAACAAACCCAGCTCTTCCTAAGGCTTCATGGTTTCCAGGCCTTCTACCATTTTGGTCACCCTCCTCTGGACGCATTCCAGTTTTGTCAGTATTCTTGAATTGTGGTGCCCAGAACTGGACATAGTATTCCAAGAGGTTTCTGGCCAAAGCAGACTAGAGTGGTACTATTACTTCTCGTGATCTACACACTATACTCCTATTGATGCAGAATTGCATTGGCTTTTTTAGCTGCCACATCACACTGCTGACTCCCGTTCAGCTTGTGGTCTACTAAGACTCTTAGATCTTTTTCGCATGGACTGTGGTCAAGCCAGGTGTCACCCATCCCATATATGTGCATTTCACTTTTTCTGCCCAACACTTCTCCCCGTTGAAATAAATCTACAAAAACTTATGCTACCCACTTCTTTCTCTGTTTGTCTCATAGGTGCTGCAAGATTTATTTGCATACTGCTCTGGTCTAGCACAGCTCTGTCTTTGAATTCTGCTTCATAAAAAGCAAGAAGTAAAAAGTAAGAAATAGCCTCTGTTTTAAAAAGGAAGCTGCAAATGCTTGAAGGAAGATGGAATCTTAATGTACGGGCACGCCTGCGTGAGCTCAAAACACTGTGAAATAGCTTTATTTTTGATGTTTGTACCAGGCCACCTTGTTTTTGTCCTTCACAGTTCTTGAGAGACACATGAACACTGTTCAGCATGGACGGGGGGCCTTGGAAAGGGATGGTCTCTGTTGACCATGTTTTGAGAATCCATCTTTGCAGGGTGCTGTGTTCCCAGAAGCCGGGGGGGTGGGCACACTGGAATTGTCCTGCCTGTTTCATTGTCCGTGAGAATAGAGGGATCTTTGTTTTGTCAACTGCAGAAGGACGCAGAAGCAGCGGGAACAGACGGCAGTGGGCAAGCTGCATGGACTCTGTTGGCCAAACTTCAGAGCATTTGAGGCGAAAGGAAATTGGGAGCCAAAAGAAACTCTGAAGCCGTAATACAGAACGACAGGAGCAAATGTGGGAAAGGCGCTGGACGTGAGGGGGAGCCGTAATGAGCAAAACTCTCTCCAGCCACCTTGGCTCATCGAAATGGAATTTTCAGATTATAATATGAAAGGGAAGAGTGGGAATAAGCAAGGCTGAGACTTTGTAAAGGAACTTAAAGGGAACCCTTGGGCTTGCTGACATTCTTCAGGGATGCCAGAGACATCTTGGGAGGTGGCGTGTATGTGTGTTTCCTATCGACTTACAGCAACCCCGTGAACTTCATAGCGTCTCTTATGCAAAGTGTCCTCAGAGGTGGTTTTGCCAGTTCCTTCCTCTGAAATAAGAGCCTACAGCATCTGGTATTTGTTGGCAGTCTCCCTTCTAAAGACTAACCAGGACTGACCCTGCTTTGCTTCCAAGATCTGGTGTTTTAGGGTATTTAGGCAATGTCTGCATATGTGCCATCCAGTCCCCTTTGTCAATTTATGGCAACCCCATGAATTTCACAGGGTTTTCTAAGGCAAGGAATACTCAGAGGTGGCTGGACCAGTTTCGTCCTCTGAAATAGAGCCTACAGCACCTAGTATTCCTTGGTGGTCTCTCATCCAAGTGCTAACCAGGACTGGCCCTGCTTAGCTTCCTAGATCAGATGGAATCTGGTGCCTTTTAGGGGATGTCAGCAAATATGACTCTCGTGCTGTACAGGCCAAATTTTACTGAATGTTTTAAACTGTTATCAATTGCAGGGGAGTGCCTTCAAGTTGCCAGTCAACTTACAGGGATCCCATGAATTATAAAGGGTGTTCTTAGACAAGGAATCCTCAAGAGGCGGTTTTGTCAGTTCCTGCTTGTTGCAAAATTCACCTTCCTACAAGTCTGGCTTTCTAGTTTCTATGTTTATTGTCCCGTACTGTAGGAAAAGTAAGATGTAAATTAAATATATGAGTAAAGAGGCCTCAGGACTTGATATGCTTGAAAGCATTTCCTGCCTTTGTGGGTGATACAAAACTAGGAGGTGAAGCTAACACATTGGAGGACAGGAACAGAATTCAGAAAGACCTTGATAAATTAGAAGACTGGGCAAAAACTAACAGAATGAAACTCAACAGAGACAAATGCAAAATTCTACACTTCTTCCACAGAAACCAAAGGGACAGGGATAAGATATTTGGTTCAAGTCATTTTCTGGCTTATGGTGACCCTAAGGTGCATCTATCACAGGGTTTTCTGGAGTGGAGAGCTTGTGTTATGCCCAAGATTACCCAATGGGTTTCCATATCTGACAGGGAATCAAGCACAAGCAGGCAAAGTAAGGCTCCCTCCCTTGTCCACACCATCACAGAATCATAGAATCTTATGAGTCGGAACAGATCCCAAGGGCCATCTAGTCCTACCCCCTGCCATACAGAAATACACAACAAAAGGGCTCCTGAAAGATGTCCGTCCAACTTCTGATTAAAGACCTCCAGAGAAGGTCTCTGAGGCCACCAACATCTGAGGCAAATCTACTCCACTTTTTCAGGTCCTATAGTTAAACATTTCTTCCCAATCTTTAGGTGGAATCTCTTTTCTTGTCAACTGTACCTGGAGTCCAATTTTCACTGAGATTGTGAGTGCATCTCCTAACTCCTTTCTCCCAGAGGAACGGATGGTTCCCATCAACATCCACGGGAGTCAAAAAGAGACTCTGTGCCAGTATTCCAAGGCACCATGCTGCTCCGCTCGGAGATTCCACTTTATAGTACCATCTTCTGGAGCAAAAATGAGCTGGATTAGACTGATCACACAGTTGTGGGGAAGACTGGAGCATGCCAGGCCTTGGATTTCAAGGTCAAAGCCCGACCTCTGGGGTCATCCAACAGTTATGCCACAAGCATTGATGTTGCCATTAAATGTAATATATTAAGTGTCAGCCATAGGATCTAGAGGCCTTGGTAGATCACAAGCTAAATATGAATCAACAGTGTGGTGATCTGGTCAGACCCCACCTCAAATGCTGTGTCCAGTTCTGGGCACCACCGTTCAGGAAGGGTATTGACAAGCTGGAACGTGTCCAGAGGAGGGCGACCAAAATGGTGGAAGGCCTGGAAATTATGAAGGCCTTTACAGAGCAGCTTAGAGAGCTGAACATATTTAGCCTGGAGAAGAGAAGGTCAAGAAACAATATGATGGCTATGTTTAATTATTTGAAAAGATGTCATATGGAAGACGGGGTGGGCTTGTTTTCTGCTGCTCCAGAGATTCAGACACGGAGCAATGGATTCCAACTATGGGAAAACATTAAGATATCTTTTTCTTAATATCTAAACATTAAGAATAGCTTCCTGATGGGAAGAGCAGTTCGACAGTGGAATACGTTGCTGCCTGGGACTGTGGTAGAGCCTCCCTTTTGAAGGTTTTTAAATACCAGCTGGATAGCCATCTGTTGGGACTGCTCTGACCCATTCAGAGATCGGCAGAATGGATCCAGAATCCTTCTGATGGAGATCACCAGCCGCTGAGAGGCCTGTCACGCAGTGGCCCATATTACCCATGACCTTTGGTTCAGCACGTGAACCTGGAGTTTCAGAGTCGTGCTAATGCATGTAAAATGGGTGCTTTCTTGTTGGGGTGAAAGAGAGTTGGCTTTTGTTAATGATGCAGAGAAAGGGGCAAGCATGTGACAAACCAGCAAGGACAACACCTTGCAAAAATTAACCTGGGTGTATATTTAGAGCCGTGTGGTGTAATTAATTGTCACAGTCCCCAAAGAAAACAACTTTTGTTAGTGTTGGTTAGAGTTGATTTTTTTTCCTCCTTTCTATCCCTTCCAGAAATCTTACTCAATTCCAGGTAAACTAGGAGCATTATGAAAATCTATCTGAGCAACTGAGTGCACATAGCAACCAAGATAGACTGCCCTAGTACAGTGAAGTTCAATTTCTTTGTCCTAATTAATAGCACCTCAAGGGAAAGTTCTTTCCTTAGAGCTTGGAAACATTATTTTCTAGACCACAGAAATCCATCACACATCTCTGCTGTGATGCAGAGTATTTAGAAATGGCTTGGATTTTTACAGGAAGTTAACAGCCTTTAGCTTGACCAACAACCTGCTTAAGGTGCAGACAAAAATTGCCTGAACTAAATTATTGTTATGGGTCAACCCAGTCTGCATTTTAAGCTGGCTGTGAGGACTATCTAACTTACGTAGATGATGAAGATAGTGAAATAATGCAAGATTTTCCATACCGTGGTTCAGTCATTAATCAGAATAGAGACTGCAGTTAAGAAGTCACAAGGTTAGGACCGGGAAGGGCACCTACAAAGGAACTAGACAAGGTCCTGATGTGTAGAGATATATCATTGGATACTAAAGTTAGGATTGTCCAGGACATCATATTTCCAGTTTTTATGTATGGCTGGGAAAGCTGGAAAGTGAAGAAAGCTGAAAGGAAGAAAATCTCTTCCTTTGAAATGTGGGCCTGGAGAGGAGTCCAACAGATACCCTGGATGGCTAAAAGGACAAAGGACAAACTCCATCAAGGAAGCCTTGGTTGCCCTGCATCTGCAAGACCTGAGCGGTTAATAAAGAAAGTGACTCAGAGGTCTCTTATCCATGGGGTCACCATGTTGGTAGTTAACAACAAATGGGGGCTACGCTTAGTGTGAGTACCTGCGCTGAGCAGGGGTTGGACTCAATCACCTCCATGAGTCTATGACTCCACGATTTCAACACTGGGCCACTGGCCAGGGGCTAGCATCTGCCAGTCAGAGTTTACAGTTCCATCTTAGAGGAAAAAAAGAATAGTCTGATACATTGGACAGCTTCTCATGTCCCTCTCTTAAATCTACTCTTTATCCAGAACAATGAGGACTAGGATCTTTGTTTTTAATGGAAGGAGCATAGCACAGTGCCTGAACCTTTGCTTTGAATGCTTAAGATCCCAGGTTCAAATCTTTGGCATTTCCAGCTAGAAGGCAACAGAAGGCCAGCAAAGCATTTTCTTGGTCCAAAAGCCCAGAGAGCTACTGCGAAGCAGCATCGTATGCTCCTCAGCCACACTGGGCATCCCCAGATGCACATGAACTACCATCACAGTTGCTGTGTGAAGAAGGAATTCCCTTTTTCCCTCCTGAATCTCTAGAGCTTTGGAAAAGTTCCTTGTTTTAGATCAGGTAGAGAGCCAGCATGATGTAGTGGTCCGTGCGTTGGACTGTAACCCAGGAGACCCAAATTTATTTCCCAGCTTGGCCATGGAAACCCCCGGGTGACCTTGGACAGATCACATACTCTCAGGCCCCCCAAAAACCACGATAGGTTCACCTTAGAGTTGGCGTAAGTCAAAAATGACTTCAAGGCACACAACAACAACTTTGGTCAAGGTAGGTTAGAACTTCGAGGGTATTTTTGTACCTCAGAAAATAAACTGTAATAAAAAAGGATTTTTTCCCCATTATTATTATTATATTATTCATTTATATTCCTCCTTTCTCCAAATAATGAGACGCAAGGATACTTTTTAAAAACAATGTAGATTAAAAACTATTCAAAAACGTCAACAAAAAAGTACAAACATAAAAGTTGTTTAAAAAACAATTTATCAAGTTAAAATATTAAAATCCATTAAAAGACTATATTGTTGTTGTACGCCTCCATGTTGTTTCCAACTTATGGCGACTCTAAGGACAAGCTGTCACAGGACTTACTGGGGCTGAGAGCATGTGACACATGCAAGGTCACCCAGTGAGTTTGCACGGCTGAGCAGAGAATCAAAGGTAGGGGTGCAGTCTAGCATTCAAACCACTAAATCACGCTGGCTCTAAAGCAGGGCTTTCCAAGTGGTGTGTCGCGACATGTTGGTGTGTCACCTGAAGTGTGTGTGTTGCCTTCCTGGGCTGAGAAAGACCCTCCTCACCTGAGCCAATCCCACTGCCACCGCTCTCGCCAGGGTCCTTCCTCGCCAAGGGTGAAGGCAGTGGGCCAGGATCAGGTAGGGGGGCTGCCTTTCCCCACTCTAGATACACCTCTGGGTACTGCACATGCGTAACCGGTTAGTTTAACCTCCGGTTTGCTAGTAAAACTGAATTACTGTGTCGCGAAATGACGCCTGTCTAAAAAGTGTGTCACCAACATGAAAAGTTTGGAAAGCTCTGCTCTAAAGACCACATACAGAGCTTAAAAACAGCACCCGCAGCATTAGAAAGCCAACCCCAGTCAGTCTGGGAAAGCCTGAGGGCGCAAAAATGTTTGGCCCTTCTGACAGAAAGAAGTAGAGTAAGGAGTGAGCCATCCTGGCCTCTCTAGGGAGGAAGTTCCAGAGTCTGGGAGCAGCCACCAAGAAGGCCCCGCCACCCTTGTTCCCGCAAAGGAGCCTGAGAAATTGGTGGGACACAGAGAAGGTGAAGGGTGAAGGGTCTGAAAGCCATGCCCTGTGAAGAACGCCTTAGGGAGCTGGGTATGTTTAGTCTGCAGAAGAGAAGGTGACGAGGGGACATGACAGCCATGTTTAAATCTTTGAAGGGATGTCATGTTGAGGAGGGAGCAGGCTTGTTTTCTGCTGCTCCAGAGACCAGGACCAGGAGCAATGGATTCAAGCTGCAGGAAAGGAGATCCCACTTGAACCTCAGGAAGAACTTCCTGATGGTCAGAGTTGTCCAGCAGTGGAGTATGCTGCCTCGGAGTGTGGTGGAGTCTCCTTCTTTGGAGGTTTTTAAGCAGAGGCTGGATGGCCATCTGTGGGGAATGCTTTGATGGGTGTTCCTGCATAGCAGGGGGTTGGACTCGATGGCCCCTGGGGTCTCTTCCGACTCTAGGATTCTGTAAGGGCTCCTCCAGGTCTTAGACCTCTGATGGGCTCATAGTCCTTCAAACAGCCTGGACTCAAGCCGCGTGGACCTCCACAGGTCACCAGCAGCCCTTTGAGTTCTCTCCGGAAATGGAGCTGTTGCCACAAGGAAGGGGGCCACCTCGCTCGGTCCGCCTCCTGCCACACTGGGCCACCTGCTCCCAGTTCCAGCACTGGAAGAGGAGGAGAAACAAGGCAGCTTCTTTCCACCTGCCTCCTCCCAGGATCACTTCGTCCAACCTCACCCTCTCCCCATACCTTCCACAATACCATGTGCCGTCCTCTCTGTGTGCCTTCCACGGGGCCTGGTGGGCTGGCCACCCCGGCTGGGGATGATGGGAATGAGATCCAGCCCATCCAGAGGGACCCCAAACTGGGGAGGGTCCCCTTGCATCCCCCAGGGCAGGCTGAGTTGCTTTGACCCTCCTTTCTGCCTCCTGTAATTTATTTTCTAATAACTTGGTGAGCTGCTGTGTTTACTTCCTTGCGATTCCTGTATATCATATTGCTTCCTAAGGCTGAAGCAACTAAGTGTAGGAAAAAAAAAATTAAGTTCTAACCGAACCCAAACGGAAGAAACGTAAAAATTACCTCTCCCGTATATAAAGGTCCATTTGGATTGACAAAAGAACGGAAAAACCTTGGAAAATCCATCCCCAAATTCTCCTTAAGATACTTCTCTAAAAAAGATGCGAGAGTAAATACGAAAAAAACCCCACCCATTATGACAGCAAACAATTCCTTGGCTTCACGGACCCGCCGCTGCCCCAAAGCCAACTAGTTATTTGTAACGAAGTGGGCTGTAACTTGCGCCTGCCGCGCTCTGCCTTGTTCCAGCGCAGTCCGCGAGGATCGCCGCAGCCCCGCGCTGCGCAGTTACAGCCGTTTGTCACTGCTTTATTTGCCATGTGGGACCCTGGGATTTATAGTGTGGCCAAGCGCTCCGAATTCCCCCCCGCCTCTCTTTGGGCTACAACGCGAGGCTTCCCCGGCACCAAATTCTAAGTACCGCACCACACTACACGTCCCAGGATGGAGTCAGGGGCACCCAAGCGGACTCAAAGAGTGGTGCGGACGCCTCCTTCGGGCGCTTCCCGGTTTGTTTGCCGCCCCCCCCCCAACAAGCAGGCATGCTTCTCCGGGGGTCAGTGGAGGCGGGTGAATCCGCTCCGATTTTCAGTCCGAAGTTCAGAGGCGGGAACCTCTTTCGGGGGACCGCTCCCCCCGCTTCGGGGGCACTTCCCTCCACCTCGGGCCCCGACGCTCACCCACCTGTCCGGGCCCGGGGGGCCGCCGCCGCCGCCGCCAACGGGGGTCGCGCACCGCTCGGCGGCGCAGTAGGCGTGGAGGAGGCAGAGGAGGAGGCAGGCGAGGCTCAGCACCAGGCAGAGCGAGGCCAGCACGGCCGAGAGCGGCAGCAGGACCCGGCGCGCCCCCTCCGGCAGGGCCCCGGCCCCGGCCCCGGCCCGGCCCCCGGCTTGGACCTGGAAGATGAGCGTGGCGGCGAGGACGGCCACCAGCCCGGCCACGGTGCCGAAGAGCGTCAGGGCGCCCAGGGCGCGTGGCCCGTAAGCGGAGGCCATCGCGGGAGGAGGCGCGGCGGCCCCGGGGCGGCCGGGCTTCGGCGTCCCCGCAGCGGAGCCGCGGCCGAAGCGTCTGCCCAAACTCCCGCCGAAGTTGGCCGCGTCCCCTGAGGCGCCGCGAGGAGGGAGGGAGGGAGGGGGGAGGGAGGGGCCGGAGGGCTGGGGAACACCCCCCGCGCCCGGCTGGGGCCCCTCCGGCTCCGTCCGGCTGCCTTGCCTTTCCCCGCCCCGGCGCCTCCGGCCGAGCTCGTGCCCGGCGCCGGGACTCCGCTTTCTCCGGGCCCTGCCGGGGCTTCTCCTCGCCTCCGCCCGGCTCGCCGCTCTCACTCTCCCGCGCTGTCGCTGCGTTCCCGGCTGAGGGCAACCCTCTGGCCAGTCCACCCGTTCTGGGGCTGAGAGGGTGTGACGCGCGCCAAGCCCCCCGCGGGGTCTCCAGCGTTGAGCGGGGACCTGGACCCGGACCCAGCAGTAGTAGCTGATGCTGATGCTGATGCTGATGCTGATTCTTTCCATCTAAGCTTCTTTTTCTTCTTCTTTCTTAGCCGCCTGTCCTTATGGCTTGAGAGGGCGTCACGACAAATTACACCCGTAACACTTAAAAGAA
This sequence comes from Cyclura pinguis, assembly GCA_030412105.1. Taxonomy (NCBI): domain Eukaryota; kingdom Metazoa; phylum Chordata; class Lepidosauria; order Squamata; family Iguanidae; genus Cyclura; species Cyclura pinguis. The sequence goes on along the minus strand of CM059614.1, from coordinate 7,644,727 downwards.
CGTATGAAACCATCAAAGGAGCGCCTGAAACTGGTACATGTGAAAGAGACTCAATACCAACTTTAAAATTCTATGTTTTTTGAAAAAAAATCATCTGGATAGGCCTGTCAGGAGAGACTGGTCCATAGTGCTGTCTGCACCTCGGACAGCCTGTCCAGCCTGGAGAGTTGAGGGGGGTTCCTAAAGGACATCCAGTCCAACCTCCTGACAGTGCAGGAAGCCTCTGGTCAAAAAGAGGCCCAGGAGGTGACTTCCGTCCAAAGGCGAGTCCACCACCTCCTGTGGTAGCCGTTTTTCCCCCCCAAACAGCTCTTTTAATTTAATGTGGTTTGAAGCATTTTCCTTATTTATTCACTGTTGCAACAGTTCCGTTGGGAGAACCCCCCAGCAAGTGTGGCCACTGGTTTTCCTCTCACCCGAGTTTCCTTTTGTGTATGGGGGGACTACACCCCCCCATCAGCTCTGTGCCATTGGCTGCATGGGCAGGAGCATTCTGGGAATGGTAGTCCAAGAAAAGGAACTTTCTTAAACTCTGTGTTGGTTTATTTGAGATATTTTTATGTTGTCGTTGTTGTGCCTTCGAGTTGTTTCGCACTTACGGCAATCCTAAGGCAAACCTATCATGGCGTTTTGGGGGGTTGAGAGTATGTGATACACCTGAGGCCACCCAATGGGTTTCTGCAGCTGATCGGGGAATGGAGTCTCCAATGCTCAAATCACTATAATCAGCAAATTCACAGTATGGTTCTCCTCAATACTGTATCTTCACCACCACCACAACAACCCTGTGAGGTAGATCAGGCTGAAAGAGTTCAATAAGTTTAAGGATACCCAGTGACTTTCATGGCTCAATGAATGGACTGGATACTAGATCTCCCCAAGTCCTAGCCTGACACGTTAACCACTGTGCCACACAGCCGTACTAGGTTTTCCCCGGTGAAGTGGACTAGCATCCACAAAGCTTCTTTAAAAACATTAGTAACTGTAGGAGTAGTTTTTGCAGCACGTTAACTCAAAGCGGTTAGATGTGACCACTTGTAATCACTGCCTCACGCTGTCCCTCTATTTATGATCTGGTGTGTTGTGAAGCTCCTTGGACCAGGACTCAGTTCCTTTAATTCTGGTACTCAAAGCAGGAATTCTGGCTTTAATAGGCGTCCAACTGCTCTTACCCTCTGGAAGTTCTTCCTAATGTTTAGGTGGAACCTCTTTCCTTGTAGTTTGAAGTCGTTGCTCCATAGTGTCCTAATCTCCAGGACACTATGCGTTCTTCCAAATGTTTAGCCGGAATCTCTTTTTCTGTCATTGGCGGCATTGCTCCATGTCTTAGTCTCTGGAAGAACAGAAAATAAGCTGGCTCCATCTTCCACAGGACACCCTTGCAATATTAAAACATGACTTTGATGCCGTTAAAAGGGAAATCAGACAATGTGATACAAAGAGAATGGCAAATTGTAAACGGTTGTGGGTAATTGCTGGGTAATCAGTTGGAAATCTGTAATTCATGATTTATGATAAACTAGGAGGGGGCTACAGTGTATATATATCATGAGGTGGGAATATGGAGATGAAAAGGCAAGAATCAATGAGTAATATTAGCAGTTAAATGTAGTACAATATTAGAAGCATGATAAGAAATATTGATAATGAAAACTAGATCAGTGAGGAAGAGGAGAAACATTTCAATTAAGCTGTCAGTTACAAATGTATGTTTTATATGTGAAATTAAATAAAATGATGTCCCTTCTTAATCTTCTCTTTCCAGGCTCTCTCCAGCTCCCAAGCCAGCGGTCGCCAACCTTTTGGAAATTTTGGACCACTAAACTCGCGATTTTGAATCCTGCGAACCGCTAACATGATTTTTTTTAAAAAAAGATACAAATGTCTATAAAATAATGATCATAAAAGTTCCATTTTATTAATATGAAATGTACTTGTTTAATTATAACAAAATGCTGATTTGCAAGCAACTTGTACAGAGATAAATCAAAATATGAATTGATTCATATTCTGATATTTACGGGCACCTCTTAGTCAAGCAGGTACTATAAAGATAAACCAAAATATCAGTTCGTTCATTGGCCGCTATGTCAATTCATTCAAAATATCTATCCTAATAGTATATTTAGTGTTTAGTGCGTTTTCTTGGCAAGGTTTCCTCCGAGGGGGTTTGCCAGTGTCTGCCTCTAAGGCTGAGAGAGTGTGACTTGCCCAAGATCACCCAGTGGGTTTTCCATGGCCAAGCAGGGATCTGAACTGTGTTGGGAACAGGGGCCATTTCTCTCCACCATCCTCCCTTGGGGCAGTTGCACAGGAGCGTCCTGGGGCGCCTGAAGTGAGGCAGCGTTACTTCAAGGGGCCATTTTGGCTGATGTTCAGCGGCCATTTTGGCTGATGTTCAGCGGCCATTTTGGCTGATGTTCAGCGGCCATTTTGACTTATTTATTTATTCATTCTCAAGTAAACATATTTATTTACGTATTTTACTTAAATAAATGTATATATGTATTTATTTATCTACACTCAAACATGGGGAGGCGGCCAAAGGAGGCTTCACTGGGGAGGGGACTGACACTCACCCCCGCCATCACCCTCTCCTTGTCCTTCTGCTCCCTCGCTGAGGGCTTTTTGGCACCCCCCGGTTTTGGCACGGGGAGCTTTTCTGCAAGGGGCCTTGGCAGTCGAAGGCACAGCGCTTACACCTTCCCTTTCCCCACTCTCTCTGGCCCCTTCAGATATTTTATTCTACTTGAGGCTGCCCCTTATTCCCCCCCCCACACCCTTACTCCTTTCTGGAATCTGTCTTTGTTTTTCCTTTGGGTTTCCTCAGTGATTCAGCATGCTTTTATTTCATGTTTATTGCCTCCTCAGCTGTTCTTTCCCCCCTTTTTGTCCCCCCTCTTTTTTCCCCTGGGGAGGTTTTCCTCAGGTGAGCCTGGTGCCGTGGCTGGGTGGGCGCTGGGCCCGAGGGGGGCACTGCTGCTGCTCCCAACTCAGGAAAGAAACAAGAGGGGGCAATGAGGGGGACGGGTGTTTCGGCCTCCTCTGTTGGGAACAGGAGCATCTCCTGCACTTTCTCAGTGGTGGGTGGGAGACGAGAGCGGGCCCCTCTTTCCCCTCCTCTCCGCGGCTGGAGCGATCCCCCCCCGGAGCGAGCGGGACAGGACAGTGGGGGCAATCCGGTCCTCCTCGCTGTCCCTCTCACTCGCTCTGAGCAGGATGGCTCGGGCGGCGGGAAGAAGGACGGCGTGGAGGACCAGACTGAGCCCCCTCGCTGTCCTTCTCCCCGCGGCGGGAGCAATCCTGCCCAGTGCGAGTGAGAGGGGACAGCGGGGGGGGCAATCTCATCCCCCTCGTGAGCCGTCGACCACCCAAATTTTCTTGCGGGCCACCAGTGATCCGTGGACCGCTGCCCTAAGCCACTCCTCATAGATCTTCATGAGTTTACAGACCATTTTTTTTTTTTGGTAGTAATTTTTATTAAAAGTTTAATCTCGAAAATACCCCCCCCCCACTTCCATGCTTAAATCTTCCAGTTGAGGTTGCTTATTTCCGTTCCATACAAACATAACTTCCATTTTATAGAGAGAAGAACAATTACTTTATTGCATTATTGATGTAGAAGAACAATTACATTATTTCTTCTTTGATTTCTTATACATTGATATCCTTGCCCAATCCAGTACCCCTTTCCATTCTTTCTCAAAGTTCTGGATAGATTTATTCTTCAAAGAAGATGCTAATTTTTCCATCTCCATCATATCCAGAACTTTTAACTTCTACTCTTCCATGTCAATATATTTCTTTTCTTTCCAGTGTTGCGCATAGGTCAACCTTGCCGCGGTTATTAAATATAATAGTATCTTCTTATGACTTCTTATTTCCCTTTGTTGCCACGAGTTTACAGACCATTTTGGTGGCCCTCCTCTGGGCGCGTTCTAGCTTGTCCATATCTTTCTTAAGTTGGTATCTTGCTTCTTGTGCTGGACTAGGTCAAAAACATGCCGTACTGACAAGCCTTCCAATACACTTTGGTTCTCTCTTGGCCGATTTCCCAAAAACCCCTCCGTCTCAGCATGGGAAGCAGCCTTTCTGGTCCAGACGAGGAGATGCCCATGTTGACTTTTGTGTGGGTGGTACTGGCATGGCTTCTTCCTCTGCTGCAGAAGCAAGGGAAAATCAACAGCAAGATGGGATAATTTTGAAATACATTCTTGTTTCTGGCATGCTGTTCTGTCTGGGATGCCTTTTCCCATCCTGAGATTTCAAGATCTCACGTCACCACTTCCGGGCTGCATGTTCCAGGCTAGACAATAGCTAAAAAGAGCACCTGAAACTCCAGGGTTGCCAGATTTCAGGGCCAGGCTCTCAGTCTCCAGTTTTTGTGGGCCACGTCCAGGTAGAAGACAAAAGGGCCCTTATTCTCCCTCAGATTGGTTGGGCACTATCTCTCAGCCGGACGGCACCGTTTTATCACAACCTTTGTGTGACAGGCTAGAGTCTCCACTCAGTTAAGGTAGCCCGCAGCCTTTGTTACCAGTAACTTTAGATCACTCAGGCCATCATGAAGCAAATTGCAAAACTAATTACAGTAACGGTGGAAATAAAGTATCTTGATAGAGTTCAGTGTTGATAGATTAACAGTTGAAACTTCTGACAGACTTTGGACAACCGATTCCTGCTTCAGATATAATTTCCCTGTGTCTTTTCTTCAGCTAATAACCACAAACCAAACCACCCTCTTTCTGGTTAGTTCTCACTGAAGGCTCAAAACCCACATAATCATACAATCCTAGAGCTGGAAGAGACCCAAGGGCCATCCAGTCCAACCCCTTTCTACCATGCAGGAAGACACAATCCAAACACTGCCTTTGACAGATGGCCATCCAGCCTCTCTTTAAAAACCTCCAAAGGAGGAAGAGACTCCACCATACTTCACTGAGGCATCAGCAGACTACTCTTAGCATCAAGAAGTTCTTTCTGAGGTTCAGCTGGAATCTCCTTTCCTGCAGCTTGAATCCATTGCTCCGTGTCCTAGTCTCTGGAGCAGCAGAAAACAAGCCTACTCCATCTTCAACATGATATCTCTTCAAATATTTAAACACGGCTATCATGTTACCTCTCAACCTTCTTATCATCAAGCTAAACATCCCAGCTCCCTAAGACATCCCTCATAGAGTCTCATGGCTTCCAGATTCTTGACCATTTTGGTCGTCTTCCTCTAGACACGTTCCATATAAGGCAACATTGCCTTATATGGAATTCTTTTCATCCATAGGCCCCTCCCACACACACACCAAAATGCTGGGTTTCATCCTGGAGGTGCTATACCTGTTGCCTAGCAGCATGCCATCAAACAGCATTCCAAATAGCTAACCCCCAAAGTAACTTTGGCACAGGCAGATTCTTCAGTTTTGCTGGGCTCCCCCCAGTGCAGGAGGAAAGGGATGTGTGCAAGTCTCTAGCTCAGCGATGAGAGCACTAGCTTGCTACAACTTTCAAGCCTTCACTGATTTGTTGCTGCAAATTGCAACTTCTTGTATGTGCATTTAATTAGCTAGCATCTTCCTTCCCTCCCTGCTGTTGTGGTGCCAGGGCTTACCCTCCACTCTGCTTTCCATCCTCCCTTCATTTCACCTTGATCTGGGGACAAGCCCTTTAGCTAAGATTTCTGTCCTAATTTCCAACAGGTTAAAATATGTTGCCTTGTGTGTGTTTGGGCAACAAACTGTGAGCAACTGTGGTTGGTACTTACTGCATAACACTTAATGACCCCTCTGGGCGTTATCCCTTAAGTCTTGGGTTCTGGTGCTAGCTGAGGATGATGGCATCTCTAGTGCAACATATTTGAGGGGTGAGATGTGTGAGGCCAGGCAGAGCTGGTAAAATAAAATCTCATTTGTGACGCGAGGGTCGTGCTGTCACCACAAGAGGGAGCACATCAAGCTGCCTTTGAATTTTATAACAGTGAATAATAGAGCAATAGTGTGTGTGTGTGTGTGTGTGTGTGTGCGCACGCATGCGCATGCACGTGTGCGTGCATTGGACTATGACTCTGGAGAATAGGGTTTGAATCCCCATTCAGCCATGGAAACTCACTGGGTGACCTTGGGCAAGCCACACTCTCTCAGCCTCAGAGGAACAGACAGGCAAAACCCGTCCGAACAAATCTGACCAAGAAAACCCGATGACAAGGTCACTGTAAGTCAGCAATGACAACAATGAATAATTTATCCTTCTCTCTCTATGGGTCCAGAGGGGGAACAACAACAATTAACAATTAACACATAAAGAGCATATAAAACCAATACTCATTAAAATCCAAAAATGAATACTTTAAAAATTGTAATTTAAAAATAATTAAGAGAAGACTGACTAGAAAAGACAATAATTCTTGGGAAGATAGAAGGCACTAGGAAAAGAGGAAGACAGCATTACAGGTGGATAGACTCAATCAGGGAGGATTCTCCCTGAATCTGCAAGACCTGAGCAAGGTGATTGAAGACAGGGTAGCTTGAGGTCTCTCCTCCACAGTTCACCATAGGTTGAAATTGACTTGATGGCAGCTAACAAAAAATTTTGCTTCCCTTGACTTGGAAAGTATGGTTTTATTCATGCAGGCTAAAATATTATTTGCCTTCTTTGCTGCAATATCACACTGCTGGCTCATGTTCATTCAGACCCAGGATCACCGCCAGCTGGGAAAAAGGTTGTTCTGTTTGGTCAATAATATGATTACAGATCAGAATCTTGTGCCAAATAAACTGGGCAGCAAGTTCTCTTTGGATTTCTTTTGTTCTGTGTCTTTTTTCCTGTGAGGGGTGGCAATGAAGAGACACACTGCCCATGCTTAGAGATACTCTCAACCTTTACAACCATTGATGCTGTCAGTGAATGATTCTCCAGCAACATTTCCAGAAAGGGTCTGGACAGTGACCTGCCGGGGATGTTCTAGCCAGAGTTCTTGCACTGAGCGGGAGGCTGGACTCCAAGGGGGGCTCTTCAGCTCCAGGATTCATTCTATGATCCTCTTGTGCAGGACTTCAGAGGGAAAGTTGGTTGCACTGACTGGGGATGATGAGGCTGCAGTCCAACAGAGCTGGATGGTGCCGGTTAGGAAAGATATCTGTGATCTCATATCTATAGAAAGAATCATAGAATCATAGAGCTGGAAACGATCCCAAGGGCCATCCAGTCCAGCCCCATTCTACCATGTGGGAAGACACAATCAAAGCACTCCCGACAGATGGGTATCCAGCCTCTGTTTAAAAACCTCCAAAGAAGGAGACTCGACCACACCCCGTTGATTCCACTGTCGAACTGCTCTTGCTGCCAGGAAGTTCTTCCTAATGTTTAGGTGGAATCTCTTTTCCTGAAGTTTCAAGCTATTCTCCATGTCTTAGTCTCCAGAACAGCAAAAAACAGGCTTGCTCCATCCTCTAATGACATCCCTTCAAATATTTAAACATAGCTATCATGTTGCCTCTTAACCTTCCCTCCTCTATTCTAAACATACCCAGCTACCTAAGCCGCTCCTCAAAGGGCTTCAGGGTTTCCAGGCCTTTGACCATTTGGCTGCCCTACTCTGGACACATTCTGACTTGTTAATATCTGTCCTGAACTGATTTTGCTTAATTCACTCTAAATCCAAACACCAGTCTAAACTAATAACTGTTGCTTACAGAGTTTTCTTGGTCACACCATGAGAACCGTAGTTCTGTCGCCTCTCTTTCTAAGTGCAAGAGACTGGCACTCCAATGTGCAACTACTCTGCCGGACTCTAGTCCAAACTTGGAAGGATCTATCCAAGGTACTAAACCAATTTTTGGTACCAAAGCTCAGCTGCTGTAAAGTTTGTACTGAAACCCAGAGTGGATTCACCAATTCCAACATAACAAGGGACTTGCCAGCTTCTGCTGCTTTCCTCACTCCTCCCCACCTGAAAAAGAATATTAACCTGCCCCTGAGATTTTTCAGTGTGGCAACTTGTCCTCCAGAAGGAGAAAGAGACGTGTCTTCCCAGGGACGCTTTAGCTAAATCTTCTGGTGCATCAGAGGCTCTGGGGGTGACAGCATGCAATTAAAGCGGGAGTGTTAATGAACTAATCCTAATGACTTAATTGCTAATCTTAATTGCTCCCACAGGCCCAGGGAGAGGTGTGGGTATGGGGAAGGGTTCAGTTCAGACGCATTTTAATTTTTTCTTGGTGGAACATGATCCAAAAAACAGAGGTGCAAATGTGCTTAAATCTGTTCTGGATGGTGTTTGATTCTCCTTCAAAGGCGAGTTCTGACCTTTGGAGATGTGCATTCATGTTCTGGGAATAATAATAATAATACATCTTTATTTCTTACCCATCTCTCAGGGTACAACATAGGTTAAAATACAGTATATAACTATATAAAACTGTTTAGCATATAAATCTAGATTAAAACACAGCCATGAAAATATACCAATTTAAAATTCATGGTTTAAAATCAGCTAGGTTAGGCCTACTGTAAGAGATAGATATTTAATGGTTTTTTAAAATTCAGACCACAAGTTTAGCTGTCAAATCACTTCTGGTAGGCCATTTCACAGTCCAACGGCAGCCGATGAGAAGCTCCTCTGGGTGACCATTGCCAATCTAGTCCTGGCTGGTTTAAGTAAATGTCCCCCAGAGGATCTATGTATGGGACACATTGTCCAGAGAAGAGGCTGTATGAGAGTGGAATAAACTCTCTCATAAGGCAGTGGATTTCTTTGGAGGGCTTTAAAAAGAGTTTAGATGCCTATGTCTCTGGAATGCTTTAGCTGTAGGTTCCTGCTGTGGCAGGCGGTTGGTCTAGATGGCATCCCAGAGACACAGGGATCCCTTCCAACTATTGTTCTATGACTAAGATTGGAAACTCATTCTGACTTCTCAAATCATGGAATTATAGACTTGAAAGGAACCCTAAGGGCCATCTAGTCTAACCCTGAGCTGCCCATGAAGAAATCTGCCTTTAATGCACCCCCTTCCAAATTCTGATTGAATAAGGAGAGACCATCTGCCACCATCTGAGGGTGCCCATTCCACGGTAAAACAGCTCCTACTGTCAGGGAGATCTTCCCAATATTCAGTTGGAATCTCTTTGTTGTAAATTGAATTCATTGGTTTCTGGAGTAGCAGAAAACACACTTGCTCCACCAGGGAGTGGCTCAGGGAACAGGGCAAAATTAGGGCATTCTCTCAAATTAGAATCATCATACAGCTGGAAGAGACCCCCTTCCCAAGAGCCATTGAGTCCAATCCCATTCTGCTATTCTGCTTCCCCTCCCATTTTTCTTAAATCAGGTCACCCAACAGTTCAACCTGGTGGCCAAGTCCATCTGCCTGCACCTGTACTCTTACAACTGTTCATTACAATAACATTCCCTCTTTCTCAGCACACCGTTTGCAGTCAATCCCATCATTCCCTCGCAGAAGAGTAAAGCCCAATAAGGCATCAAAGCAAAGCTATCTAAAAATGGGGGTGGCAGGGAGAGCAAAGCTGTCCTGATAGACTGTCAGTAGCAGCCCCTGCAGTTTCACACAAGAGTCTCATACCCTCCAACATTTCACAGATGTAAGCTGGGATACGCGTGGCCAGGCAACCTCCGAGAGTGGTCAAGCTGGCAAACGCTATTAATGAGAAAGAACAGACAAGCTAGGAGGGGCTGCAGCAGTTTGCTTTTGCCGGAGTCTCCTGGCAGGGGCAAGATCTGGCCCTCTCTTCTCTTCTCATTCCTACTGAGTTAATGGTGTGCCACTATGATTGCATTTTGGATTCAATTTGCAGCAACGGAAGAAAGCTGAGAGCAAAGGGGGAGGAGGAAAAAGAAACTGGGACATTTTGAAGGCAGATGAGAAAGTGGGATGGACGGCAGAGGATAGATTGGGAATGTCCCTGCTAAATTGGGACCTTCTAGCCCTGCCATGGAGTGATCACAGCAGCCTGCAACACTGTGAGCAAAGGACTTGATTTAATGAGGAAGCTGACGTATCGTCCTTGAGACTCACGGTCCCTCAAGTCCAGTGCTGTCTTCTTAGACCAGACAGCTGCTCTCCAGCAGTTTTCTCATCACCTTCTTTATTAGTTGGAAGGGCCGAGGACTGAACTGGCGTCCTTCTGCATGCCACCTGGGCGCCCCAAAACTGAGGTTTAACTTGCAAGGATTTTATTATTTCCAAGTTTCTCCAACCCCTGCCCCCCTCCCCACCTCAAGTGCTTCTTTTCTGAGGAACCTGCAGCCCTTTGAAAACCTACCCTTGCTCCTTCTCTTCCTCCACCGGCCACTGTTCAGCCAGCTATGGATGGCTTTCAGCCCAATTTCTCAGCACCACAAGCCCTCCCCGGATGCCCCCCTGCACCCCCAAGTTGGGCAAGAGACAGGGTGTATAGGGGCACCTTGCTGACCCTCTCCTTTCCCTGATCTGGTCTCCCCCCCCATGACCCATGACCCCCTTCCCACAGACACACACACACATTTTGATATTTGCAGTTGGTCCATTTTGGCAGGAGACTTGTGCCCCTGGCCCTAGTAAATGCGGAGGGCTGACTGTCCACCGGCCCCTCTTGAGCTGTGTTCCCCCCCCCCACCCAGGGGTGGGCAGAGTGCATCCCATGGGGTACACACACCCCCCAGAGCTGTTTGTATGTAGCCCTCTGGGGGAGTGTGGATGCTTCTTCAACAAGAGATATGTTCCGAAAGAGGTTGGACCACTACCTGCCGGAGAGGGTGCCACTGGGCTTCCTGCGCTGAGCGGGAGCAAAGGCGGTGGGACTCCACAGCCCGGGGGGCCCCAACCATCTCTGGGAGCCCAGGACTCGGGGATTCTTCTTCCAGAGCACGCAGGCTGGATGCCGGCGCTCCCTGGGGGAAGGTGCGGAGACAAAGCAGCCGGCGCCGAGCCACCACCTTCCTCTTCCTCCTCCGCTTTGGTTGGACCCCCCCCAGAATCCCATGTCCCGTTCTGGAGGTTGGCAAGCTGGGCTGTGTCTGGAGGAGGGCGGCCAAAAATTGCAGGAGGCCAGGAAACCGTGAAGCCCTCGGAGGAGCAGCTGAAGGAAGTGGGTATGTTTAGCCTGGAGAAGAGAAGGTTAAGAGGGGACAGAATAGCCAAGTTTAAATATCGGAAAGGATGTCATATTTACTTATTTATTTATTTACTTGCTTATTTATTGTATTTCTAGGCCACCTTTCTCCCGGAATTGGGACCCAAGGCGGCTTCCAACAATAAATACACATTAAAAAAAACATTAAAAACATTAAATACGTTAGAAACAGTCAAAACAGTTAAAAACGTTAAACAGATATAAAATCATAAAAACACTTAAAAGGATATTCCAGTACAACAGGTAATAAATAAAACTGCCTGGCTTACATGAAAGCCTGTTTGAAGAGAAATGTTTTTGCCTGTTGATGAAAGGGGAGCACGGAAGGGGCCCGGCTGGCCTCCCGTAGAAGAGTGTTCCCCAGGGTGGGAGCCACCACTGAGAGGGCCCTGTCTCCCATGTGTTCACCAGGTGAGCCTGGGATGATGGCAGGACTGCCCCAGCAGATCTCAGGGCTCTAGCTGGTTTGTACGGGGAGATACAGTCTTTCAGATAGCCTCGACCTAAGCCGTTTGGGGCTTTATAGGTCATAACCAGCACTTTGAATTGTGCCCGGAAACAAACAGGTAGTCTGTGGAGCTGTTTTCACAGGGGAATTGTGTGCTCCCTGTAACTGCCCCAGTCAGCATTCTAGCTGCTGTGTCTGGAACCCTCTGGAGTTTCTGAACAGTTTCCAAAGGCAGCCCCAAATAGAGCGCATTACAGTAGTCCAACCGAGATGCAATCAAGGTGTGTGTCACTGAAGCCGGATCAGACATCTCAAGGAATAGGCACAGCTGGCACACAATTTTTAATTCTGCAAACACACTCCTGGCCACGGCTGAAACCTGGGCATCCAGGCTCAGAGCTGAATCCAAGCCAACACCAAGTCTGCAAGCCTGAGATATCAGGAGGAGTGTAACCCCGACCAGAACAGGCAATGTCCCTGTTCCCTGATCTGCCTTTCGACTGACCAGGAGCACCTCTGTCTTGTCTGGATTAAGCTTCATATGGAGGATGGAGCAAGCTTGTTTTCTGCTGCTCCAGAGACCAGCACACAGAGCAAGGGATTGAAACTTCAGGAAGGGAAGTTTCACCTGAATATTAGGAAGAACTTCCTGAAGATAAGAGCGGTTTTACAAGGACGCTGCCACAGAGCATAGTAGAGTCTCCTTTGGAGGTTTTTAAACTGAGGCTGGATGGCTGTTTGTCAAAGGGAGTGCTTGGATAGTGTCTTCCTGCGTGTCAGAATGGGGTTGGACTGGAGGGCCTTTGAGGTCTCTTCCAAGTCTATGATTCTTCTTTTTCTATTTCCAGCCCTTCTGGCTCTCTGCCGCCATCTCTCATCGTGTAACCGGAGGCCTGTGGTTGCATCAGTTCTCCTCTCCAGCCGTGGTGTGTAAACACACACACACATCTGTTCTCCAGGGAATCTGGCCCCCCCGCTGCCAGTTCTCCAAGGATAGCAGATTCAGAAGCCACACAGAAATCCATGCAAGAGCTTTAATGTGTGGATGTGTGGTGCGAAGAAGAGAGAGGAGCCCCATCTTCTCTCTTGACAACAGTGATGATGGCTGAATCAATTCAATATTTGTCAGAGTCTGGGTCCAGCCAGACTAGAACCTAATAAGCCATATAATAATAAAACATTGATAATATTATAGTAAATGGATAAGAATAGTCCAAGCAAGAGCACTAACACAGCAGGAGCAGCAGCAGCAGCAGCAATTAGCAATTACCTACTTTTTATTTTAAAAAATTTAGGTATTTAATTTAAATTACCAAGAATGCAAAGATGCAAATACATCACACCCAAACTGGAAAGAGGAACAAACCAGGAACATCTTTGAGAGAGATTAGGTGTAGAAGCCAAAATATTCTAACATGGCACAGCACTAAAAACTGCAGGATTTATCCCTGAAACAGATCTTTCCAGAGACTGCAATACCCAGTTGAAGAATGAAAAACATCAGTACTATTCCTCTTGCAATAGGTAACAAAAGGATCCCTGCTTTTCTGAAAGGAATTGTATGGTCTGATTACTTGTAGATTCTCTAATGCATGCTGTTAATTTTTCTGTGAGCCCCCACAATCTCGGGCCCTTTCCGCCCTACACTGTTATAGAGCTATTATTCCATTTTCAGCCTCCTGTGGAATTCTGGGCTTTGTAGTTTCCTGAGGCCAACAAGCTCTCTGGCTGAGAAATCTAAAGATCCCTCCCTAAACTGCAAACCCCAGGATTCCACAGGATGGTGAAGTGGAATAATAGCACTAGAACAGTGTAGGGTGGAAATGGCCCTAGACCCCTAGAATAGGCGAGGGAGCCTCCGCCACTGAGTCCAAAGCCCAGCTCCGTGCAAGAACTCCAGCTGGAGCGTCCCCAGCAAGGAGCTGTGCGGCCTCCTTGGAAAGATGTCTGGAGGAAGAGACGCACCACCTCTCCAGGTTGTGGCTTCCAGTGCTTAAACACCCCTGTCACCAGGAAGTTCTTTCTAAGGTTCAGCTGAAGTCTGCCTTCCTATCACTTCATACTATTAGCAGATCCCTTGAAACTTCATTTAGTTGTGACTGACCTCAGCACCATTTATATCAGTGGGTTGTACTCTTGGTATGGCCAAATTTAAATCCAATAAATCATCATCATCATCGTCACCACCCAGCACCACCACCACCACCACCACGACTACTACTACTACTACTACTACTATTATTATTATTATTATTAGCCTAAATCCAGTTGTTAGTCCAGTGAAAGTAGATTCATTGAATTAATTGCTAAATGGCAGATCGGCACTTAATAAAATTTACTTAAGAGCTGAGTTACCATTCAGAAATTCTCTTAATATGTCTGTGTAACTTAGAACTAGCAACTGGGTTTCAGGAGAGAATAATAATGATACAGTTGGCCCTCCATATCTGTGGACTCCGTCTCCACAGATTCAACCAACCGTGGCTTCAAAAAAAATGTATATATATATATGTATGTGTGTATGTGTGTGTGTATATATATATATATATAAAATCCAAAAAGCAAAGTTCGATTTTGCCATTTTATATAAGGGACGCCATTTTACAACACCATTGAACATAATGGGATTAGAGCATCCACGAATTTTGCTATCCACACTGGAGCCAAACGCCTAGCAGATATTGTAGTAGTGGTAATAATGATGATAATAGTAATAGTAATAGTAATAATAGTAATAATAGTAATAATAATAATAATAATATTGTTACTGAGATTTAATTGGTCTATTTTAGTTGGGATTAGCAATTGGATTATCAATTGAATTCAGGCTTTTATTTTTGTTGCCGTGTGCCTTCGAGTAGTTTCCGACTTATGGCGACCCTTTCACAGGGTTTTTGGGGGCTGAGAGTGTGTGACGCACTCAAGATCCCCCAGTAGGTTTCCACGGCCGATCAGGGAACTGGTCTCCAGGGTCGTAGTCCAATATTCCTATACTGTTGTTGTCAGAGATATAAAATGGAGAACCAGCAAATGTGCAGATTCTGGGACTTGCGCTACCAGCTGCAAAGCTCTTCTTTGGGTTCCAGAATCTGGGTCTGATAAAAGGGCAGCAAATTGTTAGCTTCTTTGTTTGTTGTGCCGGTGACTTGTTACAGCCAGGCGCAATGGTGGCATTTCTGCCTCGGGTACCAAGGTAAACCTTTCCGACCACCCTACCACCTTCAGATGTAGGGGTGGGCAGCTGGGGGGTGGCTGGGGAGGCACATTGGCCCCATAAAGAGACCTTTTCGGGCTTCGAACCTCCAACCCCACTGCATATTTTTGCCCTAAATGATCCCCAACACCCGCTGTGGCCAATAAAGGGGCATTTTGGTCACGGTTTTAGCCCACCTCAGGCCATTTTATGCCCGGGGAAGACTTTTTTTTTCAGAGCAGGAAGTGACCAGAGGTCTCTTCGGTTTACTGCTAGTTTTAAAAAGGGGCCCCCTTAGGCCTAATGTAGCCTGGGGAGCCCCAAAAGTGTGACAAATATACCCCCATTTCCCCTAGAGGGTATTTGGGGGGCTAATTTATTTAGTTTGTCTCCTTTGGGCCGCAAAACCAGCCCAGGGGACTGCATGCAGCCTGTAGGTGACACTTTGCTCACTCTGCTCATTCATTACAAATATTTTAAATAGAAAAATATGTCTATTTATTAGAAATATTTTTCAGTTGAAACCTGCAGGAATGGCTACAAAGGGGAGCCGTGCTCTTAAAGTGGGTAGTTTAGTCATGTCTTTTTTTCTTTTTCTTTTTTCTTCACATCAGAGAAAGTAAAATGGAGGAAATGTTCAGACACAGCGGCAGCTCCTGCCAGGGGTCTGACTTCCATTTCCCTTATTTGTGGTGATCATCTCTGAGAACATGCCAAGTGCCTTCCTACCCCAAAAAAGGTAGCATTTTATTTTTTCATAAAAAAGGGCTTATAGGCAAATCAGATGTGCTGGCTTTATTGCATAATATGTATTTTAAGTGTTGTGGTTGTTTTTAATATCAAAATGTTGAAAGTAATGTTTTAACTGGAGGTGTGGTTTCATGCTTCAAAAAAATTGTACTTCATATTATTTTAGATGTTCTGTTTTGATATAGCTGGAAAGCTGCTTGGTAAGTGCCGTTTGAGAGAAAAGTGGGATATAAATGCAGTAAATAAATAAATAAATAAATAAATAAAAATCATAGAATGCTTGAGCTGGAAGGGACCGTAAAGGCTATCCAGTCCAACCCCCATTAAGCCATACATGACCTTTGCCTCTGCTGAAAGTGGAATAATAGCACTATGGCAGTGTAGTGTGGAAAGGCCCTTAATCTTTTCTCTTCTCCCACCTTTAAAGATGTTATCCCTGAGGATGCCAGTGTGTGTGAGAGTGTCATAAGGGGGCACAGACCGGGTTTGGGGTGTTGCTTACTTTGGTCAAACTCACTGAGTGACCTTGGGCAGGTCACAGTCTCTCAGCCTCAGAGGAAGGCGGCAGCAAACCCCCTCCAACTAAATCTTGGGGGCCAGCTGGTATTGCTGTTTGTGTGTTGGACTAGGGAGACCAGAGTTCAAATCCCGGCATGACTGTGGAAGCCCATTGGGTGATCTTAAGCAGGTCACATTCTCTCAGCCTGAGAAGGCAATGACAGAATTCCTCTGAAGGAATCTGGCCAGGAAACCCCTGAGGGGGCCTCAAAGGCCATTCAGTGCAGCTCCCCTGCTCAGTGCAGAGGCTCTTTCATTTCAAATTTAATAAAACATTACTCAGGTAATAACATAAAATATGTTCTGTCACACTTGCCTGATAGATCTTATGTGCAGCCGGTGTGGTGTAGTGAAACCCATTGGGTGAACTTCAGTGTGTCTCACACACTCTCAGCCTCAGAAAACCCTATGATAGGTTCGCCTTAGGGCACCATGAGTCTAAAAGAACTTGAGGGCGCACAACAACATATGCATGTTGTCACGATAACTTACGGTATATATTTAGTTTCGTTTACATTCCACCTTTCCTTCAAATGAGCTCCAAGCAGCATTCATTATTCTCTAGGTCTTGTCCTCAAAACAACCCTGTGAGGTAGGCCAGGCCGACAGTGGGGCAGACCCAGCCAGAGTCCCCTCATTGAATCAGTTGCTGAGGGTGAGACCATTTCCACACTAGACTGTTACAGTGCTGTTATTCCACTTTCAACATCCTATGGAATCCTGGGGTTCCACAGGAGGTTAAAAGTGGAATAACAGCGCTATAACAGTCTAGTGCGGAAGTGGCCTGAGTCGGGGCTTAGTCAAGTCCGTTTCATTTAAAGGTTTGAGCTTGCATTTTAGGCCTCAGGGAAGCAGCTTTAAGAAAGTTACTTGTGAATGAGACGGGGCTCAGCTTGGATTTTCCTGGGCCGTTTCCACACCACCGTGTTATAGGGCTATTATTCCACTTTCAACCTCCTGTGGAATTCTGGGGTTTGTAGTTTACTGAGGCCAAAAAGCTCTCTGGCTCAGAATTCTCAAGACCTTTCCTTAAACCGGAATAAAAGTGGAATGAGAGCACTATGACAGTGTAGTGCGGAAATGGGTCAAGTCCAGAACTCCAACCACTAGGCCTCAACATCACTTGAGTGTTTGCAAGAGAGCGGGACAAGAGAACCCCAGTGTTGAAAAATCGCTTGTTGTGGGGATGGTTGCGTTGAAAAATACTGTGTCCATTTGGCCGCTCCCTAAACTGCCAACCCCAGGATTCCGTAGGGTGTTGACAGGGGCATAATAGCGCTTTAACAGTCGAGTGCGGAAGCGGCCTGCGCTGGCCGCTTCGGATGCGGGTCTCCGGCCCTTTGGCGGATTTGGGATTTTGTTCCCTCAGGCAACGAGTACGACGTATGCAAACGAGCCGGCAAAGGCACAACCAATCAGGAAGGAGCGAGGGGCGTGGCCATGCGAAAGAGCACCGCCTTCGCGTCCTGGGCCGGCGCTCCGTTGGCGTTAAGTCTGGCGCGAGACGGCGAGGGGAGCGCAGCGGCTTTTGCAAAAACCGGGCTGGGCGTCGGTGCAACTCGTCCGATGCCCTCTGCGAGGAGGAGCTCCCACCGAGCAGCCGGAGTCGGGAAGAGCTGCTGTTGCTGAAGAGGAGAGCCGGCAGCCGCTTGGCGGAGAAGAGGGAGAGAAAAGAGAGCGAGCGGCAGCAACGCACCTGAGGACAGGTGTGCGTGCAGGTAAGAGCATGGATGGGCTGGAAGGCATTAAAGACCTGGGGGAGGGAGGAGTGGCAGAAGATTTTTTTTTTTTACTTGCAAAAGCTAGAAAGAAAAGAAGGCACGTTGGACCTGGAGGCAAACTTCCCATGCCACGTTTTATTAAAAAAAAAAAAAAAATCTTAAGCTGCTCGGTGGGTGGGAGAAATGCATTCTGTCCATGCTCAGAGGCATTCGTCTCTTGTCCGGAAGACTCCAAAGAGAAAGAAGAAGGCATACCTGCCTCAGGGTCTGGGAAAACTGACATCGTAAGACGTTGCAGTCTCAGTCTGTGTCTGTGTTATAGAAGGCCGGCCTCTTTGATGACGTGACCCTGCAGCTAATCAGCTTAGTAATAATAAATAATATATTAATAATAATATAACACGATCGCTTATAAAGTGTCTGAAATGCTGGCAACTTGCCAGGTGCCATTTTTGGATAGTTTAATGACTTTTTAAACTTTTGTGTGGTCTGAATTTTAAAGCTATGTTAGTTTGGTGTAAGCTGCTTTGAGCAGAACTGGGGAAAGGTGAGATATAAATACACATTGTTCTTATTTTGGATTTCCCCTCACGGAATTATTCATAATCTTATTTTGGATTCCATCCCCCTCCCTGGACAAATTTAGCTATTTTTCTGTTTACATTGTTGTACAAAGACCAAGTTTCACCTCTCTTAGACCCACCAAAAGACCACAAAAGTTTGTAGATTTTCCAGATGGATTTTGTCAGAAGTGAGGTAGGTTACATCTACATTGCGCAATTATAGCAGTTTGATTCCACTTTAACTCCATGGTTCCACTATAAAAACTACTGGGATTTCTGGTCTGTTGAGGAACTTAGAATTCTTTAGGACACTCCCACAAATTTCATTTATGAGATCTGTCAGAGATCTCATAAAATGACAAATCCCGGGATTCCATAGAATGGAGGTGGTATGAAACTGATGTAATTGTATAGTGTAGATGTGTCCAGAGACTGTGAGCTAGGCATTGGGACTCACAGAAATCATACCAGAGGGGAACAGGGAGGGGAAAAGAAGTCAGACTTTGACCAAAAATCTCGATGTGACCAAAAAAAAGTGACAATTTGGTTCCTGCTTCTAGCCTCTGGCTGAAGTGGTAGCCGATGAAAAGAGACGTTCTGGTGAGGCCAGGTTGCAATTTGAGAAACTTGGATGTTCTTTCTTTGCTTGGAAAAAAAAAACCTTTTTGGACTACAATGTACAGTTTCCCCAACCATAGTCCTGCTGAGTGAGAGATTTTGGGACCTATAGTACAAGAAAGTAACTTTCTGAAGCTCCGAATTTGTCTTGAAGCCAAGCTCCTCTCTTTCTTGCCCCCGAATGCTGGTTGCATATTTGACGGTGCTGTCCTACCTGCCAGTGTCGTGTGTACAAAAGCAAGATAATACATGTTTTAATCCTTTACAATGCAATTGTGGTTATCTTTACTCTCAAATTCTTCAGAATTTTGTTGCATAGAGAGGTTGGTGTGTATGGATTTCCCGCCATTGTTCATACTTCTGTATGAACAAAACATACAGTCGAACAAATGCGCTATTCGCAGCATGGCCTGTCATAGACTAAGAGCCCTTCACGAGCCGTATGTTTTTTTCCTTATTTTTTAAAAATTTTTAATTGAGAATAAAAGTTTACAAATGTGTTACGTACAGTAATTACAACAACAAAAATTAAAACAACACCTTACAGACAGTTAGCAGAAAGGTTTCAGATGGATATAAAAACATATGGAATTGAACTTAAAGAGAAAACTGGAGTAATTAAATAGCTGTTCGAAAATCCACCTCATTTACTTGCCCAAATATATCAAGAAATACTACATCAGGAGAGGCAAGAAGAAACAGTAAAGGCAACTGTGATTTCATGGGCACAAAATATCAGACATTCAATACAATTAGAGTCTGGGGAGCAGAGCTGGAAAAAAACACAGAAATTTACAGTAGCACAGAATTTGAAAGAGAACTATTACAAGCTATTTCATAGATGGTACATGACGCCAGATAAATTAAAAAAGATTTATAATACAGGTACGGGACAATGTTGGAAATGTCAGAATGAGGTCGGTACGATATATCATATGTGGTGGACATGTCCTAAAGCTAAGAAATATTGGACTGAAATACATAACAAAATATGTGCATTAATGAAAGTACAGTTTGCTAAGTTACCAGAATTGTATTTGTTAAATATGACTGAGGTATTAGAAGGTACTGGTATAAAGAAGTACTGGAGAATATTACTGTACATGATAACAACAACTCGTATTGAATATGCAAAGATGTGGAAAACTCAGCAAATACCCACATTAGAACAATGGTGGGGTGTACTGATTGAAAACAAAAATGCTGATATGGTCTCTCAGAGATTAAAAGGGAAATCAGACGAAGAGATACAAAAAGAATGGCAAATTATAATGGGTAATTGCTGGGTACCATCGGATGGAAATCTGTGATTCATGATTTAAGATAAATTATGAGGGGGCTACAGCATATATATCATGAAGCGGGAATATGGAGATGGAAATGCAAGAATCAACAAGTAATAATAGCATTAAAATGTAGTACAATATTTTAAACATGTTAAGAAATATTGATAATGAAATCTAGATCAGTGTGGAAGATCAGAAATATTTCAAATAAGTTCACAGTTATAATTGTTTGTTTTATATTTGAATTAGAATAAAATGATTAAAAAAAAATTAAAACAACAAAAGAGAAAAGATCTGTCTAGTTACCTATCTATCCGTACGTACACAGCCCTATAAATCTTTAACTTCTTCTTTTTCAAGTAATCAGATCCACACATAAACTGCTAGACATTATGAAATATAGCCTAAGTCATAACCCAAATCAATCAGTCTTTAAAGGCTAATATAGGAGTTTTCCCCCATTTCTCCCCTAAATAAACAATTAACTCTTTCCATTGATTTGTAAAATTATTGGTTTTTTTCCCTTTAAGAACATAGTTAGCTTAGCCATTTCTATAACATCCTATAACTCCATTATCCATTCACCTATTTCAGGGGTCTCTTCTTTTTTCCAGTTTTTAGCATATAGAATTCTTGCTTTGGTAATCGTATATAAGAAAATTTTGTTCTTTTGCTTACCAACGCATAATGTTCTTAATGTATTAATGTATTTAATGTTGTTCGCCACCTCGATCCAGGTGGAGAGGTGGGATAAAAATAAATTTTATTATTATTATTATTATTATTATTATTATTATTATTATTCTATTACACTAACCATATTAACCAGGTGAAATTCTAGTTTCATTGGGAAATTCTTTTTGATTATCTTAATTTCAGGATGAATATTTTTCCAAATATTTGGGCCTTTTTACAAAGCCACCAACAGAGGTAAAAAGGTCCTTTTTCCTGTTTTACAGATTTTGAGGGGGAACTTGGTCAAGTGGACAAAACCCCGTTTGGCTGGTGTATGGGGTTTTGTCCACTTGACCAAGCCAAAAAAACTTGAAATGTAATAAAGGTGCTAATTCTTAAGGTGCCATAGAACTTTCCCCCTTGTTTTTGCAGAAACAGACTCAGTATCGCTGTTTGTTGTTTCTGTACGACCTCAAGTTGTTTCTGACTTACGGCGACCCTGTCACTGGGTTTTCTGGGGGCTGAGAGAGTGTGATATGCCCAGGGTCATCCAGTGGGTTCCCATGGGTGAGCGGGGAATTAAACCCTGGTCTATAGGGTCGTAGTCCACTATGCCACGATGGCTTTCTCAAGGTCTCTGCCCCCTTGCAAATTATTATATTAACACATTATTAAAATTCTGTTGCTGTTTTTTACCTTCCTCACCCTGTGGATTGAGGTGGCGAACAACAACAAATTAAACACAAAGTACAGTTAAAAGCACATATAAAATGGTCAGAAGATGAAAAGATGGGGTCTTTTTTTTCATATGTGGTAGACATGTAAGATAGCAAAAAATTTTGGAAGGGGGTACATGACGAGATCCAAAGAATTTGTAAGCTGAATTTTGAAATGAAACTGGACCTTTATTTGTTAAAATATGCTTGGGCAACAAAGGGAAATAAGAAGTCATCAGAAGATATTATTATATCTAATAACTGTGGCAAGGTTGACATATGCACAACACTGGAAAGAAAAGAAACATATTAGTATAGAAGAATGGAAGCTAAAAGTCCTGGATATGATAGAGATGGGAAAATTAGCATTTTATTTGAAGAATAAATCTATCCAGAACTGTGAGAAAGAATGGAAAAGAGTATTGGATTGGGTAAGGATATAAATGTATAAAAAAATCAAAGAAGAAATAATGTAATTGTTCTTCTCTCTGTAAGATGGAAATTATTGCTTATTTCCATTCCATTACAATTTCAGCTGGCAGATTTAAGCATGGAAGTGTGTGGAGGGGTTATTTTTGAGACAAACTTTCAATAAAAATTATAAAAATAAATAAATAAAATGGTTAGACGGACATATGAAACGGATACGTGTTAAAAATACTCAATACAGATTTTACAATCCGTAAGTTAAGAATGATGTGGATACACTTTCCAGAAAGAGCCTGGTCTTTAGTGCTGTTTCAGGCTCAGAGACAGCAGCACATCCAGCTGTTGAAGATCTTCCAGCGGGTTGTTCCATAGTCTGGGGGCAGCTGAAGACAGCGTCCTCTTACCAATAAATATTATTTATAACACTAATATGAATAAATAATAGTTCGAGTGATATCCAACCACAGGTTTACTTGCAAGCAGGTTTCTCTGGCTGGTCTTGAAGGGTGGGGAAGGAAGGAGGAGGTCTAATTTAATTATCAAATAATAATGGACATTTAAAAAAAAAAACCTGTATTGTTGAGACCTAAGTCAGTGCATCGTAATTGTGCTCCTCGGGTATAATTGTTTCTTTGGAAACTCTCTACAGACCAGTAGCCAGCGGCTCAGGGACCCGGCTCTTGTCCGTGGGCCTCCACTTGATGTCCAGGTAGCCCCTTCCTGCGCGTTTAGCCAATGCAGCCTTGATGTGCGGCTGCGGCTGTGGTCATTCCTACGTTTATCAGAATTGCTGTTGCTGTAGAGAGCTGTAATAATGGTGGGAACTCTCCCTGCCAGTCAGTTTTGGAACTCCTTGAAGGTTTGGGGTCTGGCCTGCAGTGAGAAGGGGAGATCGTCTACCCCCGATTCTTCTTTTGTGCGAGGAGGTAGCTTGTGCTGGATCCGGCTCTCTACCCATTAAATGGAGAGAATCTTAGAGCTGAAAAGGATCGCAATAATACGTCCTGGGCTTTAACTTCGCTAGCTTCTAGTTAATGTTGTTCAGGTCTGAAGTTTAGTTTCTGTATTAGGATTGCAGTGGGAAGTGCCTAAATCAAGCACCAGGATTTTAGATGGAAATTTGGAAGGGAAAGGGGGAGTGTAATTTAAATTTGCAAACCTCTTGCTCTCCTAGCTCACCCTGAATTTAGTCAAATCACACGCCACCTCTCAGCCCTGAAAAATGAATAGCCGAGCATCCTTCTGACCCCCATCCTTCTGGGCTCAGCAAAGATTTTGGACCTAGCATTCCAGGCATTTGGGTGCCAGAGATCTGAATAGTTGTTCAGGATCCATTTATTTGTTTGTTTGTTTGTTTGTTTGCCCCAGAACCTTCCAGGAGATGGCAGAGGGTGCTGAACACCCCAGCACTCCTAGGACTTGGAATTTGTTTCTGATTTTGAAAAAGATTTGCTCTTTATGTTGAACGCTGCAGTTGATGAACATCAACTTAATTTAGAATTTGGTTGTTGATCACGGAGGCTTCCTGCAGTGTTACATGACCCTACCCCTTTTGCCAGCCTCCGGGGGCTTTGAAAGGGCAAAGGCCACGAAAAAACCAGCCCCTTGGGGGTACGTTTTGCTCACCTCTACCCCAAAGTGATTCATGTCTGGGTTGCATAAACCCTGGAGTTCTTGTAGAGCTGAATTTTTTGGGTATGCAGTCCTAGATCGGAGATGTCCCTGGGAATCGGATATTCAGGGATTAGGACAAACTGATT
Source organism: Cyclura pinguis (assembly GCA_030412105.1). Lineage (NCBI taxonomy): Eukaryota > Metazoa > Chordata > Lepidosauria > Squamata > Iguanidae > Cyclura > Cyclura pinguis. Next base: position 7,620,892 of record CM059614.1, on the reverse strand, counting down.
GGTTCCAGAGGTGAGGGAGATTCTGCTAATAAGATATTTGTTGCAATAGTGTGTTTTGAGAGATTCCAACTCCCAGGGGCCAAGCTGGGAGTTGTAGTACCATACCTTCCAACTGTCCAAATTGGGCCAGAACACTCCCTGTTACTGCTCTGTTGTTCCACTGTTTCTGTGGCTTTTATAGCGTCCCAGCATTATAAAATGCTTTTGCCTGAGCCTCCTGGGAACAGCAGGACTCTGGGCTTTCCTCTCCCCTCTGTTGTGTTAACCGGGTGCAAGCAACCTTTGCATTTTGTAGCAATTGCAGGAAGCTGAGGACAAAGTGGGTGGTGGAGGAGAGAGAAACTGGGGCATTTTAAAAGCGGCTGAAAGGTGGCGTGGCAGACAAAGTATGGAGACAGCTTCATGGGAGGTCACCTCTCAAGTTCCTAGTCCTCGTGGTTAAACTTGAAAAGTCTGTGTGCAGATGTCCAACACTTTTGAGGCAGGGTGACAAGTTCTCCCTGTGGCCACATATTTGGGGAAACGCTCAGTGTACCTCCTGCTCTTTCAAACAGCCTGCAGTCAAAAAAGTTAAGTCTGCGTAGAGAGGGAAGGAGAGCCGGCGTGGCATGCCAGTTTGAACGCTGGCGACCAGGGTTAAATTCTTGGCTTGGCCACGGAAACCCCCTGGGTGACCTTGGGCACATCACACACTCTCGGAAAACTCCACGATAGGTTCACCATAACCTACGGAGTCGCCATAAGTTAGAAACGACTGGAAGGCACGCAGCAACAAAAAGAACAGGCAGGGAAAGAGGAGGAAGTGAAGAGGAACTAAATGCATCAGACCACAGATTTGACTTTTCCTGGGGTCAGATGGTGGTTCTTCACTCCTCCTTGTGATGCTTGGGCCGATTTACAAAATGTAAATACAACTTTAAAAAAAGACTAAAGCAGGAGCAGCAAGGGATTAAACAGTAAAAGCAGGCAGTTGGCTTGTATGAGCGTATCCAGATCTATCTCCCTGCCTCACCATGCAAACTCAATTAAGATTTTAGAAAAGCTGCTGTTGCAACAAGGAATTTATCCCAGTGTGTGTTGTTAATACACAACTTCTTTGGAGGCTGTTCTCTAAGAAATATACTTCCCAGGAAACAACGGCAACTGATAGCTTCCATATCTGTGTGGGGGGAAAGAATCTGCTCTGATTTTTAGTCTGAATTTCAAAGATGCTAGGTAAGGTGCTCCAAGGGTGATGAACCTGTTTGGGGATCTCTGCCTGGAAACCACCCACCTCTGCTGCTGAGGGGGTCTTTGAGGGAATTTGTGTGCTCCGCAACCTGCAACCCTGTCAACTTGGCTTTGCTGTTCCGGCTGTGTTTATAGGCTGTGGGCCTGGTTTTTGTGTTTGCATGTGTCATTGTGTCTTGTCCTGGGAAGGGGGCTTACTTCCCCAAATTAAATTGTATTCTGTATTTCCCATGGAGAGGGAGGTGTAGGGGGAGTGCTTGACAGGAATTTAAAATGTGGGTTTATCCTGCGCAGATGGGCAGACGTTGAAACGTTTGCTGACCTTTGAGGTGATTCAGACTGACCCACAGCCACTGACTGGATGGCGGTCCGTGTGAAAGGGATCTAGGAGTCTTAATAGACCACAAGCTGAACATGAGTCAGCAGTGTGATGCGGCAGCCAAGAAAACCAATGCAATTCTTGGCTGCATCAATAGGAGTATGGTGTCTAGATCGAGGGAGGTACTGGGACCACTCTACTCTGCTTTGGTTAGACCCCATCTTGAATACTGTGTCCAGTTCTGGGCACCCCAATTCAAGAAGGACATGGTCAAGCTGGAGCAGGTCCAGAGGAGGGCGACCAAAATGGTGAAGGGCCTGGAAGCCAAGCCCTATGAGGACAGACTTAGAGAGCTGGGTATGTTCAGTCTGCAGAAGAGAAGGTTAAGAGGGGACATGATAGCTATGTTTAAATATTTGAAGGGATGCCATGTAGAGGAGGGAGAGGGCTTGTGTTCTGCCGCTCCAGAGACCAGGACACGGTGCAATGGATTCAAGCTGCAGGAAAGGAGATTCCACCTGAACCTCAGGAAGAACTTCCTGACAGTCAGGACTGTCCGGCCGTGGAATCTGCTGCCTTGGAGTGTGGTGGAGTCTCCTTCCTTGGAGGTTTTTAAGCAGAGGCTGGATGGCCATCTGTCGGGAGTGCTTTGAGGGTATTCCTGCATGGTAGGGGGTTGGACTGGATGGCCCCTGGGGTCTCTTCCAACTCTACATTTCTGTGATTCTATGACTGATTGGGCTCAAACAGGGCCAGGTGGCCGGCCGTAACCATGAAGCAGTTTGGCCATGTTGACGGGGATAATCCAGATTGTAGTCCAGAGCCATAACCTTTTTGGAGAAAGCACACAAATGGAGTCGATTTCGCCATCCTGGCTGGTTTCTCTCTGTAGTCAGCCATGTTGGTGACAAACTGGGGAGAGCTGTATCCCTTGAATTTGGCCAGTGTAGATAGGAGATAATGGGGGAGGGATTGGCCCAAAGTCCCTAGGACACCCATGTCCAGTTCTTAATATTATTATGTGAAAGAGGTCTAGGAGTCTTAGTAGACCACAAATTGAACATGAGTCAGCAGTGTGATGCGGCAGCTAAAAAAGCCAATGTGATTCTGGGCTGCATCAACAAGAGTATGGTGTCTAGATCAAGGGAGGTAATGGTACCACTCTATTCTGCTTTGGTCAGACCTCATCTGGAAACCTGTGTCCAGTTCTCCGCACCTCATTTCAAGAAGGATATCGACAAGCTGGAGCATGTCCGGAGGAGGGCGACCAAAGTGGTGAAGGGTCTGGAAGCCATGAAGCCCCATGAGGAGTGGTTTAGGGAGCTGGGGATGTTAGTCTGCAGAAGAGAAGGTTAAGAGGGGACATGACAGCCATGTTTAAATATTTGATGGGTTGGCATGTCGAGGAGGGAGCAGGCTTGTTTTCTGCTGCTCTAGAAACTAGGACATGGTGCAATGGATTGAAGCTGCAGGAAAGGCGATTCCAGCTGAACCTCAGGAAGAATTTCCTGACGGTCGGAGCTGTCCAGCATGTACCTTGAGAATAATCAAGTCCATTAAGGTCAAACCTGCAAATGTGGAGGGAGAGCGGTACCTGGCAAATAGCAAGGCTTTACCTTGCATGGCAGACTGCTTGGCGTTACGTGTCGTCAAACCGCAAATCTCTGCGTTATATTAGAACGTCATCAGGGTGCGTGGCGGGGAAAACAAAGCTCCCCTTCAAGGTGACCCGTTAAACTGTCGTAATATTGAAACCCGTTAAAAACACAAACCATTGGACAGCAGCAGGAGCAACAAATTTCCAGCATATTTATACAAGGGTTTTTGCTCCTTTTAAGAAAACCCACTTAAGGTCGACACCTAGTGCAAAATAGGGTTGGACTGCAGCTCCCAGCAGCCTGCATCATGGTCTAGAGCTGAGGGGAGCTCCAGTTCACAGCACCTGGAGGACCCCCCCCACTCCAACCTCTGTGCCACACCGGCCGTCGACGGCGTTTCGCGTGAGATGGGCCGCTGGAAAAGAATTGTCCACGGGTGAGCGTGTGGGGTTTTTCTGTGGATCCGTACCCCAGAGCCGCAACGAGCCCAAGGGGGAAAGGAGAAAATAAGAAGGGGGAAATATCTCAGGGGACAACCGAACCTTCAGGGAGGGCCAGGAGGAGCGGACATTGAGCATCCTCTTTCTTTTCCCCCGAATCTTTCCGTCGGCTCAAACCTTTCCCTGGAGGAGGTGGGTTCCATCTCTAAGCCCGTATTTTCTTTCCTGAATCTAATCTCTCCTTGGTTTAGACAGAAGCAGAGGGAGGGAGAAAATTCCAGGGGATTTGCAGGCAGCTTTTGATGACAATCGGTGTGACTTAGCGTAGGATTTTTGGGTCTGTTCCGCAGAGGTTTCGTTAAGAGGGGAGCGTCAGATTTGTAGGCCTACGTGTGGCATTCTGGCGTTGAACATTCCTCCTCCTCTTCCTCGGGGAATCGTAGAGCTGGCAGCCCCCTTCCCGCCCCCTGGCGCGGAGTCCGACCTCCGCTCGGTGCAAGCTCTCCGGCTAAAGCGGACGGCCGTCCGGCTTCTTTTGGAAGGTGTCCGGAGATGGAGACCCCACCACCTCTCCGGGTCCTTGGCTCCCCTGCCCAACCACTCTTATACCCTCAAGAAGCTTCTCCTCACGTCCAGCCGAAACCCACCATCCCGCAACTTACAACGATTAGACCTGGTCCTCCCCTCTGGGGCAGCAGGGAACAGACTGGCCCCCTCCTCTCCGGGGCAGCCTGGGAGATGGTTAAAGAAGGCCGTCGTGTCACTTGTCCATCTTCTCCAAAGTGAACGGGCCCAGCTCCCCCGACCTTTCCTTGTAGGTTTTATTCTCCGCGTTTTAAAAACATCCTTGTTGTCCCTCTCGGAACCTGCTCCGACTTCTCCCCATCCTTCTTCAAACGCAGTTCCTAGAACTGAAGGCGGGACTCCAGATGAGGCCCAGCCAGCACAGAATACGGTGGAACTAGGACTTCCCTTGACTGGGAAACGGCGTCTCTGTCTGTGAATGCAGGCTAAAATCTGATTTGCCCTGTTTGCTGCAGCTTCACACTGCTGGGCCAGGCTCAACTGATGGAACAGTAATAATCCCAAGGCCCTTTTTTTGCAGGAACTGCTGCTAAGCCAAGCTAAGCCTCTACCTGTACGTCTGTAGCCTAGGTGTAGTATTTTGTGAGCTAGGCAGAGAATAAGCAAGTGCGTGTGATCGGCTCAGTGGCCTTCGTGGCCAAGCAGAGATTTGCTGTCTGGTCTCCCCCGGGTTGAGAACCTGGCCCTCTTAAGCCACGAGCGGGGAACTTCTAGTCCTCCAGATGTTGGACTACAACTTTCCTCCACCACAGCCTTGGTGTTGTGTGCCTTCAAGTTGTTTCTGACTTATGGTGACCCTAAGGTGATCCTCTCATGGTTTCTTGGGGGGCTGAGACTGTGTGATGTGACCAGAGTCACCCAGTGGGTTTCCATGGCTAAGCAGGAAATCGAACCCTAGTCCGGAGGGTTGTAGTAAACCACGGTACCACATTAATACTTCATAAAATGAGGATTCCAGAATTGACCACAGGACTCTAGATAAAGAATTTACCATAACTTGACACTTTCTTCATACTCAGGGTGGGAAGAAAATACAGTTTAAAAATACAAATTCAGGGGGAAATGAAACTGACAAATTTTCCCCTCCTCACCTCTCTATTCTTACTAATTCATTACATTTTGGTGTTTGGGGTGGATGGGGTTTTGGTTTTTTTTGGGTCCTGTTGTTTCAGGGCTTGGTACGTGGTCCGCCAACCTCTGATTCGTTGCTTCACAACAGCCCTTCCAGGTTGTTCATGCTGAGAGATGGGGCCAGGTCCAGGGGTTTCCAGCACGCCTTGTGGCTCAGAAGCCCATCTGAGACTCAGGCCATTTCTGCACCAGACTGTTATAGTGGTGTTACTCCACTTTCAACATCCGATGGAATCCTGGGGTTTGCAGCTAGGGAGGGGCCCCAGCGCCTTCTGGATCCCATGAGGAGCGTCCTCAAAGGCCCCTCCCTAAACTGCAAACCCCAGGATTCCGCGGGATGTTGAAAGTGGAATAATAGCACTATAACAGCCTAGTGCGGAAAGGGCCCCCGTTTCCCTGTGACAGCCAACACATTAAATGACTTGTGTGCGTGGTGGTGTCGTGAACCTGATTTGAACTCGACCCCAACTTACAGAAAACCTCTCTTCTGGCTTTCTTGGCAGGTTAGAGGTTCCTCCGAGACTGAGAGAGCGTGGCTTACCCAAGGTTCTTACGGCTGAGCAGGGATTTGAACTCTGGTCTCCCCGAGTCCTAGCCCAATGCCGAAACCACCACAGCACAGGGCCTCCTCTAAGTAAATCTGTGAAGGCAGGGAGAAATGACTAAACGCTTTGGTGACGCTAGCCACCGTGAAGCCAGCTTCAGTTTTTGGCAAACCCTCCGAGTGAAGGCCTGCAAGATGCCCTCTCGGCAAGAGCCCTGCTCAGCTCTTGCTCATGAGGACTAGCTGCTTGCTGGCTGAATGTCCTTGCTGTGCACAGGGAAGGAAAGGGGTTTCCCTCCTCTCTGGAAATCCCGCTCAGATTCTTTCCTGGAAATAAGGGAGGACACACGAGATGTTTGTTCCTCCGCCTACAGCACGCTTATTTGCCTGCGGGCAACTCTTGGTCCCCGCTGCGGATCAGGCAATTGTTTGCTATAGATTGTTGTTTTTGCGTGCCTTCAAGTCTTTTCTGACTGATGGCAGCCTTAAGGTTTTCTGGGGCTGAGAGTGTGTGATGTGCCCAAGGTCACCAAGTGGGTTTGTAAGTCTAGACATTTTGGTCAATAGGTTGACCTCAAAACCTGGGCCGACCTATCCATGGGTCGGTGTAGGTATTGTATCGTAACTCTTATCCAAAAAGGAAACATCCCCTTGTCTGAATAGAGTACAACCTCGAACCCTGAGTCCTTGAACAAAGAGCAATCTATACATCACACAGTCAACGTCCAAAAAGAGAGATCATGTGTTATAGACAGAGAAAGAGAAATCACACAAGCCCTAAAAACAGAATGAAAGGTCAGGCTGGTATACAGGATGTCACTTGTCCGGATCACACTCTCTCAGCCTCCGAGGAAGGCAAACTCCCCCTGAACCAATCTTGCCAAGAAAGAAAACCGCGGACAGGGTTGCCACAGGTTGGAAATGGCTTGAAGGCCCACGGCGACAACAGAATGAAACAGTCCTTCAGTCTCCAAATTTGCAGCACTGCAGAAACGTAGAACTTGAGCATTTGGAAGCACAATCTCTAGGCCTCCAAAGGGAAGGACAAAAGGCAAAGGGACCGAGGGGAGCAGGAGCCGGCAACCTAGGAGTGGATTTTTTCATTCTTCGCTTTCTCTCTACAGTGCCACAGATTTGGAGACTGAAGGAAGATTTCACAGGGAGAGCAAAATTCTTGTTTGAATCCTTCCTTGAATGGGGCTGGAGCGTGTCCAGAGAAGGGCAGTCAAAATGATTGAAGGAAACCCTGCAGCCCTCTGAGGAGCGGCTTAGGGAGCTGAGTACGTTTAGCCTGCAGAAGCAAAGGTTAAGAGGTGACCAGATGGCCGTGTTTCGATATTTGAAGGGAGGTCCTGTGGAGGATGGAGCTAGCCTGTTTGCTGCTGCTCCAGAGACCAGGACACAGAGCAGTGGCTTCAAACTTCAGGAAAAGAGATTTCACCTAAGCATTAGGAGGAACTTTTTAATGATCAGAGCAGTTTGACAGTGGAATATGCTGCTGCCTGGGAGTGTGGTGGAGTCTCCTTTGGAGGTTTCTAAAGAGAGGCTGGATGGCCATCTGTCAAAGGGAAGGCTTTGATGGTGTCAAGGGGATTGGGCTGGGTGGCCCTTGGGGGTCCTTCCAGCTCTATGGTTCTGTGAATGCTCCTCTCTGCAGCACCCCTTTACATTCCCCTCTCTCACGGTTGGTCAGCGTTTCATGAGCCTATTAGGACTCTGTGTGTGTGTGTGTGTGTGTGTGTAAGTGCAAGATTTGTTTTTGTACTTCTGCAAACCAGCAGGCACCCTTCTGGGTTTGAATCATAGCATCTTGACCTTATTAGAACATTTGTGTCTTTCAAAAAAAATTAAAAATCTAATAATTTTTGATACTTTTTATTACAACAAAGACAGGAAAATAAAAACACAAAGAAAGGGGGAAAAACCCCAACCACCTCATTACTGATTGGTTTCTATAAAAGCTGACCCACTGTGAGACCTTGGGGTAAGTCATACACTCTCAGCCTCAGAGGAAAGCAAGGGCAAACCTCATTGAGATCAGCCCTATTTTAAAACCAACATGGTGCTGTAGTTTGGGTGTTAGACTCTGGGAGAGCTGGGTTTGAATTCCCACTCAGTTTTGGAAACCCACTGGGTGACCGTGGACAGGTCACACTCTCTCAGCCTGAGAGGAAAGCAAGCGCAAACCCCCTCTGTCACGCAGAACTCTTGATGGGGTTGCCGTAAGTCAGAAACAACTTGAAGGCACATGACAGCAGATCCCATTCTGTAGCCAAAGATCACAGGCAGCAGGCAGTCCATTTTAAAAAATTATTTATTAGTTTTAGATGAAAATAGCAGATGCTCTTTCACGAAAATTAAGAAACCAAACAGAAGAAGGCATAAAAAACGAGTGGGCTCCAGTAGATAATTATCTCCAACACAAAATATAATTAACATACAAAGAGCATTTGAGAATGAGTAGTTGGGTAAAAATACATTATTATATTCCAAAGGGTTTTAAGAAAATATGTACTAAAGTGTTAAGGTTACTTAATAGAATATCCAGTTCATAAGGACCTGGATCGAAGGTTATTAAAAGACAACTGTTGAAGTACGCAAACAACTGGTAACATTTATGTTAATACTAAGATTCTAAGTAGACGTGTAGGAGGATAAGAAAAGACAGTAAACTTTCATGTATGTAGAGAAAAATATGATGGAGAGACTGTTTTTAAATATTTGTTTTGTATGAAAATAATATACAAAAATGGTAAATAAAAAAAATCATTTATTAGCTTTAAAACAAACAAGCTTATTCACAATCAAGAAGAAATATGTTCAGAAAAAAAGGAAAAAGAAAAAAGCAGAGAGGGGAAAGAATGAAACTAAAACACATCAAACACATTAAGTTAATATACTAACCACTAACTTACTAAAACAGGAAAGGGATCTGACCCTCCTCCACCAAACAGACAATGCAGTCGATTTAAACTACGTAAAACAATTTAAAAGATAAAACAATATGCCTACAAGACCATTCTTTTTTAAAAGGGTATTTATTGATGTTTATTAGAGTGGTCTCCTGTGTGCTGTTTAAAAGTTGAGTTATCTTTGAAAGTTTCTAGGAGAGGCAGTTTGCTTTTGCAGGGGGAAGAGGCAGAACAAGGACAGATCCAAAGAGTCTCTGTGAGGACTAGAAACTTCCTGAGGGTAAGAGCAGTTTGACGGTGGAATCCGCTGCTGCCTCCGTGGAGAGCGGAGGGGTCTCCTCCTTCTTTGGAGGTTTTTGAGCAGAGGCCGGGTGGCCGTCTGTCAGGAAGGCTTTGGTGGGGTCTTCCTGCATGGCAGGAGGGGGTTCGACTGGAAGGCCCCTGGGGTCTCTTCCAGCTACGAAAGAAAAAAAGAATAAAAAAAGAAAAATATATGATTCTGCCTTTACAAAGCCAGTTAAGTAATCCTGCTAGAATTACTGGTGACTGTAGCCACAACCCATTCCATTGTTAGATTTCTTATTGCTGGAAAAGTCTGTAAATAATTTCCTGTCTACCCCTCCCTGCAAAAAAAAATAAAAATAAAAATAAAGAATCTTGAATTGGCTTTTCCTTTAAAACCCCGATTTGTTTGGCCCTTTGGCTAACTCGGGCATGCTGATAATTGGGGGCAACTCAGCCACTTTAACTTTCCCTCCGTCTGTTGTCAGTGCTTCAGTCCACTTCATGTTCAAGCAAACCGCGCTCTTGCTGCTTTTTTGACTGTTTCGCTGCTGCTCTGGATTTGTGGATTCCTTAGCAATTTGTAAAGCACCAAAGATCTTCTAAGAGCTCTGCAGATTCTGAGAGTTAAGTACCCTTTATTCAACGCTTGGAAGTCTACTGAGCGTGGTCCAGCTTGGTACTGATACATTTGATTTGAATGAAACATGCGTTTGAGTGGGAACACCTATCATCCTTAAAATTACTTTTCCACCAAGTTGCTTGCCAAATGGACCCCAAACAGCCATTTACCCCAAAAGCTGTAGTTTGTTCATCGTGAATTATTTCATATTTGGGATATCAGCTGCTAGGCAAACATCAAGCTTGGGGCAAAACTGGTGAATAAGTGTGCATTTTGGAAAGGAGAAAAACCCGATATGACTCAAGGTATTGTTCAGACAGTTACCCCACGTAGTGGACAGACTGGACCTAAATTTATGCTTGCCAGATCTCAGGGCCTGGGGCCGAGTCTCCCACTTTTATGGGTCATCTCCAGGGAAGAAGCAAGGGTGCAAATTCTCCAGCTTTGCCAAGATCAGTTCTGGCAAGAGGAAAGGTCTGTGTGCAAATCTCCAGCTCAGCCAGGAGGATTATTTGATTTCCTGCTGCCGTTTGCAAAGACCCTCCCAGAAGGCTCTGTATTTACTTGGTTCCCTTCGGCCTTCCCGTTTTGCAGCCGTTTGCTTTTTGCCCGAGCCTCCTGGAGTGTGGGCATCATTCTTCTCCTCCTCTCCTGCCTGCTGAGCCGGGTACAAACTACTTTTGCAATTTGCACCAACTGAAGGAAGCTGGGGACAAAGAGGGAAGGTGGGAGGAGAGGAAAGAAACCAGGACATTTTATAGAAACAGCTGAAAAAGCGTGACGGCTGAGGATTGAGACTTTATATCAAATCCGGATAGTCGGAGTGTGCTTCCTTGGGAGCCCTGTTCGAGTAGTAGGTGGGGTTAAAAGCAAACAGGGTCGGCCACCAAATGCCATATTTTTGCTTAAAGTTCCTATTTCCAGTCATTAAGCCTCAGGAGGGAGGTGCTTCAAAGCTGGAGAATTAGAAAGAAACCTGTGGAAAAATGGTGGGATTCTACCCCAAGTATTCTGGAAAAGTGGTTGTGGTCTCCTGGGCAGGCAGTTTGGCCCAGATTTGGTTCCCCATTCATGTTTTAATAAATTGTTGTTGGCTTTGTGTGTGGTTTAAATGCTGGGGAGACACTCTGACGATAGGGCATAAGCAGTCTAAAGAAAATATTTTTGGATCAGAATGAAAGTCTCACACACAGGGACTTAGCAGGATGTGGCAGAAACGGCCCCACTCCCGTGGTTTCTTCTGTCCCCAGCATCTGGTGGACTAAGATAGGCCTCCTCTGAGCGTGGAGGTTCCACTTGGTCTTCATGAGAAATCTAGATTTCCTCCCCTCTGTTCTATCTACGAGTCTGGGTGGAATTTTTCCTGTCTCGCTAAAACCACCCCCCTTGCTTTACAGAGAAGTCTTGTGTGACCGGAACCAGCAAATGGGGAACTGCAACACCCCCCAAAATAAACTGCGACTTTCGCTCTTTGTCAGACCAGAAATAAGCCCGATTCAGTGTGGTAATGTCCCATTTGTGTGTATACTGCAAAATTAGATGAGTGTATATGCAGAAATAGGGAAGAAACCCCACAAAAATTATTGTGAATTTATCTTATTGAGTCTGCAAAAATGTATGAATTAATCCTAGTAAGAGCATCTCAGACCAAGTTTAAAGTTGGGTTATACAAATATATCCCAAAGCATTTTGCAATAAAAATGCATTGTTCATGTTACCAACCATCTTTTAGTAAACATTATTTGCAATAAAGATTTTTTTTAAAAAAAACTAGAGATGCAAATTGCTAGGCACCCTGAAAGCATTTTAGTCAAAATGTAAAATCAATCAATCAATCAGTCCAACGGTCTAGTAGTCCTGTTATTCTGTTGCAGTAAGCTTATTTTTTTTTACTAGGTTTTTACAAAATATAATTACAAAAAAAGGTGGGAAAGGGTCAAGGGAAAAAAAGAATAGAGAAAGCGGGTGGAATGGAAGGTTATAACAGAGCTGGTACAGCATTGGGGTTTTGCTCTGGCCTGTGAATACAGGATCTGAATGCTTGCTTAGCCATGGAAACTGCTTCAAGCCATGGAAACCTTGGGCAGGTCACCCTCTCTCAGCCTCAGAGGAAGACAGCAGGCAAGCTTCTTTGGTTTGTTGCCAGAAGTTGGAGCTGCCGTGCAAGAACGTAACAGCAATGCAACATAGGTTATGGACGTGGGCTAGGTGTGTACATTTAACAGGTGCTGAATGTATTACCAAAAATGTTTTCTTTTTTATGATTTAATATTTATTAATTCTAGTTCAGAGATATAAACTCACAACTTACAGAAGAAGGAAAAAAGGGAACCAGAGAAAAAGAAACAACCTATATGTAACATACAAATATAACTAAAACTAGAACTAAACTAAATTAGACAAAAACTGAGGCATAATAACAAAACCCATGACTAAAAAAGTAATCTGTTATACAAAACATGACCTTCTCGCACTCACTGAAAAGCAGAGAAACTCTGACTCCCTTATACAAAGTGTAAGAAGTGAGAAAATCCATTAATATTCCATATCTTATTCTACCATTACAGAGCTATATACATTGAGCTTGCTAGTATTATTAATAGTCATATCCACAGCTTATGATATCTGCAGATTTCTTATCCATAAACAGTTTCTAGTCTTTTGCAAATCCTTTAGCTGGTCTCTGTTTTCTGCAGTCTATGTTTTCTAGATGCTGACCTCTCCAACATACACCTTCATTTAACAGAATTATGGAATCATAGTGTCGGAAGGGATGTGGAGGGCCGTCTAGTCCAGCCCTCTGCCATGCGCAGCTCAGGCGCTCTTGAAAGATGCCCATCCAGCCTCTCTTTTATTCACATTTTTAAAAAAATTATTATGGAAGAAAAAACACAGTCCAAGCATACAAAACAAAACAACAACAAAAAATACACCTTTACAAACATCAGTGGACGTCATAATCTGCACGCACCTAAAACAGATAGTAACAAAACATAATTAAAATTAGTGCTCACCTTAAACATCTACACTTAATTATAATTAATTATAATGTAGCCTGTATTTGCTGATGTGTAAGACTCCCTTTTTCCCCCCAAAAATACTGTTTGAAAATGGGGTGCGTCTTAAATGCCAGGATGTTTTATATGCCAGCAAATACTATGGGGTGCGTCTTCTACGCCGGCAAATATGGTAATTAATTATACAGTAATACATTTTGCCCCATAATTCTTGTCTATCACTTTTTCAGGGAGGATTTGATTTAAATCAATTTGATTTAAATTATGATTTAAATCACAATTTAAATCACTACTCAGAAAGATTTGATTTAATTATGTGATTCCTCCCCCCCTAAAAAAGGGCACTCTTCTTGACTACAAGCTTAATACATATTTTACACAACTCAAACTTACTGAAGACTCATTCTTGCTATTATAATCTTAATGTTTACAACCAGATGGTTTCATTTTTAGAATGACAACTTTTCAGATTAGTTGTACAGTTTATATGTGTGTGTGTGTGTGTGTGTGTATGTATGTATATGCACGTGTATATATATATGTATGTGTATAAATATAAATATATAAAAAATACTGATTTTAGAAACACATCATAGACAGACACTTGTGAAATTATTGTGAAGGAAACTAACTCCAGTTTAATAGGTTCATCATTCATATTTGGACAACTTTTCTGCTGTACTTTATTGGAAGGAGAAAAATAATCATTACCTTAATAATAACAATTTAAATAGTTTAACTGAAGCAGTAACATTATAGCTATGTATTCTTGTATTTAAACAGTACTTTGCATACACTACTCTTGCTGCTAAGAACATATGCTGTACTGGTTAATGTAACAAGTGCAACGTCCAACCTCTGTTTAAAGGCCTCCGAAGAAGGAGCGTTCCCACGCCTCCCATCCGCTGGCCAGCATCTCTTGCAGTCAAGAAGTGCTTCCTAATGTTGAAGTGGAATCTTTTCTTTTTTTCCTTGTACCTTGAATCCTTTGGGTCATGTTCTAGTCTCTGGAGCAGTAGAAAACTAGCCAAGTCTTCCTTCTGTGTACGTTGTTCCAGATATTTAAGAAGACACAGATATTTAAAGGTGATGACCAATCTGGAAGAGTCCAGTGGCAAAAAAGAAATACAGTCAGCCCTCCGCATTTATGGGCTTCACTTTTGCGGGTTTGATTATTCACGGACTACTTGCTGGCACCCCTGCTGCCTCCCTGTGCCATTTTTAAGAGGGACTGCAAGACTCGTGAGACTGAGAAACTGCGAACGGGGCTTGGAAGTCCCTCTTAAAAATGGTGTGGGGCAGCGGTGCGGGTGGCCGTAAGCCCGCCAGCTCCCCACTTCTGCCTTGGGAAGGAACCCAGGTGCCCCAAAGGAATCCACGGTGGGTTGAATATGGTGATCATACCCTTTTTGTGTGTTAAATATGGTTTGGGAGGGCCTAGAGTTATTCACGTTTTTTGGAGAATCGGGAGAGCTGGGCCAAGGCTAACAAAATGAAATTCAACAGAGAGAAGTGTAAAGTCCTCCACTTAGGTAGAAAAAATGGAATGCAGAAATATAGGATGGGGAACACGTGGCTGGATGGCAGTACATGTGAAAGGGATCTAGGAGTCCTAATAGACCACAAGCTGAACATGAGTCAGCAGTGTGATGCAGCAGCCAAGAAAGCCAACGCAATTCTCGGCTGCATCAATAGGAATATGGTGTCTAGATCAAGGGAGGTACTGGTACCACTCTGCTTTGGTTAGACCTCCTCTTGAATCCTGTGTCCAGTTCTGGGCACCCCAATTCAAGAAGGACGTGGTCAAGCTGGAGCAGGTCCAGAGGAGGGCGACCAAAATGGTGAAGGGCCTGGAAGACATGCCCTGTGAGGACAGACTTGGAGAACTGGGTATGTTCAGTCTGCAGAAGAGAAGGTTAAGAGGGGACATGATAGCTATGTTTAAATATTTGAAGGGATGCCATGTAGAGGAGGGAGAGGGCTTGTTTTCTGCCGCTCCAGAGACCAGGACACGGTGCAATGGATTCAAGCTGCGGGAAAGGAGATTCCACCTGAACCTCAGGAAGAACTTCCTGACGGTCAGGGCTGTCCGGCAGTGGAACCTGCTGCCTCGGAGCGTGGTGGAGTCTCCTTCTTTGGAGGTTTTTAAGCAGAGGCTGGATGGCCATCTGTCGGGAGTGCTTTGAGGGTATTCCTGCATGGCAGGGGGTTGGACTGGATGGCCCCTGGGGTCTCTTCCAACTCTACATTTCTATGATTCTATGATTCTATGATTCCACTTTCACGGGGGTCCTGTGCCCCTAACCCTGGTGAATGTGGAGGGAGGACTGTAGTTTCGTTTGAATAATTTTTGTTATGGCTGCTCTGTGTGTGTGTGTGTGTGTGTGTGTGTGTGTGTGTGTGTGTTTAATATGCAAGCCAGAGTGGCTGAAATTGGGGGGAATACTGACAATTGTGACAAAATGGCAGGTGTTTTGTGTTGTAAACTATTTCCCACCATAAATCTAGTTCTTTGGGCCTTTCCGCTCTACACTGTTATAGTGCTATTATTCCAGTTTCTACCTTCTGTGGAATACTGGGGTTTGTAGTTTCCTGAGGCCAAAGAGCTCTCTGGCTGAGAATCCTAAATTCCCCTCCCTAAACTGCAAACTTCTGGATTCCCTAGGATGCTGAAAGTGGAATAACAGCACTATAACGTTGTAGTGCGGAAGTGGTCTTTGCGAATTTGACAACAGTCTTATTCCAGAGATCCCACATGTCCCAGCTTGGTGCTCAGGGCATAGTTGAGATGCTCCTCATTTCTGCTGCACTTACTAAACTAATGCATCACTTTATTTTAGCCTCATGGTAATGACCCAATCCAGAGTTTGGAACGTTTCAAATTGCGAGCGTTGTTCTCCGCAGCAGCAAATCAGCAGAAAATCAGGCAACGATTTGCCTTAAAACCCCCCAAAAGGCTATATAAATTAGCACCAAAATTTGTCTGCATTCTTTTTACAAGTATAGTTGCAAATTTAGAAACACAGACTGTAATTTTACTGTAAGTAAAGTCTGTCTCACCAGAGTGGGAAAGACCGTGATTGGCTGCCTGAGGCAGCGTGGCAAATTTGGGCTGGAATTCCATTATGTATTTATGCTCGTTTGTAGTCGATAGTGCAAGAGCTGGTGTGGTGTAATGGTTTCAGCAATGGACCATGATTCTGGAGACCAGGGATTGATTCCTCGCTCGGCCACGGAAACCCACTGGCTGACCTGGGTACGTCACACACTCTCAGCCCCAGAAAACCCCGCGATAGGTTCACCTTAGGATTGCCATAGCCCTGGCGGAAGGGGTGGTATCTAAAATACATCTGTGCAAGTGTGTTAGGCCCACTTGTGAGAGCTTGTGAGAAATTTTTCCTGAAGGGGTTCTCAGAATAAGAGTTCTCAAAAATAAGAGTTCTCAAAATCAAATGGAGCAATGCTTTATGGGCATGGCAAACAGATATGGGCAAGTCGGTCTTCTCACGTAGGCAGGCTGCTAAACAGGTTGGCGAAATCTTTTCTCCTTGATATATAGAGTCCGTACGAAGCTCTCTATTTTTTCCCCCCAGCACGTCATGGGTTCACCATTCCCCGCGTAGAGTGTCCTTCGGTGGCTACAAAGGCTGGGGAAACTCTGTACTCGCTCCAGCTTAACTTTTGTTTTACTGCTTCCTTCTCCTCCTCCACTTCCCTTCTTTCCTTCACACCCCGCAGGAGAAGACGAGAGAACAGGGCAGGCAAGGGCACGGAGCATTTTGCATTTTGGTACCGTGTTCATTTCCTTTGCATGCGAACGGGCCATGGTCTCAGCATTAATAAATTACTATTGCCACATTTGTGCAAGCATTACGAAGCGGCCGCGCTTTCCTGATTCGGCATCGTGAATAACTTTCGCCATCTCGACCACTCGCTGATCTTGCTTGGCCTCACCGGTCCCGGTGTTTCTCTGTGAGATGTCGGGGGGTTTGAGTCATTTTTGAACCCTGTGTAGCATATGTTTCCAGCAGCTCTCAGGATCACCAGAGCTTGAGGTTCTGGTGGCACCTGTGCAGTCGTGCGTGCTGGCACAACCGCGTGTGCAAAAGGGGCCACTCAAGCTGGGCTTTGTTTCCGATGTCAAAGGAGGTATCTGTGATGCTGGGGCTGGGGAGAGAAGGTGGTGTCGGGATGGCTTCATTCACCCCGCCAGGATTTTTCCATAGATAAGAAAAGGGGCAAACATTGAAACATTTCCGGACCCTTGAGGTCATCCACACTGACCCATGTTTAATCCACACTGACCCATGCTTAATGGCACCAGCTTAAATGTTGTGGGGGAGACAAGTTGGGGCTTTTAGATAGATGCTATGATGCTAGGCTGTATTTTACTGTGTTACGTGGGAATGATAGAAATGACTGGGAGAACTTGTGTGCTGGGAACTGGAATATATTGTTATAACAAACTGTGATAAGTGTAGAGGTGTGGACGGCCAGCCGTGGATGGATACAAGGTGGTACTGCGGACAGGCTTTAAGAGAAAATAGGAGAGGTTAAAGGAGCCTGGGAGAAGAAATTGTTGATTATCTAACAGAATATTCAGTACAACGGAATGCTTGCGTGTGCTAGGTTGACATATTATAGCATATCAAGTCCTGGCAATTGCCAAGGTGTGCAGCTCTTGAAACCCCCTATGCCTGTTCTCTGAACATCACAGATGGAATCGACGTGGAACTAATGAAAGAAAGGGAGAAAAACCATCAAGAGGGTCAGCCACAGAGACCACATCTGGACTGTCTCAAACCTCTTGCAGAGCGTTGGAGGTTGGATGTGGAAGTCTGCCAGCTTCAAGCCCACTTTGACAGTCCCGATTAATCCCCTGCTGTCCCCCTTTCTCAACCGCTTTTAAAACGTCCCGTTTTCTCTTTCCTCCTCCCACTTTCCCTCTTTGTCGTCAGCTTCGTTCAGCTGCTGCAGGTGGAGTCCGCAAGGAGTTTGCGCTCAGTTAACCCAGCAGCAGGGGGAGAAGAGGGGAGGCGACCAGGTTTTGTCGAGTCTCCTTCCCGGGAAGCTCAGGCGAAAGCAAACTGCCGCGGCCTCTCCTAACTTGCCTGCCCCTCGTTCGTAACTTTTGCCATCTGAACTACGCTCTGACGTTGCGTGAGCGCACGTGTCCCACTTTTCAGCTGTGAGATGTGGACGGCGTGCGGCCCGGTGCTCTGCTCCCTGGCTCTGTCCTTCCCAACCCGCCGGCGAAAACGCCTTCCTGGCGACCTATTCTTGTGGTCGCAGAAGGAGCAGTCGCGCTGGGCTGGCGGTTTCCTGCCGTCTGTTATTATTTTGGTCCTTGGCTCGGTCTTCACGGTCTTATTTTTGGCTTTTTGTTTCCACGCCGTTCTTCCCATGGGTTAAACTTTTGCAAACGAAGGAAGAATTGGTGGGGGGAGGAATCCTCCAGCAAAGGTTACGGAGAATGCAGACCTTTATTTTGTTGGCTGTCCTTCAAGGACAGAGTGTGGGATTACTTTTTTTTTTTTGCGGGGACAGTGGGAGGAACCAATTGTTCTTCATTGCCCTGTTGCTCTATTTTAGTTGGCGAGTGCTTGTTCTTTTTTTTAAAAAATCTCTTTCCATTTGGTGTTTCGGATCAGCACCGAAATAAGGCTTTAGAGCCCTACTGTTGTGCAGGCTTCCTCAGTCTGGGAGCAACTGGTTGCAGAGAACAGATCATTTGCAATCGAGTCCTATTTTGTAATAACGAAGGCGTAGCTAAAATCCCAGGATGCTGTAGGAGAGAACCATGGCAATTAAAGGCCATCGTGGCCTTTCCACACTGTGTGATTATAGCACTATGATTCCTCTTTAATTGCAATAATTCTGTCCTGTAGAATCCCAGGATTTGCGGCTTAGGGAGGAGTACTTAGAATTCTCTTCCGAAGAGCTCTTGGGCCTCCCTAAACTACAAATCCGATGATTTTGTAGGATGGAACTATGGCAGTTAAAGTGAAATTGCAGTGCTATAATTGGGTGACGTGGAAATGTCCTAAGTTACTGCAATATTGTAAGTGATTGTAATATTATTAGGGTTAGTTAAAATTCTTATGGCTTAGCTACTTTTACAGGGGTGTGTGTAGGAACAAATTGCTCAGGTGTATTTTATACAACAGGCTGGAGGCTTGTCTCCCTGTGATGTTTTTGTAAAGTAACTACTGTGTTTGCTGGCATATAAGATTCACTTTTTTCCCCTGAAACACTGGTGTGTCCTATATGTCAGCAAATAGTATTTGCTGGCATATGAATAGGGTATGTCTTATGCTCTGGCATGACTTATATGCTGGCAAATATGGTAGACACACACAAACACACACACACTTTGATATTTGCCTTTTTCCACTTTTGTGCGGGTCCTGTGCCCCTAACCCTAGCAAATGTGGAGGGCTAACTGTAGTTGGTTTTTCTGTAATTTAAAAAAAAAATTATAATAGTAACTTGTTCTCACAGGCTTACAATCAAAAATGTGCCTAATTGCTTTTTAAAAGTAGCTTTCCAAGTTCTGGTTTACTCTGGCATAAGCCGCAGTGGAACAGGCAAACTCCTCTAGAAGGAGGCAAAGTAAATCCACAGAGGAGGAAGGCCTTCATACTGAAAGGCTGCTGTTTGTTCTGTGGCCTTCAAATTATGGCGAGCCTAAAGCAGCCCTATCACAGGGTTTTCTAGGCCAGATTTATTCAGAGCGGGTTTGGCATTGCCTCCCTCTGAGGCTGAGTGTGACTTGCCCAAGGCTGCCCAGGGGTCTCTGTGGTTGAGTAGGAATTCGAACCCTGGTCTCCCAGAATTCTTGTCGGACACTCAAACCCCAGCACCATGGTGCCTCCCTTAAGACGAGATGCAGATATTTTACAAATATTTGAAAGGGCGACGTGCATGTGAAATCTGCAAGTACAGTCCTCCCTCTGCATTTGCAAGTTTGTCTTTTGCAAATTTGATTATTCGCAAGGCAAACGAGGGCCTGCCCCCCGATTCTCCTCCTTCGGTTCCCTTGCCTTTTGCCAGGGTCGGAGAAGGAGGGCAAGCAGGCCAGGCAAAAGGCAAGGGAGTGGCGGGGAGGACGCCTGCACCTTCCTTCTCCCTTCCAGTGCTCCCCCTCATTCGCTTGGCCCTGGCCCCAGCGCAGAGAATGTGTGCTGAGGCAAAGGCAAGGGAATGGTGGAGGAGGCACATGTGCGTCTTCCTCCGCAGCCACCAATGCGCCCCCGTTCCTTGGCCTTTGGCTCCAGTGCAGAGGTCACATGCCAAGGCAAAAGGAGAGGGAAACCGGGGGGCGGGAGCCCCAGAAGAGAATGGGAGCGTGGGGACGGCTTATTTGCATTTTTCCCACTTTCACAAGGTTCTCAGGAACGTGGAGAGGCCACTATATTTGGACATTTGATCAGCTTCTGTAGAAACCTAGGACTGATGAGTTCTTTTTCTCTCTCTTTGTGTGTTTATGTTCCTATTTTCATTATACATTGTTGTAGTGGGTTTCTGTGGCCAAGTGGGGATTCGAACCCTGGTCTCTCAGTGTCCTGGTCCAATGCTCAAACCACTTACGCCATGTAAGCTGTCGTACTGAAAGGTGCTGAGGACAATGTGGAACATCCGCTGGGAATGGCAGTCTGTCCCTAAATGCTGACCAACCACAAAGGAGTGTTCTCGAACCATTAGACATAAATATCCAAACAGAATACAAATACCAGAAGCCTGCAACTTTTGATGCCCTGTTAGCTGATGACTCGCTTTTTTGGTACTTCCAAAGGAAGGACAAGTTCCATTCATTTGTCAGGGGCTCAGCGCTTTCCTCAGTTCTTCTTGACTGCTCTCTCACACATGTGCTGCTTGCAAAATGAGCTGAACGGAGGAGAAAAGGTGTCAAGCTGGCTGAGAGACTTTGCGAGCGATGTGCACACAGTTGGTCCCAAGCGATCCTCCATAAGTCCTTCATGCTCCATTCAGTACAGGACATGGCTTCTGCATTTCAACCTATTCCGTTTTCTGACCATCTCTAGCCAGAATTGCATGGGCTTTTTTAGCTGCTGCGTCACACTGCTGACTCATGTTCAGTTTGTGGTCTGCCAAGACTCCTAGATCCTTTTCACAGGTACTATGGTCAAGCCAGGTATCACCCATCTTATATCTGCCTTTCATTTTTTCCTTCCTAAGTATAGTACCTTGCAGGTAGGATTCTAGGATTCTGTTCTGTGATTCTGTGTGATTATATTCTGTCCCTTGGTCTCTGAACATCAGTGCATGGAAAAACAGAGCACACCCCTGGGACACTCTCTCTGTCTCTCCTCTTAACAGCTCTCATGACAGCCACAAGGAGGAAGTTTACAGACTCCACCATGATGCAAATGACCCCTAAGCGGCACGAGAGCCTCGCTCTTAATCACACTTTTGGTGTAGAGACTCCCACGCTGTTTTAGCAGTTGAGCTGAAATCCACTGATGGAGAAGATTTAGCTTCTTAAGAATAAAAGAGGAGTGAACCCCCTGGATTTAAAAAAAAAACTAAAAAAACTTTTATCAACGAGTAAAAAAATACAAGAAAACAAGAAGGACCTCCTTTGATAAGAGAACAGGTCTGTTTATCATCTTTTTTAGCTAGTTCCTCCTAATGTTTCTAACTTTGAAGGAGCGATCAGAGGTGTTGATCCCACTCCCCAAATAGGTTCCATCCCTATAACGTTTGAACTCGGAACTGGAGCAGTTTCCACTGCCTCACTGATATAGAGAAATATGCACTGACACACAATGAGTGTCACCTGCTTTGAAAGCAAGACATGTGAGCAGGAGCAAAGGGTCGAAGTAGGCCACAAGCTAAACATGAGCCAGGAGTGTGATACGGCAGCCAAAAAAGCCAATGAGGTTTTAGATTCTTTCCACAGGAGTACAGTGTCTAGACTGGGGAAACTGGTAGGGCCACTTTGTTCTGCTTTGGTCGGACTCCACCTGGAAGCCCGTGTCCAGTTCTGGGCACCACAGTCCGGAGAAGAGATGGACAAGCTGGAATAAGTCTGGAGAAGAGTGACCAAGATGGTCAAAGGTCTGGAAGCCAAGCATATGAGCAACAATTTAGGGAGCTGAGTGCATTAATCCTAGGAGAAGGTGGAGAGGTAAGATGACAGCCGTTGTTGGGTATCTGAAGGGATACCACGGAGAAGACAGAGAGCTTGTCTTCTGCTGTTCCAGAGACTAGAATTAGAACCAGTGAATTCAGATTACTTGAAAATAGTTTTCATCTAAGAATTTCTTGTTTGCAAGAGCTGCTCAACGTTGGAGAAACTGCCTTGGATGGCGACTGGATCTTATTCTTTCAAGGTCTTTAAACAGAGGTTGGATGGGAATCTTTCAGGAGCAGCTGTGTCTTTCAGAGGGTTGGGAGAGAATCACAGGATTGCCAGATCGGAAGGGGTCCAACCCCTGCCCCCAGTGCAGGAGCTCCAGCTGGAGTGTCCCCAAGAGGGAGCCGCCTAGCCTCTTTCAGGAGATGTCCAGAGAAGGAGACCGGACCAGCACTTGAGGTCGTTGGTGCCATTGCCCAACTGCTTTCACCATCAAGGCATTCCTCCCGATGTTCAAATCAAAATCCACCCTCCGGCAACTTCAGATCACTGAACCTGGTCCTCCCCTCTGGGGCAGCAGAGAACAGGCCTGCCCCCTCCTTTCTGGAACGGCCTTTGGCATGTTTAAGTAATGCAGTCATTTCACTCCTCCTTCTTCTCTTCCCCAGGCTGAACCTGCCCAGCTCCATCAATATTTTCCATACCCCTTATTGTCTTTATTGCCCTTCTCTGAACCTGCCCCAGTTTATCCATATCCCTCTTGAAATGAGGCACCCGGAATTGAACACAGTACTCCAGATGAGGCCTGACCAACGTAGAATATAGTAGCGCTATTACTTTCCTCAGCTTGGAAACTATGCTTCTATTAAAGCCTGCACGTTCACATTTGTAGATATGTTATATACTAAAATTATGTGCTATAATTCTTCAGCTTGGAACTTAATGGAGGGTTACTTTGGTTAATTCATCCTTTGCCATCCCACTTTTTCAACTGCTTTTAAAATGCCCCAGTTTATCTCTCCTCTTCCCCCTTGGTCTTCAGTTCATTTCGGCTGCTACCAACTGAGTTCAAGGTGCAAAAGTAGTTTGCATTCAATTAACTCAACTGCCCTCCAGGGTTAATTTGTCCCAGTTAATTTTCTGCCATTCCATTTGTTGAGTTGCTTTTAACATGTCCCGGTTCCTCTCTCTCCTCCTGCTTCTACCTTCCTCCTTTGCCTTCAACTTACTTCAATTGCTGCAAAGTACAAAAGCCATTTGCACTCAGTTAATTCAGTGGAGGTGGGAGAGAGGGGAGAAGGGGCAAAATCTGGCAGAGCAGACTTCTGTAGACTCGGGTTCTGGGTTGTGTCTTCTTCCTCATTAATAACTTTTTGCCATCTTGAGCACACTCTGAGGTTGCTTGGCCACATATACCTTGGCTTTCACCTGTGAAACATTGGAGAATATGGTGTGTAGCAGAGATATAGATCTTCGCTTATTTCACTCTTTCATGCAAGGATGAATGATTTTAAAAGTTTCATTCCTGATGAGTGAGATTACAAGAATCCTTATGCAATTTTCCTCTTTTTTTTTTTTTTGGGCAATATTCGATGTTTTTGTGAATAAATTCCTTTGTGCGGGATAAACCTGTATTTTGCACAAAGACAGTGCACATTTTGCAAGTTCACTATGTGAAAATATTGAGTTTTGTGCAAAAAATTCTGTTTTCTCTTTTCTGCACAGAAAACAAGGTGATTGTTTTTTCCTAGGAAAATGAATTATTTTCCACAAAGGTCCCAAACTGCAAAATAAATACATGAATAAATTCTTGTGGTGTTTAACCCCAGGAAAGATCTCCATTTCTTGTTGAGGACGAAAAGATTTGGAGAGTTTCTTTACGTCCTTGATACGTATTCCTGCTGTTGTTATTCGCTGTGAAGTTGACTTCATCTTGTGGTGACCTTATGAATCAATTTCCCTGCTCAGGTCTTGCAAACTTGGGGCTGTGGCTTCCTTGGCTGAATCAATCCTCTGGTGGTGCAGGCTTCCGGTTTTCCTATTGCCTTCCAGTTTACCCATTGTCGTCGTCGTCATTATCGCCAGCATCATCTCTGGTGAGTGACATCTTCTCAAGATATGTCCAAAGTATGACAGCCTCGGTTTGGTCATCTTGACTTCTAGGGAATGTTGAGGCTTCTCGTTCCTTTGTCTTTCTACCAGATCAGGGTATGCATAGAACTCTCCTCCAGCCATACATTTCAAATGAATTGAGTCTATTCTCAGCTGTCTTCATTTTCCAGCTTTCACAACCATACATACAAATCGGAAATACCATGGCAAGGACAATCCTAACTTTAGTATTCAGTTGTATATCTTTATACTTGAGAATCTTGTCTAGTTCTTCCGTGGCTCCCTTTACAAGTCTTAGTCTTTTGATTTATTGACTTCTTGTCGATGGTGTTGGGCGTTCATTTGTCTTGTGGGCGTTCTGTTCCACTATTTCAAATGGGTTGGATCTCTTCCTGTCAGCTTTCTTCAGTATTCAGCTTTCTTTTTTAAAAAAATTAGTTTTATTAAGCAAAGACATACAAAAAGGACAAAAGAAAATACAATCTAACAATCTAACGAACAATGCAGAAAAAGGGAAAGAAAAGAAATAAGTCAAAAAATACAAAGAGGTAAAAAATTAAACATAAGAAAGTTTAATTTTTTTTGGCGGGAGAGGGACATTTTATCTTCTTCCTTCATGGCTGCCCATCAGTCTTTTCCATGGTGGTGGGATTGTGTGTTCCCGTGAGTCAAAGGCTATGCTGAAGGCCACAGTGCTGCTGATAAGGTCTCCCATGTCAGATAAGCTTTTCCTGCGGAACCAGACTGAGGCCATTTCTGCACTAGACTGTTATAGTGCTATTATTCCACTTTCAACATCCTGTGGAATCCTGGGGTTTGCAGTTTAGAGAGGGACTGGGTGGCCCCTCCCTAAACTGCAAACCCCAGGATTCCATAGGATGTTGCAAGTGGAATAATAACGCTATAACAGTCGAGTGTGGAAATGGCCTAGATGTACCAAACAGTTCCTGGGCAGCAACTATAGTGGAGGGCGGCACCGGTGGAAGATCTCTAAGGGACAACAGCAGTGGCACCATAGCTGGTGCTTGTTAGTAAGCCCCTTTTGAAGGTGTTTTACCATAAAAACCATATGATGAGACAATCCAGGTTGAAACAAGAGATGGTGCCAGAAGAGAATGCTCCCAGGTACAGCAGGGAACGACTACGGATAGCAACGTGGCTAATGATGCAACCGGACTCAGGCCGAAAGGATGTTCAGCTGCTGACATGCTCAGAGATAAAAGGAAAGCCCAGAGCTGCACTACACACAGTATAGGAGCATGGAATGTGAGAAGCATGAATTACGGGAAGCTAGACCTAGCAAAACAAGAAATGGAACGTATCAAGATTGCAGTAAGTTGGCCCTCCAGATTTCCTATGGTTAAAGGTGCAGGACTCCTGATGGGGGGCTGAGGTGTGGTGGGGAGAGCGGGCACCGAGGGTCATGGAATCACGGAATCATAGAGTTGGAAGAGACCCCAGGGGCCATCGAGTCCAACCCCCTGCTATGCTGGAACACCTATCAAAGCATTCCCAACAGACGGCCATCCAGCCTCTGCTTAAAAACCTCCAAAGAAGGAGACTCCACCACACTCCGAGGCAGCCTATTCCACTGCCGGACAGCTCTGACCGTCAGGAAGCTCTTCCTGAGGTTCAAGTGGAATCTCCTTTCCTGCGGCTTGAATCCATTGCTCCTTGTCCTAGTCTCAGGAGCAGCAGAAAACAAGCCTGCTCCCTGCTCAATGTGACATCCCCTCAAAACCAGCTCCAAACCAGGTCAGGGAAAAGAGAAGTAAGTATGGTGGCCCTATACTATCTTTGCCCCTCTCTCACCTCCTTCCTTGGGTGCAGGGGGGAGGGCATTGGGAAAGGGTTTGCGGTGCTGAGAAATTGGGCTGTGAGCCATCCGTTGCCGGCCTGGCAGTGGCTGGTGGAGGAGCAGGACCAGAGGTGGGTTTTCAAAGGCCTCCGTGGCCTGATTGGAGCCGCCAAGAGAGAAGGTTTCCCCAGAAAAGAAGCACTTAAGGTGGGCGTGGGGTAGGGGCTGGAGAAGCTCACAAATAATCAAATCTGTGAAACTCTGGGAGGTCGACTATGCTTGGGGTGAGCAGGCTATTGCTGGGGAGCCAGACTCAATGTGCCATCCGGCTCCGAGGCGGCAGCAGCAGCCGTGGAGGGTGGCGTTGGCAGACAATCTCTCAGAGGTAATGGACGTGGCACCATAGCTGACTCTGAAGGAGCCTAGAAGGAGGCCAGGATCGACCGCTCCTGAAGCCTTCTACCTTGAAAATCTGGCACAGATATCTGTGGATTTTATTTCGATAATTAGTCCTTATAGAAAAAACATCGTGACGTGGTGACACCGTGTTCCCTTTTCCCCGTCTCTTCTAATGAGCTTCTCTGGGAAAGCTGTGGCTGATGAAACCCCTGGCCTCCTTACGTAAGCTCTCCTTGGCCGCATCATCAGGCGTCTTCCATTTCTGAGCGAACAAACACAGATCCAAGGGCAGGGCGGCTTGCCCGTGGCTTCCCCGTTTCATCCACAGCGTGTGCATTGCCGTTCCAAATTCACTGCAAGCCCGTCTCTCTCCATTTTTAGTTCTGAGGTGTATACTTGCACAGCCTTTGCTCCCTGAGCTCAGTTGTTCTGAGGGAAAGCTTAAGACCCGACCCTTTTCACATGAAGGTTGTATTTAAAGGGTAGATTTAGGGCTAAGCGTTAGTGTCTCGGTGCCTTACTGGGCTGAAACTGCAAAAACAGTCTAGTGAGAAAAAAGGGCCTGTCACAGAGGGACACTAAGAATTCTGTGCCAGAGAGATCTAGTTCCTCCCCAGATTACAAAGCCCAGGATTCCATAGGATGCAGCAATAGAATTTAAAGTGGGAGCAGATTGCTTATAACTGCAAAGCGTGAAAGGTCCCCGGATAATTCACCAGAGTTTGTAAACTTTGGCTTCCTTGTCCAAAATTGGTATCGCCCAGATAGAGAATTAAAAATGGTGACGGTAAAGAGCAGTTTGATAGTAGACTATGCTGCTGCTTGGAGTGTGGTTGTTGTGTACTGGATGACCCAGCATCCACACACACACTCCGAAGTTTACACTAGTGTTGATACAAGGATTAAGAAAGCAACCACGGCACACTTCCACAGAAGTTGCCAAACCTGATTAACATGAGCAGCCTACTTCTTTCCTAGGTTATCAGCGCAAATTTAAGTTCACAGAGCAATCGTAGAATCATAGAGCTGAAAGAGCGCTACCAAGTCCAAGTCCAGCTTCTTGTTATCCTTCTCGAACGACAGTGCCCCGAACTGGACAAAGGATTCCAAGTGGGGTCATTGGTTACAACGCATGACTGATGTCCACTGAACACTTTCCCATGCTGGTGACCGATTCTAACCGCCTTTTCCTTGAGCGTTGTTAACCTATTCACACGTCTTCCCCAGTTATCTCTGTGCCTTAACCTTTTCTTTAACAGGGACTCCTTGCACATATAATTTTTTTTTGCCGGGGACCCCCAAAGCTTAACTCAAGATTTAAATATTTTAAGTATTCAAATGTTTAAGTATCCAAATATTTATTTATTAAAGGCTTCTCGAGAGCAGGATTCAAATCCCTGCTCAGACACTTGGTGACCTTAGGCAATTGACATTCTCTCAGCCTCAGAGGAAGGCCAAGGCAAACCCCCTCTGAACAAATCTTGCCCCAAAATCCCCTGTGATCTGTTCATTTTAGTGTTGCCGTAACTCAGAAGTGACTTGAAGGCGCGCAGCGACAAAGTGCCACTGGCTGAGGGGGGTTCTTCCTCGCAATCATGTCTCTCCTTTTTTGAAAACTGACTTATGGTGACCCTAAGGCAACCCTATCTTTGGGAGTTTTTTTTTTCCCACGAGACTTGTTGCCTTTGCCTGAGGTGACCCAGTGGGTTTCCATGGCCAAGCGTGGATTCAAACCTGGTCTCCAGAGCCATAGTTTGGGCATGTGTGTGCATCTGCCGTAGTCTCCCTTTCATCGGGGAGTGGCAGCAGGGTGCCCAAACTACTCCTTCGTTTGCAAATGAGGGAGCGGTTTCAGCCCCCACAAAACCACCCATTACCCGCTGCCATGTCCCCGTTGTTGCTGCTGGTGATGGTGGTGTCCAGCAGCAGGACTTTGCGGACCCATTGTGAGGGCTCCGCCGACCCCCCAAGGGTCCCAGATCCCAGGTTGGGAACTGCTGCTCTGTGCCATTCTCTTCTTATGACAACTTGGCACCAGGCAGTTTTCCCTTTTCCCCACTTGCCCCCATCCATCAATTATCAAGAAACAGCCAGTGAGCCATAGAATACAGTCTGGAAGCAGTTAGCCCCGTTCAGGTACGTGCTACATTCCAGCCCTTAGCAGTGGTTACCTGCATCCAAGCCCCTTGCGAAGATTGCTGTGCTTACACATTCTAATACCCAAAACACATGTCTTCAAAGGATTCCTTTCTTCCTCCCTTTTGCTCCAAAGCAACATGACAGGGATGCGTCGCAACCAGACAGTGGCGGAGTCTCCTCTTTCGGAGGTTTTTGAACGGAGGTTGGATGCCCGTCTGCTGGGAGCGCTTTGATTGTGTCTTTTTTGCAGGGCAAAATGGGGTTGGACTCAACGGTCCTTCTGGAGGCCCCTTCCAACCCACTGATTCGGTGAGGGCACTATTCCTACGCACTTTGTTAGGGAGATGGACTGAGTCACGCTGAATTTGCTTCTAGCCGGAACGTAGATGGAGAGCAGAGTGAAGGTGAGCCCTGGCATCACAGCGAACGTGAGGGAAGGTGGAAGCGAATTTAGGAAACACGTAGACTTCCTGGAGGGTTTTTGCAGGTTGCAGCGGCACATTAATTCCAGTGGCCTCTCCACTTTTGCGAAGTTTCAGGGTGATCTGTCCCCTTGCCACCCGTCTCCCATTCCCTTTCCTTTTGTGTGCTGGGGCCAGACGCAAGAGAATAGGAGGGGGAGCTCCGGAGGGGAGAAGGAAGGTGTGCGGGAGCCCCCTGCTCCCCTATTTCCTTGCCTTTTGTCTGGGCACTTGCTTTCCTTCTGTGTGTCTGGCAAAACACAAGGGAACGGGCGGGGGAGGAGAAGGGGGAAGGCGTGTGTGCGCCTCACAAATAATCAGGTCTGCAAAGGCCAAACCCGCAAATGCGGAGGGAGGACTGTAAACCTTTGCAAACCATAACGAGGTGCTACTCTTCTAGCTGCGCTGGAGATTTGCCCCCGGGCTTTTCCCCTTGCCCGGAGCTGAGTCCCCCGGGACTTCTGAATTTGCACTTTGTCTCCCACGTGGGGAAGGACCCACAAAAACTGGAGATTCAGGGACAGGTCCTGAGATCCGGCAACCTTAACCACAACAGACAAGTGCAGCTCTAGTACGTGAATGCGGCTGCAACACTGTCACTTCAGGCTGCTTCTGTCAGGGTGGCGTACACTTTGGCCTCTGGGGAAAAAAAAACCCACACCCCCACGCACTTTCTGATAAACCGCTGTTGCTATTTCTGAAGAGCTGCGGTCTGATTTTTGCCAGCCTGACACTCAAAACCTTGGAAACGCTCTTCTTTTGAGAGGAGGGGGCTTTCCTGCGGGAATATTTTAGAATTTCCCCTTCCCAGCGAGGTCAGCGTTCAAAAGGCTGGCCAAAGGTGCCTTCAGGCGCCCTGTGTGGGTGGCAGCCCAAATTGCCACTGTCGTGGGTCATGGGAAGGCCGTCACAGTTTCCTTCCATCTTTTTAAAATTAGTTCTGATCAGCTAAATATAGCCTGGCCACGAGAAACAAAAGATATATATATATATATGTATGAGAGAGAGAGAAGACAGGGTGAAGATCAAGAAGAGTAGTGAGCAAGGCAGTGTTTTGCAGTTCAGAAGCAGAATCAGAACTTGGTACTTTCTCTGAATCAGGTACTTTCAGTTTGGACTAGAGAAAGGAGAGGTTTGAGGGCTTCCCTGCATGTTGTCCTAAGCAGGAGATGGAGACACTGAGCCTTATTCATCGAATGACAGAATTGGCGAGGTCTCCAGGGGGAGATCTAGTCAACCCCCTTCCAGTGCAGAAGTTTCCTACTAAAGCATCCCTGAGAGGTGTCCTTCTAACTTCTGCTTAAAAACTCCCAAAGAAAGCAGTCCATTCCATTGTCAAACACCAGGTACCATCAGGAAGTTCTTCCTAATGCTTAAGCCATTGGATCGTGAAATCCTAGAGTTGGAAGGTACCACCAAGGCCGTTCCCATTCGGCCATGCAGGAATCTGCAACTGCAGCTCTCCTGAAGGGTCTCCGTCCAACCTCTGTTTAAAGACCTCCAAGGAGGGAGAGTCTCCCGTCCTCAGGGCAATCCGCTCCTGTGTCAAACAGCTTTCACAGTCACGGAGATCTTCCTAAGTGGAATCTCCTTTGTGATCATTTGGATCCGTGTGTTCTAGTCTCTGGAGCAGCAGAAAGCTCTCTCCCTCTTCTACAGGGCATCCCTTCAAATATTAAAGGTGGCACTGTCACGGCCCCTCTCGGTCTTCTCCAGTCCAAGCTAAACATCCCCACGCCCTCAGTCACTGCTCAGAAGGCTCGGTTTCCAATCCTTTGACCCGCTAGGTCTCGTTTCTCTGGGTTTATGCCGGCTTGTCAATATCTTTCTTCCGCTGTGGCGCCCAGGAGCGAACACAGGATTCTGGCAGACTTGTTGATTTTGTGTGACTTCTCGTCGTTTCCAAGAGATGGTGATCCTAAGGTAACCCTGTCACAGGGTTCTCTGGGGCTGAGAGTGTGTGGCACATCCAAGGTGGGTTTCCGTAGCTGAGCAGCTGAATTTGCACTTTGCAAATCTCTGGCCTCCAACACTCAAAGCACTACACACTTTGACTCTCAAAGCAGACTAGAGTGGTCCTATTACTTCCTCCATTTGCACATTGTGCTCCTTTTGGTACAAAAGCCAGAAACATCTTCCATATATTATGATATGATATTATATCACTATATAATGTTATTGATACAGACATACGCTCTGTCCTGCTAAGAAAGACTGGCCCAAATTGAGCGAAAAACAACAACTTTTTAGAAGGAAAAAAAAATGCAGGAACACCATAAGCCTCAAATATTACATTTTAGCACAGTGTGACAAGATGTGATTCCACATACAATTGTAAACTGGCATGCACAGCTATATTATTCAAAGCCTTTCCTCAGATTGTGGAAAAGAGATTAAAACATAAATTGGATTCATTAAGAACTGGGTGGAAAACCTTCAGACTGACGACGAATTCCACTTGCGTTGTTACTTCCAATGTAAAGTAAAGGGAGAAAACTTACATTCAGACACCATCCTCTGTCCATGATCAGATTTAATGATAATGTAACCATCTTCTCTCTTTTTCTACCTTGTTTCTCATTCTTTCTAAATTCTGCAATATTTGTAATACTTTGATGCAATTAGGAAAAAAGCAATAACGCAGCACCAGCAAATAGGTTAAAAGTGGAGACTGACACAGATAAAAGAGTATTGTCAACCTGTGCCCCCAAATTAAGGCATGCTTTCCTCCCAGCTCCCTGCTTGCTTAGAAAGTTTGGTCTTTTCCCTATGGGAGAGCCTCCAGACGTTTTGGACTACACACCCCATCATCCACAACAACGGCAGCAACTTGTGTATAGCAGCTCCCTGGTTTACAAACTCCCTTCCTGGAAACATCATTCTGGCTCCCTCTCTACTGTCCCTCTTTCAGCAGTTGAAAAGTTTTCTATTATTACAGGTTTTGGGGATCTGACCAGGAAGTCAGTGTCAGAATTCTTTTTTAGTTGTAAGTTTGAAATGGTTTTAGTTACATTTAGGTTTAATGACATTCTAGGGACAACTTGTTGCATGCTACTACCTGTATGTTATTTGTTTTAATTCTCCTAAGCCACCTTAAATTCAATAAATACAATTTTTAAAAAATCTTTTTTTTGTTTAGCAGTTATGCCTAAAATGTGTTTTTCACTGTGTTAACCATGCTTGTTAACAATATCTTTAAAAAAAACTTTTGCAAAATAATGTTTTAAATTTCTGTAAGCCACCTCAGATCCCATCCCAGCAAAAAAGCAGGGCATAAATCTAATAAGCAAAATCAATAAAATTCCACTTCTGAGAGAAAGGTGGGAATAGCAACAATAAAGCAAGCGATATATTTTCACTTTGTGTTGTATGTCTTCAAGTCATTTTTCTGACTCATGGTGACCCTAAGGTGACTCGGTCGCAGGGTTTTCTGACGCTGAGAGTGTGTGATGCACCCAAGGCCATCCAGTGGGTTTCTGTGGTCAAGCAGGAAATCAAACCCACTCTCCAGGGTCCAGAATCCAATGTTCAAACCACTACACCGTGCTGGCTGGCTGTCCAGTCTAAAACAAGGAACCTTTCCAAAGCTCTAGAGATTCAGGATGGAAAAACAACTGCTACCCTTGGACTACAGCGTTCCGAAGTTGTTGTGTGTCCTCAAGTTTGTTTCTGACTTACAGTGACCCTAAGGCCAACCCATGGTGGGATTTTCCTGGGAGCTGAGAGTGTGTGACGCAAGGTCATCCAGTGGGCTTGATTGTCAGGGTTGTCGTCCAGCGTTCAAATCACTACACCGCACTGGCTCTTGCCCTCCTAAATACACAACTGGAAATGCCGAGGTGAAAAGCGCCCAGTTCTAAACTCTGGTTACTGTACCTCCTCTCCACTTCCGTCTCTCTCCCTCTCTCTCTTTCCAAATTCAGTGAGCAAGTACAGGGCCTTCCTTAGGGTTTCCCACCCACCAGGCCAAACCAATAACTTTCAGGGGTTACAAAAGCAAGTCCGTTGCTTTGAATAAATAAATAAATAAATACGGAGCTACCTGGGGAGGGTGCGTTGAAATAGGTTAGAAATGGGCTTGATTGCTGTGACCCTCCTTTGCTGCTCAGCCACTGTGCCCTCCTGTCCTGTGGAAGCTGTGGGTGCATCTGATCGTGGAAAAGAATTATCACCCCTTTATGGAGTGCTGGTGGCTCAAGCTTTGTTGTCTGGGAATCATACTGTCATGTACAGGATAGCTTCGTGTTCAAATAATTAGACCAAGAGGTTTCAAAACCTTTATTTAGGAACATCAAAGAAAACAGCTGCACTCCTTGGCGTGCCGTGTTCTCACGCAACCTGCCAACAGTGTGGCCTCACAGCCACGGTCTGTTCACTCTTATCAGAGATCATTATCCAAACATTCCCAGGTTCCCACCCATCGCCTCATCCCATCCTTTTCTCATACACAGCAAAGCACCCTACGCACTAAAGTAGGACTATAAACATGCTGGGGAGAGCATGGCTGACCTGACACACAACAATTGCACTGATTGGAAACTGATATAAATTCTTAGTCCGGATGTGTTCTGATCTATGTCAAAAGACTTCTTACTCAAACACTCTTTAGGGGATGTGCGTCTAACCATGTTTTTCTTTTCTTCCTACAAGGTTGCAGAGCCTACCCAGTTGCAATGGGACGGAAGAAGATACAGATCAGCCGGATTTTGGACCAAAGGAACAGGCAGGTAAGCGTCCTTTTGAAAAGCAGAAGAAGTTGTTGAGATGGAATGTGCTACCAAATCAGATCGGGGGCCTCCGTAAGTTCAGCATCCTGCAGCTTATCAGTGGGTTTCCAGATTGTTGTTGTTGTTGCGTGCCTTCAGATTACATGTACCTTCATTTTTCCCCCCACAACGAATACTGTGTACATCCGTGCCTCAGCAGAGACCTTGATAAGGGATCAGACTGCAAATCAAGATGGATAAGGGGCTAGTCAGGAGTCATCTAGTTAATGGAAATGAGTTGAAATCTGCAGGGCCAGGCAAACTGCTGACGGAATTTGCCGATGTACTCTCTGAACCACTGGCCTTCATTTCTGAGAAATCTTGGAAAAGAGATGAGGTGCCAGAGGAAAAGAGCAAACATTGTCCATTTCCTCAAAAAGGATGTAAAAGAAGACCCAGGGAACCACAGACTAGGCAGCCTGACCCGACCTAACCAGACGTAATATTAGAATTTCTGAGCCAACTAGTCACCTTCCTCTTGTTTCTTTCTGGGTCCCCCCCCCCAGGTCACGTTTACTAAACGGAAGTTTGGCCTGATGAAAAAGGCCTACGAGCTCAGCGTCTTGTGCGACTGTGAAATCGCCCTCATCATCTTCAACAGCACCAACCGCCTCTTCCAGTACGCCAGCACCGACATGGACAAAGTCCTCCTGAAGTACACTGAGTACAGCGAGCCCCACGAAAGCCGGACCAACTCCGATATCCTGGAGGTGAACCGCAGAATTGTGGGATTGCAAGGGATTCTCGGAGGCCATCTAGTCCAGGGGTGGGCAGAGTGTGCCCCCCAGGACTGTTTGTTCGGCCCCAGCACCCTGGGCTCTGAATTTGCTCGTAAATTGCCCCAGCTGCCGTCTGGGGGTGTGGAAGGCATTTCTACCATGTTTGGAGGGCCGCTGGACCGTGCGGGGGATTTAAAATGCACTTTTTTCACCACGGCCACTTCCGCACTACACTGTTATAGTGCTATGATTCCACTCCCAACCTCCTATGGAATCCTGGGGTTTTCAGTGTAGGGAGGGGCGTTTGGAATTCTCAGCCAGAAAGCTCTTTGTCTTTAATAAACTTTAGAATTCCACAGGATGTTGAAAGTGGAATAATAGCACTATAACAGTATAGTGTGGAAGTGGCCCATGTTTCAAAGCCCTCCTGGGATGATAAAGGCCCAAGAGGGGCCTTTTGTGGCAACAGGAAGTGACATTTACTCACTTAAAAAAGGCTTCTTCTGGGATCGAGCCATCCCAGAGCACCCTGGAAAAATGTGGTGAAAACGCTCCTCATGTTCCCTAGAGGTCTTTAGAGGGCATTTGATGCAAAAAAAAAAAAAAAAGATTTTGTTGCAGGCAAATGGGAGAAATTAAATTTCTCCCATTGTCCACCTCTGTCTAGGTTTACCCCTGCTGACCGTAGGCCTTTTGCAGCCACGGCATGCCTGTTTGCTATATGAGCAATTGAGGGAATCCCAGAACCTCCTGAAGCAGACTGTTCCACTGTCAAAATGGCTTTTATTCTTAAAAGGTTTCTCCTGATGTTTAGCTGAAATCTATCACCCTGCCAATTCCTCCCACTGACTCTAGTCCTGCCTTGTCAGTGAAGGAAAAATCTTGCTTTTCTTCTACTTGGGTGTCCCTCAGATTTTTGTAACCGGCTGTCGTGTCTCCTCTAGAAATATAATTCTTCACTAAGTTTCTTCTCAAAGGAAGCAAGGACGAATTTTAACAATTCTCTTCCTGCTGTCCAAAAGTCCTTGACAGCTACGTTAAAAGTAAAGTTTTTGAAGCCTATTCACAATGTGGGGCCTAATTCTGTACAAAATTTGCAGGTGGTTGTTCTGCAAAAGAGGCAGCATTTTCTGTAGGGAAAGCAATAACTCTATGCAGAAATATTATTTCCTGCGCAAAAAAAAATAGATTCCTGCTCAGAACATGTTGTATTCTGTGCTAACCCACTACTTGCTAATTTTGCACAGAATTAAGCTTCAGTTATAGCACTCTGTGCTCAGAAAACAGCATTTTCTGCTGGCAAAATAATATAAAAATAAAGATAGAAATATTCTTTCCTGCACCAAAAATACTGTTTTCTTTGTGAATTTTGTGCAGAATAAGTCCCAAACACTGAATATTCTTGTCAGTCCGGGGTACTTCCTGTCAGGATTCTCAGCAAATGAAAAACATGCATTTCAACCATTTTGTGAATATTTAAAAATATTCTTATTGCCTCTTTATCCTTTTCCAGGTTAAACATCCCCATGTTTTACAACTGTTCCTCATAAGACTTTGGGTCTGTCTGTGCTACCCAGTTAAAAGCAGTTTGAAACCACTTTAAGCGTCATCGCTCTGTTCTGTTGAAGTCTGGGATTTGTAGTTTGGGGAAGGATGTGGACTGCCTTGTCCAAGTGCTCAACTCTGTTCCCCTCAGTTATGCTTCCCAAGAACACCTGGGTATGGTTGTAGAAGGGATCCATGACTGGTGTAGTGGTATGAAACCTGTAGGACTGTGTAGTGGAGACGTATCTTTGGCTTCCAGATCTCTTGTCTTTATTCTGCTTGATTTCCTCTGGATTGACAGCACTGCAGTCTTAGAATTGTAGAGTCTTAACCACGACGGCCACCTCGTCCAACCCTCTGCAGTGGAGGGAGACCGTCCAACCTCCGTTCAGAGACCTCCGAAGATGGAAAGTTCCCCACCCTCAGAGGCAGCCTGTTCCACCGTCACATAGTTCTTAGAATCAAGAAATTCTTCCTAAAGTTTAGACGGAATCTATTTTCTTATAATTTAAATTTTTTGGTTCGCATTCTCATAAATCTCATTTGGTTCTCTCCATGTTCTATCTGACATTCCCTCAGGTATTTGAAGGGATGCCATGTCGAGGAGGGAGCAGGCTTGTTTTCTGCTGCTCCAGAGACTAGGAGAAGGAGCAATGGATTCAAGCTGCAGGAAAGGAGATTCCACCTGAATCTCAGGAAGAACTTCCTGACAGTCGGAGGTGTCCAGCAGTGGAATCTGCTGCCCCAAAGGACTGTGATGGATTCTCCGTCTTTGGAGGTTTTTAAGCAGATGGCCATCTGTCGGGAGTGCTTTGATGGGTGTTCTTGCATAGCAGGGGTTGGACTCGATGACCCCAAGGTCTCTTCCAACTCTATGATTCTATGATTCTGTGATTCCGTAATTTTAAGTTTTGGTGTCACCTCTCAGTTTTCTCCGTGTTAAACTTTCACAGCTCTCTCAGTCATTCCTCAAGAGGCTATCCTGAGAGAAAGGCAGGACATAAATCCAAAGAAAGAAAGAAAGAAAGAAAGACTTTCTTTCTAGATCTTTGACCCTCTTGGTCACTCTCCTCTAGACACGTTCCATCTTGTCACAGCATCCTTCTTGAACTATGCTGCTCTGAGCTGGACACAGGACTGGAGGTGAGCAAAGTGGAATAGAGAAATAGTACTACTTGCTTTGTTCTGGATGCCCTATTTATGTTGATGCAGCTGCGAATTGTATTGGCCTTTTTTGCCATTGCATCACACTGTCAACTCAAATTCAGATGGTGGTCTATCTAGAACCCAGATCCTTTTTGCATATACTGCTTGGCATGGCCTCTAAGATTCTTTTATATTCTCCATTGCCAGCAAACAGCAGAAGGTGTATACATTGGTGCATGAGAATCATAGAATCATAGAGTTGGAAGAGACCAGAGGGGCCACCCAGTCCAACCCCCTTCTGCCATACTGGAACACCCATCAAAGCATTCCCAACAGATGGCCCTCCAACCTCTGCTTAAAAACCTCCAAAGAAGGAGACTCCACTCCATGGAGGCGGCAGCCGATTCCACTGCCAGACAGCTCTGACCGTCAGGACGTTCTTCCCGAGGTTCAGGTGGAATCTCCTTTCCTGCAGCTTGAATCCATTGCTCTTTGTCCTAGTCTCTGGAGCAGAGGAAAACAAGCCCGCTCCCTCCTTGACATGACATCCCTTCAAATATTTAAACATGGCTCTCATGTCCCCTCTTAACCTTCCCTTCTGTAGGCTAAACATTCCGAGCTCCCTCAGCCGCTCCTCATAGGGCCTCATGGCTTCCAGACGCTTCACCATTTTGGTCACCCTCCTCTGGACATGCTCCAGCTTGTCGATATCCTTCTTGAATGGAGGTGCCCAGAACTGGACACAGTATTCCAGATGAGGTCTGCCCAAAGCGGAATAGAGTGGTACCATTACCTCCCTCGATCTAGACACCATACTCCTACTGATGCTACCAAGAATCACGTTGGCCTTCTTGGCTGCCGCATCACACTGCAGACTCATGTTCAGCTTGTGATCCATCAAGACTGCTAGATCTCTTTCACATGTACTGTTGTGAAACTGTAAACACACCATTAATGGGAGGCCTTTGTGGTGGATTCTGCATGGGCAGAGGTTGGACTAGATGGACTAGATAGCCTGTAGCTATCCCTTCCAACTCTAGGAACCCATCCATCAAAATTGTTCACTCTCCACTTTTCCCCCTGCAGTGTACAAACGCACATGACTTTAGGGGTGGAACAAAAAAGGAGCATGAACTGAACTTGCAAGCTCTTGAAAACTATGCAGTTCTGGAATTAGTTTTAGGAAGGCCCAGATTCAAATCCAAAGCATGAAGGGGGTTGGACTTGATGGCCTTTGTGGTCTCTTCCAACCCTGTGATTCTTTGAAAACAGAGCAAGGCAAACATCCAAAGCAGGAAAGAAATGGACATAGAGAAAAATCCCTTGCAGTTATACTTGATTGTCAGATTTTTTTTGGTGAGAGGGATAGGTTTGTGTTTTAAGTACGGGCGTATGTCTGTGAACAAAGTCTCTGATGAGGAAGCCCTTTTTCCAAAGTCTTTTGATTCCTCCCAGACCCTGCTTTTCTTCCTCATCCTCTGTCTAGCTGAAAGATTTTTTAAAAAAAGAATTGCTGGGGGTATGTTAAACCATGCTGTCTAGCATATTAAAGAAGTATAGTGGCACTCCATTTTCCTTTGGTCAGGCCTCACCTGGAATATTGTGTCGAGTTCTGGGTACACATATTCGGGAAGGAGATTGACAAGCTGGAACATGTCCAGAGGAGGGTGAACGGAACAGTAGAAGGCCTGGAAACCATGAAACCCTTTGAGGAGCAGCTGAGGGAGCGGAGGATGTTTAGCCTGGAGAAGAGAAGGTTAAGAGGGGACCAGATAGCCATGTTTAAATATTTGAAGGGATGTCATGTTGATGATGGGTCAAACTTGTTTTCTGCTGCTCCAGATACTAAGACATGGAGCAGTGGATTCAAGGTACAGTGGGCCCTTGGTATCTGATAGGGCTTGGTTCCAGGACCGCCTCCCGCTCATGGATATCAAAATCTGTGGATGCTCAAGTTCCCCCATGTACAATGGTGGAATAAAATGCCATCCGTTATATAAAATGGGAATATCAAAGTTTGCTTTTTAATTTATTTTAATGTTTTTGAGCTGTGGTTGCATGAATCAGTGGATATAGAATCAATCCATGGATATGGAGGACTGGCTCTGCAGGAAAAGAAATTCCATCTAAACATTCTTGATGGTAAAAATGCTGTTTGACAGTGGAATATGCTGCTGCCTAGTAGCATGGTGGAGTCCCCTTCTTTGCAGGATTTTAAAATGAAGGCTGGATGGCCATCTGTCAAAGGGAGTGCTTTGGTTGTGTCTTTCTGTATTGCAGAATGGGGTTGGACTAGATGGCCTTTGGGGGTCTCTTCGAGCTCTGTGATTCTGTGATCTATAAATCTGGCCACCAAAATGAGAATCATAAGAAAAGTGGAAGCTGGTGAAAGAAAAAGGTGTCTCTGGATGCCTTTTGGAAGTGGCCTTCACAAGATCCCTAAAAGGCTCAGGAAGTTCTTGTTTACTTATGCAAGCATTACCTGACATGGTTGTTCCATTTGGGTTTGGATTTTAAAAAATTGCTGAACTTTTCTTCCATTTAGTGGTACAGGAACCTATCCCTATTTTTTCCCCTGTTATTTCTGTCTGTAGTACCAAATTTTCTGCTTAAAAAAGTCATACTTAAGAGCACTTCTACTTGTTAACTGAGGTATTTTTGCTGTTGTGTGCCTTCACACAACATTCTGACTTACGGCAAACCTATCACAAACCTGTTACAGAGTTTTCTGGGGGCTGAGAGTGTGTAATGCACCCAAGATCACCCAGTGGGTTTCCATGGCCAAGCCAGGGTTGTAGTCCAATACTCAAACCATGACATTGTGCTGGCTCTCTAGTTTCGTATGTTATTTTATAAATACTTTAATATCCAAGCAGGCATGTTGATGATAACTAATCATCCATCATCCCCCCGTCCTTGTTCTTGTCATTCAAATTGTGCAGACCCTGAAGCGGAAGGGCTTGGGCCTGGACAGCACAGAAATGGATCTTGAGGAAGTTTTGGACCCAGCTGGGAAACCCAGGAGGCTTGGCGAAGGGATGGATCTTGTGTTGGCGCGACCAAAGCTATGCGTAAGTTTGAGGGATCTGTTACCCTAAGGTGGAGGACCTTGGGGTCTATCCACAATGTCAGTGTCTCCTTGGAATGTGGGGAATTATAGCCCAAAGGAGGCTTTGGACTGGAGGGTAACAGGAGGATCTTTTCACCTGTGTATACCAGTACTAACTGTAGAGATGAAACCAGTTAGAAGTTAAACAGAGTATTTTACTGGAAATTAACACAAGACATCAAGCAATCTCACAAACCATACAAGCCCATTGAAGGGAGAGGTGAGAAAGATTGGACAGAGAGAAATTAGGTGGAACGTCTGGTATTTACTGGTTCTGAAGCATAAGATTGAAGCAGAGTGGCTCAAACAAGAGTCTGAGGGTGGCAGGGAGGAACAGGAGTCTGGGAGACCATGTGCAGCATGTCACCCAAGATACTACAAATTATAGGGCTTAGGGTTGTGGTTTATATGCCCTATTTCCTGCCCTGAAGGAGGGTGCATGGATAAAGCGATAATGGCTTTCCCACAAAACTGACAAGGAATCCAGAATGGTGTAGATTGTCTTACTTTAGGTGACAAAACATTGGTGGGAGTCATGACAATCTCTTAATGTCTGGGTGGGGAGAAGGTCCAGGAAGAATTTCCTGTAGGGCAGGATCACAGTAGATCGCTGATGGCTTCACCTGGGCAATTTTGTCTTCGATTGTCTCTGTTGCCTGTGCTTTTGAAAGGATTATCGGAAACCCATTAGCACCGGGCTCTCCCACCTAATCCTCTCTGAACTTATGACCTGGCCATGCTGAGGCCATCCAGATCTGGCTACGTGCTTGCAGTCAGTGCATTCTCCAAACATGCTTTCGGCCATAAATATATATAATTTATGAAAAATAGCACACCCCTCAATGTGGGACTGTTGGTAGTAGTAACAGTGCTGACAGTCTCAACATCTTCCCTGGTGGGGGAAGAAACGTTGTAATTTTTCCATTCCTGCACCAGAAGACAAAATGGTGAAGATTTACATCTCCCTCAGTGTGTGAACTAGTGCTGTTTCTGCGGTTCAAAACCCCTTTCAGCCAGAGCTGGCTAATCTGAAACAGGACAGATTCCTCTGCTCATGCTCAATACCACTGGGATCTGAGTTCGAGACTTGCTGCAGACCACCACTGACACTCTTCCTAACTCTTATTATTCTTTTTTTCCTAACAGTCGACAGCTTCCCTGTCCAGCCCGGATGGGCCACTAATGGGCACCGCGCTCTCTGCAAGCGAGGGCAGGGGCGGGAGCGCTGGGGCTGAGTCCCCCCTTCTACAGGGTCGTTTGCAGACATTCAAGCCCACTCTCCCCAAACAGCATAGCATCGTGTCCGGGCTGTCTCCTGGGAGCATCGGGACAGGTACGCCACTCTTAGTTTTGAGCCAAAGAGGGAGGCTTATTTAAAACTCCCCACCAGTCTGCTTTTGGTTTGAATTCAGGGTTCAAGTCACAGAATCACAGAGCTGGAAGGGACCCCAAGGGCCATTTAGTCCAACCCCACCCTACAGGAAGACACAATTAAAGTGCTCCTAAAAGACACCCAGGTAGCATTCTTTCCTCCTAGACATACCTGGAGATGCCTGGTTTTCCCCCCTGATGGTCTTCTATCAAAACACTAAACTGGCCATTCCCTGCTCAGTTTCCAAAACCAGACCAGGGCAAGAACATAGGAAGATAGGAACATAAGAACCTGCTTTATACTGAGTTTGATGTTTGGTCCACAAAGCTTAAGACTGTTGGCTTTCCAAGGTTCACAGGGTTCTGTCCTGGGCCCAGTGCTGTTCAACATCTTCATCAGTGACTTGGACGAAGGAACAGAGGGCATGCTGATCAAATTTGCAGATGACACCAAATTGGGAGGGGTTGCTAATACCCCACAGGACAGGATCAGAATTCAAAATGACCTTGACAGGTTGGAGAGCTGGGCCAAAGCTGACAAAATGAATTTCAACAGAGAGAGATATAAGGTCCTACACTTAGGCAGAAGAAAAAGAATGCACAAATATAGGATGAGGGACGCGTGGCTGGATAGCAGTACCTGTGAAAGGGATCTAGGAGTCTTGATAGATCACAAGTTGAACATGAGTCTGCAGCGTGATGTGGCAGCCAAGAAAGCCAACGTGATTGTTGGTTGCATCAATAGGAGCCTGGTGTCTAGATCAAGGGAGGTAATGGTACCATTCTGTTCCGCGTCGGTGAGACCTCATCTGGAATCCTGTGTCCAGTTCTGGGCACCTCAATTCAAGAAGGAGATGGACAAACTGGAACGTGTCCAGAGGAAGGCAACCAAAATGGTGTTGCATCTGGAAACCATGAAACCCTGTGAGGAGCAGATTTGGGGATGTTTAGTCTGCAGAAGAGAAGGGTAAGAGGGGACATGAGAGCCATGTTTAAATATTTGAAAGGATGGCATATTGAGGAGAAGTTCAGTGCAGTACTGAGTGCATCTCATGAATTGTGCCTTCTCATGATGTGTCCAAAGTACGATAGACTCAGATCAGTCATCTCCGGTTCTAGTGAGAGTTCAGGACTGGTTTGCTCTCAGACCTGTTCTTTCACTACCTGTAGAATCAAAACCATTTGAAGGAAATTCATTAAGAAGACAAAAGGACACTATGCTAGAAGCACATGCAGTCCATCTTACAAACCAGTTGAAATAGGAAATTTTACCTCTTCCAACAGAAGAAGAACAAGGAAGGGGAGCTGCTGTAGCTTCCCTGGGGAGAGACTTCCAAAGCCTGGGAGCAGCCACCAAGTACTCAGTGCATTAATTTTGAGGAAATTGTCTAGATGTGAAACCACACTGCAATTGCTTTTCGTTAGCATTTCATCAATGTGCAAATATTCTTTAGGTTTGCCACTGCAGTTGGCCCTCCGCATTTGTGGGTTTGACTTTCACAGATTCAATTATTTGTGAGCTTTTTCAACCACTCCCCCACTTCTGATGCTTCTTTTCTGGGG
The DNA here is from genome assembly GCA_030412105.1 of Cyclura pinguis. Taxonomy (NCBI): domain Eukaryota; kingdom Metazoa; phylum Chordata; class Lepidosauria; order Squamata; family Iguanidae; genus Cyclura; species Cyclura pinguis. Next base: position 7,577,984 of record CM059614.1, on the reverse strand, counting down.
GGAAACCTTCCCTCTCAGCAGCTCCGATCAGGCCACGCAGCACTTTAAAAATCCACCTCTGGTCAGCTGCTGCCAGGCCAGCTGAGGACAGATCACAGCCTGATTTCTCAGCACCACAGATCCTTTCCCGTTGCCCCCCCGGACAACCAAGAAGGGAGATGGGCAAGAGAGAGGGCGTATAGGGCCACCGTGCCAGCTCACTCCCTTTTCCTCTCTTTCCTCTGACCTGATTTGGACGTGGGTGCCTGGTCTCCCTATTGTGCTTTGCCCCCTCCCCATGACATTTCAGTATTTCTGAATATTCCACTTTTGTGAGGGTCCTGCACCCCTAATCCTAGCAAATGTGGAGGGCCAACTGTGTTTAGGTTTGCTCTTTCTGTTTCTATTGGTCTCTTGCCCTCCCCTGTATGACTGTTCTGCATTAATAAAGCAATGCCCTCAAAAGGAAGCTCTTACATAGGGTTTCATCAAAATTCTTTTCATGGATGGTTTAGCTGATGTGTGGGAGCTCAGTAAGCAAAATAATAGTGTGGTGTCCTGGTTGAGAGAGCTGGATTGGGAGATCAAGGATTGGCCCAGAGGAGAGGGTGGACCTAGAATCATAGAATCCTAGAGTTGGAAGAGACCCCAGAGGCCATCCAGTCCAACCCGCTTCGGCCATGCAGGAACCTCCATCAAAGCCCTCCCAAGAGATGGCCATCCAGCCTCTGCTTAAAAACCTCCAAAGAAGGAGGAGACTCCACTACACTCCACAGAGGCAGCAGCAGATTCCACTGCCAGACAGCTCTGACTGTCAGGAAGTTCTTCCTGAGGTTCGGTGGAATCCCCTTTCCTGCAGCTTGAGCCCATTGCTCCTTGTCCTAGTCTCTAGAGCAGTGGAAAACAAGCCCACTCCCTCCTTGACATGACATCACTTCGGAGATTTAAACATGGCTCTCATGTCCCCTCTTAACCTTCTCTTCTGCAGACTAAACATCCCCAGCTCCCTAAGCCTCTCCTCCTGGCTTCCAGACCTTTCACCATTTTGGTCGCCCTCCTCTAGACATGCTCCAGCTTGTCAATATCCTTGAAATGAGATGCCCAGAACTGGACACATGATTCCAGATGAGATCTAACCAAAGCGAAATAGAGTGGTACCATTATCTCTCTCGATCTAGACACTATACACCTATTGATGCAACCAAGAATCATGCTGGCTTCTTCTCTGCCGCCTCAGAGGGAAGGACCAGGTCTGTGGCTTAAAGTTACAGGAGAGCAGATTTCAGTTGATCTTTGGAAGGAACTTCTTGACAGCAAGAGCAGCTGGGCAGTGGGACCCATGGGCTGGAGAGGGGGACGTCTTCCAAAAAAGGCTGGACAGCCAGCCCCCTGCTGAGGATGGTCTCACTAGAGTTCCTGCATTTAGCAGGGAGTTGGGGTAGTTGACCCAGGGGACCCCTTCTTACTAGGAATCTGGGCATTCAGAGCTCCTTCTTTGTTCTCAGCCTGTGCTTTGCCCCTTTTCTGTCCTTGCAGGCAGTGGGTACCCAGTTTTCTCCCACGGCAACCTCAGTCGCACCCTGGCAAGCAAGACACCGCCTCTGTATCTGGCAACAGACCCTCGCCAGGCGGAAGGGCACCTGGCCAACGGCCGGAATAACTTGGCATCGGCTGTGAGTTTGCGTGTGCGTGCGTTTGAAAGCACGTTGTCGTCCTTTTGAAGCAAGACAGCTCTCAGTGAAAAGGGTAGTCCCTGCCTGCTGGCTTTCAAAAATAAAAATCTGAAAAGTTGCAGCCCAGAAGAAAAAGCAGGTGGGGAGGGCAGAGGGGGAAGAAAGCAAAAGGGTTGCTCTGCAGGGTTGGCGTAATGGCTCTGCTCCCCATTTCATCTCCTTCTGTGGCACTCTGTTCATGTAGACTTTGGCATCAACTGGGAGGGGGTTTTGAGGAGGAAGGGGCTTGAGAAGTGGCCGTGAAGGTGAGGTCAAGATGAACCACACACGCACATTTTGATATTTGCCATTTTCCCACTTTTGCAGGGGTCCTGTGCCCCTAATCCTAGTGAACATGGAGGGCTGAGTGATTTCTTGCTGGGAGACTCTGGCATAGCATGTTCTCAAGGTTTAAGTCTGATCTCAGTCAAGTGACGTGTACTCCTAAAGAGGGAGAGGGGGCTGCCGGTTGCCAAAAGAGCTGCATCTCCCAGGGGGGAAGGGGCCAACAGTGGCTGGGAGTAAGCTAGAAGGGGGTGGGCCGAGAGCCTCACAGCCTTGCCCTGAAGACAAAGTGAGGAGCAAGAGCAGAATGCAGAGAGACCTGTGGAGACCATCTTGAACTCAGTGGTGGGAAACTGGGACAGAAACCAGTGTTTGCTGGTGGCTCGCTGGTCAGTGGGGTGCCAAGTCTGCTCTGGGTTTTAGTACAAACTTTGGGAAAGGGAACACCACTCCTAAGACCGTTTCAGCCCCTTGAATGATCCTTTCAAAGCTCAGACTGGAACTCATTTAGAGCTGCTGAACCTGTTTTGAGGACGTGGCTCATCCCTGCTTTTGAGTTCAGGGTGAAACTCAGAGCGGATTCATCACCCCACGCAAAGGGGACCCAGCTGCCACTTAACTGCAAAACAAATGGAAGTTGTGGAAGTGAAGCTTCAGAATTGTGTACAGTCCTCCTTTACGGGGTGCCCACTTGCCCCCCATTTCTCCCCTCCCATTTCCCTTGCCTTTTGCCCGGATACGCCGTGCTTTCCTTTTCCGCACTCAGGCGAAAGGCAAGAGAACGGGAGCAGGGAGCCCCGCGGGCGGAGAACGAAGGCACGTGTGAGCCCTCCCCCCATTCTCCCACTCCCATTCATTGACCTTTTGTCTGAGCATGGAGGAGGACGGTCCATGTGCCCAGGCAATAGGGACGGGAATGTCGGGGGGTGAGACACTCACTTGGGTGGGAGGAGTTATCCATGGTTTATTGACTTTTGTGAGGGTTCTGCACCCTGAAATCTGACAAATGTCAAGGGGCCACTATATATTGGGCAGAATCCACATTTGGCCAACCTGACTGAAGTTTTCTGTTTCCTCCTGCCCACAGCGCTCGCTGTATCCTGGCTTCCAGAGTCCTGTGTTGCCCCTCGGAAGCGCCTGTCTCCCAGGACATGGACTGCGGGCCTACTCTTTCCCCTCCTCCAGCGAGTCAGGTACAGTTAAAGTGTAAGAGATCACGTGTTCTGGCACCGGGGCCAGCAGCGGTTGTGTCTTTGGACAGAGCCAGCCCTCCCATTGGGCAGGGGAGGCAGTTTCCTCTGGCAAGCTGATTCTGAGGGTGTGGATCAGCAGTGGCAACGCTCCCAGCTGTTCTTCCTGAGCCCCCTGGCCTTTTGCTCCTTTTGGAGCCCAGAGCACTACACGCTGCTCTCTTCCTTGTAATCGGATGCTCTCCCTTCGCCAGTGCTGAAGTAAGAGTCAAGATGCTCAAATGCAGTTCTGGGCACCTCATTTCAAGAAGGATATTGGTGAGTTGGAGTGTGTCCAGAGGAGGGGGACCAAAATGATGACAGGTCTGGAAACCATGAGGAGAGGCTTAGGGAGCTGGGGATGTTTAGTCTGCAGAAAAGAAGGTTAAGAGGGGACATGAGAGCCACGTTTAAATCTTTGAAGGGATGTCACGACGAAGAGGGAGCGGGCTTGTTTTCTGCTGCTCCAGAGACTAGGACAAGGAGCAATGGATTCAAGCTGCAGGAAAGGAGATTCCACCTGAACCTCAGGAAGAACTTCCGGACGGTCGGAGCTGTCTGGCAGCAGAATCTGCTGCTGCCTCCATGGAGTGTGGTGGAGTCTCCTCCTTCTTTGGAGGTTTTTAAGCAGAGGCTGGATGGCCATCTGTCAGGAGTGCTTTGATGGGGGTTCCTGCATGGCAGAAGGGGGTTGGACTGGATGGCCCCTGGGGTCTCTTCCGACTCTAGGATTCTATGGTTCTGCGTTTCTAAAGATCTGGAAACCGAACCTAACGAGGAACAACTGAGGGAGCTGAGCATGGTTAGCTTAGAGAAGAGAAGGCAAAGAAGTCGTGATAGTCATCTTTAAATATCTGACAGGAAGCCATGGAGAAAATGGGGCAGAGTTGTTTTCTGCAGCTCCTGGGACCAGAACATGAAAAAATGAATTCCAGTGAGAAGATTTTCTGACTAAACATTAGGAAGAATGTCTTGACTATAGTTGCTGTTTGAGAGTGAGATATAGACTGCTGGAGAAGGTGGTGGACTCACCATTAGAAGTTGGAGGACCACAAGGATGATAAGAGGGATGGAGAACAAAACCTGTGAGGAAAGGCTGAAATTGCGGGCCTGGTTCAGCTTGGCGAAGAGAAAACGAGGGGTGACATGATTGCACTCTTTAAATACTTCAAGGGCTGTCATAGAAAGGGCAATATGAGTTTTGTTTTCTGCAGCACCGGAGGGCAAGATCAAGTCTAGTGGTTTGAAGTTTCAAGAGGGTAGATTTCGATTGAACCTTAGAAGGGACTTCTTGACAGTAAGAACAATTGGACAGTGGAACCTATTGCCCAGAGAGGTGGCGGGGTCTCCTTGGAGGTCTTCAAAAAGAGGCTGGAGAGCTCCCTGCTGGGGATCCTTTAGCTGGAAATCCAGCACCAAACAGGGGTTTGGACTCTGTGGCCCACGAGGCCCCCATGGTCCTAGGGCTCTACGATTCTTTCTTTCGTTCAGGAATAGGATTGATGGATGTCAGGGCCTGGCCCCAAGTCTCTAGTTTTTATGGGCTATCTGCAGGGGAGAGATGAGGGTGCAGATTCTCCAGTCTTGGGCTTCTCAGTTTCAGGCAAGAGGAAAAAGCTAGGTGCGTGTGTCCACCTCAGCTAGTAGAGCAGCAGCTTGCTTCAAGCTGAAAGGCTTAATTGAGTGGTTATCTCACTTTGCAAAGATTCTGCAGGGGGTCCTCTCCTGCCTCCTCCATCACTCCCAGTCGGTGTGTTGCTGGTGTTCACACTCTACTCTTTCAGGGGAGTTACGGTTTGGTATTCCTGCACGGCAGAGGGTTGGGCTAGGTGACCCCTGGATTCTCTTCCAACTCTAAGATTGCAAGACACTATGATTTTCGTTGCCAGCCCAGTCAGCTTCTCAAGGTGGGATGGGTTGGATCAGGCAGGCACCATCTTCTTCTTTGCTTCAGGCTGCAAAATACCTTGGCACATGTGCTCCCCAGCAGTCCATCATTTTCCCCCAGAAAATACTTTTTGATACAAATCACATTCTACCCTCAATTCTGCCATGCTTTAGATACCCCGGGGGTACAATTATAGGCCTAGGAGTGACCTTTAGTTAAGAAAGAAGTAAACTCAAAGTCAAGTTCTGGGGGTTGTGGCCCAACAGAAAAAAGTTGCATTCCTGCAAGGCACTCTTTGGCAGGTGCTCGGAAACTTCAAGCAGGTCCAATGTGCTGCAGCGAGACTGTGAGTTTCAGGGATCACGCTATCTTCCTTGCCGAAATAGCTTTTCTAGGCACAACTCAAAGTTCTGGTTATAGGGTTACCAGTTCAGGAGCACTCCAGGAAAACTCCTGAGGTTTCCAGGTCAAAACCTGAGATCTGGGGACAATGGCCAGTGGAGATGGCCGGAAGTGTTGTGCCACAGTTGCTCACAACTTGTCAACAGTGTGATGTGGGTGCTAAAAAAACCAATGGGATTCTGAGCTGCATCAACAGGAGTACAGTGTCTAGATCAAGGGAAGCGATGGTACTAGTCTATTCTGCTTTGGGCAGACCCCACCTGGAATCCTGTGTCCAGTTCTGGGCACCACCGTTCAGGAAGGATATTGACAAGCTGGAATGTGTCCAGAGGAGGGTGAACAAAATGATAGAAGGTCTGGAAGCCATGAAGCCCTGTGAGGAGTGGCTTATGGATCTGGGGATGTTTAGCCTGGAGAAGAGCAGGCTAAGAGGGGACAGGATAGCCATGGTTAAATATTTGAAGAGACGTCTTATGGAGGATGGAGCAAACCTGTTTTCCACTGCTCCAGAGACTAGGACACTGGAGCAATAGTTTCAGACTTCAGGAAAAGAGATTCCATCTAAACAGTAGGAAAAACCTCTTGACAGTAAGAAGAGTTCAGCCGTGGAATCTGCTGCTGCCTGGGAGTGTGGGGGAGTCTTCTTCTTTGGAGGTATTTAGAGAGAGACTGGGTGGCCATCCGTCACAGGGAGTGCTTTGATTGTGTTGTCCTGCACAGCAGAATGGGGTTGGACTGGATGGCCTTTGGGGTCTCTTCTAGCTCTACAGTTCTGTGATTAAAACACACAGAGCTGTACACACGGAGCAAACACATAGTGTTTTGCTGTTCGGAAATTAAGAGAAATCTTAGCTGAAGGGGCTGCTCCCAGATGAAGGTGAAATGAGGATCTTATTTCTTCTCACTTCCTTAGGCAGATGGGCTAAGGAACAGTTAACCCAGCCTACTCACTTCTAGCCAGAGGGTGGATGCAGTGCAGTGTGGAGGGTGAGCCTTGACTCCACAAGGGTTGGGAGGGAAGGAGGAAATAAATACGTAGACTCTCTGGAGAGCTCTTGCAAGGTGTGGCAACAAATCAATGAAGCCTTGCAAATTGTAGGAAGGTGCTGCTCTCCTCGCTGAGATAGAGGTTTGCAGCCAGTCCTTTCCTCTTGCCTGGAGCAAAGTCCCTAAATGCAGAGAATGTGTACCCTTGTCTCCCCCCTGGACTAATTAATGAGAAGTGAAGATTCAGGGTCAGGCCCTGAAATGTTGCAACTCAAGTTGGTTCTGAGCTATAAAACCTTATATAAATGTGGTCCAGGCTGTTTGGAGGTTTGTATTTCCACATTTGAGCCTTTGAGGGATCTTTGAGGGAGGGATTTTCTCTTGACACCACCACACTCAACAGGTTCATCTGGTGACAGTGCAGGAGAGAAGGCCTTCTTGGTGGCCACTCCTGGGCTCTGGAACTCCTTGCCAAGGGAGGCTCACTTGGCCCCCTCCTGCCTCTTTTTTTCACCACCAGGCAAAGACCTTTTTATTTAAGAAGGCCTTCAGCCTAAATTTAACTAGGTGGGGTGGAAGGATGAGTGGGGATGTGCTGTTCTTTAATATGTAGTATGTCTTTTTAATTGTTTAAATTAGCATTTTAAAAGTACGGTCTGCCCTCTTCTGGCCCTCCCTCTGCATGCACAATTGTGAGGTTGCACAAAGTGTCACGTCCCATGCATAACATTCGTTCACAATTCATGACATTCTACATATGTCGATAGTCAATGGATTCAATGGGCATGTATCCATGCTGCCGTGGGTGTGCGCCCATTGCGGCCATTGACTGCAGTGGGACGCACTGCTCGCATTTTTTTGTTTTACGTGGGGATGCTTGGCCCAGAACTCCCATATATATGATAGATGCATGGTAACGTTTTAGTTGGACTGATTGATGCTTTTTAAGCCTATGTACCACGTATTGTTTTAGCTATTTAACACATATTGTAAGCCGCTTTGCACCCCATATTGGATGAAAAGCAGGATATAAATCAAATAAATCAGTAGATAAATAGCTTTCCCATGTTTGACTCCTTCCCTTTGCTGCTGCCTTCTCATTACCCCTCCCCAATTGCTTTGTCTTTTCAGAGTTCACTTCCAGCGAGAGCAACACACATACTTTCGGCTTCCAGGCAAACAGCATGACCACGTGGCAACACAGGGATATGGCCGTCCCCACCGCACACCCTCCGCTGGGGTAAGAGATGAAGCAGAGATTGTCCTATGTCATCAAAAATGCATTCCTTCCACCTGTCCTCCTTCGGCAGGGCTCGTTGCAATTAATTCTTTGCTGTCTCACTTTTTCAACTGCTTTTGAGTGCCCCGGTTTCTCTTTCCTCCAGCTTCCCCCCTTTGCCCTCAGCCTACATCTACTGCTGCAAACATCAAAGTGAAAATGTTGTTTTCACTCAGTCAACTCAGGAGGGGATAGAATAATAGAATCCTAGAACCAGGAGAGGCCCCAAAGGCCATCCAGTCCAACCCCCTCCTGCCATGCAAGAAGACACCATCAAAGCACTCCCAACAGATGACCCTCCAGCCTCTGTTTAAAAACTTCCAAAGAAGGAGACTCCACCACACTCTGAGGCAGCTGATTCCACTGCCAGACAGCTCTGCTTGTCAGGAAGTTCTTCCTCATGTTCAGGTGGAATCTTTCTTCCTGAATTTTGGAGCCATTGCTCCATGACGTAGTCTCTGGAGCAGCAGAAAACAAGTTTGCGCCATCTTCTATATGACATCCCTTGGAATATTTAAACAAGGCTACAATGTTAGCTTTCTTCAGGCTAAACCATCCCCAGCTCCCTAAGCTGCTCCTCTTAGGGCTTCATAGTTTCTAGGCCTTTGACCGTTTTGGTTGCTTGGACAGACAAGTCCTAGTTTTCTTTTGTGAAATGTGGTGGAAAGGACAGGCTTCTCAGCATCCCCTCTCAGTTTCATTAAAAGGCTGTGTGCTCTGTGTTCAGGGCCAAGAGGAGGGCAAAACTGACCCCTAGACTGTCCAGAGTTTCTGTTTCCAAAGCAAAGGTGGGCCACTTCCAGGTGTCGGGAGGCTGTAGTATATGTGCTCATCCACTGAGGTCCCTATATCCCCCAGGTCAAACCGAGTGGCTTCCCACGTATGATGGCCACTCTTTGTGGTGCCGAAGATGTCAGAGTGCCCCCCATACCACAGAATCCTGGAGGTGGCGGCACAGAGGGTCTTCTCCCTTTCGAGGGAACGCCAAGAAACGTTGGAAGTGCTAAAAGAGGGGCCCGCAAACAGTTTAGGCTGCACGTGTCCCCCCAGGGTTTCCCATCCCATGTTTTAAAGGCTCAGCCAAGCCTATCTAATTTTCATCAGTGTGAATGAAAGAAGGTAGGATTGGCCTTTAACTTTTCCCTTGCATTTGTTAGGTGAACGGTGGGCATCCTGCCTGAGATGAGAGACCGCTCTCTTTGACAAGGTTGTGAGGATATAATAACCAGAATAACCAAAAGGCAGTTAAATATGATTGATAAACAGCCAAGTGATACAAGACAGAGTAATAAAAATACACAACAAAATCATATCAAACACTGTGATGAAACACTATAAATGTAGATATGCCAAGAGCAACTTAACCCAAAGAATACAGACCTGCTACAGCCTACAGGCAATGAAATATAGCTTATTTCCTAGAATATAGCAAGGGCAGCTGCACAGTAACCAATAGTTTGAGCCTAAATGTAGAAATCCGTGATGAACAAAACGAGTCAAAAACACATTACAGCCCCTTCTATGCTGGAACACAAAAAGGCCAACTGTATGCATATGAATACCTCTGGGAATACAGATCCTTTTCAAGGAGTCTTCCATCAGCGGAGAACAGCATTATCCGTCACGATAATTATGCTCATGGATGTAATACAGTGTATGAGATAAATTATATTTCATTGCCTGTAGGCTTTGGTTGCTCTGCGTTCTTTGGGTCAAGTTGTTCTTTGCATAAATACATTTGTAGTGCTTAGTCATAATGTTTGGGATTACAGTCCGCCGTCCGCATTTGCAGCCTTAACTTTCACAGATTTGATTGTCTGTGAATTTCTCCAACTCCTGTCCCCCCCCAGCTCAGGCACTTCTTTTCTGGAGGAACCTTCCCTCTTGGTGGCTCAGACCAGGTTTAAAAACCCGCCTCTGTCCTCCTCCTCTTCCACCAGCCACTGCCTTGCCAACTAAGGACAATTTGCAACCTGATTTCTGAGCACCACAGACCTCCTTGCAATGTCCCCCACACCCAAGGAAGGAGATGGGTGAAGGAGAAGAAGTATAGGACTACCGTGCTGACCCACTCCCTTTCCCTCTCCTGTCCCTGACCTGGTTTGGACCCTTGGTGGCTGTTCTCCACACTATGCTTCTTCCCCATTCCCACAGACACACACACATACACACACATATTTTGATATATGAAGTTTTTCCACTTTTGCAGAAATCCTACACCCCTAACCCTAGCAAATGGGGAGGACCAACTGTATTCTTATTTGTATTGCTCCGCGTTGTATCACTTGGTTGGTTATGAGTAATATTTAATTGCATTTGGTCAGCCTGTGTTCTGCATATTTTTCACAATATTATTTATTATCATATCCACTCTTTGGTTTGATAGTTTGAAATCTCCCCAACCTGTCCTGCTGTTTCACAGGCCATTTCCGCACTAGACTGTTACAGTGCTGTTATTCCGCTTTCAACATCCTACGGAATCCTGGGGTTTGCAGTTTAGGGAAGGGCCTTTGAGGATGCTCCTCATGTGATCTAGAAGGCTTTGAGGCCCCTCCCTAAACTGCAAACCCCAGGATTCATAGAATGTTGAAAGTGGAATAATAGCACTGTAACAGTCTAGTGCGGAAATGGCCACAGTTGGTGTGTTGCTTGTTTTGACACATTGAGGAGGGCAACCAAAATGGTGGAGGGTCTGGAAGCCATGAGGCCCTATGAGGAGCGGCTGAGGGAGCTTAGTCTGCAGAAGAGAAGGTTGAGAGGGGACATGAGAGCCATGTTTAAATATTTGAAGGGATGTCATGTCGAGGAGGGAGCGGGCTTGTTTTCCGCTGCTCCAGAGACTAGGACAAGGAGCAGTGGATTCAAGCTGCAGGAAAGGAGATTCCACCTGAACCTCAGGAAGAGCTTCCTGATGGTCAGAGATGTCCGGCGGTGGAATCTGCTGCCTCCATGGAGTGTGGTGGAGTCTCCTCCTTCTTTGGAGGTTTTTAAACAGAGGCTGGATGGCCGTCTGTCTAAGGGAGAGCTTTGATGTGTCTTCCCATATGGCAGAAGAGGATTGGACTGGGGTCTCTTCCGACTCTATGATTTTATGACTGAGTAGCAATCTCTTTTCAAATTTCAAGACAGGAGATTCCACCTAAAAATTAGGAGGAACTTCCTGGTGGTAAGAGCTGTCTGACAGTGGAGTAGATACCCTGAGAAGGCGGTGTTCCCTTTCTTCATGAAGGTGTTGGAGGAGAAATTAGATGCCACCCCCCGCTTTCAGGCGTGTTCACTGCACTGGCAGGGGCTGGGCTGGATGGCTATAGGATCCCTTCCGGCCAGAGGCATGTCTAGCACATTCAGCGCCCAGGGCACGCATGGAAGTTGTGCCCCTACCTCTGGGCTGCTTCCTCCTCCGGCGCCGCCAAATCTTTAGCTTTTTTGCACTCTGCTGGCATTGGCGCCCAGGTCACGTATCCTACTTGTCCCCCCCTAGATATGCTTCCTCTCCCAGCCCCCTGAGTTGGGAGCAGCAATAAGACATGGAGTGGGTTGCTTTTTCAGCCTCGTACTATATAGCCCTGTTGTGTTATTTCTCATACACTGTAACAAGGGTTGTTGTTGTGTGCGCCTTCAAGTTGTTCCTGACCAATGGCAACCCTAAGGTGAGCGTATTGTGGGATTTTCTTGGCCAAATCTGTTCAGAGGAGATGTGCCATTGCTGCTTCTCTGAGGCTGAGAGAACATGACTTGCCCCAGGAACTAGTTGCAGGGTTAGGGGCACAGGACCCTTGCAAAAGTGAAAAATTTGCAAATATCAAAATCTTTGTGTCTGTGGGAAGAGGGCTGAGGCACAGGTGGAGAGAGTGGGTACCCAATGTCTTAACCAGGTCAGGGAAAGGAGATGCTTGGCATGGTGGTCCCATACTTCCTCTCTCTCGCCCACCTCCTTCCTTGGATATATGGAGAGCTTTGGGAGAAGGCTTGTGATGCTGAGAAATCAGGCTTCGAGCTGTCCTTAACTGGCCAGGCAGTGACTGGTGGAGGAGGAGGACTGGAGGGAGGTTTCTAAAGAGCTGCCCAGACTGATTGGAGCCGCCGAGAGGGAAGGTTCCCCCCAAAAAGAAGCACCTGAGGTCAGCGGGCAGGGGTTGGAGAAACTTGCAAATAATCAAATCCGTGAATGTCAAACCTGCAAATGTGGAGGGCTGACAGTAAACCAGTTTAATCAAACTATTTAAAATTAAGTTAACTTTCTCTTTATAATGTAATTTAGCAAAAAATAAAGAGTATTTAATAAAATCAAGTTAACCTTCAAATAGTAAAGTGCTAGGCTCTGAGAGGAACACCACAAAGGCGTTTTCGCAGCGCAGCTAAATCAGAACGGCTTGACGAAACCTGATGCTCGACTTGAGCACGGAGACAGTTCCCTGCCCCGAGGTGCTTACAGTCAAGGTGAAATGGCTTTTGAAAGCTGCTTTCTCTCTCTCTCTCTCTCTCGAAATCTTTTGTTTTACCTTACAGAGCGGGGCTTCAAATGTGTGACCAGGCTCCACTGCTCTCCGGCTCGCCCTCCGTGCACTCCTCGGTCAGTGTCAAGTCCGAGCGGGCCTCGCCCACCGCCGGCTGTGCTTCGGCCGCCCCCCAGCACCCCCCGTGCGTCCGGCCTTCCCTCAGCGACACCCCTGCAGACCTCCACCCTCGGCACGATTTCGTCAAGGCCTACCATTACTCCTTGCTCCTCTCCCGGCCGCTGGCCGAGGAACAGAGGCCTCCCTCCCGCCGTTTGCACCCTGCAACGGAGGAATGGCAGAGATAATCGGGCAGCTGGCCTGTTAAACCATGTGGAAAATACGTGTGTGTGTGTGTGTGAGAGAGAGAGAGAATTCTGATTCAGAGTTTGATCACAAAATTGATACGGATGGGGGGAAAAAAAGAGCAGTTGGCTAACCATTAGGAAGCACTTCCTGACCGTAAGAACTGTTTGGCACTGGGATGGGCCAAATGAGATGGAAAGGTCCAGTGAAAAGAGTGGGGCCCCTTTGGCAGCGGAATGGGCTCTCCTCGGCAGAAGGGTTTTAAGCGGAGGTCGGATGGCCACTGGCCACGGATGCTTTAGCGGTGACCTCCTGCACCAGGCGGGGTTTGGGCTACACGTCTCTCGGAGAGCTTTTCCAGCTCTGTGACTCTGTGGCCTGTCGTGGAGTCTTAGATTTGGAAGGGACCAAAGGGCCATCTAGTCCAGCCCCCCGCCATGCCGGAAGACGCAAATAACGCGTTCCCAAAGAGGCCCATCCAGCCTCTGCTTAAAGACCTCCGAAGAAGGGAAGTCCGCCATCCTCTCGAGGCGCTTGGCTCCTGTCGAACACCTCTTAGCCAAGTGGCGTCACAGAAACGGGGCTTGCAGCTTGAAGTGTCTCGACTTAGCAACCCACAGGGGCCACAAGACTCTCTGCCAGCCACCATTTCTCAGTCTTCCCTCTGAGCTCTGCTGCAATCATCACCGAAAATGGAGAGGGAAGATGTTCCCTGAACCTACGAAACTATATTGTGTCCGATGATCCCCGTTATAAAACAGAACTCTTTCGTGGCAGCTTTGGCTCCAAGTGGGCAATTGAGAGCCATTGGCTCCACAAAAGACCTGCTCCTCCCGAGGAGGAAGGCTGGAATCCTGTCCAGCCCTGGCAGTTGCACTCCATGCCAGGAAAAGTTGCAGCTGTTGAACTGCACCATAGGAGGTGGATGGATGTTTTGCTTTAGTTCATTTCTGCAAAAGCAAGCCACAGTTTCCAGATCCCTCCATGTTCAACATGGAGAAACAACAAAGTTACAAATCCAAAGGCAGGAGAAAGAAAACATGGACATCAGCCAGTATTCTGTGGTGCCCTGTGGTAGCAGTTGTGTGTTTTTCCATTGTTTTTATGTTGCCATAGTACATCAACAAAATCCAGGCTGAAGATCCTATATCTAGGCAGGAAAAATGAAATGCACAAATATAGGATGAGAGACACCTGGCTGGACAACAGTATGTGTGAAAGGGATCTAGGAGTCTTAGTGGACCACAGGCTGAACATGAGTTGGCAGTGTGATGCAGCAGCCAAGAAAGCCAGCATGATTCTTGGTTGCATCGACAGGAGTATGGTGTCTAGATCAAGGGAGGTAATGGTACCCCTCTATTCTGCTTTGGTTAGGCCTCATTTCGAATCCTGTGTCCAGTTCTGGGCATCTCATTTCAAGAAGGATATGGACAAGCTGAAACGTGTCCAGAGGAGGGTGAACAAAATGGTGGAGGGTCTGGAAGTCATGAGGATCGGCTTAGGGAGCTGGGGCTGTTTAGTCTGCAGAAGAGAAGGTTAAGAGAGGACATGAGAGCCATGTTTAAATCTTTGAAGGGATGTCATGTCGAGGAGGGAGCGGGCTTGTTTTCCGCTGCTCCAGAGACTAGGACAAGGAGCAATAGATTCAGGGTGCAGGAAAGGAGATTCCACCTGAACTTCAGGAAGAACTTCCTGACGGTCGGAGCTGTGTGGTAGTGGAATCCTCTGCCTCCATGGAGTGTGGTGGAGTCCCCTCCTTCTTTGGAGGTTTTTAAGCAGGGGCTAGATGCCCATTTGTCGGGAGTGCTTCAGTTGGGTTCCTGCATAGCAGAGGGTTGGACTGGATGGCCCCTGGGGTCCCTTCCAGGTCTATGATCGCCAGAACTGGCTTGTTAGTAAAGTTCCAGCTAGCTGGATTTTGAAGCTCCGCGTCTTGTTCCAGACCTGGATGCCGTTCCCGGCCTTTCTGTGTGTTCTTTCATCACTGAACACTGACACACATTGTTGGTATGTCGAGGGTAAATGATGACGCAGGTGGTACACATTGCTGCGCTCCTTGTGCTGAGAGGATCCGGCATCCTCCCGCAACCAGTGGTACAGGTGGGCCCCCAAATGGCTAATCCTAGCCAGATTTATCCCTCAGCTGGAAAGCGAATCCCATCCCCATCACTGGATATATGGAGAGCCCTCGGGCTGGAAGGGGCACTTCCCCATGCGAAGGATGGAGAAAGTCTGTTTTCTGCTGCTCCAGAGGCTTGGACACAGAGCAATGGCTTCAAACCTCTGGAAAAGAGAGTCCATCTAGACCTCAGGAGGAACTTCCGGATGGCAAGAGCAGTTTGACCGTGGAATACACTGCCTCAGTGGTGTGCGATGGAGTCTCCTTCTTCAAGGTGTTTAAACAGGGTTAAATGTGGGAATGCTTCGATGATGTGCTCCTGGCTCAGTGGCCCTTGGGGTCTCCTGTAACTCTGTGATTCTGTGAATCTCCACAGGTAGAGGCCAATGGAAGATGGGATCCCAAGGGTTATTCGGTGCAGAAGCAAACCAAGTCAAAGTACACAGGAGTGACCCAGCTCCCCGCTAATAAGCAATGAGAACTGTGCACGCGTGTTATCAGCGGAGCAAAATTCTTCTTCCTCCTCACCATCCATTCTTTTCGTGCCTACCTCAGACTGCCTTCCTTCCTCAGACTGCCAAGCAAATGCAAGAAGTACCCAAGGAGGTCACTGCTCTTGCCATCAGGAAGTTCTTAATGTTTAGGTGAAATCTCTTTTTCTGAAGTTCGAAGCCGTTGCGTTGCATCCTAGTCTCTGGAGCGGCAGAAAACCAGCTTGCACCGTCTTCCGTACGACAGCCGTACGAATTCCCATTGGTGCTGTCCTAAAATGTATTTCACATGTTTCAGTGGTCTGTTGACTGTAATATAAAGTGATGACCTAGCCCAAAAAGTAACTTTTCCAAGCTGTAAATAAGAGATCAGAGGTGGTGTAGGGCGGAGAGTTGAGCCAGTGCTGATCTGAAAAACTGTGCGGTTGTGTTTCGGTAAGGGGAGGTTTTTTGCACATGCTCAAAGGCACTGTTGTTATCTTTTAAAATATGTCAGTGTATTCAAATGCAACTAGAAGGCTTCTTTTGCAGAGTGTGCATTTTACCTGCAAATATGCACCAGACAAGATCCTGAAGTGTCAAGACACATCACTGAATGCTAAGGGTAGGATGGTCCAGGTCATTGTATTTCCATTTTCTATGCATGGTCGCGAAAGCTGGGCAATAAAGAAAGCTTAGAGGAAGAAAATCAACGCCTTTGAAATGCGGTGCTGGAGAGAAATTTCGCGGATACTTGGACTACTAAAAAAACAAGCGAACGGGTCTAAGAGCAAATCCGTAGAAGCCAAAATGACCCCACGAAGGCTCGTCCTGCTTTGGCCATATGGTGAGAAGGCGTGGCGCCCCAGCAAAGACGGCAATGCTTGGGGCGGAAGAAGGCAGGAGGGAAAGAGGAAGAGCGCATTATGGATGGACAGACTCAGCCAAGGAAGCCACAGGTCCTTCTCCGCAAGACCTAGTTGAGGGTGGGCGAAGCGGGGGGTCTCTCATCCATAGGGCCGCCGTAGGTTGAAGACCTGACAGCAGTTAACAAGAAAGAGGCTCCCGATCCTGTCTGATCTTGGAAGCTAAGCAGGGTCAGTCCTGGTTATGACTTGGATGGGAGACCACCGAATGTGGGAGTTGTAGGCTGTGTTTCAGAGGAAAGAACCGGCAAAATCACCTTTGAGGATTCCTTGCCTAAGAAAACCCTAGGAAATTCATGGGGTCGCCCTGTGTTGACAGGTTGCTTGACGACGCACGTCCACACGTGCAATATTTTACATCCTCTGTTGGATGAAACAGACAAAAGCAACCCAGGATGCTTGAAGATCTGGAAACCGAGCCTTATGGGGATCGGCGGAGGGAGCTGGGGACGCTTGGTGGGGAGCGGAAGAAACAGAAAGGTGCCGCGATGGAACCATCTTTAAATATCTGAAGGGGTGTCACGTAGAAGATGGAGCGAGATTGTTTTCAGCTGCGCCACAGACTAGGACGTGGAGCAATGGATTCATATTGTAAGAGAGGAGATTCCATCTAAACATCAGGAGGAACTGCAAGAGTGTGGCGCACTCTCTGTCTTCAAACAGAGATTGGATGGGCGTCTCTCGGAAGTGCTTTTGTTGTGTCGTCCTGTGTGGCCGAATAGGGTTGGGCTAGATGGCCTTTGGAGTCCCTTTCAACTCTGATGCTTTGATGTTTCTCTGAGAAATAGTTCAGGGACTGTATATTTGAAGGTGGGTGGGTTGGCTTAAATGCCAGGTCCAGAACTCTCTACGTACACGTGTTGATGGAAAGTTGGTGATATTCGCACACACACGTGCGCGCACACACACCAGAGCTGAACTATGAGCGGAATTCCTTTCCTGTTTACTTCTTGTTTCAAAGAAAGGCCACAGTCGGTCTGGGGGGGGGGGTCCCAAAGTCGTGGCAAAAATGCCCCCTGATGATGTCTCAGGGGGCATTTGTGGGCATTTTAAAGCAAAAACCAAGTTGCATTTTTTTCTCAAAAATCCCTGAGGGTCACAAAATTGGTCTGGGAGGGAAACACTTTTCCTATCCCTGGTGTAGTGGCTCTTGTTGGGCGATCATCATCATCATCATCATCATCATCATCATCATCATCATCATCCACTCCCAGTCCCATAATCCCTGGCCAGCATGGAAAATGCTGGGAGTTGTAGTCCAAAAAAATTTAACTTTTCCTAAGCTCTGAGAAATCGCTGATCTTGGGACACGATTCCACTCTAGGGGAGGGAATGCGCTGTAGATCTGTGGGGAAAACACATCTTGGCTCATAAATCCCACTGAAAGCCACCGGTTTGAGTTGATGGGTTCCCACTTTCTTTCAAACCCTGGATGTGCCGTGTGTCGCCTTCAAGGATATGTCTCTCTGATCCATTTGCGTGTGTGTGTGTGTGAGAAAAGTTTCTCTTCCCAGGACACGAGTTCAGGACATCTCTGGTGTTGGATCCTGGAATTTTCCCTTTTTTCTTCTCCTGCCGGCCCTAAACCATTTTTGTGTACGCATGAGAACAAAATTTAGTGGTGCTCAGATTTCTCACAAGGACGTCTACCTTATTTATTTATTTTTCTTGGGGAGGAGCATCTTCCCGATCCAGGGATTGTCTAGACTTTAAAACTTATCCAGGAGGGTGTGTGAAATTCCCAGGGGATTGTGGGATGTGGGTTTAACGAAGAGAACAGCAAATGATGCCCTATAGCTCCCCTGGGTTTGGAAGCCGGGGGAGTTAAAACTCAGTTTCAAGTAACTAGTCCTCATAGACCGTGGGGTGGGGGCTCAGTCTCTGGATGGGGTGGGAACTCCTCGAACACGGTCCTCTGGCATCTTAGCAACCCTTCAGCCTCTCTCAACATGGCTTTTGCCTCTTTGGTTTGGCTTCTCTCCCCCGGCTCCTTTTTTTGTTTTGTTTAACTGTGCAAAGATTTACCCTTGCCGAAGTTCTTCCTTTTAATCCATTTGGCCCCCCGCTTTTCTTCCCTTTGTAAAAATGTTGCCTTTCTTGGATTTTTTTTTTAAAACCTCCATGGGTTTTATTGGCTGCATATTTGGAGAAGGGTTGGGGAAGCAGTGTCTTGCCGCCTCTTCGATTTAATGTCCCCCCAGCGATTGATTTCCTTGATTTAAAGTCTCTTTAGAACTGGTTAGTTACATTTTACTGGACCGCCAAAGGTTTTGACATGAAGTTAATTGCGATGCACCGGATTGCCGGGGGCAAGACCTGGGAGAACCTTCCAGCAAGAGACTGGTTCGAAAAATGAGGAAGGAAAAAAAAAAAACACCTTTAAAATAAAAATAAAAAACTATTTCAAAAAAGACAAAAGCAAGCAAACGAAACAAAAAAAAACCCAAGCACTTTATTACGTACCAGGTGAAGTGATACACCTTGATGGAACTTTTCCCCCTTGTAACACCTTGTCGATGCCAGAATATTTTGTATTCTGTTTTGTAAGGATTTAATAAATGCATTGAAACAACCGAATCTTCCTTGTGCGTGCGGAATATGTAAAAAAAATTAGTTGGTAATGGCTATCACTTTCTGCCAAAGCTTTAGGGAGCTCCCCATGGCTGTGGGGGTGGGGGATCCTCACTCCATTCCCCATTATCCCCCTTCAGATCTGTTTGCAAGGCCCAGCAGCCGAGGGGCTGTGCTTGAAGGTAAAACAGGGTTGGGAGGGCGTAGTGGATCCCATTGACCTAAAGCTTATGTTAAAAGAGATCGAAGGGGAGGGTTGTGGGGAAGAGCATATTGTGGGTTGAGAGAGTGTTGTTCTGGGTCACAAAATGCCGCCCAGGGTTCTTAACCCTGAAGGTGTCCCTGCAAGGTGGGAGGAACCTGAGGTGACCCTGGTGGACGCCCCTGTTGCCTCCTTGGTTTTGGGGGCCCTGGGCCCCAAAGAAGGAGAGGGCTTCCCCCAAGGACCCCCGGATACCTGGGGGACCAGCGTGCGGACATTACTTTCCTCCGGAGTCTCCTTCCGTTCATCTTTTTGGGCTGAAGTCGTACTCTTTATTCAAGAGAAATGGTTCAGGGTGTTGGGGCCGCCTCTTGCCACCTGAGGGTGCAAGTTCTGACTCCATCCAGGAACGGACAGTTCAGGCTCCCCCATTCCCCCGCCTTGCTCTCCCCAAGTGAGTTGGGCCTACGGCTTGGAAAAGGCTACATCAGGGGAAGGGGGAACCTGTTGGAAGCGGGGGATGATGGGTTTGACAACTATTGGCTCAATTTTTCCAATTTACAAAAAAAAAATCTTAGTCCGGAGAAATGGAGGTTAGATTTTTCTAACAGCCTAAGGGACCCACCGCCTTAAGATTCGCTTTCCAGGGCCGAAACCCCGCAGGGGGCGTGGCGCAGCGGATAATGCCCTGCCTGGTGACCGCGAAATCAGGGGTTCGATTTTAGAATGTAGCTCTTTTTTAATTAAATAAATTAGATTAATCGAATAAATTGAATGAAATAAAACCACTCATACCTCGTCCTGCAGCGCCATCTGGTGGCCGATCGGGACCAAATGCCGGATTGCGACTTTTTTGAAATTAAATGAAACCGCTCATTCCTTATCCTGCAGCGCCATCTGGTGGCCGATCGGGACCAAACGGCGGATTAGGATTTCTTTGAAATTAAACGAAACCGCAGCGGCTGGGGGCCCAGGACCCCCGCGAAAGAGGAAAAACTGTGAAGAGCTCCACCCCCCCCCCGAACCCTATGGGCTGATCGCCGAATTCAACCCACCCTGGACTCCTTTGAGGCGCGGGGGTCCCTTCCTAGGCAGAAGAAGTAGGGGGCTGGCGAGGCTGATGCCACCCCCGCTGCTGCCCCACAGCTTTTTAAAGAGGGGCTTACAAGCCTCGTTTGCACTGTCTCAGCCTCACGAGGCTCGCAGTCTCGCGGCTATTAAAACCCCTCATTCCTTATCCTGGAGCGCCCTCTGGTGGTTAAACCGGCACTTTGTCGCCTGTTGGCCTCAAGTCTCCAAAACGCGTTAATTCCGGAGACTAGCGTGCCCTCTTTGTGACTAAATTGGTACATTTGTACCTGTTGGCTTCAATTATTGAAAATGCTCCGGAGTGCCCCCCATATCCTGTTGATTTGCGGGGCTGGAGAAAAGACGGGATATAAATCTGTCAGTTTTGGGAGCCGCCGCGGCCGGCTGCCTGCAGTGCCCGAAGGGCGCCACGAGAGGGCGCGCCGCAACGCCTCTGAGGGCAGGAATTGGCCATTTTAGAGCGGCAGGGCTTAGCAGGCTGCACTGTGCAAGTTAAGCCACCAGAGGGCGCTGCGCGGTAAGGAATTATCCATTTCCCAGGGTAAACCCCAAAAGGCACAAAGGAGAACAATTCCGGAGCTCCCGGGTAAACAAATGAGGCATTTCGGAGCCTCGACGCCGTCAGGCAGAAAGGGGCCGGTTTCGCCACGAGAGGGCGCTCCTCCGAGGCCAGGAATTGGGCATTTTTGGCTCCAAACGCCAACAGGCAGAAAGGCCCGGTTTTTCCACCAGAGGGCGCTCCAGAGTAAAGATCGAGGCGTTTTCCAGGCTCAGGGCCAACAAACCCCTCGTTCCTTCGTCTGGAGCGCCCTCTGGTGGAACAAAGGGTTTAATACACCAATAGAAATCCTAAATCCTAAAATATATTGCGCGGGGGGGGGGGGTGGCGATACTCTACTCTTTTCTATCAAGGCGCCCTCTGGTGGCCACTCTGAGCAATGCCTGCCGAGGCCTCTGCGTCCCCACGAGACGTGGGAAAGAAGAGCTCAGGCCCCCGCGGCGTCTGCTTTTCGAGGGCTGAAATCCCTCTAGGAAAACTGAGTTCAGAGAGAGAGACACGGGGGGGTTTCAATTACGCCTTCCTCACCTCTGAGGCCCTTGCTAGACAACAGGTTTCATCATCCCCACACAGGGGTTTTCGGGACCAAATGGCGGATTCGGGACCGTTTTAAAAATTAAATAAAATCCTTCCGTCAATTTGCCACCAGAGGGCGCTCTACGTCGGGTGGCGGATCCGGACCAAATGGTGGATTGGGACCTTTTTAATAAATAAATAAATAAAATTCTTCCGTCTATTTGCCACCAGAGGGCGCTCTACACGTGGCGGCGGCAGATCGGGACCAGATGGCGGATCGGGACCTTTTTAAAAATTAAATAAAACTCTTCAGTCAATTTGCCACCAGAGGGCGCTCTACACCTGGTGGCGGATCGGGGCCAAATGGTGGGTTGGGACCTTTGTTAAATT
Organism: Cyclura pinguis; assembly: GCA_030412105.1. Taxonomy (NCBI): domain Eukaryota; kingdom Metazoa; phylum Chordata; class Lepidosauria; order Squamata; family Iguanidae; genus Cyclura; species Cyclura pinguis. The sequence continues at coordinate 7,556,579 of CM059614.1, read as the reverse complement.
CAATACCCCCCCCCCCCGTTCCTTGTCCTGCAGCGCCATCTGGTGGCATATCGGATGAGGCATTGTATTTATTTTTTAAAAAGGTCCCAATCCGCCAATTGGTCCAGATCCGCCACCGGCTTTACAGCGCCCTCCGGTGGCAAATCGAGAGAGGAGCTTTATTTAATTTTTTAAAAGGTCCCGATCCGCCATTTGGTCCCGATCCGCCGCCACAACGTGTAGAGCGCCCTCTGGTGGTAAATTGACAGAGGGAGCTTTATTTAATTTTTTAAAAGGTCCCAATCCCCAGCCGGTGATTTTGTGATCCTTTTGGTAAAGAATTCATGGCCCGAGGAGAATTTTTGCTTAAGGCGAACTCTGAATCGGGACTTCAACAGTACTCGCAACGGCGAGCGCCCATTGGCTGCGATGGCTCAGAGGTTAAAGCCGTGGTTCTCGAATGCTATTGGTTGCGAGTTCGAGACCCGGAAGGCATTTTTCTTACTAGTCCGATTCCAAAATGGCGTCTCAACTATTTCCGCAGCGAGCGGCGCCCATTGGCCGGGATGGCCGAGCGGTTGAGCGGCGGCTCCCGAATCCAATCGGTGGCGAGTTCGAGGCCCGGGGAGGGCCCTCCCCCGGAGCTCCGCCGGAAGTCCAGCCTGACTCCGGTTCCGCCGCCGAAGGCGAGGGTCCGCGGGGAGCGGCTCCGCCTTGGACGGCTGAGTGGGAAGCGGGGCCAGGAGGGGGGCGGCGGCGGCAGCCTGGCGGCGGGTTCGGGCGCTCTTTTTGGGCCGGAGGCGGCTGGGAGCCCCGCTCGGCCGCAGGGGCGGCCTCGACGGCGCCACCTTCCTGGAAATTACAGCGGCGGCTCTTTCCTCGGCGTCTGGGCCGCTTTCTTTCGATTCGGAGCCCGAAGACCCCCCGCGGGAGCCCCGGGCAGCGGCGGGAGGGAACAGGGGGCCGCCCCCCTTTCAGGTAAGGGGTCTGGGTCTCTGGGAGGTGGCCCGGGTGGAACCGGGTGGAGCCGGGCGGCCATCAGCCCCTCCGGGCGCCCTGGGCCCTTGGGGCGGCCTTTCCGAGGGCTTCTGCCTGCATATGGTGTCCCGAGAGCCGGGAAACTGCCTCCGTCCTTCGGCGCCAAGAGAACCCCGCTCCCTTTGGCAGCACCGGGGGCAGCACCATGGGATCCGCAGTCCCCTCTCCGCTCCCCTCCTCCGTGGCACTTTGAATCTGGATCGGGGCCCCGCGGCAGCTTCCCCCCTCTGGAGGTCCCTGGACTTCAACTCCCAGAAGGCCTCGGTTCCCCGGGGGATGCTGGGAGCTGCAGTCCCCCACGATCTCTCTCCTGCTCCCCGGCAGCCGGGTGGGGGTGGGGGGGCAAGAGAACTTGGAGGCTCCGAATCCGTCTCCCGCTTAAAGAAAAGACCCAAAACTAGAGGTGGTTGTGGGTTTTCCGGGCTTTGAGCTGTATGAGTTCTATTAGCATTTTCTCCTGACTTTTCGCCTGCGTCTGTGGCTGGCATCTCCAGAGGCTATGCCGGCATGGAAGCGGGACAGAACGTGTATGCTTGTGTAGTCTCCAGATGGGAGGGCGCAATTTGCATGTGTTGCGGTGAACCTGTTGTGAAACGGGGGTCCCCCGGGGTTGTGTTGCTGGTCAGGGGATGTGCAGAGCGGTGCATTAAGGACATTAGCCGCCCATCGTGTTGCTCCCTTAGAGGGGCCCCCGGGGTCTGGGGGCATGTTTTTGCAAGTGGAATAATAGCGCTATAACAGTCTAGTGCAGAAATGGCCCCTGTGTAGACCTGCCCCCAGCTGCAAGGTATGCGGTAAACCCCCGCAGAAGTTAGAGGATCCCTCTTGTCCCTTGCTGAGCGTAGCATTTGTTGAATTTTCTTGGTCGGCCCGTGGGTTGTCTGGAGGTCCTGTTTCTTCACCAGTTTCCCTATAGGGTCAGGGACCCCTTTGGGGTAGGGCAAAGACACCTTCCCTTGCGTGGGCTCCTTTTCTGAATTCACTGCTGTGGTTTCTTTCCGGGTCTTGGGGCTCTTCTGATGTCTGAACCAGAGTAACCGTTGGCCTGTAGAGCCCAGTTTAGACGGTTCAGTTTGTCTTTCAGGAGGTGGGGTTCACAGATTCTTTTTGCACGGTCTACCAGAGGTTTTATGGTACTCCTTTTTTGTCCTTGGTGATGGTTGGAGTTTTTGTATAGATATCTGTCAGTGTGTGTAGGTTTTCTGTACACTGTGTGGCCCAATTGTCGGTTAGGTTTGTGGAGGAGCAAGACATCCAGAAATGGTAGTCTTCCTTTATTTTCTTTTTCCATGGTAAATTGGATGTTTGGGTGGATGTTGTTCAGATGGTCCAGAAAAATTTCAGATGGTCATCTGAACTACAGGCCACTGGTTACTCCGGGGCTGTGGGAATCAAGACTCAAAAACATGCCAGTGGACACCCCCAGGACCCTGGAGGTCCCTCTAAAGGGAGCAACACGATGGGCGGCTAATGTACTTAATGCACCGTTATGTGTATCCCCTGACTAGCAATACAACCCTGGGGGATCCCCCATTTAAAGACAGGAGAAAATACTAATAGAATACAGGCTCAAAGCCCGGAAACCCCACAACCACCTCTAGTTTTGGGTCTTTTCTTTAAGCGGGAGATGGATTCGGAGCCTCCAAGTTCCCTTGCCCCCCATCTCACCCCAGCCGGCTGCCGGGGAGCAGGAGAGAGATCGTGGGGGACTGCAGCTCCAGGCATCCCCCAGGGAACCGAGGCGTTCTGGTAGCTGAAGTCCAGGAACCTCCAGAAGAGAGAAGCTGCCGCCGGGCCCCGATCCAGATTCAAAGTGCAACGGAGGAGAGGAGCGGAGAGGGGATAGCGGGTCCCATGGTCCTGCCCAAGGGAGCGGGGTTCTCTTGGCGCCGAAGGACGGAGCAGTTTCCAGGCTCTCGGGACACCATATGCAGGCAGAAGCCCTTAGAAAGGCCGGCCCAAGGGCCCAGGGCGGCCTGGAGGGGCTGATGGCTGCCCAGCTCCACCCGGGCCAGCCTGGGGCTCACATAGCACCTCTCATGTTAGGACAACACATTTTCTTTTTTGCAAAATAAAGTTTATTGTGAACATACAGTATTGCATTTTTTACACATTTTCCCCAGTCCTCCCTCCTCCCCCTCAGTCCCCTCTCCCTCCTATCCCTCCTCCCCTCCCCCTCCCCCTCAGTCCCCTCTCCCGCCTCCCCCTCTCCCTCCCTCCTCCCCTCCCTCAGTCCCCTCCCCCCTCCTCTCCCTCCTCGTCCCCCCCCAGTCCCTCGACGTCTTCCTCGCGCTGCTTGAGGAGCTGGTCCTTGTAGAAGTTTGGGGCAGTGTGGAGGATCTCGGTGAGCCCCTCAGCTACCTCCGTCTTGGAGAAGACGCACTCTGCCAGGGGGGAAGGGAAGAGGGATGTTAGCACAAGGGGGGAAATTAAGAGAGGAAACCAGGGATATCCCCGCCCTGTGAAGAATTTCACAGAAAACACAGAACACCGTTCCTCTGCCCCACCTCCGGAATCAAGAGGCGAGAACGGAGGCTTACCTATAAAATCTGTCCGTAAGCTCGGAAGAGGACGTTGTTGTTTCTCTTGTACTTCATTTTCATTTCAAAGAACCCTGTGAGGGGGGAGAGGAGGAAAAATGAAAAGGCTGCACCAACTACTGCTCTGTTTAAAACAGGAGCGAGCAACTGTGGAAGGCTGCAACCCCAACTGCCTCCCTGGGGTAGAAAATGAACGGCCACTCTGGCATTTTTGCCATGTTTTTAAGCCCCCCAAGCCATTTTAGGCTCAAGAGAAGCCTTTTCTTAACAACAGGAAGTGAGGAAAATAACCTGTTCCCTTGCAGCTCTTAAAAAAAGGCTTTTCTGAGCCTACACTGGTACCAAGCGGACCAAAAACATGGCAAAACTGTCCCCCGCTTAAGGGATATCTGTGGAGGGGAAAATTTGAAAAAAAAAAAGACCTCTCAGGGGCCCTGGAGTTCACAAATGTCCCACAAGTTCCACCCTGGTTTCTGGGCACAAATCAAAGTGCTGGTTACGACCTATAGAGCCTGCTATGGGTCAGGGCCTGTCCCACTGAAAGGCTGTTATCCCCAGAGAGGAGCCTGCCGGGGTTTTTAAGAGCACAAGGCTTACAGTTTCTCTGTCCTCCCAGTCACGGCTGATGGGAAGAGGGGGCCTTCTCCGTGACCGCAATCCATTTGAATCTGTGGTGGGGAGGGTGCCAGCTGCCCCATTCTGCCTTCAAGGCAGTAGGGCTCCTTCCCAAGGCGGAAGGGGGCAGCTAGTGGAGCTCACTATGTCTGCCCTATGCCATTTTTAATAGGGACTTACAAGCCTTGCTTAGCATTCACAGTCTCTCGCGACTCACAGAGAGACTGCAAACATGAGGCCAGACTCATAAGTCCCAATTAAAAACCGCAGAGGGCAGCAGTGGAGGCAAATAACCCACTAATGTCAAGGGCTGAGTGTGCTCTCAGGTATGACTTACTGTTGAAGACGACATTGTTGTCCTTGAACTCCTTCCGCTGCTGGTACCAATTGGAGTCCTTGTGAAGCACCACACCCACGGCCTCCCTGCAGCAGGCACAAAAACCAAAAGAAGAGTTGGACAACAGTGCTCCACTGACCCTTTACCCTCCGCCCCCTTCCCCTATTAGGGCAGTGGTGGCTTTAAGCAGCCTGAAGGCCTCCACCCTACACACGCCAGACACAAGAGCAATGTTTCAGTACCTGCCTGAGGTACTTTGGGGACAGGTGCCCGACGGAGGAAGACAAAAGAGCCTAATCCCGCCCTGTCTAAGGGCCTTTCCGCACTACACTGTTACAGTGCTTTTATTCCACTTTCAACACTTTCCTGTGGAACCCTGGGGTTTGCAGTTCAGGGAGGGTCCTTTGGGATTCTCACCCAGGGAGCTCTTTGGTCCCAGAATTCCACAGGAGGTTGAAAGTGGCATAATACCACTGTAACAGTGTAGTGCAGAAGGGCCCTAAAATAAAATATAAAATTCCCGCTCACTCGAGGGACAAAGGCCTAGTAGGACACATTGTCAGCATTTGAGTCAGGCTGGACAGCTGACTCCTTGGCTCCGAATACCTGCTCCTCTCTCCACCTCTCCCTGGCAAAGTCCGTCTGCTCCCCCGGCGGCGCAGCCAGGGGGACAAAATCTGCCTGCGTCCCCCACAGACATCAGGAGGACCCCACATCAACAAAGGATGAGCCCAGTTTCCTATTTTGGTTCTAGTCCCTTTCAAAAAGCAAGCTTGTTTTCAAAAGGAGAGCTGAACAATCTCAATATTTAGATCAGCATTACTCAAGTTTCCAGGCAAGGGAAACACAACAGTAGCCAATGTGCTCAAACAGGGACAGTCCCTGGCCCAGGGGGCAAATGTAGCGGCCTGAGAAACACTCATTCAGACAGGACTTTTCTGCACAGAGCGCTTTGCACATGGGCGCCTAGGTGCCTACAACTGGCTGGCCAGCTTATGGGGATCCTTGGAATTAAGCAAGCTTTCTTAGGCAAGGTGGTTTCGCCAGTTCCTTCCTCTGAAATATCACTCGCAGCCCCTGGGATTCCTGGGTGGTCTCCCCTCCAAGGACTAACCAGGGCTGACCCTGCCTGGCTTCCAAGGGCAGAGGCAAGCCGGTGCCCTGAGGACAGGTCACTGCCTCCGGGAGGTTACAATCTCATACCCCCCACCACCATCAACTTCTTACCCACCTCTCTGTAAGGCTCGAGGCGGGATACAACATAAGTTTAAATACAAGTAAAAGCTCACTTAGAGTAAAACACACTAGAACACATACAACCATTTAAAATACATCAGTTTAAAATGCATAATTAAACACTGACTGAGCTGACCTGCCTGCAATCTAAGCGGAGGGGATCTGGTACCTTTAGAGTACTTTATATAGTATAAAAGGACAGGTCACTGCCTCTAAGAGTTTACAATATTACCACCACCACCACCACCATCAATATTATTATTATTACTATTATCATCATCATTATTATTATTTCTCACCCACCTTTCCCTAAGGCTCAAGGTGGGATACAACATAACTTAAAATACAATTAAAAACAGACTGTAGATTAAAATATACTCAGACAAGCACAATTGAAAACCATCCCTCAGTTTAAAACGGATAATTAAAATGTGACTGGGCTGGCCGGCCTCCAATCTCAGCGGAGGGGATCCGGCGGGCAAAAGGACAGATCGCTACCCTCTCAACCCAAAGGGGGAACCGTGTCGCATCCCTGCAAGTCCCAGCATCCCACCGACTGGGGGTAAGAGAGGGGGGCATTTTGGTCCCCCAACCCCGCATTCCAGCCCTCTGTGAAATTATTCAGTGGGAATCAAGACATCCCCACATGCGCGGGGACACTCTGCACATGCTCAAGGGACCTGTGGGGGGAAAGCGCGCACTCTGCACATGCTCAGTGGCCCCTCTCGGTCCTAACGGGAACTGACCCCAACCGCTGACTAGGCAGCGACGCAGAGGCGCCCCTCCCGCCATCAAGAGACCCAAGGCAAGAGGAGGAGGAGGAGGAGGAGGAGGAGAAGGAAGGCGCTCTCCACTGAGCTAAAGGCCGGGGAAAACTCTGCCTCTCGTTCACCGCGGGCACGCGAAACAAAACAGGGCACGGACGGGGAGGAAAGCAAGACCGCCGCGACATGCTCAGGGCCCCCCTCCGCCCTCCCTCTTCCCCCGCCACCGTTTCCTTCCTTACCGGGCGTCTCCAGACCGCGGCCGCCGCCATCTTCTCCTCACGGGACAAAACGCCAGAGGGAAGGGGCGCGGAGCGATGACGTCACACGCGCAGCTCCAGGGAGAGAGAGGAGAAGGGCGGGGCACCAGTTGAGCCAGAGGAGGGGGCGCAGGGGCAGCACCAGCAGCCGGTGTGACGTCACGACACCCGCCCCTCTGGTTACTAGGGCAATGGAGAAAATCCTCGGCTAATGAGAAGCGACTTCCGCATCCGGGGCCTTGCCCGTAAAGTCTCGGAGGGAAAAAAATTCTCCGCCAATGAGGAGAAGGCTCTTCATCCGGGGCTTTGTCCACAAACGCTGGCTAGGAAAGAAACTCTCAGCCTATCGGGGGCAGTCCCCTCATCCGGGGCCTTTCCCGCGGAAGACGTTGAGGGATTCAGGGAGAGGGGAGGGGGCAAGGGGGGAGTGGGAAAAATGTGTAAAAATGTAATTGTAACTGTGTGTGGTATTTAAAATAAAGAACATTATTTTGCAAAATAGAAAAGGTGCTGTCCTAACATGAGAGGCGCTGTGAGCACCAGGCTGCGCCCGGGCCTCAACCGCTGGGCTACCCTGGGAGATGGGCGGGGCTCCGTGCGGGGAGGGCGGGGTCTTTTGAGTCTCTGCCTCAGCTACATGCGGAGCGCCACCTACCGGTGAAATGGTCCCTTTTGCCTATTTCGCCACCAGAGGTCGCTCCACATGAACGAGTTGGACATTTTCGTGGTTAACGTCAACAGGGAAAAGGGACGGATTTCGCCACCAGAGGGCGTCGGTGCTAAGCCCAATTCTTTCATGTGGAGCGCCCTCCAGTGGTGAAATCTGAGCGGAACACAGAACAACAGCGCTCCCGTTTTTTGGCTGCGTCGGACTGTGAGGTTTGGGGAGGAGAAGCAGCCAAAATTTGAAATCCTCATCTTCCCTGCTTCCCAATTACATCCCTGTTCAATCTTAACAAGCCATAAAGATCACAAGATGGCCATGGTTGTTTTCTGCTGCTCCAGAGACTAGGATAAGGTGCAATGGGTTCAAGCTGCAGGAAAGGCAATTCCAGCTGAACCTCAGGAGGAACTTACTTGGATGGGAGACCGCCACCGAATAGCGGGAGCTGTGGGCAGTGTTTCAGAGGAAGGAACCGGCAAAATCACCTTTGAGGATTCCTTGCCTAAGAAAACCCTAGGAAATTCATGGGGTCGCCCTGTGTTGACAGGTTGCTTGACGACGCACGTCCACACGTGCAATATTTTACATCCTCTGTTGGATGAAACAGACAAAAGCGACCAAGATGCTTGAAGGTCTGGAAACCGAGCCTTATGGGGATCGGCGGAGGGAGCTGGGGACGCTTGGCGGGGAGCGGAAGAAACTGAAAGGTGCCGCGATGGAACCATCTTTAAATATCTGAAGGGGTGTCACGTAGAAGATGGAGCGAGATTGTTTTCAGCTGCGCCACAGACTAGGACGCGGAGCAATGGATTCATACTGTAAGAGAGGAGATTCCATCTAAACATCAGGAGGAACTGCAAGAGTGTGGCGCACTCTCCGTCTTCAAACAGAGATTGGATGGGCGTCCCTCGGAAGTGCTTTTGTTGTGTCGTCCTGTGTGGCAGAATAGGGTTGGGCTAGATGGCCTTTGGAGTCCCTTTCAACTCTGATGCTTTGATGTTTCTCTGGGAAATAGTTCAGGGACTGTATATTTGAAGGTGGGTGGGTTGGCTTAAATGCCAGGTCCAGAACTCTCTACATACACGTGTTGATGGAAAGTTGATAATGTTCGCACACGCACGTGCGCACACACACACCAGAGCTGAACTATTTGCATCTGTTCAGGTTCACAAGTGCATAAACAATAAACTTGCAAATGATTTGGGTTAACCGTTCTGCTTCTCCCACGTCGTATTTCTCCATCTGTACCCCCACCTTGCACTTCTCCTACTACCATCTCCCTGGAGCTTCTGGGAGGAAAGAAGTTCCCTGCAGAAAGCCAGCCATCCTTGGTTCCAAGAGAAAGCGGTGTTGCGTGGATGCCAAAGTCTTGTGAGGGGGGCGGCAGTGGCACGAACCCGGCCACTAGGTGCCAGTCTCCGCTGGCTTATTTTTGTCTCAGCTCCTTTCGTTGCACAGGGGAAAACTGGGACCGGTCTTTGACCAAGTAACCTCGAGTGTGATCAAAATTTACAGACGAGGAAGGTCAGGCAAGCTCCCTAGCAGAAGTTTGCTTTTGCCTGAACCTTCTGGGAAGATGAGGGAAAGGGGAGTCCATAGAAGGAGGTTGTTCTAAAAAATATCCCACAGTCACAGGTTTGTCACAGGCTTCTGCCTCCCAGAATTGCATTGGCTTTTTTAGCTGGTGCATCACACTCTTGACTCATGTTTACTTTGTGGTCTACTAAAGCCATGTCGGCACTACACTTTTATAGTGCTATTATTCCACTTTCAACATCCTGTGGAATCTTGGGGTTTGCAGTTTAGGGAGGGGCATTAAGACTCCTCAGCCAGTCAAAGAAATATATGTTCAAAGAAAAAGAAAAAAAAAACTAAAATACAATTTTTTGTTGTTGTGCGCCTTCAAGTCATTTCCAACTTATGGCAACCCTATCATGGGATTTTCTGGGGCTGAGCGTGTGTGACCCCCCCAGTGTTGCCCCGTGGGTTTCCACGGCCAAGAGGGGGAATCGAACTCTGGTCGCCCAGGTCGTAGTCTAATATTCCAACCACTTTTTCCAAGCACCCACTTATTCCAAGCATCCTGTCTCTCAAGGCAGTTTTAGGGGGGAGGCCGGTACATTGTAGTGGCACATCCGCGGCCCAGGGGTGAATATGAACATTGCAAGAGGGATCGGTGTAGTTTTGTGCCCGTCTAAGGCCATTTATGAAAAGGTGCATCCCAAGCCGAATGCCAGCCAACGTCTGAATACATGGGGTGGGGGGAGAGGAGGGCGGGTGGGCCACCCGCGGCTGGATTGGGCCCTCCAGGCAGCTTTTTTCTAATGGGGGTGTCTTGCTCTGGAGGTGGCGGGGGGCTTAGGCAGAATGGAGGGTGCTTTTCCGGGGAAATCCGCCATCTCTCATTGAGTGTTTGATCCTGACCTCTGGGGTGTGTGAACCCGTGTCTGGCCTGTGCAATCTGCATGCCTTTCATTAGCATATATTCAAATGAGGGCCTTTTCTTCCCCTTCCCCGCACTCCTTGTGTGTTGTTTGATGCAGGCGCACCTCTTTGCTATGGCAACCGCAGGCTTTGTGGAAAACCCCAGAGATGCCAGCAAGCAGTGTGAACAAGCAAGGCCTCCGTGTGTGGAGTGTGTCTGCGTATGCACGCACGCACACGGAAGAAACCATGGCTGTTGTCTGGAAGGAATTATCCCTCCAACCCTGGAAATACCTATGCATGCTCCTTGGCAAACTATATACTGTTTTATTTATTTGAAAGTATATAAGCAACCCATATTGTGGTAGCTCAGGGTGGTGCACAAATAAGGCACCATAAACAATTTGAAACCATTCCAGGCTAAAACAGGAAATTAGTTGAAACAGGAGAAAAAAAAATCGGACAACAGAACAAGCTAGAACAGTTTAAATGCCACAGTAATTTATATATCTTCCACTTCTATGTGTTAAAAATGATGTCAAAAGCAAGCACTGAATGTGACTCTAATTTTTGGTGCAACACAATCTGGGCTTTGTTGACTATTTGGCAGTTGGATTTTTATGAGGAAGAAACTTATTTGTTTGAAGAACTACATAATCGAGGCTGGATTGGTCAGTTTGTTAAACGGATGTTAATATTTGCCTATTTTTCCCTTGTTAAATGAGCACTAATAATGTCCACAGTTTTCCCCCCACGGCAAAAAAAAAGAAAGAAAGAAAGAAAGAAAGAAAGAAATATTTCTGTGCTACCCACACCGCCCAAAATGTTTTGTGAAACAGAAATACATGTGGGGTCTTGTGCAAGAACTGTGGGTTGCCGAAACCCACTGTTACCAGCCTGCCATACATCTTTTTCATCCAAGATTCCTGTTGTTGTTGTTTTTGCACAACAAAAATCTTGCAAACCAAACTCCTGCGCACCTACAGCCATGCGAGAAAACAACAATCTTGTACAACCAAACCATGTATTTCTTGGTTCCAGATTACTGGTATTTTGTTGCAAGCTTTTTCTTGTGCAAGATTATTGTTATGCATGATTCCTATATGTTCCATATTTTGGGGGTGTACCGAATCTTTTATTTTCTAACGTGATTATTTGTTTTCATGTTTTTGCTTTTTTTTTTTCCTATTTGGTTTGAAACTTAATTATATTTTGCACCGTTCAAAACTACAGAAAGGCCTCTTTCTGTAGAAATGGGGTAACATTTCTAAAAAAGTTTCAAAAATTAAAAAAACAAAAGCAAACCCCCTCCCCAGTTGGCATTTTGTGTGTGTGTGTAAACAAAACCCCACAATTTGCGTACAAAATCCCCACATGTAATTCTGCAAGAATAATTTCCTGAAACACTTCAGGTTGCACGAATACCAGATGGAAACTGCAGAACAATGATGCCACTTTATTATTCATCCCGACTGAGTTTTGTGATTGTCATGAAAATCCATTGGGGTGGTGGTGGCAGGAAATGAGAAACAGAACGGTTGGCATTTAGTGTGGAATTTACGTCTTCATAAATGGCCTTATGGGTGTGTAAAACTAAACTGAGTAGTTTTGCAAGGTCTGTACAGCCGGCCCTCCACCTTTGCAGGTGTCATGGAGTTGATTATTTGGAAATTTCTCCAACCCCTGCCCCCTGCCGGCTCTTCTCTTCAAGGGGAACCTTTCCTCTCTGTGGCTCTGATCACACCATGCCGCCCTTTAAAAACCTTCCTCTTCTCATCCTCCTACACCACCTGCTGCCTTGTCAGCTAAGGATGGCTCACAGCATGATTTCTCAGCACCACGGACCCTCTCCCAATGCTCCCACCCCTAACCCTAGTGAATGTGGAGGTCCAGCAGTATCCATCTAGGGGCTGCCAGCAGGCTCTAACGTCTGTTGTGCGATTGTAGCCGTGCCCTGGTGTGCCCTGGGCACTAATGCGCCCCCGAGTATTCCCTGATCCACACTGGCTAGGAACTTCCAGAGCACGGCGGGCATGCCCGATGTGCCCGAAGGGTGCCCGGTGTGCACCAGAAGGGCCCAAGGTCGGATGCGCACGCCTCCGGCTCGCTCGGTCCCTCTCAGTGGGCGCTGAGGCCTCCCTGGGAAACTCCCCGTAATGGAGGCAGCCGGAGCTTACGGCACCGGCCCTGGTGAGATGCCTCCCCTTGCTGGCCAAATCCTCCCCCCTCCCCCCTCCAAATCACCCATCTTGCTAATTGCAGCACCCGACCGGCTCCTCATTAGCATACATTTCAGCCTGTCTGTAATTGGAAGAAGAGACGGGAAAGGAAGAGGAGGAGGAGGAGGCTTTTTTTGGAGCCCGGCCGAAAGCCCCCAAGGGTGAAGTGGGGATCACGAGATTATAAAATTTCACGAGTTGGAAGGGGCCCCAAGGATCACCTTGTCCCACCCCCTGCCACAATGCCAGCACGCCTGAAAAATGCCAACCCAACCTCTGTTTAAAGGCTCCCAAAAGAGGAGAATCCCAGCCCTTGAAACAATCCGTTCCGCTCTGAAACAGCTCCTACAGTCCAGAAGTTCTTCCTCCTGTTCAGGTGGAACCTCTCATCTTGTCATTTGAATGCATTAGTTTGTATCTCCAGAGCAGCAGAAAACCATCTTGCTCCGTCTTTCACATGATAAAAGCCCATCAAGCATTGAAAGATGGCTTTCATATTATCGCTCCATTTTCCCATAGAATCTTAAAGTTGTAAGGGACCCCAAAGGCCATCTAGTCCAACCCCTAGCCATGCAACGTAACTACAGCACTCCTGAAAGATGGTCACCCAGCCTCCATTTAAAGACTTCCAAAGATGGAGAGTCCACAGCCTTTGCAGTAGTCCTAACTCCACTGCTGAATAGCTTTTACAATAAAGAAGTTCTTCCTAATAGTTTACTTAGAATCTCTTTTCCTGTAATTTGAATCCATTGGTTCTTGTTCTAGTCTCTGGAGCAGCAGAAAACATGCTCGCGCCATCTTCTCCAAGACATCCCTCCAGTTATGTAAAGTTAGGAATCATGTCGTCTTTTAGTCTTCCCTTCCTTTTTGTTGAGCTTCTTGCGAGGACTTTCCCCAGGAGAAGGAGGACTGGATGGTTTTTGCTTTCTAGAAACCACACTTTTCTGGATGGCTAAATGCACACAAACAGCATGGGGCCAGGGAATCTTTAAAAAAAATTCTATTAGTTGATTAATGTAAAACAAACATATAGAGAAATAGGTACACCAAAGCAAAACCTGTTTACTAACTAATCTAAACTAACACGCTAAACAGAACGACAACACCTCCTAAAGCAGAGAGAAGGATCATCCACTGAGAAACACAGAATCCTAGAGCTGGAAGAGAGGCCAAGGGCCATCCATTCCAACTCTGCTCCCAAGCTCTTTTGGAAGGCAATGCTCTCGTCCCCTTCCCATCACCATCACCCCAGAACATGGCAGGGGTTGCACTAGATGGCCCTGGAGATCCCAAATTATTCTATCATTCTCTGGCTAAGCTAAGCCGGTGGCACAAGGGCAGGAGGTACCTCCGACCAGGAATCAGGACCCTGGACAGCCCCCGGCACTTTCTGCCACCCAGAGCACCGGCATCTCCACGAAGCCGGAAGGAGGCCGGAAGGGTCTCTGCCTCCCTCCGCCGGAGAGGAACTGTCCGTTGTCACTGTTAACTGCCAGAAAAAAAGTCAGGTTGACTTTGACCTACAAGAGCCCTATGAATGAGAGACCTTCAAGCCACCCTCGCACCAACTGCCCTGCTCAGGTCTTGCAGATTCAGGGACACGCAGCGGCATATCTAGGGTGGGGCGAGTAGGGCCCGGGCCCTGGGTGCCAATGGTGGGGGAGGATTTAGTGGCGATTTAGTGATGGCAGAGGAAAAGGAAGCAGCCTCAGAGTAGGGGCACAACTTCCACGTCTGCCCGAGGGGCTCTTTACACTAGATGGGCCTCTGGGGACATGGCTTCTTTGACGGAGTCTCTCCGTCTGTAATGGGGTCTTCCTCTTTTCCTGCAGCCTTCCACCTTCCCAAGCCTTATCGTCTTCTCCAGGGAGTCCTGTCTTCTCCTGATCCGGCCAAAGTACGACAGCCTCAGTTTAGCCATCTTGGCTTCCAGGGAGAGTTCAGGCTTCATTTGCTCTCAGACCCATTCCTTTGTCCTTTTAGCCGTCCAGGGTATCTGTAGGACTCCTCGCCAGCCCCACATTTCAGAGGAAGAGATTTCCTTCCTCTCAGCTTTCTTCACTCTCCAGCCTTCACAACCATACATAGGAACAGGAAGTAGTAGGGCACAGGTGATTCTGACTTTGGGGTTCCAGGACATATCTTAACTTTTGCGGATCTTCCACGGCCCAGCAAGGAATCGAACTCTGGTCTCCAGCATCGTAGTCCAACATTCAAACCACTAAACCACACTGGCTCTCAGGTTTACTCCAGGGGAGGTTAGAACTGGACTAAGCTCTTTAGTTAATTTTTTTGTAAGATTAGAGAAAGGAAATTTTAAAAATAAAGACCATGTTGCTTCCTTGATTGAATCTATCTGTAATGGGGTCTTCCTCTTTTCCTACTGCCCTCCCAAGCCTTATCGTCTTTTCTAGAGAGTCCTGACTTCTCATGATCCGGCCAAAGGATGACAGCCTCAGTTTAGCCATCTTGGCTTCCAGGGAGAGTCCAGGCTTGATTTGCTCTAGAATCCCATCTCTTTGTCTTTTTAGCAAACCGGGGTAGCTACAGAGCTTTCGCATTTCAAAAGAGTTGCTTTTCTTCCTCTCGGCTTTCTTCACTGTCCAGATTTCACAACCATACACAGAAACTGGAAATATTATAGCATGCACAATCCTCACTTTGGTAATGAAATGTAATGTCATTGAATACCAACAACATTGGTGAGATTGCACTATTTTTATTTGTATTTAATAGCATTTATACCTTGGCAGGATTGAGAGGTCTCCTCCTTCTCAGTTTATTCTCACAACAACCCTTTGAGGTAGGCCAGGCTTACAAAGAGAGAAGCCTGAGGTTAGTTAATGAGCTTCGGAGCTCAGTGGTTACTTAAATCTGGGGCCATTTCCGCACAAGACCATTATAGTGCTATTATTCCCCTTTCAGCATCCTATGGCATCCTGGGGGTTGCAGTTTAGGGAGGTGTCTCAAAGGCCATCCTTAAAGGCCCTTCCTAAACTGCAAACCCCAGGATTCCATAGGATGTTGAAAGTGGAATAATAGCACTATAACAGTCTAGTGCAGAAATGGCCTGGGTCTTTGTACCATTCACTTTGGTATAAAATGGATCCTTGTTTCTGAGTTAAACCCTTAAAACAGCAGAATTTAGGGGAGGGGGATTGGAGTGTGTATACATCCCCCCTCCCCGCACACCCAGCTCTCCAACCAAATTCTCTACTGGATCCAAGGACTCTCCAATGAAATTTATCCTCTTGCGGTTTCTATCCCTCTTTCTGTCTGTAGGTGTTGCTGTTTCCCAGCTGCTTCTATTAAACTTATTGATTATATTTTTAAAAGCGGTGTGTGTGTGTGTGTGTGTGTGTGTGTGACATGATCACTCGGGGAAGGGGCTGCCTTGACACACGTTTTAAAACTGGCATCCTATATGCAATCTGTACCTATATGCCATCTTATATACTAATCCAAGAGTCTGGAACTATTACCTCCAAAGTAAATTTCCTGTGCTCTGATTCATCCCTTGTCTCCCAGATCATAAGATCCAAATATCTGAACTAAAAGCTGGAGTCAGAATTTCTGTCCTGTACCAAGGTTGTCATTCTGCTATTAGCTTTTTAAAAGAGGAACAGCGACGGTTTAGGTGGCTTTGAAAGAATTGGCAAATGGCTGACAGATGAGGTCTCTCAGCGGCTGTAAGCAATGAAGCCTCCATATTCAGGAGTAATTTACCTCTGAATTCTGGCTCCCAGGGGATAAGGGGCAGGGGGAGACTCTCTTCCTCTTGCCGGCGTTTCTGAAAAGTCCGGTAGCCCCTCGATGTCTGGGCCGACCATCCAGCAAAGCTGATCTCATATTGCTGTTTAGAATTTTAAGGGAATCCGGTTCAAATCCAAGAGCTGATACATTTGGGGGCGCAAGTCTTTCACGAAACAGATTACTGGAATTGTATATTTTTTTAAAAAAAATTAAATTGTATTTTGTAGCACTTTCCTTCATTAAGATAAAGGAGGCAGACCTAGCTCTCCTCCTCCACACTTTAGCCTCAACACTCACCCTGCGAGGCTGGTTGGGCTGAAAGCGAGGGAGAGGCTGGGCCTGAGGTTGGCTTTAGCACTTCACTATGGTGGGACTTGAACCCTGATGTCTCAAATTATAGTCCAGCCCCATGATCACTACCCCAGACTGTTGTTGTGGGTTGTTTTTTGTGTTGTAGTGTGCCTCTACGTTGTTTCCAGCTTAAGATGACCCTAAAGCGAACTTCATGGGGTTTTCTTGGCAACATTTGTTCGGAGGGGGTTTGCGTTTGCCTTCCTTTGAGGCCGAGACAGTGTGACCTGCCCAAGCTTACCCAGAGGATTTCCATGGCTGAGCAGGGATTCGAACCCTGGTCTCCTGGAGTCCTAGTCCAACACTCAAACAACTACACAACACTGCCAGTCCTAGGATATTTTGTGGCCAAATTTCTTTAGCAGAGGTTTGCCACCCCTGATTTCCTCTGGGGCTGAGAGAGAGTGACTAGCCCCAAGATCTCCCAGCGTGCTTTCATCACTCAACAGGTTTCATCACTTGGACTCCTGCTCTAACCACTGCACCAGACTGCTTGTCCTTATCTGTTGAATATAATAACATTTTGGCCTCCTCCTCTTCTGTTCGCTTTTTCTTCCACTGATCATAGCACCCCATTAAAGTAAGAGCCCTTTAAAGATTAGAACATGTGTTAAATTATGGGGTTTGGGAAATGAAGTCCAGACAATCCAGTGTCTGAAACTGTGGAGTATAAATGTATTTATTTTTAAAATTTCTTGACTGAATTGATGCCCTGTCTTTTCTCTTGCCAAAGGACCCAAGGTGGCTTGCAATAATTTAAAATTACTTGTTTAACTTTTCAAAATCTTTTTTTTAAGAGTGTCTGTTTTTTAATATTAATAGTTTAGTTCAGTTTCAGTGCTGACTTTTTGTATTCTGTTTATTGCTATCTTGAAAGCAGCGCTGAGTCCTAGTCTTGGCAAAAAAAGGTGAGATATAAATAAAATAATAATTATGATTACTATTCTTATTCATATTCTTCTTATTAAAATTATCATTATATTACTTATTAGCAATTAGTAACAATAATAGAAATTTGCTAAAATGGTATGTTCCAAGAGTTTTTAAAAAATTAAAAACCAATAGTATTAAAGGCACACACTGTAGTTACAAACAATTTAAAATACATTTAAAAGACAATTAAAAATATACAAGCTAAAAATAGAACACGCTACTTTCAACATTGTTCTGCTTTATGATTAAAAATCAGTCAAAGGCCTTTCTGAATAAACAGATTTTAACCTGCCAGAGGAAAAAGAGCAGGAAGGGGGGTAACTGGATATCCTGCGGCAGGGAGTTCCACAGTCTGCGAGCAGCCACCGAGAAGGTCTTGTCTTCCCGTGTCCTTACCAAATATGCCTGTGATGGTGTTGGAACCGAAAGAAAGTCCTCCCAGAAGATCTTAAAACTAGGACAGGCTCATATAAGGAGAAGAATTGCAGACTTTCCCAATTTGGTGTGTTTTCTAGTGCCTTGGACTACAGCTCACATCATCCTGAATGGCCCTGTGCCTGCTGCAGCTGACGGGAACTCTAGTCTGGAAATATCAGGAGGGCAGCACGTGGCAAAAAACTAGGAGGCAACTGTATTATAGCAAAGCAAAATACAGTATTGCATACAGGTAATGAAAAACAGAAATTATGGTACTGCTGGGGTATTAATAACTAATATTAATACTAATACTAAATATTAATACTGTACACAATTGCTTGCAGTTGCAAGAGGGAGAAAATAGAAGATATGTATTTATCTAGACCAGAGACAGGGGAGGTGTGGCGAAAAGCAGCCACTGCTGAGGAGCACCCTATATTTCCTCTTGGATATTCATTTAATTTCTTTTTCTTCCTCATTTCACCTCTTTTCCTTCCCCTGCCTGTTTTCTCTCTTCAGTTTCTTCTTGATGTTAATGTCTCTCTGTCCTTCTTTGCTCCTTTCCTTCTTTGGCAGCCAAGTGTACTTGAATTATAAAGACTTCTCTCTCTCTCTCTCTCTCTCTCTCTTTTTTGGAGAGAAAGATGAAATCAGAAGAACATAATGTAACTTTTACAGATTCAAAAGAATTTTTAAAAGCAGAATTCTATTCCTAGGCAAATAGATGAGGATTTTAAAAAGCCCAGACCTGGCGCTTGATGAACTCTTACAAAAATCTGTGTGGCAAGGAATCTAAGTTTGCCAACTTTTTCTTCTGGCAGGGCTCCTCTGCCTTTTAAGGGCTGCCTGTTGGACAGACAACCAAGCGGTGGAGCTTTTAATCACCCACCCATCCCACATCACTGCAGTTTTTAGGGAGAAAGCCGGGGGTTGAATAATTACTGGCTGTTTGTGGCGGTTAGCTGCGCAGGGAGGCTGCCAGAAAATAAAGCTGGCAACCAAGCCAGATCCTCCGGCTTTGGAGGGTAAGAATAAAGGCAGGCGGGGAAGAGGCCTCAGAAGGACTCAGATTTCTAACCTGACAGATATATGGGGTAGTTCATCCTTGAAAGGTGGCTGAAAAAGGGGAGAGAGAGAGACGAGGGGCGGAGTCTTTTTTAGGAAAAGCAACAACAGATCGCTTCGCAAGGGGAAACTCCGGTCAGGAACGTCCAACTGTGTCAGCCGCGACACTACACAGGCGTCTTCGGCAGCCCGCGGGAACAAGCGGATTGTGGCATGCATGGGGGGGGCGGTACCCCGTTTCCTGTTCTCCCCTCGTTTCCTTTTCTCCCCCCCCCCACGACCCGAAACAAGGCTTTCTTTCTTATTTTTCCTTCCTTTTATCTTTCCTCTCTTGTCATTATTTCTTCAATCTCCTCCTTTTTTTTCCTTAAAAAAGGAGGAGATTGAAGAAATAATGACAAGAGAGGAAAGCTGAGCCTCCTCCCTGGAAGGCTGAGCCTCCTCCCCTCCCGAGTCTCACTTTTGGGGGGAAAAAGGCGATTAGAAATCGCGTGACGGACTTTGATTCCTGGATCGCCGCCCGGAGGCCCTGAACGTACCCAGGAAGGCAGCAAACTTTTAAAATCTGAATTTCTTCTCGGAGCGCTCCGCCTCCTCTTTCGGAATTGGGGATTCCGAGATTAACACCGCTTTTCGGGTGGCGATCTTTTTATCTGGAAAAAAGGCTTATTAGCCATGGGCCATTTCCGCACTAGACTGTTATAGCGCTATTATCCCACTTACATCCTACGGAACCCTGGCCCCTCCCTAAAACTGCAAACTCCAGGGCCATTTCCGCACGAGTCTGTTATAGCGCGATGATTCCACTTTCAACCTCCTGTGGAATCCTGGGGTTCGCTGTTTGCTGAAGCAGCAAACTCCAGGATTCCACAGGAGGTTGAAAGTGGAATCATCGCGCTATAACAGACTCGTGCAGAAACGGCCCAGGATTCATAGGATGTTGAAAGTGGAATAATAGCGCTATACCAGTCTAGTGCGGAAATGGCCATTCTTTTAGTGGTTTCTTAGGTGCCAGAAAGACTGTGGCCATTTCCCCACTCGACTGTTGTAGCGCTATTATTCCACTTTCAACATCCTATGCGATCCTGGGGTTTGCAGTTTAGGGAGGGGCCTTTGAGGATGCTCCTCCTGTGATCTGGAAGGCTTTGAGGCCCCCTCCCTAAACTGCAAACCCCAGGATCACATAGGATGTTGAAAGTGGGATAATAGCGCTACAACAGTCCAGTGCGGAAATGGCCATTCTTTTAGTGGCTTCTTACGCGCCAGAAAGATTGTACCTACCTATCATTCAAACCAGCAACACTTCTCCCAAGTCCGTCCTAGACGCAATTACGGACGGGTCAATCTTCTATAAGCACATTCCATTCTTTTCCGCACTAGCCTGTTATAGCGCTATTATTCCACTTTCAGCTTCCTAGGGAATTCTGAGCTTTGTAGTTTCCTGAGGCCAAAGAGCTCTCTGGCTGAGAAGTCTCAGGGTCCCTCCCTAAACTGCAAACCCCAGGATTCCATAGGATGTTGAAAGTGGAATCATCGCGCTATAACAGTCTAGTGCGGAAATGGCCATAGTGATGCTCTAATCCCTCTGGCCGCCACTCTCTCCTTTTACCCGCGAGTAAACCCCGCAAGCCAGAGCGGTGCGAGGGTCGGGCTATGACTCCGGAGCCCAGAGTTCGAATCCCCAGTCAGCCACGGCAAAGCACTTGGGCAGGTCACGCTCTCTCAGCCTCAGAGGAAGGCAGGGGCAAACCCCCTCTGAACAATGCTCAAACCCCGGATAGGCTCGCTTTCTTGCTGGATGCCTTCAAGTCCTTTCCGACTTATGGGGTTTTCTGGGGCTGAGAGTGTGTGACTTGGCCAACTGGGTTTCCGTGGGCGAGCGGGGAATCGAACCCGGGTCTCCAGGGTCTTCAGACGCCCACCCCCACCACCCTGCCTTTGGGTCGCAGTCAATCGGAAACGCCTTGAAGGCCCCCAACAGCCCTCCTCTTCGGACCACCGTGCGGCTTACTCGTGAGTAAAGACCCCTAGCCCCCCACCCACCCACCGGGTCTTTTCTGCCCGGCTCAAAGCGAGTGGACCTCACGGCGAGGAAGTGGGGCTTACTCCCAAGGAAACCACGCTTCGGTCCACATGTGGACGATGCGCCCCCCGGGGGGGGGAGGGAAGGCCTTGAGCAACTGAAACTGGTCAATAATACTCAGTACTACCAATAATGAAGAGGATTTTGTCTCGAAGGCCATTTCCGCACTAGACTGTTACGGCGCTCTTATTCCATTTTCAACATCCTACGGAATAATCCCGGGGTTTGTAGTTCAGGGAGAGGCCTTTAGAATTCTCCGCCAGAGAGCTCTTTGGCCTCAGGAAACTCCAACCCCCAGAATTCCACAGGATGTCGAAGGTGGCACAAACAGCGCTGTAACAGCCCAGTGCGGAAACGGCCAGGGCATTCAGGGGGTCCGACTGGATGACCTTTGGGGGTCCCTCCCGCCTGAACGATGTAACCGGGATCGGCGGGAAGCGGCTTCTTAACGAACCAAGCAAGGCTGCGGAGGTGGGGGCAATCCTGGGTGAGTTTACCCAAGAGGAAGCCCCCTGCCCACCCCAAGGGGGGGGCCCATCCACCGTAGAAGAATCGCAGGCTCTGAAGCAAAGGGCGGGGATCTTATCATTACCGTGCATTTGAAGCGCATTCAACTGCATCTTGGGTGGATTCTGTGTCGCGGACGTGCCCCCCGGGCCCGATCCTAGTCCCAGCTGCTCCCCCTGAACTCCGTGACTAAAATGCCCGGTCCACACTGGAGTCAATGCCGCCGTTCCAATGGGCCACCTTGGGCTAGAAAATGGGGCCTCCGCCCCCTCCCACAATATCTGGACGGCTTCTCCCTTTCCCCTGCCTCCCCCCGCGTCCCTTTCCTCAAAGTTCTCCCTCAAGGAATATATGGAAATAATTCCGCTTAAAAATCCGAATAAAGGCAGGCGAACCGGCCTATCCAAGCCCGGGAGCCGCAGACGTCGCGCCCTGACGTCGTTAATATGGAGACAAGACCCTCCCTCCCTTCTGACTAATTATTATTACTATTATTATTACTATTACTATTATTATTATTATTATTATTATTATTATTATTATTATTATTATTATTTCTGCCCTCCTTCTCCCCCCTCCCCGTCACTTTTAGGCGGGTGATCAAACTGGTGGGAGTCATACGGGCGGGGGGCGGGAGCTCACATCTCTTATATCGCCAGAATTTATAATCCGGAGTGAGTTCCAACCCCTCCAGCTGTTGCAATAAATTCCGTCGCCAGTTGCACAGGGCGGGGGGGGGCTGTTTTTTTTTTTATCCCCTCAAAGGAGGAGAGAGAAAAAAATCCGCTCAGGCGTAGGTAACCCCACGTAAAGCCGACGTCAGGATGCCTCGCTGGCTCCCTCTCCCGCAAAAGGAAAAGGCGATTTTGGGAGCTGAGGCGCTCCCTTTCTCCCTCTCCGCCCTCTCCCCCCCCCGCGGAGATCCCCCTTTGCCTGCCGGAATCCGATTCCCCCCCCCGCCTTCCCAAGCCGGTCTGCGTTCACACGCCCAGAAGAGGCTCCGCCGCTGCCTCTCCGGCGGCGGCGCATCCTTCAGCATCCTCGCCTGCATCCCTGGAAAAGTGGTACCCAAGTCCCGGCGGATGCTGCGCGGGGGCGGAGAGGGGCGACGGGGCACCCCCGGCGGGGACGCAGCACCCAGAAATGCCCCCCGCGCCCTAAACCAAATCCCCGGAAGGCGGACCGCGAGTGTGTGTGTGTGCGTATTTGTGCGTCTCGGTGTGTGTGTGTGTGTGTTTGTGAGTCACCTCTCCCACCCGATTTAAAACATACCGCCGGCTACCTCTGGTCCTTTTCTGGAATATTTTTTTCCCACGCGGGGTATCCTTTCCTCTCCCCCCTCCCCAAAGTTTTTGAACTTGGAGTTCCTTCCGCCCCCCTCCCTTTCCCCCAAACTTCCCACCCACCCCCACCCCGAGGCGCCCCAGGGGTTGCCCCGCACGGCGACGCCTCTCTGGAGAAAGAGGGAGAAGTGGGTCTCCCGGCCTCCCTCTCCCCCGCTTTAAAGCACCGGGGGCACCTATACATTTCTTTGCATTAAACTGCCCCCCCCCAACCAAGTTCCTGCAGCGTTTTGCGGACAATTGGCTTTGAAAACGGCAAGGAAAGAAAAAAAAAAAGGTTCCCCTCTTTGGAGCAAGCAGTTTGGTTTGCAGGACACGTTGGTGAAAAGGGGGGGTTCAACATCGCGGAGCCCCCAACCAGCCCCCCTTCTTCCCCCTTAAACCCCCCCCCCGCTTGCGCCTCGGACCTGTGAGAAAATTTCTCACAGAGAGAGAGAAAAAGGAAAGGAATCCCCCCGACAACTATTTAAACTTTCTCAGCGCCCCCCCCCCGTCGCCTTTTGAGGCTCAACCAAGCGACGGTACCAGCATTTTAAAATCTATTTATTTATTTTAAAGAGGAAAACTTTGGAGAGTCGGGGCGCGCCTGGACCTTCGCCTCCGTGGAGGGGCCTCTCTCTCTCTCTCTCTTTTTTTTACCTGGGGGAGGGAGTTTATTTTGGATTTTTTTGTTTGTTTTGCAAAGGACTCAGCAGGGGAAAAAAACCCACCGAACTCTTTTGGAGGCTTCTGCAATTTCTTGGGAGACGGGGGG
The DNA here is from genome assembly GCA_030412105.1 of Cyclura pinguis. Taxonomy (NCBI): domain Eukaryota; kingdom Metazoa; phylum Chordata; class Lepidosauria; order Squamata; family Iguanidae; genus Cyclura; species Cyclura pinguis. The sequence continues at coordinate 7,533,297 of CM059614.1, read as the reverse complement.
GGGTTTGAAGCTTTAAATTTTTCTTTTCCCACGCTCTTACTTCGCCCCCCCCGCCTTCCAAAGAAGTGGGGGCTTTAGGGCCCGGAGGAGGAGGATTCTGGCCAAATTTTTTTTTCTTTTTTCCTCCTCCCTCTCTCCAACTTCAATTAACGGGGTTGGTCTTTTTTTTTTTACAAATTTTCCATCGATTTTCTTGGGGGGGCGATAATAAAACTACGAAAGCAAGGAGCAAGGAAGGAAGCCGGACGACGGAGGCGATCTATCGGTTTATTTTCTGTTCCGGACCGCGATCCCGGGTTGGACTCACAACGGAACTAAAACAGGTAAAAATATCAACGTCTTCCTTCTGTTCTTAACCCAAATCCTGTTCCTCGTCCGGACTAGAGTAGACCCATTCTGCTAATGGGATTTACATTGACTCACCATGCAACAATGGATTGAATAAATTTACTCTAGCTGGGACTGCCCAACCATGCCACTGCCGCCGCCGCCATCATCATCATCATCATCATCATCATCATTAGCATCAGCACCATCCTTTATTTATACCCCGCTTTTCTCCCAGACAGGAACTCAAAGCGGTTTACAAAATTAAAAACGACACAGTTAAAACCCACCGAATACAAAAGTTACAACCTAATTAAACAATCAAAAAAGAATTAAAACCATGTTAAAATACATACTGAAAAACCCAAAACACGCATCGTCCTCTTTGGTAGTATTGTGTCAGGGGTCCCACGCCAGGGGAAAGGTGGGAGATAAAATGATGATTAGTATCCTTCATGGATCTTCTCCTCTTTCCCAAACTTAAGACTGCAGGCGGCTTATAAAAATTAAAAACTAGCGCAGAGAAAGATATATATACAACCAGAGAGGTTTAAAATAACCATAGAAAAACAGGTTCCTTTTAATGTTCCTTTCACTCTAGAGGAAGATAGAAATCGGTGCCTCAAGAAATTCCCATCTGAATTTATACCTTGAAAATAGGGAATATACCTGGAAAAGAGGAAAGGTGGTTTTAGCCGCTTCCTCAGAAGGAAGTAGCCCCATTGAAATCAATGGGTTCACACCGGAAGGAGGGAAGGAGGAGGCGGGGAGGGTCCATGCTGGCCAAGATCCGGGGAAAGTTAGGGGAACTTCTGCTGCCCCCCGGGCCGGCATCGCGGGCTGGAGACGGTGAAGACCCCTCCTCACGAGGAGACCTGGGAGGGGATCGGAGTCTCCCTCCCACCGCTCTCCAGCCAGATTCGGAAACGCTTCCGGGCGGCTTGGATCGGGTCTTCTTCTAATTTCCATCCCTCGGATCTTTCATTTTGACAGGAGGCCGAATTTTATTTTCTCAAAATACTGGTTTTTGTGAATATTGGGGAAAAAAAATTAAAATATTGCAATAATTGGTTGGAAGTGTTTGGGAGCGTTAAAGAGGAGGCCGGCACGGTGTCTCCTCGAGAGTAAATCGGCTACTGACTCTCCGGTAACTCTTGCCGGCCTTCTGCCGCAGATTTGCCAGGGTCGCACAGAAATTTGGGGAAAAAAAATCTCAAAAGAGTTCCGTGTAGCCTTGCAAAAATGCTCAGGGTGAAGAAAAAAAAAGCAATACTTTTGATTTCCAAATCTTGCATTTTTAAAATAAAGGAAACTTCTTTTTAAATAATAGGATCTATCTCCTCCCTTGCGCATTCCTTTTCTTCTCCCACCTTGAAAATAAAATTTAAAAAACCCCCACTTATTTAAATAACTATTTAACAAAAAACCTACCCTCATTTTTTAATAGTGATAGCTGCAAACTATATATTCAACTAGTTTCCAGCTATCACTATTGAAAAATGAGTGTGGATTTTATACACACACACACACACACACACAGAGGGAGAGAGAGAGAGATATTCAACTAGTTTCCAGCCATCACTGTTAAAAAATGAGTGTGGATTTTATACATATATATATATATACACACACACACACACAGTTACATACATATATATATATATGTATATATATATATGGATATATGTGGAGTGTGGATTATATACGCATATGTATATGTGTGTGTAGATACACACACACACACACACACACACATATTGCTTTGCATGAAGGTTGGTTCATGAACATTGGTTGGCATGAATGTTCATGCAAAGCAATATATATGTATGTATGTATGTATGTATGTATGTCTCTCTATGTATATATATGTATGTATACACACACACACACACATATATTCCTTTGCACGAACGGTTGATTTATTTAATTGCTGTAATAGCGTTGCCATCTTCCAGGCCACACAGAACTCTTCGTTTTCATCCCTTTCTTTTTTAAAGCCCAGTAGCAATACACTGTTGACTTCCAAACTGTGTATTTTGTTTTTTGTTTTTTAAAAACTTATTTCTTTCTCCCCATTACTCCTCCTCCGTCTCCCCGCCGCCACCTTTTTCTCCCTCCAACTTTTGCCAGCGGCAGTTGGAAAAGCGGCGAAAAACAATTAATATTTCTTCTCTCCCCGCCTCCTTTGCCTGAATGGCTGATTAATTAATGGCTGAGCCTTCCCACCGCGGCACAGTTGGCTGATTGTTTAGGACCCTGGGAAAAAAACAAAATCGCGCCTAGACGGTCTGCCTCTCTTTCGCCCTCCCCCGACAAGAAATCCCATCTCTGGAGGGACAATGGGGTGCTGAGTCTCCAGACAGCATTGTTATGGAAATGGCCCCAACCTCACGCTGTTGAACTTGAAGGAGGGTCTCTCCCTCTCCCTCGCTCCCCCTCCCCACTCCCGTCTGTATTGCTGATCGGGAGGAAACCCAAATATTTCCAGAGACGGAATAATTCATCCCCCCTCTCCCCAAACACTGTAAAGTTTCTGGACCACAAAAGATGCATTGAGGAGGGAGGGAACGATGGGAAGGTTGGCACGAGGATTTCAGATCTCCCCCTCTTACGAAACCAGCCGTGATTTGGAGAAAGCAAATGACTGTGCCTTAATAATAGAAAAAAAATCTTAATTTTCCTTACTTTTGAAATTTCCCTTTCCCTCACGCTACCGATCCAAGGGGAGAAATTAAAGCACCACCTCTCTCTCTCTCTCTCTCCCGTTGTTTCTTTTTTCAAACTCCCTAATTTTTCCTCCTTTTGAAACTTTTCTCTTTGTCTCCTACCAGCAAAGTTTTTTGCCCTCTCCTGCAATTCTGTAACTGCCTTTACCAGAGTGTAAGATCCACTGAATAAAGTGAGGCTTACTCCAGAGTAAACAGCCAGGGTCCGGCAACAGTTAAAATAGTGCAATATTTTTCTATCCACTTTCTTGCTTAGTGTCGCCTTGAGGTGCACCATCATCATCATCATCGTCATCATCATCATCTTATTATTATTATTATTACTGCTATTATTACTCCCCTCATTGCCAACACACTGGAGTTTTTAACCATCTAAAAAATCTCTTCCCACTCACTCAAGTTTCTCTTGAAATGTAGGTAAATGTTTTTTACGGGGAGGGAGTTCTCCTTCCCCTCCATCCCATAATACGCTTTGCAACGTGTTGTTAGTTCCGGGGGAGAGGGCCTAACATTCAACCCCCCTGAAGTTTCTTTAACAAGAAAAAAGAAAAAGTAAAAATTGAGATTTATTTCGCATTTCATGTCCCCTTCATTCTGCAAGCCTTTCCTTTCGAAGTCTCCGCCTCCACCCCCCGTGTAAAGTGAATGATGAGGATTATTAAGATTATTATTAAGATTATTAGGATTATTATCTCCGGGATTTCTTCTCTCTTTTCCCTCTCCCCGCCTATGTAGAAAAAAGGCTGCGATCCTGAACACCTGCAGGTGGGAGAGACCCACCGGATAGGAAAGAAATTCACAAGCAAGCATGTTTTCTCCAAGGTCCTTTCTTAGTTGTAGATACATTCCTCTCGTCTTAAAAATAGCTTTTTCCAATTATTTTGCCTGGAAGATATGGTACCTTCTCCCCATTTTTTTTTTAATTTAGAGAAAGGAGAAATATTTTTCTTTTTAATACACATACACACACATATATAATATAGTACAGACTCATGCCATCTTAATAATTTCTCCGGGGAAGAAATTTGCAAACAAGCCTCCATCTTCACAGGGAAACTAAGTCTCCCGAGAGATCGAGATCCCTTTGATCTGGAAAACAAATTTGGAAGGCGGCTTCCAAGCCTTCCAAGATAATCAAAGGTCTGGAAACCAAGCCTTATGGAGGAGAAGGTAGTTGTGTCTGGCCTGGAGAAGGGGAGCCCCAGAGGGCTGACATGACAGCCGCCTTCAAATATTTGGAGGGATGTCATGGGGAAGATGGAGCAAGCTTGTTTGCTGCTGCTCCAGAGACTAGGACATGGAGCAATGGCTTCAAGCAACAGGAAAAGAGATTCCACTTAAACATTAGGGAGAACTTCCTGATGGGAGAGGAGTTTGACAGGGGAATGTACTGCCTCAATGGAGTGCCGTGGAGTCTCCCTCTCTGGAGGCTTTTAAGCAAAGGTGGTCTCTTTCAGGAGTGCCTCAGTTGTACATCCCCGGGGGTTGGACTAGATATCCCTCGGTTTCCCTTCCATCTGTAACATTCTTTCTAAATTTCTGACTTCAAGAGTCCCAGTCTTCATTAGAGAGAGAACCAGCCCCTCTCTTGCACTTTCACATTGGCCAGATAGGTAGATAAGTAATTAACTGGGAATTAGCAACTAGTTTGGGGTAGTTGGTGGTGTCTTTTTTTTTTTAAAAAACACATTTTTCTTTCAATCTGGGAATACTTTTTTGAGAAGAGAGAAAAAAAAAACCAGGATGCCTCTCCTCCATGCAGACACTGATTTTAAGTTCTTTGCCCCTGTACTGATTTTCATTTGACAATTCAATCCTATGCACGCTTAATTGGGAATAAATCTCTGTCCTTACTTCTGAGTATACATGCCTAACATTGGGTTATGGCTGAGGCCATTTCTGCACTGGATTGTTATTGCGCTATTATTCCACTTTCAACATCCTATGGAATCCTGGGGTTTGCAGTTTAGGGAGGGGCCGGTGAGATGTTGAAAGTGGAATAATAGCGCTATAACAGTCTAGTGTGGAAATGGCCTATATAGGGAAGTCTGCTAATGGAAGGCATAGCAAGCTAGCTACTTTTTTTAAAAAAATGGATTTTGTTGCTTTGCAATGAAATTCTGCTCTGGTCTGCTCAGGATTAAGTCCCCTTCAATTCATCTGCATATATAGGATTGCAACCTTCTATAAATTACAGAGCTCCTTGTATGTCTCTTTCCGGGGGAGTTTTCATACCAAGAGATGTAACTGAAATTCTCAAAACCACTGCCACGTGGAACAAGTGTATCTTGATCCAAAGTTTCAAACAGAAATTCAAAAAATTAGGTAATTTCCTCCAGATTGAGGTAGGGAATCAATCATTTATTGCATTCTAAAACAATCCTTCAAAATAATTAAGAGTTCAATTTTGCCTTTTTGATGCCCTAAAAAGAGATATAAAGGAGAAATATTTTACTCTACAAAGCTGTTTGCTTTTTTTCTAAACTATTTCTTACCATATTCTTCTCCCTGTTCCCTGCTTGTAACTGGAAGCTGTCATAAAATTAATCACAAATTAATCACTTTGGAAGTAATCAATCTCCTTAAATTATTTCTAAGACAGGCATTTGTTTGACCTTAGAATGCTCTTTCTAAAATCCAGAGAACTCCTTGTTTTTTGCTCTTCTGTTCTGTATATAAAACCATCATTGCCTTCCATATCAAATTTAAATGTTTCTTAGCAGAATCCAATGATGTATATTTTTTATTATGTTGTGTGTGTCCATGTGTGTGCACAATACTCATACACATCTATTGTGTTATATACACACATCTCTCTTCCCTTTATTCTTATTCACTGGATTTCTATTTATATAATTAAAATGCCACAACATCAGCAGTGGAGGTAGGGACAAAAGTTAAAATAATCCATCACAGTATTCTAAAATTAATTTCACACGCTCACCATCTTAATATTTTCAGCACGCTGTTATAAATAAGTTTATTTTTCAAAACAGCCTTTAGACCTTCCATCCGCCTTTATCCAAATGTTTCTGCATTGTGGATTTTTGTTTTTAAAGATTTTGCAGAAATTTATTTTGTCTCCGTCATGCTGACTTCAATGCAGGGGTGCAAATCCCCCTGTTTTTTTTTCTTTAAAATTAATCTTGCTTATTTTTAATTCTGGCAGGCTATCAGAGATGGGACAAAATGCCGAGGATTGGAAGAAATTTCCAGGAGAAGGTAAACATTACCAAAAAATTCTACTCCCTTTTAAAAAAAACAAAATGTCACATTTTGTGTGTCTTATTCTGTAGTCATTTTGTACGGACTTGTCTAATTTATTCTAATAATGCATGCGCCATCATCCTGGGAAACACTGAAACCTTTGTGTGTATTGCCTACTGTTTGTGCAGGTAAGCTCTGGGTGTTAGCCAAGCATCTGGTGACACTTTAGTGGCTTACACAATCCCTGTGGTTGCTGAAGATGTTTGTGTAGTTATTTTGGCAAGCTGAACAATTTTACTCTGGCTCTGAGAAATTCTACAATATGGGTTACTTTAGTTTTTGGACTAATTTCTCTCGCCTTTCCTCCAACGAGCCCAAGACAGCGTATGTGGCTTCTTGCACACAACAACCCTGTGAGGCAGGGTCAAGCTGAAACAGAGGCCACTTCTGCACTAGACTGTTATAGTGCTATTATTCCACTTTCAACATCCTATGGAATCCTGGGGTTTGGAGATCAGGGAGAGGCCTTTGAGGGGCCTTCAAATTCCTGCTCAGCCATGGAAACTGACTGGGTAGCCTTGGGCAGGTCACTCTCTCTCAGCCTCAGAGGCTGGCAAGGGCAAACTTCCTTTGAATAAATCTAGCCAAGAAAACTCGGTTTTAAAGCATGGTACAGTGGTTTGAGTGCTGGACAAAAACTCCGGGAGACAGTGACCCACTGGGTGAACTTGGGCAAGTCATGCTCTCTCAGCCTCCAAGGAAGGCAATGGCAAACCTCTCGGGAATAAATCTTGCTGAGAAAAGCCTATGGGTCACTTTAAATTGGAGTCATATTGAAGCCACACAACAACCCCAAACTGCAATGGTTAGAGATGAGCTAGATGGATTACAGCAGGGTTGGGGCGAATTGTGTGACCCTCCAATTGTTGTTGGACTGCAACTCCCAGCATTCTTCCTTGTCAGCTATGCAGACCAGGGCTACTGGAAGTTATAGTTCAGTAGCATCTGAAGGACTACATAATTCCCAACTCTGGATTACTGTGACGTCTGCTAAAACTACTGGTTTCCAAATTTTGGTTCTCCACCAGGCGTTTTCATCTCCCAAAAATTTCTGCCGCCAACTTGGTGAACAGTCAGGAATTCAGGGAGCTAAAGTTCCAAACATCCAGAGGACAAAAATTTGGGAATCACAGACTTAAAACCACTGAAATCAATAGGTCTCAGCCATCATGGCCGCTCAGTTTAATGGGGTCTATTCCCAAGTAGCAAATCTTTACTCACAGATTAGAGAGAAAACGCAATGAATTAGGTGAGTAGAAGCACCGAATGTTAGAGTTGGGAGGTCCCCCAAGGGCCGTGCCGGACAGACACAAGGAAAGTACCCCAGAAGGACCCCCATCGAACCCCTGTTTAAAGATGTCCAAAGAAGGAGAGTGAACACCATCCACGGGGGCAGTGAGTTCCACCGTCAAAAGGCTCTTCCAGCCAAAATAAAAAATAAAAATAAAAGTCTTAGTCTAACTATAGAATTGGTATAAGAACTATAAAACTAAGATGACACCGTAGATCTGCTTAATTCTGTGGTGGATTCTCTGGTGGAATTGAGATTCCGGTCCAAGACACCAGTGCGATGCAGTGGTTTGAGACTACAATTAGGACCAGAGTTCGAATCCTTGCTCAGCCACAGGAACCTGCTGGGTGACTTGGGCAAGTCACATTCTCCCAGCCTCAAAGGAAGCGCATGGCAAATTTCCTCTGAACAAAATCTTGCCTAGAAAATCCCGCGATAGGTTCACCTTAGGGGTCACTGTAAGTCAGAAACAAAGGTACACAACTGCAACATGGACGCCAACGCAGATTTGGTGCTATCCTGCGAGCACACGTACTTCAGCGACCGTCCGAAAAACACACACCCCTAGCTCATTCTTCAGTCTTGATGAAAATCCATAAATGGCTGAAAAATGCACTTCTGTTTTGTCAGTATTTGGACATCACACACACACACACACACACACACAGACTTTAAAGTATCACATGGTCATTTTAGCAGAGGTATGTATTTTGAGTTTTGGCATCAATCGACATTTCCCACATGGGGAATTATCTCATCCAGATCTACTGAGAAGAAAAATCTACTGAATTTCATGGGGCTGATTTTCAACTGATAGCTTAATGGCATTGCAACAGTGGCTTTAAATAATAATAATGATGATTATAATAGTAATACTAGCAATAATAATACTGTAATTATTACTATATTATATTATATAATTCTTGAATATTTAAGATGTAATTATATAATCATCATCATCATCACCTGCAGGGGACAATAGCTTAACAATAACTTAACATATAACATATAATATATATTACTTAAAAAACAGAATATCAATTAGATGAATGGCTGTTGAAGGTATTGGGTATGGCAAATACGGATAAGTTAACAATTTCGTTAAGAGATGGTTCTATAGATAATTATTTAAAAACTTGGGATCTGATGATTAATTTCCTTAGAAACAATTATTCTGAAATAACAGTAGTTGGCTTCTCTGATTAAAAATTAATCTTCTTTCAATGTATGCATATATATTTATATATACATACATACTTCTAATGAAAAAATTAGATTCATGGTAGAATTAGACAAGAAACATGAAAATGTTCAAGGATCTTTAATTATATAGTTTACAGAATAACCAATGACACACAGGGGAAGTTTTACTTTATTCTTTTTGATGTATTTATATATGCTTATGCTTTGTTTTTTTTCCCCTTTCTTTTCTCCATTTTTCTAATTTTGATAAATAAGTTTTATGATTGTTAATTTTTTTCAAAGAAAAATATAAAAAAAAGAACCAACTAGAAACAATAGTTAAAATGCACAGTAAGATCTTAAGAGAACAAATAATACAAATACTGAAAATATTGAATATATATTTAAAATTCATTGTTAAAATTCAAATTTTAAAATTATCTGGATGGGCCTGCCAGAAGAGACTGGTTGTTAATGCTGTTTTAATTCAGACAGTGTGTTTACTCGTCAACTCTCTTTCGGCAGGTCATTCCACAGTCTAGGGGTGGGTGAAGACAAAGTCCTTGGGGTGACTGTTGCCAGCCCAGGCCTTGTCGGTTGAAGCAAATGTCCCCCCCTTCCCCAGGACCTGTGTGTGTTGTGGGTTATATGTGATGAGGCAATCCTGTACATGTTTGCAATAGTCTTTACTATTTTTTGTATTATTTTGTATTTTTCTGTATTATTTTATTATTTTTTTGAATACTGGTTTTGGGGAAAAGGCAGGATAATGGCCGCTGTCCTACACCACAGTCTGTATTTCCTATATCCATGATAGCTGCGCTATCATGTCGATAGGACAGAGGTGACATGATAACCATGTTTGAAGGGATGTTGTCTGGAGGATGGAGCAAGCCTGTTTTCTCTTGCTCCGGAGACTAGGACCGTGAAGGGCAGGGTTTGATTCCCTGCTTGGCCATGACCCCACTGGGCGACCTCAGGCACATCACACACTCTCAGCCCCAGAAAGCCCTGTGATAGGTTTGCTTCACGATTGCCATAAGTCAGAAATGACTTGAAGGCACAAATCATCATCTTCTGTAGAGACGAAAGAAAGCCTGCTCTTCTTTCCATCAGTGATCAGCCCCTTTTGTGGGTTGTGTATACATCAGGAGGCTTAAATACCCTAAAGGCACCAGATTCTGTCTGATCTTGGAAGCTAAGCAGGGCCAGTCCTGGTTAATACTTGGATGGGAGGCCATCGACCAAGCCCAGTTGTTGGCGGCTCTATTCCAGAGGAAGGGACTGGCACCAGGGCTGCACATATAGACATTATCTAGGAAATATAAGGGCCACCTGATGTACATGAGAAGTACTCAGTGCACTTCATAAATGCCTGATACCCACTAGAATTGCCCTAGTTGTATGGGTCGTGCCGAATACACATCAAAGGCATCCACGGTACATGAGAAATGCCCAACGAGAATTGGAGCACTCTTGGTGGTGCCATGACATGCAGAAAAAATGAAATGCACAGATGGGTGACACCTAGCCTGACCACAGTAAGACTCCTAGATCCCCATGTGAAAGGGATCATGAGCTGAACATGAGTCAGCAGTGTGATGCAGCAGCTAAAAAAGCCAATGCAATTCTGGGCTGCATCAATAGGAGTCTAGTGAATCTAGCATCTAGGTTGCGCGAAGTGATAGTACCACTCTATTCTGCCGTGGTCAGACCCCACCTGGAATCCTCTGTCCAATTCTGGCCACCACAGTTCAAGAAGGAGGTTGACCAACTGAAATGTATCCAGACAGGGGCAACCAAAATGGTAGCAGGCCTGGAAACTATGAAGCCCTAGGAGGACCAGCTTTTGGAAAAATCATCAAAGGTGGCTAACCTATTTGAAAGGACAGGGCTCAACACCCTGGAAATTCTCCCTTAAAGTTCAGACCAAAACCCAGAGCGGATTAATGACATGTGAGCCAATACTTGGTACAGCACAGACGCTGTAGTCATAATAATGACAATGACATTAGGGAGAACTTTTCTTTGCTTCCTAAGTCCATATTACTGTGACATCTTTATTAAGCCTACAAAAAGGCAGCCAAAAGAGGAGCAAGCTTTCCAAATCTCCAAATCTCTTCATCAGGTAATGTTTCAAAAGGCAATGGAAGGGGAAATCTTGACCATGTGGAAGTTACCTCTCCTTCAAGATGTCCACAGAGAAAAGCAAAACCCAAAATAAACAGGCAAGATGTATCTTTATTCTAAGGGCCAAGTACCATCCTACAAAAATGTGCAAGGTTTTGAGTTCTCCAGATCTCTTCATTAGGATAGACATTCCAAGCTGTGAAGTCTGCATTTATACTCAGTCCCAAAATAGAGTCTGTGCCGCAGCCCTTGTGGCTTAGATAATCTAATCCAGGTTTTAGGCTTCTGTGCCTTTTTCCTCTTCTCCCCACAATTCAATAAAAAGCACTTAAAATGAAGAAGAGTTCTGGAGAACTCAAATGCCCATGCGCTCACCGTGGTTTTAACAAAGATAAACCAAACACCCTGCAGGCACCAGATCCAAATGATCCTGGAAGCTAAGGAAAGTCAGGCCAGTTTAGTCCTTGGGGGCTGTCAAGGAATACCAATGTGCACAGGCTGTATTTCAGGATAAAGCAATGGCAAGTCACAACTGGTTATTCCTGCATGGCTCACCCACAGACACCCACTGGGTGATCTCCGGCAGATCACTCTCTCTCAGAGGAAGGCCTTCCCTGAAGAAATCTAGAAAACCTTAGGAGAGAGCCGCCTTAAGTCAGAGTTGAGTTGAACACACATGACAGCAGCATCAGTAATAATTCCTCACCTAACTTCAGAACAACAGTGCTGCAAGGGAGGTCAGGCTGAGAGAGTGTGGGACTGGCCTACAATCATCCAGTGTGTTTTTATGCCTTCCTGGGAACTAGAACTGGGATCTCGTAAGTCACAGTCCATTTGTAAGACACTGTCTACTACATTTTGTTGATTTCTAACTGCCGAAATACCAGGGTTCAATTCCCTGCTTAGCCATGGAAAACCAGCCGGTAATCTTGGGCACATCACACACTCTCAGCCTAAGAAAACCCCATAATAGATTCTCCTTAGGGTTGCCCGAAGTAGGAAATGATTTGAAGGCACACAACAACAAAACTCAGCCTCAGTACCCATCAGATCTTGGAAGCTAAGCAAGGTCAGCCCAGGGTGATACTTGCAAGGGAGACCACCAAGCAGTACCGGATGCTGTAGGTTCTATCATACCCACCAATTCTCCCAGTTTGGGAGGAACAATTCCAATTAATCCTCTGCCTTTCCACTTTTTCAGCTGCTTTTAAAATGTTCCATTTTCTCTCTCTTTCTCCCATTTTGTCTCCTTTGTCTTCAGCTTACTTCCATTCCTGCAAACTGAGGCCATTTCTGCACTAGACTGTTACAGTGCTATTATTCCACTTTCAACATCCTATGGAATCCTGGGGTTTGCAGTTTAGAGAGGGGCCTTTGAGGCTTTGAGCCTTTGAGGCCGCTCCCTAAACTGCAAACCCCAGGATTCCATAGGATGTTGAAAGTGGAATAATAGCACTGTAACAATCTAGTGCAGAAATGGCCTGAGTTCAAAGTGCAAAAGTGGTTTGTACTCAATTCTGCAAGGTGGAGAAAAGAAGAGGGGGCAGAATCCTTCCCTCCCCTTCCCTTCCGGCTCAGGCAAAGAGCTGCAGCCATTGCTAGCTCATGTCTTCCTCCTCATGAGTGAACATCAGGTTCGCTTGGCCCTCCCTGCCATGCTTTGCTTTGATGCTTAAATGGGCTTTGCTAAGTTGTAAGAGAATGAAGGGATGTCATGCTGAGGAGGGAGCAGGCCTGTTCTCTACTACTCCAGAGACTAGGACAAGGAGCAATGGATTCAAACTGCAAGAGAGGAGATTCCACCTGAACCTCAGGAGGAAGAACTTCCTGACGGTCAGAGCTGTCCGGCAGTGGAATCTGCTGCCTCGGAGTGTGGTGAAGTCTCCATCTTTGGAGGTTTTTAAGCAGAGGCTGGATGGCCATCTCTTGGGAATGCTTTGATGGGTGTTTCTGCATAGCAGCGGTTTGGACTCGATGGCCCCTGGGGTCTCTTCCAACTCTATGATTCTATGATTCCATGATAAGATTGGTCCGGAAAGGTGTGCTGGGAATGAGGACGTGGATAAGAGCACAGGCGCAGACAGACCACCCCGACTACAAGGTTGATTTGGGAAGCACCTGAGAAAGCAAGTTTTATGGGTAGCTATCAAATAGAACGTCAGAATGCTATCACACAGCAATTTGAAGTGTTACAGCTTTAAGGTGCTACAAATCCAATGCTTCTTTAGTCCAGGCAGCCGCCAAGGTGTGCAGCTGTTTTCTTCAATGTTCCTGAATAAAACTCTTGACACCTCTAACCCGAATTACTTGAACTGGAGCTATTCTGTGCATCACAGTAATTTTTGCAATCGTGGCCGTGCTCTGAAGCTGGAAGGTGTCCGGAGGAGGGAAACCAAAATGGCGAAGGGTCTGGAAGCCGTGTGCTATGAGGAGAGGCTTAGGGAGCTGGGTATGTTTAGCCTACAAAAAGACAGTTAAGAGGAGACACAATAGCCATGTCTAAATATTTGGAGGGATGTCATGTGGAAGATGGAGCAAGCTTGTTTTCCGCTGCCTCAGAAACTAGGACACGGGGCAATGGATTCAAACTACAAGAAAAGAGATTTCATCTAAATATCAGGAAGAGTTGTTCAACCATGGAATATGCTGCCTCAGTGGAGTGTGGTGGAATCTCCTTCTTTGGAGGATTTTAAGCAGAGGCTTGGATGGCCATTTGCCGGGAGTGCCTTGTATGTGTGTTCCAGTATGGGAGAAGGGGGTTGGACTGGATGGCCACTGTGGTCTCTTCCAATTCTATGATTCCATAATGCTACTTGGCCGCATGTGCCTCTGTTTTCATCTGTGAAATGTTGAAAGGTAGGCTGTTTTTTCAAAGGAAGGCAGTCGTATTTCACTTCTGAGTATTCCTTGCCTAAGAAGCCCCTTTGGCCATGCAGGAAGACACGACTCAAGCCCTCTTGAAAGATGCCCATTCAAACCTCTGTTTAAAGACCTTTCTCTTCCACTTGACCAACTTTTCCTGGGCAGCGAGAGGAGACTCTTGTCTCATGTTGTCACCCATGCGGGTGTTTCTATTCTGCATTGCACTGGGCTAGCAGGGCAGTAAGCATTTTTGAAGCCTCTAAGGAAAATTGTACGGAATTTGCCGCAGGAGCTCGAATTTTGGTTGAAGACCGAGGGTAATATTTTCAGGACCATGGACAGGCCTGGCATCTCTGGCCTCCACAGTCCTGTGTGTCAGAGAATTCCAAACGGTGGCTTTCATTTTCCAACCGTAGCAACCTCAGCAGCCTGGCAACCCTATATAGTCACCCCTCCCTGTCCACGGGTTCTGTATCCATGGATTCAACCAGCCTTGCTTGAACATATTTTTAAAAATCCAAAAGGCAAATCTGAGCGGTTCACCATTTTATACAAGGTACACCATTTTAGTGTAACGGGACTTACACTTTTCTGCTGCTACAGAGATCGGTAGGACAGGAACCGATGGATTCAAACGACAAGAAAAGAGATTCCACCTCAACACTGGGAAGAACTTCTTTACCGTAAGAGCTGTTCAACAGTGGAATGGGCATCTTTCAGGAGTGCTTTAGTTGTGCCTTCCTGCACGGTCGGGGTTGGTCTCGATAGCCCTTGGGGGTCCCTTCCAATTCTTGGCTTCTCCGACTGTATGTTTGACTGACTGTGCTGGGTCCAAGGCAGAAAGTCAACTGGTGTCGACAAGCCGGAGCGTGTCCAGAGGAGGGCGACCCAAAGGGTGAAGGGTCTGGGAGCCATGCCCTATGAAGAACGGCTGAGGGAGCTGGGGATGTTTAGTCTGCAGAAGAGAAGGCGAAGAGGGGACATGATAGCCATGTTTAAATATTTGAAGGGATGCCATGTTGAGGAGGAAGCAGGCTTGTTCTCTACCGCTCCAGAGACTAGGACAAGGAGCAACGGATTCAAGCTGCAGGAAAGGAGATTCCACTTGAACCTCAGGGAGAACTTCCTGACGGTCAGAGCTGTCCGGCAGTGAAATATGCTGCCTCGGAGTGTGGTGGAGTCTCCTTCTTTGGAGGTTTTTAAGCAGAGGCTGGATGGCCATCTGTTGGGAATGCTTTGAGGGTGTTCCTGCATAGCAGGGGGTTGGACTCAATGGCCCCTGGGGTCTCTTCCAACTCTACGATTCTATGATTCTATATTGACACGTCTGGTGTTTCTTGAAGAGACAATGTGCTTTCTCTCTCTCGCTCTCTCTCGCCTGAAAAAGGATGCTCTGGGAGACCTGACGGTCATAAAAGCAATCTTGGAGGGCTGTATGTAGCCCTGGGCCACCCTTTGCTCACCCCATTTTCAGCACGTAGCACAGGGAGCCAACATGCTGTAACAGTTTGGGTACCACACTAGGGTCCTTCAGACCAGGGTTCGAATCCTGATTCAGCCAGGTAACCCCAGTTGGGTAACCTTGGGCAAATCACATTCTCTTAGCTTTTGAGGAAGGCAAAATCAAACTCTCTCTGGAAAATCTTGCCAAGAAATCCCTGTGATAGGGTCACCTTAGGGTCACATCAGTCAGAAACAACCTGAAGGCACACAGCAATGCCTTCATTGTTGTTTTTAAAAAAGGAACTAAAGTGACATGTTGTTTCTAAGGCTGCAGAACTCAACATTTCTCAAGTTTTTGCATGCAGTCTCTTAAACCTCCAGTAGGTGAAGTACACACACACACACACACACACACACACAAAACATTCCTTGTACTCCCAAACAGTACATTAAACAGTTTAGTCTGTTTCTGTAGGAAAAGGAAATATAGTTTTGTGGCACTTTTAACACTACCCACAGATTTGCTTAAGATGAGCAAATATATTAAGACTGAAAGAGATGCACTTACAGAAAGTGTAGGAGATTTTGCTTTTACAAAATAAAATAAAAAATAAAAAAAATTACATGGTACATCCAGGGCAGTCCCTCCTGCCACTATGAATTTCATCATTTAGATATTTTTTATGGTATATCTGTATCTCAAGGGCAGCTGGTCCCCCAGTGAAGACAGGACAAGGTTTTCCACCTTCCCAAAAAAGGCCACATTTATGCGACTCAAACAGAGTTGCATTAGGAAGCCCATTCTAAGGGCAGGTCATGCTTAAGCCTCTCTGCCTTGGGAACAATTCAGTTCTCAGACCTAGCCTGGTTACAAAGGCAGGATTCCTTGGGTCTCACCAGGATGACCCATCTAACCTCCAAGGTTCTTCTGCTTTTATCTCTGATCATGGATTGGAGTTAAGAGCAGTAGAAGTTTGCAGCTTACATGGGGAATGGGGAATTTAAAATTTTTAAAAAGGTGCCTATAATTGAGCTGAGCTTTGAAGGCAGGAAGTTGGGGAGTTATGTACCAAATCTGTGCTTTGCTGTCAGGGAAGGCACTGCATGGACTTAGGCTCTGCTTTTCAGGCAGCAGAGGGATTGCGGAGACCTAAATGCTATTTTGGAGCCAGAGAAGATGTTTCATGCACCTAAACCGAGCTTTGCCGGACAGAAAGTCATTGCAGGCACCTAAGCTGTGCTTTGCAGGGCAGGAAATCTGCTTCTTTCCTTTTAAATGGATAGAATTAAATCAGTGGTTTTGTTTCTCTGGAGGAGATGGTAACAATGGCAACCGTAATTCACTTATTTCTGAGTAGTGTTGCATATGTAACTACTCTAGGACAGTGGATCTTAACATTTTCTTTACTGAGGACTCCCCTGGATTTATTCGTTGGTGATATTTTGTTGCTGGATACCCCCAAGACTTAAAATTTAACTATTCAAATATTTATTTAAATATTTAAATCCTTATTTATTAGGCTTCAAGAGGCTGGATGGCCATTTGCTGGAGGTGCTTTGAATGTGTGGCAGAAGGAGGTTGGACTCGACAATTGCTGTGGTCTCTTCCAGCTCTATGATTCTATGGCCATTTCCACACTGGACTGTTATAGTGCTATTATTCTATTATTTGGCCTCGTTCCTAACAGCACACCTTTTCCATTTCCTAAAAATAAATAAGTGGATTCTATGCCAGCAGGCAGGTGCAAAATATGATATTTTTGGGTTGAAAGCAACATCATCATCTCACAAGAAACTTCTGCTTTCTTGGGAACAGCAATAAATGCATAAATGCAAACATTTAACACTGTCCAAAGCCACAATGATGCAAACTGAATTAACAGACTGTAAGGATTGTGACTGGGATTATTATGAATTAGACGATAACTGCAGGTTAAAATATTTGCATATCTTCTCCTTGCTTTAAAAAAAGTTGTATTAATTCAGCATTCATGAAGAGAGTTGCATAGTGTAGCTATGTATTTCTAAAATTTCACCTTTCCTCCATTTTTTTCTCCTTGTTTTCTTAAGCAGAACCTTATTTCTTTGGTACGTTATAAGATCTTTCATTTCCTTCCCTTGCTAGTAACACTAAAAGAACAGTCTTTCTTTCATGTTCTTTCCTCCTTTTTATTCTGTTGTACATTCAAAGATTCTCCCACATCCTCTGCATCATCATCATGATCATTATTATTATTATTATTATTATTTTGCTTCCCAGTTTGGGATTCAAGAAGGCTTACAACAGCTAAAATTCAAAAAGCTTTATTTCCGACAGTTAAAAGCGAAATCTTTCTTCCTTCCGCCTTCCTTTTCAGATTCACTAACTCTCTGTCTTTCCTTTATTGGGTACACTCTAAAATTTATTATTGTTTCTTCCTCTTTCATAATTTCCCTCTTTTTTGTTGACTGTTCCTAAAAGAATGCTGGTGGATGTATTAAGCAGCCGGGAGAACAATGGGATTTTGTTTACTTTCTTTTTTAAAAAACTGGATGAACGTGAGACTCCGCTCCCATAACTTCTTACTTTGCATGAGCAAATATGCAAGAGATTGAATTGCCAATTATACATACCATGCATGCCTTTCTTTTTCTTTCTCCATTTCTAAAATTTTACATCCTGATTTATTTTAAAGATAACAACAGGCACCCAGCTACAATTAAGAAGCAAAGATTTCTCAGTTCCAAACCTTTTCGTTCTGAATTGTCATCTATTTGTCTGGAACTCCTCCTCGAAATATCAAAACCTCCAACATATCCTGTCTGATTAACTTTCTGTGTGTCTCCTCTCCTCCATCCTTCCTTCCATAGTTTTTCCCTCTCTCCCTCCTTCCCTCTTTCTTCGTAATCTCTTTTTCTTTTTCTCTCTCCTAATTTTCCCTTCTTTCCTTCTGTCTTTCACAATCTCTCTCCATCCCTCCTTTCTTGTGAAAATCCTTCCTTCCTTTTCATAGTCTCCATTTTCATTTTTTTGTCTCTATTGCCTAATCTAAATCTTTCTTTCTCCTTATTTCACAATTGTCTGTCACTTTCTTTCTTCTGACATTTCCTTCTTTTTATAGTCTCTCTCCTCTCTATTTTATATTTTTTCTTTTCTTTTGTTTGATTTTCTTTCTCTTTCATAATTTTTTATTTTTCTGTTTTCTACCTTCTCTCTCTCTCTTCCTTTCCTTTCCTTTCCTTTCCTTTCTTCCTTTCTTTGTTTTTTCCATCTCTCTCTTTCTTCTGAAAATTTTCTTTCCTTAATTGGAATCTTTATCCCTCTTCCTTTGACAATTTTTCTTTTTTCTTTCTTTCATAATCCTTTTATTTTTCTGTCTTTAACTTCTTTCCCTCCCTTCCTTCCTTCCCTCCTTCCTTCCTTCCTTTTTCTTTCTTTCTTTCACAATTTCCTTCCTTCCTTCTTGTACAGTTCTCTCCATCTCTCTCCTTTCTTCTGAAATTCCTTCCTTCCTAAATTCACAATCTCTCTTTCTCCCCCTTCCTTTTACAATTTTTCTTTTTTCTCTTTTTCAGTCCTTTTATTTTACTGTCTCTAACTTCTTTCCCCTCTCCTTCTCTTCCTCCCCACCTCCCTTCATCTCTCCCTTCTTTTGAAATGCCTTCCTTCTGTACTTCCTTCCTCCTTTTCTTTTCACAATTTCGTTCATATTTTGTCTCTGTGTCCTACTCTTCCTTCCTTCCTTTCTCTCACAATTGCCTCCATCACTTTCCTCCTTTCTTCTGAATTTCCTTCTCTCCTTCCTTAATTCATAATCTCTCCTTCTCCCTGTTTTACAATTTTTCTTTTTTTTCCTCTTTCATAATCTATTTTTCTCTCTTTTAGTCTTTCCCTCCCTCCCTTACTTTCTTTTCTCCACAATCTCTTTCCTTTTCTCTTTTGATTGAAACACCTTCCTTTCATCTTTTTCTTTCATAATCTTCTTTTCTCTTCCATTCTGTTTGCAATCACTCTTCCTTTCCGAGAATCTGGATTTCTGTTTGCAATCACTCTTCCTTTCTGAGAATCTGGATTTTTTTTCTCCACAATAGAGCAATAGAAGAGGTTGTTCTTTTGCAGATTTTGGATTTTGTTTTTATTACACTGTATGGCCAACACTGTATGGTCTGCTTTTCTTTTCTCCTAGTCTCTTTTTTCTCCTTCATCTGCCTCTTTCTCATTCTCTCTCTTTCCTCCAGTCTCTGTGTTCCTCCATTCATATCTCCCCTCGAATGTTTTGTAAGGCAGAGCATCCACACTGTTTCTCAGACGCTGGAGGCAGCCCAGACCGTCTGTTAAACAACAAACTTTGCATATCGTTCCCTTTCCACGACTCTGGGCTGGGGAGAAGCTGAGACAAAGTCTGCTAGTAATTTATTCTTTATTACATTTATAGTACACCGTTTGTCCGTGGGATCCGAGGCTCTTAATACAGCGATCCCGGAGGGACCGTCCAGACAAATGACACCCCCCCCCGCAAATAATCAGCTTAGCTCCAGCGTGGCATCTGAATTAGGGGCCTTAATCACCATGCTATTAGTAGACGATGTGCGAGGTAGCAGCCTCTCTAGAGAGCTGTATAAGCAGCAAGAAAAGGAGTTCCCTGCCCCAAGCACCTTACAATCTTCATTTGAACGGGAGCGGTGGGGAGACTGTGGGAAGGGCAGCACAGAGACACAGGCAAGAGGAGGAAGGCTGGGTGCAAGCAGATGGGTGTACAGAGCCTTTACAACACAATCCTGGATGTGTTTAACCAGAAATAGGCTCGGTATCAAATTACGGGACGGACAGGCAGCGTTTGAGGCTGTGCGGGTCCCTAAGGCTGTTTTTCCAGCCCTTGACCCCCTTTTCTTCTAGCCAAAAAAAGGATAAATTGCCACTCCAGAAGCTGCCAGGGGTAGCAATTCATCTTTTAAATAGGTCACAGCCCCCACCCGGAACTGTTGAATGTCCAAAATGCTCAATTTTTCCAAAAACAGGAGAGAATGTCTTGCTGCATCTGGCGTTCTCTTTCTGCTTTTTTGGGCCGCCTGCACAGACCTGAAGGGTCTCAGGGCAGAAGCCTGGACCTGCTACAGCCACCCAATCTTGGGTCACAGCCTCTTTTTAGTTGGCATTGAGGACTGGAAGAGTTGAGAGTCCAGAGGGAATGTCAAACAGCTGGCGTGTCCCAATTTCCAAGGGACAACAGGAAGAAGGTGGGCTTCCTGGGGTTGGGAATAAAAGCGGGAGATTCACAGAGGGAAGGACTTACCCTGAGAATGAAAGGGAATCTTCCCTTGACAGAGGCAGTCTCTCTCTGCAGGAGGAGCAGGAGGTATAAACAGCAGGAGGTATTTATTTTGGTTGGGCTCCCTGGCCTTGCCCCTGTTGGAAACAGAATGCTGGGCGAAATTATCCTTTGGTCTGTTCCAGTATTCTGATTAGTTCATTGAAGTTGCGGTCACGGCCCCAACGATGGGACCTCCATAGTTAAGAGCAGCTTATCTCAGACTCACAGGCCCTTCTGACCGACAACAAGAGATGGTTTTCCATTCCATACCTAGCTTCTGTGCCTCCCAAAATTATTTCTTGGTTCACCATCCAACACAGAACCAGAGGATTCTCAGCTAGTCACTTTCACATATTCTTGGGATTACTTTATTATTTACGGTATTTGTTTAGGTAAAGATCTTTGAAATGGTACTTTTCCGACTGGTAGATTGGCATGGTCTCCAACTGTCCCAGTGTGGCTTAACCTTGTGCTTTCCCATTTTTTCAGCCGCTTTTAAAATGTCTGGTCTCTTTCTCTCACTATCTCCTCCTTTCCCCATTTGTCCTCAGCTGACCTCCATTGCTGCAAACCGACTTCAAAGGGCAAGAGAAGTTTCGCTCCATTAACTCAGCAGCAGGGAAAGGAGATGAAGGGGCAAGACTTGCCCCTTGCCCTTCCCAGTGGGCTTGAGCAGAAGCAAACTGCTGAAGCCTCTCCTAGCTTGGGTGTTCTTCCTCTCCGATAACATTTGCCATCTTGACCACGTTCTGCCACAGCGCGGCCACATGTGTCCCAGTTTTCATCCGTGAAATGTTAGAGGGTATGGATTCTAGGAAACAGCCAGTATGGTATAACAGTCAGAGCACTGAACTAAAAACCTGGAGACCGGGCTTCAATTCCCACTCCACCATGGAAACTCATGGTCTGGAAGCCATGAAGCCCTATAAGGAGCGGCTTGGGAAGCTGGAGATGTTTAGTCTGCAGAAGAGAAAGTTGAGAGGGGACACGAGAGCCATGTTTAAAGATCTGAAGGGATGTCATGTGGAGGAGGGAGCAGGCTTGTTGTCTGCTGCTCCGGAGACTAGGACAAGGAGCAATGGATTCAAGCTGCAGGAAAGGAGATTCCAGCTGAACCTCAGGAGGAACTTCCTGATGGTCAGAGCTGTCCGGCAGTGGTGCTGCCTCAACGGAGTGTGGTGGAGACTCCTTCTTTGGAGGTTTTGAAACAGAGGCTGGATTGCCATATCTGTTGGGAATGCTTTGATGTGTGTTCTTGCATGGCAGGGGGTTGGACTGGATGGCCCCTGGGGTCTCTTCCGACTCTTAAGATTCTTTGATTCATTGGTTGACCTTGGGTGCATCACACACGCTCAGTTCACCTTAAGTTTACCAGAAGTCGGAAATGACCTGAAGGCATACTACACCAAAAATAAAATTTCAATTCTATCAGCAACAGCAAAGTAACTTCTCTTGAGATCCAAATGTCCTTGGCCTGTGCCAAGCCAACGGCTCCTTTCTTAGGCACAGAATACTGAATTTCTCCAGGAGTTTCTGTCCATCTGGAAAAATTTTTAGGTGCCATATTGCCAAAATGTAGTCCCAAATTGTCATCCAATGGAAGATTCCCTGCTCAGCCACAGAAAGCCACGGCGTGACCTTGGTGCATCACATACTCTCAGCCACAGAAAACCCTGTGATACATTCACCTTAAGTCAGAAACAACTTGAAGGGATACAACAATGGTTTCTGGGAGCCGTAGTTTTCAAAAGTAACATCTCCAAAGACCCTTACGCTAAACACACGGACACGAAGGGGCTGATTTTGTGATTTTTACACCCACCACTTGCCGCAGCTCCCCTCCTCAAAACACTATTGTCCCCGCCACCCCATTAGAATGGAAGCAGGAGGGCTGTTTTTGTAAAGGCGCTGGGAAGCCAAGTTTCGCGGAAAAGGCTCGACGGACGACGGTGGGGCGGAGGGGGTGGCATTGTATGGGTGCCGAAGGGGGGGGGGTTAACCCAGACCTCTAACTTGGGAGCCAGTTCCATGGAAACCTGTTCACCCGTGTCTCAATAGCCGTCCCCAAACAGCCCTGACATCATCGTGGCTTTGGTGAGCGACCTCTGACCCTGTCTGGCTGTCCCGCATAGAAAGGCCGTCCTCTCCCCCTAGTCTGGCATTGTCCCTCTCTTTTCCCATCCCACCCTCTTTTTTTCCCAGGCTGGGGCTCTCGGATTCTTCTTCTCCCCCCCTTTCGCTCTTCCTCCTGCCCACCCTGAAACGAAGCTGTGTTGAATCAATCAAGTTTAGAGAGGAGGCTGCGGCGAAATCGCCCGGGGTCTCCGGGGCGGACCAGCTGTTGGAGCCGGGCATGGATATTGTGAACGGAAGGGATTTGGGGGTGCAGTGAGAATCCACAAAGTTTTCTCTTTTTTTTTATTCCCTCTTCTTTCAGTTTTCTATGTTTGTTCTCCTCCTGACTGTCTTCTTCACTTGGGAAGAGAGATAAGTTCAATTTTCCATCACGACGACAAAAGAGGGTGATGACTCTTTGCTTAAAAACCAACTTCTGCATGGGGAAACACAGAGGAGGAACTCCAGGGCAAGTAAGTGGAAAACTTTTTTTTAAAACCTCCATTCTCTTCTTCTTAATATTGACAGATTTAGTAGTGTTGCTTTACAAAGAATTGATCTTACTCTAATCAGGTTATAATTCCAACCCAAATCCAGCTTTTTTTTTAAAAAAAGAGAGAGTAGCCATTCCATTCCAACCAGGAGGGAATCTCCCAAGAATATAATTTTCTGAGGATCTGAAACGTGTTAAATTACTATATCATGTTGCTTCACTGGTTGCCGTAAACTGTCATGGGAAAACCGAGATGGAAATTTGTAAAATATATACATTCAAGAACTGTCCAGTATAAAATGGTGTACTTCTTGAACTTGGCCAACTTTTGTCCTCTTGTTGGTGACAGAAGGCCTCCCATTAACTCATCTAACAGTCAGATGTGTGTCTTCTACAACTTGATTTCAGACCCAGAGAGTTGTGCGTGTTTACCTGGAAAGCTTAATTTCTTTGGAAGAAAAAGTGTGAATAGAAAACTGTTTTTGACTTTATACATATATACGTGTGTGTGTGTGTGTTTACAAAGTGGTTTGCCTTTTTGTTTAAAATAGTGACTTTGCTATTCCGATATGTATGAGGGGAAGGGAAAGAAAGGAAAGGAAGGTGTGCAGTCTTGAACTTTTTGCAGATTAAAAAAGGCGAATGCTGGCAACACTTGGAGACTTACTCTAAGCAGAACGGAGCACTAAGGTTCCCCTTGGCATACTGCATGTTTGAGTGTTCTCCATAGGAAGCTACTTAGATCAGTGGATTATGGACTAATTCACTCTGCCTGTAAAGTTGTTCTGGGAAGCCAAGAAGGACTATGTTCATTGGACTAAAAGATTCACTAGAAAACCATCCCTGTCTTACCATTTTAGCACCAGGTCCTAAAGGGAAATGCCTGTCCCATATGGAATCTTAATGCTCACACATTTGGTGTGTTTGGGTTCATGTAGATCGCCAGTGCTGTGTAGCGGTTCGAGCACTGGACTCAACCCTCGACTCTAAGATGCCTTCCTTCCCCAACTTGGCTGACTTTACTCCTATAAACCCAGAGGAGCTGAATCTCCCCCCTCCCTCCAAAAGAATGGCTATTCCCCTTGGTTAGAGCAACATAATTTTTTAAACAGTGCATTTATCCGTTAAAGAAAAATTTCCAGGATAATTTAAGGATGGTGATGAGAGGGATGGTAAAGCAGCCCCCAAACAGAGCTGGTCTCTGGTGTATTCTCTTTTTAGCACCCCTTGCCAAAGAGAATACAACCCTTTCAATGGGATGCAAGATGCAAAATGAATGATCAACACAGTAAAAGGGGAGCCAGTCCGGTGTGGCGGTTTGAACATTAAACTTCCCTGCTCAGCCACGGAAACCCATCGGGTGACCTTGGGAGCACGGTACACTCTCAGCCCCAGGAAACCCCGTGATAGGTTTGCCTTAGAGTTGCCATAAGTCTGAAACCACCTAAAGGCAGTAATACAGGAAGAAGAGTGCAAGAGAGGCTAACAGATCAAAACACCACAATCTTCCCAGCAATTCAAGATTATTTTTTTCCTTGTTTGTTTTTGACACTTGCAAAAATGGTCACTACCACATCCTCTCATAATATAATTGGCCCTTCACAACTGTGGGTTTGACTTTCATGGATTTATTTGCGAGATTTTCCGACCCCTGCCCCCCCACCTCAGGCGCTCCTTTTCCAAGGGAACCTTCTCTCTTAGCGGCTCCAATCAGACTGGGCATCCCTTAGAAAAACCACCTCTGGTCTTCCTCCTCTTCCTCCACCAGCCACCACCTGGCCGGCTAAGGACCCTGATTTCTCAGTACCACAAACCCTCTCTCGACGTCCTCCCTCCACACCCAAGGAAAGGCGATGGGTGAGAAAGGAAGTATGGGACCAGCGTGCCAACCCATCCCTTTCCCTTTCTTTTCCCTGACCTGGTTTGGATTCTGGGTGCTCGCTCTCACCACCATGTCTTGGCCCCCTTTCCACAGACACACACACACAGTTTTGATATTTATGTTTTTCACACTCTAGCAGGGGTCCTGCTAGCCAATGTGGACAGTCAACTGTAAGTTACAGGAGAAATAGTGCAAGAGAGGCCACATCACAATCCCAGTGGTTCAAGATTTTTTTTTCTTTGACACTAGACTCTTGCAAAAATGTTCCCTACAATATCATATCATAATATAATATAGTCAAATGTTAAAGAAACGAGGTGTGTTTGGGAACGACAGCCCCTTTAAGATGACTAAAACACCTTTCTTTCTCTCTCTCTCTCTCGAGTTTCATGACTCAGTGTTTTGCCTCTGTCATTCTGTGGGTAAGGGCTACCCAGGCATGGGGAAAAAGAGGTGATGGGGGAGATACGAGCCCTTACATTATTGTCATTGGCTTTTTCTTTTGAATGGATGGGGGAAGATGGGCAAAGAACAGTTGTTCTGAAACTGGGTGCATTTGTGTGTGCCTAAAACAGCCGGAATTTACTTGGGGATTTATGTCTTCATATAAGTGGACTTACATCTGCAGGAAACAGAACCAAGTGCTTCCATAAGGTCTGGATTCAGCAAGGGGATGCTCTGATGTTACTACACAGGCTAGGTGGCAAAGTGACGGAGGTGCACTGGTTGCCAATGGGCACTGCACGTTCTGATGGGCATTGAGAGGCTGTAGCCAGTGTTCTGTTGTGCCTCATCTCATCCTCACAATTCACTCATGGTATTTCTTAGCACTTCTGCTATGCAGCTAAGTACATGTGTGCTTACATGTACCATGACAGAGAATTCCAGCTGACTCTTCTTGAGGACTGGGCCTCTTTGGCGTGCATGTCATCCAAGAGGTTGTTTTGTTTCTTGGGACTGGGTCTGTGATCTCTTGGGCTTTGGTCTGTGCCAGAACAGCCATCTGTGCCACAAGAAATGCCCCTGCATTCCTTGGTTGGTACTTTTGCTCAAAGGGAACAGGTTCCCTTCTGGATTTTGGAGACAAAGAGAACCATTGATTGAAACGTACCCAGGGAACACGCTGTCTAAAGACCAAACAGAGTCCCTGTGTCTGTGTGTGAAAGCGCAGATTTATAGAACAGACACCTACGCAGTGCCTCCACACTCCAGGGTTGGTTTTTCTCTTTGGTTATCTAGCTGTATGAGTGTATATGATTTCATAAAGCTAGAGAACCGAATGTACAAACCTGCCTGCTCTTCAACGGGGCATCTTGGGGAAATTGGTCCATTTTGCTTTCTCCCTCATTTGAAGTTTTAAAAGCTTCACAGTTTTCCCATCTTGAATGTAAAGAAATTGGCGGGGTCGGGCAAATGTTTTGCAAACGGTACGAAATTTCATCCTGCTCCATTTATGTGGATCTGATTCAACTGGTACAGATCATCTCAGGGTCAGATTCTATTTCCCTGTCATCATAAGTGTTAAACATAGGAGACTCTTGGGGAAAATGGATGTGACAATCATAATTCTGCATCAAGAGGGGTGTAGATGGTGGAACAAAAGGAGGGCACTGCCCTCTCAAATAGGAATTCTGCCCCCCTCCCATGAAATTTTCTTTCAATCCTCAAATTTCTGGCATTGCAGAAAATTAAAAAAAGAAAACCATTTCAGTTGAGCATTTAAGAAATACAGTTAAGGCATCCCAGGGACAAGTAACTAAGGAACTGCAAAAACAGCAAATGCACCCTGAGCACCAATACAGTTGAATACAGAGACATTCAAAGCTAAACTTTTTAAGAGTTCAGCTCTCCAGGTTCTGGGCCTGGACGAATCTGCTCACCTGAATTTGCTCTCCCACAAGTGGACTAAAAACAAAACTTTCCTTCCAGAACAAATAGATGTTTTTGCTGTTAACTGTGATGAAAAACAACCTGAAATGAAATCATTCTCTTTCTAGGAGGTGTTATGATGTAACTTTTAGGTCAAATTAAGAGTGTTATTCTGCCGCTGATGAAATGGCCTGGAGACAAGAAACATTTAACAAAACTTGTTAGCTATTTTTGAAGAGAGACAGAGTGGTTTAGTGGTTTGAGAGCCCCTGGGAGACCAGGGTTAAAATCCCTAATTACCATGGGTGGGCTTGAACAAGCCCCATTCTCTCAGCCCCAGAGGAAGGCACAGGCAAACTCGCTTTGAACAAATTCTGTCAAGAGAACCCCAAGATAGTGTTGCCTTAGGGTCTCTGTAAGTCAGAAATGACTTGAAGACACCCAGGAAGTCTGTTAAGAAACCACTAGACATTTCGTTGTTGTTTTTGCTGCAACAGACTAACACAGTGATGCCAACTCCAGAAATCTTCTACCTTGCAGATTGAATGGAACATGAATTAACAGGAGTCTCAGAGAAGGAAGGGAACCCAGTAGATATGAATTGGTTAAGAGTGCATTTTTCTGGCAGAACAAACACCTTTTTAGCAGCTGCTCTATGAAATCAGATCTAACCCACCTCTTAGGGATGAAGTGGTCTCTTTTGCTTTCCTCTGAAATCAGTTTTTTTTTTAAATCACCATTTCTGTCCATCCTATTCACAGAGGGAAATTCACATTTTGGTAATGTCTCATATATCCATCTTGATAAACAGTATGTAAATATAGATTTAGATCTATACAATGGTGTATTCCTGCTGGCAGAATGGGTTTGGACTCTGTGGCCATTGTGGTCTCTTCCAATTCTTATGATTATATGATTCTACCCTTCTTGATATTAATATTCAATTAATGTGTCTGCGCCTGGCACAGAGAGGGAACTTTTAGAAGCTCTGATTTTCAGGATTTTCTCAGGATTTTCAGAGATCCATATTGGTCAAATTTGATAGGTATTCCAAGCATGGGGAGGACGAAGCTGGACTGATCTGCTGTATAGCAGTTTTAAAGCTAGGAGTGTTTAAAAAGCAGGACAGCTACCCCAGGTTAGTACAAACATGGCTGGATATACAAGGAATCAATCCCAAACTACGGAAGTTCATCCGCAAAGCAAAGAGTTGGATTGATAAATATTTGGATTTTTTTAAAAAAAATTAATCTCAAGTTCTATCCTTCCTGTTTACAGAGAGGAGTAAATAATTTTGATAACTTGTTACCAAAAAAATGGGGAGGGAACCCAATGGAATTGTCCCCTTCCACCTCATTTTTCAGATAGGTGAAAAACTGTGTCTAACAATGTGTGGAAATTTTTCACTAGAATAATAAGAAACACACAAACACACACCGATATGATTGTCAGAATTTGGGACAGTAGAGGCTGGTGACTCCAGTGTCACTG
Source organism: Cyclura pinguis (assembly GCA_030412105.1). NCBI lineage: Eukaryota > Metazoa > Chordata > Lepidosauria > Squamata > Iguanidae > Cyclura > Cyclura pinguis. The sequence goes on along the minus strand of CM059614.1, from coordinate 7,504,928 downwards.
GACCAGCGAAAATCCACTCTGGATTTTGGTCTGAACTTTGGACAGATTCCCCAAAACAGGGTTAGCACCTTTGAGAGCAGGGGCTAGTGGCTGCAAAGTCTGCTTTGGCTTTTAGTCCAAACTTTATAGGAACTATCCAAGGTGCTGAACTCATCAAGGGGCACTTTGGACAGGTCCTTTGAAGTTCAGACTAAAACCCAGAGCAGTTTCCCTATCTCCAGCCTCCCCTGAAAAATACTTTGGTTCACCTCAAAATAGGATCCCAGGAATTAAATCATCCTGTATTTTTCTCTGTCTACCTCAAAGGGATTCTTTTCTGACCGGCAGCAGCTCTCTAAGTTAAAAAGAAAACTTTTCTCAACTGCTCACTTGACCTGTGGACTCTGCTTAAACTGCATTTTCACCACAGGAGCCATGATTTGAACCTGGAACTTTGCAAAGACTTTGACACTGAGTTATGAAATGGAGTCTTAGACCACAACTTGAACATGCATCAACAGTGTGATGCGGCAGCTAAAAAGGCCAACAAGATTCTAGGCTGAATCTGTAGGAGTATAGCATCTTGGTTGAGAAAAGTAATAGCCCCACTCTATTCTGCTTTGGTAAGACCACATCTGGAATCCTAGGTCCAGTTCAGGAAGGATATGGACAAGCTGGAATGTGTCCAGAGAAGGGTGACTGAAATGGTAGAAGGCATGGAAACCAAAAAGCCCTTTGAGGAGCAGTTGAGGGAACTGGGGATGTTTAGTCTGGAGAAGAGAAGGTTAAGAGGTGACATGATAACCATGTTTAAATATTTGAAGGGATGTAATGTGGAGATTGGGGCAAGCCTCTTTTCTGCTGCTCCAGAGACGAGGACATGGAGCAATGCCTTCAAACTCCAGGAAAAGAGATTCTACTTAAACATTAGGAAGAGCTTCCTGACAGTAAGAGCAGTTCAAAAGAGGAAACCCTGCTGCCTGAGAATGTGGTGGAATTTTCTTCTTTGGAGGCTTTTAAAGAGAGGCTGGATAGCCATTTGTTGGCAGAATGCACCAGGGCAGAATGAGGTTGGACTGGATGGCCCTTAGGGTCTCTTCTAGCTCTCGGATTCTAGGAATCTGTGATTTCCTGTCCTCAAGCTTAGGAAAAGAGGTTTGAAAGTTTGCGAGCAAACCCCAGTAAAAATGTGCAGGCCAGACTTGGGGCAGAGTAAAAATCAAATGCCTTTTGTATGCAATTTTCTGCTCCATCCCATAATGAGCAGGAAGCAGAGTAAGGCTGAAAGAAGAGAGACGTCTTGTTCTTGTTGCTGTTATTGTTGAGGACTCACATAAAGTACTACAGCTTCGTCGGTCTGGCTTTTTAAAAATACAGAATTGTAACTGTTCCAGCGCGGAATTTCAGCCTGAGTAGCTGCCAGCATTGCCACCTTCTACTGTCTCTATCTGGGGTTGCCAGTCCAAGATCTTCCCAGGTTGGGAGCTTTCTGGGCCAAAATCTGGGATCTTGGCACAGATCCCGGTCACACCATTCAGCGTTATGAATTAAAGAGCAAACAGAGTTACTCACATACACACACATACACAGAGGGAGAGAAGAACATGTGTTCCTATCTGGAAATTAGGCCAGAAATCCTACTAAAGGGATTGTTCCTAGATTAAGGTGAAATTAGGGGATTATTTCTTCTTACTTAGGTAAGGAGATGGGATAAGAAACATTTAACTTAGGCCATTTCCACTCCGCCCTGTTATAGTGCTATTATTCCCCTTTCAATCCTATGGGATCCTGGGGTTTGCAGTTTAAGGAGGGGTATTTGGCATTCTCAGCCACAGGAAACGACAAGCCCCAGACTTCCACTGGATGGTGAAAGTGGAATAATAGCGCTGCAACAGTGTGGTGCGGTCCTTCCCATTTGTTCTCTGCGATACCATCTCATCATACAGTCAGCCCTCCACAATTGTGGGTTTGACTTTCACGGATTTGACTGTCTGCAAGGTTCTCCAGCCCCTGCCCGCCACTCCACCCACCTCAGGCACTCCTTTTCGGGAGAACCCTTCCCCTTGGTGGTTTCAATCAGGCTGTGCAGCCCTTTAGAAACCCGCCTCTGGTCCTCCTCCTCCTCCACCAGCTGCTGATTTGCCAGCTAAGGATGGACCGCACCCCAATGCCCTCACGTACCCAAGGAAAGAGAGAGGTAAGAAAGAGGAAATCTGGGGGCATCATGCCAACCCGCCCGCTTTCCCTCTCCTTTCCCTGACCTGGTTTGGACTCTGGGTGCCCGCTCTGCCCACCACGCCTTGGTCCCCTTCTCGAAAAAACACACACGTTTTGATATTTGCCCTTTTCCCACTTTTGCAAGGGTCCTGCACCCGAAACCCTAGCACACGTGGAAGGCTGACTGTAACTGCTTCTAGCCGGAAGGTGGATGCAGGGCAGAGTGGACGGTGAGCCCTGGCACCACAAGGACTGGAGAGGGAAGGAGGATTCTAAATAAGTACCATCAGCCCTCCATATCCATGGATTCTGTATCCATGGGTTCAACCAGTGATGACTTGAAAATATTTTAAAACATCCAAACAGTAAACTTTGATTTTGTCACTTTATATAAGGGATTCCATTTTACTGCACCGTTGTACAAAACTCTGCCCAAGGGCCCACTGTAAATGCACAGACCCCCTGGAACAGGGTTTTCCAAATGGTGCGCTGCGACACATTAGTGTGTCGCCTGAAGTGTGTGGGTGTGTTGCCTATAATCTTGGAAATATATGTTGTTATTTATAAATTGTACATTTTTAAAAAATATATGAAAGGTTTCCATGAGATACGTTGTGTCCCCATACATTTCATTATTACAACTTACGCATGTGTCTGTGTCTCTTCTAAGGGGTCAGTTTAACTCCTGTTTGCTAGTAAAACTGAATTACTGTGCCATGAAAGGATGCATGTCTAAAAAGCGTGTCACCAACGTGAAAAGTTTGGAACGCTCTGCCCTGGAGAGTGTTTGGAAGTTGCAGCAATCAGTCCAGGCCTTGCAAAACTGTGGCAAGGTGGAGCTCTCCTGGCTGAGCTGAATGTTTGCAACCAGCCCTTCCTTCTCGCCTGGAGCTGAAATGCCCCAAACTAGAGAAGTTCTGTTCTCATCTCTGACATAGAGATGGCCGGGCCCTAGGATCTGGCAGGCGTAGTTATATCCGTTGCTGTTTCTTAAACCCTCTCAAAACTATAAAAGTATAAACGGCCCCTCCATTTCTAGGGGGATCTAAGAGGATACCTGGGCACTCAGGGGGAAAAAAAGGGGGAACTGTACTATGGCCAGGAAACCAGGCAGTGTCCAAAGTCTGTAGACTGTTTGTTTAAAAGCCTAATTAACTTCCAAACTACTGGGACAGCAGCGCTCTCAGGCTCTAATTCAGGAGAGGGCAATATAGAATTCTAAGTCTCTCCCCAAACTACCAATCCCAGAGTTCCAGAGGACGTACCATGCCTTACGTTTCACAGATGAAAACGGGGACATATGCGTGGCTAAGCAATATCAAGGTCTGGTCAAAAGTTGTTAACGAGGAAGAATAGATGAACCACGAGAGACTGCAGCAGTGTGCTTTTGCCTGAGCCTCCTGGGAAGGGCAGGGTTCTTCCCCCTCCTGGCCTCTCCCCTTTTCTGAATCAATTGAGTTTAAACAACTTTTGCACTCTGAGCTCAGCTTGCAGCAACTGGAGGAGGGGGAAAGTGGGAGGAGGAGAGAGAAACTGGGACATTTCAAAAGCAGCTGAAAAAGGGGGCAGAGGATTAACTGGGAGTGTCCCTGTCAACTTGCAAGAGCTCAGGGAGGTTGTTAATGGTGGATATACCTATATCAAACTGCTATAATTGTACAGTGTCTAGACATTGGTTACAGTCCTATTAGGGTTTTGCACTAGTGCCTCTACTTCTTGCAACACTGGCTAAGAAGGTACCAGTACCTATTTATGCAAAAGGTTTGCTTGGCGGTAAAATGGCTGCTGGATGGTACGTGGGCACAGTTCTGCCTCCACTGACCCTATTGCCACTGATCAGCCATGGAGACACTCCAGAAAATTCCCTCTTGCCAACCCCCCAGGTTGGCCACCTCCAACCTCCCTCCCCAGAAGCCTCAACATATGATGTACAGGCTAGCTCCGTGTTCAGAGAAGAGGCTTAGAGGTTTCAAAAGCTTTATTCAGAACATCAGGACTAAGAAACCATTAGATTTATCTTAATATATAAAAGTCAAAGTTTGTTTGTCTGTGTCAGGTGAAAACCTCCTATGATTGGTTGACTAAGAAGACTCTAGGGAATACTGGGGTTTGCAGTTTAGGGAGGGGCCTTTAGAATTCTCAGCCAGAGTGCTCTTGGGCCTAGCCAGCTGCTATGGAGATGAGGCCTAGCAGCAAGGAGGAGGGCAGCGTATTCCCTCAGGAACCAAATCTCTGTATGTTAATAACTCTGAATACAGGTTCGACTGGGAAATATGGGGAAAAGTTACAGGTAGTGGACAAGACAGTTTGGGGAAATCAGAGACACAGGATCTCAAATCTTTCTAACTAGTATTATCTATGAGAAAATAAAATCCCAGGCAACGCTGGGTATATACGCTAGTAGTACTATACAAGCCATTGCATTTCAAAATAGCACGCATTGGTATCCCATTTGTTCAACCTGCCAACAGCGTGACTTTGCATTCTGTCACATTCTTATCACATATTATTACCCAAATATTTTCAGGTTTCCAGCTTCCCATCCAACACCTCATCCTCTCCTTCCCCCCTACACAGCAAAGCATCTAAGCGCTAAAGTATGGTTATAACCATGGCCGGGAGAGTGCAGTCAACCTGACAGAACTTCACATCCATATGCTAGAATTGCATGCTATGGTAGGCTTACTTGTAGAATCAGAATCATGGAGTTGGAAAAGACCCCGGGGGTCATCGAGTCCAACCCCTGCTATGCGAGAACACCCATCAAAGCACTCCCGACAGATAGCCATCTGCTTAAAAACCTCCAAAGAAGGAGGAGGCTCCACCACACTCCATGGAGGCAGCGGATTCCACTGCTGGACAGCTCCAACCGTCAAGAAGTTCTTCCTGAGGTTCAGGTGGAATCTCCTTTCCTGCAGCTTGAATCCATTGCTCCTTGTCCTAGTCTCTGGAGCAGTGGAAAACAAGCCCACTCCCTCCTCGATATGACATCCCTTCAGATATTTAACCATGGCTATCATGTCCCCTCTTAACCTTCTCTTCTGCAGACTAAACATCCCCAGCTCCCTAAGCCACTCCTTATAGGGCTTCATGGCTTCCAGACCCTCCACCATTTTGGCCACCCTCCTCTGGACACGCTCCAGCTTCTTGATATCCTTCTTGAATTGAGGTGCCCAGAACTGGACACAGGATTCCAAATGAGGCTTAACCAGTGCAGAATAGAGTGGTACCATTGCCTCCCTCGATCTAGACACCATACTCCTATTGATGCAACCAAGAATCACGTTGGCTTTCTTGGCTGCCGCATCACACTGCTGATTCAAGTTCAGCTTGTGATCTACCAAGACCCCTAGATCCCTTTCACATGTACTGCTGTCCAGCCACGTGTCCCCCATCCTTTATTTGTGCATTCCATTTTTTCTGCCTAAGTGTAGGACCTTAGTGTAGGACCACAATTCCAGCCAATGTCCCCTTCTCCTCAGATAAAGCATGGTGCTCTCACGCGGCCAATATTTGCCAAAGAACGAGGATCAGTAACCACCGTGGTGATTAGCTTTCAGGGCAGGCCACACCAGTAGTTTCAGCTGATACATCTGTTGAAAATCTGACTCAGAAATGAACAGGAAGTCAACTTCCCGTACCAATTTGAATGCTTTGGAGGGGCCTACATTTTTAGAGGAATTTGCTTTGCTTTAAATTAATTTGGGGGCTTTAACATGTTCTGAATTACAGCCCCATTCCTGGGGTGTGCTTTTATTTTCTGAGTGATTGTAGGGGATATTTACAGGCAGCAGAAAGAAGACTGAGGGCTCTACTTGAAGTACAGTCGGGCCTCCACATTCACTAGGGTTAGGGGCACACGACCCATGCAAGATTGGGAAAACAAATATCAAAGTGTGCGTGTGCGTGTGTGTAAAGGGCTGCATGGCCTGATCAGAGCCTATGAGAGGGAAAGCTCCCCTGGAAAAGAAGTTCCTGAGGTAAGGGGCAGGATTTGTAGAAACTCACAAATAATCAAATCCATGACAGTCAAATCCGCAGATGCGGAGGGCCAGCTGTAGAGGCAAAGGCAATTCAAAACCCCATGTCTCTTTCCTCACGCTGCCTGCAAAACAGAATCACTGCATGAGTCAGAAATACCATCTTAAAATAGGTTTTGCTTTTAAGGTCTCATCCGCCAAATGACATTGATCTTTCTGAGTTTGTTAAAAAAAATCAAACTTCACTTCTTAGCATCTGAGTCTATTCCGGAGAGCAAGAGGCAATTGTGAAAGCAACTTAGAACAGCAAGTTTATAAAAACAAAAGAAAACTATGAGCCTTTCCAAGGTCTGTCTGATTTTTAAAAAAATAAAATAAAATAAATGACTAGCTTTCATTGCTGGCATATTTTTGCAAATTGAACATTCTTTCCTCCAAGGATACAATATTCTTCAGCGGGGTAGAAGGAAATACTGTTACTTCCCCAATCAGATTTCCCGCCCATGTGTGGGCTGGGGTCTCAGTTGCCTAAATTCTGGAAGGAACATTTTGCGAATGGACACATCAAAGGTATGGATGCATGCAAAGACCCAAGCTATGATTTTGCCACCCAATCTGCAAGCCTGTTCTAAGTATGGAATTAGGGTTGGAAGTTCAGGATCCTTCCAGGCCCTGAGGTTTCCGCACCAAGATCTGGGACAGAGAGATGATAGCCTCTGGGCATGTCCTTACGCATTGTACAGGAAGTACCAACCCCAGTTTAACTCGAATTTTGAAAGAGAACTCTAAAGATGACTATGAAGCAGAATGGTCTCCAGTACAATCTTATTTTCAAATGCGTACTTGATAGTATATATCTATAACATTCAGATCTTTTGAATGTGAAATGTAATTGTACAGTAATGAATGTTAATTGACTTATTTACACCTGCTGCACTATCTGAATATAACAACATATCATGTATAGTGTATTTAGTAGACTGAGTTAGCATGTAGCGTGATACGAAATCATATATATATATATCGGCAGATATTTTAAAAGATACTTTTAAAAAAAGGGGTTGAAATTGCTAATAAATGTGATTATAGAGATACCATGTTATATTTTATGCTTTGATAGCAAACCCATCAAAAGAAAGTTTTTTTGGAAGCATACTTCATCAGGTTAATTACAAGTAGAGAGTACATACTTAATTACGGAATTATATTTCAGTTACGTGTTTATCATGTACACGGGTTTTTTCCTACTATTAATTTTTTTTCTTCTATGCATGAGACAATCAGTATTGTCTTGTTTACATTATTGTGTAATAAATATAATTTAAAAAAATGTATAAGTACCAACCTCAGTTGACCAGAGTTTGTTGCTCAAACACACAAGAGAAAGAACATACTTTCTTGTTTGGAAATTAAGAGAGAAATCTGTGCTAAAGAGATTCTTCCCAAATCCAGATGAAGCAAATGGGTTATTTCTTCTCACTTAAGGGACCATGTAATCCAGTCTACTTGCTTGTGGCCAGAAGGGGGATGCAGAGCAGAGCAGAGGGTGAGCCCTGAACCAAAGGACTGGGAGAGAAGGAAGAAGCTAACTTGATAAATACATTGCTGTTACGTGCCTTCAAGTCATTCCCAACTTACGGCAACCCTAAGGTGAACCTGAGAGCCAGAATTGTGTAGTGCTTTGAGCACTGGACTACAACCCCAGTCACCAGGCTTCAATTCCCCGCTTGACCATGGAAACCAACTGGATGACCTCGGCTGCATCACATATTCTCAGCCCCAGAAAACTCTGTGACAGTTTTTGCTGTACGGTTACTGGAAGTTGGAAATTACTTGAAGTTGCACAAAGACAAGGTGAACCTATCATGGGGTTTTCTGGGGCTGAGAGTGTGTGACGTGCCCAAGGTCACCCAGTGGGATTTCATGGCTGAGTGGGAAATTGTGGTCCCATGCTCAAACTACTACACCGGGGCTTTCCAAACGGTGTGTCGCCACACGTTAGCATATCGCCTGAAGTGTGTAGGTGCGTCGCCTCCCTGGGCTGAGAAAGACCCCCCAAACCGAGTCTTTCCAGTTCCCGCCACAGCCGCAGGCCAGGATCAGGTGGGGAGGCTGCCTTTCCTGTTTAGCCTCCAGCTTGCAAGTAAAACTGAATTACTGTGTCACAAAATGATGCATGTCCAAAAAGTGTGTCACCAACATGAAAAGTTTGGAAAGCTCTCGACTACGCCATAGGTAAGACTTCCTGAATAATCTTAGTAACCTGCAGGAACCAATCAGCTAAGCCTTACAAACTGGAACAAACTGGTGCTCTCTTAGGTAAGCTGGAGATTCGCACCCAGCCCTTTCCTTTTCTCTAGAGTTGAGCTCCTCAAAACTGGAACATTTGTTCTCTTGTCTTCTGCCTGGCAAGAACCCCTCAGAACTGGAGACACAAGGTCAGGCCCAGAGACAGGGCAACCCCGTGCAGAATCATTCCTTAGCTCCTTGGTAGCAGAAATAACAATTGCTGCCATCTGGAGAAGTCCAGAAAGGAGTCACTTTGACTTTGCCAAGCTTCTCACGGCCACATTCTTCCCATTGCCGGCTCTCACTGCCACCTGGTAGCCCTGGAGGGAACATTCACTTTTGTAGCCCAAAACAGCCACCTGCAGTTGAATCATAGAATCATAGAAATGTAGACCTGGAAGAGACCCCAGGGGCCATCCAGTCCAACCCCCTGCCATGCAGGAACACCCTCAAAGCACTCCCGACAGATGGCCATCCAGCTTCTGCTTAAAAAACTCTGAAGAAGGAGACTCCACCACACTCCGATGCAGCATATTCCACTGCCGGACAGCCCTGACTGTCAGGAAGTTCTTCCTGAGGTTCAGGTGGAATCTCCTTTCCTGCAGCTTGAATCCATTGCTCCTTGTCCTGGTCTCTGGAGCAGCATAAAACAAGCCCACTCCCTCCTCTACATGGCATCCCTTCAAATATTTAAACATGGTTGTCATGTCCCCTCTTAACCTTCTCTTCTGCAGACTAAACATACCCAGGTCTCTAAGTCTGTCTTCATAGGGCATGGCTTCCAGGCCCCTCACCATTTTGGTCGTCCTCCTCTGGACGTGCTCCAGCTTGACCATGTCCTTCTTGAATTGAGGTGCCCAGAACTGGACACGGTATTCAAGATGAGGTCTAACCAAAGCAGAGTAGAGTGGTACCAGTACCTCCCTCGATCTAGACACCATACTCCTATTGATGCAACCGAGGATTGCATTGGCTTTCTTGGCTGCCGCATCACACTGCTGACTCATGTTCACCTTGTGGTCTATTAAGACTCCTAGATCCCTTTCATACGTACTGCTATCCATCCATGTGTCCCCCATCCTATATGAGGAACTGCACATAAGCAGACTCTTACTGCTCTCTGTCGGACCTGGAAGAATGGCTGACACAGAACATCACAGCACTCAAAACTGTTTGGGATTTGGAGGAGGGAGCCTGTGACTTTTGGACACTTGGGAGTTGGAAAGGACCACAAATGCCACCTCGTCCAACCCCCCCGCTGTGCAGGAAGACACAACCACTGCATTCCTTTATTGATTGATTATATGTAATATATAAAAGGCAAAGTTTTTCTGTGTCAGGCAAAGATCTCATATGCTTGGCTGTCTAAGAAGATTCTATGGAATCCTGGAGTTTGCAGTTTAGGGAGGGGCCTTTAGAATTCTCAGCGAGAGAGCTCTTGGGCCTGTCTTGAATAGACAGGTTGCTATGAAGATGGGGGCCTAGCAGCAAGGAGGAGGGCAATGTATTTCCCTCAGGAACCCACCCTCTGTATGTTAATAATTCTGAATACAGACTGGATTGGGGAATATGGGGAAAAGTTACAGGTTCTAGACAAGACAGTTTGGGGAATTACAGACACAGGATCTCAAATCTTTCTAATTAGTATTACCTATGAGAAAATAAAATCCTAGGCAATGCCGGAGATATGTATGCCAGTATATAGTTTGGGGAATTAGAGACATAGGATCTCAAATCTTTCTAATTAGTATTACCTATGAGAAAATAAAATCCCAGGCAATGCCAGGTATATATGCTAGTATATATATAAAACAGAAGAAAAAGAGAGGAATAAAAGGAAAAAGACATACAGTCAGCGCTCCATTTCAGTGGATTCTGTACCCACTAATCCACAGATTCACTGTATCCACACTGTATCCACAGATTCAACCAACCACAGCTTAAAAATATGAAAAAAAAAATCCAAAAAGCAAATTTTGATGTTGCCATTTTATATAAGGGATGCCATTTTACTACATCATTGTACGCAATAGGACTTGACCACCCATGAACTTTGGTAGAGTCCTGGCACCAAACCCTAGTCGATACCGAGGGCCCACTGGATAACTAAAAGAGAGCAGGGTTCTGACCAGCCCCCGGTCCTGATTGTAATGAAAAATAAATATTTAAAAAGAGAACAAATTCTTCTTCTTGTATTACTGAGCCAGCTAAATAATCCTCCTAAAGTTACTAATAACCATTACCACAAATTATTACATTGCTAATTTCTTATTGCTCAAAAAAATCCATAAACAGTTTCCAGTCTTTCAAAAAAATCTTAACTTGACTTACCCTTCAAAACCGATGTTAGTCTGGAAATTTGGGACAGCTCAGCAACCTTAACAATCCACCGTCTGCGCTTCGGCCCATTTCCAAGTTTGAGTAAACAATGTTCTTGTGGATGTTGTCATTCATCGAAGAAGTAATCCCACCTGGAATCCTGTGTCCAGCTCTGGGCATCACAGTTCAGGAAGGATATTGACAAGCTGGAATGTGTCCAGGGGAGGGCAACCAAAATGGTGAAGGGTCTGGAAACCATGAAGCCCTGCGAGGAGCAGCTTAGAGAGCTGGGAATGTTTAGCCTGGAGAAGAGAAGGTTAAGAAGAGACATGATTGCCATGTTTAAATATTTGAAAGGATGTCATACTGAATATGGAGCAAGCTTGTTTTCTGATGCTCCAGAGACTAGGACAAGGAGCAATGGATTCACGCTGCAGGAGAGGAGATTCCACCTAAACATTAGGAAGAATACCCTGAGGGTAAAAGCAGTTCGACAGGAGAATATGCTGCTGCCTCAGAATGTAGTGGAATCTCCTTCTATTAAGGTTTTTAAAGAGAGACTGGATGGCCCTCTGTTTGGACTCCTTTGATGGTGTCATTTCACACAATGGAAAAAATGAAAAATGTTAATTAGCCTATCAGTAAAATTAAAACCAGCTTCAAACATCACTGTAAAAAGAAATCAAACGATAGATTATAGCATATTATGCACAGCATTCTCGCCTGGCACAGCCGGTCTTCAAAAGCATGCCTTAACAACAACTACAGCAATAAAGAAAAAATTCTTAACCTTACTGCAGAGGGAAGGGGGAGTATAACTTCTCTGTGCAGGGAGTTCCACAACCTGGGAGCAGCCACTGAGAGCGCCCTGTCTCCCATGAATTACAGAGCTGGAAGGGATCCCATGGGTCATCCAATCCAGCCCCTTTCTTCCGCCCAGGACAACACAGTGCAGTCGTGACAGATGGCCATATAGTCTCCGTATAAAAATCTGGGACAGGCAGAACAGACCAGAACTGGGGTGGGCAAGGCAGTTTCTCACCCACTGGGGACAAGGAATGTTTACTCAGAGGTAAGCCATGCTATGCTCCAAGGAGGGGTGTTGTTGCTATGTGGCTCCCCAACTTCTTGTGATGCTAAGGCAGTGTGGTGTAGTAGTCTGAGTGTTGGACTATGACCCTGAAGCCCAGTGTTCAATTCCTTGCTCAGCCGTGGAAATTCACCGGGCAACCTTGGGCACGTGACAGTCTTCCAGAGTTTGTTTTTTCTTTTTTTTTCTGGGAAGATTTGTAATTGGTTCACCGACCGAACTCAAAGAGTGCTCACCAAGGGCTGCTTTTCATCCTGGAGAGAGGTGACTGGTGGGGTGCCACAGGGATTTTTCCAGGGCCCAGGGCTGCTATCCAACATCTTCATCCATGACTTGGATGAAGGAACAGAGGGCATGCTGATCAAATTTGCAGATGACCCCAAATTGGGAGGGGTTGCTAATACCCCACGCTGCTGACTCACATTCACCTTGTGATCTACCAAGAGTCCTAGATCCTTTTCACACGTACTGCTATCCAGCCACACGTTGCCCATCCTATACTTGTGACTTTCATTTTTTCTGCCCAAGTGCAGGACAAATAACCTGTGAATAATCAAATCCGCAACAGTGGAAGTTTGTGTGGAAAGTGTGGAAGTTTGATTGTAGTCACTGACTGAGGTGCCCAGTTATGTGTAACACCGGTACCGGTGTGACAGTGCTCAAACGTGGAGGATTAGGAGAACCGAGCTCGTGAGATGTGTGACACTAAGCATGTGCATGCATGTTCACAACATATTGTTTAGAGAGGGACTCTCCTCCATTGGATAAAATAACCAAGCAAGGGATAAGGGCTTTTCCCCAGGTTAAATAATAAAAGAAACCTGCTCTGCCACTCATAACATTCAATTAATTTCACAACTTTTGACTTTTATCTTGCCTTGCACTATTGATGTATCTGCCTTTTCCTGCCATTAATCAATTGTTTTCTGTACCCCTAAATGCTGCATGCCCCAGGTTGGGAATCACTGCCATAGGTTAGTACAGAGATTAATACGAAGACTGCAAAATGACATGTACGGCCCTTTACTGCAAGCAGTGGATTTTTATTACTTTGACTCTCCTCCACCCCACCTGTTTGTGGGGGCATTTCTGTTGATCTGTTCAGCCCTCAGGGGATCCCAAGATGAGATCATTCCCCCCCGAACCTGACTGTGCATCTCTGCAACAGAAAGATGTTTGCTCTCTGACTTTCAATGACTGGTAGCTTCTAGGGGTACTTTATGCCTGCATGCAGTTCAATGTACTATGATTCTATGATTCCATGATAACTGCTTCAAACTATGGAAAACAATGTGAGGGAGCGGCATTTAAAAAAGTCATAGATTGAGGGATGTACTGGTACCACTCTACTCTGCTTTGGTTAGAACTGTGTCCAGTTCTGGGCACCCCAATTCAAGAAGGACATGGTCAAGCTGGAGCAAGTCCAGAGGAGGGCGACCAAAATGATGAGGGGTCTGGAAGCCATGCCCTATGAGGACAGACTTAGAGAGCTGGGTATGTTTAGTCTGCAGAAGAGGGGACAGGATAGCCATGTTTAAATATTTGAAGGGATGCCATGTAGAGGAGGGAGTGGGCTTGTTTTCTGCTGCTCCAGAGACCAGGACAAGGAGCAATGGATTTAAGCGGTAGGAAAGGAGATTCCACCTGAACCTCACGAAGAACTTCCTGACGGTCAGGGCTGTCTGGCAGTGGAGTATGTTGCCTCGGAGTGTAGTGCAGTCTCCTTCTTCGGAGGTTTTTAAGCAAAGGCAGGATGGCCATCTGCTGGGAGTGCTTTGAGGGTGTTCCTGCATGGCAGGGGGTTGGACTGGATGGCCCGTGTGGTCTCTTCCAACTCTACATTTCTATGATTCTATGATTCTATAGAATCATAGAGCTGGACGAGATCCCCATGGCCATCCAGTCCAACCCCATTAGGCCAAGCAGGAAGATACCATCAAAGCATTCCCAACAGACAGCCATCCAACCTCTGTTTAAAAACCTCCAAAGAAGTTCCATCAGTGAAGACTGTAAATGGGCAACTGGGGTGCAGAGGACAACGAAGACATCAGTTTAGATGGGGAAATCTCCACTGCTGGCCTAGATGGCTTTTGGGGGTCCCCTTACAGTCTATGGCAATTTCTGACTGTCACCTTGTCCACATGCCTGTGTTTATTCTTGATTGTTTGAGCAAAATCCAGTGTTTTGCTGGTGCATGCCCAGGCATCTATCCCCTCTCTCTCAGTCCTTATGGAGCCAGGTCTCACTCTCCATTCTGCTCTACATCCACCTTCTGGCTAGAACCAAGTGAGATTTCAAGTGTTCCTTATCCCATCTCTTGCAATAAGTGAGATGCAGTAAGTCACATGGAATAATTTCCCCCTTTCACCTTGTTCTAGGAGCTCTCTTAGCCCCTTTTGGTCATAGGATCCACCACACTCCAAAGCAGCAGCCTACTCCACTGTCAAACTACTCTTACTATCTGGAAGTTCTTCCTAATGTTTAGGTGGAATCTCTTTTCCTGAAGTTTGAAGCCTTTGCTCCTTGTCCTAGTCTCTGGAGCAGCAGAAAACAGGTTTGCTCCATCTTCAACATGACATTCCTACAAATATTTAAACATGGCTGTCATGTCCCCCTCTTAACTTTCTCTTCTTCAGGCTAAACATTCCCCAGCTTCATCAGCCACTCCTCATAGGGCTTCATGGTTTCCAGGCCTTTGACCATTTTGGTTGCCTTCCTCTCTAGACACATTTCAGCTTGTTAATATCCTTCCTGAACTGTGATGCCCAGAACTTGACGCAGGGTTTCAGGTGAGGTCTGACCAAAGCAGAATAGAGTGGTACCATCACTTCCCTTGACTTAGACATTGTACTCCTATTGATGCAGCTTAGAATTGCACTGGCCTTTTTAGCTGTCACATCACACTGCTGACTCATGCAGCTTGTGGTCTGCTAAGACTCCTAGATCCCTTTCACATGTACCGTGGTCAAGTCATGTGTCCCCCAGGTTGGCTGAGCTCTCCCTGTCATGTTTTTGGCAGATGATTGTTTTAGTGTTTGTGTGCTTTGCTGTGTAGGTGGGGATGATGGGATTTGTTGATGGCTGGACAAGATGGGGACACAGGAACGTAACTGCAATGACTTGTAATAAAAGAGTAAAAAGGCATGGTTGCAAGGTTGAACAGCTGGCAAGCTGAGTGGGAAAATGGAAGGGGGCCATAATGCCTGGGAAATGTGTTGTTTGAGCAAACCATCAAATGGAATGTTAGCGCCTGATCATTTTGAAATGTAATGCATCAAAGCACAGAATCATGGAGTGGGAAGAGACCCCAGGGGCCATCCAGTCCAACCCCCTTCGGCCATGCAGGAGCCCCCATCAAAGCCCTCCCTTTTACAGATGGCCATCCAGCCTCTGCTTAAAAACCTCCAAAGGAGGAGCCTCCACCACACTCTGGTGTGCACCCAGGTGTGCTGTTGTTTCTTCAGTCTTCCTAAATAAAGCTTTTGAAACCGCTAAGCTCAATTCCTTGAACTCAGAGCTATCCTGTACATCACAGATTTCTGTCTTAATTTCCAAGCAAGAAAATATCTTCTCTCTCCTTCCCTCTCCTTGTTTGAATGACCAGCTCTGAAGAAACTGTGGTTGGTACTTCATGCTTAACGGCATCACCAGGGGCCGTCCTTCTGTCTCACCTCGGGACCTGGCATGATCCCCAACTTGCAACCCTCATTTGCTCTGTGGATTGGTGGTCCCGCAGTCCAGGAGCGGGCTAAGCAACCCACTCAGGGTGGGGCGTGCTCCCTCGGACGGAGCAGGTGTATAACTTGGAAGTCCTTCTAGATCTGTCTTTATCACTGGAGTCCCGAGGGGGTTCTGTGGCTTTGCACGTGCCGTGCCGGTTTTGACTGGTGCTGCAGCTGCAGCTCTTCCTGGACAGAGGACCTTGCCGCTGGAGTCCACGGAGCGATTAACCTCCTAATAAGAGCTGATGTAGTGTAGCGGTTTGAGAGCTGGACTATGACCCTGGAGACCAGGATTCGATTCCCTCCTCAGCCGTGGAAATCCACTGGGTGACCCTGGGTGTGCCACACACTCTAACGCCCACAAAACGCCCAGGATAGGTTTGCCTTAGAGTTGCCATAAGTCAGAAATAACTTGAAGACACCCAGTAATCAGAAGAGACCTGCAATGACATTCTGGCTTATCCATAAAAAAACCCTCCTCCTGTCGTTTCTTAAACCTTTGGGGCTCTTGAATTAGGGCCTCTTGAATTAGCCTCCTTCCAGCTGCCCCTACGGAGACCTCTCTCCATCGCCTGGGCCCCTCTCCCCCCAAATCCCAGCAGCCTGGGAGCCACCTGCCTGTCGGGGATGGAGGGGGGAACACAATGGATCTGTCTGGAGGCTGAATGGTGGGGAGAGGCTATTTTATGATCTCAGGAGTTCATTAAGAATATCAATGAGCTACTCAGAATTTTCCTTTCGCCCCCCCCCATCTTTCTCTGCTAAGTCATCTGTCCCCAAATGGAGAAGCTGCAGATGCAAATTGTCATCAGGATATCAGGGACGGGTGGAAATATTTTTCTGCGGTTCTTTCTCGATGATGATGACGATTTAACACAATTCTTTACTACGATCTTCAGTATCCGTTTCATTTTTTTAAAATATGAGTTTACAAAAAAAAAATAAAAAAAAATTATAGAACTATAGAATTAGAAGGGACCTGGAGGTTCATCTAGTCCAGAGCTTTCCAAACTTTTCATGTTGGTGACGTGCTTTTTAGACATGCGTCATTTCCATGACACAGTAGCTTCACGAGCAAACCAGAAGTTAAACGAACCCCTTATAAGAGATACAGACACATACATAAATTGTAATAATTGTAAGAACAAAATGTATGGGGGCACAACATATCTCATGAAAACCTTTCACATATTTTTAAAAATATACCTTTCCAAGATTGTAGGTGACACACCTACACACTTCAGGCGACACACTAACGTGTCGTGGAATATCGTTTGGGAAGCCCTGATCTAGTCCAACCCCCCGCCAAGCCCGAAGACACAACTAAAGCCCTCCCAAAAGATGCCCGCCTGGTCTCTTTTCAAAGACCTTCAAAGATAGAAAGTGAGCAAGAATGGGTAGAGGCACAACACATTAGAGCCCCCTGCTTGATTTGCAAGTTTCATGACACATATCCAAGTAAGTCAGGACAGCGAAGAAAATTGAGGAGGAGAACGGTTTGGGCAGGGATAGATGTCCGGTTGGCTTTGCTCTCCCTGCTCTGCCCTGTAACACAATGCAGTGCCATGTAGCGCTTTCACGTTTGAAACATGTTGGAAAAGGATCGCAGAATCAGAGAATCCTAGAGTTGGAAGAGACCCCAAGGGCCACTGAGTCCAACCCCCGTTTGCTACGCAAGGTTTACACCATTCAAAGCACTCCCAACCGATGGCCACCCAGCCCCTGTTTAAAAACCTCCAAAGAAGGAAACTTCACTATGCTCCATTGTAGCAGCACTGTTGAACTGCTCTTAATGTCAGAAGTTCTTCCTAATGTTTAGGTGGAATCTCTTTTCCTGAACTTTGAAGGGACAATGGAACTGAGTGATTAACAGTGTGCTGGGAATGAGGGAATGTTGTTTTAACGATCGTTGATAAGAGGAAACAGACCCAGCTGCAAGGTGATGCAGCTGGCAGGCGAGATGAGGGCCTGGGAAAAGAGTAGTTCTAATTAGCTGCCAAGTACAATGCTTGTGCGTGCAAATTTGTAATGTTATAGCTTACGAGTCACTGCAAATCCAATAGCTGTTTAGCCTTGGCAATTGCCAAGGTATGCTGTTGTTGCTTCAGTGTTCTGAATAAGACTTTCGAATCCCTCTAAGCCTGAAGCCGGCCACGACATGACCAGAGCCCACCACTCACTGGAGACAATAACTATAGAACAGTTATTTCAGTGAATAAGTGCTTTCTAATAATCAGACGGGATCTCTTTCCTGGTAATTTGAATTTATTCTGTGTTCTAATCTCCCAAGTATCACAGAGTCTTCGAGCTGCTAGTCAGGACTGTTTGGCTGAAGCACTCCTGGGAGATGCCAATCCAACCTCTGTTTAACAACCTTCAAATATGGAGATCCCACCATGCTCTGAGGCACTGTGCTCCACCACTGAATAGCTCCTACAGTCAAGACATTCTTCCTGATGTTTAGATGGACTCTCTTTTCTTGTTATTCAAATCCACTGATTCAGGTTCTAGTCTCTGGAGCTGCCGAAAACAAGCTAGCTCCATCTTCTACATGACATCCCTTCAGATATTTAAAGATAACTGGATCTTATTGCCTCTCAATTTTCTTTTCTAAAAGATAAGTGTTCATTTATTATCATTGCTAAGATTTTTTTCTACTGGCGAACATATGGAGGATGGAGCAAGCTTGTTTTCTGCTGCTCCAGCAACTAGGACATGGAGCAGTGGTTTCTAACTTCAGGAAAAGAGATTCCATCTAAACGTTAGGAAGAACTTACTGGTGGTAAGACCAGTTTGACAGTGGAAACTGTTGCTGCTTGGGAGTGTGGGGGGGTCTCCTTCTTTGGAGATTTTTAAACAGAGGCTGGATGGCCATCTGCCAAAGGGAGCGCTTTGAGCATGTATTCCTGCATGGCAGAATGGGATTGGAATAGATGTCTCATGGGGTCTCTTCCAACTCTATGATTCTATGAAGTCTTACAGTCACAAAGTTCTTCCTAATGTTTAGGTGGAATCTCTTTTCTGCAATGACTGTTTCAAGTTTTAAGGCTATTTCCACCCTACAGTGTTACAGCAGGGTGTACTTTCAACATCCAACATAGTCTTCTGGGGTTTGCAGTTTCCTGAGGCCAAAGAGCTCTCTGGCCAACTATTCTCAAGGCCTCTCCCTAAACTGCAAACCCCAGGATTCTGTAGGAGGTTGAAAGTAGAATAACAGCACTGTCACAGTGTAGGGCGGAAATGGCCTAAAATGACTGGATCTGATTTTATTGTGACTTTACATTATAGGATTGGGTAGGAATAGTTTAATGCATCGATAGCCCTGTTTGGATAGCTGTAATGCACCCTTCAGGGTCTGCCTTTGAAAAGTGTTTAGAAATTCCACTTGGTACAAAGAGTTGCAGTCAGAGTGTGAACTGGGTACAGTTACTGGGATCATATAACCCCTCCTACAGAAACAGCTTCACTTCTGGGCAGTTCATTTCTGGGCACAATTCAAAGCGCTGGCGATGACTTTCAAAGCCCTCTATGGCTCAAGTCCACCTTTTTAAAGGACTGTGCTGCCCTATATAAGCTGGCCCAGACCCTGGATTCCTCCAGAGAGGCCCTTCTATCAGTCCCTCCACCTTCACAGGTATGGTTGGTGGAGACACAAGATAGAGCCTTCTTGGTGGCTGCCCTTAAGCTCTGGAAGTCCCATCTCCAGTACTTAAAGGGCGTGCGATTTTTTTTTTTTTAAATGGAGGAAACCACTTTAAAATCTGCTTTTGAATCACTCTGTATTCCACCATGTTGGTGGGGCTGAATTTGGTTTGCCACGGTGGCATCACTAGGGGGATGTAGGGGGTACAGCCCAAACCAGGTGACCCCATTAGAGGGGGTGACAGCAAAATGACTGGCTGCCCCTTCTTTCGCTTCCCCCCTCCACAAGAGTCCATATAGCTTTAAGTAGGATGACTGCCCCCTTTTTTCGTTATGCGTGGACAAGATCCCCAGTGCTTTTGTGCCAGGTGGGTATATCAGGCGGGTAGATCAGGATGCCCAGAGGGGGGGTCCCCATGGCAGTAGAGTGGGAGCCCTGGAATTCTGGCTCCCAGACAGAAAAGATCCCCTGGTGGTGATAGCATCGGTTACTGCACTGGGTAACACCAACCCTAGTTGACCCTGAGCTGTCACTTCTTTTCCAATCATCTTCAACACCAGCAGTATCTTCTCCGTGTTGGAAATAGCAATATCTGTTGAATTTGGCCAGTGGAAATGGGTATGCGTGTGTGTTTCAGTTTATTTTGGAAGAACTCACCCAGATACATGAATTTCTTTATAACCTGGGTAATAGAAATTATTATTTTTTGAGGATTTGTGAGAAAGTTTTTTTTTTCTTACGCCACACTTTGATCCCATTTTTAACAGGCTTAGAGGATTTCAGAAGCTTTATTCAAGAATACTGAAGAAAACATTGGCACACCTTGGCAACTGCCAAGACTAAAGAACTGTTGGATTTACAGTACCTTATAAACTGTAATGTTTCAAATTAGCACATGCTACCATTCGCGTTGACAGCTAATTCAAATTTTCCCAGATTCTCATTCTTCCTGCTACCTGTGTGACCCTACAGTTGTGTCTGTTCGTCCTTATCAGGGATTGTTAAAATAACATTCCCTCATTTCTCAGCATACTGTTTCTCACTCGATCCCATCATCCCTTTACAACACAATAAAGCCCATTTGCAAAAACTAAAGCCTTACATGGCAGGGAGAGCAAAGCTGAGCTGACAAATACACAAACCACTATACTACACTGTCTCTCTTTACAGTAATCTAATCAGGAGGTTACCAGTACATAAACTGCTATGGCTCCATTATGCCTGTCCAGGGAAAGGCTGTAGTTGGTGCACCTGACAAAACTGTCCCCAATTGGCCCCTCCCTAAACTGCAAACCCCAGGATTCCATAGGATGTTGAAAGTGGAATCATCGCGCTATAAGAATATAGTGCAGAAATGGCCAAGGGCTCACTGGGATCTTGATGATGATGCAGTGAATAGTAGGAGCCAGCATGAGTTTGTCAAGAACAAATCCTGCCAAACTAATTTTATATCTTTTTTTTAATCAAGTCACTAGTTTAGTAGATACTGGGAATGCTGTAAATGTCACTTATGTGGATTTCAGCCAAGCGTTTGATAAGGTCCCCCGTAATAGTTTGATTACCAAACAGATTAAATGGGGAATAGACAGAAACACCACCAGAAGTATCTATAACTGGTTCGAAAACCATACTCAAAAATTCATTAATGGCTATGCTTCAAACCAGAGGGAGGTCTCAAGCAGAGTGCCTCAGGGCCATAATTCTTTAATATTTTTATCAAAGACTTGGCTAAAAGGATAGAGGGAATCCTTATAAGGTCTGTGTTGGAATATAGACAAGACCTACAACTTCAATCGTTACAGGGTTAATGTTTTATTAATCAGATAGAGGACCTTCAGCTCTAAATATTATTTTAAGCAGCTGTGAAGCCTCTATAAGACTAGTGTCTTCCTTAGTGAGCTTATCTGCTGCTTCTGCTGCTGTTGTTGCCGTTTGTCTTTCTATCCTGTTTAATCCTGCTTCACTGTGGTATTTTATAGTCTGATATATTTTGTATTTTTCTTGCCTATATTATCATGTTCATTTTAACCTTTTTGACTACATTTTCCCTTCTGTATATTGTCTTTACATAAATACCCTGTTTGCTATTTTTCTCTTTAAATAGAATAGATAAAAGAATATTTTTATTATCCATTTTGTCTTCTGAATTTCTATTTTACAACAGTCTGAAGATGATACAAAACTGGGAGGGGTGGCTAACACACTGGAAGATAGAAATAGAATTCAATAGCACCTTGTGGGCAGACATAATAAATGTTAGATAACTTTAAATGCATTTAGCTGTATAGCAGAGGCGTTACGGAACTATCCTAGTGAATAGCGAAAATGTATCCCACTGGGCTCGACTGGCGTGTGCTGGCACTCCCTAGCCAGGGTTCCAGTGTACATGGGGAGTGCTCAGTGTGCATTGGTATCTGATGTTCATCAGCCCTGATGTTCAATAATCACTTAACTGTCTCCCCTACACAGTAATGTCACAGACACTCCTTGCTGAGCATGGGCATTGTGAAACTGCTTGGTTCTGTTTCCTCCAGATTTCTACTCAACAAGATTATATCCCTTACTGAATTCCCACCATCATCTTTGCCTCTCTAATCATCTGCTTTTAAAAATGTTAAAATCTTGCCAAGTTTTCTTTATTTTGGATATAGAGGTCAGGATGGAGCAGAAGTGACTTTCTGAATAGTGTTGGACTATTCAGTGTTGATCACACCACCCGGAGTGATGGGATTTGGAGGCCCACAGCAGTTGGAGTCTATAAGTACCCCCCAGTTACAGGGAGGTGTTTCTGGTTTGTTCTTCCTAGCTTCTGGGCTTGAGTTTTTGGCACCGAAATGGACTCGGATCACCTCCAGATGGGTGTTAGGTTGAGTTCCCTTTGCCAAGAACCTTTTTCTTTCTCTCTAACTTCCTTCTTCCTCTCTGTTTCTCTTTTGTCTTCCTTGTCCTCTTTCCCCATTCAGCCCCGGATGTGACACACAATAGTGAACAAATAAAGTGGCATCTCTTGCCTGCCTCAGCTGCCAAAATGGTGCGCCGGGGTGGTGGAATTGGAGCTGAGACCATTTCTGCTCCTTGGGCCTGGCCAGGGACTGAATGGACCCCTTGGCAGGAGACCGGGCGTTGTTCCAGACCGGATTTTGAAATTTCTGTACTTACAGTGCCCAGTTTTGTTAATAAGGAAGAGCTAAAGCGGTTTTACTTCCCTGTTGGAAGCAGCAGGAGGTTTAGCATTAAATTCTGGGCTGTATCAATTGAGGGCAGCAGAGAATCCCACAAATGAAAGGGGTGTATCTCCACAAAATAAGAATTCTGCCCCTCCAAATGAAATTTTCCTTCAGCCCCAAATTTCTAGCATTTCACAGAGCAAGAGACTGAGAATTGCTCTTCTCTTTGTTATATCCACATTCCCTTCGTCTTTTGGCCTGCCTCTTTACTTTGGATGCCTCAGCTCTGTTTCTAAACGCTCAGCTGAATTTTTTTTAAGTTATTGCAATGCTAGAACTTTGGGGAGTAAAGAAAAAATTAATTCAGAGGGGGGAAGAATCCTTATTTGTCACAACAATGGCCTCGTTTTTTTGCACTGCCCCCTCCCACAGCCAGTGTGGTATAGTGGTTTGAACATTGGCTTATGACCCTGGAGACCAGAGTTAGATACCATACTCAGCCATGGAATCCTCTGGTTGACCTTGGGCACATCGCATATTCTCAGCTCCAGAAAACCCCATGTGTCACGTCCTGGATAACTTGCATTCGCAAACAGCACTCAGAGTTTAAAGAGACGTGTCTATTTGGAGTAAAGCAAGCAAAATAGCAACTTTCTTGAGGAGTTGCCGACACTACTACATTTGGGTCGTCACAGATTTTATACTTTGTTGTACAAATTTACGTGTGCACAGCAATGACTGGGGAAAGTCATAAATGTCACATCACCCCACCACCACCAGATTTTTCCAGAGCCCTTCCATTGCTTACATATCTTTCATTCTCGGAGCAAGAACAAGTTACGGCATCCTTATCTCGGCCATGCCCATTCCCGTAACACCTTCTCACCAGTTTCTCATTTCCCCTTCTGAACTCTTCCTCCTCACTGGCTACAAAATGACATCAAACACTGAAGCAATTACCCATTGGCACCCTGGGGTATTTTTAAAACCCTCAACCAGACAACACGTTTGCAAGCAGCAACTGGAAATCGATACCCTGTAGTGCCAGCAGCCTATAGCTCCTCTTTCATCTAGTAAACTTATTCTATAACATGTATTAATACACAGCCAGCAAACTTAAGACAGAAGCCATGCATCCCGACAGCATGATAGGTTTGCCTTAGGGTGCTGTAAGTTGGAAACAATTTGAAGGCACACAACAATTAGATACATCCCTGATCGGTTGACCACCTCATGCGGTGCGTCTCTCTCTCTCTCTCTCTCTCTCTCTCTCACACACACACACACACGCATGGTGTTGGTTAGACACCAGAGCCGGTGTGCCACTGTCTGGGTATTCAGGTCACCTGCCAACTTATGGTGATTCCATGAATTTCCTGAGGTTTTCTTAGGCAAGGAATACTGAGGTGGTTTTGCCAGTTCCTTCCTCTGAAATACAGTCAGCCCTCCACATTTGCGGGTTTCACTTTTGCGGATTTGATTATTCACAGATTATTTGCTGCCAGCTCTACTGTCTCGCTATGCCATTTTTAACTGGGACTGCAAGCCTCCCGAGACTGAGAAACTGTGAATGAGGCTTGTAAATCCCTCTTAAAAATGGTGTGGGGCAGCAGCAGAGGTGCTAGTAAGCCCCACCAGCCCCCCACTTCTGCCTTGTGAAGGGACCCTGATGCCTCAAAGGAATCCACGGTGGGTTGAATATGGTGATCATACTTTTTTTTTTATGTCAAATTTGGTCTGGGAGGACCTAGAGTTATTCAGTTTTTTCACTTTCACAGAGTTCCTGGGCCCCTAACCCTAGCAAATGTGGAGGGAGGATTGTAGAGCCTATACCACCTGGTATTCATTGGCAGTCTTCCCTTGAAGTATTAACCAGAGCTAACCCTACTTAGCTTCCAAGATCAGATGGGATCTGGTATCGTTAGGCCCTTTCCTCCAAGATGTCACTGACGAAAACCAGGACACGTGGCCAAGCGATATTAGAGTGTGGTCTAGATGGTAGAAGTTATTTATGATGAAGAACAGATAAGCTAGGAGTGGCTGCAGCAGTTTGCTTTTGCCTGAGCCTCCTGGGAAAGGCAAGACTATTTTTGCACTTTGAGCTTGCAGCAATGGAAGTAAGCTGAGAACCAAGGGCAAAGGCGGGGGGAGGAGAAGGGAACTGGGACATTTTAAAAGCATTTGAAAAGTTGAGACAGCAGACTGTCCTTGCCAAATCAGGATAGTTGGAAGGCGTGCAGCTTTGCTGTCTACTTTTGATGTGTTTCAATCCTATTGCATTTTTAAAATATTTCTATCCATTTTGCATTTAAGTAGTCTAGAACTTTAGGACCAGCGTGGTGTAAGCAGATTGACAGCAACAACATTCTAGAAATTTATTATATGTTGTACTTATTTATGCCACTCATTTGTTTTGCCTGTGAAAGGCCTTTGCCTTGAACAATAATAAGCTATCACTATTGCTATATTTTTAGAACAAAACTCCCTGGTTTATGGCTTCATGTAGAATTAAGTGAGCCATCAGCCTTTTCCCTGGGGGGTTTCCCTACTTCCCAGGGCTGGACAGACTCATGTTTTCCCAGATGGAAGAGTGACCGATTTTTCCTGGATTTTCCTTGTGTTTGTGTGTGCTGTGAACTTAACTGAGACTTCTTGCAGCATGGACTGGGTTGGCTGCTTTTTGGGGGCTCACATGAGCCACAGAGAGCCACAGGGATGGGTCCCCGTTCCAAAGGGGTGTGGCGTGGCATGCCAGACACTGATCAGAACCAGAGGGCAGGCAGGAATGTCTGCAAACATGAAATGACAGAGGCAAGTTCCCAGGTTGGACGCAGCACTAAAAATAGCTGCCAACCACAAGGGTTACTTAGCGTGTGTTTGTGTGGGTTAGAAATATCCCCCGATTTCATCTGCTGGCACCAGACAGAGATTTGCAGAGCTCTAGAGTTGGAGCCAGCATGATATAGTGATTTGAGTGTTGGACTATGACTCTGGACACTAGGGGTCAATTCCCTGCTTTGCCATGGAAACCTACTGGGTGACCTTGGGGGTATCACATACTGTTAGCCCCAGAAAACCCCATGACAGGTTTGCCTTAGGGTGGTTATAAGTTGGAAATGACTTGAAGGCACACAACAACAACCTAGAGTTGGAAGGGACCCCAAGAGCATCAATTACCTTCCATGCAGTTGGGCTACAACAAAATTACTCCAAAAGATGCCTGCCCAAATTCTGTTTAAAGACCTCCAAAGATGGAGAATCCAGCCCTACCCACTGAGGCACGGCTACCTGTGAACACACAGTGAGCTAGAGTTATGGGCAGAGGATCCCTGCAAAAGTGGAAAACTGCAAATATCCAAATGTGTGTGTCTGTGGGGGTTGAGGCACGGTGGAGAGAAGGGACGCCCAGGGTCCAAAGGAGAGGGAAAGGGGCTGAGTTGGTACAATGGCTTCATACTTCCTCTCTCTCACCCACTTCCTTCCTTGGTTGTTGGGGGAGCGGGGACACACTGGGAGAGAGTTTGCGGTGCTGAGAAATCGGGCTGTGAGCTGTCCCTAACTGGCCAGACAGCAGCAGGTAGAGGAGGAGAAGGACCAGAGGCAGGTTTTTAAAGGGCTGCGTTTCCTGGTCGGAGCTGTCAAGAGAGAAAGTTTTCCTGGAAAATAAGTGCCCAAGGTTGGGTGGGGGGGCAGAAGTTGAAAAAACTTGCAAATAAAATAATCAAATCCATAAAGTTAAACCTGCAAATGTGGAGGGCCGAGTATATATATTTTTCTTTACAGGAGCTCTCCAAGGTCCTGAACCTTGGTTGGGGCCTTTGAAGCGCAGACTAACAACTAGATTCACTAACAACTGGATTCACCAGTCAGATTCACCAGCCCACTGACACAGGGCCCACTAACCCACCACCACTGGTTTTCTCCGATCAGCAGCCACCTCTGGAGGAAGTTTTAACTGTGAATTCCTGCCTGGGACAGGATTGGAGTAGATGGCGCTTAGCAGTCCTCCCAACTCTATGACCCTAGGGCTGTCTACACACAAATGACTTAATCTTTGAGCCTTTTTTACTCCCCTCAGTACCTTCTAAGGGCATCACTCAACTACATATCCCAGTATTAGAATTCAAAATGAGCTCGACAGATTAAAGAGCTGGGACAAAACCAACCAAATGAGGGAGAAATGTAAGGTGCTACATTTAGGAAGAAAGAATGAAATGCACAGATGGGTGACACCTGGCTTGAAAACAGGAGGTGCGAAAGGAATCTAGGAGTCTTAGTGGACCACAAGCTGAACACGGGTCAGCAGCTGAAAAGCCAGTGTGATTCTGGGCTGCATCAATAGGAGTACAGTGTTGAGATCAAGGGAAGTAATAGTGCCACTCTATTCTGCTTTGGTTAGAGCTCACCTGGAATACTGTGTCCAGTTCTGGACACCACAATTCAGGAAACCAATGTATAGGGGATTACAAAGACAAACAGTAAGTAAACTGACAGAGAAACTCTAACATCTACCTAATACCAAATTAAACTAAACTACAACTAAACTAAAAATGGGTCAAAAATATATATATAAGTGACTCCTAACTCACCAGCTTTTGGTTCTAAGATAATCTACACCATATACTTCTTCTCGTGTGTCTGTCATTATCACACTACTGCCTAGTGTACTTTTCCCCCAACAGTCTCTTAGATATAGGCCATTTCCGCACTAGACTATTATAGCGCTATTATTCCACTTTCAACATCCTATGGAATCCTGGGGTTTGCAGTTTAGAGAGGGGCCGGTTGCTCCCTCCCTAACTGCAAACCCCAGGATTCCATAGGATGTTGAAAGTGGAATAATAGTGCTATAACAATCTCGTGCGGAAATGGCCATACAATCAACTTATTCCAATCATTTTAAACTTTAACCAAAGATCCTTCCTTAATTAAAATAGTTAGTTTATCAATTTCTGACAAATCCAGCATGTTCAACAGCCAGCCTTCACGCAAAGGAATAGTCACACGTTTCCATTTCTGTGAAGTTGAGGGTACTTCCAGGGAAAGGGGAAGGGGAAAGCCCCAGCACCCTCTGAGAGGGCCAGCCTCCCCAGCCTGCTGCCACCGGCATTATCTAGGCCAGGCGTTAAA
Source organism: Cyclura pinguis (assembly GCA_030412105.1). NCBI lineage: Eukaryota > Metazoa > Chordata > Lepidosauria > Squamata > Iguanidae > Cyclura > Cyclura pinguis. Next base: position 7,477,392 of record CM059614.1, on the reverse strand, counting down.
AAAGGCCTTTCACTACTCTACTGTGAGAAGGGGATGGCTCCTTTTTGGAGAATGGTTGAGGTGTGGTATTAACTCATTAAAAAAAAAGGAACCATCCCGTTCTCTGATTAGGATGGCAAAAGGTGAGAGCTTAGTCCGTCCTGGGAGTACCTAAAAGAATCACCAACCGTCTCTGCTCTCTCAGTCCTCCTTCGAGGAGAGGCACCATCTTCCAGTGATGTGGACTCCAGTCGATAGACTCAGACTCAAGTCAGACTTAAGTCACTTCGGTGACTTGACTCGGACTCGACCATAAAGGATGCACTGACTCAACTCGAGACTTGTACATTTTTAATGACTGACTTGATGCCCTTGGTTCAGTAACATAACGCATTCATCCAGAAACCTTACGACTTTGAACAACGCCTCCGGTCCTTTTTGCCTACTGGTCACAGGACAATCTCTCTCAAGCCCAAAGTGTGGGTGCATTTCTCAGAGGGGAACAGCAAACGGGTTAGGCAATGGGCTTGAGTTGGGCTTGAGGTCTGCTCAGCAGCCTGTCCCCCCTGCATATTGGAAGAGCCTCCTAAAACCTTCCCTAAGAGCAGAAGGCAAGACTCTTCCCCAGACTGCGGGGTGCATTTCTCAGAGGGGAACAGCAAATGTGTCAGGCAACGGGCTTGAGGAGGAAGAATTCTTCCTTCTAAATCTTTTGAATCTTCGATAATGGGGTATAAGACAAGATCCTATTCCTCACTTCCAAAGCTGCAGATGGCAAAACTGTAAATGTGGAGAGTTGACTCTGCTTAAATTGTCGAAACTGAATTTATTTCTCTCTATCCAATAATTCTGGAATTTTGGTTGGGGTATAAAGTTGGCTTCCAGACTTGAGACTTGAAAGTAGAGACTTGAGACTTGACTTGAGACCTGGAGTGAAAGACTTAAATACATCACTGCCATTTTCCCACTCAGGCATTCAAAAAGACCAGAAGTGGCACCTCAGCAGAGAGAATAGATGGGGCTTGTCCTTCTTTTAGGTTCTCCCAAGATGGTCTAAGCTCTCACCTTTTGACATTCTACTCACAGAAGGGGATGGTTCCTTTTTTGATGAGAGTTATGGTACAGTACATACACTGACCTGTTGGTAAGCTGGCCCAGGTTTTCAGAGTCAATTTTTAGACTATAGTTTTTACACGTATACATGAGTATATATAGTACTGTCCAACTTTCCCAATTAATCCACTGCCATCCCATTTTTTCAGCTCTTTTAAAACGTCCCAGTTTATCTCTCCTTTTACTTTCCCCTTGCAGTTGCTGCAAACTGAACTCAAAGGTGCCAAAACAGCTTGCACTCAATTACTTTGGCTGGAGAGAGAGGAGAGGAGGGGAGAGAATCCTACCCTTCTCTGTGTGCTCAGGCCAAACAAACTGCTGCGGCCTTTCCTAGTTTGTGTGTTCTTCCTCACTCATAACTTTTTCCATCTTGTCCACAGTCTGATCTTGTTTGGTCATGCATGTCTTGGTCTTCATCTGTGAAATGTTGGAGGGTATGCTAGAATTTCTAGTATTCCATAGGAAGGAACAAGGAAGTAAATATTGAACTGCAATAATTGCATACTTTGGATGAACCCTGATTTTGCAGGAGTGTTTATGATGGAGAAGTCCAAGAAAGAATCAGGCAAAGGCAAGAGAAAATCACCTTCATCCCAGGGAGAGTGGTTCATTAAGCATTTCAGGAAAGGCACTTTGCCTATGCACAAACGAACTCTTGTTATTTCCTCAAGTGTTCTTTTCTTGCCCTTTCCTCTCTCCCAGACCTTTGTAACTGGAAAGACCAAGTAAGTTGCGGAGGATAGAAACACATCCTGCAGTAGGAGAGAAAAGCCAATAGAAAGAATAACAGCCTAGGGTATGCTTTGAAAAACGTTTAAAAAGACACACACGAGAGAGGGAACAGTCAGTCACTGTTCCTTGTTCTCTAGCGGATGTCATTTAGCATCCATTTCCAAAGCTGAAGCCTTTTCTGGCTGGCATTGAAAACCTGCCACCCCTGACGTCCTTCCTTCTCAGAGAAACTGGCTGCCAGAGGTGAGCAAAAAGTGTGGGAACACCATTCTGCTCTCTCTATACTCCCAGAATTACAATTTCTTTTCAAAACCTGAAAAGCTGTGATCCTTCATCCCAGGAAGGGTTCTTCATTCAGTGTTTCAGTCAAAGGCACTCTGCATACGCACAAAGGAACTCTTGTCATCTCCTGAAGTGTTCCTTTCTTCTCCTTTCCTTCCGTTTCTCATCTTTGCCCACAGACTTAGATTGAGAGGGTAAGCTCTTAGCAGTGGGTGGGAGTCTATCCTTACAGTACCTCGAATCAAGCCAGAGTGCAACAGAAATTCAGAATGGGTTCCTTTGTGGTCACAGCCAGAAAGAAAAAAATGTGAGCTTTCCTGATGCCAAGAGCATTTTGCTGTTACAGAGATGTATCTTACAGCAGAATCCATATTGTGTCGGTGCTCTCTTAGGTGAGCGGCTGTTGTGTACTGAATAACCCACACTCCACAAACTTCACTCTGAGGTAGATAGTAGTTTTCTTTGTAGAAATGCAAGCAACGCTGGACACTTCTTCCGAACTTGTTGAGGCTGCAACAGACATGGAGCTCATACCTTTTAACAGCTACAGTTCCAAAATTTAAACCTGTAAAGCTGTGATTGGTAACGGTCATAACTCTACCATCACACTGCTTCTCAAACAGTTCCCAGAGCTACATTAAGTTCTGACTTCTCACCATCCTTGACCCAAGCACATATTCCTGCCTCTTATCTTACACACACCATGTACTCTAAACGCAATCCTCTACACTTTCATTTTTGCCTGGATCTGATCTTCCCCCCTCACCGGATACAACAGGCCAGAGCTTTCCAAACTTTTCATCTTGGTGATGCACTTTTTAGACATGCATCATTTCATGACACAGGAATTCAGTAAGTAATTCAGTAAGTGGAGGCAGCCCCTCCACCTGGACCTGGCCTGCCACCACCTTTGACGGGGTTTTCCTTGGCCCAGGGCGGCGGCGGTGGTGGCAGAGGCAGCCTCTTCACCTGGGCCTGGCTGGCTGCAGCAGCGGGAGAGGCAGTTGCGCTCAGGCAACACACCTACACACTGCAACTGACACACTAAGGTGTTGCAACACACAGTTTGGAAAGCTCTGCAATAGGCAATAAAGCAATTAGCCATTGATACTTTGGCACAATCCAAGCAGGCTCAGAACAGAGACATTGCTGCAATCACCAATTAACACTGGATATTTTGCAGCATTGCAACTGGGCTTAATGAAGTTCTACTGTGGCTACTTCTACACTGGTCACAGTACACTAATTTCAGTACACATCCAGCAGACCAACATACAGCAGGGGCTACGCATCCTGACATCTGTTCCCTGTTGCATAGTTAGGAGACTAAAAATTAAAGACTTAAGGGTATTTTCGGCACTGGACACTGATTCAACTGTTCTTTTTTAAACGTACAATGGTAAGGATATTCTGAGTATTTCATGCAAGTTCCACTATGGATGTGAGCTGTCATATTTGTGCAAATAGCTCAATGAAGCAGGAAGAATGTTGGGCATGCACTGCCATGGTATGTGGATGCACATGGCACATTCTTTATGCCTTTGCATGAGTATTTAGATGCATACTTGCTGTATACCTTCCAACTCTCCCGATTTGGCAATTAATCCTCTGTCACCCCATTTTTTCCAGCAACTTTTAAAATGTCCCATGTTCTTTCTCCTCCTCCCCCTTTGAGCTCAGCTTACTTCTGTTGCTTCAAACTGAGTTCAAAGTGCAAAAGTACTTTCCACTGAGTTAACTGGGGGAGGGGGGGAGAGAAGAGAGGAGGGGAGGTCAGAGTCTTGTCCTTCCCAGGAAGCTCAGGCAAAAAGCACACTGTTGCAGCCTCCCCAAACTGTCTGTTCTTCCTCTTCAGTAGCTTTTGCCATTTGGCACATTCTGATGTTGCTTGGCCACCTGTGTCTTGGTTTTCATCCTTGAAATGTTGGAGGAAATGCTGGTGTCAGCCTGCAGGCATTTAGCGCAAGCGTTTGGACACTGGAAATCCAGTATTAGGCCAATTTTCAGAAGGAAAAGAGGGAGCTCGCAATACAGATGCATTCTTAGGCTGAAAACCAATCACCACTTACAAGTCAGAAGTGAAGGAGAGGGGAATAATATTTTTATAAAAAACAAAACAAAAGGAACATGATTGGATATTGTTTCTTAAATTACATACCAAGAAAGTGGATAGAGGAAAAACCTCCCTCGTTCGTGGTCCCAGGACTTTAGACTTACCCACTGTAATAAAACGGTGGGACATTTGGGGAGAGATAGAAAAGAAGGCCTGCAATTCCTAATTGACCTGTGGAACTCTCTGCCACATGGTATGGTGGATGGCTTGTTCGCTTGTATTCTGCCTTTCCCCAAGGCTTGGACACAAAGTGGCTTTAACACAGAGCTTAGAAAAGGTACACGCTGGACTACAACTCCCAGAATCCTCCAGCCAGCATGGCCACTGGCTCAGCTGGCTGGAGGACTCTATTTTTTCTTTTAGTCCAAAGTTATAACTTTTCCAGCTTCTGGATTAGCCATATTCTGAACAGAGAGCTCTACCAATAGCTGTTAGGCATCACGGTGGTATTGAACTTCCATGGCCAGAGGGAGTCTACCTCTGCATTGATTGAATTTTAGCATCCTAGAGTTGGCAGTGGCACCCAGAGGCGCTCGAGTCCAACCCCCTCACTCTCAATGGGGACTCCATCTAGAGCATCCCCAGCAGGTAGCTGTCCATCCTCTTTCAGAAGATATCCAGAAGAAGAGATCCCCACCAGCTCTTGAGGTCATTTGCTGGACAGCACTTACTCTCAAGACATTCTTTCTGATGTTCAGTCAAAATTTGCCCTCCCACTGGTCAGGACTCATCTGGAGTCCTGAGTTCTGGGCACCTCATTTTAAGAAGGATTTAAACAAGCTGGGGCAGGTTCAGAGACGGGCAACGGGGATGATCCGAGGGACGGACAATAAAGCAGAGGAGGAAAGTTTGAGGCAGCTGGGCACATTAGGCTGCATGGCGCACAGAAGGCTGAGGAGAGACATGACGTCCCTCTTTGAATACTTCAAGGGCTGTCCCAGAGAGGAGGGGGCAGGCTTGTTCTCTGCTGCTCCAGAAGGGAGGACCAAGTCTAGTGGTTTTACGTTACATGAGGGGAGATTTCAATTGAACAGCAGAAAAAACTTCTTGATGGTAAGAGCAGTTGGGCAGTGGAGGTAGTGGGTGTCTGGAGCGGCAGAGAACAAGCCCGCTCCCTCCTCAACGTGACATCCCTTCAAATATTTAAGCATGGCTATCATGTCCCCTCTTAACCTTCTCTTCTGCAGACTAAACATACCAAGCTCCCTAAGCCGTTCTTCATAGGGCATGGCTTCCAGACCCTTCACCGTTTTGGTTGCCCTCCTCTGGACACGTTCCAGCTTGTCAATATCCTTCTTGAACTGAGGTGCCCAGAACTGTACACAGGATTCCAGATGAGGTCTAACCAAAGCAGAATAGAGTGGTATCATTACCTCCCTCGATCTAGACACCATACTCCTATTGATGCAACCAAGAATCACGTTGGCTTTCTTGACTGCCGCATCACACTGCTGACTCATGTTCAGCTTGTGATCTACCAAGACTCCTAGATCCCTTTCACACATACTGCTATCCAGCCACGTGTCCCCCATCCTATATTTGTGCCTTCCATTTTTTCTGCCTGGGTGTAGGACCTTACATTTCTCTCTGTTGAAATTCATTTTGTGAGCTTTGGCCCAGCTCTTCAATCTGTCAAGGTTGTTTTAAAATTTGATCCTGTCTTCTGGTGTATTAGCAACCCCTCCCAATTTGGTATCATCTGCAAATTTGATCAGCATGCCCTCCACTCCTTCATCCAAGTCATTGATGAAGATATTGAATAGCCCTGGGCCCAGGACAGAACCCTGTGGCACCCCACTGGTCACTTCTCTCCAGGATGAGAAGCAGCCATTGGTGATCACCCTTTGGGTTCGGTCGCTCAACCAATTACAAATCCAACTAACAGTAGCCCTGTCCAGCCCGCATTTTACTAGCTTCTTTGGAAGAACATCATGGGGAACTTTGTCAAAGGCCTTACTGAGATCAAGATATGCTATGTCTACAGCATTCCCTTCATCTATCAAGCCTGTAACCCTATCATAAGAAGAGACAAGATTAGTCTGGCATGACTTATTTCTGAGAAATCCATGCTGGCTTTTAGTGATTACGGCACTGCTTTCTAAGTAATTACAAACTGACTGTTTAATGATCTGCTCTAGGATCTTTCCTGGAATTGATGTCAGGCTGACCGAGCGATAATTATTAGGGTCCTCTTTTTTCCCTTTCTTGAAGATGGGGACAACGTTTGCCCTCCTCCAGTCTGCTAGGACTTCTCCTGTTCTCCAAGATCTGCTGGGACTTCTCCTGTTCTCCAACAAGGCTCCTTCATGGCCAAGCAGGAATACGAATCTGGGTTCTCCCCCTACCCATATTCCAGCATTCTAACCACTGCACTGTGCTCCCCCTCCCCACTGGTGCCTTGTTATTTCTTCCCTGCCTTGCTCATGCCTCTGCACCCATTGGAGACCGTTTGCCCTTGAATACAGAAAGAGAGCTTGTTTGCATCCCTTCCACCCTAAGCAGATAGACAAGGGTTCTCTTTTTCTCCCCATCCCCTTTCATTTGGCCCTGAGGTTCAGCTGGAGGGGGAGGATGATTTTGGGACTACACTGTCCCTGTACTCCTAACTCACCCTCCCTGCTCCAGCCTTCTGCAGGCGCCCACAGCCCGCAGTATTTCAACGCCAGCCGAGGCCTGTCGGGAACAATGGAAAGGGCACTGGGGTTTTGGGGTGGGGGGGAGAGTACTGAAGCAGGGAGGGGGAGAGAGCCGTCAAAGAGGGCTTCAGGGAGTGAATGGAGGCAGGCAAAAGGGAAGAAAGGGGGGCTGTCCTGGGGACTTTGGCCATTGGCTGGGCCAGGGGGCCCAAACAGCTGTGAAAAGGGCTAGGCCGGTTTTCCCACGCCCGCCCCAATGGCTGGGCTGAAGGCGCTCTGTTGCCGCCGTGGTCACCCCCAGTGCTAATGTATACACACCGCCTGCGTCCTGGATTTTAGGAGGGGTGTGTGTGGGTGGGTGGAAGGGGGAGGCAGGGGGGCATTTGTTTAGGGCGCACAGACAGGGTGGAGGGCGATAATTTCACCCTCAATTTGCTTAAAGCGGGCAGACGGTGGCTGAGCTGCCTGGCTTTCCTTTTGTCAACATGGAGAGCACAGACAATCCATGCACACACACACACACACAGAGGAGAGATGAAAACAGAGGTGAGGAAAAGGCAGCCTGTGGGCTGTATCTGGCCCCCCCAAAACCACACTCTTGCCCCCCACAAAGAAACCAGCAGTTCCCCAAAACACCACCCTTCCGAAGCCTTGACATCGTTTTACAGCTTGGAGAAGACGGAGTGTATGTATGTGTACAGAGACAGGAAGAGAAAGCGTGTGTCAAACTAGTGGGGGAAATGTAAGCCCCACGTGGTCCAAAAGCCCACTAGCGGTTCCCTCAGAACCTCGAATTTTCTTGACAGTTTGGAGAACAGAAGGAAAGGGGGTAGCATGGAAACATGACTACGATCTCCAGATGTAGGCTCTCCAAACATCTCTTAGGTGAAAAATGAGAACATGTGGTGCCCAAGCAACATCAGAGTGTGCTCAAGGTAGCAGACGTCATTAATCACGAAGAAAAGACAAGCTCAGAGAGCTTGCAGCAGTTTGCGTTTGCCTAAGCTGACTGGGAAGGGCAAGATCCCACCCTTCCTTCTTCTGCCCACTGAGTGCGACTGGCTTTTGCAATTAAAGCTGAGGTTTCAGCCACTGAAGTAAGCTGAGGATAAAGGGGGAAAAGTGGGAAGAGGACAGAGAAACTGGGACATTTTTAAAAAGTGGGACGGTAATCGGGACTGCCCCTGCTGAACTGGGACCATTGGAAGGTATCTGGCTCTTGTCGGAATTGACTTGCAGTAACATATGGAGTGGTGTCCAGCTGTTTCTCCAATGAGCCACCACAGCATGGATGGTTCTCCTCCTCAATCAGCATTACAACCCTGCGAGGCGGATCAGTCCAAGAGAAATTCTCCACTTACTCAAACCACACCAGGCTGCCTGTATATCCTAACTACTACACTCTACTGCCCCTTACTATACACATTGCCTCGCTTGCCTAAGTGACAAACTTAGTTATGCCCCTCTTTCAGGGATTCCAGACTGAGATGGCATGAGAGAACCATTATTAAATATTTGAAGCAATGTCATGTGGAAGATGGAGCAAGATTCTTTTCTGCTGCTCCAGGACTAGGACATGGAACAATGAATTCAGATTACAAGAAAAGAGGTTCCATGTCAACATTAAGAAGAACTTATTTACCATTAAGAGCTATTCAGCAGTGGAACGGACTGCCTCTGGACTTTTTTAAACAGAGGTTAGTTGGGCATCTTTCAAGAGTGCTTTGGTTGTGCATTTCTGCATTTAGGGGTGGGACTAGATGGCCCTTGGGGTTCCCTCCAACTGCATGATTCTACGATTGTCAGCAAATGTGGTCTGTTTCAAGGAGTACCCTTCTTCATGACTCTGCTGCTATTCTACGATTTTAGGAAACAGATCTAATAAAATGATTGAAAACAGGTGTTGTGTGCCTTCAATGTGGGGTTTTCTGGCATGATTTATTCAGAGAGTATTTGCCCTTTGCCTTGCTCTGAGGCTGAGAGAGTGTGACTCGCCCAAGGTCACCCAGTGGTGCTTGTTCAACACTCAAACACTGCTAATCTTTGCGTAGGGACATTGGCCATCATTACTATTTTTTCGCAGTGTGCAAAATAGACGCTGCCATTTCCAAGAAATAGTCAAAGTCTGTTGGCTCTGAACCAGCAAGAAAATGTGTGAGGCATCAATTTAAGTGTAAATATCAAAGTTAGCTCAAAACAGGTTCATAAATTTGCACTCTAGGGCCACAGCAACACAGAAACCTGAAGTCCTTATTCAGGAGGTATCCAAACATTAGGAAGAAACTATCTACTGTAAGAGATGTTTTGACAGTAGAGTTGGAACAGTTGGAAGAGACCCCAAGGCCCCTCCAGTCCAACCCTGCCATGCTGGAAGACACTCTCAAAGCACTCCCTTTGACAGACAGCCATCCAGGCTCTGTTTGAAAACTTCCAAAGAAGGAGAATCCACTACACTCATGGAGGTAGCATATTCCACTGTCAAACTGCTTGAGTTATTCTTAATATTTAGATGGAAACTCTTTTCCTGAAGTTTGAAGCCATTGCTCCATGTCCTAGTCTCTGGAGTGGCAGAAGACAGGTTTGCTCCATCCTCCCTATGACATCCCTGCAAATATTTAAGTGCGGCTATCACATCACTTCTTAACCTTTTCTTCTCCAGGCTAAACATATGCAGCTCCCTAAGCCGCACCTCTGAGGGCTTCATGGTTTCCAGGCCTTCTACCAGTTTGGTGGCCTTCCTCTGGACATGTTCCAGCTTCTCAATATCCTTCCTAAACTGTGGTGTGCGGAAATGGACACAGGATTCCAGATGGGGGCTGACCAAAGTAGAACACAGGGGTACTATCACTTGACCTAGACACTATACTCCTATTGATACAGCCCAGAATTGCACCAGCTTTTTTAGCTGCTACGTCACACTTCTGGCTCATGTTCGGTTTGTGGTCCACTAGGACTCCTAGATCCCTCTCACACGTACCGTGGTCAAGCCAGGTGCCCCCCATCCTATATCTGTGACTCTCCTTCTTTAGAGGTCATTCAACAGAGGGTGGATGAGCACTTTCTGGAGTGCTTTAATTGTGTATTCCAGGATGGCAGGGGGCTGGATTAGATGGCCTTTGGGATAATCAGGATGGTGATTACCATCATGATCATTGTTGTTTGTCTGTATAGCACCTTCACCGTACATGGCCCTTTTCGTGTAAAAGAACAACAAAACAGTTTCCTACCTTACAGTTTGATTAAGAGAAGATGGAAAAGGTGATAGAGGTGTGTGAAAGTATCAAGTCCAGCAGGTACTGTCTCTTCTCCTCTCCCTCCGAGGTCAGGGCAGTGGCCTTGGGATAGAGGGAGGTCCCTTCTGAGCTTAGGTGTGATGAAGCTGTTGGATTCATTCCAAATCTACAATTCTGTGAATCTACGATAAACAGGTAGACAAAACACTGTAACTATATCATGCCCCCATTTTGCACCTCTTTTCTTCCCGCCCCAGGAATAGAGAATTCTGTCAGTTTTGCTTTCCTAGGTTCACACACTTCCCTCCACCCCATCCATCTCATTTCCACGTCATCCACTTTGTTAACATTGTGCATGAGGTTCTGTCATCTTTCCTTGCATGTTTCTTGTAAAGCAAGCATTTGCATCTGCCTTGTGGCCAAATTTAGGCATTTACTGGGAGATTTTTTGCAAGCCATTTTCCATTTTCTATTATACTCAGTATTCTTTTTGTGTTTACTGTCCCCTTACAGCACACCCTCCAACTGTCCTGATTTGGGAGGGGCACTCGCAGTTAATCCTTTGTCATCCCATGTTCCCAGCTGGTTTTAAAATGTCCCAGGTTCTCTCTTCTCCTCCCAGCGTTCCCTTTTGTCCTCATCTCACTTCACCTGCTGTAAACTGAGTTCAAAGTGCAAAAGTAGCTTGCCCTGCATTAACTCAGTAGGGGGAGAAGACGAGAGGGCACACAGTTTTGCCCTTCCCGACAGGCTCAGACGAAAGCAAACTGCTGCAGCCTGTCCCTCCTTATTTGCTCTTCCCCATTCATAACTTTTGCCATCTTGACCATACGCTGATGTTGCTTGGCCTCATACCGGAGAGGAGGCATACACATTGTGGGCACACGGGGGTTTGTTGGAGGAGTAGCTTGTAGGAGGACAGTGTTAAAAAAAAGTGAACAAGCAGTGGTTCCTCCCACATCTCTGTCTCCCCAAAATGGATAATCATCCCATCTCCACCTTGACATTGGTTCTGTTTGCTTTTGGCCTTCTCTCCAGTGGGGACCCCTGCTGGTTTTAAAGACTCTCTTTCTTTAAACTCAACGCTTTTACTACTCTTTTATTGCTTTCGGACTCCGCCCTGAGGAACAACCCAAGGAATGGAAAACAGGACTCCCCACCTGAATATCTTGTGTCTTGATCCCTTCCTTCTGTCTCCAAAATTGAGCCAGAGCACTTAGAATTCCCTGTCAAACTGTTATTGCTTTCATAAATTTCTTGATTTTGTACAGAGCTTCATGTGCGATTGATTTACCACTCTTTAGATTTCATTCCATTCCATCGCACGCCTCCATCCGCTTCTTCCAGCCTCCTCCAGTCAACTGCCTGAGGGATTACGGGAACTATGATCCAAAAAAGTAACTTCCCTGAGATCTGCTTTTTGGAATAGAATAGCTCTCCTTTTGCTACCACATTTCTTTGGGAGGCAGTACGTGAGGGATATCTGTGTGAAAGCGTACAGTGCGTATGGGGGGTACGTGTCTGCACCAACATGTTTTTCTGTGCCTTCAAGTCATTTCCAACGTATGGCAACCCTAAGGTGAATCTATTATGGGATTTTCTGGGGCTGAGAGTGTGCGGCACACCCAAGGTCACCCAGTGGGTTTCTATGGACGAGCAGGGAGTCGAACCCCGCTCTCCCTAAAAGTCAAGATGACTAAACTGAGGCTGTCATATTTTGGCCATATCATAAGAAAACCTGACTCATTAGGAAAGAGAATAATGCTTGGGAAGGTCAAAAGCAGGTAAAACGGAAGAGAGCATACAGGAGGACAGACTCAATCAAGGAAGCCACGTCCCTGGATCTGCAAGAGCTGAGCAGGGCAGCTGAAGACAGAGTAACCTGGAGGTCTTGGGTGATTCAAGCCATAAGACTGGCATCAGTCAGGCCAAAATCCTAAAGCATCAAGTGAGATTTGTCTTCTGTTATGCCCAAAGAGGTAGTGCAGTGTAGCGATTAGTGTTGGACTGGGGGCATCCAGTCCCTGTCGAGTCCTACAAATCATGCAGTGGTTTAGGGTCGTGCCTTCTCCCATTCTCTTTCAGGCTGGCCTACTTCACAGGGTTGTTGTGAAGAGTCATGCATGCAGCTTTGGACCCGCTAGAGGAAAGGAGTTGTGTCAGTGCAGTCAATAAATGTACAAACAAAATGGTTGAAGGTGGCCAGCAAATTCCCCCAAGCACCCCTGCCTTAGGAAGCTGCTTACAGCCTCTCTCTGACTGATCCGTTCTCCTGCCTCGGCCGCCTTCCAGTGAGGTCCCACTGTGGAAGGAAGGGGACTAATGAAGTGTGGCAGGTCGCGGGTTGCACTCTCACTTCAGAGGCCCAGCTGGATTAGAGGAGAGAGGAACTGAGTCTTCCAATTGGGAATCAGCTTGCATTCGTGAGTCGTGCAAAGATAAGCAGCGCATGCAGGGAGACTCATAGAATCCTAGCGCCAGAAGAGACCCCGGGGCCACGCAGGAAGACACCATCCAAGCACTCCCAACAGACAGCCATCCAATGTCTGTTTAAAAACCTCCAAAGAAGGAGACTCCATCTCACTCCCAGGGAGCAGTGCATTCCCCTGTCCAGCTGCTTTTATTATCGAGAAGTTCTTCCCACAATTATACGCCTATAAGTACAATTGCAAAGTCAAAACCAAGAGCCGGCAGACTCTTTCAGCCCCCCAGGCCGAATTCAGATTTGGGGAAGCTCTAAAGGGGATGGCAAGGCCAAAGGCCAAAGGCCTAAGGCAAAAGGAGGGTGCGCGTGTGCCGAAATACTAGCAGACTTGAACCTCAGAGTCTTACTTCCAGGAATGGAGCCGCAGGAGAACAGACTTCCAACTGTCCCAATTTCGCAGGGATAGCTCCAGTTAATCTTCTGCCACCCAAGTTTTTCAGCAGCTTTAAAATGTCCTAGCTCCTCTTCTCTCCTCCCTCCTTTCCCCTTTGTCCTCAACTTACTTCAACTGCTGCAAACTCAGGGCCTTTCCACACTACACTGTTATCACACTATTATTCCCCTTTCAACCTCCTATGGAATCCTGAGGTTTGCAGTTTAAGGAGGGGCCTTGAGAATCCTCAGCCCTCTAGAGAGCTCTTTGGCCTCAGCAAACTACAAACCCCAGAATTCCACAATGACGTATTCGTTTGAAGCTTGCTTGTTTGTTTCAATGCATCAAATGGTTGATTGCTTTATTGCCCATTGCTACAGCGTATGAGTCAGGAAGAAATGAAAGCACCAAAAGGTGTTGTGAGAACTGGAACTGCTCAGACACAAGTGACAGGAAACATGCTCCAGCCTCAAGGATGAAAGACGGGTAAACAACTGTGCGTCTGGGAAATGTCTAGAATGACAGGATGATGTAAAATTTATGATCCTCTCTAATCACAGCTTTGTGCACCTGAATTTGTATGTGAAAGGGTAAAATCTTTGAACATCATGTCTGCCCAAGTCTCAGCAACTTCAAGGGAGGTGTGCTGTGTTGTTTGCTTGTCACAAAGAAACACTGTTGTTTACCTCTGAGTGGAGTTTGTGTGTTGCAAGTTGTCCGGTGGACGACAGGAAGCGGCTGGGGGAGAGGGAATCTCTTTTGGAAATAACGCTAGACAAAAGTGAATTTAATTGGAAACAAATCCTGTTGGCATCCTTGGAAGAGACTCCTCAGGAGGCAGCCATGAGATCGGGCCGTTGATCGACATCCCTCCCCGTCAGAAGGAAGAAAAAAAAATGCCCCAACCATTTGGGGGATTGTTGTCTGAGTTGAACGCTGCCCATGTGGAAAGCTAAACAATATCTCAGAAGGGACAAAAGCCCCCAGCCGCGTCCTATTTTCTCCCTGCCTGCGCTTTGAATATTTATAGCAATTTATGGTCTGGCCCAGAGAGTTAAGGGAAGGAGACATGCAAGGGGGGCGCAGAGAGAAAAGAGGAATGAGTTTCTTAGAATGAAAAAACCCATCCCGCCTTTCGTCCCTCCTCTCTCTCTTTTGCAACCGTTCTTGCCTAACAAGTCAACATACAAAGTTCCTTTTCTCTAAGACGAGGAAAGGCTGCATTAATGCATGTGGGGAGGTGGGGGGGTGAGGCGCATTGTCGGGTAATGCTCACCGCCAGTGGCGGGCCAAGGGGTCCCCTATTGTGTCTGGCTGGGAAAGAGTCGAAACCCATGGCTGGGCCCCGGAGAATGAAATCATTGTCTCTCCACTGTCTGGCCGGCTATTCAGGCCTCTCTCTCTCTCTCTCAGGCCATTTCCGCACTAGACTGTTATAGCGCTATCATTCCACTTTCAACATCCTATGGAATCCTGGGGTTTGCCGTTTCGGGAGGGGCCACCTGGATCCCCCCCGAAACTCCAGGATTCCATAGGATGTTGAAAGTGGAATGATAGCGCTATAACAGTCTAGTGCGGAAATGGCCACAGAAATGACATGCCTGAAGTAGCTCATGGATCAGGTCCAAACACCTGACCTCAACTTTATTTAATAATATATGAAGTTGGCTGCTTCTGTATTTAAGCACGTGAATTCCAATCGTGTAATTGATAGGCAAAGATGGACAGACAAATCTAAACTGGAGTATAGATACCATGTTATGAGGTTAGTAACATACTAAATGAATAATATTAACAATATAACCATATTATTACATAATAGTATATATAATGCTATTGGTTATATTATAACCAACAACATATCTATATTATTGGTTCTAACCTATCTGTTTAAATATAAAAAGAAAAAGAATGATAAATCTGAGGCAGTAAAACCTTCAGAAGTTAACAACAACCATGATCCGGGGAGTGGGAAGTCTATGAGAGAGTGTTTGATGTTTAAGTATTTGTTTTTTTTATTGGACAGATGTTGAAGGGTTGTTTTTTTTTTTTTTTTAATTTTCTTATCTTCTTGTTCTGTTGATGTTTGAATGTTTAGTAGTGTACTGTTCGGGTTTTTTTCCCTTTCTTTCCGAATGGGTTTGTTCTGTATGATATGTGTTTTTCTTTGTTGTAGTTTTAATAAAATTACTGAAAAAGATTATAACCAATAATATTAATCATATAACCAATAATGTTGCCATAATATTATTGCATTATTACTACCAATTGCATTATAATAATTATAATGCTTAATAATATTATTGGTTCTGCTGCCTACTCAGTGTTACTGACTAGAGTTCTGGACCATCAATAATTCAGATTCTATCCAAGAATTAATAGTATATACTATTATAATTATTATTATTACTCTTAGTACTATTAACATTACCTGTTACCATCACCATTACTGGCATCTTCTTGCGCTTTACACTTACACTTGACACTCTACAGTTGTACTGCTATGAATCCACATTACCAGCCATGGTTACACCTTACGGAATCCTGGGATTTGTAGCCTGGGGAAGCACTAGAGCTCTCTGGTTGAGAATTGGCCCTCCCTAAATTACCACTCCCAGGATTCCAAAGGATGTTGCTGTGAAAGTTAATAGGGGATCATAGCAGAGTTGCCAGCATGAAAACTGGGGAGGGCTCTTGTACATTTAAAGGTTGTATAGACCACTACATATTCCAGTAACGCTGACTTTCCCTCTGCTGCACAACTGTTAAAGGTACAGGAGTCCTCTGCAGTTCTCAACCTACAGTAGTTGTGTGGGGCCTCCATGTTCAGAGGTTGTCCATCTCTGAAGACCAGGTGCTGCTGGACTTTGCCCAGCAATCCTGCCAAGAAAACCCTGGCTTTGGTCTCAGTAAACCTCTCTCATTTTTCACATAATACTACACAGGAATTTCCATTTCATTGATGTATTTCCCTTTATTACTTTAATTTCCACAGACCTGGTTTGGACTTTGGGTGCCGCTCTCCCCACCATGCCTTGGCCTCCTTCCAACTGAGATGCACAAACACATCTTTATATTTGCAATTTCCCCACTTTTGCAAGGATGCCGCACCCCTAACCCTAGCAAATATGGAGAGCTGACTTAGATCAAGCATGCTAATTTTATGCCAAACCATCTTATATATAATGCACTTTATGTTCCTAAAGTAACATTCAGGTTGTAAAGGGTGTTAATATTGCATTTTTTAAAAAAAAGTCTTTTTTTTTCCTGGAGAAAATGTAGGATATGGTGGGAGCTTTTTTTCCTCCAAATTTTCAGACATTATATTAAGAATTGCTCCAGAGGTGTAGAAAACTTTCTGGAGCACATTTTTGGTGCCATGGAAATTACAACAGGCGGAGCGAGTTCCAGCTCTGCTGGCGTTGGCTACCATAACATGTCATTGGATGTTGGCCGTGGGTTTTGAGTACCTGGATGCTAAAGTGGCTTCTCTTTTGCTTCCTGTTTTAACACTTTCTTAATTGGTGGTTTTCTTGCAGAAAGACAAAGGAATCAGATAGAAATATATCTTCTCCAGAAGGCATATTTCCCCTTTCTTTTGGAGAAACTGGGATGGAATATAAACACGGAGGAAAGGAGAGCAAAGAAGAGAACTGAGCTCTCGGATGAGCCATTTTTACTCCCTGCTGAAGAAGACTTTGGCGGATCATGTTGACATACCTCCAACTTTGAAACTGGGACATGTATGACCGAGCGACACCAAAGTGTGGCCAAGATGGTTAAAATGAGGAAAGACACACAACGAAGAAGAGGCTGCAGGAGTTTGCTTTTGCCTGAGCCTCCTGGGAAGAGCAGGACAACCACTGCACTAAATGGCAACACTGTGCATACCCTCCAACATTTCACAGATGGAAACTAGGAAATGTGTGGCCAAGCTACATCAGCAGGTGGTCAAGATGGCAAAAAATATTAGTGAGTAAGAACATGCTAGAAAAGGCTGCAGCAGTCTGCTGTGGCCTGTACCTCCTGCCACCGGCAAGACTCGGCTCTCTCCTCTCCATTTTTGCATTTTGAACTCAGTTTGCAGCAACTGAAGCAAGCTGAGGATAAAGATGGAAATGGGAGGAGGAGAGAGAAACTGGGACCTTTTGAAAGCAGCTGAAAAACTGGAATGGCAGGGGATTAATTGGGACTGTTCCCGCCAAATCAAAACAGTTGGAGAACGTGTAACCATGGGAAAAGGAAGGACAACGGAAATAGAACTGGACTATCTGATTGTTTTTCCTCTCAGAGTTCATCCAGAGAGACTTTGGCTGATTGTGTTGGAAAGAGCAACTTCCAGATAACCCATAACTCTGCTTTCGGGAATGCTGCTTTTCCTTCCAGAGCTAAGCTAAATGGATTAATGGCACCATCAGCAATCAGCACCTGACAAATGATTTTTTGCCGCTGGACCAGAAGAACCAGTTCTGCCTTGCATCCCAAGGGCCGGAACGACTCAAGAAACCCAGATGACCTCCTTGTTTGGAACTTCACTGGAATTTCATGGTAAATGAGGCACAGCCATTTGTTCCGCTTTCTCTAGCACAAGGGTGGGCAAAGGGAAGGCCGTGGGCTGTTTTTGTGGGGCGTAGGGCCCCCCAGAGGGTCAAAAAATGGCACCTCTATGGAGTATGGATGGCATTTTTCTACATTTGGAGGCCTATTTGCCCCTCCAGGGGCAACAACAACAACAACGACAACAACAAAAACCTGCAAAATTTTTCAAAGAAAAATATCAGGGGGCATTTCCACCCTGGGGCCACTGTATGTCCAGGAAAGCCTTTTTTTGAAACAGAAAGTGACTTTTGCTCTCTTTCTTTTGTTAGAAAAGGCCTCTTTCTGTGCCTAAGGCCGTTTCTAGCAACACCAAGAGAGCAGAAGTCACTTCCTGTTCACTTCCCATTTCAAAAAAAGGCTTCTCTTGGGCATACATTGGCCTGGGGGTACAAAATATGGTGGAAAGGCCCTCCCTAAAATGGCTCTGAACATAGCAAGAAAGTACCTCAAGTCTCCAAGGAGGCAAAAAATTATTTCTTAAAGGAAGTGAGTGCCTTATGGTGGCAGCTGCAGCCCCCTGAAGTCACCTGAGGGGAATAATGCGGATCCGTGCCCTCCCACAGTTACCCAGCCCTGCTCTAGCCTAAGGAACTCCATGCATTTGCATTTGCAGGAAATGCAAATTTCCTTCTCATCCTAATTCAGGGATAGGAATTGTGTGGTCTGTAAACCCCATGTGGCCGGCGAGGTTGGCTGCTGTGGACTCCAGGGTTCCTCTGAATCATCATCATCATCATCATCATCATCATCACCGCCACCACATCTAAATCACACCTTCTCCACTTCCTCCTCTTCCTTTCATTTATATTCCCCCTTTTTGCCAAAACTGGGACTCAAGGTAGTTTATAAAACAATCAGTGCAGATAAATACCCATGCAAAGATTTAAGTAAAAACTTAAAACATGTCCTGGTAAATTATCTGTAAAATTAAAACCTATTTTAATTTAAAGCATAGTTATTAACTGTCAATAAAACACACTATTTAAAGCCTTGGCAGAACACAGGAAACTCCCACCTTTCGATGCCCCGTTACTGGATGACTTGCTCTGTTGGTGCTCCCAAATTAAAGACAACTTCCATTAATTCGATGGGGGTTCTGCTTTTTTCATCAGTTTTTCTTGCCCATGGTGGCTCGCTCGGGACTATTCGTGTGCATGCCTGCAAAGCGAGCTGAGAGGGGGGGAAAGGTGCCGAGCCAACTGAGAGACTTTGCAAGCAAGCACGCACACAGCTGGCCCCAAATGAGCCTCCGCAAGTCCTTCGTGCTCCCTACAGTACAGGACACGGGTTCTGCTTTTCAACCAGTTCTGTTTTCTGACAGTACTCTGGTCCCTAACCTGCCAGTTAAGTAGGGGAAGCCTGTAGCAAGGTTTCCATTCGCGGAGAGAAGGAGAGCAAGGAGGGAGCTAGCTGAGTCTTTTTAGGGAAGGAGTTCCACAGAACCTGGGGAGTCACTGAGAAGCCCCTTCCTCATATTCATAGAATCATAGAATCACAGAGTTGGAAGAGACCCCAGGGGCCATTGAGTCCAACCTCCTACTATGCAGGAACACCCATCAAAGCATTCCCAACAGATGGCCATCCAGCCTCTGCTTGAAAACCTCCAAAGAAGGAGACTCCACCACACTCCGAGGCAGCACTGCTGGACACTTCTGACTGTCAGTAAGTTCTTCCTGAGGTTCAGGTGGAATCTCCTTTCCTGCAGCTTGAATCCATTGCTCCTTGTCCAGGTCTCTGGAACGGCAGAGAACAAGCCTGCTCCCTCCTCAACATGACATCCCTTCAAATATTTAAACATGGCTCTCGTGTCCCCTCTTAACCTTCTCTTCTGCAGACTAAACATACCCAGCTCCCCAAGGCGTTCTTCATAGGGCATGGCTTCCAGACCCTTCACCATTTTGGTCACCCTTCTCTGGACACGTTCCAGCTTGTCGACATCCCGCTAATCATATCTGTGAAGGTGTTGGGACTGAGAGAAGGGCCACCCCTGAAGTTCTTAACAGTATGAGCAGGCAAGCGGGAAGACCATCTCTGCTGTCCCTGAAAAAAAAAAAATCAGCCCTGTAAGAGAGGGGCATCTCTGACTTTCCAGGGGACAAGAATATCCATTCTAAGACTACTGGGTGGGGGGCATGCTGTAACAGCTAAAACAGGCTTATTTTTTTCAAATCTGGAAGTGACTCCTTGCAGCTGCCCACTCCTATTAGAATCCAACTGATTGCTCAATCTGAACAGATAATAAACCATAGGAATCAATTAAGCTGTGGAATAGGGTTGCCATCTCAGGATCATCCCAGGCCCTGAGGTTTCCGGGACAAATCTCAGCCCTTGATGAGGTCATTAATTATTACATATTAAATGCCTGCCACAGTTGCTCACAGCTTGTCTTTCAGAAGGAGACACAGAGATTCAGAGGGAGAGGGTGAGAGAGAACATTATTTTCCTGTTTGGAAATTAAGACAGAAATCTTATCTGTTCCCAGATCAAGGTGAAATGAGGAGTTATTCCTTCTCGGTTACTTAGGGGGTTGCAACAAACAACTTTTAATCTATAGTTGGCCCTTTACATTCTCTAGGGCTTAAGGGCATATGGCCTGCAAAAATGAAAAAATTGCAAATATCAAAATGTGTGTGTGTGTGTGTGTGTCTGTGTCTGTGGGAAGAGATCTGAGGCATGGTGGTGAGAATGGGCACCCAGAGTCCAAATCTCCAGTTCAGTGTCATTGATTTCTTGCTGCCAGTGAGCGGAGGCAAAAGCAAAATGTATCAGTCTCTCCTAGCATGTCTGTTCCCCCTCATTCATAATTTTTGCCATCTTGACCACACTCAGATGTTGCTTGGCCACACATGCCGTGGTTTCCATCCGTAGAAATGTTAACGGCTGTGAGACAGGGCTTGAGTTTGATCCCACATGGTTCTTCAATGTTAGAAGGAACATAGAAGCCAACCGGGTGCGTTCTTTTTGCACCGGTGATCTCCATGCTCTCAGGCCAACCTCTTGTGGTGCAATTGACAAGAGACTGGATCAGGACCCCTTGGCCGCTGCCTGGAGGTGCTCTGCCCGCTCCCCAAAATGGCCGCGCCTCTCCAAAATGGTGCCACGCCACCGTGCGTGAGATTCTGTCTAGAGGAATGCTCCCACGCCATCTTTCTTTTCTCAATGCAAAAAAGGGAAAGCCTCTTATTTGAATATTCAAATAAAGCCACCAAAGACAGCCCACACTACAAGTTGGCCTTTCATGAAAGAAAGAACGCCTCGTCCTCTGCATTCTAATTAACAGTCTTGTCTAACAAGAGAAGAACTGTCCTTTCTTTGCTTTGCTGAGAATCATTGTGCTAAACCTGACCAGATCTCTCTTGTCCATTTGTCTGGGCAACTGCAAAATGTCTCACTTAATTTTTTTCCCCTGAATGTAGCCCTTCCAAATTATGTAGGTTTGTTTATGAAATGCGGCTGACACTTCTCCCTAATTCTGCTCATTTGGGGATGGGGTGGTTATGTTTTTGGTAATTTCCCAATTTTGCAAAGACTGCTCAGCAGCTCAACAGCTGTTTTCATTTTTCCATCCTCCTGTGAATGAGGCTTATGCACATTTCTGGATAAGACATCGTTCCCTCTTCCAAAAAAAAAAAAAAAGTCTGTCTTAATTACATTGTTCTCTACACATTCAGTGATTTTTTTTTCTGTAATGTTTTGTCAGTGTGCAGGAATGTGTTGTGAAATACTGTATTTGCTGGCATATAAGGCCATGCAGTGATGATGGCAATTGTGATAGTGTGTTGTTGTTGTTGTTGTTGTGTGCCTTCAAGTTGTTTCTGACTTATGGCAACCCTAAGGGGACCCTATACGAGGTTTTCTTGGGCTGAGAATATGTGATGCTTCTGGGTCACCCAGTGGATTTCCACGGCCAAGTGGTGAATCAAACCCTGGTCTCCAGGGCCACTGTGCCACACTGGCTATAACAGTGATAGTACTAAGTTAATATTCAGTAATAATTTTAGTAATACATATGATTAATTCTGAGATCAAATCTGAATTATTGATAGTCCACAACTGAGTATGCAGTAAAACCATGAATATTATTAATTATTGTAATATAATGATGGTAATAATATTAGTTCAGATTGTGATATCAATATTAATAATATTAATATTATAACTACGATAGTTATGACATCACTAATACAGTATATTATTTCAGTTTCACAGTCTACCAGGATTACAGACTGCCGTTTTGGGCGATCAATGATTCAGATTCTAACCAAGATTCTAGGAATCAGAGAGGTATCTTCAGGTAACGTGGCCGATTCCAAGGACTCTTGCTTTTTGTTACTGTGCTGTTGTGATCCTGCCTATGGCAATTTCATTCAGATGGTTTGTCAGTCCATTTGGAAATGCAAATCAACCCTATTAATATTAATATTATTGGCCAAGATCCTACATCACAGTCTGCGTTTTGTAACTTAACAAATTGGTAGCTACATTGTAGAAATGGAACGAAACCCTGTTATTACATTGTGAAAATTATTACTGTTATCCATTATTATTATTATTATTATTATTATTATTATTATTTTGATTATTATTATTTTGATTATTTTGATTATTATAATATTTGTGTTGTGTGTCTTCCAGTTGTTTCTGCTTATAATGATCCTAAGTGAACCTATCAAGGGGTTTTCTGGGGCTGAGAGAGTGTGACCCACCCAAGGTCACCTAGTGGGTTTCCATGGCTGAGTAGGAAATCGAACCCTGGTCTCTTGTCATAGTCCAATGCTCAAACCACTATCCCATGCAGGCACTCTTGTATTTATTTATATCTCACATTTTCTCCAAATTTGGGACTCAGAGTGGCTCACAATTTAAAAAACAATACAGGTCAAAGCTTACATAAGGT
Source organism: Cyclura pinguis (assembly GCA_030412105.1). NCBI lineage: Eukaryota > Metazoa > Chordata > Lepidosauria > Squamata > Iguanidae > Cyclura > Cyclura pinguis. The sequence goes on along the minus strand of CM059614.1, from coordinate 7,454,950 downwards.
GACTATTAAAATAGAATTGAACTATTTACAGTATTAAAACAGTAACAGTAAGAATGAAAATGCAAGTATAAATGAATAAAAAGCTCTTTAAAAAAGAGCAATTAAAGCAGTACAGTACCCCTCCCCATGTGTCCTTTAAAAACTTTCTGTTTTAAAAGTCTCCCTGAATAAAAAGATTTTATTCCGGCACCGGAAGGACAGCAAGGAGGGGGCCCTTCTGGCCTCCCTGGGAAGGGAGTTGCAGAGTCTAGGGGCAGCCACCGAGAAGGCCCTCCCAGATGGCTCTGACGTGCGTCTGGTACTCCTGTTGCACCCCAGCACTTCCTGCTCACCGCCTGGATATGCACTGGGAAGTGCCCCTGATGTGCATCAGGACCCATTGGAGCATGGTGCACCAGTCATTCCACCAGCGTGTGCTGGATGCCTGTACACTGGAACATCCTGGCCGCCCCTGGGTGAATAAGGACGTTTCAAAACTACTCAAAACTACTCGTGAGGCCATGTATGAAGGTGTTACTTATTTCTTTTTATAAAAATGAAGATCATTCCATAAAAGCCATGTATACGACTTTTATAGTAAAGCACATTGTTTAAGAAAAAAAGGAAACGAAGACAGTATGCTGAAGAAAGTATATGTACCATATTTGCCGGCATATAAGACACACTTGTGTATAAGACAAACCTCATTTATACACTGGCAAATACTATTTGCTCGTGTATAAGACACACTGGAGTATAAGACTTACTCCATTTTCAAACAGTATTTTTTGGTGAAAAAAGTGAGTCTTATACACCAGCAAATACAGTGTATATGTATATAGAAAAATCAAATATTTCACAAGAGCAATCATCCCAAATTTTAAGATTAAATTAACCCTCATTAACAAATATAGATAATGTAGGAAATGCTACAAAGCGATGAAGAAAAGAGGAAAAATGGCTCCCTCCTCTAACAGTAATGGAGGCTTCCAGAAAAAAAGAAATCAATTATCCTGGAAAATTAACAAGATCAACTATTTCTCTATCGTATATGGGATAATTGTTTAGACATTGATTTAAATATAAGTAGGTGTATAGGCAAATATACCGGAACTTTGTTCCTCCAAATTTATTATTGACAACTTCCTCCAGATTTCCACTGTTGCCTGAATGGTTGTATAGGTTTTTCAGATAATAAGTCTGCTGGCATGTCTAATTCATACAACTCTATCATACATCATACATGCACACAACTCTGCGTGTGCCATAGCAAAAAAATAATCAATTGAAGGTGTATGAGACTCTTTCCAAATCTGAGCAAAAGTTATTCTGGTAGCAGTATATCATATATAGGAAGATTCTCCAATATGGAGAATATGGCTGGATAGCAGTACGTGTGAAAGGGATCTAGGAGTCTTGGTGGACCGCAAGCTGAACATGAGCCAGCTGTGTGATGCAGCAGCCGAGAAGGCCAACGTGATTCTTGGTTGCATCAATAGGAGTCTGGTGTCTAGATCAAGGGAGGTAATGGTACCACTCTATTCTGCTTTGGGTAGGCCTCATTTGGAATATTATATCTAGTTCTGGGCATTTCATTTCAAGGATATCAAGAAGCTGGAGCATGTCCAGAGGAGGGTGACCAAAATGGTGAAGGATCTGGAAGCCATGAAGCCCTATGAGGAGCGGCTTAGGGAGCTGGGGATGTTTAGTCTGCAGATGAGAAGGTTAAGAGGGGATGTGATAGCCACGTTTAAATCTTTGAAGGGATGTCATGTGGAGGAGGGAGCAGGCTTGTTTTCTGCTGCTCCAGAGACTAGGACAAGGAGCAATGGATTCAAGCTGCAGGAAAGGAGATTCCACCTGAACCTCAGGATGAACTTCCTGTATCGGGTGCTTTGATTGGGTTCCTGCATAGCAGGGGGTTGGACTGGATGGCCCCTGGGGTCTCTTCTAACTCTGCGATTCTGTTTGCTCTTTGATTGGGTGTCTATTCCATCAAGGAGGTTAAGTAACTATATTTCTGGTAACAACGGAGAGTTTATTTTGAGAGGGGTTTTTTTATGGGAACGTGTATTTATTTCCAGATGAAGATGCGAAGCTTCCAGCAGAATGCCACTCATCATCGCCATCATCACCTTTATTATTTTTATACCACCCGAGCGTCTTTTTGCCGCCAGCCAAAATTTCCTGCCACCTCCCTCTTCCTTACATCCCAGTTCCCTACCACTCCCACCACAACCGCATTAACTCGATTACCGTTCCGGGCCCCAAAAGGACCGGCCTGAATAATTCATGAAGTGAGGGGGTGGGTGTCCCTCTGACCTTGAACGCCGGGGTCCTCCCCCCCCCGCCGGCCCCTCCACCCAGCCTCTGCGTTGGGCCCACTGGGAACAGCTGGGCTGTCTGACCCAGACTTGACAGTTCAATGCAAGCTTTGTCTAACCTGGGCCATTAACCACCAGACAAGTCTGAATTTTAGAGGAGGCAGAAGATCATTTTTATAGAGCCTCCATCATCTCTCTCCCCCGCCCACCTCTGTCTGCGTCTTTATCCACTGCCTCCCATTGCGTATCCAATTTGGGGAAATGCGGGGTAGGGGTTTAGAAAGAAAAAAAAAGAATGTAAAGGAGAGAAGGGAAAAAACAATGGGGGAACTGCAAGGGCCCAAGCAGAATGTATAAATTTGATGGTAGTGGTTAGCCAACAGTGCGATGCAGCAGCTAAAAAAGCTAGTGCAATTCTGGGCTGCATCAGTAGGAACGTAGCATCTAGGTCAAGGGAAGTGATGGTACCACTCCATTCTGCTTTGGTCACCTGAAATTATCCAGTTCTGGGCATCACAGTTCAGGAAGGATATGGACAAGCTGGAACATGTCCAAAGAAGAGTGATCAAAATGGAAGAAGGCCCAGAAACCTATCAGGAACAGCTGAGGGAGCTGGGTATGTTTAACCTGGAGGAGAGAAGGTTAAGAAGGCTGTGTTTAAGTATTTGAAGGGATGTCATATGAAGAATGGAGCAAGCTTGTTTTCTGCTGCTCCAGAGACTAGGACATGGAACAATGGCTTCAAACGTCAGGAAAAGAGATTCCACCTAAACATTAGGAGGATCTTCTTGACTATAAGAGGTATTTGACAGTGGAATGAAGATGTTGGACTCTTGGAGATGTTAGACTTTCCTTCTCTGGAGATCTTTAAACAGAGGTTGGATGGGCATTTTTCAGAACAGCTGTAGTTATGTGTTCCTGTGTTGGAGGAGGCTGAAAATGGAATAATGGACCGTATTTGTCAGTATATAAGACATACCAGCATGTAAGATGTACCCCATTTTCAAACAGTATTTTTGGGGGGGGGAGTGAGTCTTATATGCCAGCAAATACAGTATATATATATGCATATATATCAGTGCCAATACTTCATGTCCTAATTCAAGGTTCTGAACCCTGCCTACTTTCTTCTCACAAAATTGTTGGTTGCTTCACTACCTGTTAATGTTCCCTTCAAAATCCTCTTGAATATTCGTTTTATATACATCTCTGTTGCTTCGGTTTCCATATTTCTTAATAACTGCCACATAATTTCAATTTTATATCTTCAAAAATACCAAACCATTTGCATTATGATTCCTCTACTCTTCTCTGTTCCAGACAATTTTTGGACAGTTACTCTTGCACAATAGTGGTACAACCGCCAGGACCGTCCCAAATTTCGCTCCAGCCCTGTTTAGCTAAGCCCTGGCCCTGCTGTGGTCTGTCCTTCCCACCCACCCGCCTGCATTTTGCATTTCCCTCCAGGCAACGCGTCCCTGGGGATGGCACGTCCAGACACCGGATGACTCTTTCCTAGCTTGGCATAAATTTGGGGCGGGGGGGGGGGATGAAGGCACACAACCACAACAAGGGTTGCCGGCTAATTTGACTCTGCTTTGGAGCAGATGGCCTGACACATCCAAACACACTCACCCCGTTGCAAATTCTGTCTGACCTTACTCAGTAGTGGGCGGCGGGGGTGGGCGAGCAGGAAACTGGGGGGGGAGACAGAAGAAAAATGGAAGAATTGGCAATATTTTGGCACGGGTTTTTTTGGCAGGAACACAGGACGTTGCCTTATACACCAATTAGAGCTTAACAGGATTCGTTTTAAGGCCAAAGCTCCCAGTAAGAGCTTGAGGATACTTCCACCTTGTTGTTTTGTGCCTTCAAGTCGTTTCTGATTTATTGTGACCCTAAGGTGAACTTATCATGGGGTTTTCCGGGGCTGAGAGAGTGTGACGTGCCCAAGGTCACCCAGTGGGATTCCACGGCCACACAGGGAACTGAACCCCTGTCTCCAGGATTGTAGTCCAATGCTCACACTGTTGGCTTAAAATATACATGAGGGATGTTAGAAGATTCTCAATTGCCCTCTCATTAGTATGATTAACAAGAATATTGATTACCTGCTCGTATTGATCAATTATATGAGTAACCTCTGTTTTGTTAACTCCTATATGAAATTATTACTGCTGAAATACATTTGTTACATCAGTGATCGACTTGTTTGTGAACATTATGATAGTTACAGATAGTTCCACACTGCTCGTTTATAGCGCTATTATTCCAGTTTCAACCTCCTGTGGAATTTTGGGATTTGTAGTTTACTGAGGCCCAAGAGTTCTCTGGCTGGGAATGCTACACGTCCGTCCCTAAACTGTAAACCCCAGGATTCCATAGGATGTTGAAAGTGGAATAAAAGTACTATAACAGTGTAGTGCGGAAATGGCCAGAGTTTCTTAGTATCTTTGCTACTTACCTAAGTATACATAAAGTTATGTTATGTAAAAGATGATATAGGATTCCGGTGTATTTTTACTATGGTTAGTGGTTTAATCTGGCTTTAGTGTTGACTTTTGGTAAGTTTTTAACTGCCATCTTTTCAATGTGCCAGCCACCTTGCGACTCAGTCTTGGAGGGGAAATGGGGGAGATATACATGAATTGCCAAGAAAACCTCATGACAGAGTTGGCATGAGTCAGAAATTACTTGAAGATGCAGAACAAAAATAGTAGGAAGCACTTGTAATAAAACATCCCTGTTCAGTTGAAGTCTATCTACAAATATCTCAGGATATCAGCGGTGGCTGCTCTTAGAGATTGCTTCCTTTCACCTGAAAGTATTTCAAGGCACACAACAGCAGCAACGACAACAATATATAGGGAGAGGCATTCCTTTGCTCTGTTCTGCTTTGGTCAGACCCCACTTGGCATCCTGTGTCCAGTTCTGGGCACTTCAGTTCAGGAGGGAGATTGACAGGCTGGAGCTTGTCCAGAGGAGGGCAACCAAAATGATAGAAGGCCTGAAAACCACGAAGCCCCATGAGGAGTGGCTTTGGGAGCTGGGGACGTTTAACCTGGAGGAGAGACAGTGAAGAGCCAACGTGATAGCTATGTTTAAATATTTGATGGGATGGGATGTAGAGGGTGGAGCAAGCCTGTTTTCTACTGTTCCAGAGACTAGGACATGGAGCAATGGCTTCAAACTTCAGGAAAAGAGGTTCCACCTAAACATAAGGAAGAACTTCCTGCAAGTAAGACCAGTTTGACAGTGGAACACACTGCCTCAATGGAGTGTGGTGGAGTCTCCTTCTTTGGAAATTTTTAAACAGAGGCTGGATGGCCATCTGTCAGGAATGCTTTGACTGTGTCTTCTAGCATGGCTGGGGGTTGGACGTGATAACCCTTGAAGTCTCTTCCAGCTCTAGGATTCTATGATTCAAGTTTCAAGGTCCCCAGCCATTCAGGGCTTTAAATGTTATCACAAGCACCTTCAGTTCAAACCGGAATGAAATTGGCAACCAGTGCAGCTCCTTTGAGACTAGTGCTATACGTTGTCTATTTAGTTTTCCAATTAGCAATCCTGTTCCTGCATTTTGCACTAGCAACAACTTTCAAGTTGGCTTGAAGAGGAGCCCAAGGTAAAGTACATTGCAGTAGTCTAACTTGGCAATTACCAGTGTGGGGACTATGGTAGCTAAGTTATCCCTGCCCAAGAAAGGCTGTAGCTGGTGTATCAGTCAGGACTGGTGCCAAGCACTCTGAGCTTATGGAGTCTGCTTGGGTCTCCTGCGACAAAGATGGGCCTAGGAGTACACCCAAGTCATGCCCCCTCCTCCTTCCAGAGGACTACAAGCAAGAGTAGGTGGTTTACCCAATTCCTCGACTTCAGAAACTCCAATCCACAGAGCTCGCATCTTAAATATCCTCCAACCCTGCTGATTTGGCAGGAACAGTCCTGGTTAATTCTCTGCCATCCTGCTTTTTCAGCTGCTTTTTAAATGTCTCAGTTTCTCTCACCTCCATTCACTTTCTCCCTTAGTCTTCAGCTCACTGCAATTGCTGCAAACTAAGGTCGTTTCCACCCAACACTGTTACAGTGCTGTTATTCCCCTTTCAACATCCTGTGGAATTCTGGGGTTTGCAGTTTAGGGAGAGGCCTTTGGACTTCTCGGCCAAGAGCTCTTTGGCCTCTGGAAACTATGAAGCCCAGAAATTCACAGGATGTTGAAAGTGGAATAGTGGCACTATAACAGTGTAGGGTGGAAACGGCCTGAGATCAAGGTGCCAGCATACTTTGCACGGTAGAGAAGAGGATGCAGAATCTTGCTCTTTGCGCAATACTCAGCCAAAAGCAAATTGCGGCAGCAGTATCCAGACCAAATAATTTTTTATCCATTTTAAATCTTTCTGTTATTTGTCTACAAGCAAACCAACTTAAGTTCAGACCCTTTGCAATCATTTGTCATCAACTGCCCCGATCACCATTTACTTTAGTTAAATCACTACATGCTAACCATTTACCTTTAAATGTTATCTCTCTCTCTCTCTATTTCTCAAAACAAAAACAAAAAAAGCTTCATGAGCTGAAAACCACATAGGTACTTTAAGACATAATCAATTTTTGTATTTCAACTAGAATCTCAATATAGTATGCCTTACAAAACGATTTTAAAAATGTATATTTGCCTTCAGTTTATGATACCATAAATATCCATGCCAGCAAAATCTCAAATCAGCACCTTCTAATGTCAAAGGTCTTTCTCTTTTTAAAGTTATCCAGTCTTTGAACTGTACCCTACAGGCTGCATAAAAATATACCCTTAAGTGAAGAGATTCCACCTAAACAGCAGTCTTTAAAGAGAAGTTGGATGAGCAACTTTCAGCAGCGCTGTAATTGTATATCGCTTCCTGGAAGCGGGTTGGACTAGATGGCCCTTGTCGGCCCTTTCTCCTCTTGAGATTCTATGGTCCTTTCTGCAGCACACTCCCATCCTGCCATGGGGACAGGAGGAAGATGGGACTGCAACGATGCTTCTGCATGATGTCGTCGTGCTCCCTTCCTTCTCCCGTCCCCAGGCGGCACGATCACGGGTTAAATCATTGATGAGTTTCCCTGTCAATGACCTGTGATCGTGCCACCATCCCGCACTTACCTGTCCTGTGGAAGGGCAGGAAGTGCGATGGTGGCGCTCTCTACTCCAGAGCAGCTTGGGAAAGTACCTGGCTGCGCTGCAGAAGGAAGTGGCATGTCCACCGCGCTCCCTTCCACAGGGCGCTGGTCTCATGAAGAGGGGAGCACCGCCATTGCACTCCCTTCCCAGCAGAGCTGCTGCTGGGATCCCCACTGGGTGCCGTCGCAAGAAGGTAAGCTGCAGAAGGGGCCTACAAAATACTTGAAGGCATGTCATGTAAAAGACATGGAGTGAGCTTAATTTTTGTTGTTCCAAAACTAGATGTCAGGGGGTGTTGCTCCTGTCATGTATATGCACCAAGGTAAGTCCAGTCAGCCCTCTACATTTGCAGGTTTCACTTTTGCAGATTTGATTATTCATTGATTATGTGCTGTCACCTCTGCTGCCTCCCTGTGCCATTTTTAATTGGGACTGCAAGCCTCGTGAGACTGAGAAACTGAGAATGGGCTTGTGATTCCTATCAAAAATGGTGGGGGGCAGCAGCAGAGGTGGTCATAAGCCCCGCCAGCCCCCCACTTCTGCCTTGGGAAGGAACCCTGAGGCCTCAAAGGAATCCAGTGTGGTTGTGTGTGTTAAATATGGTTTGGGAGGGCCTAGAGTTACTCATGCTTTTTTCATTTTCACAGGGTCCTATGCCCCTAATTCTAGCCAATATGGAAGGACACCTGTAATAGTATAGCTGAATTAGATCAAATAGCACAGGGTTTGCTAAGCACTATTACGTATCCCGTACTAATTGAACCTGCAACTATGTATCCTGTTGTACTGTTTAAAGTATTTTTAGGCTTCAAATGTACAGTTCCTGTATGCTTAATGTCATCTTGTAGTGGGCAGAAGGAAGATCAAAAGGGGGAAAAAATAAAATAGCAAGAAGTTGTTATGAAAATGCATAGATAAGAATGTATGAGCTTGTTTTCATTCACATGATGAAAGGTACGTCAATAACTGTTAGCCTGAGAAAATGCTTGTGCTGCTGAGTGACTTCAACCAGTCTTTGATATACATGCCAAAATTTGCATGGCAAGGTATAAAACTGATAACCAACTCTGATTCTGCAGTCTCAGCAACATTTGGGAAATGTTGCTGCATTGCTTGCTTTTTAAAATAGACACCTCTGTTTGAAGTGTTTATTGAAGTTTCGATAACAAGTTAGCCATTAAAACAAGAGCCAGTGGATTCAAATGACAAGAAAAGAGATTCCATCTGAACGTTAGGAAGAATTTCTTTACTGTAAGAGCTGTTTGAGAGTGGATGGGCTGCCTTGCAGGTAGCGATTTTTCCTTCTTTGCGGGTCTTTTAACAGAGGTTAGGTATCTTTCAGGAGTGCTTTAGTTGCTTATTCTGACATGGCAGGGGGTTGGACTAGATGTCCCTTGGGGTCCCTCCCAGCTCTAAGATTCTCTGCTTCTATGAGTCCTACTGATTGATTGGGTCTAATGTGTTTGGGGCTACCTACAGCATTCATCTCCTTCCTGCTCCTGTTTCCACACCAGCCTTTTTTGGCTAAGGAAATCTATCCTTCCTCATGCGCTCATGCATGTATTCTGCTAACCAAGCGATTTTCACGCACTCAAGAAGAACCTCCTTTTAGCCCGACTGACCCCGAGTCACCTGTCGCAGGCGAAAAGCACCTTCCTTAAGTGACAATTTCCCATCAGTCAATTAAGAGGAAGAGACTTTTTCCGTCAGAAGTCCAAAGGTTTGGAGGGAAGCATTAAAAGTGTCGGTAACGGCCACCGCCTCTGGGGACTCTCAAGCCAGGAACCTGGCCACGGAGAGGCAAGGAGCTGCATTCCCTGGTTTTCCGCCTGGGACCGGAGGTCAAGGTTGTCTCATTAGAAATGATCAGATGTGCAAGTGGAACACTGATGTTTTAAAGTTGGTGTTCTGGTAGAATCTGTGTTGCTATGTCCCTCCCCTACTGCCAGATTCTGAATAACAGAATCACAGAAAATGAGAGTTGGACAGTTTTAGGCTGAATGTCTGTTCCTGTCATTTGAATCCACTGGTTTGTGTGCCAGCACGTGAAGCAGCAGAAAACAAATACCCACCATCTTCCATACGACATCCCATCAGAGGTTTCATAGTAAAAGTTGGAAGGGATCCCATGCGCCATCGAATCCAATCCCTTGCCACGCAGGAACAAACACTCAAAGCACACCCAGCAAATGGCCATCCAGCCTCTGTTTAAAATCTTCCAAAGAAGCAGACTCCACCACACTCCCAGGCAGCAATGCATTCTACTTTTGTTTAGGTAGAATCTCTTTTCCTGTAGTTTGAAGCCACTGTTCCGTGTCCTAGTCTCTGGAGCAGCAGAAAACAAGCTTGCCCCATCTCCCATATGACATCCCATCAAATATTTAAACACAGCTATCATATCCCCTATTAACCTTTTCTTCTCCAGGCTAAACATCCCCAGCTCTCTAATTCACTCCTCATAGGGCTTCATGGTCTCCAGGCCTTCCAGCTGTTCCAATTGCCTTCCAGCTGCATCCTCCATACAACATCCTTTCAAATATTTAAACCTCCTCTTCTCCAGGCTAATCATAGCCAGCTCTCTCAGCCGCTCCTCAGCCTTCTACCATTTTGGTCACCTCTTCTGGACATATTCCAGCTGGTCCATATCTTTCCTGAACTGTGATGCCCAGAATGGGACACAGGATTCCAAGTGAGGTCTAACCAAAGCAGAATAGAGTGGCATTATTTCATTTTCCATGTGACACTCCTTCAGATATTTAAAGATGGCTATCATGTCCCCTCTCCATGTTCTCTTCACCAAGCCAAATGCACCCAGCTCCCTAAGTCGTTCCTCAGAAAGCTTCTGGACACACTCCAGCTTGTCAGTGTGTGTTCAGATCAGCTCAAAAGGCAAAGCCAATTAATTTCTCATATATTTTCCACGTATAAGGGAGTTTGGTGTGAGAGGCACTGTAGTGTAGTGGTTAGAGCACCAGACTGGGATTTGCTTGGTTCCAGTAGCCAGGCGTGTGTCCTTGCCAACCCAAGCAAATCATTGCATGACAATGTGGTGGATGGTTAGAACACAGAGAGATCTGGTTTTGAGACAGCTCAGCCATGGAACTCAATGGGCAACAGCGTGGTGTAATGATTAAGGCACTGGACTGGGGGACATGGGAGATCTAGTTTTGAGTCTATACTGAGACACACACGGCTCAGTGGGTGATAGCGTGGGGTAGTAATCAGAGCTAGGTAGCAGCAATTGCAGCCTGAGATCCAAGTGTTCTATCCCCATTGAGCCATGACACTTACTGGGTGAGCGTGTGAGATGACAGGGCATAGATCAGATTTGAGAGGCTCAAGTAGTCGTTGCTGCTGGGCCAGGACTCTCAGTGGGAAACAGTGTGGTGTAACGGTTAGAGTATTAGGCTGGGACTTTGGAAATCCAGATATTAGTCCCCACTAAACACTCACTTTGGGTCAGAGTCTCTCCCTCTCTCTTTCTTTCTGTTCATCTTTGTCTGAGTGGCCTACATCACAGGGTTGTTGTGAGTCTAAACTGGAGAGGAGGGGGACCACATCGGCTGTTTTGCACTCATCAGAGGAAAAGTGGGATGAGCAAAGAGATTCCACCTAGATCACAGAATCACAGAAACATAAAGTTGGAAGAGACCACAATGGCCATCGAGTCCCACCCCCTTCTGCCATGCAGGAACAAACACTCAAAGCACCTCAGCGAATGGCCATCCAGCTTCTGCTTAAAACCCTCCAAAGATGGAGACTCCACCACACTCCCAGGCAGCAGCATATTCCACTACTGGACTGTTCCGTCAGGAAGTTCTTCCTGAGGTTTAAGCTGAATCTCTTTTCCTGTAGTTTGAATCCATTGCTCCGTGCCCAAGTTTGCTCCATCTTCAACATGACATCCCTCCAAATATTTAAACACGGCTATCACGTCTCCTCTTAGCCTTCTTTTTGTCAGGCTAAACATCCCAGCTCCCTCAGCCGCTCCTCATAGGCCTTCATGGCTTCCAGACCCTTCACCATTTTGGTTCCCTTCCTCTGGACACGCTCCAGCTTGTAAATATTCTTCTTGAAATGAGGTGCCCAGAACTGGACACAGTATTCCAAGTGAGGTCTAACCAAAGCAGAATAAAGTGGTATTATTACTTCCCTTGATCTCGACACTATACTTCTGTTGATGCAGCCCAGAATTGCATGTTAGGAAGAATTTTTTTTTAATGCAGTGGCTATTCAACCATGGGATGTTTGACCTCAAAAGTTTAGTGGACTCTTCTTCTTCGAGGTCTGTGAACAGAGGCTGGCTGAGCATCTTTCAGGAGTGTTGTAGCTGTATCTTCTGGCATGGAGAGGGTTGAATAAGAAAGCCCTTTCCAACTCCATGATTCTGTGAATGTGATTGATAAACAAGTTAGTCCCGGGTGGATGAGTCTGTGATGCGTCTTGGCCATTCTGAAACCAGTTTGGATCAAAGAATGTAACTGTTGCCAGTGCCAGACTCCCCAACTGTGTCCCTAATAATCCTTTTTTCTTCTTTCACAGGTTATGGATCTATCCAGATGGCAAAGCTCTCTTTGAGAAGCTCCCCTGGACCTCATCGTCTCCCTGGATGTATATTACCAAAGAAATAATCTGACATCACTTTTGGGGTGCTGTGGAACATTGGATGGGGGGGGTGTTGGTCACAGCAGCTTTGATGCTGAACACAAAATCACCATTTGCACTGCAGAGAGATATTGTTGTTTTTGAGTGTCTTCAAGTAATTTCTGCAACCATAGGACAAGATTTATTCAGAGAGGAGTTTGCCACCATTGCCTTCCTCTGAGTCTGAGAGAGTGTGACTTGCCCCAGGTCACTCAGTGGCTTTCCAAGGATGAGCAGGGATTTGAACCTTGGTCTGTCAATGTCCTAGTCCAGCAGTCAAACCACTACAACCACACTGGCTCTCAGAGAGATACACCACCATGTCAAAAACAGTGACTGTGGTCCTACATCAGAGTCTACATTTTGGAACTTTATAAATCCAGAGCTATTTGCAGAAATGCAGCAAAACCTTCTCAGTGAATTATGAAAACACACATCCAGACTCTATTCATGTCCAGAGGTCCATCGGAGCATGCTCTGGTGTGTATTGGTCATTTTTCCTAGGCCATCTCTTGCTTCACCATTGTTCAATGGATGCCCATATGTTATAACATCACATCAGCCCTTCAGTGACATTACAAAATGGCTCAGTTCAGTTTTGCATGTACTTAAGGCCATCTATGAAGACAGCTGACAACAACAGCATTCAGCTAAAGAGCTAGAATCACAGAATCATAGAGCTGGAGGACACTTCAAGGGTACCCAGTCCAACCCCATTCTGCCATGGAGGAAGACACCATCAAAGCATTGGCCATCCAGACTCTGTTTAAAAAGCTCCAAAGAAGGAGACTCCACCACACTCCACTAACACAGCAGCATATTCCACTCTCGAACTGCTCTTACCATCAAGAAGTTCTCTCTAATGTTTAGATGGAATCTCTTTTCCTGGAGTTTGAAGCCATTGCTCCATGTCCTAGTCTCTGGGGCGGTAGAAAACAAGCATGCCCCATCTCCCATATGACATCCCACCAAATATTTAAACCTAGCTATCATGTCCCCTCTTAACTTTCTCTTCTCCAGGCTAAACATCCCCAGCTCCCTAAGTCGCTCCTCATAGGGCTTCATGGTTTCCAGACCTTCCAGCTGTTGGATTTTTCCTTGCCTTAGGAATTTGGCAGGTCTCTACATTTCTTCCCCTCCCTCATCTATATATTTAAACCTATAGAACTATGAAAAAAATACGGTAGCTCCCCATATCTGTGGGGGATATGTTCCCAGACTTACCATGGATAATAAAAAACACAGAAAATACCAAACACTATTTTTTTCAGAGATGTGAACTGCATAGGCTATTCTTGGAGAGGAGGCCCTAAAACTGGACAGAACTTTTGGACCTAAGAGAAAGAAGGCCTTGTAGCCATTATTTGCAGCCCAAAGCCAATGCACAACTGATAAAAACATAAAAATTATCAACAACACATAGTCAAAAAAGAGATGGGAACAATTTCAGCATGGATAAATGACATCACATGGAGGGACTTACAGTTAGGTGAGTGTGGGTAAATTCTCCTACATTTGTAGTAGCCAAATTCAATTGGTACAGCTATGTCCAGCAAGAAATTCAACAGGTACAGCTACCCATACTTAAAGATGAAGGCACTCAGAAGAGGGGGGAGACAAAAGGGAGATATGTGGCAACCCTAATTCAGCATCAACATAGTTGAATTCACATGGACTAAAAACTAGATTTAGAAGAGGCAAGAACTCCAAGCCTGGGACTTGGACAAAAAAAAAGGAGCGACATCCATTTTGGTTTTCCCCATATTTTCTCCAAACTGAAGATGAAGAAACTGAATTTTGCAAAAGCCATGCCAAAACCAATGTACAACTAATAAATGCATTCCAAACAATGTAGATTTAAAAAAAATTAAAAACACATTAAAATACTCTTGAAAACAGTCTACAATTCTTAAATATAATTTTAAATTTTAAATCTGAATATATGTATACATACCTTCCAACTTTCTCAGTTTGGCAGAGGCAGTCACAATGAATCCCGTTTTTAAAATGTCCTGGTTTCTCTCTGTTCCTCCCACTTTCTCCCTTTGTTCTTGGCTTACTTTCATTGCTACAAACTGCCTTCCAAGTGCAAAACTAGCCATGCATTCAGTTAATTCAGCAGGGAGAGTACTATAGGAGCCAAAATCTTGCAAACTCCTGCAGCCTCTCCTAGCTGTGCATTATAGAATCATAGAGTTGGAAGAGATACCCAAGGGCCACCCAGTCCAACTCCTATTATTCCTCGTTAATACCTTTTGCCATTTTGGCCCCACTTTGGTGTTGCTTGGGCATGCCTGTCCTCATTTTCATCTGTGAAATGTTGGAAGGCGTGGTCATGAACAGGATAACTCCAGTCCCAGAAAATAGGCTCGGAAGTTTGCAAAGCTTTATTCAAGAGCAGGGTAACAGTTGCACATTCTGTCCGTTGCCAAGATTAAAAGCTCTGTTGGAAATAAAGTGCTTTATAAGCAGTAACATCACAAATTTGCATGTACGGAGCCTTCATCTGCCAGCTAATTAAAACAATTTCTTTTCCTAGGCTGGCTTCCCGCCTACCAGCATCCTGACCTTCTGTTGCCTTAGTTCTCTTCCTTATCAAGGTTCATTAGAACAATACACCCTCATTCCCAAAACACTGTTTTTTTTCTCAATCAGTTTCCAACATCCCCTTCCAGCCCCTTTCACCTGGTGGCAAACAGTAAATAACCTGGTATGATAGTGCCTGTTGAGTTACAGGGCGTTATATGAAAGCAAACCTTAAAAACATTGCATGTCATTAGGATGGCATGGCAGGGAAAGCAAAGCTCCTTGACAGGTATGTATGTATGTATCATGCCCAAATATTTTTGAAACAATTGCAAAACTCAGCATGGTTTTCCACATCTTTATGGAGCTGTATAAGGCACTGATCCTATTATGGCAATAAGGTTCAGAGACTTTGATATTTCCTGTAATGTCTGGAATAAACCCCATTGGGAATTCACCGCTCCTGCTGACACAGAGCCATCTATTACCCTGAAACCCAGAGATTAATGGTCATTGTGTATTGATGACGACACAGATGTTGGACAATAGGTGCCAGTCCATTCATTTGTTGTCATCCTCCAAAAACAAGTTCAAAATAACTGGGAAAGCCAGAGAGTGAGGGATTGTTTGGCATTGCTAACCCTTAGCCTATAGGCACTTTTATGTTAGTAGGATGATGAAAACATTCCGGTATTTATTCCAAATTTTGAAGCACTTATCCAAGGTGCAGAACCAGTTTTGGGAAGATTCAGAACCTTGGATAATTCCTTTAAGGTCTGGAATAGCAAATTTACCACCCAACTGACATGGAGGCCATTGCCCGGCGCTGTGAACTGTGGGATGGAAAAATATGCCCCTCTCCAAGAGACTCAGAAGTTAAAAATGTCCTCAAACGCCAGGATTGTGAAGGGCATTTTCATTATGCTTTGGGTTCCCCCGTGGGCCACGTCACACCCAGAAGAGGACATTTTTTTAAAGCAGGAAATGAACAAGAAATGGCCTTCTGAGACACAAATAAGGCCTCTCCTGGGCTTAAAACTGCCTAAGGGACCCAAATTGATGGTGAAAATGCCCTCCACACTACCTAAAGAGAGTTTGGAGAAAAATCAGAAACAATTTAGGGGTATTCATATGGAGAGAGTGGCTTTCCAAGGTGTCATACCCTCCAGCATTTCACAGAAGAAAATCAGGGGATGTGTGGTCAAAGTGACATCAGGGTATGGTCGAGACAAGAAAAATTATTAATGGGGAAGAACACACAGCTAGGAGAGGCTGCACCTGCTTGTTTTTGCCTGAGCCAACTGGGAAGGATAAGATGCTACCTTCTCCTCTCTTCCATGCTGCTGAAAAAGTGGGATGGCAGGGGATTAATCAGGATTATCCACCCCAAAATCAGACAGTTTGAGCATATGAGGTCTCCTGGGGGGAATGGCTAAAGCAACCTTTCGACCTCCCAATATTTACCTTCCCTGGAAAACCTCATGTTAGGTTTGCCTTGGGGTCACCATAAGTCAAATATGACTTGAAGGCGCACAACAACAACAGTATATAGAGACATCTGCTGGGCAGCTGGTGGGGGCATGAAGGTACCCCACACTTTTGTATTGAAGATAGGAAGAAGACATTTCCGTTGAAAATACAAGGTTTCATTTTAATGATCAAAAACTGTTAAATAAACGAGATTTTTGGAGTGTTTCAAGTCCTGAGCAGTTTTCTGTTCTGTTTCTGTGTTCGTTTTCTAAACAAGTCTGGTCTCACATTCATCCTTGATAGCATCAACTCTAACAACCACACAAGAGGTCAAGCAAAAGAGCGTAGTGATGGATTTTTCCAGTATCTGGGTGCCATGAAGTTCAAAAGTAGAACACTGAAAGAAGATGGTGTCTTCCTGGTGTTTGTCTTCGGAGTCTCAGGCTATTCTGCATCTCACTGTTATAGTGCTATTAATCCACTTTCAACTTCCTGTGGAATTCTGGCGTTTGCAGTTTACTGAGGCCCAGGAACTCTCTGGCTGAGAATTCTAAATGCCCCTCCCTAAACTGCAAACCCCTGGATTCTACAGGATGCTGAAAGTGGAATAATAGCACTATAACAGTGTAGTGCGGAAATGGCCTCAGACTCACAGATAGACTACCGCTGTACAGAGGGGTTCTTCTTCCTGGATGCAGAATATATCTCACCACCACCACTACCACCTAGGATGCTTGCTTTGAATGGATTTTCTTTTGCTTCTGGAGCCAGGAAAAAAAAACCCACCATTTTAAATTTAATCTTGGCAAATGATTTGCCTTCTTTTGTCTGCCTCTCTCTTTCTTCTCAAGTCAGCAAATCAGCTTTCTTTTAAGTTCTATTATTATTATTATTATTATTACTACTACTACTACTACTACTACTACTACTACTACTATTATTATTTCCATTGACATTTTGTAAAACTGCTGTGGGTTTTTTTCTTTTGAAAGGCAGAATTAAACAATCATATGTTTCATCTGCTATTAGTTTTGTATATCCTGCCTCCCCTCCTAATAGCTAAAGGTGGCAAAATGGCTCTCTGCCTCCTTCCAACTTTATGCCCACAACAACATTGTAAAGTAGTCTGGTTCGAGAGAATAAAATGGAGGATGACACAAGGTCATCCCATGAGTTCAGTAGAATGTAATACCTGGACTTCTCAAGTCCCTATCCAACCTTGTAACCACTAACCCGCACTGTCTCCAGTGAGTTCCATGGCTCAGAAGCAATTAGAACTCAGATCTTCCAAGTACCAGACCTCAAAGGCCCCTCCCTAAATTGCAAACTCCAGGATTCCATAGGACGTTGAAAGTGGAATAATAGCACTATAGCAGACTAGTGTGGAAACTGACTCTGTCTAGCACTGCCACCTCAAGCGTAGGAACCGTGCAGCCCTCCTGATGTTGAACCACAACTCCCAGCATTCCTTACCAGGACTGATGGGAGTTGAAGTTTAACTACATCCGAAGGACCACATAAGTCTCACCTGGTGATAAACCTATCCTAGCTTAAATGACTGCTAGAATAGATGGCATTACACTAAATCTTGGAGAACGGGTTCAAACAATGAGTATTATTAACAACGCTTAAATGAGACCCCCACAGAGAAGCGCAGTCTTCCTCACTGGGTTGAAACAAGAGGAGGTTGTTATTCCCATCATGTCATGTCCTGGCTAGCTTCAAGTTCAGAGAACAGGCTTAGAGGATTCAAAAGCTTTATTCAGAAAATCGAAGCAACAACAGTGCACCTTGGCATTTGCCAGGACTAATGAACGATTGGATTTGCAGCACTTTACAAGCTGTGGCATTTCAAATTAGTGCATGCAAGCATTCTGTCTGCCAGCTAATTAGAACAACTCTTTTCCCAGACTCTCATCCTGCCTGCCAACTGCACGGCCTTGCAGCTGTGTCTGTTCCCTCTTATTAAAGATCATCAAATAACATTCCCTTGTTTCCAGCACACTGTTTCTCCCTCAAGTCCCTCATCTCTTTCCAACATTTTTCAAACTTCGAAGCACTACATGGCATTACAGGGCATGGCATTATACGGCACAGCAGTGAGATCGAAGCCAACCTGACACACCATGCCTTGCTTGAGGGCAGAAGAGAGTCCGGGGGTCTCCCATTGGAAAGAGGATACTGGGCTAGATCAACTGTCAGGCTGACCCCAGAAAGATACATCAATATTTTTCTTGTGTCCCTTCAAGTTGTTTACACCTTATACTGACCCTAAGTCAAATCTATCAAGAGTTTGCCCTTGCCTTCCTCTGAGGCTGAGAGAGTGTGACTTGCCCAAAGTTACTCAGAAGGCTTCCAAAGCTGAACACAGATTTGAAACTTGCTCTCCAGAGTCCAGTGCAACATGCCAAGCACAACATCATGCCCTGAAAAGTGCACTCTTTTGCCCAAACACACATTCTGCATTCTTCCAGTATTGTTTTCTCCTTCTTCTCTTAATTCAGGAGAGAAGAGATGGGGGGGGGAGTGCAGGAGAGGAAATATTTCCCGGAGAAAAAAAGTTGTAATAATATGGCGGGGAGGGAGAAAGAGAGAGGGGGGAAAGGGTTACAGCTTCTTCTTCTCCCTTGCCTGGCTGGCCAATTACAATGCCCAGCCGCTCCGGGAGTTAATCCGCCTTTAACTCTGCCCGCAGACCACCCAGCAAAGGAGCAGTCAGGCATGTGATATCCCTAATATAGCCTAAGACGCAAGGAGATCTTACAAGTGACTTACAGATTTGGGCGGACTTCAGCCGAGTGGGGCGAAAGGCCTGCCACCGCCATCACCAACACTGCTGTCAGGCTGAGAGATTAGCATTTCTGTCTTCTTTGCTCGGGGAGACCCACCGGACTGACTTGCCACGGACCTTTCCTCTTCCCCTGCACGACAAATTTTACACACACTTGAGTAGGTCCACGCTATCTCCATATCCTCCAATATCCAATATCCAATATCCATATCCTGTCCCAGTTTGGCAGGGATGGTCCCAATTAACCCTTGGCTGTCCCACTATTTCAGCTGGCCCAGTTTCTCTCTCTCTCCTTCCACTTTACCCTCCGTCCTTGGTTTATTTCAATAACACTTTGGAAGATAGGAACAGACTTCAAAGGAACCTAAATAAACTAGAAAATTGGAAATTATACTAAAATGAAATTCAATCAAGACAAATGCAAAATTCTACATTTAGGGCATAAAACTCAAATCAGCAGGTATAGCATGGGGGATACTTAGCTCAGCACTACAATATGTGAAAGGGACTTGGGATTATTGTTGATGACAAGTTGAACATGAGCCTGCAGTGCAATGCTGCAGCAAAGAAGGCAAATGCTATTTTAGCCTGCATTAATAAAACCATAGTTTCCAGGCTGAGGGAAGTAAAAGTCCGACTATATTCTGTGCTAGTCAGGGCTCTGGAGTCTTGCATTCAGTTCTAGGCAACTCATTTTAAGAAGGGTACAGATAAGTTGGAGCAGGCTCAGAGAAGGGCACCAACGATGATAAGAAGTATGGAGAACACATCTGAGGAGAGGTTGAAGGAGCTGGGTTTGTTCAGCTTGGTGAAGAATAGTGTCTAGGTCAAGGGAAGCGATGGGGCCACTCTGTTCTGCTTTGGTCAGACCCCACCTGGAACACTGGGTCCAGTTCTGGGCACCACAGTTCAGGAAAGAGATTGACAAGCTGGAATACATCCAGAGGAGGGCAACCAAAATGGTAGAAGGCCTGGAAACCATGAAGCCCTATAAGAAGCGACTTAGGGAGCTGGGGATGTTTAGCCTGGAGAAGAGAAGGTTAAGAGGTGACATGACAGCTGTGTTTAAATATTTGAAAGGATGTCATATGAAGCATGGAGCAAGCCTGTTTTCTGTTGCTCAAGAGACTAGAACATGGAGCAATGGCTTCAGTCTATAGGAAAAGAGATTTCACCTAAACCTCAGGAAGAACTTCCTGATGCTAAGATCAGTTTGACAGTGGAACGCACTGCCTCAATGGAGTACGGTGGAATCTCCTTCTTTGGATGTTTTAAATCAGTGGCTGGATGGCCATCTGTCAGAAATGCTTTGATGGCATCTTCCTGCATGGCAGAAGGGGGTTGGACTGGATGGCCTTTGGGGTCTCTTCCAGCTCTATGATTCTGTGATACTATGAAGACTGAGGGGTAACCTGATCACACTCTTTAAGTAACCTCAAAGGCTGTCCCAAAGAGGAGGAGGTGGAGGAGGCAGGCTCTTTCTTTGCTGCCCCAGAAGGTATGACCAGGTCTAATTATTTTAAGTTACAGGAGAGTATGTTTCAACTAAACATTAGAAGGAACTTATTGACAGAAAGAGCAGGTCAACAATGGACCTTTCACCTAGAGATCTGGTTGGATTTCTTTCTTCAAAAAGAGGCTGGCTGGACAGTTCCCTGCTGCAAATGCTTTAGCTGAAGATTCTGTATTTGTAGGAAGAGGAGGGGAGTTGAACTTGATGGTCCATGAGGCCCCTTCTGAGCAGGCGATTCGACTTGATGGCCTCTTGGGTCCCTTTCTACTCTATGGTTCTATGAATCTACAGAACATCTCCAGACAACAATAGTTTTTGGTTCACCCTCCCTTTACATTACTCCTGCACATTTTGACAAACAATAGTAGAAAAAAACAGCATTGTTGTGATGTCCAGATAATAGAAGTAAAAATGACCCGGCACTGTGATGATGCAGCAAAGAAGGCAAATACTATTAATAGAATCACAGTTGCCAAGAGAATGGAAGTAATGATCCCATTGTATTCCACTGTAGTCTGACCTTATCTGGAGTCATGTGTTCAGTTCTGGGCACCTCATTTTAAGATGGATATAGACAAACTAGAGCAGGTTCAGAGAAGGGAAACATGGAGCACGAGAGGCACGCAAAACAAAACGTAGGAGGAAGGTTGAGGGAGCTGAACCTGTTCACCCTAGAAAAGAGAAGATGGAGAGTTGACAAGAAGATTCTCTTTAAATACCTCCAGGGCTGTCCCAGAGAGCAGGTTTGTTCTCTGCTCCCCCAGAGGGAGGACCAGGTCTAATGGGTTTAAGTTACCGGAGGATAGATTTTGACTGAACATCAGAAGGAATTTCTTGATAGTCAGAATGGTTGGGAAAGGGAACCCATGACCTTGAGAGGTGGTGGAGTCTCTGGGGCTGTCGCAGCGAGGAGGGGCCAGCTTGTTCTCTGCTGCCTTGGAGGGCTGGACCAGATCTAAGGGTTTTAAGGAGGGCAGATTTTGACTGCACACGACAAGGAACTACTTGACAGTAAGAGAGGTTGGTCTATAGAGCCCATGATGGAGAGATGCCATGGAGTCTCTTTCTCTGCATGTTTTCTGAAAGAAGCTGGGGAGATCCCTGCTGGGGATGCTCTAGCTGCACTGAGTGAGAGAAATGGACTCAATGGCCTCTGGGTGTCCCTGCCAGGTCTAGTTTTTTCTTTTTTTCCTTCTTAACGTACAACTTGTGCATCTTGACTTTGGTTGCGTGCTGTACAAAAGTACCACTGTGCCATCCCGCTGCTACTTTGGCTTGACAGTGTTTCTTTCATGTATGTTTGTGCATCAGTTGCACAAGGAAAAGAGAACACGAGGATCAAAATGGGGACACGGAGGATGACAAATGTGTTGGTTTAACTTTGGAAGCAGAATCAGGGGAGCATGCCCCAAATCCCAATGACAGGGAGAATTCAGGGATGGTGTCTCTTTTCGCCTGGCGCTTCTAGGTTATGATGGAGGATGCTCTGCATTAAGTTCAGAATGCAAAGCGTTGGCCCCACGGGGTGGAGAGAGGCCCTCCCTCTATCCCAATTGCCACTGCTGTGGCCTCTGAGGGAGGGAAGAGCACCCAGTACCTGCCAGACTTGGTCCGCTGCCCCAGTGCCATCCCCTTTTCCTTGCGTTTTACTTTGCAGGGCAGCAGGGCAGAGAATTGTCAAGTTAATTCATAAGCCACTCTGGGAACATTTTGACTGAAAGACTGTCATGCACTGGATAGCGCACACTCCATAAAATTCACTCTAAGGTAGGTGGTAGTTTATTTGTATGAACAGGAGCAAGACGGCACACTTCCACCGAAGTTGCTGAGACTAAAGTGTATATGCAGCTTACACCTTTTATAGGTAACCATTCCAAAATTTAGGAATGCAAAACAATGACTGGGGAGGGCCATAAATCCATGCATGACATCACCTCCCCAAAGTGCCCAGACCTGTGCCTCCTACACACTTCCCTCCATCCCTGACCAGTTTGACGAGGTTGCATATTTCCTGCGCCTTATCTTGCAGACACCAGGTTCTCAAAACACTGAGCCTCTCCAAGCTATACTTTCATTTTCACTGGTATTTGTTCTCCCCCCCACCATACATTTCTGCAATAGGCAATTAAGTAATTAGCAATAGATACCTCGTAACAGATCCAGGCAAACCCTAATACAGATATATTGTTGCAATGATGAATTAGCAATAGATGCTTTATAGCAATTTATAGTGTTTGAGTGTATGAACATGTCCAGGTTCAGAACAGAGGAGGGGACTTTGTTTATGAGATGTGTAATTAGTTTCTGCAGTTAATGTGTTGATGGCCATTAGCTTTAGTGGATCTTGGAAGGAAGGAAGGAAGAAAAGAAAGGAGAGGGAGAGAAAGAGAGAGAAAGAGATTTAGCTGGAGAAATAGTTTGCCTAAGACCCCGCAATAGAAGCTTCATGTTCAGTAGCAATGTACTTTGAAGGACTACAAAGAGAAGACCAATACAGAAGCCATGTTTCAACTTCTAAACTCTGTGTGTGTGTGTGCATGCAGGTATGTATACGTGGTGCAATGCAGTTTCCTTGGAAGACCAAAAGGGTCTCCTTTTCAGCCATTGCTAGTAGCTCTGTGGGCATGTGAAGTCTTCTAAGTTGAAAGGTATGAGAGGAACTTGAACATTTTAACAGCCGCTGGAAAAAAGTGGGATGACTAAGGATGAACTGGGATTGCGTCTGCCTCAAACAGGGACAATTGGAGGTATGGGAAAGCAGGTAAGTAGACAGGCACTGTGAGGGCAAGCAAAGGAGGGAAGCGAAAGACAAGGAGAGAAAGGTGATGAGAAAGGCAGGCAGAAAGCTAGGTAGGTATCCGGAATCACGCAATCCTAGAGCTGGAAGAGACCCCAGGGGCCATCTAGTCCAACCTCCTTCTGCCATGCAGCAACCTCCATCAAAGCACTCCCGACAGATGGCCATCCAGCCTCTGCTTAAAAACCTCCAAAGAAGGAGACCCCACCACACTCCATGGAGGCAGCAGACTCCACGGCTGGACAGCTCTGACCATCAGGAAGTTCTTCCTGAGGTTCAGGTGGAATCTCTTTTCCTGTAGTTTGGATCCATTACTCCTTGTCCTAGTTTCTGGCCCAGTGGAAAACAAGCCCACTCCCTCCTCAGCATGACATCCCTTCAAATATTTAAACATGGCTATCATGAATCATAGACTCATAAGAGTTGGAGGAGACCATAAGGGCCATTGAGTCCCATCAAGAAAGGAAGAGCAGGAGCTGGCAAAGGGAAATATCAAGCAAGCAAGCAAGCAAGAAAGAAAGAAAGAAAGAGGGAGGGAGGGAAGGAAGGGAAAGAAGGAAGGAGTGAACTGGAAGGAAAAGGCTGAAGGGAAGGAAAGAAGAATACCAAGAGAGGAAGGTAGACGGGCAGAAAACAAGGTGGGTGGGTGGGTGGGTGGCTGGCTGGCTAGCTGGCTGGCTGGCTGGCTGGGCAGGCAGCCAGGCAGGTACACACCCAGATTCAAAGGAGGGAAGGACAGAAACTGAGATGCTAAAGTCTGTCTTTCTTTGGCTAAAGTTTTCCAAACAGTGTCTGGAAGACTTCTTCCTCCCTCTGCTTCTGTTTTCCTTCCCAGATAGACTCACAGGCACACACCCATTGTGTGTGCATCATCTCCCTGAGGGCCCTGCCGTTCCCAAAATAAATTTAACATCTCCCCCCCACCCCTGAACTGCTCCCTCAACCAACACACATCCCTGACCCATGGACCGATGTGGAGTGATGAAGGCAAGGACCCCTCTGCCTGACTGAGAGGAGGAATTGGGGAGAGGGAGAGATTGTTATGCCCCTCCCACCCCCAAAGGGGGTTTCTATTCACAGGGGAAGGGAGCCTTGGGCAGAGAGGTCTGGAGAGCAAGAAGTTCACAGGCCCTCTGGCTTTGTCATGCTAAATGCCTCCTCCCGTGCGCACGCGCGCATGCCAGCGCATCATGCTCAGGCACCCGCTTGGCCAGGGTGGGCGACACAGCCGGCTGTGCTCTGGAGCGTGAAATGCTCGCCACGTCTCCTGGACAGGGCCGTCTGCCTTGTCAAAGAAAGCCAGAAGGCCAAAGACAATGGGGGGTGAGGGAGGGTTGTGTGTCTGGGGCAGACAGGCGGGGGGGGGGGAGGATCTTAAACGCAAACAGTGGCTTCGTCTGGGTAAATGGGGGGGGGTCCTTGTGGCCAACAGGTGCAGAGGGGGAAATATATAGACTGTGGACGAGGAAGGCCATGGGACGGTGACGGCCCTTCCAAGACCCCAGGCCCATCTCGGGGGTGGGGAGGTATAAGCGGAGGGACCCAAAGGTCATCTCGGAGTTTACCACAGACTTTGGGGGTCCCTTCAGGTTGCCACCTCCATGAGGGTGAGTTTGTGTTTAGGATGAACAGTGGAAGACACCTGATGCTCAGGGTTGCCAGAGTGAAAACTGGAGACGGCTCTTCCACACCCACCAAAAAAACTGGGACACTTGCCGCCAAGCAATATCAGAGGGTGCCCAGGATGGCAAACGTTATTAATGAGGAAGAACAAACAAACCAGGAGACGCTGCAGCAGTTTGCTTTTGCCTGAGCCAACTGGGAAGGACAAGATTCTGTCCCTCATTTCCTCTCCTCTCATTACTGACTGCAAAATCAATTAACTTAGTTTGAAGCAAACGAAGCAAGCTGAAGACAAAGGGGGAAAGTGGGAGGAGGAGAGGGAAACTGGCACATTTTAAAAGCAGCTGAAAAAGTGGGAAGACACTTTTTGGTACAGTTAGAGGGAATGCTCCAGTACCTTTAATTTTTACACAGAAGAAGGAATTTCAGCAAGTACTGCTTGTCATACAAACAAGAAGTAAGCAACATCTGCTGAAAATCTATCTTCTAATAACCATTAAAAGTGTAGCTGCCCTCTCCAGTTTCCAATCTGGCAACCCTAAATGTTGAGCCAGGACTTGGTAAGTCTTGAGAAGAGAGGGCTGTACCACTTTGCTCTGCTCATGCGACTGAATGCCCACCCCATATTAGAGTGGGGCTCACAAGTTTCACCAGACTGCTCAAAATCCCCTAGATCTCTCTCTAGACTTATTTGGAAAGGAAGTTTTGCCCTATCCATGCTCAACTGCAGCTCCTGGAAGTCTCCACAAGAGTTCAAACACACACATACAAACCCCCACAAACTGGCCATGGAAACCTGAGCATCTTGCCCAGAAGTGACTTCCACTTGTGATTATTGTCCAATTTTTGGCCCCCAAAGGTGTGAAAATGGCAACAGGGGGTGAAAATCCAGCCTCTGCCCCACCTCTGCTTTATGTAGAGGAAATAATCACTTTTATAAATGTTAATACATTATTGAGGCGCCACTGAGGTAGGTTCCAGCCTAATCTTTCCACCATACCTGTCTCACTGGCTTTCCATTAATTAAAAAACAAACTGAAGAAAATTTAAATTCTTGGGAGTTGAACCTTATCCTATCTCACTTAAAAGGGAACTGCCAGGCACAGACCGTCTCCCTGTATACGAACTGTTCTGACTGTTAGTTTCTCGGGTCTTCTCAGACAGAGAAATGGGGTCAGCCTTTGACCTGAGTTTCTTCTATAAAATGGATGCTGATCCATTGGGGATGACTGACCGAACCCAAAGGGTGCTCCTCACCAATGGCTGCTTTTCATCCTGGAGAGAGGTGACTGGAGGGGGGGCGACAGGGATCTCTCCCGGGCCCAGGGCTATTCAACATCGTCATCAGTGACTTGGATGAAGGAACAGAGGGCATGCTGATCAAATTTGCAGATGACACCAAATCGGGAGGGGTTGCTAATACCCCAGAGGACAGGATCAAATTTCAAAATGACCTTTACAGATTGGAGAGCTGGGCCAAAGCTAACAAAATGAATTTCAACAGAGAGAAATATAAGGTTCTCCATTTAGGTAGTAAAAACGGAATGCACAAACATAGGATGGGGGACACATGGCTGGATAGCAGTACATGTGAAAGGGATCTAGGAGTCTTGATGGATGACAAACTGAACATGAGCCAGCAGTGTGATGTGGCAGCCAAGGAAGCCAACACAATTCTTGGTTGCATCAATAGGAGTCTGGTGTTTAGATCGAGGGAGGTAATGATACCACTCTATTCTGCACTGGTTAGGCCTCATTTGGAATACTGTGTCCAGTTCTGGGCACCTCAATTCAAGAAGGATATCGACAAGCTGGAGCATGTCCAGAGGAGGGCGACCAAAATGGTAGAGGGTCTGGGAGCCATGAAGCCCCATGAGGAGTGGCTTAGGGAGCTGGGGATGTGTCTAGTCTGCAGAAGAGAAGGTTAAGAGGGGACATGATAGCAATGTTTAAATATTTGAAGGGATGTCATGTCGAGGAGGGAGCGGGCTTGTTTTCTGCTGCTCCAGAGACTAGGACAAGGAGCAATGGATTCAAACTACAGGAAAAGAGATTCCACTTAAACCTCAGGAAGAAATTCCTGACGGTCAGGGCTGTCCAGCAGTGGAATAGGCTGCTCCCTCCATGGAGTGTGGTGGAGTCTTCTTCTTTGGAGGTTTTTAAGCAGAGGCTGGATGGCCACCTGCTGGGAGTGCTTTGATGTGGGTTCCTGTATGGCTGAAGGGGGTTGGCCTGGATGGCCCTTGTGGTCTCTTCCAACCCTATGATTCTATGACATGGCCCAGCAGACAGCTACATAAATTCCTCCGACCTCATAAAGAGAAGAAACTGCTCCATTGGATCATCTGATTTCTTTGTGTGGGTGGGAAAGTTGGAGAGTGAAGAAAGTAGGAGGAAGAGAATCAATTCATTTGAAATGGGGGGTTGGAGGAGAGTTCTGCAGCTACTGTGGACTGCCAAAAAGACAAATGAATAGGTTCAAGAGCAAATTGAGCCTGAACTATCCTTAGAAGCCAAGATGATCAGACCCCACCTGGAATCCTGTGTCCAGTTCCAGAGGAGGGTGGCCAAAATGGTCAAGGGCCAGGAGACCACGAAGCGGTAGGAGGAATGGCTTAGGGAGCTGGATAAGTTTAGCCTGGAGAAGAGAAAGGTTAACAGGCAACAAGATAGCTATGTTTAAATATTTGAAGGGATGTCATGTTAAAGATGGGGCAAGCTTGTTTTCTGCTGCTTCAGAGACTTAGAGCCTTTCTACACTACACTGTTATAGTGCTATTCTTCCACTTTCAGCATCCTACGGAATCCTGGGGTTTGTAGTTTAGGGAGAGGCATTTGGACTTCTCAGTCAGAGAGCTCTTTGGTCTCAGTAAACTACAAACCCCAGAATTCCACAGGATGTCAAAAGTGGAATAATGGTTTTAATTGTCATTTTAAAGTATACGGGAGGAAAAGTGTGCTCCTAATAAAATATATATCATACCTGTGAGGCTGGCAAAAGGTTGAGGGTGATTTTAAAAGGATGACAACATAACCTTTACACAACAAGAAAAAAAGCAATCCCTTTGAAACAAAACAAAAATAAAATTAAAACATTCGCGAGTTTGACATTAATGGATTTGATTATTTGCAAGTTTCTGCAACCCCTGCCACCCCCCACCACAGGTGCTTCTTTATGGCGGGAACCTTCCCCCTTGGCGGCTCCAATCAGTCTGCGCAGCTCTTTAAAAACCTCCCTCTAGTCCTCCTCCTCCACCAGTCACTGCCTGGCCAGTTAAGGACAGCTCAAAGCCTGATTTCTCAGCACCACAAGCCCTCTCCCAAAGCTCTCCATATATCCAGGGAAGGAGATGGGCAAGAGAGAGGAAGTATGGGACCACTGTGCCAAGCATGTCCTTTCCCTGACCTGGTTTAGACGTTGGGTGCCCACTCTCTCCACCCATGCCTCAGCCCTCTTCCCACAGACACACAGATTTTGATATTTGCAAATTTTTCACTTTTGCAAGGGTCCTGTGCCCCTGACCCTAGCAAATGTGGAGGTCCAAGTGTATACAGCTGGAACCTCAATAAGGAAAAGGTTTTTTTCTCTCTATCTCTCTGAATAAATACAGACATTTTTTTGAAACTCTCCTTGAGAAAGGAGAAAGTCTCATTTGCTGTTACAACCAAGTTGGTTTCTCTTCAGATCAGAATAGCACTATAACAGTAAAGGAAAGCCCCTAAGACACAGAGCAACCACTTAAAATTTCAGGAAAAGATTCCACCTAAAACATTAGGAAGAACCGCTGGCTGCTAAGATGAATTCGACAGCGGAATAGGTTGCTGCCTGTGAGTGTGGTGGAGTCTCCTTCTTTGGATGTTTTAAAGAAAGGCTGGGTGGCCATTTGCCCAAAATGCTTTGATGGTTTATTCCTGCATGGCAGGATGTGGCAAGATTTGTTCTGAGGGGATTTGCACTGCACCATGTCAGCTCTAAAAATAGGGGTTTCTTGGCAAGATTTATTCAGAGGAGGTTTGCCTCTAAGGCTGAGAGAGTGTGACCTGCCAAAGGTCACTCAGCGGGTTTTCTTGGTTGAGTGGGGATCCGAACTCTGGTCTCACAGAGGAATCCTAGTGCAAAACTCAAACCACCCCACCAGCTGAACTACAAAGCGAGCATCTTTTACTGGAAAGCATGGCCAGGACATTTTCCATAAAGAGTGACATTTTGAGATTTTGAAAAGCAGCAGAGAGACAGACAGTTGATGGAGATCCCTGTTCTGAAAGTGGAGAGTTGCAGCGGGGAGGAGAGGGAGACCCTGATTAACATACGAATCCAGTCTTGGTGGCATCTCCATTTACAGTCATTAATTTATGAAGCGGCCAGGCTGAAAGAGGAGAGGGGTGCCGAAGGCTGCATGAATCAGTCTGAAAAGGGAGAGCATTTGGGGCTGGGGCTGAGGAAGGCCGGCTGGCGGGAGAGATGGAGACCACGGCATGGGGGGAGTTGCATGGTCGGAGAGGACAGAACACATCCATCTTCTTCTTTTTGTCTGGTATGAAATGAAAATTCGACACCGTCTAGGCGCGGGTGAGGTTCTCAAGCCCTTCGGATTTGTTCCAGAGACACACCGAGTCCCATTTGCATGGACCCAGGGACTCTAAAGAATTCAAAGGCCCCTAGAGCAACTAGGGTGGGCTGCCAACGACACCCTTCTGGCCTGCAAAGAGACTGCCTTGTGCCACACAGGCTCACCAACACACATACACACTCAACAATTCAGAGCTTTTGCGCTCCTCTTCCCTGCCTGGTCTGCAAAGATACACTGCGTCTGAACATGAAAGTTCAATTTAGCTGTCTTAAGTGCTCTGTCCCCTCTTCCTGCCTCCATGGGTTATAATTTTGTCAAATTATTTTGTTTCTCTTTTTAAAGACCCACCAAGACAAATGGCTGCCAACACTTTGATTCCATAAATCAATCACACAGCCATTTTTAGTGCACTCTGAGCTGGCTTGGCCACATGGTCCCAGATTTTATCTGTGAAATGTTGAAGGGTATGCATTCAATGAGAGCCAGCGTGGGGTAACAGTTGAGCATTGGACTACGCCCCATAGACCAGGGTTTGATTCTCCACTCAGCCATGGAAACCCACTGGATGACCTCGGGCACATCACACACTCCCAGCCCCCAGAAAAACCCATTGATAGGTTTGCCTCAGAGTCTCCATAACTGGGAAATTATTTGAGGGCACACAACAACAACACATTCAATATTTGATCCTGAACCTAAATATAATGGGAGAAGAATGTAGATTTAGATCTGAACGTGCAGGTAGATCCCACTCCACACCTGCCCTTCACAACAAATCATGACCCGCTCTTCTATCAGAGATTTGGAACCACAGCAGATCCAAGATATTTTGCTGCCTGAGGCAGGACAGTAAATTACACCCCCTCCTGTTTCACCTGACGTATTAGGGATGTCACATTGAAGATGGAGCATGCTTCTTTTCTGCAGAGGAAGACCACATTACAGATGGATGGACTCAGTCAAGGAAGCCACAGCCCTGAGTCTGCAAGACCTGAGTTGGGCGGATGATTGTGACCTGAATGTTTCTCATTCATAGGGTCAACGTAAGTCAAAGTGGACTTGATGTCACTTAACAACAGGGGCAGTTGTGTTGGCCATAAAAATATAACAAAATCAAGAACCCAAATCTTTCCTAGAGTGACAAAATCATAGAATCTTAGAGCTGAGAGAGGCCTCAAGGGTCATCTGGTCCAACACTCTGCCATGGAGGAATATGCAA
Source organism: Cyclura pinguis (assembly GCA_030412105.1). Lineage (NCBI taxonomy): Eukaryota > Metazoa > Chordata > Lepidosauria > Squamata > Iguanidae > Cyclura > Cyclura pinguis. The sequence goes on along the minus strand of CM059614.1, from coordinate 7,424,335 downwards.
CTACATCATCCCTGAAAAATGCCCTAAAATGATGGAGAGTTCATGGCTTCTCAAGGCAGCCTGTTCCACTGTCAAACAGTTCTGAAGATCAAGAAGCTCTGCCCAATGTTTAGATGGAATCTTTTTTCTTGTTATTTGAATCCATGGCTCCGTATCCTAGTCTCTGGAGCAGCAGAAAACAGGCTAGCTCCATCTTCTACAAGAGATCCCTTCAGATATCTGAAGGCTGTTCTATCATGCCATCTCTCAGTCTTCTCTTCTCCATCCCAAACATACCCAGTTCCTTTAGCCATTCCGCATAGGTCTTGGTTTGATCTTTGATCATCTTGGTCTGTACACCTTTCAGGTTGTCAATATCTTTCTTGAACTGAGGTCCCCAGAACTGGACACAGGTAAGAGGCCTGACCCAGATAGAATAGTGCCACTACCACTTCCCTCCATCTGTGCACAATACTCCTGGTGATGGAACCCAAAATTGCATTGGCATTTTTGGCTGCTGTATCACACTGTTGAGAGAGCCAGTGGAGTGGTTTGAGCACTGGACTAGGACTCTGGAGAACAGGGCTCAAATTCCTGCTCAGCCATGGAAACCCACTGGTGAGCTTGAGCAAGTCACACTCTCTCAGCCTCAGAGGGAGGCAAAGACAACTCCCCTCTGAACAAATCTCACCAAGAAATCCCCATTATAGGTTTGCCTTGGGGTCACCATAAGTCAGAAATGAAGACACAAAACAGCAGTCATCACACTGTTGACTCACGTTTAGCTTGTGGTCTACCTAGACTGTTTTCACATGTACTGTTTTCAAGCGAGGTGGTGTCCACATCCATTGTTTTCAAGCCAAGTGTCTTGTGGTAAATACCTTTAGTGGGCCAACCAAAAATACATTTTGTCAAATACATTTTGCTGATTTTCAAAAGTTCACAGTCATCTTCAACGGGCAGAGGCAACAGATGTATTCCCCAGTGTATCTATTTCTGTTTTGGGGGTGTTGTAGCTATACTGCTGTTTATCATCTCTGTCTGATGAAGAAACCTGTGAAGCTCTGAAAGCTAGCATAATGTAATTCAGGTCTTTTGGTTCATCCGGTAAAGATATTTACCACAAGTTGGTTTTTGGACCTCTTAAAAAAATAATTCTAGGACTATAAACTTTCCAGCAAAAAAAAGGATGAAGTGCCATCTAGTGGCCGAGAACAGCAACAACTTTCCATCACACAGAGGTATACCCATGGCAACCTGCATCCCTGCCAGCCAATCAGAGCCAATGGTACTCCTACAGGATGCCGAACTGGGCATCCATGGCCTCCTCAGGGGCAATAGGAGTAATCTCAAAATTCCCTGGGAATTACCAGGGAGGATCCGTCTGAAATCAAGAGTGGCTGAGAAATAATCTAGAACTGATAGATTTGTCTCCATATGACTCTCTTTTATTAATTCCGTGACTGGTGAAACTTTGCAGTTCAGAACTTCTAGCAACCAAATGAATTTTTGGATTAGCTCTTTTTAAGCACCTCCGGACAGCTCTGCAACTTTGATTACTCCTGCCTGTTGTTAATCTATGACGAAATGTCAGTAATCAAATAATCGCTCCTCTAGCAATTGTTGCTAGCTTTTTGTCTCTGTTATTTGACAGTGTGGTGTAGTCATTTGAGCATTGGATTGCTACCCTGGAGACCAGGATTCAATTCTCCACTCAGTCGTGGAACCTTGGGTGTGTCACACACTCTCAGCCCCAGAAAACCCACTTCACCTTAGAGTCACCATAAGTTGGAAATGATTTGAAGACACACAACAACAACAATTTGTATTTCACTTCCTAGTATTTCATAAAAACAAGACCATTACTAACAATTGTTAGTAAAAATGATCATTTTTTTAAAAAAATGTTTAGGAACTTTGGGCTAATTACAAGTTTTATCCCAAGTAGAGCACACCATTCAAACCAATGGAACTTATATCAGTGAGGACCAACAAGTAGCACTCATTTCAATGCGCCTGCTCCAGTTGGGATTAAAAATGGATTTCGTCCATGGGAAGAAATCACACAGATATTTTTGAGTTAGAGCTCCGAAGCATTCCTCTCCACTGATTGTCCTGGCTGGGGATGATGGGGTCTGCATTCCAATGACATCTAGCAAACAGATATGTTATCTTTTCAGAATGTCTGTTTCTGAAACAATTCTTAGTTCATATCATTCTTTTTACTGATGATCACAACTCACAGAAAGATCGACAAAGTATAATGGCTGAGATATTTGACCACATCTTATGCCTTGTAACTTCCCAAATTCATAATTATGTTTCCAAAACTCAACAAAACTCTGTCAGTGAATGGCAAAGATTCACATCCAGACAGGAGTGCTCCAATGAGCACCAAGCACTTCAAATACACACCTACACAGCAATTTTAACACATAAATAATATAAACATCAACTAACATTTTTAACATAAACATAAAGCACAATACTAAACCAATAAACTAAAACAATCTTTAAACACTAAGTCACTAGATGTCCACTTGCAAGGCTCCCTGTCATCAACCATTGCAGATGGAGTTATGTTGTTTAAAATGTATCTGTTGCTAATTGCTTTGGGCAAGAATGCATCTGGTATGAGGAGAAGACCGGATAAGGGTGAAAATGAAGCCAGCGGCTGCAAGATAAGAGCAAGAGGAATGCAAGGAGGTCACCCTGCCCAAGGAAGGAGAGGACTGTGTGGCAGACACAGGCCTGGGAACTTCTGGGGAGGTAGAGGGATGGATGGATGGATGGCCCTCACCAATCACTGCTTTGTGTGCCTTAATTTGCAGTGTCAACCTATAAAAGCCGTAAACTGCATGAAAGCTGTGGTGCATTCCAGTTTTTCTGCCTAAGTGCAAGACCTCCTGTGGAATTCAGGGGCCTGTAGTTTCCTGAGGCCCAAGAGCTCTCTGGCTGAGGCTTCCAAAGGCCCCTCCCTAAACTGGAAACCCCAGGATTCCAGAGGAGGTTGAAAGCGGAATAATAGCACTATAACCGTGCAGTGCAGACAGGCCCTCGGAAGGCAGCTCCTCCTCCCGGTCTGTCAAGAGGAAAAAAGGCGGGCCGGGAGAGCAAAGCCAACCTGACAGAAGCCCTGCAAACGGTAGCCTGGTGCTGCTCTTCTGGCTGGGCCGGAGATTCGCACTCAGTCCTTTCTGGGGATGAGCCCCCCCCAAAAAAGGGGCCGTGGAGGGGGCGCCCCCTCGTCCCTTGCCTGGAGGTGGGCCACGGGAACGGGGGCGTCGGGCCAGAGAGGCCGAGAGAAAAAAAAGTCTCACACTGAGCCAGAGAGTCAAAAGTTGTGGTAAAGACGCTGAAACGCCGCAGTACTAAAAGAGCGCCACTTAAAAACGCCACAAAAAAATGTCAGTTTTTCAAAAAATGTCGTACAACACTCTCCTTATTAGGCTACTGAGGAAACACTTCGCGCCCCCAAACACATAACTTTACCTTTCCGTCTCACTAAAATGGAGCGCTATGTGGAGGGAAACTACAAGACCCACAGTGCAACGCGCGCAGCAGGCGGCTGAAAAGCTGAAAGACGTGAACCGTGCCTTTTCTTGCCCTCAAGTAACGAGCGAGGAGAGATGAAAGCACCGCCCACGCCCAGCCCTTTGTCATTGGCTCGTTGGCTGGCAATCACTCTCAGCGGCCTCCTCTGATTGGCCAGAGGGATTCCCCGCCTCCTACTTTTTTTTTTGCGACCAGACCAAAAGGGTAGATGGCCCTGGCTGCGCCTTCCTTCTTTCTCCATTGCCTTGGATTTTAATCACCTTTCCTCTAGTGATCCCCCAACAAAATGGTGAGTTTGCACGCATTGTTGACGTCCTGCCTTCTTCAGTAAAAAATCTGAGGGTGCTGGAATTGGAAAGAGGGTCTGTGTCAGCAGATTAATAGTAATAATAGTAATAATAATAATAATAGCAACATTTAATAATACCAGCCAATAATAACAATGATCATTAATACTCTGTCGTGGAAAATTTAAATAGAAAACGATTAACAGTTTTTAGTAAGTCGTTATTGACAAACTGAGCTCAGTAACCATAAATTAAATGTACATATATAAATATATGTGTGTGTGTGTATATGTATATATATATATAATTATCCCATTTCTTCTTTTACTATTACTAGATAAGAGTGTGGTAATGTGCCCTCCAACTGTACCAATTTGTCAGGGACAGTCCCAATTAATCCTCCACCATCCTACTTTTTCCCTTCCTTTTAAAATGTTCCGTTTTCTTGCTCCTCCTCCCACTTTCCCTCTTTGGCCTCAGCTGACTTCCATGGCTGCAAACTGAGTTCAAAGTGCAAAAGAAGTTTGCACTCCATTAACTCAGTGGGGTGTGTGTGAGAGAAGGAAGTGAAGGGTTTGACTATTGCCCCCCCCCCCAGTTGGCCCAGGCAAAAGCAAACCGCTGCAGCCTCTCCTAGCTTGTCTGTCCTTCCTTCATTAATAGCATTTGCATTCTTGACCACGCTCTTGGTGACGCATGGCCCCGTGTGTCCTAGTTTTCATCCTTGAACCGGAGGGAATGGAATACAGTCGGCCTCCACATTTGCTAGGGTTAGGGGTGCGAGACCTCTGCAAAAGTGGGAAAATTGCAAATATCAAAATGTGTGTGTCTGTGAGAAGGGGGCCGAGGCATGGTGGGGAGAGGTGGACTCGAGTGGGTAGACTCGGACTCAAGTCAGACTTAACTCACTTCAGTGACTCAACTCAGCAAAAATCACACACTGACTCGACTCCGCTTGAGACTTGCACGTTTTTAGCGACTGACTTGGTGCCCGTGATTCAGTCACGCAACACATTCATCCAGAAACCTTACAACTTACTGGCCGCATGATGATCTGTCTCCAGCCCAGAGGGGGGACCCATTTCTCAGAGGGAACAGCAAATGGGTCAGGCGGTGGGCTCGAGGTCTGCTTAGCAGCCCTATCCCTGCTACATATAGGAGGAGCTTTCTAAAACTTTCCTAAGAGTGGAATGCGAGACTCATGCCCAGAGTGCAGGGCGCGTATCTCAGAGGGGAACGGAAAATGTGTTAGGCAGTGGTCTTGAGGAGGAAGGATCCTTCCTTCTAAAGTTCCCGAAGCTTCAATAATGGGGAATAAGAAGGATCCTATTCCCCACTTCTGAAAAAGCTCCCAGCTTTGCAAGTGGGAACCAAGAAGGATCGTATGCCCCGCTTCTGAAGCTGCAGATGGCAAAATCACAAAAGTAGAGGACCGACTCTACTTAAATAGTTAAAACTGACTTTCGACTCTGTCCAGAAATTCTGGAATACAGGTTGGGGTGTAAAGTTGGTTCCCAGACTTGAGGCTTGACTTGAAAGTATCTTGCAAGGACCTGAGACTCGACTTGAGACTTGGAGTAAAAGACTTAAATAGATCATTGCAAATCAGCATAGGGAGAGGAGAGGGAAAGAGAGTGGGTTGGCATAGTGGCCCTGTGCTTCCTTTCTCTTGCTCATCTCCCTCCTTGGCTGTTTGGGGGGCATTGGGAGGGGGTTTATAGTGCTGAGAAATTGGGCTGCAATCTGTCCTTAGCTGGCTAGGCAGCAGCTGGAGGAGGAGGGAAACCAGAGGCAGGTTCTTAAAAGGCTGCACAGCCTGACCAGAGCCACTGAAAGGAAGGGTTCCCCTGCAAAAGAAGCACTTGAGGTGGAGAGGAAGGGGTTGGAAAAACTTGCAAATAATCAAATCCATGAAAGTCAAACCGCAAATGTGGAGAGCCATCCACAGTATTAATTAAGAGGGAAAACTTGCTGGGAGACACTGTTCTGTAATAACAACATATCTAGATCCTAGCAACAATGGTCAAATATTGCTCGCGTGCTTAGGAGCCGTTTGCCGTCACTACAGTCAATGAAAAAGATAGTTGTTCACCGCCAACCCAGGATTGTCTTCTCTGACTTAGAAGCAGTTTTCAGAAGTCTCAAACAGGGCTGAACCTGTCCTGTCACCTGTAATGTAGATTTATTTAAAAAAAAGGGGGGGAATGTCAGGAATTGAACGTGGCACCTCCTACATTCATAGCAGCTCCTCTTCCATGAGATTATGAATCTTCAGCAACCTGGCCATCTCGCTCTGTGTTCTCTATACCAGGGTGGGCAAAATTGCCCTTTTTGGGGACTTCATGGAATTCTGGAAGTTGTAGCCCTAAAAAGAAACTTTTTCCCCCTAAATCTGTAAAATCCTAGAATCTGTGTCCCCTGAATATCAGCTTCTTGGGGCAAGCAAGGGAAACATATCAGTTTCCCAGATCGTGTTTGTGGGCTTCCAGAAGCCTTTGGCTGTACACTCTTGGACATGGAAACCCACTGGGTGACTGTGGACATATCACACACTCTCAGCCCCAGAAGGGGGAACAAGCTTGTTTGCTGCTGCTCCAGAAACTAGAATAGGAAGCCATGGATTCGCATGTCAAGAAAAGAAATTCCACCTAAACGTTAGGAAGGGCCTTTTTACTGGAAGGTGATGAATTCTCCTTCCTGGGTGGTCTTTAAAAGAGGTTGGATGGGCATCTCTCAGGTGCATTCTTGCACGGGAATGCACAACTTAAAGCTCTGAGATCGTAGAATCCTAGATTTGGAAGAGACCCCAAGGGCCCTCCAGGAAGGCACCATCAAAGCACTCCTGACGGATGGCCATCCAGCCTTGGTTTAAAAACCTCCTGAGAAGGAGACTCCACCACACTCCAAGGCAGCAGCGTATTCCACTGCTGGAATCTGCTCTTACCGTCAGGAAGCTCTCCATAGTGTCCTAGGCCGTTTCCACACTACACTGTTATAATGCTATTATTCCACTTTCAACATCCTGTTGAAAGTATAATAATTCTCTGGCTGAGACTTCTAAATGCCCCTCCCTAAACTTGCAAACCCCAGAATTCCGTAAGATGTTGAAAGTGGAATAACAGCATTATAACAGCGTAGTGCGGAAATGGCCCTAGTCTCTGGAGCTGGAGAAAACAGACTCGCTCCATCCTTCATATGACATCGCTGCAAATATTTAAACATAGCTCTCATGTTGCCTCTTAACCTTCTCTTAACGTCTTAGGGTTTAAACTCTTAGGGTTTCATGGATTCCAGGCCTCCAATCATTTTTTGGTTTGCCCTCCCTTCTAGCGTGTTATATTCTGTGATACAGTGCAGTGTTTGCTGGAAGAGCCCCAAATACATCCACACCTGGGACCTCTGTCACCTGCAAGAGGGCAGGTAGAGGAAAGACTTCAACTGGCATTTGCTACCGCGGGTGGTGGTGGGGAGAGATTTCTTTTCGAATGCTCCTTCTTGGAGGAGAGCTGAGACCAGCACTTGCAGTCTGTTCCGTCACCTTCTTTCCTCTTGTCCGTCTCCAGCCTCTTTTTGGAGAAGTGCTAATCCTCTTCCAGCTTCCCGTGGAAACCTGAGCCTATCAGATCAGCAGTCTGCTCTTAAAAATAGATTGAAGACGAGCGTCCCAGCCTTCCGGCACCTTAATATGGTCTCCGTGTTTTGGCTTAGAGCTATGACGGGGAAGGCAAGATTCCTGTCGGCCGGATCCAGACAGCAGTTTTAAGAAAATATGTAGGAGGCAGAGAAAATTGGGGAAACTGATATCCAGAACAAGAATATTCCTTTGCAGGAAAGAAACCCAGAAAGACATAGCAAAAAGCTTCCCAGAATTTTGGCTGTCGAGTAGAAAGTGCTAAGTATGTGAATAAACTAGATAACTGGTTAAAAAGGACTGGGTAACTATAGAATAGACTCCAGAGAAAAGGTTGGAAACGTTTAACCTTTTGGACTAGACTGGGGCCTCTGTATCACAAACTGGGGGTTTATGAGAATTGCAGCCAACATTTCTTAAGCTGGGCTGAGGAACAATTGCTAAATTGCTCTCCTGGTATTTAGAGAGTGTGGAATGGATTTAAAGTATCGGGGGAGAAGGTTGTGTGGAATACAAGTTTGATTTCCTGGCTTGGGAAGGGGTTGGACTAAATGACCTCTAGGGTGCCATCCAACTCGTCTTGCTGTTGTGCACCTTCATAGAATCATAGAGTTGGAGGAGACTACAGGGCCCATCCAGTCCGGCCCCCTTCAAGCGATTCTGGGCTGCATCAACAGGAGTGTAGCGATCGAGGAAAATAATAATAATAATAATGCCACTTCATTCTGCTTTGGTTAGACCTCACCTGGAATCCTGTGTCCAGTTCTGGGCACCTCATTCCAAGAAGGATAGGGACAGGCTGGAGCGTGTCCAGAGGAGGGCGACCAAAATGGTGGAGAGTCTGGAAGCCATGAAGCCCTATGAGGAGCGGCTGAGGGAGCCGGGGATGTTTAGCCTGACAAAAAGACGGTTAAGAAGAGATGTGAAAGCCATGGTTAAATATTTGAAGGGATGTCATGTGGAAGATGGAGTGGGCTTGTTTTCTGCTGCTCCAGAGACGAGGACATGGAGCAATGGATTCAAACTACAGGAAAAGAGATTCCATCTAAACCTCAGGAAGAACTTCCTGACGGTCAGAGCTGTTTGGCAGTGGAATATGTTGCTGCCTCAATGGAGTGCGATGGACTCTTCTCCTTCTTTGGCAGTTTTTAAGCAGAGGTTGGACGGCCATTTGCTGGGGATGCTCTGAGTATTTGTTCCGGCATGGCAGAAAGGGGTTGGACACAATGGCCATGGTGATCTCTTCCAGCTCTTACGATTCTAAGTCATTTCCTACAAGACAATGCTGAAGTGAATCTATCACAGAGTTTTCTCAGTGAGATTTCCTCCTCTGAGGCTGAAAGAGTGGGACTTGCCCAAGGCCATGCAATAGGCTGAGCGGGGATTTGAACCTTGGGCTTGACCTCTGGTCCAGCACTCCAACTGCTACACCATGCTGCCTCTTATGGGGTTTTCTGGGCCACATTGCTTCAGAGGGGACTCGCCATGGCCTTCCTCCGAGGCTGAGAAAATAAGACTTGTCCATGGCCACCGGGGGGGGGGATTTGTGCACCTTCGTAGAATCATTCCATAGAATCATCTATGAAGGTGCACAAATCCAAATTCAGTGGATTTGAGCCCTGGTCCAAGGCTGAAACCATAACACAGCAGTGGCTGTAGCCGTCTAACTCTACGTAATGTTTGATGATGTATTCCTGCACGGCAGGGGCTTGGACTCAGTGGCCCTTCTGCTCGCTTCCAGCTCTATGATTCTACCATTTTATTATTCCACACTTCTTTAGGGCTTGGGTGTGGGCCCAGTGAAACAAGCACCACGGCTGAGCAGTCTTGCTTTGGTCAGACCTCACCTGGGATGCTGTGTCTAGTTCTGGGCACCGCAATTCAAGAAGGATATTGAGAAGCTGGAGCGTGGGTGACCAAAATGGTAGAAGGCCTGGAAACCACGAAGGTTTAGAGGTGACCTGATGACTATGTTTAAATATTGGAAGAGATGTCCTATGGAGGATGGAGCAAGCTTTTTTTCTGCTGCTCCAGAGACTAGGACACGGAGCAATGGCTTCAAACTTCGGGAAAAGAGATTCCAGCTAAACATTTGGAAGAACTTCCTGATGGTGAGAGCAGTTGGACAGCGGAATACACTGCTGCCTGGGAGCGTGGTGGAGTCTCCTTCTTTGGCGGTTCTTAAACAGGGGCTGGATGGCCATCTGCCAGGAGTGCTTTGAAGGGGGTTGGACTGGATGGCCCCTGGGCTGTCTTTCAGCACTAGGATTCTAGGATTCTGTGTTTCTTTCCTACTGACAGGCGGTGATGGGGATCCAGTTGGTGGTCTCCCTCCTTACGGCCAGCATCATGCAGAAGATGGCTCCTCACTGGTCCTTTGCCCGATGGCTCCTCTGCAATGGAAGGTACTGTAAATCAGGGGACTGTTTTTTTTTGTGGGAGCGGGAGTGCTATGGACTGGAAGCAGTACCCGATGGTTGGCTGTTGAAGTTTTTAAGAGTTTAACGGGACCAAGAAAGGAGTGCGAGGTTTCTTTCTCCACCTGTGAGGTTTCTTTGGTGATTTCTCCTGCCAGGCTTCCAGCCGAGTATCAACATAGACAGCGGAACAGCAGTTTCATTTATCTGAATCATTTAAGTGCAAAAGCATGGAAGTATTTAAAAGCAGCATTTTGTTCATCATTTTGAGTGCAGACGAGTCCCAGTTCGTGAGTGGCAGACGCCTCTTTGAAAGAGGCATTCTGTCTTTCTTACATAGGAGAGAATGCCTCTTCACCGCTACACTCTGGTTTTTCTTTTAATTTTTGCAATTGAAAACCAGTTAACTATATTAAATGACATTTTTAACTGGATTGCAATTGCAAAAACCAGATGCTTCCAAAATCGTGAGCGGCAGAAACGTCTTTAGAAGAATCCTTTTGTCCTTTTCAGATAGGAGAAAGAATGCCTCTTTTTCTCCCCCCGTTTTGAAAACTATTCTTGGTTGCAAAATAAAAGAAGGATTATAAGTAATCAGTCCATGGATCTACAGAAAAGATTCTCAGCCAGAAGAAAACAGGGAGGCAGGGGGAAATCTCTTCTCAGAGGCCCACCTATGTGGTGCCTCCGCTTTTTCTCTGCTTGGCAACTCACCTCTTTTTTTTTTCCTCTCCTTTCGGCCAGCTTGCACCGCTACAAGCATCCATCTGAAGAGGAGCTCCTAGCCCTGGCGGGCAAGCAGAAGCCAAAGGGAAAAAGAGAACGGTGAGTCTAGTTGGAGGGAGGGGTGACCATCTTGGGTGTCGTATTGTAGGTGGGGTGGGGCGTTGCATTCAAGAACCGGTAGGAGGGGTTAGAATTAGTTAGAATTAGTAAATTTTTTGGAGTGCAATTCCTGGTATCCTGTAATCATGATAAACGGCCAATTAGGGTCTTCTGGAAATTATAAAAAAAAAAAAAGCTTTTTTTCCGAGCGCTCAGCAGGCCAGGAAAGCAACAGCCTTTCCTCCATTGCTTGTTCCCAGAGCCTAGTCTTTTGAGGTGGGCTGTTTCTGGGCATGGGTTTTCCACTTAGCTAGCCTGGCTTACAGCCATTTGGATACATTCTCCGTAGGACTTACTTGCATTTATATCATGCTTTTATGGGGAGGGGGGATCATCACCATCTTATCAAAAGGTGAATGTTGAGAGATTCAGGGGAGACGAGAGCAAGTCCTCCTTCACAAAGTTCAGGGTCAAGCTGTGGAACTCACTGCCACAAGATGTCATAATGACTACCAGTCATAAAGGCTTTGAAAGTAGGTAAAATATAATTGTGGAAGCAAAGGTCACCAGTGGCTGCTGATCAGGATACCTCTATCTTGTCTCCTATTATTGTTATTTTATATAATAATAGTAGTAGTAGTAGTAGTAGTAGTAGTAATACTTCTCAATTCCAGTGTCTGAGAAGTGTGACTCATTGGGGAAATATTGGGCTATCTGGTTGCCCACTCTGGGATCAAAGAGATGGGCTGGATGGTGTGGAGGTCCTCAGGACTCTTTGTATGTTTTAAAATGTGTTTAAAGACTTTGAAACTTCAAAGTGGACACCGCATCCTGTGGCAGGGAGTTCTGCAGGCGAGCCATTCCTCCTCTGGATGTTTCCACTGGCACACACATGATTTCACTGGAACACCCCTGCTCCAGCTTCCCAGAGGCAGAAAACTCTCTCTTACCTTTAGTTAGAATAATTATCCTATTGCAATATTTTGCTGTTGTTCAGTGCTGTCAAAGCCAACTTTGACTTACCGCAACCCTGTGCATGAGAGAGCTTCGGGTCACCAGCAAGATCCCTGCTCAGGTCTTGCAGATTTAGGGCCGTCGTGGCATCCTTGATCGAGTCTGTCTATCTATCTTCCCTTAAAGACAGACGGATGGATTGCCTTCCACCTTAACAAGCATTATTGCTTTTTCTAATGAGTCATGCCTTGTCATTTACTGAACAGCATTTAATAAGAGCCAGAAATGATCTCTCGTGGTGGCTGACGTTGCTTTGTCCGTCTGGCAGGAGAATCAACGGAGTTACAGACGAGAAGCCTTCCACGGTCCCCAGAGATATCGATTTGCGGCTGGAGAGCAGCCCCATCACAGCTGTGGATGCTCTGGGTAAATGTGTGGAGGTTGGACTTCCTAAGCTCTCTCTTCACCACGCAGGGTGGGCTCGGAAGGGGTGGCTGTCGAGGATGGAGAGGGCTAGAGCCTTGCGTCTGGGAGGAGCGGTCTTGCCCCTCTTGGCCGTGCCTGCACCTGAAATCCTAGCTTTCAGTTTTTGAAAACAGTATATCTTTCTTGAGCCCATGATGTTGGACAGGAGATCTCAGACACGGGTGGGCAAAGCGCAGGCTGGATGCGCCCCTGGACCACTTTTGTGCCCCATAGGGTCAATTTTTTTTCTTGCTCCAAAATGCCCCCCAAGTGTAGGGAGAGCATTCCCACCCTCTAAAGGGTCAAGAACACTTTTTGTCCCCAAATGTCCCCTGGGGCATAGGGTGCGTTTTCACCATGTTTTGGGCCCCCCTTGCCCCAGTTTGTGCCCCAGAGAAGCCTTTGTTTGAAACAGGGAGTGCCTTCTGGTCACTTTTTGTTGTTAAGAAAAGTCTTTTCTTGGGCTCGAAATGATCCGTGAATGGCCCGAAACAAGGCAAAAATGCACCCTAGAGGGTATTTGTGGACAAAAAAGTTTGATTTTTTTTTGGTGGGAGAAGATGTGGCAGAGGGGTACAGCCCTCCAACATCTGGGCCTCCACATCTTCCCGAGTGGACTACCCCGGAATTAAACTATTCATTATGGGAGACTCATTTGTGGGCTGTTTACTAGCATCTAAGATTTTGGGTGTCTGCGTTTTGAACCAGAGTGTTTGCTCCTTTTGGGCACGAGTAATGGAAAAGCAGAATTGGTATGTATTTATTGGTATATATAATCACACCTGTACATTATACGTCCCTCTTCTAGGGGCATGGCTATGGGTTTTCCATGGGGGTGTAGACGTGGGGTTGCAATAATGCATTCCTGCATGTCTGAAAAAATGACCACTCTCTTGCTGGTGAGCTACGCTTCCGATTTAAATTCAGAAATTAAAGGGGAACAAAGCTGCGTGGAGAGGGCTGTCCCAGGACATGCTGGGGCCTGAGGCAAAGCCACGTAATGGCTGCCTCCCATTCCATGACCAAAAGTCGTCTGGATTGACAACACAGCCAGTGAGAGAGCCTTCTCCATTCTGTCAAGTTAGCTCAAGGCGCTCTTCTCCAACCAAATGCGGCCGCCCTCTAAACACGTACCACCTGAGGCCACTGCCTTCTCCCCTCTGTCCACTGGGAGGGCCGGCCCTATATATCCACCCTTGTGTTGGCTTGAGATAGAATAAGGTTGTGTGTTTCTCTTGCTATTCAGTCCTGTGCTACTTCCTGGAGTACCAGTGGTACGTGGACTTTGCAGCCTATTCCACCCTAGTCTACCTCTTCACCGAAGGTTATTACTGCCTGGTGGATCCCCGGAAAGAAGCCAACATTGGGATCCTTTGGTGCTTACTCTCTGTCATTTTCTCCATGTATCCTCCTCAATTGGTGACTTCGTTGGCCTCCTTCTTGTTAATTTTTTAAACGTTTGATAGTTTATTTACTATTTCCATTTGCGTCCCCTGTTTTCATTCCATCGAGAGCAAGGCAGTGCATGTGGCTCCTTCGCATCCTCACGCCAACCCTGTGAGGTAGGCCAGGAGAGAGGGGAAAAGGGGCTGGACCAAGGTCGATCAGTGATTTCTGTAGCTCAGTGAGAACTAGAATCTGGAATTCCCCAATTCCTATTTGACACTCTTACGTGCTGCACCAAATAATTCCCCAGCACTAGGATGCCACAAGGTGTCCCCACACTCCAGTAGTTCCATGTGAGTTTCCCAAATCCCAGTCCAATGCCTCATCATCTTCATTTATCTCCTGCCTTTCTCCCGATAATGAGACTCAGGGAGGCTAACATCATAATTAAAAATAATACAGATGAAAAACATCAGTAACAGTATAAATATAAAAGTTATTTAAAAAAACAATTAGACAATTTAGTTAAAAGCATTAAAATTCTTTAAAAGACTATATTGTTGTGTCTCCTCAAGTTGTTTCTGACTTACAGAGACCTCCAGGTGAACTTGTCTTGGGGGTATTCTGGGGCTGAGAGTGTGTGATATGCCCAAGGTCACCCAGCGAGTCTCCATGGCCAGGTGGGGAATCGAACCCTGGTCTCTAGGGCTGTAGTCCAAAGCTCAGACGGCTATACCACGCTGCCTCCCAAAAAAATACTGTATACATATTAATCTTAAAATCTGCAGAATATAGTGAGACTCTTGCTTCCCTTGTCTTGGAAAATACGCTTCCATTAATGCAGAGTAAGATAGCATTTGAATTCTTTGCTGCAGCATCACACTGCTGGCTCATGTTCAACTTACGATCAACAATAATCCTGAGGTCCTTTTCGCATGAGCCAAGTATCCCCCCTTCCTGTACCTGTGCATTTGATATTTGTGGGCTAAATGCAGAATTTCAGATTTGTCCCTGGGGCCTTGAGATGGTTAATGTCGTGCAGCCTTAACACAGTGCTTTAGCAAGATCTTCTTCATGGTGATGTGGCATTACTTCCGCTCCAAGGAAGGCGGAGAGCGCTCTGTTTGCCTGGCCTTTGCCTTCTTTTTCCTTCTGATCGCCATGGTGGTCCTCGTCGTCCGTGAAGACTACCTTGAATTTGGCCTCGAGGCAGGTGAGCCGACTTTGCTTCCAGCCTGGCTGTTGGCTGCGTGGCACACAACTGGACTCTGTTCTGGCTTCCCTCTGGAGACTGTTTTAATCTTGCCTTCTTTTCTTCGGCACAGGGCTGACCAACATCAGTGACAGCCTGGAAGCCTTCTTGAACGAACAAGGGTGGGAGTGGACGTAAGTGGGGCCTCTCGGGTTTCAGGGAGGGAGGTAGCCTGAAGCTCAGCAAGCTTTTTTTTTTTTCTCCTCCACATAATGAATCAAATGTCCAGAAAAAGGGTGACCAAGATAGTAGAAGGCCTGAAATCAAGCCCTATGAGGCCTGATGCTGTCTCCACTTCTGGGCACTGCAGTTCGAGAAGGATATCAGCAAGCTGGAATGTGTCCAGTTCTGGGCACCTCAGTTCAAGCAGGATATCGACAAGCTGGAGCAGCGTGTCCAGGAGGCACCCAAAATGGTGTTGGGTCTGGAAGCCATGAAGCCTTGTGAG
Organism: Cyclura pinguis; assembly: GCA_030412105.1. NCBI lineage: Eukaryota > Metazoa > Chordata > Lepidosauria > Squamata > Iguanidae > Cyclura > Cyclura pinguis. The sequence continues at coordinate 7,409,136 of CM059614.1, read as the reverse complement.
GAGCAGATTTGGGGATGTTTAGTCTGCAGAAGAGAAGGTGAAGAGGGGACATGAGAGCCACGTTTAAATCTTTGAAGGGATGTCATGTCGAGGAGGGAGTGGGCTTGTTTTCCACTGCTCCAGAGACCAGGAGAAGGAGCAACGGATTCAAGCTGCAGGAAAGGAGATTCCACCTCAGCCTCAGACAGAAATTCCTGACGGTCAGAGCCGTCCGGCAGTGGAATAGGCTGCTCCCTCCATGGCGTGTGGTGGAGTCTCCTTCTTTGGAGGTTTTTAAGCAGAGGTTGGATGGCCATCTCAAAGGGAGTACTTTGATGGGTGTTCCTGCATGGCAGGGGGTTGGACTGGATGGCCCCTGGGGTCTCTTCGAACTCTGTGATTCCATGATTCTGTGAAGCTGGACAGTATTGAGTTGGGGGCTCGGATTCGATGTCCAAGGGTCCTCCTACCAACTCGGGCATTCTAGGGCTTCCTTCAACCTGAGCACTGCCTCTTTCAGGCTTCATGTAAATTTCTCTCTTCTTTCCCCCCAGGATCCCTGTGAGTAAGCTGACCTTCAAGCTGGCGCTGGTGGGCTTGTGCTCCTTCATCGGTGGTTGCTTGACCTTTCCAGGCCTGCGACTGGCTCAGACTCACCTAGATGCGCTCAAGATGACGGCTGACCGGCCAATGGTCCAGTTGCGTAATGCTTTACTGCCTTGAGAAAACATGGGATGGAGTGTGGGAGATCAGAACACAGGAAGTTGCTCTGTACCAAATTAAATTCTTGTGAATTGGTCCATTTAGATTGTCAAATCTGACTGGTGCCAGCAAGTATCTAGGGTTTCGGGCAAGATTCTTTTCTAGCCTGACCCCTCCTTGCAGTCTCCCATTCAACCTGCCTGGACTGCCATCCTTGTGAAAAAGATTTAGGAGTCTTAGGCCATTTCTGCCCCACATTATTATTGTCATTACCAGCCAGGAACAGTGCTGTTGGGGTGGGATAAGTGTTTAGAAGCCAAAGGATTAAAAACAAAACAAAACACCATTTTACCAAATATAGGGCTGATGCATCTCCTTCCTGAAAAGTTCTTTTTCATGGGTGCCTCAGCACAGGGGTTAGCAGTGGGGTGAGTGGATGGGAACAATTTAGGACAGGGGAGGTGTTGAACTGCGACTCCCATCACCCACGTTGTTGGCTGCGGCTGACGGTTTGTAGTCCAGTGTAGTTAGAGTAGCCACAGGTCCCTGGTGCAGAAATGTTAGTATATGGTTGACTAGTCGGTATGAAACTCATGTCCTGAGGCCAGCGTAGTGTAGCAGTTTCAGCGTTGAACTAGGACCCTGGGAGACCAGGGGTTGAATATTTGCTCAGCCATGGAATCCCACCAGGTGACCTTAGGCAAGTTCCATTCTCTCAGCCTCAGAAGTTAATGACACCCCTCTTAGGTTTAAATCTTGTAAGTATGATGTAGTGATTTGAACATTGGACTGTGACTCTGGACACCAGTGTCCGAATCACTGTCTGGCCAAGGAAACCTACTGGGTAACCTTGGGCAAGCCACACTCTCTCGGCCTCAAAGGAGGGCAAAGGCAAACGCCCTCTGAACAGACCTTGCCAAAAAAAAACACCTTATGATAGATTGACCTTAAGGTTGCTATAAGTCAGACACGACTTGAAAGCACACATTAAATAGTGAGAATGATAATGATGTTTTGTGTCACCAGTTTTGTCTCACCATTTTTATCCAGCTTGAGCATCTCCTTTAAAGTTCAGGCTGAAATCCAGAGCAGATTTGCCACCCACGCCCACAGAAATGGAAGCCAGCAGCCACAACTGGAGTCGGTCTGATGTTGAGCCTCACCTGTCTTTCTCTTCTGTCTGCCTCCCCAGGCTCCTCCTCCACGCCAGCTTCCTTGCCCCCGTGATTGTTGTGTTCATGTGGATCAAGCCCGTCTCCCGGGATCTCCTGTTGCAGGCCCCCATGGGGAAGGAGACAGTCCAGATGTAAGTTAGCCCTTTCCAAACGGCATTATTTCTCTCTCTTCTTGGCTATCCAAGAAGGGATGTCACATATGGAGGATGGAGCAAGTTTGTTTTCCACTGCTCCAGAGATTAGGATATGGAGCAGTGGCTTCAAACTTCAAGAAAACAGATTCCATCAAAACATTAAGACGAAATTCCTGAGGATAAGAGCAGTTTGACAGTGGAATATGCTCCCTGGGAAAGCCTTTAACAAAGGAGACAGGAGCAATGGACAAGGACAAGGAGCAATGGATTCCAGCTACAGGAAAGGAGAGTCCACCTGAACCTCAGGAAGAACTTCCTGACGGTCAGAGCTGTCCGGCAGTGGAATACGCTGCTGCCTCCATGGAGTGTGGCGGAGTCTCCTCCTTCTTTGGAGGTTTTTCAGCAGAGGCTGGATGGCCATTTGTTGGGAGTGCTTTGATGTGCGTTCCTGCGTGACAGAAGGGGGTTGGACTGGATGGCCCCTGGGATCTCTTCCAACTCTGTGATTCTATGAAGATCTCCCAGTGAGTCTCCATGGCTAAGCGGAGGGGATTCGAACCCTGATCTCCCAGAGGCTTAGTCAAACACTCAAACCCCTACCCTGCTTCCTGCGTCCCTTTTTAATAGATGCTGCAGCAGAACCTTGGCACAGACCTGAAACCTGTTGCTCAGACATCCCTGCCCGCGGCCGACCTCTTCTCTTTCTCCTTTCCCACAGCATGTCGGACACCACCTACAACACGGTGCGACTCTGGACCATTGTGGTGCTGTGCCTCCTTCGCCTGGCTGTCGCCCGCCTCCACCTCCAGGCCTACTTGAATCTCGCTGATCGCTGGGTGGAGCAGATGAAGCGAGAAGCTGGCCGTATCACCGTGCTGGAGATCCAGAGGAAGGTATGAGAGAGCGGGCCCAGGGCAGGGGTGGCTCAGCCCGACCGGGGTGGGTGGGTGGGTGGGGGGTGTCCCAGGTTGAGAGAAGAGTGGGTGCCCATTTCCCAGTTCGTGAAAAACTTTCATTTCACAGAATCATAGAGTCGGAAGAGACCCCAGGGGCCATTGAGTCCAACCCCCTGCTACGTAGGAACACCCATCAAAGCATTCCCAACAGATGGCCATCCAGCCTCTGCTTAAAAATAGCGGCACTTGGTTGTTGTGTGCCTTCAAGCCATTTCTGCCTTATGGCAACCCTAAGGTGAACCTGTCACAGGGTTTTTTTTGGCAAGATTTCTTCAGAGGGGGTCTGCCTTTGCCTTCCTCTGAGGCTGAGAGAAGGTGAGTTGCCCAAGGTCACCCAATGTCTGAGCAGGGCTTTGAATCCTGGTCTCCAGAAGCCTTTAATAAACGAACGAACGAACGAATATTTAAATTTTAATATTTAAATCTTGAGTAAAGTCCTAGGGGTCCTGGGCAACAACTTATATTTACAGGGGGTCCCTGGTAAAGAAAAGGTTAAGTACCACTGATGTAGTGGTTTGAGTGTTGAACTGTGACCCTGGCGAAAAGGGTTCTATGCCCTGCTTGCCCAGGGAAATCCTTGGGCACATCACACACTCTCAGCTCCAGAAACCCTGTGATAAGTTCGCCTTAGGGCCACCATAAGTCAGAAGTGCCTTGATGGCACACAACAGCACATCCTTATTAAGGAGCCAACGTGGTATAGTGCCTAATGTGTTGGATGAGGGCTCCAGGAGAGCAGGGTTCGAATCCCAGCTCAGCTATGGAAACCCCCCGGGGGATTTGGAGCAAGTCCCACTCTCTCAGCCTCAGAGGAAGGCCCTGGCAAACCAAATCTGGTCAAGAACCACTGGTTTGGGTGTTGAGAGACCAAGGTTCAAATCCCCACTCAGCCACGGAAAGCCACAGGGTACCCTTGGGCAAGCCACACGATCTCAGCCTCCCAGGAGAAGGGAAGGGCAAACCCCTCTGAACAAATCTTGCCAAGAAAATCTCATGATAGGGTCAACTTAGGATCGCTGTAAGTGAGAAATGGGCTGAAGTCACACAACGACAACAGACCTTATTGAGATTATGCTGCAGCATTTTATTTCTCCCCTCCCGCTGCTTTTTTTCTTTCCTGTTTCCCAGATCACCAGAATTTACTGCTACGTGACAGTGGTCAGCTTGCAGTACCTGGCCCCGATCGTGCTCACCTTGCACTGCACGCTGCTCCTCAAAACTCTGGGTAAGGAAACATCTGGGTCAACTGGGGTGCCAATGAAGCATAGCCTGCAATGAAGCAGGCAGTTGGTGGCAAAAAGAAAGAAACTGAAGATCGGTGAAATAGCAAGAGGTGTGGATTCATGCCGAGCAAATACACTTGGATTCCTGCCATTTCACAGATCCTCAGTCTCTCTCCAGCCTCATGTCTCATACACAAGGCAACTGGCAAAGAAACAAGACATGAGGCTATTCCAGAAAGGCACTACTGTCCAAAATCCAAACTATGGAACATTTCTGGTCCCAAGCATTTTAGATAAGGGGTATTCAACCTGTATATCTTTGCACCAGGGGTAGGAGTTCAAATTAGAATAGCAGTCGCCTTTGCTGCTTTCTCCATTGAATCACGGAATTGGAAGAGAGGAGTCCAACCCCTTGCCATGTGGGAGCACACGCTCAAAGCAGCCCCAGCAAATGGCCATCCAGCCTCTGTTTAAAAACCTCCAAAGAAGGTTCAAAAACCTCCCAGGCAGCATATTCCACAGCTGTTACCGTCAGGAAGTTCTTTCTAATGCTTAGGTGGACCTCTTTTCCTGTAGTTTGAATCCATTGCTCCATGTCCTAGTCTCCAGAGCAGCAGTAAACAAGCTTGCTCCATCCTTCAAATATTTAAATATGACTATCACTATCATGTCACCTTTCAACCTTCTTTTTGTCAGGCTGAATATGCCCAGCTCCCTAACCTCAGAGGGCTTCATGGTTTCCAGACCTTTCACATTTTGGTCACCCTCCTCTGGACACTCCAACTTGTCAGCATCCTTCATTGTGTTTTTCTTTCCTCTTTTCTAGGTGAATACTCCTGGGGGCTGTACCCAGAGGGCGTCCTCACCTCCCCAGCACTCCAGGCCATTCCCACCCCCAATTCTGATGAGACGGGGAAGGATGAAGTCCAAGCTACTGTGGAGCAAATCACGGGGGTCCTCGGTACTTTGGGCGCCATCTTTACCCCTCTTTTCTACCGTGGGCTCTTCTCTTTCTTCACGTGGTGGGTTTCTGCCTGCCAGATCGTCGCTGCGCTGTTTGGCCTCTACTTCCACCAGCGCCTGGCTGCCTCCTAACCCCAAGGTGCTCCTGCGATGTTCGTTACGGCACCTAGTCAGACTTCTTCTTGGGCCAACCTGCATTAGAAGCAGTGGGACTCTGTCCTTTTCCCATCTTATCACCAGCTGCAGCTTGTCCCAGATTTTGTCAGCTACGGCACTGTGTGTCCTCCAACAACACAGAAGAGTTTCTCTTTGCTCAGCTATCTGAGCAAGACAGACAAAAGCTTGCCATCCGGGGGGGTGAAAAAAGTCTGTTTGGCTCTCTTTTTCAATTTCTGTCAATATGAACATTTGCTTCAGAGCTGGAAGGAGGACGCTGCTTCATGGCCACACCCCGTTCAATCAGGGCTGTGTTTTTGCGTGTTTTGCAATGGTGTTTGAACAGCTTTAGTGGAACTGGTCAGAGTCAGACAAATCTCATTTTTAAAACACAGTAAGTTGCTAGACCTTATGATTGCAAAAATACGGCTTTGGAAGCAAAGAGTGATAACTGTACAAACTGGGGCGCAGGGCCAATCGAAATTTCCCCTCCTGTGATTTAAAGCCATTAGACCTGGTCCTCCCTTTTGGGACTGCAGAGAACGCGCCTGTCCCCTCCTTTCTGTGAAACCCCTTCGGGTATAAAGAGGGCCATCGTGCCCCCCTCTGTCTTCTCTTCCCCAGGCTGACCTCCCTCAACCTTTCCTCTTCTGTTTTGTTCTCCGTCCCTCTTATCGTCCTTAGTGCCCTCTTCTGAACTTGCTCCAGCTTGTCTCTATTCTTCCTAAAATGTGGCACCCAGAACTGAATGCAGGATTCCCGGGTTGGTTAGCTAAGGCAGAATATAAGGGACTATGCCTTCTCTTGATCTGGCCCTTGGTCACTGAGTTGCAAATCAGTGAAAACTCGGCCCTGGATCCCCCAAATCACAGGCCTGTCGTCTTGAGTGGAAATCATGTGGCCCTTGGGGGCCCATCCACACCACTTAAAGTGCTGTTATTCCACTTTAACGGCCCTGGTTCCCTCCTTTGGCATCCTGAGATTTGTAGCTTAGGGACCCCTAATGGTCCCTGGCTGAGAATTCTAAATGCCCTTCCCTAAACGACAGATCCCAAGAATCCATAGGATGGAACCATGGCCATTAAACTGGAATCAAAGCATTGTAACTGTGCAGTGTGAATGGGCACCAGATGGTGTTGGACGACAACTGTCAGCAATTCTCGCTCGTGATTATGCCTTCTAGAGCTCATGGGACTTGGTAGTCCAATGTCATCTGGAAGCTCAGTGAGTCCCACCCTGCTTCTAGCCATTGCACCTCGCTTCATTCTTAAAAACTAAAATAATTGCACTAAAGATGCAAGGCACAGAACAGCAGGATATGACGGCTGTAATTTACCAGATAGTTTTGTAATTTGCAGATGGGATAAGTCCCTTTTTTTGTCCAAGTTCAAAAGCCCCAAATATTTCTCCATCTCCTTGGAAGAACATCCTCAAGTTCATTTTCAGCTGGATCACAGAATTATAAAGCTGGAGGGAATCCTAGAAGCCATTTAGACGAACCCCTGCTAGCTTACAAAAGTTACTTGGGACAGGGGGATTATAGTGCCCAGAATCCCTCAAGCTGGCTGTGGGATCCTGGCAGTGGTGCTCTTCCTCTCCCAGAAAAAACTTTTTCAAATTTTTTTGAAGTTTCAAACACGCACCATGAAAGCTGTTGATTCATCTCAGCCAGAATTAAGGACAATGGCCACACCAGCAGGCTCTTTCCTCGCTGCCTACCCGTGGGATCGCTGCCCAGACAGACTCACTCGCTGCCCAGGGATGTTGATGGATTGGATGGGCCCGGAGGAACCCGGGGCAGGGCAAATAGGAAAGCTGTTACTCTGGCCCCATATCAAAGAAGTATGCAACCGCCCAGGCGTGTTCTCTTAACTGAAATGAAGCAGTTAGCCAGCTTCTTTCTCTCCAGCCTCCAGGAAGAAATGAAGATAGATTATAGTTTAGCAGCAAAGTCTGGAAATGCTGGCGGGACCCTGCTGTGGCTTTATAGTGGTGGAAGTTCTGTAAGGGACGCACTTGCACCTTCTAGGGGTGGAAAACTTGGGGCTAGAAAACAGCCTTCCAAGGTCTTGGGAAGGCTGTAGCATCTCCTGCAATTTTTTTTTAACACCCCCCTCCCCAATTTCTCCTGGCTTTTTTGTCTTCTTTTTCTGACAGGACGTGAGCTGAAAGTCGACTTCCTTTTGGAAATAAAAGTCCTCTCCAAAGTGGCCAGTCTAAAACATGTCCAGATTTGCTTCCCACCTGCTTCTAGGCTGCTTATGGGGACAAAGAAAAATGGGGATGATGGTGGAGTGACCATTTCCTTTCAGCGCTGGGTCCCTAAACCAGCCAGGGGCCTGGAGCTCTTCCATCAACCACATCATGGATAGTCTGGCCCTGTCTGGGGATCATAGCATGCTGGGCAGCTGTTCCAATTTACTCCTACATGTTGTGGTTTTTATCGCCATCAAATTAAATCATAGAATCCTGGAGCTGGAAGAGATCCCCAAGGGCCATCCAGCCCAACCCCGTTCTGCCAGACAGAAAGATACATCCAAGCACTCCCGACAGATGGCCGTGCAACCTCTGTTGAAAAACCTCCAAGGAAGGAGACGTCACCACGTTTCCAGACCGCTGTGTGTTCCCCCGTTGAACTGCTCTTGCTATCAGGAAGTTCTTCCTAGGGTTTAGGTGGAATCTCTTCCTATAGCTGACTTCAATTTGTACTGACTGTGTCAGACACCCTATTATCAACAGGATTTGCAAACAAGTTTTGCAAACTTGAGTCTGCCCACTTGTACAGTTGCTTTCTTTTCGTACATCTATTGCGTTTGTGTGTACACGTGCGCCTTCAATTCATCTGTCAACGTACGGTGGGCCCATGAATTGCATAAGGTTTTCTTGGAGAAAGAATCCTCAGAGGATTCTTCCTTCCTCTGAAATATAGCCTGCAGTGCCTGGTCTTTGTTGGCCAGGTGTTTTTACTCACCTTTGCCTCGGTCCAAATGTCAGGATTTTATGTAGCTGATAAGCTACCACTCGCAAACCAAAAGAAGGAGAAAAATGAATGTCCCACTAACAATTTCTTTAGCAATGTCTTGTCATTTATGACACCCCGAGAGCATTACAGCATTTTGAGAGGGGAACCACTTTTAGAGGGGGGGGAAAGAGACCAATTCTAAATAGGGAAGTGGATAAAGCATTTTTATTATTAAATATACCTCCTCTCTTGGCACAGATCTTTATAATTATTGTCACTATAAACATTTATATAAAACAAAAGGATCATTTGCTATATAAACATCCCCCTCTCCACATGGGGGCACACACAGAGAGAGAACTTGAGACCCACAAAGAGCCACGGGGACGAAGGGAGGCAGGAAACTTGTCCATTTTGTGAAAGGACGCAGCATTTTACAATGCCATGACACTGTGCATAGTCTGCCCCAGCCCAAACAGTCTGGTACAGATGTCATACAAACATAGTTTTCAAGTGAGATTTGCCAATAGCAGCAACATAGCTGTTGCATTTCATGCCCCGCATCTTTGAATCAAAGACCTAGAAAATCATTCTGTCCCACTGCCACCTAAACATCTCTGTACAAAGCTAAGAAAAAAATATTAACTGTGCAGGTCTGAGGTTTTTGGCTTGGTGGCCTCCAAGCCAGAAGTCAAGAGAGAAGAAGAAGAATTCTAGGTAGGTTCAGAAAATCTTCGGTCTTCTACAAAAAGAGGGGAGGCAAACTTTTTCAGGGGAGTTGTTGAGGTTTTCTGGGAAGCCTATTGTTCCCAGAAATCTCAGCCAGCTTGGCCAATGGTCAGGCATTCTGGGAGATGAAGTCCAAAACAACTGGAGAACCAGAGTTTGAGAACTGAACTGAGCAAATATCTGACTCCATTTCCACACTAGACTGTTATAGTGCTATTATTCCACTTTCAACATCCTATGGAATCCTGGGCCCTCCCTAACCTGTGAACCCCAGGATTCCACAGGATGTTGAAAGTGGAATAATAGCACTATAAGAGTCTAGTGCGGAAATGGCCTGAAACAGGTGAAACTGATGTGGCCTTTCAAGTGGTGTTGGGCTAAGACTCTCATTAGCCTTCATCTGGCTGGGGCTGATGGGAATTGCAGTTTGACAATACCTAGAATACATCACTTCTCGGGTAATGCAAAATTGTCTAGTCCAGAAGTGGGACACCTATGGCCTCTACAATCATTTTTATTTGAACTCTCATCATCCCCATACCATTACCTAGTGCTGACTGGAGTTACAGTCTGAGACCATGATGGTCTAGGAAAGGGGTGGGAATTGTGTGACCCTTCAGATGCTGTCAACTCCCAGCATTCCTTACCCTTGCCAACTAAGTGCCTGCTGGGAACTGCAATCCAACAATATTTGGAGGGTCACATGATTCCCACTCTGGTCTATGAACAAGTCCCTTGAATTCCCCAAAACAAAGAGGTGTCACTGTTAGTCTTGAATGGTCCACAAACTTGCAAAATTTTAGGAATTCTCTAGAGCAGACAGACAACATGTCCAGATTTCTGACCCCAAGAAAGAACTCCTTTCTCCTGAAGAACAATTTCTTCTCTGACTTGCCAGGAGGGGGAGGAAATTTCCTCACTGGGACATTCTCCTGATATTTCACATTATACCAAAATTGTTGTTCCATTTGCCTTCAACTTGTTCCCAGCTCTTTGCAACAATAAAGGGAGCCAGCCTATCACGGCCAGACATATGCAAGCAGTGGTTTTGCCGTTGCATGCCTTGCAGCATTTCGTAGATGAAAACCAGGACACGTGTGACCAAGCGGTGTGGTCAAGACTGCAAAAGTCATGAATGAGCAAGAACAAACAAGCCAGAAGAGGTGGCAAAAGGTTGCTTTTGCCCAAGCCTACTGGGGAAAGCAAGACCCTACCCTTAGTTCTCCTCTCTCTCATCCACCGATAAATGTTAACTACTTTTGCACTTAGAACTCAGTTTGCTGCATGTAAAATACTCAGAAGACAAAAGAGCCAAAGTGGGAGGAGGAGAGAGAAACCAGAACATTTTAAAAGCAGCTGAAAAAGTGAGATGGCAAAGGATTAACTTGGACTGTCCCTGCCAAATTGAGAGTTGGAAGGTATACCATTGCCACCTTCTGAGGGTGAGACAGTGTGACTTGCACGAGGTCATCCAGTGGGTTTCTAGGGCTGAGCAGCCATTCAAACCCTGGTCTCTCGGAGTCCAATACTCAAAACTACTAGACCCCAATCTAAGCTGAATTTCATGGCTTCCTTCTCATTCCCAAAGAAAATAGAACCCACAAATTGTTAACACTGTACCAACTACTAATGGCACAGAAAATTCCTCTGATTAGAAAAGGAAGAACTGAGGAACATGGGTGTGTAACCAGTTCTGAGAGATGTGGCACAGACGGAGGTTAGAAAAGTTAATCTTAGACTCAGAATTCTCCAGCCGGCCATAGCGGACTGCAATTCTGGACTTTCTGTGGTGCAAGAGACTCATACCATGACTCTTTTACTACATGCAGACGGTACAGGTCTTCTGTCATAAAACATAAGCGATACAAGGAGACTGTTGAAGGTTCTTGTGGAAGTTTCTAATAAAGAACAACTATAATGTGAATTACCCAAAGACTGAAGTTATGGCATTTGTTGCACTGAACATTAAACGGGTATCAAGTGGAACAAAGCAAGTGGTTTGTTTTTCCCCAGAAAGGATCCTCGGATGAAGCCTCTGACACCAATTCAGCTGAAAGCTCAAAAATGTAGGCAGACAGTATTAAATTCTGCAAGAGTCGCTAAACAGAATCCGAGAGTTGGCAGGGCCCGCTTGGCCATGGAGTCCAACCTCCCGCTCCGTGCAGGAACTCCTCCCCATCAGGAAGCCGTCCAACCTCTTTCTGAAGACATCCAGAGAGAGAGAGAGACCCCACACCTCTCCAGACAACAAGTGGTCCCATTGCCCAACTGTTCTCACTGTCAAGAAGCTCCTTCTAATTGTTCAACTGAAATCTATTCTCCTGTAAACTTAAAACCAACAGACCTCGTCCTCCCCTCTGGGGCAGCAGAAAACAAACCTGTCCCCTCCTCTCTCGGACAGCCCTGGAGATGCTTAAAGAGGGCAACCATGTCACCCCTCTCTTCACCATTCTGAAAGTGCCCAGTGCCCTCTCTCTTTCCTCTGGGATTTTGTCTTCCATACCTCTTATCATCCTTGTTGCCCTTCTCTGAACCTGCTCCACATTGTCTCTATCCTTCTTAAAATGAAGTGCTCCGAATCAAACACAGGAGTCCAGACGACAGGTCCAACTTAGTTGTTCCCAGCCATTAAGCGCCTTTGTTGCAAAGATCACTCTACAGATTGACATGGGGCTGAATTTTGTCTCCTGTACTTTTCAAAGGGTTGCGCAGAAGCAGGAATTTTGGCAGATGTGGCTCGTGAGCCGGTTTTGGCTCCTCCAGAGGGCTGTGGTACTCTGTCTTGGTGAAGCAAAAGTATTGTTACCGCTGCTTGAGGGTGCCTCCTGCCATAAAACACAGCTTGAAATGGTCTAACGTGTCCAACCGCTGTTTGTTTCAGCCAAAAATTCAGGGCTTTTTTAAGCAGTGGGGGGTGGGAGTGGACCTCAGACCACGGGGGGCACCGGCCAGAGTCCCAAGCCGGGCTGTGGAGTCACAGTTGGCAGAAATATACCCACTCTGGCTTCAACATAAAAACATATATTAAATGTTGCACATTTATTTTCCTAGGAATTTAGGAAAACTGTTGAAAAATTTTAATCAAATAAATACAGGTTGAGTCTCCCTTATCCAGAAATCCCCAAACCTGCAAAAAAAATGGAACTTTTTGCTGCCAGCTGCCCACTTCTGCTCTTGTGGTCGTGACTGTGGAGCTCCTGCTTGTTCATCTTTCAGATCCTTAGTCTCTCTCTCTTTTTTTTTTTTTTGCCACCAGCTGGAGAGAGACTGAGGATCTGAGAGATGAACAAGCAGGAAATCCACAGCCGCCGTCTTGGAAATCGAAATGGGTAGCGGGGGGGGAAAAAGAGAGAGACGGGATCCGTGAAATGGCAGGAGGCAAGGCTTCGTCCCGATTCCTGCTATGTTACAGATCCACAGCTCTCTCCAGCCTCCCATCTCATACACAACACACATCGCAAACAACAAGACGTGAGGCTATTCCCAAAAAAAAGTACCGTATTCCAAAATCCAAGATACGGAACACTTCTGAGCCCAGGCACTTTGGGTAAGGGAGGCTCAACTTGTATATTGTACATTTTATTCATCTACGTAGCCAGATGATTAATGTTTTTGTGATGAAGTGCCTGGTTGCTACCATTTTACTACCATAACTTTGTGAATACCAATTAATATACATTTGCCATTTGTGAAGGAGTGGGAGTCATCCAGTAGCAAAAAAGAGGCGCTGGAGTTCAAGATTTGGCACACCTATTAAACACAAGCACTGGCTCTAAAGGCCAGATAGAGCCTCCCCAGGGTCACATTTTTCTATATATTTCTTTAACTTATATCCTGTCTGTCTCCTTGTACTGGCTCCAAGGCTGTGTGATTCCGTCTCCTATGAACAAAGCTATTAAGGACAAGGCAGTGGGAGGAAGGGTACGAAACCAGCGTTTCGGGCCCGCTGAGCAAAGCGAGCTCCCATGCAACCATCATCTTGTGTTTTGCTGGGAAAAGGCAGCCGTATAAGACCAATGCATGAGACGGCCAAATGTCAGGAAATCAAGACTTAGGAGGAACGACTTGGGGAGCTGGGTATGTTGGAAAAGATCAGACTGAGAGATGACATGACAGCCATCTTTAAATATCTGGATCTGATGTCAGGGAGAAGATGGAGTCAGCTTATTTTCTCCTAAGAGACAAACTTTGTCGTTAGCTGCCATCAAGTTGACTTTGACTTAGGGCGACCTCACGAATGAGAGACCTTCCAAGTCACCCTCTTATCAACATCTCTGCTCAGATCTTGCAAACTCAGAGCTTCTCTGATGAGGTCAATCCATCTATAATGTGTTTACTTCCTCTGCCTTCCACCTTACCAAGCATCACTGCCTTTTCTAAAGGAGACAAACTATTAGACTGAAATTACAAGGAGAAAAAAAATACAATTCCCCTTAAGCATTAGAAAAAAACTTCCTGACAGTTGATGGCTGTTTGACAGAGAACTGTTCTACCTAAAAGAGTAGTAGATTCTCCTTCATTGGGGATCTTTAAACAGAAGTTAGATGGGGATCTTTAAGTTGGGGATTCTTGCACAGCAATGGGTTGAACTAGATGGCCTGTGAACTCCCGTCCAACTGGATGCTTCTGTAACATTCCTTGCTGTGGTAACCAGTGAGCTAAGAAAGTGAGGTGAGGAACTTTGCAACAAAATCACCTGATGCACATATCATATAATGCATAGATATAAGATAGGCGACACTGGCTTGACCACAGTACAATGTGGAAAGGATCTAAGAGTCTTAGCAGGTCACAAGCCAAACATGAGTCAGCAGCGTGATGCAGCAGCTAAAAAAGCCAATGCAATTCTGAGCTACCTCAATAGGAGGATGGTGTCTAGACTGAAGAAAGTAATAGTACCTCTCTATTCTGCTTTGGTCAGACTCCACCTGGGATCCTGTGTCCAGTTCTGGGCAGCACAGTTCAGGAAGGAGATTGACAAACTAGAATGTGTCCAGCGGAGGGGAAACAAGAAGGTAAAGGCCTGGAAACCATGAAGCCCTATAAGGAGCAGCTTAGGTTGCTGGGTATGTTCAGCTTGAAGAAGAGGAGGTTAAGCTGTGCCATGATAGCCATGTTTAAATATTTGAAGGGATGCCATATGGAGGATGGAGCAAGCTTGTTTTCTGCTGCTCCAGAGACTAGGACACGGAGCAATGGCTTCAAACTTCAGGAAAAGAGATTCCATCTAAATATTAGGAAGAACTTCCTGACCGTCAGAGCTGCTCAGCAATGGAATATGCTGCCTCAAAGGAGTGTGTTGGAGTCTCCTTCTTTAGAGGTTGTTAAACAGAGGCCGGATGGCTATCTGCTGGGAATGCTTTGATGGTGTTTTCCGGCACGGCTGAATGGGGTTAAACTGGACGGCCCCTGGAGTCTCTTCCAACTCCATGATTCTGTGATTGCATGACCCCTGATGGAGGAAGGAGGAAGCAAAAGAGAAGGAAACATTACCCATGTGAGGTGGCCTTTGTCTCTTTCAAGGTTTAGCTACAATCCAAGAGTCCAGCGTGATATTTGACATGACACTGAAGCAAGTGGGATCCCCACTCATCATAGAGCTTGGAAGTTTTGCACTGAATGAATTGGGGGGGGGGGCTGTAGACCCCTTTAATTCCCCACAAGACTGTAAACCCATTCACGGAGAGAAAGAAGGGATCCAGACAAATGGAGGAGGAACTTTTTAAAGGTTCTACAGCAAATTGTAATACTGAAGAAAAAGAAATTAGTTAGTATTTCTGAACTGGATTACACTTCCCATCATGCTTTATGACTCGTTATGCTGCCCAGGGCTTCTGGGAGCTGAAGTCCCAAACATCTAGAGGGGCTAAAACCTCTATAATCAAATAGGCTCCTTGTGGCCCTCCAGATGTCATTAGATGCCCATCTACCCTAGCCAACACAGCCAACCATGAGGGATGATAGGAGATGCAGTCCAACATCATTGGCCTAGCCTCACTCCCCTATTTCTCCCCGGAGCATAACATCCTCCAGGCTCAAAACTTGAATGTTGTGGTTTTAAAAAGAAAAAGTTTATTGAAATGCTGCTCTTAAAAAAAAAAATGTTAACACTGTTCATTCAGATCCAGTTTCAAAGCCAGGAGCATCCTCCGAGACGGCGGCCACCGAAATGCAAGATCTGGTGACCCCCTCGCTCTCCTCTAAGCAACTCTACAAAAAAGAAAGATCCAGTCTTTGGTCTCCTTCCCGGAGACGGTAAAGCTCTTCCAGGGCTTTACTGTGTGCCGTGAATGCTGACAAGCAGGATTTTAAAGGTTGCGGAGTGGGAAGCGGGTGGGAAAGAAAGAGAGGCTGAAAGAGGGCGGACTTCCACTCAGCAGAGCCCAGGCTTTGGGAAACAAACCCAAAAATAAAAGCACAGGCAGGAGGAAAGCACAGGATGGACGCCTCCCGCCTCTCAAGCTCTCTGTTAAGTTTAAAACACAAAATGAAACGGGGACACTGGACAAAGCTCGCATGAGGGCACGTTTCTGCATTTGGCACGGTTCAGCCACAAAAAATGCAGCCTTACCGAGAGCCAGATGGGGGGGTACGGATGCAACCTTCCCATTTTGAAACCGGGGAGATTTCTGGGGTGGAGGGAGACCCCCTTCTCCTCAGCTAAAGGGGTTTGGCGATTTCTAGACCACTCCATTCCAGTAAATGCACCCTCGGGAAAGCCAAGTGGACGGCCACAGGAGACCTCATTCTCCCAGATCGCTCAGATCGACCACGAGAACCCTGTCTGGGTTTGAGAAGGGGTCAGAGATCAAGAGGGACGCCTGTTCGCACCGGCTCGCGCTAACACCCACGGTCATCCTTCTCCCGTCCACAAGCGACAGGGGCGAGGTCGGCCACTACCTTTCCACGTGGACGCCGCGCTCCCATTTCCGGAGGAGGATCTGCGTGAGGTCAAAGGTCATGAAGCTGATCCCCACAGCGATGGGGCCCTTGACCCAGTTCATGCTGAGCCCCTTGTAGAGGCCCCGGATCAGTCCCTCCTCCCGGATGATGTCCGCCATGGTGCCCAGGATGGACCCGTACGAAAAACCCATCACCCCGGCTGTCTGCATCCGCCGGCGGACCACGTCCAGCGGGTACGAGGCCGACTGTCCGATCAGGCCCGCACAAGCTCCAAAAATGAGCCGCTCCACGGGGTAGGGCTGCGACCTTCCGCTGTGATCTGGAGAGGAGATATAAAAGGGAGGGAGGGAGTTAGGGAACCAACAGAAGGAAAAACCACATTAATTCAGAATGGAGATCTTCAATGGATGACTTAAAGGATTATGAGGGTGATTTGGTGATTTTGAACTTGCATACTACTGTTCCTTTCTAATCTTCTAATTTTATTGTTATCATGAGACTGAGCCTATGAAAATTAAATATGATTATGGCTATTTCCCTTAAGGGTAATTGTTTTTATTGATAATAGAAATGTAATTGCTCTTCTTTTGTGTAAGCAGAAATAATGTAGATTCAACTGGAGAAATATAAGCTGAAGTCGGGGAGGTGGGATACATTTAAAGAAGATGTGACCCACTTGTTTCTTTTTTATTTTGGTAAGTAAACTTTAATAAAAACGTTATTTTATATACATACATACATACATACATACATATATATATATATGAATGATTATGGCTATTTCAATATTTTTTGTTAAAGTATCTGTGTTTTTTTTAAAATAGAGATAACAGATTTACTGAGAATTCATGAATGGCTTATAAATTTAAATAATGTTCTGTAGAGACGAACAATTTCAATATATAGTTTGAGGTAGAAACCTAAGAAACTCAGAATTGAAAACAGTTAATGAGTAGAAACATAATGGGAAACAAATTTATTACCAATTTTAAGTAATGATTTTAAGTTAAGTATACTTATATATGAAGGAGCTGTTTGCAACAAGGCCGGAAACTGTTTTTAATTACGTGTAGCTTCTGTAGTTTTTCTTTCTGCTGGTTAGTTTAGGTTAAATATGTCCTGTGATCTGTATTCTCATTTTACAATTGTAGAACTGTATGAAAGTTTTAGTTTAATAATTTTTCTTTTTCTTTTTTCTTTTGTCTTTGATGTATTGATTTGTGCATGTTTTGTTTATGTTAAAATTCTTAGAATTTCTAATAAAAAAGTACCTAGATAGATAAGGAAAAACCACACAGATGTCAGACTCTCTCTCCCCCGGAGCATGAAAATCCCAGAAATCTCCCTGTGGGACATGGCCTTTCTGGTGGCTACCCCTTTCTGGAAAGATGAGAACAACTTTCTCCTTGCTGCCCTTCCATCAACTGGCAAAGGCTTTTGAGAAAGGAATTTTGGAAATAAACAGGTTTTATCAGGGTGCCACTCTCTTTTCAATCGTACTATTTTAGTATCGATTCTAACTGGTCTCAATACTTTTTAACACTGTTTTAATGGTTAATTCCATCCTGGAGAAAATTTTCTCATTTTCCAGCCCACGTTTCTGTCAGGAACTAACTCCGTATTCAACTTCCTATTTGTTGTTCTTCGCCAAAAAACAGCCTGGGAAAGGGTGAAAACATAGTGAAATTGCCCCTGATGAGCCCTGATGGATGTTTGGGGGGAAAATTAATTTTGGGAGTGCAGAAGGACCTTGAGAGACTCAAAAGTGGCATTGTGGAGGGCATATTTTCCCAGCCTTGCTCTAAACCAAGAACCCTCAAAGGAAAAAAAAAGCGAACACCTCTATCACACTTACCTGCATGTAACTTCTTCAGGGTTTCGTAGGTGAAGAAACTCAACCCAGCGTAAGGGATCACCCCCAAGATGGTGGGCGCAAAGCCCCGATACAGTGTCTTCAGGCCCTCCTCCCGAGATATCCGGATGAAGACATGAACGATGTTGCTATACCTGCCGGCGAAAGGCCAAAGACACTCTCTCGCGTCACGTCTTATCAGCAAGGAGGCTGATGGCCTGCTCAGCCACAGAAACCTACTGGCTGACCTTAGGGAAGTCACATTCTCCCAGCCTCAGGGGAAGGCAAAGAAAACCCCTTCCGGACAAATCTTGCCAATAAAAACCCTGTAAGTCAGATTTTCTTCCTCTCAGCTTTCTTTGCTGTCCAGCCTTCACAACCTTACATAAAAACTGGAAATACAATGGCCTGGACAAGCGTGACTTTAATATTCACTGATGTATCTGTTTGCTTCATGATCTTATCTAGTTCCTTCCTAGTTGCCCTTCCAAGTCCTTGTCTTCTTCTGGTTTCTTAACTGAAGCCTCCAATCCGCTTTAAGGATTGAGATGAGGAATAGAAAATCCTGCACTATTTCAATGTATTCATTGTCTGCTTTAAGGTTATGCAAATCAACAGACCCTGAAATACAGCAAGCTCCTGAACTGTGCACCTGGACTGCTACTCCGAAATCTTTTGACATGGTGTACTTTCTACACTGCATCAACATTAATTCTCCAGATTCTCACAAAACTCTGTGCCTTGAAACAATCAATAGACAAAATGAAAAGAAGCAATGATGGTAGAGCATGCTAAATGGACAGCTCATAATCTGGGAGGGTAAGTAACAGACCCATCTTGTCTGCTTGTCTCTTTTTGTCTTCCAGAGTCACAAGAAGAACGTGCGCACACATAAAGACAGAGCCAAAGGTCTGATGTGAGAACTATTTTTGGCAGCGTAGGTTGGAGGATTGGTGCTATTTTAAGCACTGGAAACTGCCCAGCATGACTTTGGAGAAGAGGAGAAGAGAAAGCAAACAGGTAATTCTAAGCAGAGCGCTTAATGGAGGGAGGGAGCTCAGGCTGGGCCTACACTGCAGGGATGGGTGGCTGTACGCATTGCAGACAAAGGGTATCTTGAAAGTGGACCCAGTCCTAAATACCCGAAGAAGCCTTCTGGCTTCTCCTTGAGCTGTCTCACACATTCACACGGAGGCATAAAGATCCCCTGCAGTTCCAAGATGGATCACCACATCCGGGGGAGGCGAGGGGAGGCAACTAGGACACAGTGCCAGGTTCTGGCATGCTGGGAAACTAGTTTCACGTTTTTATTCGTTTGGGGACTTTCTGTATATTTGTGGGTCAAAAATTGCCCCAAAATTGGTGGGGGTTTTTCAGGGCAGCGCTAAGGATTTGGTGGCTGGTCCCACCTCCAGTTTAGGAGGTTTCAGGGGCCATAAAAATGCCTAGAGTACCTCATTTTTCATATGAATTAGAAGTAAATTGGAGATTTAAAAATAAACAGCCAGCACTTCCGACAGGCTTGTTCTGGACCCCAGAAAGATGCAGCCCATTGCTTAAAATATACGGGTGGAGCTTCCCTTATCTGAAAATCCAAAAGCTTCCAAAAACTGAAATTTTTCACTGACAGCCAAAACACCTGCTTGTTTGTCTCGCAGGTCTGAGGACAGCTGTAGCCACTGCCTGAAAGCAGGCAATTGGTGGCAAAAAGAGAGAGACTGAGGATCTGTGAAATGGCAGGAGGTTTGGATTCGCACGGAGCACCTCACTTGCCTTCCTGCCATTTCACAGATCCTGAGACTCTCTCCAGCCTTGCACCTCATACACAAGTAGCAAACAAACGAGATACAAGGCTATTCCAAAAAGGTACTGTATTCCAAAACCTAAAATGCAGAATGCTTCTGGTCCGAAGCATCTCAGATAAGAGAGGTTTGACCTGTGTATTTATTGGGAGCAATTAACAAAACAGAACTTTATAAACGTGTTAGCAAAATGTTTCAGTTTCTCTCTTGAGGTAGGCAAAATAAAAGTGAGGTGAGCTGCATCCAAAGGTGACACTTTCGAACACCCTATGGTCAGTATTTTTAAATGGATGCTGGTGTTATGTCAATGAAAAGCAAAATTGTACAGGTGGAAAGGCACATACACACACACTCCTCCAGCCACTCACATTTCCTTCGGCGTCACTGCCATCCGTGCGCGGACCAGATCCAGCGGATATGTCAACATGGCGGCAGTTGTCCCTGCAAGCGAGCCTGCGATGAACCTGGGCAGTGGGGTCAGTGCCCTATGCCCAAAAAAAAAACAACAGTTTTGAAAAGGCAGAATCCCCACAATCCCATCAAATTATCAAGTCTCCAGTCCTCATGTTTTTTAACTTTAGTATATGAAATCAATGGCAGAAATTTGGTCTGCCTGGCCCACATCTGTCAGGGCCTCTCCTGGGTTTTATAGAAGGGGGTAGCTTTCACAATACACTATTACAGCCCTATGATTCCACTTTAAAGGCCATGGCAACATCCCACTGAAACCTGAGGCGTGGACTTTGGAGAGGTAGAAGAGCTCTCTGGGTGAGAATGCTAAATGTGTTGTTGTTGCGTGCCTTAAACTCATTTCCACCTATCACAGGATTTTCTTGGCAAGATGTGTTCAGAGAGTGTTTGCCTTTGCCTTCCTCTGAGGCTGAGAGAGTGTGACCTGCCCAAGTCCACCTAGTGAGTTTCCATGACCCAGCAGAGATCTGAACCCTGGTCTCCCAGAGTCCTTGTCCAATATTCAAACTGTTGGGCCATGCTGTCTCTGATATGGTGGTCCCCTTCTAGGGTTTTCTTGTCCAGATTTCTTTAAAGGTAGTTTGCCATTGCCTCACTTCAAGGCAAAGAGAGTGTGACATGCCCAAGGCCACTCTGTGGGCTTCCTGAGATAAGATGATTCAAACCCTCTCCCCCAGAGTCCTAGTCCAATGCTCAAACCACCTTCACCATGTGTTATTCAGAGCAGGTTTGCTGCTGTCTTTCTCTGAGGCTGAGAGAGCGTGACTTGTCCAAGGCCACCCAGTGGGTCATCAGGGCTGAGTGGCTGGAATTGAACCCAGGTCCTAGTCTACCACTCAAGCCACTGCACCATAGTGACTCCTGATAATTCCAAATGCTCCTCCCAATCTGCTAATCTAGGAACTCCACAGGATGTTGCCATGGCAGTTAAAGTAGAATCAAAGTGTTATAACTGGGTAGTGTGAAAGGGATCAGGCCCTTTTGCCATCATCTGCTATCCAATTCTTGGAAAGGAAAGGAAAGGAAAGGAAAGGAAAGGAAAGGAAAGGAAAGGAAAGGAAAGGAAAGGAAAGGAAAGGAAAGGAAAGGAAAGGAAAGGAAAGACTAGAGATCCCAGAGAATGAACCCTGGCCTTTTCGGATGCAAGCCATGACTTCAGCAGACAGGAGGCCCTGAAGCCACTGAGCTCAGGATGCCAATCCGAGGACTTGGAAGGACCATGTGTGAAAATAGGATCCTTGAGCGTAAAGATATATTATTGAGTATCAAACTCAGGATCGTCCACGCCATAGTATTTCTGAATTCTGCGCCTGGCTGTGAAAGCTGGACTCTGAAGAAAGCTGGCAGGAAGAGAACCAACCCATTTGAAATGTGGCGGTGGAGAAAAGTCATGCACACTTGTTGTGTATGTTGTTAAGTGCCTTCAGGTCAACCTCAGCCTAATGGTGTCCTCATGGACAAGAGGTCTCCAAGCCACCCTCTCCTCAACCGCCCTGCTCAGGTCTTGCAGATTCAGGGACGTGTCTTCCTTGATTGAGTCTTTCCATTGGTGATGAGGTCTTCCTCTTTTCCCACTGCCTTCCGTCTTTCCAAGCATTATTGTCTTTTTCTAGGGAGTTTTCTGGGGCTGAGAGTGTGTAATGTGTCCACCCAGTACGTCTCCATGGCTGAGCAAGGGATCAAACCCTCGTCTGCAGGGCAGTAATCCAATGCTCAAACCACTACATCATGCTGGCTCTCAATTTGCTCCAGTACCCATTTATTTACTTTTTTGATAGTCCCTCGTATCCACTGAACTCCCCTCCTGCCCCATATTCCTATCAGCATTTTTTCACTGTCCAGCTTCCACAACTATTCACAGAAATCAGAAATAACGATGGCATGGACAATCCTGGCTATGGAATGCAATGATATTATCTTGACACTTCAGGATCTTGTCTAGTTCCTTCCTAGCTCCCCTTCCAAGTCCTAGCTTTCTTCTGGTATCTTGACTGCAGTCTCCGTTCTGATTCATGCTTGAGCCAAGGCAGAGGAAATCTTTGACTATTTCAACATCTGCATCACCTGCTTTAAAGTGATGTAGATCATCTGGGGCCATTATTATGGTTGTCTTAATGTTCAACTGTAAACTGGGCTTTGCTCTTCCTTGACCTCCTTGAATTTGTCGGGGGTCTCAATTCTAACCCAGGCTGTGAAGGGGTCCTTGAGTCTATCAGGGAAAGGGTGAGCGCTATCTTCTGTGTCACCGACCACCAATAAAGTTTATGCTGTGCCAATTCCATGCGCTCGGCACAGAAGAACCCTTGGAGAAGCATGGAACTACACTCAGTCCCAGATCAAGACCCCTGCACCATCTCCCCAGAGCTTTCCTTAATAGGACCCCGATTTCCGCAGCGTCTTACTTTCCCTGGAAGCCATAATAGCTGCCCAGGAGCTGCTTGTATTCCTCATGGGCGCAGAACTGGATGGCGGCGTAGGGGATCACCCGGACCATGGTCGCGGAGTTTCCGCGCCAGAGGCTGAAGAAGCCCTCATTGAGGTAGGTGCGGTAGATCAGCCGGTAAGCCTCCTGGAAGAGAGCAGAAAGGAGGTTAGGCAAGGCCACACCGGAGGCCTGGGTGTGTGCAAGGTTTGGTCTTAAGAGGGAGCCTAGCAGAGGCATATCTAGCATAAACAGCACCTAGGGCAAGCGTGGAAGTTATGCCCCTACCTCCAAGGCTGCTTTCTCCTCTTCCTCTGATGCTTCCGGAACTGCTTTCTTTGTGCCCCCCTGGCACTGGCACCCAGAGCATGTGCCCTACTTGCCCCCCCGCCTCCAGATATGCCTGTGGAGTCTAGCTGAAGGAAGAGCTAAAGATGGTAGTACCTATACTAGTAACCTCAAGGCTGGATTTCTCCAATGTGCTCTACCTAGTGCTACCTCTGTACCAAGCTCAGAAATTTCAATGTTTTCAGATTGGTTACTAGCACATCTAGGATTTATCGTAACTGTTGTTGTCTATCTTCAAGTCAGTTCCAACTTATTCAAACCTTAAGGTGGACCTATCATGGGGTTTTCTGGGGCTGAGAGTGTGTGATGCACCCACGGCCAAGCAGGAATCGAACTCTCATCTCCAGGGTCATAGTCCGACTTTCAAACCACTATACCACACTGGCTGTATTAAAATCACTCCACTGGCTGCCATTAATTTCCAGACAAGGTACAAAGTCTGGATTGTTATTTTTAAAGCCCTGCATTGTTTGGTTCAAGTTAGCTACAAGACCACTTGTTCCTGTATAATCCATAATGTGTGCTCAACCCATCTGCGAGACATTTACTTTAGTCAGCCAAAATGGCCCAGAGGACATTTTCTTCACCCACCCCGAGATTTTAGAATGACCTGCCAGAGGAAATTCATCAGTTGGAGACACCGGCAGTCAAGACCAGATTCTTCTGACCAGCCTATCCAAATTACATTTTAAATTTGGAATTTTAAAATATTTTTTGATTTTAATATGTTTTATATACCTAAAGTCAGCCTTCCACATTTGTGGGTTTGACTTTGATGTATTTGTGAGTTTCTGTAACTACTGCCCCCCCTCCATCTAAGGCGCTTCTTTTATGGGGGAAACCCTTCCTCTTGGCAGGTCCAGTTAGGGTCATTTCCACCTGCCGGCCCCTCCCTAAACTGCAAACCCTGGGATTCCCTAGGAGGTTGAAAGTGGAATAATAGCACTATAACAGGCTAATGCAGAAATGGCCTAGGTCACACGGCCCTTTAAAGATTCACTTCTGATCCTCCTTCTCCTTTACCAGCCATTACCTGGCTGGATTGTAGCCCAATTTCTCAGCACCCAACCCCTCCTCTGATGCCTACCACACCCCCAAGGGAGGAGGTGGGCGAGAGAGGAAGTCCAGGGCTGCCATGCCAACTCGCCCCCTTTCTCTCTCCTTGCCCTGACCTGATTCGGACCCTGGGTGCCTGCTCTCCCAACCATGCCTCAGCCCCTTTCCCAGACAGACACATGCATACACATTTTGATATTTGTGATTTTTCCACTTTTACAAGGGTCCTGAGCCCCTAACCCTGGCAGATGTAGAGGGCTGACTGTACTTCAGCCAGCCAAAACTCCCCAGAAGACAGCTTCTTCAGCCAACCCCAAATTGCAGAACGACCTGCCAGCGGAGACTCATCAGTCGGAGACACTGCCGGCATTTAAAATAGCAGCCAAGACGAAGCCTACCCAGATGATGTAAGCCCTTGTGGCCGCAGATCTCTGTCCTGTCTCACCCACCACCGCCACAGAGAAAGGAGGGAGAGGAAAAGGAGGGCTGCGTTGGCACTGCCCAGGTTGGCACCACCCCTCCCCAGCCATGAGGCAGGAGGCAGTCTTGGCTGGAAAAAGGAACCCCTCCACTCCTTCCTCCAGCGGCTGCCCAGCAGACAGAAACACCACGCGGGGGCTTCAGCTGTGTACTTATTGACCGGTTTTAATATGTGGTGGTTGTATATACTCTTTTAACTGACGTTATGTTTTGCACTATATTACTTGTTGTTCCTCACTTCCATCCACAGGGAGAGGTGGATAAGAAATTCCCATCACCGCCATCATCATCAGTCAAAATAGATGCAAATTACAAAAAAAAGAGATTCAACCTGAACATTAAAAAGCACTTCTTGATGGCAAAAGCTGTTCAACATTTGAACCAATTCCTTTCTTTCTTCGGAGAGGTGGATGGGCATCTCTCAGGAGTGCCGTTGTTGTGCGTTCTGGCATGGCAGAGGGTCGGACTAGATGGCCTTCGGGATCCCTTCCAACTCTAAGGCCATTTCCACACTAGAGTGTTATAGTGCTATTATTCTGCTTTCAACATCCTATGGAATGCAAACCCCTAGATTCCACAGGATGTTCAAAGTGGAATAATAGCACTATAACACTCTAGTGTGGAAATGGTCCAAGATTCTTATGGATTCACACTCCACCAGCTTCAAGCAAAAAAATCTCGGCCAGAACTTAACTGCTTCTATTTCTTACATGTATGTTTGTTTGTACACAGCAGCCCAGGGAAGAAAAAAAAAGTATATTTTCCAAGGATAGAGGGCTTGAAATAAAATGTTTATTCCTTTTCCCAACATCTAGAGTTATTTGTTTTGTCTTGTTTCTGGACTGAAAAAGCAGCCTGACTAATAGAACAAATACAGGGACAGGGTGATGGAAAGGAGAACCACAGTTCAACTTACTTTAGCAGAAAACCGGTTTGATGACACTGGAAAAGAAAAAAAAAAGAAATCACATAAACACAGAGAAGAATCAGGGCACAGAAGCAAACCCACAGGTGAGCAAACCAGGGGTCGAATTTATTAGCATTAGAGCCCCCTCCCAGGAGACCTTGAAAGGCCACATACACCGAAAACCCCACCCTCATTAAAAATAGTTTTTTATTTTGCCCCAAAACTCTCTTAAGGGGACATGGGGGATGTCCTCACCACATTCTGCTCCCAAGCATTTTAGGCTTCCTGTTTTTTAAAAACAGGAAGTTTTTACTGTGTTTTTTTTTTAAAGGTCTATTCTGAGCTTAAAATGGCCCACAAGGACCCAAAATATGGTGAAAATGCCTCTCCCACTCCTTACAGGATGTTTGGGAGCACTTTTTTAAACTCCTCCAGACATTGTGGCTTATACACATGTCCACAATGGCAGAGAGTGGTGTCAGCGGGGCTGCGGATCCACTCCAGGTTTCAGTCTGAACTTCGAAGAAGCAGTCGCAACTGCTGAGTGCTACCTCCAAAACAGATTCAGCATGTTGGAGAGCACCTTCGAAGCCCGGCAGAAAACAGAGAAAGGATTCACAGCCCTAACAAAATGGAAGGCTCCGGTTACCACTGATCAGTGGCGTAGTTTTATATCTCATGCTGGTGGAATATGGGCTTTCTTCTTTTCCGTGTTCCATTGCAGCAATTCACGGAACTAGAAAGCTGGGCTTTCAACGGCTATGCTATCAGAGCACAAAGAATATCACGTCTTGGCTAACTTGCTCTGAAAAAAAAAACTGTGCTCCGAGTTTCAAACAGAAGCATTCATTTCAGAAAAAACAAGCAAGACCAAAATGTTGCTGAGACTACAGCATCAGAGTTGGTTACAGGTTTTATATCTTTAATATGGATTTTGGCACGCATATCGAAGATTGGTCAAAAGGTTTACATGTCGAATCACCCCACCCGTGCCAGCAGTTTCCCAGTGTCACATTACGTACATACTTTTCATCGTGGGAGTGAGGCGATCCCAGCTTCCTAAGCATTCCCGTAACACCTTCTTGAGATTCTGTTGTTTCACCCCACTTTGACCTATAATTTCTTATGCCCACAGCAAGGTGACATTGAACACACAGTAATTGCCCTTTTGAAACCTAATGAAACTTTTAATCAGATACAGATATAGATATAGTTTGAGACAACCATTACTAACTGATATATATTACCATTTAGCAAGCTCTGTCCAATGGACTTTGCTGCATCTATACTATTACATACACTGGGGCTTACCTACGACAGCATCAAAGCGTTCTGACAACGAGATTTAATCAATCAACAGTAGCATTTTTATTTAATTCATTTAGTTTTGTTTAGTATTTTTTATTTAGTTCATTTGCACAAGCAAGAGGAAACATTTTAAAACTGCCCACTGAGTTTACGTGAATTTCTGTTCATTTTCTGATGTTTTTTTTTTATATACTGTGGCCCCTTTTTTCCTATGAAAAATTGGCCAATGCAAAAAGCGGTATGTTTCTAAGCAGGCAGTTAGAAGCCATTAGCCTTGCAAAAGACCTATTCCTTCCGATGGTGAAAATGGCTGGAAAGGGTTTGCTGATCTTTATATGGATTTAAAAAAAAAAATTATTATTATTTATTTTTACCAACTGTTACCACTCTTGACCGATTGGCTAAGTGAGCAAGTGAGATTTCTTTGTATGGACGACAGCCCTAATTCCTTATTTTATATACCCTACGAATAATTATAAAGAAAACAAGAAGCTAAACACTGTTCTTTAAGCAGCAATGCCTCCCATGCATGTTTTTAAAAGAGCAACACAGCACTCCCTCGTCCCATCCTGTTCCCCACCAGCTCTCCGTGCAATTCACAATGCTCCTTCCAGCTCTCCAATCTCAATTTGACTCTGCTCTGATTCCAATTACCCCAGCTGGAGATAAGCAGACAGAAAAAAAAAATAACCCAAGCCAAATCTCTTTCTCGCAGAATCTCATTCGCACTTTAATCCTCAAATGAAAGACTCTAATCTCTCAGCAGCAAACCAGGTTTGAAATTTGGAATTTCCCTCATCCTCCTGACAGAGTTGAAAGTCCATGGTATTAATCTGCTGATTCCATATAATCCTTTCCTTACAAGTTTCCCAGCCAGCCAGCCACCAGCTTGGCCCAAAAATCTTTCTGGACCATTCCAAAAAGGTCTGTTGTTTTGAGTCAGCTGCCTGGCAATTTGGGTGGTGCAAACTGAAAAATTATCCTGATGTGTGACTCCAACAGAAGATTTAAAGAAACTGAGATTTCTTCTTCTTGTTGTTGTTATTTTGCTGTGACCACCCTATTTTGCAGGGTCTATTTGCTCTTGGCTCCCAGACTGTGCAACTCCCGTACAAGGAAGGCCAAACTGGCCCCTTCCCTGTTCTGACCTCTTCATTCAAACCGATCTTTCGGAAATGGACTGGATGTTAAGAAAGCGGCTTTTAAACGGGTGAGTCGTGTATCTTTTCTAATGATGTGCTTTCAAACTGCTTTTAATTTAATAGTTTATCTTTAATCTTATAATTTGCCGATTTCAGTTCTAACACTGTGCTTTTCTGAAGGTTTTTTTAATGACGTCTTTTCAACTGCTTTTAACTCAATAGTTTTTTTAACTTATAATTTCTTGATTTAAGTTTTAATATTATGCTTTTCTGAAGGTCCCCCCCCCCATACCTTCCTCTATTTTTGTAAGTCTTGTTGCAAGTTGCTCTGATTTCCAATTTTATGAGAAAGGCAGGATATGAATCCAGAAAATTACAGATCAGTCAGCCTGACCTCAATACCAAGAAAAATATTAGAATGGATTATACGGGAGTCTATTTGCAAGTCTCTTGATGACAATTCAGTCATCGCTAGGAGCCAGCATGGGTTTGTCAAGAACAAATCCTGCCAAACAAATCTTCTATCTTTTCTCAATCAGATTACTTGTTTAGTAGATGGTGAAAATGCTGTAGATGTCACTTATCTGGATTTCAGCCAAGCATTTGATAAGATGCCCCATAATATTTAGATTAGCAAATTGATTAAATATGGAAGGGATGGGACCACTGGGAATTCATAATTGGCTCTAAAACTGGGCTCACTTGTGCTTCAAAGTGCAAGGAGGTCTCAAATGAAGTGCCAGGATTCTGTCCTAGGGGTTAAAAGTCCTTCCGCACCACATTGTTACAGTGCTATTATTCCACTTTCAACCTCCTTCAGCTGGAGAGCTCGACATCAATAAACTACAAACCCCAGAATGCCACAGGTGGTTGAAAGTGGAATGATAGTGCTATAACAGTGAAGTGCAGAAAGGCCCTAAGTTTTGGATAAAAGTGACTTTCAATAATTAAGTTAGAGTCATGATTAATCGTTACTGATAATTTTTGTCTTATTTTTCAGATGAATTATTCTGTACTAACATAAAATACAGAACGATTTGTGAGTTGATTATATTTCATGTAAAGGATCTGTATTAATTAACTAATCCCATCTTGGGAGAAAGGTGGCATATAAATGCAACAAATAAATATATAAATAATCTTGTAGGTTTAAACTTACTATAAAAATAAATAACAGGCAACAAGTATAAACCTTAATTTAAATTTAACAATTCAATAATTAGTTGTTACTGTTTGATCATTATTTGCTGTTTGCAAACAATTTTTAGTTATTTGTAGTTTGGTTGTTTTGTAGTTTAGTTTCGTATTTGTAATTTTGTTTTCTCTTTTGATAGTGTATTGTTGTGCAGTTTATTTTTTGTGTATTGTAGTGTTTTAGTGCTGTTATATTCTTTCTTGTTTCTTATCCAACAAAAAATGTAAAAAGGATTCTGTTTTTAGGGTTATTACTCTTCAATATTTTTCTCTTTTTAGATAACTGGGTAGAGGGAATCCTTATCAAGTTTGCACATGATACAAAACTGGGAAGAGTAGCTAACATACTGGAAGACAGGAAAAGAATTCAACATCATCATGACAAACCAGAAAGTTGGACAGAAATTAAAAAATGGCATTCAAAAGAGACAAATGCAAAATTCTACATTTAGGCCACAAAAAAACAACGCACAGGGTTAGCATGGCAGATACGTGTAGCACTACAAGCAAAAAGGACCTTGGGATTATTGTTAATCATAAATTAAACATGAGCCAGCAGTGTGGTGCTGCAGCAAAGAAGGCAAATGCTATCTTAGCCTGCATTAATGGAAGCATAGTTTCCAAGTCAAGAGAAGTAGTAGTCCTGCTATATTCTGCAGTGGTCAGGCCTCATTTGGAGTCCTGTATTCAGTTCTGGGTGCCTCACTCTAAGAAGGATATAGAAAAGTTGGAGCAGGTTCAGAGAAGGGAAACAAGGATGATCGGAGGTATGGTGAACAAAACCTATAAGGAAAGATAGAGGAAGCTGGGCATGTTCAGCTTGTTGAAAAGAAGATGGAGGGGTGACATGACCACACACTTTAAATACCTCCTGGGCTGTCCCAAACAGGAGGGAGCAGGTTTGTTCTCTGCTGCCCCAGATGGCAGGACCAGTTCTAATGGTCTGAAGTTACATGGGAGTAGATTTCAACTGTTCAGAAATGGTTGAGGATAAGAGCAGTTTAGCAAAGGAACCAATTGCCTAGAGAGGTGGTCAGGTCTCCTTCTCTGGATGTCCTCAGAAAATGGCTGGACAGCTACCTGCTTCCAATTATATGATTCTGTAAATTCTAAAACAATAATAATAAATATTTGCAATGCAGATGCCTGGGGTGGGTGCAAGGAACCGTCTTTTAATGAAGGGCTGGCTCATTCTCAAAGATGTCCTAGAAGAAACTGAGCACATTACAAGCCAGCATTAAGCATGGCTTGCTCCTTCAGCCATGTCACAGCTGACAGACAACTAAACAAACTGTGGGTTGTGTCACCCATTTTTGGTTCTGTTTGCCTCCTGCTCCCTTTCTCAGATTCAAGGCAAGTAGCTGGAGAAGCAATCCAGGGACAAGTCACAGTTATGGGTCAAGCCATAGTTTAAACCAGCCAACACCAAACCAGAGGTGGAAGATGGTGCTTTTGGCTGGTGAACAAAACATAGCTTGTTTGAAAGACAACAAGCCAGATTTCAATAATCGCACCATGGCTTGTCGTGCCACATGGACGCAGTCGATGTCTGCACACCGACCCGGAATTCTTCCAAATCTTGGTTGATTATAAAAAGCAAGTTAAGTGCAGTCCAATCTGCTCCTGTTTGGCCTTTTTCTGCAAGGGGAGCTACTAGAACAAGGGTGGCCAGTGGCCGGGGGTTAAATAAGCTTCAATTTCTGCCTGTACAATTGGCCCTCCATATCCATGGATTCTCTACCCACGGATTCAACCAACCACAGCTTGAAAATAGCTCCCCCCCGCTCAATCCAAAAAGCAAACTTTGATTTTGCCATTTTATATAAGGGACTCCATTTTTACTACATCATTGAATACAATGAGACTTGAGCATCCACAAATTTTGGTATCCACGTGTGTGTGTGTGTATCTTGGGACCAAACCCTAGCACATACCGAGGGCCCACTCTGTATTGCACCAAGTAAAGATGGGTCTCCCACCACCCCTGGTGCAGAATTCAGTAAAGGTATACTTAGGATCATAGAGTTGGAAGAAACCACAAGGGTCATCGAATTCAACTTCCTGACATGCAAGAATATCCAATCAAAGCATTCCTGACAGATGGCCATCCAGCCTCTCTTTAAAAACTTCCAAAGAAGGAGGAGACTCTACCTCACTCCCAGGTAGGTATTCCACTGTCAAACTGCTCTAACCGTCAGGAAGTTCTTCCTCATGTTTAAATAAAATCTTTTTTCCCGTAGTTTGAAGCATAGCTCCATGTCCTAGTCTCTGGAATAGCAGAAAACAAGCTTGCCCCACCTTCCATATGAGATCCTTTCAAATATTTAAACATAGCTGTCATGTCACCTCTTAACCTTCTCTTCTCCAGGCTAAACATCCCCAGCTGCCAATAGCTGTTTCTCAGGGGGCTTCTTGGTTTCCAGTTCTCGTCCCATTCTGGCCTCCCTCCTCTGGACATATTCCAGCTTGTCAATACCTCAGTTAACAAAACAGATGTGCTGCCGGGCATGAACGGGTAATGCCCTCTGCTCACGTGCGGCTCATCAGAATTCCCAGGGCTCCCTCATAACAGGAAAAAAAACCCCAATATTCAGCTTTTTAAAAATGCACCTCCAAAAGTCTGAAGAGGGAGTTGTTATCCATTACAATACTATTTTGGAGAAGTATCTTTGTACCATCTTTGGCCAGAGCATTCCAGCCATTTCCGGTTTGGAAAAAATGGGGCTCTGGCGGTCCAGCAATGGAGGGCGACCAAAATGGTAAAGGGTCTGGAAGCCATGAAGCCCTATGAGGAGTGGCTGAGGGAGCTGGCAATGTTTAGTCTGCAGAACAGAAGGTTAGGAGGGGTCATGTTTAAATATTTGAAGGGATGTCATGTCGAGGAGGGAGTGGGCTTGTTTACCCCTGCTCCAGAGACCAGGACAAGGAGCAATGCATTCAAGCTGCAGGAAAGGAGATTCCACCTGAACCTCAGGAAGAACTTCTTGATGGTCAGAGCTGTCCGGCAGTGGAATCTGCTGCCTTGGAGTGTGATGGAGTCTCCTTCTTTGGAGGCTGGATGGCCATCCGTTGGGAGTGCTTTGACGTGTGGTCCTGCATAGCAGGGAGTTGGACTGGGGTCTCTTCCGACTCTACGAGTCTACGTGGTTGGAAAGTTGGGTGGGCTGGTCCCCAGCTCTTCATTCTTGCCTTCCCTTCTTCTAGCCCAGGGGTGGGAATAAGGCAACCGTCAAGGTGCTGTTGGGATGCAACTCCCAGCAACCCTGCCCAGAAAAACCAATTCTGAGGAACTGTCTGGTTAGCTGCACTCTCACTGCCATGTTTTACAGAGGGAAGGAAGGATGAGATGATTCGTGGGAAGCTAGGCACCTCGCAATGTTAGGTTAATGATCTGTGGTAAGAGCGAACAGAAATTGCTGCAAGGTCACACTGTTGGCAGGTTGTGAGAGAACATGCGAAGAGGGGACAGTGAAGCCAGGAAAAATGTTGTTTTTAGTTATCAGCAAATGGGATAGCAGCGTGTGCTGATTTTGAAATGTAATGGCTTATATAGTACTGTAAATCCAACGGTTCTTTAGTCTTGGCAGTTGCCAAGGTGTGCAGCTGTTTTCTTCAATGTACCTGAGTAGAGCTTTTGAAACCAATAAGCCTAATTTCTGGACATGAAGCTACCCAGTACATCACAGGAATGCTGGGAATTGCAATCCAACAACATCAGGAGAGCCATGTGATTCCCAGACCTGTTTCTAGTCCTTGTCGTAGCAAAGCATTCAATGGCCTGAGTTACGTAGCCCGTTGACCACAGGTACGAAATGGAGAATACAGTTTATAATTTACACACGTAATAGACAGGACATCGGCAATCTGGAAGAGGTCCAGAGAAGCGCAAACAAGCTGAATGATAAAATGAGAGGGGGGCAGAAAACCCTGGGAAAAGAGTTGTAGAATACTTGCATGTGCTAATTTGAAATGTTACAGCTTATAAAGTCCTGCAAATTCCACGGTTCTCTATAATCTTGGCAACCGCCAAGGTCTGCTGTTGTTGCTTCACTGTTCCGAGTAAAGCTTTTGAACCCGCTCAGCCTCTTCTCTGAACTTGACGCTATTCAGTACACTACAGGACTCCTGCATGGCAGAAGGCAGGCCCTCAGGGATCTCTTCCAGCTCTAACATTCTGTGACGTTTCCTTTTCAACATGCAGAGTTGCCCTCTCCTTCTCTGAAAAGCAGCACAGATACAGATGCACTTCCAGAGAAGGCTTGTGCCTCCCAGAATTACCTTGGAATATGATTTTCGTTCTGTCCAGCGGTGCCACAGCCGTTTTAGCCACAGCTCCGGCCAGCGCCCCCGACATCAAGGAGTGGACCACGCTCCTCCTCTCTTGGACGCTCTGCAACAGAAAACCGACCCGGGTTTGAGAAGGGAGCCTGCAGCCCATCATGAAACTCAACAGCCATTTGCTCAGTTGCCTATGGTGCATCAGAAATCAGCTCCAGGTGAGCAAGCAAAGATGCTTTAAATTGGGAGAGTTCAGCTCTTTTTATCTTCAGAACATTGATGCACAACAAAAACAACATCCAGGCAGGAACAAATGGCTCTCTCTGTTGGATTGTTCAAGAATAATACTTCAGGCCTTTCTATACTAAACTGTTATAGTGCTATCATTCCACTTTCAAAATCCTATGGGATCCTGGGGTTTGCAGTATAGGAAGGGGCACTTAGATTCTCAGCCAGAGAGCCCTTGGCCTCAGGAAACTACAAACCCCAGAATTCCACAGGAGGTTGAAAGTGGAATAATAGCACTATAACAGTGGAGTGCAGAAAGGCCCTTCCACTGATCTGGGTGTGCTAAAATGAGTCAGAGAATTCACGTGCAACTCCTAAACAGGAAGAAAGGTGGGCAGAGAATTGGACTGGAGATCCGGGTGTATGCACAGTGAACAATTACAGGATTTTGATGCTATTGTGGCCCCATCCTAGAGAATCCTGGGATTTGTAGTTTGGTTAAGAATACTGAGAATTCTCTGTTGGAGAGTTCTAGTGCACACTCCCTGAATTACAGTACTACAGGAGCGCTCTGGCAGAAAGTGCTAAGTACTTCAGCAAACTACAAATCACACAGAAGGGACCACGGCAGTTTAAAGTAGTCTCAAACTCCTGCAAACTGTGTAGCATGAGGGGGTTATTCGCACTACACAGCTATAGCACTCTGATGCTGCTTTAAAAGCATGGCTTCTTCGGATTTGTAATTTGGAGAGGTGCTTAGAATTCTCTTTCAGTGCTACAGCATTACACTTCTCTGGCAGATAATTCCAAGCATTTCATAGAGCTATACATCTCAAGATTTCCTGGGATAGAGCCATGGTGCTTAAAGTGGTATCAAACTGTTGTAAGTGTGTAATGTGACTACATCCTGATATACCTCTGGTACAAGCCCTTCCAGGCTATAAAACTCGCTGAGTGATACTGGGCCACTCCACACTCTCTCTCTCAATCTCTCTCTCTCTCTCTCACACACACCTTGGCAACCTTACAGGGTTGTGGCTGTTGTGGCATTAGGTAGGGAACAGGAGAAAGAACTGTGTTTACTGTCTTGAGCTCGCTGGGAAAGACAGATACAGAATTCCCAAATAAACATGGAACTCAGCCCTGCCCTCTCCATCCAGGCCCTGCCGCTCACCTCCGGCAACACACGTCCGTGGAATCCGGCCTCCACATCTTTCAAAGCCACTTGTCCTTCCGCCGCTCGACCATTACCCATACCAGATTGACCGGCTGGCTAGGACGAGAATCAGGACTTCTGGAAGCAGGAGAGAAAGAAGAAGGGAAAAGAAACAGAGCTGTTATTCAAAAGATTAAAAACCTGTGCTGTTTTAGGCTCCTCTGACCAAGCTAAGTTGGGAATGTCACCGTTCGGGTTCAGGGCCACCACCTCCTTTCCTCTCACCGTCCTCTTTGAGTCCAGCTCTCTCAGTAGAGATTTAGGGAGGTTTAGAAACACCGCTCAGAAAAGAATCTCTTTTCTGGAATATGGCAACTTGCAGCAAAAGGGGCGAGGGGACAAATTCATTTTTGTAACTGAGCTCTCCAACATTTCTTTAAAAGCACATGCATGCATATATACATGTGCTTTGCGTATGCTTTGATTGTATATGCCGGTTGTTCTTAACTTTTTCTTTACCGGGGACCCCCTGTAAATATAATTTGTTGGTGGGGAACTCCAAGACTTAACTCAAGGTTTAAATGTTTAAATTTAGATTTAAGTATTCAAATATTCGTATATTCATTTGAACATAGAACATAGCATCGTAGAGTTGGAAGAGACCCCCCAGGGGCCATCTAGTCCAACCCCCTTCTGTCAGTCAGGAATACATCATCAAAGCATTCCCAGCAGATGGCTATCCAGCCTCTGCTTAAAAACCTCTAAAGAAGGAGGAGACTCCACCACACTCCATGGAGGCAGCAGCAGATTCCACATAAACATAGCAATCATGTCGCTTCTTAACTTTCTCTTCCGCAGGCTAAACAGACCCAGCTCCCTAAGCTGCTCCTCAGAGGGCTCCATGGCGTCCAGGCCTACTTGGAAGAATCATTGTTCAGCCGGGGCTGCCCTCTAGGGCCAAAAGAGTATGACTTGCCCAAGGTCACCTAGTGGGTTTTTATGGCCGAGTGGGGATTTGAACCCTGGTCTAGTGATCTAGCCCAAGACTCAAATCACTGTACACACTGCCTCTCACTTGTGCAGAAGACGGATACCATCCTCTCCGAATCTGTCTCCCAAGCATCAGAACATGATGGGCTCCTAATCAGAACATGATGGGTTGTCCTAATGCAAAGAGCGGTCCTTCAGATTCTCCTTCATGCGGCCACTGCTGGGTGAGAGCTGATGGGAGCTGCAGTCCATCAGACAGAGGGACACACATTCTCTACTTTCCCTGCACTGCAATTCCCATCATTCCAGCCAATATGGACAGAAGTGAGGAATTACGGGAGTTGCAGTCCATCATCATCTAGAGGAACACAACTGCCCACCTCTATGGGAACGATAAGAGCCACTCTCGCCCTCCCAATGTGCCAGAATACAATCCCCCTCACTCCCAGCCAGCAGATTTAATAGCTTTTCATGCAAACTCCCAAATACACAGTTTACCAATATAGCATTTATAAAGCCAGTGCAGTTTGAGAGTTGGACTACGACTCTGGGGAGAGACCAGGGTTCAGGTCCCAACTCAGCCACGGAAACCCACAGGATGACCTTGGCCAAGTCACACTCTCTCAGCCTCAGACAAAGGCGAAACCCCTCCGAACAAATCTTGCCAAAAAAACGCTATGACAGGTTCACCCTAGGGTTGCCATAAGTCAGAAACAACTTGAAGGGAAACAACAGAAAACACAAGTGATTCTCACAAGAAAATGGAAACTGTGCTTTGGAAGGGGTTTTTAAGAGTGTTCAGTGCCACCTCGGTGTGCTTTAAATATCCTGCTTTTCCTGGAAAACTTACATCACTGCTCAGGAGGAACCGGAAGGGGGCTGGGTCCTATTGCTGACCCCCAGTATCTGCTGCCCAAGGCAGTTATTGTATCTCCCTCCCAGCAGAGCCAGTTAAGTGTGTTTAGGAATGTTGCCCAATAAATTCTTTTTTTCCTAGAGCTTCAAAGCGAATCCCTGCCAAGGAAACAACAGGAGCGATACAGGTGAGAGTTGAATGCCCAGCAGCGCCAACGGAGCATCAACCTTCCAGCAGGCAAAGC
Organism: Cyclura pinguis; assembly: GCA_030412105.1. NCBI lineage: Eukaryota > Metazoa > Chordata > Lepidosauria > Squamata > Iguanidae > Cyclura > Cyclura pinguis. Next base: position 7,372,520 of record CM059614.1, on the reverse strand, counting down.
AAACGGTTCTGCACAAAATTTCATTCCAAGCCAAGACTTTTTGGTTTGCAAAAGACAAAAGTAGTTTAGTTTGTTTTCGTCTCAAATCCAATCTGGGTTTGTGGCAAAGCCCAGGAGGCCATTAATAAACCTAAACTAGCTCCTCTCCATTTTTAAATTCCCCTTCCCTCCATGGCTTGACAAACCTGTCCCCGCAGCTGGGTCATTCTAGTACACAACAGAGGTGGTGTGGGTGTGTTTGTATTCTGATGAGATTAGACAAGTTTCTCCTAGGGCCATGGAGTCAGAAGGAATTTTGGGTGGAGCTGGGAGTCAGTGGGCAAGACCTATTCAGAGGGGATTTGCAAAGCAAGCAAGCAAGAAATTATAGACTCCTGCATATAAGCTTGGAGACAGAAATGGAGAGATATCCAGAAAACCAGCATGTAGTTCAAGGGAAGTGATAGTACCACTCTATTCTGCTTTGGTCAGACCCCACCTGGATTAATACTGTGTCCAGTTCTGGGCACCACAAGTCGAGACTGACAAGGTGGAATGTGTCCAGAGGAGGACAACCAAAACGGTAGAAGGATTGGAAACCATGAAACCCTCTGAGGAGCAGCTTTGGGAGCTGGGGATGTTTAGGCTGGAGAAGAGAAGGTTAAGAGGGGGACATGACAGCCATGTTTAAATATTTGTAGGGATGTCATGTTGAAGATGGAGCAAGCCTGTCTTTTCTTGCTCCAGAGACTAGGACATGGAGCAGTGGTTTCAAACTTCAAGAAAAGAGATTTCACCTAAACATTAGGAAGAACTTCCTGATCATAAGAGCAGTTTGACAGTGGCATACTTTGCTTGGAAGCATGGTGAAGTCTCCTCCTTTTGGAGTTTTTTAAGGAGAGGCTGGATGGCCATGTGTCAGGAGTGCTTTGAGGGCAGAAGGGGGTTGGTTTGGATGACCCCTGGGGTCTCTTCCAACTCTGTGATTCTCAGATTCTCACTCCAGCTGAGCCATGAAATTCACTAGATGTGCTTGGCCAGTCTCTTTCTGTCTGTCTCTCTCTCCTAGCCTGACCTACCTCACAAGGCTGTTCTGAAAATGAAAGGGAAAATAACCATGTACCACCACCCTTGAAGAAGGTTGAATGGATCTATTTAAATTAATAAACACAGCATTTTAGGTAAGACCTAGAAATGGATGGCCACTGATCGGGACTGCTTTGATGGCATCCACGATTCAAAACAACCTCCCAGTACTAAAACCTCCTGGCTGCATTTGCTTCTCACATTAGACTCTGGTCAAAAATGCACACACCCAAAAACAGAGTTTTCTCGCTTCAGGCTAGAATGCAACATTCATACATTTTCAGGCTTCACTTGTGGGGGGAAGAAAAAAAGAGTCAAGTACCAGCAACGTTCTCTCTCCATCCCTGTGCTACAGCAGGCTGCTTAATAGCTCTTTGGTGCTCTTACGTTTACTTGGCAACTGGCTGCATCCTGAACAAAAGGAACAAATGGAGGGGCAGTGGGGGGCGGGGGGGGGATAGAAAAGAATTGCTCCTTTCCTAAAAGATATACTAAAGAAGCCAGGGCTACAGAGACAGTATGGTAAACCTTCAACTCCGACTCCTCTGTTTTTCTGCTTTCCAACTCTGACTCCCTCATCAATGGCAAATGCCTACGAATTAGTAACACCAAATTTACTGTAGTAAAATGGTAGCAAAGGCATTTCCTCACCAATGCATGAATCATCAGGTGACTTAGAACATATGTCTCTGATGAAAGTGTCTGAACAAGAAAACTCTCCTTTATTCCTATCGAAGCACCACTGGCTCTCTACATTTGTGGGTTTAATTTTCATGGATCTGATTACTTCCAAGTTTCTCCAACTCCTGCCCCCCTCAATGCTTCTTTTTTTGGGCAATCTTCCCTCCTAGCAGCTCCGATCAGGTTGTGCAGCACTTTAAAAACTTGCCCCGGCCCTCCTCTTCCTCCTCCACCAATATTGCTGCCTGGCCAGCTAAGGACCAACTGTAGCCCAGTTTCTCAGTACCACAAACACTCTCCTGATGCTCCCCGCAGGCCCAAGGAAGGAGAAAGGCCAGAGAGAGGAAGCAGGGGGCCATCATGCCTTGGCCCCCTTCCACAGACACACACATTTTGATATTCGCAGTTTTTTCCTGGGCTCTTAACCTGAGCAAATGTGGAGGGCCAACTGTACAGAAGTCCACGCCTTTTGACACTCCATCATCTGACAACTTGCTCTTTTGACGCTTCCAAATTCCATTAATTTGATGGGGGTTCCACTCTTTCATCAGTTCTTGACTAGGGATGCTCACTTACCCCTTACATGCATGCTTGCAAAGCAAGCTGAGAAGGGCAAAATGGTGCTAAACCAGCTGAGGAACAAGCAGCATGCACATGGAGAGTCTGAAGTAAGCCTCCATAAGTCCTTCCTGCTCCCTATAGCACCATGCACAACTTCTGCTTTTCAACCAATACTGTTTTTTGACAGTGCTCAGGCCCCTAACCATAAGTGCGGGAAGCCTGTAAATATGCGACAACAAAATAAATATGCAAAATGTAATGTTATAAAGAGTATTCTGAAGCCAGAGTTCGAATCAGGATATTTCTACCAAACTCCATGTCCATCCAAAATTGTTTCCGTCTCAACAGAACAGCCCTAAGAGAAACACGTGCATAAAAACTGGCTGAAGCAGGATGAGACCACAGGCCTAACCTACCATGCTGTTTCCATGGTGGCTAAGGGGAAGCCCTTGGAAAGCTTTGTATGGCAGACATGGAAGTCGCAACTCTCCAACGTGCCTAATCTTTAGCATTTAGTAATCTGAGACAGACTGCCCCTGTCCAGGGAAGATTCATTTTAGCGTTATGATAAGCCTCTGTTAAAAGAGCCCTGTTGGATCAGACTAAAGGTTCTCTCTGTTCCAGCATTTTGTCTACATCGTGAGCAAAAGAGACACCCCAATAGGAAACTTATAGGGATGACATGAAGCCAATATCCCCCTCATATTCCCAGTCTGAAGTAGACTTCTCCCATGCCTGGAGGCTCCATTTGGTGTCCTAACAGAGCTCACTAACAGATTAAACTCAAAGCCCTGCTGGTCCAGAATATGCTTTTCCACAGGAGTCAAACAGAAAGCCTGCAAGCACGAGGCAGGTGTACCTCAGTTAACAAAAGAGATGTGTTTTGGACATCACCTTTTGAGAAAATCTGCTGCCAGAGGCAAAAGTAACACGGAAAGAATTGAGATTTTTTTCTACCACCCACCCACCCACCCACCCAAAGAGCAGTTCAACATACCCAAAACTAAAACATGTGCCCATGTGAAATGAAACCACCAGGTCAGCTAAAGCTTACAAAAGAAGAAGATTTTGACCTTTCTAGAGACTACCTGAAGGCCTCTTTAGAAACACAGCCAGAGATGACTTTTTCTTTCACCAACTTCCATTTTTATGGTTTCCGTTTTGGTGGCCAAACTTTTAGATCAATGCTTTTTGTGAGATGTGCCACCAGCTGCCCGCTTCTGCCTTCGAAGTGGTGGCTGAGCGCTCCTGCTCCCTCTTCTCTCAGGCCGTTTCCACACTAGACTGTTATAGAGCTATAAAGCTTCTATAGAGCGATAGAGCACTTTCAACCTCCTATAGAATCCTGAGGTTTGCAGTTTAGGGAGGGGCCTCAAGGGCCTCCAATTCCTCCTCTCGTCAAAGGCCCCGCCATAAACTGCAAACCCCAGGATTCCATAGGATGTTGAAAGTGGAACAATAGTGCTATAACAATCTAGTGCAGAAATGACCTCAGATCCCCAGTCTCTCTCTTTTTTCCACCACAAGATCTGAGATAGTGCCATAGCCACCACCTCAAAGGCAGAAGTGGGCAGCTGGTGGCCAAAAAATTTTGGGTTTAGGAGGTTTTTGGAATTTGGATTCCCGGAGAAGGGAGGCTCAACCTGTATCGATTCCTGGACTATGCGAGGCCGGGGTGCAATCATGCTCGTGGGCTTTCTACCAGGCTATGTGATGCACAGCTATCTTGACTGTTAAGCTGAGGCTAGCCTTCTCCTCTTTTGCGAATTTTGCTAATCCTCTTTTCAGCCTCTCCAGGCTGGCTGCCATCACTACCTCTTGTGGTGGCCAATTCCACAATTTGGCTCTGAGCAAAGAAGTCCTTCTTTTTGTCCTTCCTGAGCCTCCCGCTGTTCGGCTTCACTGGACGACCCAGTTGGGTTCAAGATTTAACTGGAAAAAGAAAAAGAAAAAGATGTGGGCATGTGTACAACCCCGTGATTCCTTTCTCCACTGAGTGAAAAATGGGGAGCCTTCTGTTCTCAACCCCTCCTCCTGTTTTCTTGCTCCTAGCAGGTATAGTAACAGTTGGAGCTTCCGCACAGAGCAAGCTATATGAAATAGGTGGGGAATCGGAGAGTCAGGAGGGAGATTCAATCATTGCAAATGAACCCAACGGAGCCTGCGCTTATGCCTTTGGTGTACAGCGATACTCTGAATGGATTCAAGAACAGTTTCCTAGGGAACCTTTAATGAGCTTTTTGAAAGATAAAGAATATAATTTGTTCACTGTAGGATTTCGTAGAGTTTGTCCTCCCCCTTTGCTAGGGTAGGGGCGCAGGACTCCTGCAAAGTGGAAAAATCACAAATATCAAAGTGTGCGTGTGCGTGTGTGTGTGTGTGTGTGTCCGCGGGAAGGAGATGGTGGGGCGAGAGGGCACCCAGGGTCCCGGAAGGGAACGAGAAAGAGTTGGCATGGTGCCTCTATACTTCCTCTCACACATCTCCTTCCTTGGGTGGGTCCGGGGGCATCAGGAGAGGGTTTGTGGTGCTGAGAAACTGGGCTGCAAAGTGTCCTTAGCTGGCCACACAGTGGCTGACAGAGGAGGAGGAAGACCAGAAATGGGTTTTTAAAGGGCTGCAGGGCCTGGTTAGAGCCTCCGAGAAGGAAGGTTCCCCTAGAAAAGAAGCATTTGAGGTCAAGGGAAAAACTCACAAATCATCAAAACCAAAAAAGTCAAACCTACAAATGTGGAGGGTCAACGGTAACCAGCATTTTTGGGAGAACAGCAGTGGAAGAACGTGACAGATATACATGACTATATATGCCTTTTCTTTAACACGGAGTTATCCACAGTCTGGGTCTGCCATTGCAATTCGTAAGCAGATGACAAACCAGCAGTAGAGAATGGCAATAAAGAGCCAACTAGCCAAGGGAGTTGCAAAGGAGTGGGGTCTACATATAGACGTAGATTAAAAAAAAAATAGTATGAGTTCGGAAACCTGGAAACCACTTTTTAAAAATACAGTATGTTTATTGTTTTTAGTTGTCTTGGTTAGGTATGTAATATCTTCTTTTTCTTTACAGCTTTCTTTTATGACTTGTCTTTTATATTTGTTATCATTTGCTGTTGTTTTCTGTTTTGTTTTGTACAGATGTATTTTAAATTTTTTTAATAAACTTCTTTAGAAAGGGAGAGAAGGGTTGCCTAGAGAAAATTCTCAACTCACCCCAGGAGACCCCACAGGTGGCTATTAAGCACCCCGGAAGTAAATTTAACTTACGAAGAGAATTCAGGGAAGGCCAACCAGTGGGACTGAAAGTATTTGAGAATGGGAGCACATCTTGTTTACAGTGCCCACCGAAGGAAAGGAATTAGCACAAAACAGGAATTTGGTTCAAACAAAACGTCTTTTCATCAGGGCAGTGAGAGCAAAGCAAGACAGGAACGGCCCTTTGTACGAGGCGTGGCTGGTACTTGGTCTGAGCCAACACACTTGCCAATTTCATACGCCACACACAAGGGCATTGCAAAAGAGCCACCAAATAATTTACGCAACACAACCTACACAGGTTTGCTGATTTTGGTGCCCTGAGAGCAGATAATCCTGAAGTCAAGGAGGTCACTCAAGTTACCATTTGGTGTTGTTTTTTGTTTTTTTTACAAAATATGCCACATGCTCATACCAGGGTCAGCGGTCACTGTTCACATCCACGGGACAAAACACTGCAAATAACAAGCAAGCAGTGTAACCAGCAAGCAGCAAGACAATACCTGAAACCACGTTCACACTTCTCCACAGCACAAAATCCATACAAGGTTGGGGAAGAGCCGCCGAAGGACAGAATTCAGGTTTGTGGGATTTATTTGAGGTGTGGGCTTTTTTTCCCTGAGAACCCCACAGTCCATCAGGTAGGGTGTGGTGAAAATTAGCAGCTGAGGTGTGTGTATGAAAAGCCTAACCACCTACTGCATGCTATGTCCTGGATCTCACAGATTCATTGCAAGCAGGGCAGACTCACTGAATGGACTGTAGAAGCCTGAGTCACAAAATCACAGAATCACAGAGCTGGAAGGGACTCCAAAGGCCATCTAGTCCAACCCCATTCTGCCATGCAGAAAGACACAACTGCAGCACTCCTGAAAAAAGCTCATCCGCCCTCTGTTCAGACGTCCAAAGATGGAAACTCCACCAACCTCTGAGGTACCCATTCCGCTGCTGAACACCTCTTATAGTTAAGAAGTTCTTCCCAATGTGTAGGTGTAACCTCTTTTCCTGTAATTTGAACCCACTGGTTCATGTTTTACTCTCTGAGCAGCAGCAAACAACCTTGCTTCCTCTCCTACGTGATGTCCCTTCAGATATTTAAAATGGTTGTCATGTTCCCCCTCCATCTTCTCTTCTCCAAGCTGAATATACCCAAATCCCTCAGCCATTCCTCATGAGACTCCGGTCATTTCCGCACTAGACTCTTGTAGTGCTATTATTCCACTTTCAACATCCCATGGAATCCTGGGGTTTGCAGTTTACGGAGGGGCCTTTGAGGGAATCAGGCAGCCTTCCTGACGTTGCTAGACGACAGCAGGCATCTCAGCCAATAGTGGGGAATGCTGGGCATTATAGTCCAACACCATCCACAGGATTCCCACCCCCAGATAAGGAGCCACAATGGCTGTGCCTTCCACTCTGTGGGTTTCAGAGGCAGTGGGGAGGCTGTGACCGTCCAGTTCATTTTAATGAACCATCCCACAAAGCTGCATCAATAGGAATATGGTGTCTAGGTCAAGGGACGAGATGGTACCACTCCGTTCAGCTTTGGTCAGACCTCACCTGGCTGGAATCCTGTGTCCAGTTCTGGGCACCCGAGTTCAGGAAGGATAATGACAAGCTGGAAAGTGTCCAGAGGAGGGCAACCAAAATGGTAGAAGGACTGGAAACCATGAAGCCCAGTGAGGGAGCTTAGGGATATGTTCAGCCTGGAGAAGAAAAGGTTAAGAGGTAATATTACAGCCATGTTTAAATATTGGAAGAGATATGGAAGATGGCGCAAGCTTGTTTCCTGCATCTAGGACACAGAACAACGGCTTCAAACTTCAGGAAAAGAGATTCCACCGAAACATTAGGAAGAACTTCCTGATGGTAAGAGCAATTCAACGGTGGAATATGCTGCTCCCTGGGAAGGATGTTGACAACCTAGTACGCGTCCAAAGGAGGGAAACCAAAATAGTCAAAGGCCTGGAAAACATGAAGCCCTAGGAGGAGTGGCTTAGGGACCTGGGGATGTTTAGCCTGGAGAAGAGAATATTAAGAAGCGACATGAAAGCTATCTTTAAATATTTGGAGGGATGCCATATGGAGGATGGAGTAAGCCTGTTTTCTGCTGCTCCGGAGAGTAGGACACGGAGCAATGGCTTCAAACTTCAGGAAAGTTAGGAAGAATTTCCTGATGATAGGAGTCATTTGACACTGGCATATGCTGCCTCAGAATGTGGTGGAGTCACCTTCTTTGTCAGTTTTTAAAGAGAGGCTGGATGGCCATCTGTCAGGAAAGCTTTCATGGTGTCTCCCTCCATGGCAGAACGGGGATGGATTGGGTAGCCTTTGCAGTTTCCTCCAGTTCTGATTCTATGATTCATTCCCTAACACAGGGCCAAAACAGAGGAAAGAGACTTCACGTACTGCATTGTGAACTATGATCTACTTACAGACTCCCAGCTGTTTTTCTCCTACTGTGGAATCTTCCCCGCTGATCTCTCCTTCGGACTACAGGGTAGGAGTGCGGGTGACGACACCTTCTGAGAACTGAGCCTGGAGGTCAGTTTAGAACCAGAGTGTCCAAAGTCCAGCCACCAAGCCTCTCTCAGCAAACACCTTAATGCTTTTAGGGCTTGGGTTCTCAGCCAGGATTAGAGCCATCAGTGAACCCAAGTTAAAGGTTGACTGAAAATGTTACAGATTCTGTTTTCCAAAGGATGAGAGGCAACTTTAACACAATGGATCTCCATGCTGGAATCTTCAATTAGAGTCCCAATTGCACCACAACAATCAGTCTCAGGTTCTCCATCTGCCTTACGGTGGAGAAGATAACAGTATTCGCCTACACTTGCAAACTCAACCTGGATTTAAGCATTAGCCCATCTGCCGCTTGCGGCCAGGTACTCCGTGTAAGCGAACGCTGGGAATCCTATGCAACTCTGTACCCTCCAGTGTGGTCTGCCATTCCAGGTCGGCTACTCAACATTTTACCAACAGTAAAAATAACGACCACAAATGATTTATATAGTAGATCAAGAGGAAACTAAAATAGTTTAAGATTTTCCATACCTTGGCTCAGCCATTAATCAGAATGGAGGCTGCAGTCCAGAAATCAGAAAACTAGGATTTGGAAGGACAGCTATGAAGGACCCAGACAAGATCCTCAAGTGTAAAGATATATAGTCCTCCCTCCACATTCGCTAGTGTTAGGGGCACAGGACCCCCGTGAAAGTGGAAAAAACGTGAATAACTCTAGGCCCTCCCAAACCACATTTAACGCACAAAAAAGCATGATCACCATATTCAGCCCACTGTGGGTTCCTTTGAGGCCTCAGGGTTCCTTCTCAGGGCAGAAGTGAGGGGCTGGTGGGGCTGGTGCCACCTCCACTGCTGCCCCACACCATTTTTAATAGGGACTTACAAGCCTCATTCGCAGTTTCTCAGTCTCTCAAGGCCTGCAGTCCCTATTAAAAATGGCACAGAGAGGCAGCAGGGGTGACAGCAAATAATCCGCGAATAATCATATCCGCAAAAGTGAAACCCGCAAATGGGGAGGGCTGACTATACCGCTGAACACTAAAGTTAGGATGGTCCAGGCCATCGTATCTGAAGGAACTAAATAAGATGCTGAAGTGTAAAGATATATCAGTGATCACTGAAGTCAGGACTGTGCGTGCCACCATATTTCCCATTTCTATGTATGGTTGTGAAAACTGGACAGTGAAGAAAGCTGATGGAAGAAAATCAACTCCTTTGAAATACGGTGCTCCCGAAGAGTTCTACATATACCCTGGACTGCTAAAAAGACAAATGAATGGGTCATGGGGCAAAGCAAGCCTGAACTCTGCCTAGAAGCCAAGATGGGTGAGGCTGTTGTATTTTGACCATATCAGGAGAAGACATGACTCACTAGGACAGACAATAACGCTTGGTAAGGTGGAAAGCAGCAGGAAAAAAGGAAGACAGCATTACAGATGGCTCAGACTCCATCAAGGAAGACCCGTCTCCGAATCTGCAAGACCCAAGAAGGGCAGGTTGGCGACAGGGTGACTTGGAATTCTCTCATCCAAAGGGTCGCCGTAGATCAACATCAACTTGACAGCAGTTAACAACAAAATCTCTTGTTGTCTTCTTTGCAAGGCTGTGTAAAACTATGCAGACAACACAAAGTATGCCCTGTGTTTTCCTTTGGATTATGGGGTGGAGTTCAGCAGCCAGTGTTTCCATTGGTCCAGCGTGGGCCTCCTTTCTGTTTTGTACCACAGCTTTCCTTCCTATGAGAATTCTTTTCCACTCCGCCTCTTGGCTAGATGTGCCCTTTGGCTCCAAGAAAGATATGCTTAAAAAGCAAAACTTTTCAGGTCAACGGTGTGCTTGACTTCTGAAACTTCAACAGAGGTAACCCTTCACATAGTGTGTCCGCACAATAAACAGCAGCTGGGACAGTTTAATTTTTAAAGCACGTACAATCTCTCACCTAGATAAAAGATTTGACTGACAAGCGTGCTGGCCGCAAACCCAAAATAACCAGGCGCCCAGAAAGGCGAGCTTCCCCATTTCAATTGGACAAGTGACCTAACAGGTTGAAAAACCATTCAGAGGAAATCTGATACGGTTACTAAATTTGAACAGCAAAGCTGGGCTTCTGGTCAACAGGGAGGGAGGGGGAGAAATGGCCAAAAAAATAAAATAAAAAATAGGTATTTTCCACTCTCGCAACAAGGTCCTCAGCTAGGAATGCAACGCATCTGTTCAGTTAATCCAGCCACCGAAAACGTGCCTGTCAGAAACTGCCCTGTCATCCGAAACGTGTCACAAATGGAGCGCCATGCTTCATTTAATAATCAACATCTGATACTGACATGATTCGGGGCAGATTTACTCCCTGCGTCCGAAAGGTTTACTTTCTGAGTCTGTAAGAGGGAAAAACTGCAGCATGGGTGGACAGACTCCGTCAAAGAAGCCACGGCAGCTGTCGTGAGTTTGCAAGACCTGAGCACGGCTGGTGACAACAGCATGACTTGGGGGTCACCATAACTCCAAGTCAACTTGATAGCAATGAACAGCAACAAAACAAGAAAGTGTGGCATAAAGAGCTCCTAGAAATCACATCACAAGCAGCCAAGGAATTTGCTAAAAAGGGAACTAGACAAATTCAGAGGGACTGGTCCTATCAATTGTTTCTAGCCAATATGTAGGGATGGCAAACATGCAGATCTCCAGATGTGGCTGGACTGCAACTCCCAGCAGCCCCCAACCAACATACCATACCCTTAAGTCAGTGTGCTGGAAATCCTAGTTCAGTCTTTAACTTGGGTTAAAGCACTAATCCTGGGTGGGAACCCAAGCCCTAAAAACATTAAAATATTTGCTGAGAGAGGCTTGGTGGCTGGATTTTGCACTCTTTGGTTCAAAACTGTAGCTGGAGGGCCACCCTTGCCATTAGGACTACTAGACGTAATGGCTACTAGTCATTCTGGCTACAAGCCCTGATCGCTGTAAGAAGGACCCAGGTTCAGTTATGCTCCCAAGTATCAGCTACCAGGGAGAAATTATGGGAGTCACTGCCATCTATCCAGACTGTGGGATTCCTATCAGACCTGACAAAAAGAGACCAAAAAAAGATAGATTTCTAGAATCTTTGAATTGGAAGGGTTCCCCAGAGACGATTAAGTCCAACCTCTGTTCAGTGCAGGAATTCCATCCCCGGCAGTGAGCTGTTCAGCCTCTTTTTGAGGACGTTCAGAGAAAGAGACCCCACCACCTCTCTAGGAAACTGGTTCCATTGTCAAACTGCTGTAATGCTCAGGAAACTCCTCCTAACGTTTGATCAAAACTTACCTCCGTAACTTAAAAATACTAGGCCTGGTCCTACCCTCTAGTACAGTACGAACAAGCCTGCCCCCTCCTCTTTGGGACAGCCTTGAAGTATTTAAAGAGGGCAACCATGTCATCCCTTAGTCTTCTCTTCCCCAGGCTGAACAGGCCCAACTCCATCCATCTTTCCTCCTATGTTTTGTGCTCCATCCCTCTTACCATCCTTGTTGCCTTTCTCTGTTGCCTTTCTCCAGCTTGTCTAGATCCTTCTTAAAGTGAGCCACTCAGAACTGAATACAGGACTCTGGATGAGGCCTGACTAACACAGCATATAGTGGGCATATTACTTCCCTCTGCTCCGAAATTATGCTTCTATTAATGCAGGCTAAGATAGTATTTGCCTTTTTTGCTGCAGCATCACACTGCTGTTTCATATTCAATTTATAATCAATAATAATCCCACAGCCATTTTCACTGTCCCACTGCTATGACAAATATTCCCCCAAACTACACCTGTGCATTTGGTTTTTGTTGCAATGGAGAGCTTCCGTTTAACACTTACGTTCTTCGGAACTGTCCACCCTCTGTGTGAGTCTCTGCTTCGGCAAAATACATAGGTGAAGAAAGAGCAGAGCAGAAACTCACAGAGAGAGGCAACCGATGAAGGGGGATAATTCTGCTGGTCTTCTCTGTATCAGAAGTAGTTGAAGAGTTCAATTACCTTTAATTTAAGGATCAAAGATTTAACCACTGCTTTCCTCATCCAGGGCTGCTAGGTAGAAGGAAATGAGGTAAAAGCAGTACTTCACACAGAGGCACAGTAACCAACCTCCTCTTATGATCCGATATGTGGGGCTCAATGGAGACTTTATTTTAAAATATATTATAATTAGCAGGAGTTGCATTTAATTGTTTTATTACCAGGACATCAGAATGAAACACAGTCAGCCCTCCACATTTGCTAGGTTTAGGGGTGCAGGACCCCCATAAAAGTGGAAAAATTGCAAATATCAAAATGTGTGTCTGTCTGTGCCAAGGTCCAAACCAGGACAGGGAAAGGAGAAGGAAAGGCCCTATGCTTCCTCCCTCTCACTCATCTTCTTCCTTGGGTATGTGTGGGGCACTGGAAGAGGGTTTGTGGTGCTGGGAAATTGGGCTGTGAGCCCACCTTAGTTGGCCTGGTAGAGGAAGAGGAGGAGGTGGTCCAGGAGTAGGTTTTAAAAGGGCTGTGCCGCCTGATCAGAGCTGCCAAAGGAGAGGGCCCCCCAGTTAAGAAGCACTTCAGTTGGGGGGGCAGAGGTTGAAGACACTCGCAAATAATCAAATCTACAAAAGTGAAATCCACAAATGTGGATGGGCAACAGTAAAAAAATTGACATATATAAACAATATAAAAGAATAGCAACAATTAACCCAAATTTCAGGAATTATTGTTGCAAGGATTACCCCAGGGAGGAGTATAAAAGATAAGTTCTAGACACTGGATTTAATACCTGGCCCCTACTATTAAGACCTACATGCCCATGGAGTCTTACAAGATGACCACTCGGCTGTTTTTGCCATACCTTTGCTATTTATTTCTGTAATAGGAAAGAAACAATCCTTCTCAATCCTCTTCTGTTTTATAGAAGATTTCTCGTGTTATTGCCCAGAGGCCATCCTGACATAGCACTGACCATCAGCTGAGCAGCCATTCTGGTCTTATTCATTCTGAATCGATAAAAGGCAACTGTATAGGTCATAAGCCAGGGCAGAGAAAAGGGCTGCCATCCAGAGGTTCTGTACTAAAGCTTCTATCAGCCCCAGCTGGCAGTGAAGCATGCTGGGAGATGCAGTCCAACAAAACAGTCCCACTCTATGCTGCTTTGGTCAGACCCAACCTGGAATCCCGTGTCCAGTTCTGGGCACCAACAATTCAAGGAGGACAGTGACAAGCTGGAAAGCATCCAAAAGCGGGTGACCAAAATGGCCTGGAAACCACAAAGCCCTCCGAGGAGCAGCTTCGGGAGGTGGGGATATTTAGCCCGGAGAAGAGAAAGTGAAGAGGCAACATGATAGCTAGGTTTAGCTATTTGAAGGGATGTCACTTGGAGGATGGAACAAGCCTGTTTTCTGTTGCTCCAGAGACTAGGACATGGAGCAATGGCTTCAAACTTAAGGAAAAGAGATTCCATGCAAAGGTTAGGAAGCACTTCTGACAGTAAGAACAGTTTGACAGTGGAAGACACTGCTGCCTCAGAGTGTGGTGGGGTCTCTTTCTTTGGTGGTTTTTAAACAAAAGCTGGGTGGCCATCTGTCAGGAATGCTTTGATGGTGTCTTCCTGCATGGCAGGGGTTGGACTTGATAGCCCCTGAAGTCTCTATAATTCTATGAAAACCATTTTGTCCACCCCTGATATATACTGAAACATGTACATTTGTCTGCACTGCTTAAGTTAATCCCTCTGAATCTAGGGGAGTAAATTAAGGGTTCCTTGCATCTTACCAAGCCAAACAAAGCTCAAGAGCTTTGCATGGCATCTCAAGCTCTCTTTTTCTCCGCGAATTAGAAAAAGAAAAGAGAGCCACAAAGCACCTAACAGGCTATAAAGAGAAGAGCCACAGCTGAGTGGTAGGGTAAATATTTTGCCCCCAAAATGTCCCCAACAAAGAATGACACAATGGTAGGGTAAATGTTTTGCTCCCAGAACGATCCCAACAAAGCACGGACACAGATCTTTCATGAGTTCTTTATCTGTGTATGCCTGCCTGCCTAGGGTTGGACTACATGGGCTTTGTGGTCCCTTCCGACTATAAGATCCTATAATTCTAGGACCAAGAGGGTATCAGGGGGATATCAGCCTTTTCAGCCACAGGACTGCGGCCCAACTTATGACAACAAACGGGCAAGGAGTTCCCACTCTTATCTTCCTCCCCACAAGAAAAACACAACACAGGCACACAGAAACACACTCTAATCACACGGGGGCAGAAATGAGGAACACAAGAGATATCTTGGAGAAAGGAAAAGGGAGAACAATTCCCCCATATTGGCTGGTGGACTCTTTTAGTTGGATGGGCATCCTTCAGGACTGCTTAACTGTTTATTCCTGCACTGAATTGCCCAGAGTATTTCTAGTAATGGGGAGAATCATCTGCTTACTAAGGGGGCCACCACTTCATAAGGTCCCCCTTCTTAAATTAGGTGCAAACCAGGATGGATGCAGAGAGAAGAAGCCATAGGGATGTGGGGTGCTGAGGGTTATATAAAATCTCCCTCCTCTACCCTCACCCGGCCCCACTTCGTGAGTAGTAAAAGGAATAGGGGAATTTCTAATCCAGAAAGGAACCTATAACTCAATAGGGGGCACTGGAACGGCAGGCGTGTATCTGCCTTGGGTCCTAAATTGGGAAAAAGGCAGATTGGAAAGCACAAGGACAACAGGCATCGAGTGTTTGCAGATTCAAATTATTTGAAAACCCAATGCAGAAATTCCTATGGTGCAGTGGTTTCGAGCACTGAACTCCAACCCCGGAGAGCAAATTCTCTGCTCAGCCATGGAAACCTATCTTGGGTGCATCACACTCTGTCAGCCGCAGAAAAGCCCATGATAGGTTTGCCTTTAGGTCGGCACAGATCAAAAGCAACTTCAAGGCACACGAGAACAACCTACTTTGCAACTGCCAGTGTGGTGAAATGTTCTGAGCATTTGGATTACACCCCTAGAGACCAGGGTTTGATTCCCAGCTCAGCCACGAAAACCCACTAGATGGGTCACACACTCTCAGCCCCAGAAAACCCCATGATAGGGTCATAAGTCAGAAATGGCTTGAAGACACACAACAACCACCTATTTTGCACAAAACAGTGTGGTCTAGTGGTCTGAGCATTGGGCTACAACCCTGGAGACCAGGATCTGATTCCTCACTCAACCATGGAAACCCACTGGGTGGGTCACATGCTCTCAGCTCCAGAAAACCCCATCACAGGTTTGCCTTAGGGTAAGAAACAACTCGAATGTACACAACAACAACCTCTTCCTGACAGTAAAACAGAACTTGGAAAGTTTTGTTTTAACAGTAACACGTTTCTGTATTGGAAAAGTAACGCACTGCGGCCGAGAAAGCAAGCTGTTACATTATTTTTGTTGCTTAGGCGAAAAGGAACAATTTGGGATTAAGCTTCAAAAACCCTGGCCAATTTTTAAAAACATCCTTCAAAAGTAACGTTTGAAAGTAACTAGAAACCCATTGCTCATTATACCAATCACGTAACTTCATGCTGACTTGCAGTATCGCCTTTGAAATGTGACTTGGTCGCACCCTCTTTATGCCAAAAAGCAATTAGTTATGGATAACTGTGTTAATTAACTGGAAATTTAAGACCTTTTGTGACACTCAGAATTGGCTGCCTAAAAGCAACTGTCCCACCCCACTCAGTGGCAGAACTGGTTCTGCACAGCCAGCGTGGCATTGGCCTAGGATCAGAGTTCGAATCCCCCCTCAACCACGGAAATCCTCTGGGCAGCACTGGGCACATCACACTCTCTCAGCCTCTGAGGAAGTCAATGGCAAACCCACTCTGAACAAACCATGCCAGGAAAATCCTCTGATTGGGGTTGCCACAAGTAGAGCCTACAGCACTTGGTCTTCCTCGACAGTCTCCCAGCCAAATACTAGCCAGGGCTAAGCCTGCTTAGCTTCCAGAATAAGATGGGATAAGAGCTTTTCGGGAATTTAGGCCCTGCGCTATATTGTTTACTTTCAGGTCACCTGTTGATTTGTGGTGACCCACATGAATTTCCTAGGGTTTTCTTAGGCAGTGAATCCTCCGAGGTGGTTTTGCCAGTTCTTTCCTCTGAAATAGAACCTACGGCACCTCGCGGCCTCCCATCCAGGTACTAGCCAGGGTTGCTCCTGCTTAGCTTCCAACATCAGACAAGATCTGGTGCCTGAGACCAGGGTTCAAACCCCTGCTTGGCCACAGTAACCCACCGGGTGGCCCTGGGTGTGTCACACTCTCTCAACCCCAGAAAACTCCATGATAGAGTCGCCTTAGAGTCATCTCAAGTTGGAAACAACGTGAAAGCGCACAACAAAAACAACAATCCCACAGGTTAGGTCAACCACTGCCAGATTCCACAGAGACTGGAAAAAAGAGGAGATAAATATTTATCTTTCTCCCCCCCTCATTCTGATGGAGGGGGGGACAAATCTTTTATCTTTCCCTACTTTTTACAATGGTTAACCTTGAATCCCCCTCACCCTCTCCGAAAAATATCCAGCCTGGTTAACCTTTAGCTTTGGAGAGATGCCGGCTTTCAAACTTTGGTCTCCGGAAACCCACCCCCTCAAATAAATGGGGGGGATTAACCCTTTACTCTCCCTACAGGGTGGAGATAACCTTCAGCTGCTTCCCCCTTGCAGGCTGAAAGAGGGCAGAAAATTAACAAAAACATGGCATAATAATCCTTCTTCTCCACCCCATAAAATGAGAAGGACAGCCACTGCCCTTACTGGAGGCGGGGGGAAATAAAACCTCGGCTTCCCCCTGCCCCAAATTGAGAGGCTGGGACTGGAGCCCCCACTCCCTGCCATTGCTAAACAGCCCTCCTTTCCAAAATTAAATTAAGTTTTTCTTGGTCCTTTTCCATGTTAGGGGGAAGGACAGACAAGGAGATTCTCTTGATGTATCCCCCCCCCAAAAAAAATCCCAGTCCTGGCCTGGAAAGGAGAGACACAGACGCCATCATGCCCCCTCCCCAAATGCAAGAGGAAGGGAATAAGAAAAGAGATCAACTCACCTTCAGCCCCCAGATTTGCTCAAGTAACCTTGCTCTCCCCCACTCACCCCTAAAATGTGGACCATTACCCATATCTGTGTAACCTTCAAATCACTACCCCCCCCCGTTCAGCAAAGGGACTTTACAGCCCCCCCAAACTTGAGCATTTCAGAAATTACCTCAACCCAATCCAAGCAAAGTAAATAAAATTAACTCTTCCAGTTTTTTGGGGGGTCGGAAGAGGGCGCAATTCACCCTTAAGCCCCCCCATCTTTCTGAGGGAGGCGGGGGTGGCTGCTGACCCCCCCCAGGCACACCAACCTACTGGAATAAGCCCACCCCACTTCCACAACTTTTATGGGCCCCCCAAATTTAGAGACAGGAGCCTCACCCCTCCTCCTCCTAAGTTAACCCCTTGGCGCGCCCCCTCCCCCCAAGAGGCAACTGCCTCCTAACCTCCCCCCCAACAAAAATGCAGTGGGAGGGTCCACTGGCCCCTCCCCATCTCACTGGGGGTCAAATTAGGGGGGCAGTCAGCTTTACATTCCTCTTCCTCCACATAATTTAAACCCCCTCCCACCCACACACTTTGCTTCAATTTCAAGGAGCAAACTCACCCCCTGTTATTGGTATTATTTTGGGGGAGGTGGGGTGCAGTCGCCTACTGCGCATGCGCGCACCCCACACTTCGGGCAGCCACCCCAAAGAAGACTCACCCCCTCCCCGCCGAGGCACGCGCACGTCCACCGCCTCGCCTCGTCGCGTCTCCTTCTGGTCTCGTCCTCGTAAGCCCCGCCCCCTACGCCCCCGCCTTGCCCAATCAGCGCGGCCGGTTTCCAAAGAGGACGGAGGAGAGGAGGAGCCAGACCGAGACGGGAAAAAAAAATGAGCGCAGGGAGGGGCGGCCCCGGCGCTGTGGGCGGGTTTTCGTTGTGATTGGCAGGCGCCCCAACCAACAGAGTGGAAGGTTTTAAAAGTAGGTGGGAGGATGAGGAAGAGGAGGAGAGCGGGAACCGAGACGAAGTAGGCGGGGTTTGGCAAGGCAGTGGCCACGCCCACGTGGCGGAGGGAGGGCTGTTGAGGCGGTTTGGCAGTAAAAGTTAACAGTTTGTTATTAATTAAAATTACATAACATAATATTTTTTATATATATATATATATATATACACACACACAAACACACATACATACACATCATAATAATTATATATAACTTAATACTATTATAAATATTATCAACATATAATATATATTATATTATTACATTATATATATGTAAGATGTAACATAATATTATATATAATTAATAGTATTATATGATATATTTTACATTATATTATAACATATATGTAAAATGTAATATACTGTTACATTATTATATTACTACATTATAATTGTAATGTATAATTATATATTATTATAACTTAATTATTAACTATAATTAATTGTTATTAAAATAATAATTGCTATTAAGGTCATTAGAATCACTTTATTTATTGTTATATTGTTAGGACATTATCATCATTGGCATTTTATGTTGTTATTAATATTGGGAATTAGTGATTATTAGCATTAGTAATGCGAATAGAGGTTTACTGCTTAAAGAAAACATGTAATGTGACTATTAGTAAGTTAGTAACTAAATTATTAATTATTATAATAATTATAAGAGGAATGTGTTATTGTTAGTCTTGGATCTAGGAGTCTCACAAGCTGAACATGAGTCAGCAGTGTGATGCGGCAGCTAAAAATGCTAATATGATTCTGGGCTGCATCAATAGGGGTAGAGTGTCTAGGTCAAGGGAAGTGATGGGACCACTCTATTCCGCTTTGGGCAAACCCCACTTGGAATATTTGTGTGTCCAGTTCTGGGCGCCACAAACCAAGAAGGAGATTGACAAGCTGGAAGATGTCCAGAGGAGGGCGACCAAAATGGTAGAAGGCCTGGAAACCATGAAACCTTATGAGAAGTGGCTTAAGGAGCTGGTATTTAGACTAAAGAGGAGAAGATTTAAGAGACAATATGCCAACTATGTTTAAATATTTGAAAGGATATCATATGGAGGATGGAGCAAGCTTGTTTTCTGCTACTCCAGAGACTAGGACACATAGCAATGGTTTCAGACTATGGGAAAAGAGATTCCATCTAAACATTAGGAAGAACTTCCTAGGGGTAAGAGCAGTTTGACAGTGGAATACGCTGCTGCCTGGGAGAGCGATAACTGCTTTTATTGATTTTAGGCCTTAGTGTATTCAAAGTTTTTTTTTTCTTTAGCAATTTTAGAGGCATTCTGAGTAGAAACTGACACAGGTCTGATGCCATTCTCTTGTCCATTGTATGGTTCCTTATTTTAAAGAAAAAGAATTATAAAGCAAGGAAAGAGAATGGAACAGTGGAATGGGAGAATAAAATAGGTCCCTTTAAAAAAAAACCAAAGACAACATTGAAAGGTGTTACTTGGGGGAGTTTGTAGGGAGTTAAGTAACTCATTACTTTTCAAAAATGTGTAAAAATTGGCAATGTAGTAGCGTGAGAAAAGTGAGGACAAACCACAGAATCTGTCCCCGGTAAAATGGTAATGGTTAATTAATCTAATTGTAACGATTGTAAAATGGTAATGATTAATTACTCTAATTGTCCGTATTATCTACACACAGGTGGATCTCTGTGGGTTTTTTTTTCCCCCCCAGGGTATCCATTTTATGTATCTTGAGGGATCTTTTGTGCACTTTATTAATAGTAATTTTTAAACGTGTTGAAATTTAAAATAAAGCACACGCCCGGACGCAGTGGCGAAAGGCCGTTGTGAGGCGTCACGTAGGAAGTTATTTTTCAAAAGGAACTTCCCCGGGCCTTGGAGGTGGGCCACCCGCAGCAACCTGCAAAGCAGGGATTCTCTCCCGGGGGACCAGACTCCAGGGCCCGTTTGTGATGTCACTTCCTGTCGCCTCCTGCTTTGGTCGGGAGCCCAGCCTTGGGCAGAGCAGAGGGCAGATGGCTTGGCACTGGCAGGCCGGAGTCTGACCCCCGGGGACCCCCGAGAGACGGGGTGGTTTTAAAAATAAAGTGGAAAAATCAGGAAAATCAGGAAAACCCTGAAAATCAGGAAACGGAGGAAAAAAAGAGGAAAGGGAAAGCGTCGATCTCCAGTTGGGGGGGAAAAAAATAGGAAGGATCAATGGCAGGGAAATTGGTAAGGATGGCACTTTATTATAAACCTATTTCTTTTTTCGTAGAAATGGAAAGGACATGGCGCCGTTGTTCAGAGAAAAGCAAAAAGATTGTGAAGCGGGGTGGAGAACAAAGCCTGTGAGAAACGGTGGAGGGAGCTGGGCCCCGTCCAGCCCCGGGGAAGAGACGATGGAGGGGCAACACGATGGCCCTGGGGGCAGGTTTGTTCCCTGCTGCCCCCCAGAGAGGAGGACCACGTCTGAAGGTTTTAAATTGCAGGAGGGCAGATTTTGATTGGACGTCATAGAATCATAGAGTTGGAAGAGACCACAGGGCCCATTGAGTTCAACCCCATTCTGCCATGCGGGAAGGCGCCATCAAAGCACTCCCGACGGGCGGCCACCCAGCCTCTGCCCAAAAACCTCCAAAGACGGAGACCCCACCACACTCCATGGAGGCAGCCGATTCCACTGCTGGGCAGCTCTGACTGTAGGGAAGTTCTTCCTGATGTTTAGACAGAATCTCTTTTCCTGTAGTTTGAATCTGTTGCTCCATGTCCTAGTCTCTGGAGCAGCAGAAAACAGGCTTGCTCCATCCTCTATATGACGTCCCTTAAAATATTTAATCATGGCCATGATGTCACCTCTTAAACTTCTTTTCTGTAGCCTAAACACTCCTAGCTCCCTAAGCTGCTCCTCAGAGGTCTTCGTGTTTTCCAGACCTTTCATCATTTTGGTCGCCCTCCTCTGGACACATTCCAGCTTGTCAATATCCTTCAAGAAGGAATGTGAAGCCATTGGGCAACGGAGCAATGTCCTGGAGACATGGCGGGGTCTCTTTCTTTGGAGGTCTTCCAAAGAAGACTGGACAGCTACCTGCTGGGGACGCTCTAGTTGGAGTTCTTGCATTGAACAGGGGGCTGGATGATAGCCTTCGGAGTCCCTTCCACCTCTAGGATTCTGTGATTCTATTAGACTTGTTCTTCCTTCTCTGAAGGTTTTTAACAGGTTGGATGGGCAGCTCTCCAGAGTGCTTTAGCATGGCAGAGAGTTAGACTAGACATGTCTTGCGGTCCCTTCCATCATTCTACATCATTCTTCAGAAAAGACGGTAATATTTGCTAAAACTGAAGGTTGCAGGGAAGGATTGCATTACGGATGGATTCGTTCCATAAAGGAAGACACGGCCCTGACAAAACCTGAGATAGTCGTTGTGGTCCCTTCCATGGAATCAGAGAAATTTAAGTTGGAAGAGACCTACACTGAGTAGGGAAGATGGGACTAGATTTTTTTTTAATTATTATTATTATTACTATGCTGTTCTCCCAGGTAGGGACTCAAAGTGGCTTACAACAATTAAAAAGACGTCGTTAAAACCCATAGAATACTACAGTTAAAGCACAATTAATTGAAAAGACTTAAGACAATGTTAAAATACATAATTAGAAACTCAGACATTCATCAGGAACACAACGTCCAGCACGTTCTATTGGACACGCCACATATAATCCCACATCAAATGCCTGTCTCAATAAAAATGTCCTGAAATGAAATCTCATAGCTATCACAAGAAAGATATTATAAAAATGAAATAGAATTATAGGTTGTTGCTATTCTAACATTATGGTATGTTGAAAAGAGGTAATGGATTTACTGAGGATTAATCAACAGTGTCTGGAACTATAAAAAGATTACGAACTAATAACATTGAGATATAGGATGATCTAGAAAGTTAGAAATTTAGAATTTAAAACAGCTAAGGCAGGGCTTTCCAAATGGTGTGCTGCAATATGTGTGTCACCTGAAGTGTGTAGGTGTGTTGCCTACAATCTTGGAAATGTATGTTATTATTTATAAATCGTATATTTTAAAAAATATATGAAAGGTTTTCATGAGATATGCTGTGTCCCTATACATTTTGTTATTACAATTTATGTATGTGTCTGTATCTCTTATAAGGGCTTAGTTTAACCTCTGGTTTGCTAGTAAAACTGAATTCCTGTGTCATGAAATGATGCATGTCTAAAAAAGTGTCACCAACATGAAAAGTTTGGAAAGCTGTGAGCTAAGGAGTAATAGTGAGCAAGAAACTTAATATTAATTTTGAGTAATGATTTTAAGTTAAGTACACTTATCTAAGCAGGAGCGGTTTACCACAAGGGTGGAAACCACGTTTAATTCATTGTAGGGTGTTTTTTTTTTTTTGTTGAGTACAGTTTAGTCATTCGTGTTTGTCAGTTTGGATTAAATATGTTCTGCTTTGTGTTAAATAATTGCAGAGAAGTGCATAATTTGTGAGTTTAATATATTTAAAAAGAGACAATTTATTTTTGTTTTTATCTATTATTTTATTTTTCTCGATTGTTTTTGTTGGCGTTTGTATCTTTTGTGTTTATGTTTAATTTTTAATTTTTTTTAAATAATAATAGTCTTCCCCTGATTGTGGAAGGATAGGAGAGACTTTTCTAGCCAGCCCTTCCAGCTCTGTGATTCCATGCTTCTAGTTTGGGGAATGCTTCTCTCCCCATCCCGGCACCCCCTTGCACGTGTCTTTTTCTCCCGGACTTCTGAATGTGGCCGATGTCCCCTTTTCCTCTTCCTAGTTCCCTGAAACCTACATCGGTGATTCCGAGGATGTGTGCAGAAAGACCCCAACTGGAAAGAAACATCTGGTTCTCCAAAGAGACGCCAAGTCAGCCGGTCCACCAAGCGCAGAAAGCAAGGCCCAAGACGACGGCACTCATTTGGCGGAAATCAAGGAGGTAGGGGGTGAAAGAAAGGAGGGGAGAGGGGTACAAAAGTCCGGGCGGCAGGCCTGAGCGACAGGAAAAAATAGTCCTGTGGGGGCGAGGCCAAAGCTCTGTACCGTCTACCTTGGAACCTTTGGAATTGTGGAGGATTCCGGGAAAGTTGGCCCAAAATCCCGACAGCTAGCACGGCCAGCCAGGATACTGGCAATAGCTCTAACAAAAAAAAAGGAACTTGACCAACTTTGGGTTTGGACATGTGGGAAAGGAGAGCAAGCAAAGACTAGCCATGGGAGCGGAACAACCCAGGCGGTCTGGCTGCCATTTTCCCCCCCTTTGCAGTTGGGTTTGTGGGTGTTTCCCCCAATTTCACCTTCCGCCCCTGCTGGACTGTATGTTCTTGGTATACCGGCAGCTGCCTTCTGAACGCGAAGGTCACTACCGAGGAGATGTTGACGTTGCCGAGGAGGAAACGGCAGAGCCGGCCGCAGGGAGCCATCCGAAGGAAGAATGCGCAGGGAACCAGAAATGCCCCAAACCACCCCCTATGAATTGGCTTGACATTAAACCGGTAGGTGGTAGCCATGTGCCTCACAACCAGAGCGCGGGCAAGCCGGAGAGATACAGCCATGTTAATCTGCTTGGTATAAAAGGGAAAGGGAGTCAGGAAGGGATCAAGGAAGACTTTTGAGCCTGCTGTGTTCCAGCATGAGTTCTTGTGGATTTCAGTCGCCTTCCTCACATGCGCTGAGGGCAGTGAAGTATTTAACTCTTTTACTCCAAGTCTCAAATCAAGTCTCAAGTCTAGCAGCCAACTGCATACCCCAACTTATATTCCAGAATTTCTCGACAGATGCCAATGAAGTCAATTTTAACAATTTAAGCAGAGTTGGCCCTCCACATTTGTGATTTTACCATCTGCAGCTTCGGAAGTGGGGAATAGGATCCGTCTTACTCCCCCTTCCAGAAGCTGGAGGCTTTTGTGTCAACGGGCATAAAAGAGTCTGCAGCTTCAGAAGTGGGAAGTAGGATCCTTCTTATTCCCCATTTCTGAAGCTGGAGGGTTTTTCAGAAGCGGGGAATAGGGTCCTTCTCACTCCCCATTACTGAAGCTTCAAAAGCTTTAGAAGGAAGGATCCTTCCTCCTTCTGCTCCAGAGACCAGGACAAGGAGTAATGGATTCAAGCTGCAGGAAGGGAGATTCCACCTGAACCTCAGGAAGAACTTCCTGACAGTCGGAGCTGTCCGGCAGTGGAATAGGCTGCCTCCATGGAGTGTGGTGCAGTCTCCTTCCCTGGAGGTTTCTAAGCAGAGGCTGGATGGCCATCTGTCAAAGGGAGTGCTTTGATGTGTGTTCCTGCATGGCAGGGGGTTGGATTGGATGGCCTCTGAGGTCTCTTCAACTCTAGGATTCTATGATTCTATGAGGCCACAGCAGTTTGCTTTTGCTTGAGACAACTGAGAAGGGCAGAATTCAGTCCCCTGCTCTCCTGTCCCCTTGGCTGCATTAATAGAGTGCAATCTACTTTTGCACTTTGAATTCAGTTTGCAGCAATTGAAGCAAGCTGGGTCAAAGGGGGAAAGTGGGAGGAAGACATTAAAACTGGGACATTTTAAAAGCCCCTGAAAAACTTGGACAGCAGTGGCTTAATAGGGACTGTCCCTGCCTAATTGGTAAAGTTGGATGACATGCCTGTATAGTAACAAATCTTATAAATAAATCTCATTGACTGAATGGCTGTAATCTAGTTGGAACAAAAAGGAGGATTTAGGTCTATGCCTCCCTAAATCCCTCACCTGGTTGGGTGAATCTGGCAGTTGTCGTTTAAAAAAAAACACTTTTTTCCTAACCCTGACTTAAGTTATTGCAAAATTGAATGAACTGCAAATAAAGTTGTTGTCTCTTAATGAGTTTCAATCAGCCCTTCACATTTGCAGATGTAACTTTCACAGATTTGATTATTTGTGAGTTTCTCCAACCCCTGCCTCCCCCACTTCAGGTGCTTCTTTTTGGGGGGGGGGGACTATCCCTCTGAGCAGCTCCAATCAGGCCATGCGGCTCTTTAAAGACCCCCTCTGGTCCTCCTCCTCCTCAGCTCCCATGCACACATGCACATTTTGACACTTGGCCATTTCTCCACTTTTCTGGGGCTCCTGCACTCCAACCCTAGTGAATGTGGGGCACTGACTGTCCTTCCAAGCATGCCTGTACTTCCCAGAGACAGTGGAAGGCCTAGAAAAACATTTCAAAGTGCTTGCTGAGATTCTAGCCAGTTGTGGGCAACCTATTCTTTTCCAAATTCTATCAGTGGATTAAGTTCTTGAACCTCCTCCACATTTTCTCCTCCTGCTGCAGGGAAAGGAGAAAAAGGAAGGCACCCAGCACCCCGCCAGTGCTGGCAGGGCCCCTGAGGAAATGAACAGCCAGGAGACACTAACCAAGAATCCAGCGCATAATGCTCAGGAAGGGCTTTGGCCCTTGCCAGGGGACAACACGGAAGAACACCAGGAATGCCGAGGGAAGGAGGTAAGGAAATGCACCCGTCACGTGCAGAACTCTGCCCCAAGATGTGACCACAAGAGCCACTAGCAGGATGGCTTTTAAACAGGTTACAGGGAATTTCAACAGAGAGAAATGTAAAGTCCTACACTTACGCTCAAAAAATGGAATGCACAAATATAGGATGGGGGACGCATGGCTGGACAACAGTATGTGTGAAAAGGATCTAGGGGTCTTGGTAGATCACAAGCTGTGTGTATGTATATATGTGTGCGCGCGCACATGTGCATGTGTGGAGCACAGACTGCACCAGGTAACATCATCAGAGAGAGGTGATGTCTTCTTTTCTTCCTTCCTTCTCTCTCTCTCTTCCCGCCTTCTCTTTTTCTTTCTTTCTCTCCCCCTCCAGGAGAGCCCATATAGCTTCATGTAGGCCAAACCCTACAAATGATTGGAGGAGATCCTCATTGCCTTCATGCACACAAAGCTAGACAGGTAGATGCTCAGGGCGTGGGCACCCATGGCAGTAGACCAGAACCCCTGGAATTTGGGGTCTTGGATGGAATAGGCTCCACGGGGGTGACACCAACCCTACTTACACCACTACCCTTAGGCTTCCTTCCAGATCTATTATTCTGTGGAACACTTCTTCTTTGCAGGTCTCTGTGATAGACAGCTTTGAATCCAATGGAAAGCAAACAGCAAGCGCCAACGTTTTCAGTCCGGAGCGCCCTGTGAAGAGCCCGCTGGACCACGAGGGGTATTTCCTCTGTGACGAGGAAGCATTCCTGAAAGAATCCACTGGCTATTTCCCCTGCTATCGAACGTATGTGGAGTTGCCCCGCTACCAGGCCCCCACCACTGATGGCCGCCAGGAGAGCAAAGGGGCATGCCGGGATGCTGGAGTCCAGTGCAATGGGTGCCCGCCCCAGGTGGTCGGAGAGAAGAAGGGTGTGGAAACCAACAACAACTCCAAAGAAACAAAGGTGGTTCTCCACGACTTGCCCCCCCGGGGACAGCCTCGGGGAGGGTCCCGGCCCAGATCGGGAGGGAGGAGGCCGGAAGGATCCAGCAGGCATTCGAGGCCCCACGGGGATGGCAGCCAAGAAGCTGGGGGCAATACGAAGGAGACAGCAGCCAGTTCCAAGCCCCGCACACTACAGAGCTCCAAAGAGGCACCAGGACCAGGGCCGTGGACTGGCACACCAGTACCACCGCCCACAGCTGCTGTGAGCAGGAAGTCGCTCCAGAAAAGGAAGCATCACAGTTCCCCAACGGATGAGAACGATTCAGCCAAGTTGATGGAGCTAAAACCGTTGCTTCCGGACCACCATTCGCTGTCCCCCACTCTGGAGCAGAAAGCAAGGCCGCTGCCTGTATGTTGCTACAGCACAGAGGGGGCAGGAGAGAGCAGGGAGGTAAGTGGAAACTGCCCCCATATGCAAACCCTCCAAAATTTCACAAATGAAAAGCAGGGACACATGTGCCCAAGCAACATCTGAGTGTGGTCAAGATGGCTAAAGTTATTCATAAGGAAGAGCACACAAGCTGGGAGGGGCTGAGCCTCCTGGGAAGGACAGAATTTCTCCCCCTCTTCTTTTCTTTGCTGAGTTCATTGAATCATAGACTCCTAGAGTTGGAAGAGAGCCCAGGGGCCATCCACTCCAACCACGTCAAAGCATTCCCAACAGATGGCCATCCAGCCTCTGCTTAAAAACCTCCAAAGAGGAGACTCTACCACACTTCATTGAGGCAGCGTATTCCACTGCCGGACAGCTCTGACCGTCAGGAAGTTCTTCCTGAGGTTCAGGTGGAATCTCTTTTCCTGCAGCTTGAATCCATTGCTCCTTGTCCTAGTCTCTGGAGCAGCGGAAAACAAGCCCGCTCCCTCCTCGACAGGACATCCCTTCAGATATTTAAACATGGCTCTCGTGTCCCCTCTTCACCTTGTCTTCTGCAGACTAAACATCCCCAGTTCCCTCAGCCGTTCCTCATAGGGCCTCACGGCTTCCAGACCCTTCACCATTTTGGTCACCCTCCTCTGGACACGCTTCAGCTTGTCGATATCCTTCTTGAATTGAGGTGCCCAGAACTGGACAGGATTCCAAATGAGGCCTAAGTTAATTGAGTGCAAACTGCTGTTTGAATTCAGTTTGTGGTGACTGAAGGAAGCTGAGGACAAAGAGAGGAGCTGGAAGGAAGGGAGAGAAACCAAGACATTTTAAAGGCAATGTTTGTGCCAGCTAGAAGAGGCCACAGCAGTTTGCTTCTGCCTGATCCTCCTGGGAGGGGCAAAGATTCATCCCGTTCTCCTCCTCTCCCCATTGCTGAGTTAACTGCATGCAAACTACTTTAACAACTTAGAACTCAAATCCAGTAAAGGTAAAATCCAACCCTTTAAAAAGAGTCAGTTGAGGCGTCACATAGTGAAGGCAAATTTAAAAACCCAGATTTTTCAAGTGTTGAGAAACCCTGAACTGATGAAAATCTTTGCAGTTCAGAATTTATTCTGCATGAAATTTGCATATGGTCCTTTTGGGCAAAAGACTGCATTTTCTGTACAGGAAATGATATTGCTGTATCAAAGTATCATTTCCTGAACAGAAAACTCTGTTTCCTTTCAGAAAGTGTTGTAATTGGGAGTTTCGTCTGCACAAAATTCACATGTGGTTGCTTTGCAGAGAAAACAACATTTCCTGCAATGGAAACTGCATTTTCTGTGCAGGAAATAAGATTCCCTTTGCTGAAATATAATATTTTTGAACAGAAAATGCAATTTCCGATTCAGAAAATGCCATGTTTTTCTGTGCAAAAAAAAAGGGGGGGCAAATTTTGTGGAGAATAAGACCTGAATCACCAATTGCCTTCAAACATTGTGTGTTTTTGAAGACCTTCTTGCAGAGAGAAGAAAATTGCTAACATTACTCGTTCCCTTCAAGAAGAAACTTAGCACACCTGGCTTTTTCTTTCTTCTCACAGGCCGTGCCAAGGAAGGAAAATGAATCATCCCAGTGGGTGCCATCAGTTCAGAGTGGTCTCCCATCCCCAGAGCTCCCTGGCACCCCTCCGGAACTTCATGCCACCTCTTCCCGCCTCAGCTTCCACTCTCTCGTTTCCTGGGTGCGGAGAATCCTCCGGAAGCCAACACAGCCACAACCACGACCCAACACCAGCAACGGGACAGCTACAATCAGGATGCCGCTGGGCAGGCGGCTGAGACTCTGGTTTGCTCAGCGGCGTGGCCGCGTCCATCCAGGGCCATCTTGATCTTAGCGGCGCACCTTTGGAGTGGAGGAACGGTGAGGGGAAGGCTTTCTTAAAAACAAACGTATCCCCCATGTCTTCTGATTTCTGTGATTCATAAAATAACACGGAAGAAGCTTCAATTGTTTAAAGCAGGGGTGGGCTGTCTCTGTCCCCGGAGGCAAATATAGCTCCCATGTGATTCCCCCCGCCACACTTCCCCATGACACTGTCATTGGGTGGCTCCCCAGGTTTTGTACAATTTTTCCACCACTGTGGTCGGCTAAAATGCCTCTCCTAAGATTTACTTCCTGGCAGGGAGCACTTGAAGAGTGTGGTGGAGTACATTAACCCAGTGTTGGAAGGGCTTTAACGGGGCCTTCCTGCATGGCAGGAGGGGGTTGGTTTGGATGGCCCCTGGGGTCTCTTCCTGATCTAGAATTCTAGATTCTATGATTCTCAGATTCATTTCATCAATGGCAAAGAACTGGGGCCCCTCTCCCACTCAATGCGGACTTCTGCCCTTGAGTAGGAGATAGGTACACCCAAGATTCCATTAATTAAACAGTGTCAGCACCCACTGAATTAAAATCCCTATCCCAGCAGCACAGTGGGATGCTGCCAACCCTCTCGAAGCTTAGAGATCCTTCCCACCCCTCCGGGAGAGAGGATCCTCTCTAAGTGGGTCGCCAAGAAATATGTGGGAATGGAGAGAAAGCAGCAAGTTCTTTAGATGAGAGCATTTATTCTAAGAACAGCAATATAGATAAGAGAGATATCACTATAGGCTCCCCACTCCCAGATTTGCTTGGTAGTTACAAGTACAGAGAGTTCCATGAGATCAGCCAAAGTTTTCAAAACAGAATATCCTAATGCAACTAGCTAAGTAACATTTTAAGCTACTCACATCGCTGGTCAGTTTCTGAAATGGTGTGCTGAGGCAGAGCCTACCTGCAATCGGCATTATGGCCCCTCTGGTTGATGTCTTGGATGTTATTCTTTGTTCTTTGCCTGTCGAGGGTTTATATAACTTCTTCATCGAAGCATCTCGAAGATTCTCAAATCCTATGATTCTCAGATTCTCACTCCAGCTGAGCCATGGAATTCACTAGGTGTCCTTGGGCCAGTTTCTTTCCGTCTGTCTCTCTCTCAATCAGCCTGACCTACCTCACAAGGGTCTTCTGAAAATAAAAGGGAGAACCATATACCACCACCCTTGAAGAATGGGTAATGGACGTAGTTAAATAATAAACACAGCATTCGGGAGTAGGCCTAGAAATGGACGGCCATCTGTCCAGAATGCGTTGATGGTGTCTTCCATGCGGGGTTGGGCTTCGTGGCCCTTGGGGTCTCTTCCAACTCTACAATTCTGTGATTCAAAACAAACTCCCATATGTGTGTATGTTAAAGTTTTTAATAAACTTCTTAAAAAGGGGAGAGAATGGTTGCCTGTAGAAAATTCTCAACTCACCCCAGGAGACCACACAGGTGGCTGTTAACCACTCCATAAATAGATTTAACCTATGAAGATTCAGGGAAGGCCAACCAGTGGGACTGAAAGTATTTGAGAATGGGAGCACATCTTGTTTACCGTGCCCACCAAAGGAAAGGAATTAGCACAAAACAGGAATTCGGTTCAAACAAAATGTCTTTTCATCAGGGCAGTCAGAGCAAAGCAAGACAGGAACCGCCCTTTGTACGAGGCGTGGCT
The DNA here is from genome assembly GCA_030412105.1 of Cyclura pinguis. Classification (NCBI taxonomy): domain Eukaryota; kingdom Metazoa; phylum Chordata; class Lepidosauria; order Squamata; family Iguanidae; genus Cyclura; species Cyclura pinguis. The sequence goes on along the minus strand of CM059614.1, from coordinate 7,342,025 downwards.
GGTATTTGGCCTGACCCAACACACTTGCCAATTTCATACGCCACACACAAGGGTGTTGCAAAAAGAGCCCCCAAATAATTAATGTGACACAACCCACTCGGACACAGTTTCGCCGCTTTGGTGCCCTGAGACAAGATATCCTTGAAGTCAAGCAGAGGACTCAAGCTGAAATTTGGTTTTTGGTTGTTGTTTTTTTAATAAAATATGCCACACACTGACGCCAGGGTCAACGGTCACTGTTCACATGCATGGGACGAAACACTGCAAAGGCTTTGGAGGGAGGCTTCGGCTGGGGGGAAGAGGATGTGTAACAAGCAAGCAGCAAGACAACACCTGAAACCACAGTTGCGTGCAGAGCATATGCAGAGTACTTCTCCGTGGCACAAAATCCGTACGGGAGCAGGGTGGCAGCCCAAGGACAGAATTCAGGTTTGTGGGATTTATTTGGGGCGTGGGCTTTTATTCCCCTAGAAACCCCAAAGTCCGCCAGGTGGGGTGTGGCCGAAATTAGCAGCTGGGGGATGTGCATGAAAAGTCCAATCATCTAGTGCATGCTGTGACCTGGATCCCATAGATTAATTGCAAGCAGACAACTGCATATGCATGTGCGCGTGTGCATATGCACATGCCTTCAAGTCACCTATTGACTTATGGTGACTCAATGAATTTTGTAGGGTTTTCTCACGCAAGGAATACTCAGGAGCGGTTTTGCCAGTTTCTTCCTCTAGAATATAGCCTAGAACAGCTGGTGTTCTTTGGTGGTCTCCCATGCCCTGCTTAGCTTCCAGGATCTGGTTCTTGTAGGGTATTTAGGCTATGTGAGGCTGGACCAGCACTGGGGTGTCCTTGTAGCTTGCTCTGCCTCAGCCAGCTTGAGCCTCCTCTCCTGAAACACTGCTGATGCCGCCGCCGCCTCCTCCCCAGGGCTGGTTTGAGGTCAGTGCCACCGCTGCTGGAGGCTGCCACCCAAGCCCCTGTGCCCCAAAAGTCTTCTCCGGCCAGGCCCGAGCCCAAGCCAGCACCTGGACACAAAGGCCAACGAAAGCGGGAGCCCCAGCGAGGCGGCAGCGGCAATGGGTCCCCCACCCCTGAAGCCCAGCCGCAAGCGGGGAAAGAACTAGCGGCCGGACGGCCGGACTCGCTCTGGGCCCCCTGGCCGTGGGGCGCAAGTGGAGGTGGGCCAGGGCGCATGCAAACAGGCCCTGAGGCCTGGCTCCCGCTCCGAGCTGCCCCCGTCTCTGGAATCCCAGCACAGAAGCCTCAGGGCCCTGGCGGAAGGGGTGCGGACGTGCCCACGGGCACTCTCTCTTCCTCTGGGGAGGAATCCTCCTCCGTACTCCCCGTGTGAGCAGCAGCTGGAGGGAATGTCCTCTGTTGAGGCATGCAACGGATTGTGCCTCCATCTCCTTTGTTCTCGTGTCTTCCAGGGTGTCTAAGTCAAGGCAGGGGGAAGAATATGCCAAAAAGTCTGGGGTAAGCAGGCGGCCCCGCTCCCCAGTCCGGCGTTCTCCCCGTGGTGGCTGGGCCGGCGACGCATCCGGGGAGCTCCCAGGTGGAAGCTCCTTCCCAGCGAGGGACAGGGAGGCCCCCTGGATCTGGTTCCCACTCTGGCTTTTGTCCGTGTGCACCACTGGTCTCCCAGCTGTCCCGCTCAGCAGCCCCAGGAGGGCTCCTTTCCTCACAGCCTGGGTGTCGTGGTGGCGAAGCCCCTCCTCTGGCCCTCCAGAGTGGCCCCCTTTGGCTTCTAGTGCTATGGGGGGGGCACATTTTCTTAGTCAAATGACTGACTGCGTCTGTTAAGGTCAAGAATTGTCTTTGGCGAGTTGGCCCTCCACCGTTTTGGTCGCCCTCCTCTGGACACGCTCCAGCACACACACACAGACACACATATACAATTGTCTGTCTTATTATCACATTGGCTTTCTTGGCTGCCGCATCACACTGCTGACTCATGTTCAGCTTGTGACCTACCAAGACTCTGAGATCCCTTTCACACGTACTGCTATCTCAGCCTGCCACATCCCCTGATGCTGTGTGCCTTTATATAGAACAACCATGTCTGCACGCTGGGATCCCGGGGGGACCCTTCCACAGGAAATCCATACATAATTCAGACAAGTTAGAAAAAACATATTAAATGGGACCACAGTTAAAGCAGCTGTAAAAGCTAGAATTTAAAACCTTTTATACAAATGTTTCAAATCAACTATCCAAAATCTACAAAGCAGCCACACCTTTATTCGGCCAACCAAAAATACACCATGCAAGCTTTCAAAGCTCCACTGGCTTCCTCATCAGGCAAAGATGGGTATGCCAATGCTACTGTTGGGTGGATTTGTAACTGGTTGACCCACCAAACCCAAAGGGTGCTCCTCACCCATGGCTCCTCTTCATCCTGGAGAGGAGTGACTTTTGGGGTGCCACAGGGTTCTGTCCTGGGTCCAGGGCTGTTCAACATCTTTATCAGTGACTTTATCAGTGACTTGGGGACCCAGGCGCCTCTTCCGGCACTCAGAGGCGGCACGTGAAAGCGGTGGGGCGCTGACAACAGCTGGAAATGGAGCGAGCACATCTGGGATGCTGGACTATGACTCTTCAGGGTCAGGGTTTGAATCCCCGCTCAGCTGCAGAAACCATCTAGGTGACTTCAGGCAAGTCACAGTCTCTCAGCCTCAGGGGAAGGCCACCCAAACCTCCTCTAAAGAAATCTTGCCAAGAATACCAGCAGGTCTGGCAGCGTTTTGGAAATCACCCCTCCATCGGGGAGAAGGAGTACTGCATCCTGATCCTGCAGCGGAAACAACAGCTCTTCCATTGCGGCCTGGTTTACTCGAAGCGGTCCTCCTCCTCCTCCATCCCTAGGTCGGAGGGACCCCTGGGGTCCAGCAACCGGTTCCTCTTGGCTTAGCAGGCCTGCCGGCACTGATTCTGACCTCACAATGTGTTTGTCTGGCAACGAGGCAAACATAACAGCCGGAGCAGCACCCCTGAGGCCAAGCAGCTCTCCGGTCCCTTCCCCGGCTGTGAAAGAATCTTCTGCAAAGTTATGGATTGAGCAATCATCCCTTCCATCCCCCCCACCCCCCAGCAGGGTCCTAAATGTGAGACGGCACCCACCCGCCCCGATCCTGACCACACAATGTGTTTGCCCGGCAACGAGGTAAAGGTTCGCCTTAGGCTTGCCCTAAGTCAGAAATGCCTTGAAGGCACACAACAACAAAGAAGAGTGATTCTTACAAGAAAATGGAAACTGTGCTTTGGAGGGGGTTTCTGTGAGAGCTTGGTGGGATTGCCACATGAAGCCAAGTAAATCACAATTGCAGCAAAATACAGTCCACACGTCCAGGTTTGACCTTTGCAAATTTGGTCCCGGTATTGAGAACGTGCGCCAAGGCAAAAAGGCAAGGGGGGAGCCCTGCAAGAGAATGCAGGGGGAAGTACGGGGGGCAGTTATTATTATAACTGTGCCCTGAATCCCTGTGAAAGTGGACGGGCCACTGTAACTGCATCTTTGGCTGGGAGTTATGACAGGGAATTTCAGCAAGTGTTGCTTGCTACCTGGTTGCAGGTCAAGCAACACTTGCTGAAATTGCCTCTTCTACATCCACATTAAAGGACCCCTTTCCATAGAATCATAGAGCTGGAAGGGACCACAGAAGCCACCTAGTCTGACCCCTGCAGGTAATGCCGATCCAACCTCTGCTCAAAGACCTCCAAAGGAAGAGGACCACCCTCCGATGCAATCTATTCCACCATCGAATAGCTCTTCCAGTTTCCACTCTGGTAGTCTTAAACCAACATGGTTGTGGGACAACAGCCACGAGACCGAAGAGAGGGGGCAGGAGAGCGTTTGTGCATAAAAAAAACCCTAAACACACACACTCTTTTTTAAATGACAACAGAACGCCTGGGGAACAGCCAAGGGTGAAAAGGGGCAGGCAGGACAATCGCAAAGCAACAAATCACACCAGTTGCCACAGTAACAGAGGCCTAGCGTTGGCAAGACAAACATGGGAACGCCAGACATGAGCATCAATGTCCTTCAAGGTTGCCAAAATGAAAACCGGAAAGGGCTCCTGTTGATGGTCATGTGCAAGAGGGACTTTCAGTGGGTGTGGCTTTGTTATTCGGCTGTGTGCTAAAATTCCCCTTCCTATACAACCATTAAAAGTGCAGGAACCCCCTCCAGTTTTCCATCTGGCAACCCTAATCTCTTCCCAACACCTACTCACATTTTTTTGTAGAGTAATTGGAGTTAAACAATACACAGCTTTTACAATGTGTGACACTCTTTTGCCCACCGGGGCAGCAACACTGGTATTCTTACCACACCCTGTTTGCAAAGTATAGCCTGCTCAAAGAATCTACAAGGAACCACAGCACAAAAAAAAAGGAAGACTAACTCAGTGGTTCTCAAACTCTCGTCCTCTTCCTCTTCCTCCAGGTGTTTTGGACTTCAGTTCCCAGAAGTCTCAGTAACCTTGGGATTCTGAGAACTGAAGTCCAAAACAGCTGAAAAAACCGAGTCTGGGAAACACTGCTTTAGCATGTAAGCAAAGTGCAAGAAACTAGAAATTACGGTGAAGGAGAGAGCGTGGGCCTGGGCTACACAGCAAAGAAACCGCGCCTGAGCAGCAACTCGATCATATATCTTTCCAGGAGGCAGGAAACCATTTGGACCATGCTCTTTCCCACTTTCCGACTGTTACGACCTGGATTTATTCCAATCCACACTTCCCACAACCATACCCACCCACCCACCCTCCCTGGAAGTCTACAGGTACACCAGCTTGACCATTCTGAGGTCCCTCAACGTGCCAGGCCTCCCTTCTGGCCCGTCCAGAGTTCCCGGAGTTCCACCTTGCAGCCAAGGTCCCTCAAGGCAGCTTTGGCCACGTCGTCGCAGTCCCGGTGGGCCGCCCGGGCCTCCGTGATCAAGTTCTCAGCCCCCATCTCCAAGATGGGTTGGGAGAAGTCCTGGGTGTGGGCCACAAGGTTACGAATCAGCATGCAAGCCTGTTTCTGGATGGAAGGAGAAAGGAAGAGGACAATAAGCAGGTTGTGAAAAAGTACGCCATTCACTTCTACTTTGCTGAAACAGACGGTCTTTTCTATCTAGGTCGCCAGCCTGAAAGCTAGAGAGGGCTCCTATACCTTTAATGGGCATGTAGAAGAGGGAGTTTCAGCCCGCAATTGGTTATCACTCAACCACATAACAAGCTTGACCTGCTGCTACACAACCATCAAAAGCAAGGGTGGGCAACTATGGAAGATCAGAGGCCTCCATTAGCCCTCCAGGAGACCTTGGGGGCTGCACCCACTCCTGCAAAGGAAATCAGGGCTTTGTTTTTTGTTTTTTTACTCTGAACACCCTCTATGGGCCATGTTTTGGGGCCTTTCTAGGTACCAGAGGGTCTTCTGGGACATTTGAGGCAAAAGAAATTGAGGAAGGGGGAATCCACCAAGTTTCATTTTGAGCTCAGGGAGTCCAGGGGGCTCCAAACATGTAGAAAAGCATCCCATAAATATTTGGGTATTTTGGAACAACACTGTTGTTCCATTTTGTGGGGGCCACACTTTATCGACCTCTGCATTAAAGGTACAAGATTGCCAGAGTGAAAGCTGGAGAAGGCTCCTGTACCTTTAATGGTTGTGCAGAAGTGGGAATTTCAGCATGCGCTGCCTGTTACCTGCACAACCATTAAAGGTACAAGAGTCCTCCTTGGTTTTCACTCTGGCAACAGAGGTGGGGAAAATGTGACCACAGGCTGCCTTTACTATTCTGAACTCCTCTAGATTCCCGAGCCTGTATTCTTTTTCTGGCCTGGAGAAATAAAACAGTGAATTGACAAGAGCGGTTATTCACCTTTTCATTAAGTGGCAGGGCCCCAGGCATTGTTTAATATAACATAACATTTTTAACATGAAAAGCCCCCTTGTTCAAAGCTAGAAGTGACTTCTAGCCATTTTCTGAGGAGTGTGTGTGTATGTGTGTTTTGGCAATCCATGCAGCCCTCAAAGAGTGCTGGGGCAGAAAACAGGTTGTCAGTCTCACTGCAGTGGCCAACTCCTGTTTTGTACTTTAGATCACAAATAGACTGCTACTGTCTTCTCTTGAGCCAATCTAGCACAGAAGGCTGGATGCATTTTTTAAACTATTTCATTTTATTTTCAGCTGTGCAAACTGCCCTGCTAAAAGCACTAGTGGGCAACCAGCAGCCCCCAGCCCCAATCCAGAAGTCTGGCACAAGTGTCTGATCTTGCTACCTGTCCTATTTCCAGCAGCCTGCTAAGTTGTGCGGGAATAAAAAGAGGCAAAAAGCAAAGCATGCAGAAAGAGAAAGCAGATGTCAGAGAAAGGGACAGGAGGGAGATGAGAAAGAGAGCAGAAGAGACAGAGAACAGAGAGTGGGAGACGTAGTGAGAAAATTTGGGAAAGGCACCAAAATAGGTGACAGCCTGCCGCAACTTGCCTAGCCCATTTTAGATCCCAGCTCTACATAGGAGGATATAACCTGTCCCTACATAACCTGTCCCTTCTCCCCACACACCAACTGTATTTATCCCTTACGTGAACAAGAACTTCAGAGGCCATTTTGTTTTTCTGCAGGGCGTCTTCTCCCTGCAGATACACAGGGGCAGCTTTGGGGCTGTTTTGAGAAGGGCTGCAAAGTGCACCTAGTTTGTCCAACATCTGGCCTTGCACCAGTCGGGGCCACCACACAAAACGCCCTGCCCTAAACAACCAAAGAGTGGACCACGGGTTGCCTCTACATCTTTTCCACGATAAGCCCCTTTGGTGCTTGGAGGTGTGGGTTACACCGCAGAGGAAGGGGAGAATGCTGTCATTTCTTGACAATGAGAGATGTTGTGGTACCTGCACGCCAACCTCCCTGGGATGCGTCTTCATGGCCTGGAGAGCTGCCAAGGCCCCGCCTCCTTCCATGATGACCCGGCAATTTTCCGGCTTGCGCAGTGCCAGCATACACAATGCTGCGCAGCTTTGTTCACACACCTAGGACAGAAAAGCAGTACTACGTAAGATTGCTTTGCCTTTCCTGCCATGATATCCTGGTGCCAACCTAATAGCGCGTAGTGTTTTGATGTATGTTTTCATGTAACACCCTGTACCTCATCATATATGAGCACTGATTCTCATTACAGTCAATGACAGAGCTGCCTTAAAGGTTGCCATAAGTCAGAAATGACTTGCAGGGACACAACAACAATATATTAATTCAGTAACTTGGGCAGGTATGAAATGAAACTTGCAGTGGATTCACCATCCCACTGACGCTGGAACCACCAGCTGGAACTGCTACGACCTCTGCAAGTCGTCAAAACCTCTCAAAAACAATTTTAAATTCACCATTTTTAATCATGCAAATACCAATGATGCCATGTTTGAGTAACAACTGTCATTTCTTGTTACTTTGATTGGCTGGGCCATAAAAAAGAACTTAGTGATTTGGTTCTAGCAGTGTAATAATCCTGAAAAACAAATGATTCATGTGTTCATTTTTCACAAACTCTTTCCAAGCTCTTGGTAAGACCTTACGCCCTAATGATATAAGAAGAGCTGGGGATGATGGGAATGCAGTCCAACACATTTGCAGGGGCATGTGGCAGGGAAGGGAAGGAGCTCTGAACCTTCGACGAGCTTCAAGTCTTGCTCCTTTTTCACATACACATATTAGCTCTCTCTCTGATGCAGTGCAAATCCACAGAGCAAAGAGAAAAGACAGAGAAGAAACTTGTGCTTTTAATTTCTCATATTGCAATGTTCTTAGAATTTGCTTATTTTGTACACTGTGGGTTCCATTCACGTTCCTTTCACTACAATCATATTTCTCATTTCTTTCTTTCTTTCTTTCTGCCCTTTTGACTTTTTCCCCCCTTACAGCCACCCACAGTGGCGTCAAAGGTCCTCTCACCAAACTCCACTGGAGGCCTTCTTGTTTTTTCTCAGACACATTGGCTGTTGGACCATTCCAAAGCATTCTGAGAAAACAAAATGGCACCTACAGGCAGACCTGAGAGGAGATTTAGACTGCTACCAGAAAACAGACCCAGCCTCCAGAAGAATAAATGTGAATTAATATTGAAAACAATTCCAATTTACAATCCATCATTCCAATTTACAATCTGCTGTACATTTCATTAAAAAAAAATTGTACCAAATGGGCCCTGTTCCATTTTTCATCTGTTGCAATACTAATACACTAACTCAGAATCTGGATTATACTTTTCCAAGAGTCCCTTGTGAGAAGATTTTTTTTTTAAACCAAACAGCAGAGTAGAAATCACTAGATAAGGGGTGGGCACGTTGGGGCCGCCGGATGCAAGTCCCATCAGCCCTTCACCAGTGCAGCCAATGGTGAGGGATAATGGGAATTGCACTCCAACAACATCCAGAGAGTCTCAAGTTCCCTGCTCTAAAATAAACATGCCAAATATATTCCAAGGTTGCATATGCAGTATACCCTCCAAGACAGCAAAGATCTCAAGGTTTCCCCTGGAACTCTCATGGCCTGGAATGACCCCCGCACTGGAAACCCTACCCCTATATCTCATAATGTACCTGGGAGCTTCCAAGATGGCGGCTCATGGCCAGCACAATGAGGTCAGTCCCGCCAGCGTTAACAATGGCATCCTTCACATCATCATTGCCCGCGATGGCCCGGATGGCGCTGAGAACCTGCTTCACCAGGTCCTGAAATCCACAATTGAAGGCAGATTACAAAGACATTCTCAGGCAGGCCACGGCTCCAAAGCAGCCCCCAAAATTAATGCTGCCCTTTGTTGTCTTTGGACAACAATCTTCCTCTTAAGAGATGACTGCTAATGCTGAGATCTTCAGATATAAGGCAGATACAAATATTTTAATTAATAAAAAGTAATTTCACCAGTTTTAACATAATGGGAGATAATTATTCATTATTTCAAAAATGTTAGTTTGAAGTTATTGAGAAATTTGGGGGAAATTTAAAAGTAACTTTGTAAATAAACACATCTTAAAAGCAACACCTTGGTAGTATTATTACAGAATAATGCTGCTCATGGGTAACAAGTAACAACTTCTTTGAAAAATAATGCTAGTGGGTGAGCTTTTTTAAAAAATAAAGTATCAAGTATTCCCCCCCCCCAGTTAAGCACTACAGATGTGTAAAAACGATTCTCCCCTTTCTCAGATCTGCTAATTGAGACAGACGAACAAACAGTCTGAACAAATAGTTACACCTTAATTTTTTTTTTAACTTAGACACTTATAAGTTCCAAGCACACTGAACCCTTGCCAAACGGAATGCCACAACAGCATCCAAGTTCAATATTAGAGGAAAATATGACAACGCTTTTATGTGGGTAGAGGACAAGTTGCCAGTTATTTATTAGCTGTATTTCCAGCCTGGCTTTCCCCCAGTGAGACTGGGGGAGAAAAGCTTCTTCTGCTCTCCACTTTACCCTCACAACAACCCTGGAAGGTAGGTGAGAGAGAGACAGATCAAGACATGGACCAACAACGATGGTCCCAAGGCCAGTCCGTGAGTTTCATAACTCAGTCAAGAACTGAATCTAGATTTTTGAAGTCCCACTCTGACACTCCTTCCACTACACCAAACTGGCCCTGTCACCTAGTGGCCCACACAAACCATATATGGGGAACATGCAAACAGAAATTTATAGTTAAGTTGGAACCGTAATTCACCCTAGACATTGGAAGTGGCGAAATAACGCCTGCTTTTGGTGTAACATGGCAATGTACTCTCTACTTAGAACATAGAAAAGCGCAAACCAGCGCAACCTCAAAGGCCAGTGATTCCATCTTTCCGCAAAGGCCCCTCCCTAAACTGCAAAGCCCAGGATTCCATAGGATGTTGAAAGTGGAATAATTGCACTATAACAGTCTAGTGCAGAAATGGCCCTGGTGTTATGTCAGGCAACATACATTTTCCTAATACCTGGTGGTCAATGCAGTCGGCCAGGAGGGCTACAATGAAGTTTAATCCTCCAAGATCCACAATATCCTGGCAAAACTCATTCCGGACAGACAGGCGAGCCAGAGTGGCACAGATCTCACTCAGAACGCTGCAGTCATCAGTGAAGGCTGAGTGGGGACAGAGAGGGGGAAAAAAAGCAGATAAATTATTGAAGATATGGTAGCAGGGCTGTGCCATTCCAAAGAGTAGCCCCCGCAAAAATGCAGCTCTGAGGTTTGTAGTTTAGGGAGGCACATTGAGAATGCTCAGCCAGAGAGCTCTTTGGCTCAGAAAAACTACAAACCCCAGAATTGCACAGGATGTTGAAAGTAGAATAATAGCACTATAGGTTTCTGAGGCTGAGCGGAGAATTGAACCCTGGGCTTCAGGGTCGTGGTCTAATGCTTATCCTATTAAAATTACTCTAACCGTTTTAAATTATTTTCATCTCTTAAAACTGATTTTACTTTATGCCCATATGAGATCCTTGGATATATGGCAGAACAGAAATATTTTAATTAGTAAAATGCAGGGCAAGATCAGGTCCTGACAGGCTATTTCAGGGGAAGGCCGGCAACCCTGGGACAGCCTTGTTTGTTGAAAACAGAGCTGGGCAGAGTGTTTCTTGCATGTGCCCCCAGCTTATTTTTGTGGCCCTCAGGGGTCCACAATTTGCTCTGAATGCCCCCAAATGACTTCTGGGGTAGGGAGGGCAGTTCCTTCATGTTTGGAGACCCCTCTGGGCTTCCCACGGGTCAAGAAATTGAAAATTTTACCTTTTCGGCCCCAGACCCTCTGGAGTTGTCAGACACCACATTCTGAGCTCAGTCCCAGTCCCATTTGTCACTTCTTTCCTCCGAAACAGCCCCCGTGACAGTCTGGCTCCCAAGTGTGGCCACCCCTGCTAAAGCCCTTCCCTCCCATCCTGCTTAGGTAGAAATGCTTTCACAAATAAATGAAACGGGCAGGGGAGGAAGTACAGTCGGCCCTCCACATTTGCTGGGGTCAGGGGTGCAGGACCCCCTCAAAAGTGAGAAAACGGTAAATACCAAAATGTATGTGTGCGTAGGGGGCCGAGGCATGTGGGAAGAGCAGACACCCAAGGTTCAAACCAGGTCGGAGAGAGGAGAGGGAAAGTGGGTGGGTTGTTCTCTCGCCCACCTTCCTTCCTTGGGGGCAGGGGGGCAGCAGGAAGGGGTTTGTCGTGCTGAGAAATTGGGCCGCAACCCATCCTTAACTGGCCAGGCAATGGCTGGTGGAGGAGGAGGTTCACCAGAGGCAGGTTTTCAAAGGGCTGGGCTGGGCGACCACTTAGAGCTCCTGAGGGGGAAGGTTCCCCAAAAAAGAAGCCCCTGCGGTGGGAGGGGCAGGAGTTGAAGAAACTCACGAACAACCAAATCCGTGAAAGTCAAACCTGTTAAAAGGCGGAGGGTCGTGTGACGAAACCTGCAGGGGGGGCACAGCAATAGAGCCACCCAAGCAGCCAAAAAGGATTTAAATGGGTTGGCTGGTGCAAACGAAACCCAGGCTAGTCCAAGGGAGGGACTAGATGGGGGAAGCGAGTAACTGAAATTTAACTGAAAAACAGAGTTGAAGTTCAGTGCAAAGTAAAGAGATCCGATCTGAGAGTGTGTGAAAGAGAACGTGTTGCGCTGTTTAGTAATCCTGGATTTACCAACTACCTTTCACCTTGACAGTGTGCTAAATAAAGATTTATAAATCTTTATATATTGTATATCGCATTATAAATATAAATAAATATATTTTGTAAGAGCTGTCTCCATAGAGTGTCTCTGCTCTGAATTGAATTACACACGCTACCATCATTGACGCAGTCATTTGGATATATTATTCTTTGCTCTGCCCTACATCTGGAAGTTGCGGATTTAGGGAAGGCACTAGAGGGAGATAAACTGGGAGAGGACACCAGTAGGGGACAAAAGTTTAGATGCGTGCTGCGGTCTGAGAAGGTGGAGATATAGCAGGCATGGTTGGCCCAGACCTCCCTGGTTCTGACGCTTGACAGGCCGACTGTACTTTTTACCTTTGGCGGCTTCTATCAGGATCCCCAAGCCGTTGTGCTCCACCACGATCATCTTAGCATGGTCATGGGCGTGGCCGAAGGGCACTCGGATGTCGTCGTCAAAGGTCATGATGCGGAGGCCCGAGCAGGCCTCACGGACGACGTCAGCCTGGTCGCCATGCTGGACGATGGCTCCGGTCAGCAGCGAGAGGATGCCGCCTTTCACCAGGTCCTGCCGGTTCCTTTCATGCTTGAGGCAGGCGTGCCGGACACAGCGGATCCCAGCCAGAGTCAGGTCGGCATTGTTGCAGCTCTCCTGGAGCACCCGCAGCACCAGGTCTTGCCCACAGGCGTCGAGGAGGTCCGGCTGGCCATCTAGGAGTGCCGAGAGGGCTTGGAGGGCCTTAAGAAGGGAACAGCGGTCCTCGGAGGCCAAGCGGCAGGCAGCCAGAACTGCGGGGTAGGCACCCTTCTGCCCTGCCAGGTAACGGATTGCCAGCTCCTGTCGGCACTGCTTGGTAAAACTGATGAGAAGCTCGTCCATTTTGCTTGAGTCAGCATCAATAAGCGCTTTCTGGAGGCAGTCCAGTGTCTAGGGAAAGGTGGAAGAAAGAAAAAAGCTGAGTGAACTTCCTTGCTTTCGATTCTTTCTCCATGTCTTGAAAATCTGCTTTAGGCTGTACAGTGAGGGATGTAGGGTTGCCCCTTCATTCTACCGGAAATATTTTATTTATTTACTTACTTAATTTATATCCCACTCTTCTTCAAACACGGGATCCAAGGGGACATTGTTGTTATTCTTGTGTGGCTTCCAGCAATTTCCATCGTCATGATGATCCTAAGGTGAACCTATCACAAGGTTTCCTGGGGCTGAGAGTGTGTGATGTGCTCCAGGTCACTCAGTGGGTTTCCATGGTCAAGTGGGGAATCAAACCTTGTTCTTGAGGGTTACAGTCTAATGCTCCAACCATTACACTAAGGCCGTTTCCACACGCTTTGCAAACCCCAGGATTCCATAGGATGTTGGAAGTGGAATAGTAGCACTATAACAGTCTAGTGTGGAAATGGCCTAAAATTGATCTCATGCCAAGGTGGTGTAAAATATATTTTTATAATTTAAATTACAAAAAAAATATAATTTAAAAACTGTTAGTAGAAAAGTTGAATCACAATTAAATTAGATTTCTATATTTAAAAAAACCCAGAACAGTTAACAGCAGCATTAAAAAACAAGTTAAAAGCAGCATTAAAAGATACTGAAAAACAGGATTCCAGGGGAAGTCTGACCACCACAGAATAGAGTGGAATTGCTGCTTCCCTGAAAGCCAGAGTTTGATCACTGGACTATGACCCTGGAGACTAGGTTTGAAACCCCACTCAGCCACAGAAACCCACTGGGTGACCTTGGGCATGTCACACACTCTCAGCCCCAGAAAACCCGTGACTGGTTCACTTTGGGGCTGCCATAAATCAGAAACAACTGCAAGGCATGCAACAACAACAAATGCTTCTGTCCCTCTGGACCTGACGCTACTGCTGATGCAGGCCAGTACTGCATTGGCCTTTTTGGCTGCTGCATCACACTTTTAATTCATGTTTGGCTTGTGGTTTACTAAGAATCCTAGATCCTTTCCACACATGCTGCTTTCATTTTTCTGTGGACGGCACCCTCACCTGTAAAATGGCATGTTTCTGTTCTGGACTGTTCTCAGTGGGGCGATCTGGTGCCGCCTTCACTATGTTGCTCAAATCCACACCTGGAAAAGAGAGAGAGAAACAAATTAAGCGCCTCTGGATTGAGCAGCCCTGGCTCAGCCCTCCTCTGCCCATCCCCTCCACCCAAATGAAAGCCCTAGGAATCCTGGTTTATCCTGCTTGGTGGGGAAACCCAAAGGGAGGGGCTGGACTGTTAGAAGCGCAACAACGCTTAGCGCTGAAGAATCCAGAATACTTAACTGCTCGCAGTAGTAACAGAGCTAGTTAGTGTGAGTGATCTGAAGGGTCCTCCCTTCTTGGCCACCCTCAGTGATGTGGACTACCAGAGGTAGTCTGTGGTCAGGCCCCTCCCTAAACTGCAAACCCCAGGATTCCATCAGATGTTGAAAGTGGAATAATAGCACTATAACAGTCTAGTGTGGAAATGGCTTAAGTGGGTTCACTGGGGGGGGGGCAGGTTTAGAAACAAGCGGTTACCTGCTCACCTCTCTGGGGTGCTATAGTGGTGGCTTCCTCCAATATTATTGCAAATCCAATTGTTCTTTAGCCTTGGTAGCTGCCAAGGTGTGCTGTTGCGGCTTCAATGTTCTGAATAAACATTGGAATTCCTCAAGCCTGTTCTCTGAACCTAAAGTTAGCCAGTATACGGCATGCCTACTCTTTTTGGGAGATGGATTTTAGGGCAGATGGACCAAAGGTCCCACACAGCAGGTCATACCTTGAGACTCAAACTGCTGGACAGCTTCAGCCAAAGCCTCTTCTGGATCCATGCCAAACTCCACCATGTTCTCCTGCACCACGTCGTCGAACGTCTCCTGAGTGATCCTCTTGGCCGACATTTTGACTTGGCCTGGCTCGGCTCCCTACCCTGCAAACAGGAAAACGGTTCAGGTCCGCTTGCCATGCGCAGCTTAAAATAGAGGCAAGCTCTGCACAGTCAGTAAAAGTACGCACAGGCGGGTAAATGGAAATGAGCCCCAGAAAGTTCTTCCTCAGTCTTTGATACAAAGTGAGGGTCCTTCAAAGACATGGAGATTTAGAAAGGGCAAAAAAAAATTTCTACATAAAACGCTAGTTTGGTTTGGAATTCATTTCCATGAGATATGGCAATAGCCACCGCCATCCCAGATGTTTTAAAAGCAGTTTAGGAAAATGGAAGAGGAGACAGTGTTGTATGGTGATTACAGCAAGAACAGGCATCTGTCATGGAGTCAGGGGGTCACACAAGCCCTAGAAGAGAACCTGACAGGCGGCAACCCTGAATAATTCCAAATTTATTTTGCCCTATATGCTACACAGGGGCATGGGGGCTGATTTCACCACAATTCAGGCCAAGTAGAGGCCTTTTTTTAAGACAAAGTGATCCAAAGGCCAACTTCTGAGTTACCTACTGTAAGAAAAGAGGCATCTCCTGAAGCTAAAATAGACAAATGGAGCAAAAATATGGCAAAATTATCCCCTCCTGTCTTAGGAGGCACTAATTTGGGCCTTGGATTATGTTCTTCACTGAGAAATAAAACTCCCTGCTTATCCATGAGCCAGCCCTTCCCCAGCCTAGCCTATATCACAGGATTCTTTAATCTTTAGTTGTGTATTTCTGCATCTCAGGGGGTTGGACTAGATGGTCCTTGTGGTTCCTTCCAACTCTTAAGCATCTGTGCTGGGGAGCAAAACCTCAGTCAAGGCAGCTTCCTGTCTTGCAGCAGAAGGCAGCTTGATTGCATCCTGAGTTGGTTTCACTGCCAGGGAGCCCAAAACAGCACTGTGGATTTTCATTTGCAAGGGGAGAAAATGGTTCTTTGCAGAAACAGGCTGCAAAAACACATTTGTAGTGAGGAGGGACCGAAATGTGCTGAGCTATACCAGAGGTGGCTTTGGCAGAACGCCTCAGGTGGGTCACCACTGCAGGAAAAACAAAATGACCCAGAAATTTCTCTGAAGTTTCGCAGCATGGATCGGCTGGCACCCGGGTGGGTCTGTAACCTCCTCCCATCCCCTCGAGGAACCAGATTTTTTAAACCGCAGGTTTGACAAAAAATAACTCAGGAAGGGAAAAGAGATCAAAGCATTCAGTACAGATTTCAATCCAAGCTCTGGGTTTCCTGATTCACATCCAGCCTGAAGAAGGCACATTTTTCTGTTATGGTTAAAATGCATCAGTTCTCCAATCTGACAAGCCTCCCCACTACGCTGAAAAATATAATTCCCTTGTTCTCCGATCCCTCAGATGCTTTTGGGGGAAAAAAAAATTTCCACCTTGCTGCAAGGAAGATTTCGTTATGACCGCAGAGATGTCAAGGACAAGGGCTCCCATGTGAGAAGGAGGGGCATTATCTGTGTGTCAAGAATTCTCTTTGGTGGAATCAGAGAAATAACAAGAAGCCAGCTCACTCAATGCCAACATGTTTGCTTTATCACCACTACTACCTGTTATATCTAA
This sequence comes from Cyclura pinguis, assembly GCA_030412105.1. NCBI lineage: Eukaryota > Metazoa > Chordata > Lepidosauria > Squamata > Iguanidae > Cyclura > Cyclura pinguis. The sequence goes on along the minus strand of CM059614.1, from coordinate 7,325,869 downwards.
ACTTTCCTACCAGTGAATTCAAAGCTCGATCCTTCTTTTAGTTATCTTCATAACAGCCCTATAAGGTGGGACAGGCAGAGAGAGAGAGAGAGAAACACAGGGAGGGGATACTGAAACTGCACTAAGACTGTGCAATGACTTCATGGCTCACTGAGGACTCGAACCTAGATCTTCCAAGTCCAGCTCACCAACCACATTACAGCTAACAAACATAATTTTTTTTACCACTGTTAACAACATGTAACAATAAAGAGTCTTTGGGGCATTTTTAAGACTACAGCCAGCCCTCCACATCTGCCAGGATTAGGGGCACAGGACCCCGCAAAAGTGGAAAAACTGCAAATATCAAAATGTGTGTGTGTGTGTGTGTCTGCGGGAAAGGGGCCAAGACATGGTGGGGAGAGCGGGCACCGAGGGTCCAAACCAGGTCAGAGAAAGGAGAGAAAGGGGTGGGTCAGCATAGTGGCCCTATATTTCCTCTCTTTCCTCCCCTCCTTCCTTGGGTGCGTGGGGGGCATTGGGAAACGGCTTGTGGTGCTGTAAAATCGGGGTGCAAAGCTAGGCAGCAGCTTGGGGATAAGGAGGAGGCCCAGAGGTTATAATAAAGGGAAGACTCCTGGAAAAGATGTGCCAAAGGTGCAGAGGGGCAGGGGTTGGAGAAACTCGCAAATAATGAAATCCGCAAAAGTCAGATCCACAAATTTGGAGGGCCGACTGCAGATTTCTGCCCATTTATTCTTCTGCACTAAGTATATGTGGCCCTTGCAGAAGAGCAGAGCTGACAGAAGAATCCTTACGCTGGAGAGATGAGCAATGTGGACCAACGCCTCTAACGCCACGGATGATGAGGATGTACAGTGATGATGCCAAGAGTACACAGAAAGACAGAGCTGGGATCAGGGTTTGTGTGAGGATCTGTGCTTTCTGCATTTCATTTCAGTCTTTTCAGGTGCCACGTGATTATTGGCAGGTTTTGCTGCAACAGACCAACATGCCTCCCCTTGAAATTGTTACATAAGACCCAAGAAAACCAAAGAAGATTCCAGACCAGACATTATTAGTAAGATTCACCGCTTTATAAAAATCAACAACAAAAGAATCAGCATGTCATTGTTCCAAAGACATCAGTACTACAACACCCCCCAAAATGGCTGGAACTTCACATAGCATTGCATCATTCAGATGCTTTTTTCATATGTATTTTGACACTTGCTTTATTTCAAGTATTTCTTTAACAACTTCCAGCCTACAAGGGCTACAAAGAAAAACAAAACATTACAGAGACAAATTTTAAAAATGTGATCTATAAAAACTCCTATACTCCTTAAAATTCAGTTTTAAAACAGTAAAGAGAGAGCATTTTCAAATATTAAATGCCATGCAGCACTGTTTTGGCTGCCCACCAGAAGCTTAAGAGGGATGGAACTAGCCAAATTTCCTTAGGTGTAGGGAGTTTCCACTGTCAGGGGGCTGCTACAGACAAAGCCCTGTCACATGTACCCACCGACCTAACTTCACAAGATGTTGAGACACGCAACAGGGCCTCCTCTGAAGATCCCAAATTTCTGGCAGCCTTGTGTGCTTAATAAAGCATACAGGACATTATAAAAATAGTGTTTTTAAAGGCAAAGAACCTCTGCAAGGCAGGATGTTCACTGATCCTCCAAACCTCCTGTAAAGTTCTTCTTGGGGGCTGAGCCACCTTCCAGAATATATTTGGCAAAAGGGGTGGAGGTGAGTGGGAAAGGAACCTGCAAAAATTGGTACCCCCTAACTTGCACTTAAAGTCTAAATCCAATTGTTCCCTATTAATAAAACTCTTGTATGAGCTCCATTTATTCAATAGATCTACTCTGGTTGGGTCTAACAATTGGATTTGGTCCTAATTGTTAGTACCATTTAAAGCTGCCTATCAACAGACATGCTTGAGGTGCCTCATAATGCAACGAAACAGACAACAGTTTCTGCAGACAGAGAAGGAAAAATAAAATTTTCTGGTGGTCTTTCTAGCTTGTACGCATGTTTCCGAATTTCAAACAGCAAGGAAACGGTTGCTGTTTTTCCAAGAACAATTCCACTCCCTGGATGTAACTGACTATCTACATTGAGCGCATAAGTTGCACTTGAACTCAATGGGACAACCCGCACACAACACAGGGCTGGGCAAGTTATGGCTCTCTATACCTTGTTGGACTCCATTTTCCATTGGTCCCATCCAAACTGGCCAACATCAGGGTGAGGAGAAACTATAGTCCAGTATAATCTGGAGGAAAAAAGCTTTGGCACCTCTGTCCTAACCTACCTGAATTAATTTCAGATATTAATACAATTTCTTCCACCCTCCCTCCAAAGGAGAAGATTAACATAACATTAACATTTTCCAATATTATATGCCATGCAGCATCATTCAGATGCTCTTTTCCTATGTGTTTTGATGCTTGCTTTATTTCAAAATATTTCTGTATTAATTTCCAGCCTACAAAACTGTTCCAAACAACAACAACAACAAAAAACGTTACGGAGATCAATTTTAAAAAGTGATCTTTAAAAACTCCTATAAACGCTCCTTAAAACTCAGTTTTAAAACAGTAAAAATAGAGCATTTTCAAATATTAACATAACATAAATAGTTAACATAGCTAGTTGGGTGAATTTTAAAAAAAATCCCCTAAAATCAATATTGATGTTGATAAAAATCACCCAGTTTTATAACCGTCTTCTCGTGGTGCCATTAATCAATAATCAAGCCAACTAGATCCTTAGGACCTTACAAAATAAATTGGATTGTCTAAATATACCATCTCCACACTTTATATCTTGATGATTTTGGATTAATTGTGAGAGACAGAAAGACCTGAAGAAAATGTTCAGGGTCAGAGAATATGATTCCCAAAGACATGAGTGCAGGTATATCTTAAAAAGGAATTATCAGTTCTGTTATTTCTTTCATCAATACTCAAAGCACCAGTCTCTCCATGGACACAGGTAGTACTTTTTTTTTTTTAATGCAAGAGATATTTCCTACAAAAGTTAGAACTGAGGGTCAGCAAAAAGGCAGAATGGGATTTTTCAAAAGCACCTCTGAGTTGTAGGACTGGTTGAAATCTTCAGCCACAAAACTCATTTGCTGACCTTGAGATACACGTTTACAGATCAATATCTTGCCTTAATCTAGCTCACCGGGCTGTTGTGAGGATTAAAGAGGGAGAAAAAGCCATCTTGAACGAAAGAAAGCATATGGGAATAATGAGTAAATAAAGATCTCAAGGTCAGGAGTCAGAGAAAATAAAAAGCACAACAAATACAAAAGGTGGTTGGGAGGAAATGCCACATCCAAAAGATACACTGTAATACAAAGTCCATTGTCTAGCTTCCATCCTTACTGATATAATTGAGGAGGATTCAACGCCGCATTGGAGAAAATTGTACCTCTGAGCATAAACAGAGTGCCACCTTCGTCCTTCCTCTCTCCTGCTGAAGCTGCCACCCCTCCCGGGTTTGCGGACAACCGGACAAAGAGTCTTCAGGAAAAACAACAGTGCCTCTGAGCATTTGAAGAGTATATCTTCCGAGGGGTGGGGACTCGTCCTTACACTCCCGCTCGTTCGCACAACTTACCTGGTCTGTCCCTCGGCGCTTCCCGTAGCCGCTCTTTCGACTAAAAGGTATCCGTTAGAAAACGAAGGACTCTCGACGATGCGCATTCCCAACCCCGGCTACATCCCACGAGTTTTGGCTGCAAGCACGCACCGTACATCTCCCACCACGTGACGTGAAGGCAGCGAGTCTACCAATCGCAGTGCTGGCCGAGCGCCACAAAGGAGTTTAAACAGCGCGTGCGTCGGGCGACGCACCAAGCCTGGGTGTTTGCGCATGCGCAGTTTTGTATCGCGGTCCTCGAGTAGAAAGGTCCTGGCTAGAGCGGTCAGCTACGGGGATGGTGGGGGGTTAGCGCATGCGCATCGATATCTGGCTGTAAATGGCGTCCTGCTTTCACCGTGGCGTTTGAGAGTGGCTTCCCTCCTTCGCCTTTGCTTGGTAGGTTCGGGGTGTAAAGTAAAGCCAGGGCTTTTAATTCTTAAGATACACAGTCTCTGTATACAATAATATGTATAGTAATATGTAGAGAGAGAGTGTGAGAGAAATATATATATATATATAATGTTAATATATATGCATATACATGGATATGCGTATATATGTATATTTATTGTATGATATATTATTTCTAGCATAGTATGAGCACTATTATACTAAAAATACGTGCTAAATATACGCTCTGAATTGCTATATACAGAACTACTCCATTTTGTGACAGTAGTGTGTGTGAAGTGATGTGGCGTATTTCTTATTTTTATTAGTAATTATGTTTTAAATGTGTGAACTGGCTTTAAACATGGTGTCTTTTAGAACATTAGTGTTTAGGTTCACCTTTACACACGTGTAGATACATATTTATATGGACACACACTCACTCAGTAAATAAATACTTTGTGTTATTTTCTGGGAGAGGATCTTGGGTGGTGTGCGGTAATTTGAAACAAGATTAAGGTAAAATTTCATTTTACAGAAGTTAAAAAAAATGAAATAAGATTTTAGCTTACACCACATTGGATTCCCTTGCTGTGAGAAAGCGAGGGAATAAATTCAGTAAATAAATATTTTGTGTATGTGTCTATGTGTGTGTGTGCATGTGTATGTGCGATGTTGTTGTGTGCCTTCAAGTCATCCCCAACTTATGATGGCCCTAAGACAACCTCATCATGGTTGTTTTCTGGGGCTGACAGTGTGTGACCCGCCTAAGGTCACTCATTCCTTCCTACTCCCATAACTGTGTAAATATGGTTAATAAGTTAAGTCTTTTACAAGGGCATGAGGTCGCTATTCCTTAACTAAAACAAACTGGAAACTTTGGTAATTTATTCAGTCCAGGATCTTAGCTTTTTCCAACTCCCTTTATGCCAGGATCGTAATTTGACTTTGTTTATAGCTTTCAAAAATTCTGACTTCTTTGGGAGCAGAAATCCATGGGTGTTTTGGAAGCTCAGCAAAATAGTTTATTTTGTTTTGCATGTGGATATGGCTATTGACTCTTCTTTCAAATGATTTACAGCAACTGAAACGAAGCAGATAATCTCCGGAGGGACTGACACCTAGCTTGTGTAAGCTCTTCTTTATTCTTTAGCCAAAATTCAGGATTTAAGAAACCTGATAAAGGAGGGCAAGACAATGGGAATCCCGGTTCTCCTCCTTATTCTTGTGCTTTCTTGCTTTCTGATTGCAGTGCCAAGATGGCGTCCCGACGGATGGCACGGGAGTCCTTTGATGTCCTCATGCAGGCCAAGGCAAAACGGTACCGACTTGATCGAAGTGATCCGATTGATGAGGCGCTCCATCAACTCAGAGGTAGTGCTGCCTAGCCAAACTCCCCCTTTGGTTTTTTTTTCCCCTCCTTGTAGGCTCCTGCTTGACATAGAACCTTGTTTCCATCCTACTAGCTGAAAATACTGTACTTTAGAGACAGGGTGGGCATTTCCAGTTTCAGCAGCTCAACTAAGCCAAGGATTACATCTACAAACATAGAGCTCCTTCCAGTGCTGGGCTTCTGCTCATGTAAGAGGAGAATACAATGTAATTGGAGTGCACGGTATCTCAGCAGCAGTCCGCAGGAAGCCTCCAAAAGTTGAAAAGCCTCCAGAGGAAGTTTTCAGTGCTGGAGAAGGCAGGATGAGGAAGGGGCTGAAAATCTCAATACCAGTATCAGAACATAGAATCCTAGAGTTGGAAGAGACCCCAGGGGCCATCCAGTCCAACCCCCTGCTATGCAGGAACACACTTCAAAGCACTCCGGACAGATGGCCATCCATCCTCCGCTTAAAAACCTCCAAGGAAGGAGACTCCACCACGACATAGGCAAAGTATGACACCTTCAGTTTAGTCATCTTACCTTGCAGGGAGAGTTCAGGCTTGATTTGCTCTCAGACCCAGTCCTTTATCTTTTTAGCAGTCTAGGGTATCAGTAGAAAGCTTCACCAGCACCACGTTTCCAATGAGTTGATTTTCTTTACAGTGCAAAAGTGGGGAAAAGGAAAGCTATGTATGCCCCTATGAGCTCTGCAGAGGAAAGGCAAGCTATAAATGTAATTAATAAATAATAACATATGGTGATAATAACAATAAATTATAAGTGTAACAATAAATAGTAACATATAATTAATTATATAATAAATTATTATACTGAGTTATAATAAATAAAATATAAGTTTAGAGGGGGAAAGGATGCAAAATATTTTGGGAGTGGCTGAAGGGATCTGGGCTTTAATTTGAAATCTCATAGTGAGCATAGAATCCTAGAGTTGGAAGAGACCCAGAGGCCATCCAGTCCAACCCCCTGCTATGCAAGAACATACATTAAAGCACTCCCAACAGATGGCCATCCAACCTCTCTTTAAAAATCTCCAAAGAAACAGGCTCCATCACACTCTGAGGCAGCATATGCCACTGTTTGAACAACTCTGTCTGTCAGGAAGTTCTTCTTAAGGTTCAGGTGGAATCTCCTTTCCTGCAGCTTGAATCCATTGCTCCTTGTCCTAGTGTCTGGAGCTGTGGAAGACAAGCCTGTTCCCTCTTTGATATGACATCCCTTCAGATATTTAGAGATGGCTATCATGTCCCCTCTTAACCTTCTCTTTCTGTCTTTTCCCCCCTCCTTTCTGCAGCTCATTCGCGTCCAGCTGTCCGGGCCCAATATGACGACGAGGAACGGGATTTTCGCGATGATGGGAAGTTCGTACCAAATGACTGGCGAGAGGAGCCAAGAGACAGTTATTCCCTGTCTTCCTACAGATCAAGCAGCCAAGTTGCTGAAGAGGATGATTATTATGACAAAAGCAGCACCCAGCCTGCTTCCCGCCACCGAGATTACGTCCAGCCACTTTCACGTGAACGGGAATATGGTCGTTCCTCTTCTGTGGAAAGGGATTACGCTGGCCCATCTTCCAGAGGCCGAGACTATGGTCACCCGGCCTCCCGTGAACAGGACTATGGCCGCAGCGTCCCTTCTAGAGAATCGTCCAAGCGCCAGAATGCCAGTTACAGTTCTCCAGAGCTTTTGGGAGACTTGAGGTCTCTGGGAGTTTTGGAAGATGACTTTGGGACTGTGCATAGACAAGATTATGACCTCGAGTATGGCCTTGAACCTGAGAGAGAATTCAGCACCTCTTTGTCTGCTGGGAGGGGAAGGGGTACACGAGGAAAGCGTGTTGTAGCACCTCAAGGCCTAGCCCGAAATAAGGTGGAGGTAGCTATTCCTGCCAAGAAATGGGGAGTTAAAACTTTGCCCTTGGCAGACGATCCTCTAGCAGAACCAGTTGAGCAGACCCAACAAAGAACTGTAGCTTCCCATCGTCCACGACTGTACATTAAACCCCAAAAGAAAGAACTCAACTTGAACCTTGTTGACCCTGCAGATATTTTTTCCACCTTTGGGCTGGAAATTATCAAATGGGCCGGCTTTGACGAAATCAAGCAGGACCCAGAGTACACAGAACTATTCCGGGTCCTCTTCACACTAGAGACAGAGACCTGTGCCAAGATGCTGGCGTCATTCAAATGCTCATTGAAGCCCGAGCACCAAGAATTCTGCCTCTCCAGTGTCAAGACGCTGCAGCACATGGCGCTGAGGACACCCAAAGTGGATAGCCAGTTCTTGAACCTTCTCCTGGAGAAGCGTGTGATGGTGACCAAGAACACCTTCTTTGAAGTGATCGGGCCTTTTGACCGGCACATGATGCGGCTCCAACACTACCTCCTAAAGAGCACCACGCCTCTCCTTATGGCTTGCAATGGCTACGAGCTCAGTGTCAAGACCAGCAGCCTCAGTGACCCAGCCCAGATGGCTGCTGCTTTCGAGACCACCGTCTCTCTGTGCCGCAAGTCGCTGGCCCTCCTTGGGCAGACTTTCGCCCTGGCCACAGCTATCAGGCAGGAGAAAATTCTGGAAGCCCTCAGCATCCAGGAGGCAGCTCCTTTGCCCACTTTGTTCCCCAATTTCGATACCTCTGCCTTGTTTGGGAAAGAGTACATTGAGCACTTGCAGAGCTGGCTGGAAAAAAGTGGCACCCAGATGCAGTTAAAGAAGCCAGCCACTGTTCTTCCCTCTGAGAGTGCCAAGAACACTTTGGAAACACGGCCCAAGATTAAGAGTAAGGCAGGCCTTTTTTCAGCTTATATGTCAGAAAGTTCAAGGCATTGCACACAGTTCCCCTCCCCACCCTACCTTCCATCTTCATAACAATCTGATAAGTTCTTCCAGGCTTTAAAAAGTGGATAACCCAAAGGCAATCTTGGATTCGTTTCCACCCCATTCCACCTTGTAGTTACTTTTTAAAACTTATTTAGTGCAACCAGAAAAATATAGTAACCAATCAAAAATAAAAAAGCGTCTAAAATTAGGCATGACTTGATATTAAGAAAAAATTGTAAATAGGGTCCAATAAGTTGCAAAGATGTCCAGTGTCAGTGGATACAAGTTCCTTTTTGTGCACAAACTTCCCAGCTCACTGGGGAAACTCTGCCGTTTATCCTGTTCAACTTAACAGGTGTAAAATCCCAACTGAATCAGGCTTTAATTGTATATTCTTTAACAAATCGATTTCAAGAAGGTCACCCTGTTGTTGTTGTACTACACAGCGGAAACCATTTTGAATTCTTCCTTTTTTTCAGGAGCGGTGAGGAGCTTGTTAAAGAGAAAATACCCAGTGGATGTGTTTACTGATATTGCAGGCTGTTTTTTTTCCACTTCTTTGTCTCCCTGTTTGACTTCTTCTTTTTCTTTTTCTTTTCTTTGCACAGTCCAGCAACGTGCTGATCGGAAAGTTGTCACGACGATTGAAAAGCTAGTCGACGATATGGTCTCTGGTACGCTGTCAGGAAGAGAGAAGGCTGAGCTTACAAGCAACCCAGAGTACTGGTGAATACCTTTTAGTTGTTTTTTTGCGTGGGGACAGATGAGCAGGGTGGGTTGAACCAACATGGAGCGGATGACGGTGACATACGTGAGATCTTTCACTGATTTTTATCCTTGTGACAATGTCAGTTTTATCCTCATGAAATCACAAAGTTGGTAAGGGCCATCCAGTTCAACCTCATTCTGCCGTGGAGGCAGACACAACTAACGCACTCCCCAAAGATGGCCATCCAGCCTCTGTTTAAGGCTTCCAAAGACGGAGAGTGCCCCAAAGGAAAGCCTCCAGTGGGATTGCAAGTATGTGTCCCATCCCAATCCACAGATCCCTTGAGCGTTGCTTAGTTCGGCAGGGGGCATTGGGTAACTTGAAGTGGACAAACTACTTCTAGCCATTTTGCCCTGATTGGGTAGCCTCTCCTCCATTGCTTTGTGGGGAGCTCTTGAGTGCTCAGATGTTCTAGATCGTACTTCCAATTCCTGGTAGTTGGAGTCAAGAGAGCAGGACCATAATCAACTCTATTCTCCTTTGGTCACACCCCACATGGAATAAGGTGTCTGGAACTGGGCACCAGAATTCAGGAAGAATATTGACAGGTTGGAATGTGTCCAGAGAAGGGTGACTAAAATAGTAGAAGGCCTGGAAGCCATGAGGCCCTGTGAGGAGCGGCTTAGGGAGCTGGGGATGTTTAACATGGAGAAAAGAAGGTTGAGAGGTGACATAATAGCTGTATTTAAATATTGGAACCGATGTCATATTCCGCCTACTACATATGCCTACTATTCTGCTGCTCCAGAGACAAGGAAGCAGAGCAATGGCTTCAAACTTAAGGAAAAGAGATTCCTTGTAAACATTAGGAAGAACTTCCTGATGCTAATAGCAGTTTGACAGTGGAATACGTTGCTGCCTCAGAGTGTGGTGAAGTCTCCTTCTTTGGAGATTTTTAAAGAGAGGCTGGATGGCCATCTGTCGGGAATGCTTTGATTGTGTCTTCTTGCATGGCAGAAGGGTGTTGGACTCGATGGCCCCTGGGGTCTCTTCCAGTTCTGTGATTCTGTGGTAATCCTGGGTTCATTCAGTATTTCATCATCTCCCACTGTCTCCCCTATCGCACTGTCAACGTGCCCTGATATGATTTGATTTCAGAAATCAAGCAGGGTCAAGGCTAGGATGGTCCCTGGGTGGGGGACAACCAGCAGGGAAATCTAGGGGCCTCTAGGTTGGGCTAGGAAAGAGTCCCCCCTGAACACTGAAGAGTTGTGGCTGCTGGTTGCAGTAGACAGTACTGGGCTAGATGGACTAATGAGTCTGGTTCAAGTGATATACTCATGACTTTGGACTTGATGGCCTTGCGGGGACGCTTTCCATCTCTAGGGTTCTGTAATTGGATCTGTTCCTTTGCAGTATCTGTACTTTGGAGGTGGCACCGGGTGGGCCTGGGACCACTTGTTTTTAAGCAGACCAGTTCCTCCCACCTTGAGTTGGGAGGTGTTGTATCTGAGGTTCCTGGGTACTCCTAGGTCTTCCCACCCCCTCCTTTTTTAAAAAAAATTAGATCTGGATCCAGCTTTGTTTCTTGTCCTGTGGGACTCCCAGCTCCAGCTGTTTTCACTTTGCCATTCTGCACTGGGTTGGCATCCTGTTATGGCCCATGTCACTTTTTGCCACATTGTGTGCTGCACCATAGTGGCTTGCATAGCAATAATTCCCAAGTGTGGGATTATTATTAACTTCATTTATATCCTCCCTTTTCCCCAAAACTAGAACTCAAGGCAACTTAGACATTAAAAAGATTATACAGTAATTTAGAATATGAAAAATACTGAATATCACTCTGGAAAGATTTTGAAAGTTACAAAATACAGTTACAGTCGGCCCTCCACATTTGCGGGTTTGACTTTCATGGATTTTATTTGCAAGTTTCTTCAGTCCCTGTCCCCCCAGCTCAGGAACTTTTCCAGGGGAACAATCCCACTTGGCAGCTCCGATCAGGTAGCACAGCCCTTTAAAAACCTGCCTCTGGTCCTCCTCCTCCACCAGCTGCTGCTTGGCCAGCTAACAACAGCTTGCAGCCAATTTCTCTTCACCACAAAGCCTCTCCCAATTCCACCTGACATCTAGGAAAGATGGTGAGCAAGAGAGAGGAAGTATAGGAAGTGTATCAGTATAGATCATACCAACCTACCCCCTTTCCCTCTCCTTTCCTTTATCTGGCTTGGACCTGTAGTGCCCACTGTGTCCCCACATGCCTCAGCCCCCTTCCTGCAGACACACACAGCCATTTTGATATTTGTGACTTTTCCACTTTTGCAAGGCTCCTGTGCCCCAAACCCTAGAAAATGTGGAGGGCCAACTATAATACAGTTTAAAACAATGCAGCACTAACAACCCCTTTGCTTAAAAAAAAAAATCAGTTCTAAAAGCCGTTCTGAACGAAAATGTTTATTGCCTACTGATGGAAGGACAGGAAGGAGGGAACCATTCTAGCTTCACTGGGAAAGGAGTTTCAAAATCTGGGGGCAGCAACCTAGAAGGCCCTCTTTCACATTCCCACCAGATGTGACAGTGAAGGTTGTGGGACAGAAAGGAAGACCTCTCCCATGGATTTTGGGGGCCGGGCGGGTAGCCCAGACCTAAGCTGTGTGTTGAGTGTTTTCGGCCAGTTTGCTCTCCTTTTCAGTTTGATTACTTTTGCTTTCAGTGTAATGGCAGAACAGTTCACTAGCATAGGAAAGGGGAACATCTGGCCTTCGAGAGCCATTGTATGGAAGGCAGCAATATTTTGCAATCCAGGGAGTTATGGTACTCTGGCTGGAGTTCTTTTGGGACATCCACATACATACCTTTCCCTTTTTGAGGTACAAGAAGCCCCCATTCTTTTGTCTGATGACAAAATGCTTCAATGCTTCCAAATGAACGACAAGTTATATTAATTCAGTGAGGGTTCTGCTCTTTCATCAGTTCTTCTTGCCTGTGGATGCTCGCCTGGGACTGTTTGTGTGCGTGCTTGCTAAGTGAACTGCGGGGGGAGACGGGAGACGCTAAGCTGGTTGAGAGAGTCTGGAAGCAGCGCATGCATGGTCATTCCCAAGTGAGCCTCCGTGAGTCCTTCATGGTCCCTACATTACAATACATGGGTTCCATTTTTCAACCAATTCTGTTTTCTGACATAGCTCTGGTCTCTAACCTGTCAGATAAGTGGGGTTGGTATTCTCTTTTTACCGCTGCAGTGCACAAAGCCCCCGTGAAGCCACCCCGCATGGCAAGCAGACTGGATTGCGGGAGCCTCTGGCTGCAGCCCCGTAGCCAGGTGCAAAATAATGGCATCAATGCTGAGATCCACCAGGGTCCTCCTTACAGTGCTGCTGTAATCGTTTCACATCTGGATGTGGGGATGTAGCCAGATGCTGCTACAATCCTACCTGCTCCCCACAAAGCACAGAATGGCCATGCAGGGCAGCTTCAGAGGCTATTCAGTAAGTTGAGAGAGGGATGGTATATGGTTCACCGTAATACCAGTCTGCATGCAGACTTAACTTTGGCTGAGACATATACCATCCCTCCATATGCACGATGCTGAGCCGTACAGGATTTCAGTCAAGAGTAGAACTGAGCTATGCTTTGCATCCTAGAATCATAGACCCATAGAATTGGAAGAGACCCCAGGGTCCATTCGGTCTAACTGCCTGCTATGCAGGAACACATCAAAACATTCCCAACAGATGGCTATCCAACCTCTGTTTAAAAACCTCCAAAGAAGGAGACTCCACCATGCTCCACGGAGGCAGTGTATTCCACTGCTGAACAGCTCTGGCCTTCCTGACGTTCAGGTGGAATCTCCTTTCCTGCAGCTGGAATCCATTGCTCCTTGTCCTAGTCTCTGGAGCAGTGGAAAACAAGCCCACTCCCTGCTTGACATGACATCCCTTCAGATATTGAAACATGGCTGTTATGTCTCCTCTTAACCTTCTCTTCTGCAGACTAAACATCCCCAGCTCCCTAAGCCGCTCCTCTTAGGGCTTCATGGCTTCCAGACCCTTCACCATTTTGGTCACCCTCCTCTGGACGCACTCCAGCTTGTTGATATATTTCTTGAATTGGGGTGCCCAGAACTGAACACAGAATTCCAGATGAGGCCTAACCAGTGCAGAATAGAGTGGTACCATTATCTAGACACCATACTCCTATTGATGCAACCAAGAATCGCATTGGTTTCTTGGCTGCCTCATCACACTGCTGACTCATGTTCAGCTTGTGCTCTATGAAGACTCCTACATCCCTTTCACACATACTGCTATTCAGCTACATGTCGCCCATCCTATATTTGTGCATTCCATTCCACTCCTTTGTGAGACAGTGCTCCAGACGATAAGGACTGGCCCTGCCCAGATTGACTGGCCTTGCCCTGTGCCCTTAATCTCATCCGCTGCTGGAATATTACCGCCACCCAGTTCAGAATGTCATGTAGAAGATGGAGTGAGCTTGTTTTCTGCTGATACAGAGATTAGAACACAAACCAACAGATTTAAATTACAGGAAAAGAGATTCTACCTAAACATTAGGAAAAACTTCTTTACTGTAAGAGCTGTTCCGCAGTGTAAGAGGCTGTCCCGGAGAGTGCTGGACTCTCTATTTTTGGAGTTCTTTAAACAGAGCTTTTTTCCTTTCCTTTTCCCCCTCCCTATTTTGGGCAGAGGCTTTGAGAAGAGTTCAGGGTCTTGTTCTCTGTGTCCAGTCAGAAGCGTGGCTCTTGGAAGAACGCAGGGGACAGCGAGAATTAATTTTCATGAATTAATGAGGTGGTGTGGGATTGAGGGCCAAATGCAGGCCTCATTGACCATCCCAATCTAGACTTGGGAAGGTGTTTGCTCAATGCCAATTTCTTTTCTCGACAAAACAGGTTTTTGCATGAGGAAGAAAGCTTGGAACACAAATATTACAAGCTGAAGCTGGCTGAGGTGGAGAGACTGGCAGCCAAGGAAGGCACGAAGGAGGGGGAGGAGGAGAAGGCCACCAAGCAACCTGAACTGGACGCCTTGCGGAGGGTTCTGTATGCCAAGAAAATAGCCAGCCTCAAGAAGAAGCTCTTCCGGGGGAGGCGGCCTGGGATCCTGCAACGGGCCATTCGAGCCAAGAAAGCCAGAAGAGCGACAGTGGGGACTCAGACGCTTCTCTCCGCTGGGATGATGCTGAAACCACAGCCTCAGGTGCCACCAGATACCCCAAGCCCAGAGGATGCGCCTGTGGGCCCTCCGTTGGACACAGCCAGCGCCTCCACATCTACTGCCAGCCCAGAAACAGCACCATCCATGGGGGACGGTTCGACCACAGAGGGCTCATTGGCACTCCCAGAAAATCCTCCATCTTTGGAGTGCCAGTTCCCAGATGGTAGGTGAAGGAGGAAGAAAGGAGAGCTGCCATTGCCCAGGTCAGACAGTCCATTCTTTCCCCATGCTGTCTGTCCTGCCTGGCAGTTCCTCCTTAGGATCTGTAGAAGGGATCCTTCCCGTCATCTGTTTCCCTGTCCCTCTCACTTTCCCACATTTTTTCCCTGTCTGGAGATACAGGGAATCACATCTGTGTCTGTATTCAGAGTTGGGTCTCTGCTTCTGAAAAACATTTTTTCGTTCAAAGAAATAAGTTTCCAGTCCTCGTGGTTCTGAATAAAGGGATGATTGAAACAGAGGTGTACAAAGTTGCCCTGTACCAGGTCCAGCCCTTTGCCCATCCAGCCCAGGATTGTTAAGTCTTAGCAATAATGATTCTTCGGGGTCTCAGGTAAAGAGAGGGCCTTCTCCATTACCTGCTGCCTGATCCTTGAGATCCAGACAATGGAAGACGGGACTTTCTGAATGCAGAAAGTGTCCCTATCACCAAGCTGCTGTGGTGGTAGTTGTTAACTGCCCTAAGTTTGACAAGCAAAGGATCAGCCTGCAATCTACCTGTCATCTTACTTTTACAACACACAAAAAGCTAGTAAGTTAACAAAGTATTAGGGAACTGCCATAAAAAGAGACCTGTGACTGATAAAAAAACCTTTTTTTTAGCATGGCACCCAAAAGCTGTGACCAATTTTTACTGGTAATTAGTAATATTAAAACTATATCACAATAATTATTGCTCAGTTTATAAATAGCACCCTCCCCTTGCCAGGTACATGGGACATGATAGAGCTAAATAAATAAAACAGTAAAATTTCACCTTAAACCAAGAAGCACAGGATCAAAAATCTGCACATGCAATAAAATTAAAGAGCTACAGAATCTTCTTGTTAACTGCTGTCAAGTTGACTTCAATTTACGGTGACGCTACGGAACAGAGACCTCCAAGCCACTCTGTCCTCAGCCACGTTGCTCAGGCCTTGCAGATTCAGGAATGTGTTTTCCTTGGCTATCCATCTAAAATGGAGTTTTCCTCTTTTCCTCCTGCCTTTTACCTTGCCAAGCATTATTGCCTTTTTGAGTCATGCCTTCTCATGACATGGCCAAAGTATGGCCGTCTCTGTTTAGTCATCTTGGCTTTTAGGGAGAAGTCAGGTCCATTGTTCTAGTTGGAAACGTCAGGGATTGAACAAGGGACCTCCACCGCTCTGTGGAAGCATAAAAAAGTGGAAGAAACAGTGGGGAGAACAGAAGCGTGCCAGCATGTTTAAAACATTTTTATTTTCGACTGAGCTTTTATGGATAGAAACCCACTTCTTTGGAGCTGTCTTTGTGCAAGGCTAGATCTTTTACCATCATCTGGTCTGGTGTTATTTGTTCTGACTGGCAGCAAAGTCTCTAGGGTCTTGAGTCAAGAAGGGCCTTTTCCCGTCATTGTAAGGCCCTTTGGTCTAGGATTTCCAGCATTTGATGTATTAGTCAAGTTGACTTTTTAACAAAAAGCTTATGGTGTTCAAAGAAATCCCTTAGATTAAGGGAAGTCAGCCTGTGATACAGAGTTCCTGTATCTAATCCCAGATGCCCTCCCTGCCCCAGCGGCAATGATTGGATCCTTCCCCTGCTTCTATTCTAGATGATTGGGCTCAGGGACAAGCAAAGGATTAGCCTGCAAGTTGCCTGCCATCTTACTTTTCCTACCAGTGCCTCTGGGAAAATGAAGATAGCAGTTCTTTGTTGTTGTTGTTGTACTGTTATTTTCAATCAAGCTGATTTTCTCTGTTCTCTGCTGCCCTGCTCAGGTCTTGCCTATTCAGGGCAACCATGGGTTCCTTGACTGTATCCATCCATCTGGAGCGTGGGCCTGCTCTCACTTTGTCAAGTATTACTGTCTTTTCCCTTTAGTCACGTTGTCCCATGATATGTCCAAATTAACAGGAATCTCAGTTTAGTTACCTTGGATTCTAGTGAGAGTTCAGATTTGATTTGCTGTAAGGCTTATTTGTTGGTCATTTCAGCAGTCTGCTGTATCCAAAGAACTTTTCTCCAGTGTCACATTTCAAATGAACTTATTTTCCCCTTGTTTGCATTCTTTGCTGTTCAGCTTTCCCACCTATACATAGAAAGTGGAAATGCAACCACCTGGGTGATTCTGACTTTAATTATATATCTTGACTCTTGAGGATTTTTATCTCTTTATATAAAACTTAGAGCTTTCAAGTACTTCAGGAGCATATACTTCTTCCATCTTGTTTCCACATTTTTTGTGTGTGCTTGCAAGTAGTATTAAGAACAGCAGGTATTGAGCATTGGAATGAAGCCCTTTTAACTGTGACAGATGGGTTCTTTTAAGATGGAGGTGAGAATCATCCAGTTCTCCTGATGATGTTGGACTGCCACTCCTATTAGCTGTCACTATTGACTACACTGGTAGTTCAGACTGCTGGGACCTGCAGTCCAACAACAGTTCAAAAACCACAAGGTTAGCACCTCATGTTAAGAGGATCTCCATTGTACCTGCAGAGAAAAATACTGTTGCTTGTCTTCATGAAAATGTATGGAGCTTAAGTCAGTCGGTGAATAAAACTAAATTTGGGTGATCTTGAGTTGAGATTCTTTTCGTTGGGTGGCCACCCGTAGAAGATTAAACAGATACTTATGTCAGTGGAATCAAAGCAACCTCAGCCTTTGCATATAGAATCATAGAATCTTACAGCAAGGGCTGTCTCAGTCCCACCCCCTGCCATGCTGGAACACACAGCTAAAGCAATCTTGAGATGTCTCTCCAATCTCTGTTGAAAAACCTCTTGGAAAGGAGAGATTCCCGTCCTCCAAGGCAAATCTGTTCCACTGTCAAACAGCTCTGACAGTCAAGAAGTTCTTCCTAACAGCGGAATCTCTTTTCTTGCCATTTGACTCCATTGGCTCATGTTTTAGTCTCTGGAGCCTCTTGGCTCCTACCGGGAAGTTCTTGTCCTCTCTGACCATTGGCCATGCTGGCTGGAGTTTTCATGTAAATGACCCATCTGGAGAGTACCCAGCTGAGAGAGGTGGGAATGAACCTGTTTCTCCTTGACAGCCCAGTAGTAGTTGCTGCATCATGTTGGGTCTCTATGGAAGACTACCATTTTCCAGATTTTACAGAGAGTTGCTGCTCTGTGCCTCTAGGTTAACTCCAACCTGCAGTGACCTTCTCCCAGGTTGTCCTGGCAAGATTTATTCAGGGGAGGTTGCCATCGCCTTTGAGTAGAGTCCACAGCTTCTGTTCTCCCTGCCAGTTTCCCTTTCTAGTACTAACCAGACCTGACTCTGGTTAGCTTCCAATGTCAGATAGCATATGGTGCCTTCAGGGTATTTGGGGTGTTTCATTTTATTGAGTCCTAGAGTTGGCAGGGGCCTGCTAGGCCATTCGGTCCAGACTCCTCTCTCAATGCAAACACTCCGGTTAGAGCATCCCCAGCAGGGAGCTTTCTAACTTCTTTTGGAAGACATCCAGAGAAAGAGACCCCACCAGCTCTCCAGGTCATGGGTTTCATTGTCCTAACTGCTCTTGCCATCAAGAATGTCCTTCTAACTTTCAGTTGAAATCTCTCCTCCTGTAACTTAAAATCCATAAGTGTGGTTCTCCCTTCTCGGGCAGTAGGGAACAAATGTGCCCCCTCCTCTCTGTGACGGCCATAGAGATCTTTAAAGAGGGCAGTCATGACACCCTTCCTTTTCTCTTTGCGAGGCCAAACAGGCCCAGCTCCCTCAAACTTTTCATCATCTGTTTTGTTCTCCATAGGACTAAGCTGGAAACCAGTTTGGGCAATGATTCCCAGCCTAGGGAACTTGTACTCTCGGGGGTATGAACCAGGACAATTAGGTACATGAAAAAAATAATGGCAGAAAAAGGCACATACGTCAACAGTGTAACTGCTGTGAAGCGGGCAGGGGCTTACATTGCCTCCTTGCAGTTCCTTTGGCTTCTTCCCTTCCTCCACACTTAGGTTGTAGCCTCATTTCCCAGTTTGGGAGATATTTTAATCTAGAGCAAATTATGTATTGACCATTTGTAAGCATATGCTCCAACATTTCACAGATGAAACCCAAGACAAGTGTAAATCAAGATGTGCAATCAAGGTTATCATGGAGGAGGAACAGACAAGCTAGGAGAAACGGCAGCAGTTTACTTTTGCCTGAGACTACTGGGAAGGGCAAGACTCTGCCCTCTTTTCTCCCCGTCCCTCTTTCCCCCCTTAAGTTAAGTTAATGGAGTACAAACTACTTTTGCCCACTGAACTCAGTTTGCAGCAATCAAAGTAAGCTTCAGACAAAGGGTAAGGAGAGAGGAGCTGGGACATTTTAAAAGCTGCTGGAAAAGTGGGACAACAGAGGATTGATTGGGACTGTCCTTCCCAAGTCTGGGCAGTTGTATGTTATCCATGCCATTTTCTAGCAGGAATGTAAGAATAATTTTAAGCAAGCTACTATTGGATCGCCCCTAAACTAGGGATTAGGAGAAAAAAATTGTTTTCCATTTCCTTTAGTTTTCACACTTCTCTAGATTTCTCAGCAATGCTCCTCTGGTGAAAAACCTGCATTATGTTAAAAGAAAATTTATGTCCCAAAAATGCAGTTATTAGGAAGGATATATACTGATTTTCCTGCAGAAACCTTTTTTTTTTTTAACCAGGACATTATGGCTTGTGGGGACATTAAGTTTCAAAAGTTTTGAAAGTTTAAGAATGCAAAGCAGAAAGATTTATCTGTTTTGGATCACTGCCATGCGTATATTGGATTTATTTTTTATTTTTGCATGGCTAGCACAGCTGCCCAGAATATATCAGTCCCACGCCTTACCAGTTCCCACTGGATTATCATTTTCGGGACTCCAGTGGAATCAATGCTGTGCTCCATCTTTTTTGCTTGCCCAGTGGCGTTAATCGTCTTTGATGGAGGCTAGAGTGAGGCTGATGGATGCATGGTTTTACCACCGTATCTCCAAATGAATTCTTACCACAGATGAGACTTTTTTAAATTATTGTGATGGAGGGGCCTCAGTTCAGTGTCAGTGCACCTGTTTGCAAACAGAGGGCCCCGCATTCCATCCGTAGCATCTTTTCGTACAACTAGGAAAGAGGCGCTCCCATCTGAGACTGTTGGTTCTTGCTGTCAGTGTTTCTGCGAGGAAACGAGGACTTGCAGGGAGCTGGGGAAAATGGAAGAACATGGGAAGGGGAGATGGCGGGGGGCATCGCTAACCCACATGTCTCCTCCCCCAGTGTAGCTAAACCTCATCTAGACAGACTAACAGTTTGATTCTGTATAAAACAGGTACCTGTGTCACTTGTATAAACTTTTTATTCAGAATAATGAGGATTAGAATAATTTGTTTTTACAAAGAGACCAGTAGCTCAGTGGTGGGAGCCAGTATGCTGTAGTGGTGTGAGCATTGTGCTATGACTCTGGGCCAGAGTTCAAATCCCTGCTCGTCCATGGAACCCAATGGGTGACAAGTCACATTCTCTCAGACTCAGAGGAAGGTAACAGCAAATCCCCTCTGGAAAAAATATCAGCAAGAAAACCCTGCAATAGGTTTGCCTTAGAGTGGCCGTAGGTCAGAAATGACCTGAAAGCACATAACAACAACAACAAGCTCAGTCATGGAGCGCATGCTTGGCTTGCACAAGGTCACAGGTTAAATTCCCTGGTGTTTCCCGATACAGCTGAGAAAGATTCTTGCCTCACAACGCTGTCAGTTTAGGCAATACTGAGCAAGATGAACTCTAATGGTTTGGTATAAGGCAGTTTCTTAGGTTCTTATTTAAATCATATCTTTCCTCAGAACCTTGAGGTCTGGTATCTTCCTTGTGTTTTTAGAAAAACAGCCATTTTTTAGTGGCAGAGAACCTGATGTGCCTGCTCAAGGGGTTAGGTTTGGAATCCTCTTTGAAACCCTGTAAACCCTTGCTGTCCTGGGTGAGATGGACCGAGGATCTAACGTAGGGATAAAGCAACAATGCTGTGATTTATGGTTTTGCTTCGCTCCAGCACTCAAAATACCCCAGAATCAGAATTCTGAATAATCTTAACAGATTAGAGAGCTGGGCCAAAACTAACTAATGAATTTCAACAGGGAGGTATAAGGTGCTATGCTAGGGCAGAAAAAAATGAAATGCACAGATATAGGGTGGGTGACACTTCGTGACACCACAGTCCATGTAGAAAAAGATCTAGGAGTCTTGGTAGAACACAAGCTGAACATAAGTCAACAATGTGATGCAGCAGCTAAAAAAGCCAGTGTAATTCTGGGCTGCATCAACAAGAATATAGTGTCGAGATCCAAGGAAGTAATACCACTTTATTCTGCTTTGGTCAGACCTCACCTGGAATACTGTGTCCAGTTCTGGGCACCATGGTGCAGGAAGGATATTGACAAGCTGGAACGTGTCCAGAGGAAGGCCACCAAAATGGTAGAAGGAAACCATGGAAACCATGAAGCCCTCTCCTAGGGAGCGGCTTAGGGATCTGGGTATGTTTAGCCTGGAGAAGAGAAGGTTAATAGACGACATGATAGCCATGTTTACATGTTTGAAGGGGTGTCATATGGAGGATGGAGAAAGCCTGTTTTCTGCTGTTCCAGAGACTAGGGCATGGAGTAGTGGATTCAAACTACAGGAAATGAGATTCCACCTGAACCTCAGGAAGAACTTCCTGACGGTCAGAGCTGTCCAGCAGTGGAATATGCTGCTGCCTGGAAGTGTGGTGGAGTCTCTTCCTTCGGAGACTTTTAAACAGGGGCTGGGTGTCCATCTATGGGGAGTACTTTGATGGTATATTCCTGCATGGCACAATGAGGTTGGATTCAATGGCCCTTGTGGTGTCTTCCAGATCTGTGGTTCTGTATGTCTCCTACTGTTTGCTCAGTGCCTCCTTGCACTTTTTCCTGCTACTGATACCATATCACGGCATTCCTGGTAATGATTCCGTGTCATGAGCGGCTGTTGTCTTTCATCTCTTTTCCAGTGGATGCCAAAACCATGATCACTGCTCAGAAGCTGGCTGAATTTGTTGCTGAAGTTGGGCCTGAAATCGAGCAATTTAGCATTGAGAACAGTGCAGACAATCCAGATCTGTGGTGAGTAGTTTCCCCTTCTCATTTGCTAAGCTGCAGGAGGTGCCATTGGCCAGTTGTTTCCTGATTCACGTGGAAAAACAATATAACTATCAGGCTTCCATTACATTTTCCTAAATAGCATGCTAATAATAACTGATATGTATCATTTATACTTTTCAAAAATGGACTTTTCAAAATCTGGAAACTCATGTCACAGTGGACACTAAAATCCTGCTCCCCACTCATCCTGCCCCAGGTTTTTGCAAGACCAGGAGAGCTCTGCCTTCAAGTTCTATCGCCTGAAAGTCCACCAGCTCTGCCCGTCCATCAGCTTTGGTGGTCCGGAGGAATCTACTGAGCCACCTGATCCCATGGGAGGTGACTTGGAGAACCTGGAGGAAACAGATCCTCAAAGCGAAATGGAAGTAGAGGAAAGAGCCAAAGAGGAGGAAGCCCATGGGCTGGCCAAGAGGGCAAAAGGAGCCCAGGCGGCGGGTTGGCCGACAAAAGCAGAAAGTCTGAACGCAGCTGAGGAAGGGCAGGCTAGCACAGCAGCTGTGGGCCCCTCAGAGCCATCTGCCAAGACACCTGTGCGGAGCACCCTGTTTACACGCAAGAGGATCAGTAGCAAGTCCTTGAAAGTGGGCCTGATCCCAGCCTCAAAGAGGGTCTGTCTCATAGATGAACCACAAGGTGAGCTGCCGCGGGGGGCAGATGGGCTACGTGGCCTGCTGGCAAAATGGTCATAGGAACTCTCTCTCTTGTTTTAAATGTTTTAACCATGGAAGTCAAATGTGACCCAGCAGCATAATGCCTCAGCAAAGAAGGCAAGTCAACCAGCAGCCAAGAAAGCCAATGCGATTCTTGGTTGCATCAATAGGAGTATGATGTCTAGATCAAGGGAGGTAATGGTACCACTCTATTCTGCTTTGGTTAGACCTCATCTGGAATCCTGTGTCCAGTTCTGGGCACCTCACTTCAAGAAGTATATTAACAAGCTGGAAGTTGTCCAGAGGAGGGCGACCAAAATTATAGAAGGGTCTGGAAGCCATGAGACCCCCTGAAGAACGGCTTAGGGAGTTGGGGCTGTTTAGTCTGCTGAAGAGAAGGTTAAGAGGGGACATGATAGCCATGTTTAAATATTTGAAAGGATGTCATGTTGAGGGCCTGTTTTCCGCTGCTCCAGAGACAAGGACAAGGAGCAATGGATTCAAGCTGCAGCGTAAGTGATTCCACCTGAACCTCAAGAAGAACTTCCTGATGGTCAGAGCTGTCCAGCAGTGGAATAGGCTGCCTGGGAGTGCGGAGGAGTCTCTTTGGAGATTTTTAAACAGAGGTTGGATCTGTTGGGAGTGCTTGGATTGTGCGTTCCTGCATGGCATAATGGGGTTGGACTGGATGACCCCTGGGGTGTCTTCCAATTCTATGATTCTGTGATTCATATTTTAGCCTGCATTAATAGAACCATAGTTTCCAAGCCAAGGGAAGTAAGTCATAATCACCTTATATTCTGTGCTAGTCAGGGTGCATCTGGAGTCCTGCATTCAGTTCTGGGCCCCTCATTTGGGAAGATTATAGACAAACCGGAGTGGGTTCAGAGAAGAGCAACAAGGATGATAAGAGAACAAAACATGAGGAAAGGTTGAGGGAACTGGGCCTCTTAAGCATGGTGAAGAAGATACAGAGGAGGTGGCATGATTGTCCTCTTTCAATACTTGAAGGGCTGTCCCAGGGAGAAAGGGCAGGCCTGTTCTCTTCTACCACGGAACATAGAACTAGATCCAATGGTTTTTATGTTACAGGAGGGTGGATTTTGATAGAACGTGAGAAGAAGCTTCTTGATGGTAAGAGCAATTGGACAGTGGAACCCATGACCTAGAGTCATACAATCATAGGATTATAGAGCTGGAAGAGACCCCAAGGGCCATCCAGTCCAACCCCATTCTACCATGCAGAAAGACACCGTCAAAGCATTCCTGACAGATGGCCATCCAGTCTTTGTTGAAAAACCTCCAAAGAAGGAGACTCCACCACACTCTCTTGAGGGAGTGTATTCCACTGTCTAATTGCTCTTACCTTCAGGAAGTTCTTCCTCATATTTGGGTGGAATCTCTTTTCTTGAAGTTTGAACCCACTGCTCCATGTCCTAGTCTCTGGAGCAGCAGAAAACAGGCTTTGTCAATCTTCCATATGACATTCTCTCAAATATTTAAATGTGGCTATGATGTCTCCCCTTAACCTTCTCTTCTCCAGGCTAAACATACCCAGCTCCCTAAAGTGTTCCTCTAGAGCTTCATGGTTTCTAGGCCTTCTCCATTTTGGTCACCCGCCTCTGGCCCCTTTCCAGCTTGTCAATATCCTTCCTGAACTGTGGTGTCCAGAACTGGGCACAGAATTCCAGGTGGGGTCTGACCAAAGCAGAATAGAGTGGTACCATCACTTCGCCTAGAGATGGTGCATGGTCCTCCCCCCACCCCCGGATGTCTTCTGTATGAGGCAGGACAGCCACCTGCTGGGGATGCTTTGGCTGGAATTCCTGCAATGAGAAGGGGGTTAGGACCCCCTTCCAGCTACAGGATTTTATAAATGCTATATTTTCCCAGTGTCACTGGCTCTGCCTCCTAGTGCTGACAGATGGAGAAAACAGGTGGGATTTCCTTGCGCCACTGTTGGATTATTAGTATCACTGTCTGAGATGGAGAAAGATTGCCATTTGGTTTGTTCTAGGCCTTGGAAGAAATACATTTGTGGGAACAGCGCTGGCTGGGGGAGTGTGTGAGCTGCAGCCCAGAAATGCATATTGATGTCTCGACACACAGCCTGTGTCTTAGTAACTGCCTTTAGGAGAAGGAGAAGCTTTAAAAAGAATGTGAGAGAAAGAGAGATGGAAGAATGTTCTTTAAAGAAAGGCTGGTACTTTCTGATCCTATGCTGATGAGATTCTTTGGGACAAGCTGAAAGACATCCTGGAGGATGGGATGCTTAGCTGAGTCTAATCGAAGAAGGAATGAACTGGCCAAGGGTAACCTTTGGACTTCATTTGGCCTCTGGGCCATTTTTTGGCTCTCAAGGGGTCAATAAAATTGCCCCCAATACCCTCTAGTGGGCATGGGGGTATTTTTGCAACACCTTTGTACCGCTAGGCCATTTTAGGCCCTGGACAGAGCTTTTTAAGGAAGGGGGGGCATGGGGGGATTTTTTGTGGGAGCCCTCCAAGGTCTCCTATGAGGCCAGTATGGCACCCAGCCTCCCACAGTTGCCCACCCCTGCGATAGGACCACTGTTTGGATTATTTGTGCATTCCTGCGTGGCAGAATGGAGTGGGACTGGATGGCCCTTGTGGTCTCTTCCAACTCTAGGATTATATATCTGTGAAAGCCAGGCACTCAAATGAGGACCTAGTTGATCACTGTAGGAGACAAAAGTTACCAAGAGTCTAGTGGCATAACAAGTTTTATTTGGCATAATACATTTTCATGGAGTGCAGATCCACAAACACACATGCCGAGTAAAATGTGATACTTTTTAAGGTGCCACTGAGCCACTTGTTGTTTTAGACTGCCACCACTCTGGGAATTCTAGGAATGAGATACCACATTTTACTCTAAAGACAGTGGGGCAATTCTGGGGACTATTTTGTTTGCATTTGAATTGACTGCAGCCTTCTTACTTTGTCTTTCAGTTCACGACCCAGTCCGAATTGCTTATGACCGACCTCGTGGCTATCCAGCATATAAAAATAAGAAGGTGAGGGCCGAGAGAATATACTTTTATTGTTCACGTAGCTTATTGCGGGGAGGGGAATTATTCTCTAGTTCTGTCCTTGCGTCAGTCCTTGCTGCAATATGCCAGTGACATCCAGTTCCTCCACTCCTTTCCGTCTTGTTCCAAGGAAGCCACTTTGGGGCTAAGTCAGAGTCTGGTGATAGTACGGGACTAGATGAAGGTGAACAAAATGAAATTTAATCCAGATAATGCACAAGTGAAAGGCAGATCAAGGAACTGGGATTCAATCTATGCTGAATGAGGTTACTCTCCTTCTGAGAAGTCAGGTTTGCAGCTTGGCGGTGGCCCTGGATTCAACTGTGAGCCTGGATGCCCAGGTTTCAGAGGTGCCCACGAGTGCATTTTCACAGTTAAAACTAATGTACAATTCAGCATTTGTACTTAGAGGTGTCTGATCTGGACACAGCTGTGGCCTCTTCCCATTCCCTGAGACACTCCACATGGGACTCACTTTCCAAAGTTTCCAAAGATGCAGTAGACAGACCGCTGACAGGCATGGGCGACAGGAAAACAGAAACTTATTGTGATGACTTCACTGGCAACTAGTTTGTTTCTGGGCACAATTCAAAGTGCTGGTTGTGACGTAGAGCCCTTCACCCCACTTCCCAAATACCCTCATATAATCCTGCCCAAGTTTTGGGATCTTCAGGAATGACTTTCAGCCCACCACTTTTAGATGTAAGTTTGTGAGGACGCTAGAGGAAGCTTTCTCGACGGCTCCTTCCAGAATGTGGAAGCCCCTTCCACGGGATGCTAGACTGACCCCTGCCTTGCTCACTTTCTTCCAGAAAGCAAAAACCATTTTATTTAGACATAGGCCATTCTGCACTAAACTTTGAGGCCCCTCCCTAATCTGCAAACCCCAGGATTCCATAGGACGTTGAAAGTGGAATCATAGCACTATGGCAATCTAGTGCAGAAATGGCCATGGAGTTGGTGCCTAACAGGCTGTTGCTGAAGGATCTTTTAATAGTGGATGGTTTATATTTTGCCTCTTCCTGTTGTGTTTTTAAAGGCTTTTAAATTGTTTTAATTCAGTGTTTTGGTTTTAAAGACAGCTTATTTATGTTTTTAAATAGTTTTTTTCTAAAAAACTGGTTATTTTTTAGCTGCATTCATTTTAAGACAGAGGTTGCTTTGAGTCTTGTGCTGGAAGAAATGCAAGACGGGATATTGTTTAATAAGCCAGAAGTACAGTTCAGTCAGTGAAAGGCATCAAATGTGAAACTGGAAAAGAAGCAGACTTCAGAGACCTCTTTTGTAGTTGGTCAAAAAAAACAGTAAAACACTCTTGCTGCTTATGTTAACCCTGGCTTACCATAGAGAGTGTGCTCAAGAAATACCAAGTTTCTGACCTCACCTGGGCACCTGTCGCATACGTCCAGCTCTCCTGCCCCTGTGACCATCTGAGCCCTAGCTTGGTAGGACATTGGGCACAGGGTGAGAATTCTGTAGGTAGCAGCAGAAAGTCCATTATTGCTCCATATGGGAAACACTTGAAAAGAACACCACCAAAGAATACCAGGGTCTGTCAGCTACATTTGGAGGAAGGCCATCACAATCTCCTCTGAATAAATCATGCCAAGAGAACCATATGATAGGGAGACCATTGCAGCTGTCATGGTATGGAGATTGCCCACCTGAGCTACGTGTACCCCCAGGGTACAAACGAGGACACTTAGAAGTCCATGACAAAATTGAGTAATGGTGGAAAAAGGCACATACATGAACAGCGTAAGACGAGACACAAGTCAAAAGTTGTGAAATTAATTGAACATAATGAGGAGTAGCAGAGCGGGTTTCCTAGCCCCATTCCCTCCCTTTGTTATTTTGCCAAATGGGGAGGAGTCCGTCCCCTGAACAATGTGTGGCGAAGAAGCCGCTGCAGTGTGTCTGCCCAGCAGCACACCCCTCGGTGCTTCAGCTTTCATTCTCACATTATTGGGCTATATTGTTGTGTCCTAGATAACTTGTGTTCCACAAACTTCACTCAGAGTTTAACAGAAGTGTTTATTTGTAGCAAAGCAAGCAACACAGCACACTTTGTGTGAAGTTGCTACAGCTGAAGCATACACAGGGCTTACAGGCTTTATACCTTTCCATACAAATTTAGGCACGCAAAGCTGTGATTGGAGAGGATCAGAAATCTTACATCACCCTGGCAGTTTTGACTTTTTCCCAGACCCTCAGTTGTTTACATACCTTTTATCCTTGAGACAGGAACAAGTTTCTGTCTTGAGCATTGCCAGTTCCCATAATACCTTTCTAGTACTCTCTTTTTCCCCTTCTGATCTTCTCCCCTTTGCCTGAATAGATTATAGCAATGAACAATAAAGCATTTAACCATTGGGTGCCCTGAAGTATCTTAGCAAGCCTCAACTGGATAAATACCTGTAATCAACAATTGGCAATTGATGTTTTGGCCATTTCTGCACTAGACTGTTATAGTGCTATAACACTTTCAACATCCTATGAAATTCTGGGGTTTGCAGTTTAGGGAGGGGCCTCAAAGTGTGGGAATGGCCCTTGTAGCACTCTCATAGAGCCTTGCAATGCCTAAGCTAGGATATCTATTCTAATACATGTTCTAATCTAGCAAAATACTTACGGCAGGAGCCATGCATCCTGACAGCTGTTTATTTGCAGTCACAACATACAAAATTGAAACAACAGCAACTATATTGCCTGCAAACGTTTTGCTAATATGAAAGGTACAGTTTGCAGGAATGGGCTGCTGAGAGGTATGCCAGACAAAAAAGGGTTAGGAACTACTGATGTAGCGGATTGTGTGTTGGATAAGGACTTGGCAATAACAATGTTTTTTGTTGTTCCTGGTTTATATCTGCCACTGCATTCTGCTTTCTGGTGTCTTCTTGCAATGACCGAGTGTCTTTATTTGTTACCAGCAAGCTTCAAAGGACTTGGAGTACCACCACAAGCGGCTGAACCAGAAGAACATTGGCTTCCAGATGCTTCAGAAGATGGGCTGGAAAGAGGGACTCGGGCTCGGAGCGCACGGCAAAGGCATCAAGGAGCCCGTCAAAGTGTATGTAGCTGGGAGAGCAGGGCTTGGGCCCATGGCGTGTGTGCCTTTTGCCATTTTTAGCATAGCCATTTTGTAGCTGTAACCATTTTTTCTGCATCTCAACATAAGGTGTTATACCAGATTGAACCCAAGGCTTCTCAGATCTTATATTTCTCTTACGAAGGGCTCTTCTTTAGAAGGTTTGTTATGATAGCAAAGTAGAATCACAGTATCTTGAGCAGTCTTATTTCAGATTACTAAATTCTGAGAACTAGAAATGTTGGAGAGCGTTAGCCTTCGGGTCCTGCTGGTGGGCTTCCTGTTGAATTGCCTCTAGAACATGTCCAGGGAGGGTGACCAAAATGGTCAAAGGCCTGGAGACCATGAGGCCATATGCGGCGCAGCTTAGGGGGCTGGGTATGTTTAGCCTGAGGAAGAGAAGATTAAGAGGCGACATGATAGCTATGTTTAAATATTTGAAGGGATATCACGTGGAAGATGGAGCAAGCCTGTTTTCTGCTGCTCCAGGAGACTAGGACATGAAGCAGTAGCTTCAAACATCATAGAATCACAGAGTTGGAAGAGACCCCAAAGGCCATCGAGTCCAACCCCCTGCTATGCAGGAACACTCATCAAAGCATTCCCAACAGATGGCCATCCAGCCTCTGCTTAAAAGCCTACAAAGAAGGAGACTCCGCTACACTCCGAGGCAGCAGATTCCCCTGCCGGACAGCTCTGACGATCAGGAAGTTCTTCCTGAGGTTCAAGTGGAATCTCCTTTCCTGCAGCTTGAATCCATTGCTCCTTGGCCTAGTCTCTGGAGCAGCAGAAAACAAGCCTGCTCCGTCCTCAACATGACATCCTTTCAAATATTTAAACATGGCTATCATGTCCCCTCTTAACCTTCTCTTCTGCAGACTAAACATCTCCAGCTCCCTAAGGCATTCTTCATAGGGCATGGCTTCCAGACCCTTCACCATTTTGGTCCCCCTCTGGACACGTTCCAGCTTGTTGACATCCTTCTTGAATTGAGGTGCCCAGAACTGGACACAGGATTCCCAGTGAGGCCTAACCAATGCAGAATAGAGTGGTACCATTACCTCCCTCGATCTAGACACCATACTCCTATTGATGCAACCAAGAATTGCATTGGCTTTCTTGGCTGCCACGTCACACTGCTGACTCATGTTCAGCTTCTGGTCTACCAAAACTCCTAGATCCTTTTCACACATACTGCTTTCCAACCACATGTCCCCCATCCTATACTTGTGACTTTCATTTTTTCTGCCCAAGTACAGGACCGTGCAGATCCAACAGAGGTTGGATGGCCATCTGTTGAGAATGCTTTGATGGTGTCTTCCTGCGTGGCAGAATGGGCTTGGACTCGATGGCCCTTGTGGTCTCTTCCAACTCTATGATTCTATGAAAAAGAAGTAATGAAAACACTTATAAACCTGGTGGGCATCCACCAGCAGGCCTTGAAGGCTACAACTGCCTCATTCTCCATTTAGCTGCTCTGTGTGTTAAGGTTCTGTTTTGCTTTCATAATAGACCTCCCAAAGAGCCATACTGAATCAGAACAAAGGCCTACATTTAATCCATTCCTGCGGTGGCTAACACAATGCCACAAGCGGGATCCCATAAGCAGGACACAGCCTTCTCTTAATGTCTCCCCCATCAGCAAATGGTATTCAGGGCTATAATGTTCCTGAACATGGAGGTACCATTCCTACCTAACATTCCCAAGAAGGGGCATTGCTGGGGCAGACCAAGAGCCATTCTGGTCTGGCGTAGCTACCAACCAGATGCCTGAAGATGCCCATTAGCAGGACCTGAGCACAATTTCACATCCTTGCGCTTGTTTTTCCCAGCTCCTGATGCTAAAGGGAACAAGCAGTCACTCTCACTGTCATTAGATAACTTTCTCTATGAATCTGTCTTATCCTTTTCTCAGAATCATCCAAGTTGTTATACCTTCTGACCAGTTTTAGGAGTGTTGGTGCACAGTTATGAGATGTCTTGTTCAAAGTCATGACGTGTAAAACTTGCTTGGGGAACTTCCTGCCACAAGATGTGGAGCCAGGCACTAGCTTTGGGGCTCTTGTAGAGAAGGGTTCCAGGTCTGGGCCTCCTAATTCCCTCCACCTTTTGTTGGATCCCAGTTTCCATCCACCCCAGCTGGCATGCTTGGTAATCAGAGAGCTGTAGTCTAGCAATACCTCAGGGATTATGGATTGTCCACTCCTGGGTTGGACAGATTTACTACCGAGGATGAGCCTGTTAGTGGCTACTATGAGGCTGTACAGTATGTCTACCTCCTAGTGCCAAAAAGCAAAGAAAGATTCCAGTCCTCATGTTTTTGAAAGGCTAATTTAAGTAAGAATATAGGAATCTGCCTATCTGTAGTCAGATAGATGGTCCGTCTAATTCAGATTTCAAGCCTGGATACTGAACCTGGGGTAGTCTATATTCAGAGCAAGCCCTCTGCTTTGTGTTTGTTGGGGCCTCTACAGTTCAAAAGACACAGTTAACTGCTCTGCAAACCCTGGATTCCATCTTCACCTTCTGGGGCCAGCCCTGCCATTAAGTGGAGTAGATGCTAGAGGTGGGAGCAAGTTGTTGGAGGAGGAAGGTGTATCCTAAATTGTCTGCCTGGGACTTTCTAAGCGAGCTGGTTGCCTTCATTGTGGCTCAGGTTCTTGTCATATTGCCAGCGCTGAAGAAAGATTCAACTGATAGCCATGATAGCCATGTTCAAATATTTGAAGGGATGCCATGTAGAGGAAGGAGAGGGCTTATTTTCTGCTGCTCCAGAGACCAGAACAAGGAGCAATGGATTCAAGCTGCAGGAAAGGAGATTCCAGCTGAACCTCAGGAAGAACTTCCTGACGGTCAGGGCTGTCTGGCAGTGGAATATGCTGCCTCGGAGTGTGATGGAGTCTCCTTCTTTGGAAGTTTTTAAGCCAAAGCTGGATGGCCATCTGTCGGGAGTGCTTTGAGGGTGTTCCTGCATGGCAGGGGATTGGACTGGATGGCCCGTGTGGTCTCTTCCAACTCTACATTTCTATGATTCTATGATTAACTGGAAGCTCAGTTGGCTCTTGGACATGGCATGGGAGGGGGTGCCGCTTGTTTGTTGCCTTGAACAGCAGAAGGATGCCAGGGCTGCCCTCATGTTACAAAAGATATTAGTAAGCAGGTGAAAAGAAAGCTCTCCTGCCAGTGCAAAGCAGAGTTGACAGAACTGCCCAAAGGTCTGTCTTGGTATGAAGCTTTTTCTTATGTTGAAATTGTGGCATGCAGTAGAGGGCATGTTTTCAGCACACAACATCCTGGATACAGTTTCTGCCACTTCCCATAGCAAAGATGGGGAAGACAGGTGCGTGCAGAACCCCTGCCTGGCACTTTTGGGACGACCACTGCCAACTGGAGTAATCTCCTTGTTTCCAAATAGTGTTCCCAAGCTTCTCCAGGGCTGCTTTGAGCAGTGATGGTGAGTAGATGTTCTGGATAATGCCTAATCCACGTCAACCAGTTTTCAGCTTCAGCGGTGGTGATCTCTCAGGACATTTTTGTGGAACTGGAAATGGCACACCAGTCACTGTTGGCAGTGGTTTGTTTCAAGGTGACGGGCAGCTCAAAATAATGACCAATAGTCACATTTTGAGCCCTAATGTTTGGGAGTGGGGCTCATTTTTGTTGCTAACTGCCATCAAGTTGACTTTGACTTGTGGTGACCCTATGAACAAGAGACCTCCAGTCATCCCTAATATCAGCAGCCTAGCTCAGATCTTGCAAACTCAGGGCATTCCTGGCTTCCTTGATAGAGTCATAGAATCAAAATCAAAGAATTGGAATGGGCTGCAGGGTCCATCTGGTCCAATTCCCTAGTCCTGCAGGAATCTGCAGCTACAGGGCTTTTGACAGATGACCACCCGACCTCTGTTTAAAGACTTCGCTGAATGAATCAATCCACTGCAGTCTTCCTCTTTTCCTACCACTTTCTACCTTACCAAACATCATTGTCTTAAGGAGTCAGATCTTCTCATGATACCTCCAAAGTACAAGAGCCTCAGTTTAGTCACCTTGGCTTCTAGGGAGAATTCAGGCTCATTTTCTTTGTCTGTGATGGTGATGGTGATGGGAGCTCACAGGATGCAACGAAAACATGCAACCAAGGGAGAATTTGCAACCAAGGGTGCAAATATTGAACTTGGAAGTAACCAGCCCATCTAGTCCAGCATCCTGTCATGCAGAGAGAGACAACCGAAGCACTCCCAAAAGATGCTCATCCAGCCTCCTCCAAAGTTAAGAGTCCACTACCATCCAAGGCTGTTCCACTGTTGAACTGTTCTTACAGTAAAGGTCCTTCCTAATGTTTAGGTGAAATCTCATTTTATTCTAATTTTAATCCCTTGATTCATGTTCTAGTCCCTGCAGCAGCAGAACACAATTTTGTTCCATCTTCTACATGACATTCCTTGAGGTATTTAAGGTTGGCTTTCATGTCACCTATGTCTTCTCTTCTCCAAGCTAGACATCCCCAGCTTGATGCTGTCTCATGGTTTTCCAGGCTTTGCATGGGTCATCAGTTGCTCTCATTTATAGTCTTGATTTTGTCAGAGGGTAGCATTCTTGCTATCAGTTCTCACAGCCAGAGATGCTATTTGTCCACCCATCTGTCTCTCATTTCTGGGATCTTCATGTGACCCACACTTGGCCCTGGGATTTGCCGGTTCCCAGCCCTTGATTAATTTAAGAATGTGTGTTCTCCTTCAGGTGTTCCCTTTCTATATGTATGAGAGAGAGAGAGAGAGAGAGAGAGAGAGAGAGAGAGAGAGAGAGAGAGACAGCCCATGTTTTATTAAGCAATTAGAATATTTCCATAAATCAAAACTATTTATTTGGGAAGGGAAACAGCAGGTATTTAATACATTACAAGAAGTCTCCATTCTGCGGTTTCTATTGCAGCTTCCTAATCTTTGAATTTGGCAACCCAAATCCAGTGGAAGGTATCATCATGGCTGATTTGGGGAATTCCTGGTGAAGGAAGCTGTTAGAGGCATCAGTATTATTTCTTAGTTTTCTTGCTGTTGTCATTGGTCCCTCAGGCCTTGCAATAGGAGAATTTCATGTCAAGGTTGCTGTTGCTTTATAAGATTCTCCCTGTATTTGTAAATGTCTTCAGTTTGGAATGAAAAGAGCTTGAAATGAAAAGAATTCAAATGTGGGAGAAAGCAAAAGTGACAGACCTGTTCATCTGTTGAAGAGTGCTTCACTCCTTTAAAAAAAAAATTGGGGTTTGATCTTTCTGTTTAGCCAACTCTGTTCTGCTAAATTAGGGTTACCCCATCTTTTTCTCAGAGGAGGTCCCCATCTGTTACAACCTGCAGTAGCACCAGGTACAGCATGGTTCTCTCCACACCTTAGAGACTGTAGTGCCTGTTGAATTTGATCAGCAGAAGTAGTTTAGTTTTTTAAAAAATCTGAATACTGGAGGAAGCTAAATTGACAGACTTTTTCTTCTTCTCTAAAGTAGCCACCCAGCCAGAGGCAGTTCTTGCATATGTACAAACCCGAGTGGTGATAGTTCAAATTCAACAGGACTTTTTCCCCTTAACATTGTTAATTGCCATTAAGTCAACTTTGACTTATCACAACCCTGTGAGTGAGAGATTTTCACGTGTCTTTGCTATCAGGGTCTTGCAGACTCAGAGCAGATCTGGCTTTCTGGATGGAGACATAGAATCATCCACTGTCAAACAGCTCTTACAGTCGAGAAGCTCTTCCTAACATTTAAATGCAATCTCCTTTGCTGTAATTTGAATCCATTGGTTCAGCTTCTAGTCTCAAGAACAGCAGAAAACAAGCTCACTCCATTTTTTTCCCACGGCTTCCCTTCAGAGATTTAAAGATGGCTCTCGTATCTCCTCTCTGTCTCCTCTTCTCTGAGCTGGACAGCCCCAGTTTCCTCAGTCACTTCTCATAAGGCCTGGTTTCACAGAACTTTGATCATCTTAGTCTTGCGTCCCCTTTCCTACGCTACAGCTGAAACTTGCTGCGATATATGTGTTCACTTTTTGTAGGTTTTTACCTGTACTATTCTTTTTAAAATTGTAAGCTGCCTTGAGCCTCAATTTTGAGAGAAAGATGGGTAATAATAATAACCCCTATCAATTAAAAAGTCACTGCAAAATACTCCCAAGTCTCTATCAGTTAAAAAGTCATTACAAAATGCTCTTCAGTGATGTTGTAGACACCTGTTCTTCAGTCTTCTGCCTTCCTTCTTCCTTGCTATGCGTCATTTTTTTTCTAGCATCTTCCTATGATATGTCCCTTACTTGAACAATTGCAACAATAAGTCCTGGAGTCTTGGTCTGCTAATGATTTTCCTAGTTAACCACCCATCTAGTTCCTTAAGGTGATGCTGCCTTTACTGTCTTGGGAACATTTAAAGAAACATTTTAAAATATAATTGCTAACAGTATTTTAAAATTTGCTTACATTCTGAAAGTGGTCCAGCAATCTTTGTACGTCTTTAGATCTAAATTTATTCTGGCTTTGGGTCTTTAATTTTAGTTGTCATCTCCTGCCTTGCATTGTCATCTGTTAGCTTCTTCAGAAGCCGCTGCTGATTCCACTCCAAATCAGCTTTATTTTGTTGGTTTGATTTTCAGTTTCATGGAAATTGAACTTTTGTTCATTTATTCATCTTTTCAATTTCACTTTGGCTCTCATAAATGTTCCGGTGCCTATATACTCTCAGAACAGAAACCTTGGCAAAGCAAAACATAAGATGGTCACTTGCTAACTCCTCTTATAGAAATAGCATTGATGTTTGGCAAAGGCACCTTGCCACAGAGACTGGCAGGATGGCTCTGGATACTTCCTTCTGTCTTTGGGAAAAAGCCTAAAGGAAGAGAAAGAGAGTGAAGAACTCTTTGGAGCTGGAAAAGCAGAGCTCTTGAGTGATTCCTGCAGCTGGCAGTGAAAAAAGGCATAACCCCAATTGGTTGTACTCATGGGAGAAGACCGTGGCGACCACTGAGCTTCCTGTCTTGTGTCTCCACAAGGAAATGGTATATGGGAAGAGCTTGGCATTTTGTGGCACCTTTATTTGCGTCCTCTCTTGAGAAGTCCCTTCCTCCTTTGTAAGAACAAGTTCTCATGTTCATGCAATGCAACGTAGTGGAGATGAGAGATCTGGTGCCAGGCCCCACTCACTGGATCGCTTTTGGGGCCAGTTTCCATCTCTCAACATAACTCTGCCTGACAAGGTTGTTGTGAAGACAGTATGGAATGACCACATATGTATTCCTCTGAACTCTTCCAAGGAAGGGCAGAATTTTTTTTCCCTTCGATGTAGTTCAACATAATCTGGGGAACTTTCCCACTTACAAAGTTGTACCTACCAATTTCAACAGGGTTGTGGTTTGGTTTGGTTTTGTTTTTTCACTTGCAACAGGCCTCTGTTTGTGGAGAGGGGACAGACAGGAGTATTTTGGGTGGAGGAACGCAACCAAAGCTGGGTTCCCACTTTGGCTGCTATGTTTCTCCTGTGTTCCTGCAGTATGGCCTGAGACTTTGGGGGTAAGAAACAGAGCTAACTTTTGGTTTTTATTTTTGCCTCTTTCAGGGGCTCTACCTCGGCAGGGGAGGGCTTGGGTGTTGGGGAGAAGAAGGAAGATACCTTTGCTACTTTCCGTCAGAGAATGATCCAGATGTATTACCTGAAAAGAGCCAGTAAATAGGTAAGTGTGTGACACGAGCCAATTGCCGTTTGAGTTTCTTTTTTAAAAGAGAGAAAGGGGGTGCCCTGTTGCATTGTTTTAAAGGCTCCCGTTTGGCCTAGGTTCTGCGCACCCAGAGACAATCTTGGCTTTTAACATTTTTCTTTGTTTCTGTTTGTTTTGAAAATCCATAATGACTTTTGAACCAAACAGTAATGATTATTGCACAATGTCTCTGCTCCTCCTGGGTAGGGCATCTGGTGAGAAATCCATTTTGGAACCCTTCTCCCCCTGCTCCTCCTTTGGGTCATCTGAATAATGATGGAGATTGACATTCCTAGCATCCTCAGGAAAAGTCATCTGTTCCTTGGAGGAAGAAAAGCCAGTCCAGTTTCCCATCAAAAGCTGGCTGTCTCTTGATAAGGACTTGTAAGGTAATCTCTTTTGGGCAGGATGAAATTAACCATCCCAATGCAAAATATTCCCACCTGTCCTCCTGAAGATACCACACTGCAGCTTCACATTCTTTAACACTGTTGTGGAAAGACTTTGCCTCCTGGACTGCAGTAAAACGCCATGTGATATGTGATTCAGCCCATTCACTGAACACCAAATGTTTTGTTCTGAAGGAAGCAGCAAATACCAACTATCTTAGAAATGTAGTGAATGTATATATTTAACTCTCCCCTTTTGTTTCAGGGACTCTCTGTGTCTCTCTAGAGTTCCCCCACTGCCAGCCAACTTAGTTTGGTCTGGATTTCCTGCATTTGTTTAAAATTCTTGGTTGCCTTTTACCTCTGCAAAGAAATCTTTGTGTTCTGCAGGAAGCTATCTTCACACTTTGGAAGCAAGACTTGTCTGAAATGCACACGTTTGTTTTGTGACCTTCAGGGCATCACTAAAGAATCTGTGATAACAGTTTGTTGACTGTAACGATTGACCCTCATCAGAATTACTTCTTCCCAGTTCTTTTGACTTTTTTTTTCCATCCATGCAAAGATTTCCATTGATAAAAATGACATCCTAAGAAAAATCCCACTTAAGAACTTGTCATGATTTGAATTAAAAACTCTTCCAAATGCTGAGTTTAAGCATATTCTCAAACCAGTATTATTTGGAGTTCTTAAATAATGCATTGACCAGCAAAGCCATCCTTTGGCTTTTCCATACTTGTCTACAAAGTTTCTTCATCTTGATGGTGGGGGTGAAGATCCCTTTGTCCAGGGATGCTCTTTTCGCATAACCAGGTGATTATGTGTGGATTTTGGGGGATTTCAAACCCTCTGTTCTCCTTGGCACGCAGGACAGCTTTTCCGTAGGGAATCCTGCACCTTTGTGATTGGGTGTAGTTCCTTAACTACTCCTATAGGATGATCTTTTCGGCTCTGGGCAACTCCAAGTAAATGAACCTTGAAGACAGTACCTTTTGAGTTTTGTGCAGCTGAGTGCTCTCTCAAATGTGATTATCTGCCTTTCTGAAAAGTTTAAAAGCAGCTCATGCAGACTGACTCATTCACAATTACCGGTGAAGATGGCTGGTGCTCCTCTGGAGCAGAAGAGATCAAGAAATTTCCCTTTTCTTGGCCTGCTGAATCCATTTTTCAAAAGCAGATAACTGCCTTGCAGTTTGGCCATCATCCTGTTTCATTTTTCTGTTTTACCACCTTGTATTTGCATCAGGGGAAGAAAAAAAAGGTGGAGCTTTGTCCAACAATTAAAAGAGGTCAAAATAAGTTTGTCCAATGTGATGAGGACAAATGGTCAAATTAAAAAGAGAGGACCTTTTTATGAGTCAGAAAGCTGATTCTTCTTTCACCTGTCAGGGAGCTGAAGAACGAAACCTCTAATGTGTTTAAACCGCACCTGGTTGTTGTTGTTCTCTGCAATCCAAACTCCCTCTTCTTTCCTGTTGCTAGGAGCATTTTCTGTCTTGACTTCAGAGTGAGATGCATATTCAGATGTATTCTCCAACACTTTGGGGAGGTTGGTAGGGGAGGGAACAACCAGTTCTAATGATCTCTGTGGTTTGAAGCCAAGAAGCTGTTTTGGGAATGCATTGGCTTAACAATAGGGGGCACAGCTGAGTTTCTGAACCCAGCTTTTTTGGGTTTGGAATGGCCTCTGCCAGTCTGAGCTCACTTCAGAGCTGTGTGAATGTATAATAAAAAGAGAATACAATTTAAACATGAACACTAGTTCTTGGGTGCAGCCAAGAAGAAACCTTTAATCTCCTACTTTCCCAGATAACCATGATTATGGTTAGCTTGCCTCCTTTTGAAGATCTGGTTTGGGATAAAGTTTACAGAGTGACACTGGTACTTTTAAATTCCTGGTGTTACTTCTTCAACCTACTTCACTTTGCATCTTGAGTGGCTGTTTTCACCAAGATTAGCACCTTTCCTCTGTGTGTTTGAAACCTGCTGTTAGCAGGTTATTTCACCATCTGAATGCATTTGCCAAAAAATAAAGAGACAGAGAAAGAATTAAAGTACCATTTTGGTAGCCATGTCCATTCACTGGTTTTTCTATTGTTCTAGTTTTCCAGGCTCTCTGTTATGAAGACTACAAGCATCCAAGAACACTATTCACTCCGTCACTAGGGCCTGTGTTCTCCCCTTTCGTTTTGGAATGTCGCATTTTTTTTTCTTAGTGCTTCTTGATCAGAATTGTTTGGTTCTCCTCCCATTCCTGTGGCATTTTAGCAGTATTGATGAATAGCCAGTAGATGTCTGTTGACTGATTTGAAGTTGCTTTTAAAAAATGTTTAAATGGCATGTAATCTTTTCTTTTTTTAAAAGCTGACAATAAACATAAATGAGAGGGAAAGAATCCATCCACTTTTTTTCCCACTTCAATTCTTGGTGGTCATTTGTGTATTTATTTGAAGAGTCAGTAAATTTGCTTGTTTCCAGGAGTCTTCCTGGAACCACCAAAACTTATTATAGGCAGCCTTAGCCCTGAAAATATGCAAAATAATGGAAAGTCAAAACTGAAAATAGTCAGAAGTCAGTTTCTGGTTTTGGGAGGGAGGGCTAGCTGGGGGGCCTAAATCCTGTTTCGTTGGAAAACCAGGGCTCCTGGAAGGCTTCTAAGAGTGGGAAATTATTAAAACACCCAATAAAATCAGGAGAAAAAAAAGGAAGACACTTCTTAGGGAGCAGAGTGGATTAATGGTTTACTGATTAATGGATTTACTGTCCATATGGCCATATATACTCTCACAGACTTTCTTCATAGAATCATAGAGTTGGAAGAGACCCCACGGGCCACCGATTCAACCCCATTCTGCTGTGCAGGAAAGACGCCATCGAAGCCTTCCTGACAGATGGCTGTTCAGCTTCTGTTTAAAAGTCTCCAAAGAAGGGCACTCTACCATACTCCCAGGAAGCAGTGTTGTTGAACTGCTCTTTTCATCAGGAAGTTCTTCCTAAACTTCATGGGCTATCTAAAATCATAAGGAGAGACAACAAATATGTTACATAAAACAATGCATAATTTTATCTGGTACGAAATAATCATTAGTACCTGGATCTTAGAATTACCATAGAATCTGTTACTGTTGTTACGTACCCTCAAGTCAGCTTTGACTTCTGGTGAACCTATCCTAGGGTTTTTCTCAGGTAGATTTATTTAGAGGAGGTCTTCTATCATTTGCCTTCCTTTGAGGCTGAGAGAGTGGGATCTGCTCAAGGGGTTTCCCTGGCCAAGCAGGGATGTGAACCCTGGTCTCCCAGAGTCCAAGTAGAACATTCAAACCACAATATCATACTAGTTTACTGATGCCTCCAAGGTGACTCTGGCTTATGGCAGCCCTGTCTTAGGGTTCGTCTTCATCTTCAGGTTCATCAGCCTTCATCTGAAGCTGAGAGAGTGGGATTTAACCTATGGTGAAGCTTTCCGAAGCTAGTAAAATGTGGGCTGGAAAATGCTACTGTTAGGTGCTCCTCACCACTGGCTTCTCTTCTTCCTGGAGAGAAGTGACTGGTGGGGTGCCACAGGGTTCTGTTCTGGGCCCAAACCTGTTCAACATCTTTATCAATGATTTGGATGAGGGAATAGAGAGCATTCTTATCAAATTTGCAGATGACAACAAACTAGGAGGGATAGCTAACACCCCAGAGGACAGGATCAAAATTCAAAATGATCTTGACAGATTGGAGAGCTGGGCTGAAACTAACAAAATGAATTTCAACAGAGGGAAGTATAAGGGACTACCCCTGGGCAGAAAAAATTAAATGTACTGATATAGGATGGGCAACACCTGCCTTGGCCATAGTACATGTGAAAAATGATCTAAGAGTCTTAGTAGACCACAAGCTGAACATGAATCAGCAGTGTGATGTGGCGGCTAAAAAGGCCAGTGTGATTCTGGGCTACATGAATAGGAGTATAGTGTCTAGTTCTACCACCCTATTCTGCTTTGGTCAGACACCACTTGGAATCCTGTGTCCAGTTCTGGGCACCACAATTCAAGAAGGAAATTGACAAGCTGGAGTCTGTCCAAGTGGGACCAACTAAAATGGTCAAGGGCCTGGAAACCATGAAGCCCTATGAGGAGCAGCTTAGGGAGCTGGGGATGTTTAGCCTGGAGAAGAGAAGATTAAGAGGGGACACGATAGGCATGTTTAAATATTTGGAGGGGTATCATATCGAGAATGGAGCAAGCCTGTTTTTGCTGCTCCATTGCTCTGGAGCAGCGGCTTCAAACTTCAGGAAAAGTGATTCCACCTGAACATTAGGAAAAACTTCTGGATGGTAAGAGTAGTTCCAACAGTAGAATAAGCTGCTGCATGGGAGTGGAAGTCTCCCTCTTTGGAGGTTTTTAAACAGAGGTTGGATGGCTATCTGTTGCAAATGTTTTGATTGTATATTGCTGCATGGCAGAATAGGGTTGGACTGAACGGCTTTAGCGTCTCTTTCAGCTCTGTGGTTCTATGAAACCAGTGAATTTCCATGACCAAGTGGGGATTTGAGTCTTAGTCCAACACTGAACATCCCCTATACCACACTTTCTCTTAAGAACTTTCCCCTTGTCTTCCTGAACATGAGTCAGCAGTGTGACACGGCAGCCAAGAAAGCCAACGCAATTCTCGGCTGCATCAATAGGAGTATGGTGTCTAGATCGAGGGAGGTACTGGTACCACTCTACTCTGGTTTGGTTAGACCTCATCTTGAATACTGTGTCCAGTTCTGGGCACCCCAATTCAAGAAGGACACGGTCAAGCTGGAGCAGGTCCAGAGGAGGGCGACCAAAATGGTGAGGGGCCTAGAAGCCAAGCCCTATGAGGATAGACTTAGAGAGTTGGGTATGTTCAGTCTGCAGAAGAGAAGGTTAAGAGGGGACATGATAGCTATGTTTAAATATTTGAAGGGATGCCATGTAGAGGAGGGAGAGGGCTTGTTTTCTGCTGCTCCAGAGACCAGGACAAGGAGCAATGGATTCAAGCTGCAGGAAAGGAGATTCCACCTGAACCTCAGGAAGAACTTCCTGATGGTCAGGGCTGTCCGGCAGTGGAATATACTGCCTCGGAGTGTAGCGGAGTCTCCTTCCTTGGAGGTTTTTAAGCAGAGGCTGGATGGCCATCTGTCGGGAGTGCTTTGAGGGTGTTCCTGCATGGCAGGGGGTTGGACTGGATGGCCCATGTGGTCTCTTCCAACTCTACATTTCTATGATTCCTCTAACGCAGAGAGAGTGTGACTGCCCAAGGTCCCTCCAGTGGGTTTCCATTACCGTGCAGGGATTTAAACCTTGACCTCCCAGTGTGGTGCAGTGGTTTGAGCATTGAACTGTGACCCTGGAGATCAGGGTTTGATTCCCCGTTTGGCCATCACAGCCCTCTGGGTGAGCTTGGGAGCATCATCATTTCTCGGCCCCAGAAAACCCTGTGATAGGGTCACTTAAGGTTACTATAAGTCTGAAATGACTAAAGGCACATAACAATAATAGACCAGGGTCAATTCCTGCTAGGAATTGGATGGAATATTGCCAATGAATAACCTGAACTGGCAAAAGCACCTTCCTTGCCTAAGAAAACCCTGTGAAATTCATGGGGTTGCCATCATTCAGCTGGCAACTTGAAGACACGTACTGTGCACGTATATGACCAGCTTCAACATACTCATCGCGTAACTGTGTGTTCCCCAACCCAGTGCCCTTCTTGATTTGCTATGCTGCAAATCCCATCACCTCTTGCCAGCACCCGGAGGGCCCTGGGTTGAGAAGGGCTGGCCTATGGTGTCCCCAGTACATCTTGGCATACACAGGTAGCCACAGAGCATCTGGGATCTACTGCCAATGGTTCTAGAAGCTGCAAGGACACAGAGGGTGTTTATGACCAGCAGAAGATTCTGTTGCAAGGACCAGCAGTCCTCCCTTCAGAGATAAGCCTGACGGCCTTCATACTGTTCTTCATTTGCTTACTATCCATCCCTCTGTGAACAAGCTCCCTTCTCCCATTTCCCACGCATGCCGAACATCTGATGGGATATGGAGAAAGGGTTGGAAGTTTGGAGTGGATGTCTACTGGATGGAATTTGTCTGCCATCTGCAATAGGTGGGTAACTTCCAGGAATCTGTTTAACGGCAGGGGCCTCCCCCAACATGTTTTAGTCCTGGGGGGCAGCTTTTTTCAGTCCCACTGAAAAGGGGGAAAGGCCCACCGCCATCCAAAAAACAGAATAACAGTCATGGAATCCAGCATGATGTAGTGGTTTGAACATTGGGTTACAACCCTAGAGACCAGGGTTTGATTCGCTGCTGACCCATGGAAACCCACTGGGTGACCTTCGATGCATCACATACTCTCAGCCCCAGAAAACCCCACAATAGTTTTGCCTTAGGGTTGCCGTAAGTCAGAAATGACTTGAAGGCACACAACAAGAGGTCACAAGGATTGTCTTTGGATTTGAAAAAAATGGGATTGCATTTTCACCGCCCTGCTCTTCAAGTGGGACAGTCAGGATATGTGTGTTTTGAAAGTTGGCAAGATAACGGCATTCCTGATGTTACTGGACTGCAGCTCCCATCCACTGCAGCCAACAGCGAGGGATGATGGGAGCTGCAATCCAATGTCTGCAGGGCCATTGATGCCCCCCCTCCTGCTAAGATCATTACGTTGAGAACATAACATGCCCTTGTAACATGCACAAGTGCGTCTCCGTGTGAATGATGGCTCTTGTTCTCCTTCCCTCCCTTCAAGACTCCTACCTTGCAGAGTAACTTGTACAGGAATTTAAATTGTACTGTCCTTTTTCTGGGTGCCCCACATGGCCAAGAGGGGAGCAGCGTCTGCCTGCGCTGAGATCACACCAAACCAGCAGACCTGCAATAAAAAACAACACCTGGTATGAAATGTCGGCCTGTGACTCCAACACCATCACCTTTTTTTCCCTTTTCCTGTATTATTTTCAACGTCTTTTGCCTGATGAAGAAGCCAGTGGTGCGTCAAAAGCTTGCAAGATGTCTTGCATTTTGGCCGGCCAATAAAGGTGTTGCTGTTTTGTGGATTTTGTTCAGCAAAAGATAAAATTACCAATAAAAAAAAATCACCTTGCACACTTTTTGGTGGGGTGGGACA
The DNA here is from genome assembly GCA_030412105.1 of Cyclura pinguis. NCBI lineage: Eukaryota > Metazoa > Chordata > Lepidosauria > Squamata > Iguanidae > Cyclura > Cyclura pinguis. The sequence goes on along the minus strand of CM059614.1, from coordinate 7,282,308 downwards.
GGCCAGAGTTTATGAGGGCATCAGGAGCAGAAAACCCCCTTGACAGGTTTGCTTTAAGGTTGCCATAAGTCAAAAATGACTTGAAGCTGCTCAACAACAAGAAAACTTTTATATCTGGACCTTTGGATATTTTTATTAATGTCAGTTTTGTATGCATATCTATGCGGTACTTTTATATAGTTAGATAATTCTTCAAAGGAAAAGGTGTAGTAAAGGAGGTTTCCAGCTTTACTCATTCTCCACAATAAAAACATCCCTGTGGAACTGTAAAGGCGATCGTTTTATGAAAAGTACCTTTAATATAAAAGAGAGAAATAGCACAAGCTCACCTGCAATGCCGTCAGCTTTAGAGGGAACTCACATAAAAGTGTGGCCTTGGTTTGGGTCAAATTAGTGCCAGTACAACAACCCATAATCTCCATTATTCTGATTGTTTTTGTGTTCTACCGGAGCCATACCAGTTTTCCGTGGGAATTAAGGAGGATAATTTCTGTTTCATGCTGATAGCTCTAGGTCACTGGATTGAACTGGTGGGGATGGGGATGTTATGGGTCAAGGATGCTCAAAAACGTTCCACCCCCACCACCCAAAAAAAGCATGGCGCGTATGCTTGCCACATATTTGGTTCCCCCCCCGGGCCGTTTCAGAGGCCTTGTTTTAAAAAACTGGAAATAATCAGGAATTGATTCCCAGTCACTACCTCTAGTTTTTTAAAAAGACCTTTCCCGGGCCTAAAATGGCCTGGGGAAAGTCTAAAAACACTGTAAAAGTGTCAGTCTAAAACACAAGTGGAAAAGAATCCAGTAAAGAAGGAAGCAGGGGTGGCTCTCCAAATGTTGAACTCCAACCACCAGCATCCCTCACCACGGGGGCTGCTGGGACCTGTAGTGCAACCACCGCTGGAGGGGCGCAGGATTCGCACCCTTGTTCTGGAGAAACAGTCAAGAACTTCGGTGTAATTCTGTTTCTGGTCAGTTCTGACTCTGGCAATGTCAAAAGCACGCCCTCCAACATTTCGCAGAGGAAAACTGAGGCTATTTCCGCCCTAGGCTGTTGTTATTCCACTTTCAACCTCCTATGGAATCCTGGGATTTGCAGTTTCGGGAGGGGCATTTAGATTTCTCAGCCGGAGAGCTCTTTGGCCTGAGGAAACTACAAACCCCAGAATTCCACAGGATGTTGAAAGTGGAAGAATAATAGCACTACAACAGTGTAGTGCGGCAGCAGCCAGAGTTGCTCAAGGGGCCCAAACTTATTAACAAGGAAGCCCAGACAAGATGTACACTTTTGCCTGAGCCTACTGGGAAGGCATAGAATTAATTCATATTATTCATAGAAGTAATTTCCTGTATCAACCAGCAAGTGCTCTGGATGGAGGATTCTGGGAGCTGTAGTTTTTTAAAATGGATAAATTCTGCAAAAATAGCAGCAGCATGAGGAAGCTGAGACGGTCCGAAAGTTTTCCCAGCCTTGAATCTGAGGTAAAATTTCTGTTATAAAGAAAGGCAGAGTTCTGGGCACCCCTCCTTTTCCTCAGACTCACATTTAGAGGGAGTGGGCGTGGCTAAAAGGGGCGGTCACGTGGCTCTATATAAGGGCCGCCCACCTGCCTTTCCCCACTGTTTCGGCAAAGAGGAGGGAAGTTTAGGATGGAGGGAGGGCGTCGTTTTTAAGGGAGACTTGAAGAAATTGGGGGCGGATTAACACAGGGAAGAAAACAGACGTTAATGGGGGGGAAATGAGGTCAGAGATGTGCCCTTATGACTAGAAATGGGGGAAGATTTGTTGAAAAAGGAGATTTTGAGGGAAGTGATGGGGCATTCTGGGAGCTGTCATGAAAAAGTAACTTCTGCCTGAGGCCTTTGGAAGTTGTCTCCTAAAAAAAAATTTTTTTTCCCCCCTCATGCTTGGAGAAGACTGATAATAAGGGGGAGTTAATGCAGACAATGAAGGGGAAGGGTGAGTGTGAGGGGATTTTGAAGGAAATAGTGGAGTTTTTAACAAAGGTGGTTGTTTGGGTGAGTTTGGGTAAGTTACTTCTTACCCAAGTTACTTCTTTGGACTGCAGCTCCCAGGATCCCCAGCCAGCCAGCCAATGTGGCCATTGGGACTTGGGAAGGGTGGAGCTGGGAAGCTGTTGTGTGCTCGGGGCTTGTCATACAAAAAAAGTGACTTTTGTAAGGTTTGGATGCTGTGGAAAAGATGGAAGAGAAAGTGTAAGGAAAGTGGGATTTTTGTTGTTGAGGAGAATGAGAATTCTGGGAAAGAGGGGACATCTGAGAAGAATTATTGGGAACTAGCGTATATACCCAACATTGCTTGGGATTTTATTTTCTCATAGGTAATACTTGTTAGAAAGATCTGAGATCCTGTGTCTGTAATTCCCTGAACTGTCTTGCCCAGTACCTGTAACTTTTCCCCATATTCCCAAATCCAATCTGTATTCGGAATTATTAACATACAGAGGGTGGGTTTCTGAGGGAATACATTGCCCTCCTCCTTGCTGCTAGGCCTCCTCTCCATAGCAAGCAGGCCCAAGAGATCTGCGGCTGAGAATTCTAAAGGCCCTTCGCTAAACTGCAAACCCCAGGATTCCGTAGAACCTTCTCAAGCAGCCAATCATATGAGATCTTTGCCTGGCACAGACAAACAAACAAACGTTGACTTTTGTATATTAGATAATAAGAGGAATAGACGGGCCAGCCTAGAAAATGGAGATTCTTTGCGGTAAAGGAGGTTGCTGAAGTGGTATTTACTTTGGGGTGCAGGTCAGGGCCCAGTGTTAGTCAAATAGAGGAGAATGGAGATAAAATGGGGATTATTGGGAGTTATACAGGGTGTTTTTAGGTCATTAGACTGGGAATTCTGGAATGAGGTGTTCTATCGGGAATAAAATGGAGGTAAAATGGGCATGAAAGCAAGTTAGAGGTAGGAGCTCTAGACAGAAATATTTACCATGTGGTTAAAGGGAGATGTCATTGGGGAAATAATCTTAACGGAGAAATAATAGTGAATTCTTGTGGTTTGACTTCACTATTATTTCTCCATTAAGACTGTGGGTATGGATACCCAGTGTGGTGTAGTGATTTGAGCATTGGACAGCGGACCCTGGAGACCAGGATTCGAATCCCTGCTTGGCTATGGAAACCCATTGGTTGATCTTGGGTGAGTCACAGACTCTCAGCCCCAGAAAACCCCATGATAGGTTCACGTTAGGGTCGCCATAGGCCAGAAACAACTGGAAGGCTCACAACAATAACAACTTGTATGTATAGCTAGATCCCTCCAGATGCTGGTGGACTAGGCTTTCTCACCACTGGCTGTTCTGGTTAGTTGTGATGGGAGTTGTAGTCCAGCAACACTGGAAGTGCAGCGCAATTCCCATCCTTGGATGAGAGGACAGAAAGCAGAATGGGAAGTGGTGCTCAGTATTGCTGAAAGAGATTTTATTGAGGAAGAATTATTATTGTGAATGAGAAAAATAATAATTTTCTAATGAGGGGAAAACGGGAATTGTTGGCAGGAAGAGAAAGATGTCTGAGGAGGATTATGAGGAATTCTCTGATGGGGGGGGCTTTTCCTGAGAGGAATATTAGGAGTCAACCTGGAAAATGGAGGTTCTACGGCCCTCCAAATGTTGTGGGATTGCAATTCCCACTGGCTCTATAAAGTACAGCAACTATAAAGTACAGTTGAGGGATGATGGGAGCTGCAATGCATTAATTTCTGCCAAACCACATGTTGCATATATGGGAGAAGGATATAGGAGACCATTTTAGTGCAAAGATGCTGTTGTACCTCAGCTCCCATCAGCCCCAGCAAGCAGGAGTAGGAAGATATCTAAGCAGGTAGGGTATGTTTCTTGAAGATAAAATGAAGAAGAAAGGGATTTTTAGAGAAGAACAATAGAAAATGAGGGAAGAATTTTCTGAGGAAATAGTGGGGAGTCCTAAACAGAAATAAAAATGGGGATTTGTGTAGGGTGAAACATCTTGAAGGTAGGAGATCTAGCTAGGATGTTCGCAGACAGGCAAGTTTCAGACTCCAGGGCCTTATTTATTTACTTACTTATTCTGATACTGCAGCAAGCCTTATGATCGTTTTCTTCAGCTAACCAGCATTGCATGAACAATATACTGCTTGCTAGATGTTTTTGGACAGCAACTCCCATCATCCCTCACCATTGGCTATGCTAGTTAGCGTTGTTTGTGAGCTGCAGAAAGACTGCAAGTTGCCCAGTCTGGTTTAATGCTTTTTATCTTTAAAATAGTACTGTGAAGGTATCAGGACAACTGCCTCTCTTGTCTTTCAGATTGTTAGATTCCACGAGGGAGTCGAAGGAGAGATTGTGATGCTCCAGTTTAAATGATGGGCTCTCTCGCTGCCTTTGGCCTTCTTATCCTTTGTGGAATGATGCAGTGCCTGGATGCAAAAGATCTCCTGAGTGCTGTACCACGAAAAAGAGTGGTTTACCAATGTGAGCATCCTGTTTAAGCTACAAATAACACGTATATGGGGGTTATTTGGCTATCTCAGAGAGGGTCTGGATGACTTGGGTCTCCAGATGATGTTGGACTGCAGCTCCCCTCAGAACTAGCTACCATGCCCATTAATGAACTCCTACAAAGGTCCTACACAGAGCATAGAAAGTCATAAAATCAGAGAACCATAGAGTTAGAAGAGATGGCTATCGAGTCCAACCCCATTTTGCCATGCAGGAACACACGCTCAAAGCACCCCCAGCAAGTAGCCATCCAGCCTCTGCTTAAAAACCTCCAAAGAAGGAGACTCCACCACACCCCAAGGCAGCAGATTCCACTGCTGGACAGTTCTGACCATCAGGAAGTTCTTCCTGAGATTCAGCTGGAATCTCTTTTCCTGCAGCTTGAATCCATTGCTCCTTGTCCTTGTCTCCGGAGCAGCAGAAAACAAGCCTGCTCCCTCCCCAACATGACATCCCTTGAAATATTTAAACACGGCTATCCTGCCCCCTCTTAACCTCCTCTTCTGCAGACTAAACACACACAGCTCCCTAAGCCACTCCTCATAGGGCTTCATGGCTTCCAGACCCTCCACTATTTTGGTAGCTCTCCTCTGGACACGTCCCAGCTTGTCAATATCTTTTTTGAACTGTGGTACCCACAGTAACTTTTAAAATGAGTTGCCAAGAAGCCCAAAGTAGTTGTTTACTGTTTTAGTTACAGGTCTCTTCCAACTCTATGATTCTATGAAAATAATTGTTTTTCAGAAGTAACTATAATGGGATCTCCAAGTGGGATCTTTAACGCGACATGGGGGGCAACACTGTAAAAGGATAGCAGGGAAGAGTGGGGCCATATGAGAAGAGAGGGTGCTGCTGAAGCAGGTACCACTCCCTGGCAGAAACAGTTAAGACCCGAGGTTAAATACCACTGCTCTAGCAAAAAAAGCATTGATCTGCTAGTTGGCTACCAAAACAAGAATCGTAACAGAAGTGCAGGCTGGTGAAGGAAAAAAAAAACCTGTCTCTGGAAGATTCAAAATGTTTTTGTTTACTTATGCCAGGTTTCCCTGACCTAGTTGTTAATTTGTATAAAAATTTAGTGAAACATGTGGAACTGCTCTTTCCATGCCATTGGAACCTGTCCCTACATATCTGCCTCTGGTAGCAACTTTTCTGTTAAAGGAATAATGTCCAGGAACACCTCTGCTTTGTTAACTGAGATGTACCTGACAAAATTCTTGACAAAATTCTTGACAAAATGCACCTGGCTCTCAACTGTAAAGCAGTTTTTATATTCAGAGACACAAAAACAAGCAGTATATTTATCATCAATTCTTCCTATTTCCTCACAGTCATGAGAACATGTGTTTTCTTTCACTTCTTTTTCTGTTTTTAAAAGGAGGGGTGAGTTGAGGTCTACAGAGTATTGGAAGCTATGGGTTATTATTTCCTTTGTGTATTCTGAAGTTTATTCGCAACATTTATAAGCCAGTTCCATTTTAAAAATGTCCATAGCAAGGAAAGTAATAGAAGAGAAAACTGGATGTCAGCTTAAAAAAGAAAAAAAAGAAAAAACCCAATTAATCTTTCTGTATTCAGTCAGGCAGGATAATAATTCTGCAAGATCCTAGTTTGAATGCAATCAGTCTTCCTTTGTTCCTTCTTATTTATTTTGTTTAAAGCTGAATATCTAAATGTTTTTTGGCAACGAGGAGTATCCAATTTTTCTACCCTCCTGATAAGTGAAGAAAGCAATACTTTGTATGTTGGAGCCAAAAATTACATCCTTGCTTTGGATTTGAACAACGTTTCTAAAGAAATCACCAGAGTAAGTAAGAATAATCATAATTTCTATGTCAAAATATGTACAGATATGGATCTTGGGCAGACGTTGGGAACATAATGGATCCTTCCAACCAGCATAGCTAGTCCAAAAAAGGGTAACATCCCCAACCTCTGCTCTTGGATTACTTTTGTGAAGGAAGGAGGGCCTAGATCCTCATGAAGAGTTGTTTTTTTTATAGAGAATGTGTGCAGTGATCCTGGTTAAGGAGCAAAGACGCCAGTGGCTCAGAGAAATGAACTAAAGACTTTATTATAGGATGCTACAGGGCTGCAAAAATCAACCCTCTCCCTCCCTCCCTCTCATATACATGCACCTGCGTCTCTTACTTGTGACTTTTCTGGCAAAGAGAGGAAGGCATTCCTTTCTTGCTCTCAGCATTCTTTGGTTTGAAAGCGTCAATGCTTTACAGTTAGGAAGGTGATGTATATCTGAGCAGCCAGCTATTGTCTGCTCTGGCTGGTGGCGAGGACAGTCTAGCTTTGCCAACAGAGAAGAATCTGTTCCTTTGCCTGATACTCTTTTGCTGGAGATGTATGACTGATGAAGTGTCTTTCTCCCACTGTCCCAGCTGGCCATCTGTTAGGGCTGTGCAGCAAGCAGCAGGCAGGGGTAAAGATGGAATTGTGTTTGGAGTTGGGGCTTAGGGATGAAATCAGGGAATGGCCAGAAAATAAATTTAGGAGTCACAGATGAGAGAATGAAGTTCAAGCCAGCGAACAATATTTAAAAACAAACGAAAAACTTTGAGACCCATAAAGGCTGTTATATCTGAAGCAAAATCATAACCCCTTGCATTGGGAGCAGATTGGCAGCAGAAAAGGAAATTCCACTTAGGCCTGAGGAAGAACTTCCTGACGGTCAGAACTGTCCAGCAGTGGATTATGCTGCCTCAGTGGAGTGTGGTGGAGTCTCCTTCCTTGGAGGCTTTTAAGCAGAGGCTGGATGGCCATCTGTTGGGAGTGGGTTGGACTCGATGGCCCCTGGGGTCTTTTCTGACTCTGGGAGTCATTCATGGAATCATAGAGTCCCTTTCAACTCAACAGTTCTGAGACTTTGGAAAGTCCTTCCTAGCTAAGAGGATCTGATGACCAAGGTCAGTGTGAAAGTCCAGTCTAGACAGAAGGGCTCCCATTTGCTGCCCAGGGAACCATTCATCTCTGTGCTGGTTAGGATACAGATGGAATCTGGGACCTCCTGAGTCAATAATGTGATGGGGAAGCCAAAAAGGCCAATGCAGTTCTGGGCTACATCAGCAGAAATATAGTATCCAAACAGAGAGAATTAGTAGTACCATTCTATTCTATTTTGATCAGGCCTGACCTGCAATCTTGTGTCCAGTTCTGGGCACCACAGTTCAAGGAGGATATTGACAAGCTGGAACCTGTCCAGAGAAAGTTGACCAAGGTGACCAAAAGTCTGGAAACCAAGTTTTCTGTAGAATGACTGAGCAAATTGGGTACATTTAGCTTGGAGAAGAGAAGACTGAGACATTGTTGTGCACCTTCAAGTTGTTTCTGACTTGTGGCAGCCTTAAGGTGAACCTGTCATGGGGTTTTCGGGAGCTGAGAGTAGGTGACATAATAACTACCTTTAAATATCAAAAGAGATGCAGCAGATGGAGAGAGCTTGTTTTCTACTGCTCCAGAGACTAGAACAAAAACCGGTGGATCCAATTGTGAGAAAAGAAATTGTAACTAAACATTAGGAAGAATTTCTTTACTGTGAGAGCTTTTTGACAATAAAGCATGGACTACCTTGCAGGTAGATTCCCCATCTTTGCAGGTCTCTAAACAGAAGTTGGGATGGGCATCATTGAGGAGTGCTTTGGCTGTGTATTCCTATATAGCCCTTGTGGCCTTTTCCAGCTCTAAAGGGAAAAGTAAGGATCTGGATTCTGATTCACACTGAGCCCATTTCTGCGCTATCCTGTTATAGTGCTATTATTGCACTATATTGCCTCAAAGGCCCCTCCCTAAACTCTAAACCTCAGGATTCCATAGGATGTTGAAAATGCAATAATAGCACTGTAACAGACTAATGTGAAAATGGCCTGAGTCAAGCCCAGAGGATGAGGGAGAGAGAAGGAAGAGAATCATGCACACAGCCTTGAGCTCACTGGGAGAAAGGTGATAGCTAGCTGTAATTAATAATAATATGGTAGTTCCTAACATCCACCCTGGAACAAGACTGGTACATAAGTTTTGATCAACAGCCATGTTCTCTACACAATGCCCATCTTGCCTGCACCTGTCACAACAGAGGAAAAGAGCATAGAGAACAGAAGCAGCTGGCCAAAATGAAGGGTTGTGTAGTCTACATTTAATGCATTGGTGGCTTTAAGCAGTATTATTTTAAATGGTTAATTGGTTCTTTTAATTTTCAGGAGCCCTGGTTTGCTTCGGAGGACAGGCAGCTGGAATGCCTTCGCAGAGGAAAGAGCAAAGTATGTCAGGGTCCTAGTATTTCTTGGTCTTTTTAATAAGAACTTCAGCTGAGGCACAGGGCGTGATCTGCACAGCAGCCTAAATCAGATCTGTCAGCCCTTCCCTGTCCCTCAGATAGCTCTGAGATTCTTGTGAGTGTCATTTGGGACCTCTAACAGGAATGTCCTATCACTCTGACTGAAGTAATTCCCAGGATTTTTTGGGTGAGGAGGTGGTTGGGGTGGGAGGAATGTCCTGCCTTTTTTAAATAGCATCAAACTAGTAAAAAGGTCAGTGTGATGCCCAAGCCTTTAGATGTTCAAGCAATAACTGGATCCCAATGTTGCATTTATCTCTTTGTTGTCGATGGACCTTTTGAAGTGTAAGCCAGTGTACCATATGCTTTATGTGTGTAAGCCACCAGATTCCAACTGAACAAAGCGTAGGGCTGAGAATAGCCTCTCTTTGCCTGGAACCATGGAGAGATGCCAGGATAGACCAGACAGCTCTTTGTATGTTTAAGAGAGGAGCTGTCACTCACTATTTAAGAGGGGGTGTAGCTCATTGTTAAGAGGTCTTGCTGTGTAAGCAGTGGAAAGGATCATTAGGAGTCTGCCTTACCCAAGAGCAGTGATTCTTAACCTGAGGTCCAGGGACCCCTGGTTGTCTGCAGAGCCCTCTCAGGGGTCTGTGAACCCCTGCTACTGGATACCAACAGCAGCAACAGGGGTGCAGCAGTGGGGGTGGATGAGGGTATTGGAACTGCTCCCTCATTTGTAAACTATGACTCTGGAGACCAGAGTTTGAATCCTCACTTGGCCGTGGAAACCCACTGGGTTACATTCACATCCTTTCAGCCTCAGAGAAAGGCAAAGGCAACAAATCTTGTCATGAAAACCTTCATAATAGGTTCACTTTAGGGTCTCCATAAGTCAGTCTTCCAAGGAGACAGAAAAGATGGCTAGAAAGAACCTCCCCTGTCAGCGGCACTTTGTTATTGTGTACCTTTAAGTCACTTCTGACTTCTGGCAACCGTAAGGTGAGCCTATCACAGTGGTTTTTTTTGGCAAGATTTGTTCAGAGGGGCTTTGCCTTTGCCTTCCTCTGAGGCTGAGAGAATGTGAGTTGCTCAAAGTCACCCAGTGTATGAATGGGGATTTGAAGCCTAGCTTCTAGAAGCCTTTAATAAATATTTGAATATTTAAATAAAGATTTGAATATTTGAAAGAATTGATTTGCAAGTTTTGAATTTAAATAAAGATTTTAAATATTTAAATCTTGAGTTCTTGGGGTCCCTGGCAAAAAATTATGTTTATAGGGCATCCCCAGTAAAGAATAGGTTAAGAATCACTGCCCTAGAGTGGTGGTTCACAAACTCTAGTCCACAAGGTGTTTTGCACTTCAACTCCCGGAAGTCCCAGATGCCTTGGCCAATGACCAGTGATTCTGGGAGCTGAAGTCCAAGACACCTGGACGACCAGAGTTTGAGAAACACTGCCCTAGAGCATCCCATAGATCAGGTAATTTATTCCGAGAGTCAACAGTCTTTCTCAGCCTGCTCGATCAAGTTCCTTTGAAGCTTGACTGGGAATTTCCAAAATTATTTTGGAACTTGAGTAAATAATTAGTTGTGAGTAATACAATTACTTGTGGTGAATTCCTTTTCCCAGTAACTATGTTACATATAGCACTGTTGTAGCTTACTCCTCTCCTTTTGCGAGGTAGAAGTCACTGTTTTAGTTACTTTGACAGTTACAGGGACATGGTCTCACAAATTTGTGGAAGAGATGTATCACACAGTTCGGGGTCCAGCTCATGTTGCTGCCAGATGCTCTTCTGTGGGTGATGAAATGGATGGCAAATGCTCAAGGGCAGTGTGTGTTGTGTATCCAGGGGTGTGATTCAGGTGTATGTTTCCTTTTAATTTCCAGAGGGAAAGCTGTATCAGTCCCACCATGGCACTATCTCTCAGAGGTAGTGGAGTGGCAGTGACACCGTAGGTAATGTTTGTTAGTATTAGACATTAGAAATAGCAGAAAACAAAAACCATTTGCAGAACATTTCAGCTTTCCTGGTTACACGGTAACTGATTTACAGGTTGAAGTCCTTGAAAAGGAAATTAGAAAGGAAGACTAGAAAAAGAAATTGCTGTGTTGAATTGTATTCACAAATTCCAATCCATTAGTATGAACAATGGCTTCAAAGCACACTAAGTATATCAGTACAAGCATCCTTGCTAGTTCACGTACAACAAAAGGAATATTCTCAGAGAGAGTTTTGAAATGAAAATGACTTTTGGTAAGCAGACTTATAGCTTTCACATATCAGCACTAACTGACCACTGTAAAGATGTGAAGGCCTGTATCACATTAAGCAACTCTTTGAAAATTTCAGGCAAGGGTCATGATTTGCATCTTTCTGGATGCTGTTATATTCCATCCCATTCACACAACTGTGTAAATATATTTTATATCTAGGATCTTATTATCATTCTGTACTACATAAGTGGGTTAATATCCACAAAAGTTCATGTGAAAAAGAAAGTCTTAAAGGTGCTGCCACATCTCTCTTATTTTTTTTTCTTCCTCCAACCTTCCTCCTTTTTATGCTGCAAGAGACTAACATAGCTATTTCTCTGGCAACTTGTTAGTACTGTGTAGAAGATGACACAGTAAACCCTTTTTGAATAACTTTTATTATGAAAATCCTATGATGAGACATAGGCCATTTCTGCACTGCACCGATATAGTGCTGTTATTCCACTTTCAACATCCTATAGAATCCTGGGGTTTGCAGTTTAGGGAGGGGCATGTAGAATTCACAACCAGAGAGCTCTTTGGCCTCAGTAAACTACAAACCCCAGAATTCCACAGGATATTGAAAGTGGAATAATAGCACTATAACAGTGTAGTGTGGAAATGGCCACAGGCTCCTTGCCTGTGGAAAGCCCTTGTAAGAGAGTTGCATAGTATTAGACATTAGAAATGGCATGCCCTGGATTATACTCCACAAACTCCACTCTGAGGTAGAGAGCAGTGTTTATTTGTAGCAAAGCAAGCAACACAGCATACTTCATCTGAAGTTGCTGAGACTGAAGCATACAGATTTTATAACTTTCCATACAAATTTAGGTGTACAAAGCTGTGATTGGAGAGGATCATACATCTAACATCATTTCTCAATTCTAGCCATTTCCCAGACTCGCAGTTGTCCACCCTTCTTTCATCCTTGAGGCTGGAACATGTTTCCTGCCTCTTATCACTGAACACTTCCAGTTCTCAAAACACCTTTTGGCACTTTCATTTTTCCCCCTCTCTAGCCTTTGTACCCTCTACCAGATACATTGTAGCAGCAAGCAATAAAGCAATTATCCATTTGATACACTGGAATACACAAGCAAGCTTTAAATGTGAATGTGGAGGAAGAACTGTATACATCCAGCAGATACCTTATGACAGGAGCCACCAACCTGTTGGGGGCTTAGTTGATCCCTCTCTCTTCTCTTTTGGTGCCAGCCTAAGACTTTTTTATTTAAACAGCTTTTAGCTGGTTGAACAGAATCATGTTCAATGGGTGTGCTGTATCTTTTACTGTGTTTGAATGTTTAAAAATTGTTTTAAATTCTTTTAATTGGAGTAGTTTAATTTAAAAAAAAACTTTTATATATACTGGTTTAGCAATTGTGTTGTAACTTGTATTTTAATCTGCTTTGGGGTCCTGTATTAGGAGAAAGTTGGGATATAAATTAATAATTTAATGCATTTTAATCCAGGAAAAGAGAATTAGAATTAAAAGAAATGTAAAACTTACCCACTTAAACATCAGCAGAAATACGGAAAAATATTGTTGTTACATGTCTTCAAGCTGTTTCTGTCTTACGACACCCCTAAGGTGAACTTAAAATTTTTCTAAGCTAGATTTGTTCAGTGGAAGGGGTGTCTTTACCTTTGTCTTCCTCTGATGCTGGGAGAGTGTGACTTGCTCAAGGTCACCCAGTGGATGAAAAATGATTTGAAGGCACGTGACAATGAAAACAACATTATTTCTTTTTCTTTTTTTGGCAGGCAGAATGCCAGAACTACATTCTTATCCTCCACAAGATAAACGCAACTGGCTTATATGTTTGTGGTACAAATGCATTTCATCCAGCTTGTCGTTATGTGGTAAGCTCACAAAATATCTTCTGCAGATTTTTCTTCCTTTGTAATAGCGCATCTTCCTTATTTCTCAGCTCAGTGATATGCTACAGTGATCCCTTAAAACAGGAATGAGGAGTGTTACCCCAAAAGATGGGAAACTTGAGGTTCTCCAGCAGTACGAGGGTCTCCTTAGAAAGATGGGGAATTATAGCTCAGAGGAGGCTTGTGAGAGAGGGGGTAACCATGGGACCTTTTCATCTGTGTAAACCAGTACTAACTGTAGGATACTAGTTCAGAGTCAAAATAATGTTTTTATTGGGGGAACACACACACACACACACACACACACACACAAGCAATCAAGCGGTCTCATGAACCACACAAGGCTGGCAAAGGCAAAGGAGAGAAAGGTTGGATAGCAAGAGTCCTGGGGTGAGGTGAGTGATAATTACTGTTCCAGCAGTGGGGGATCGAAGTGAAATGACTCAAACAAGAGAGTGTGAGGGTAGCCCAAGGCTGAGAATTGGGAAGCAAACAGACACAGAGACATACCTATGTGTGGCCAAGGTGCTAGGAATTGTCAGGCTTGGAGGCGGGGTTTAAAAACTCCTTTTCTTCCCTGAAGGGGAACATGTTAATTGCTCTCTGGTAGAGCTGATAAAAGGGGTCTGGAAGGTTCTGGTTGTCTTTTCAGTAGGTGACAAAGCATTGAAGGAAATCACAGTAGCCTCTGAATGACTGGAAAGATGAGGGAACAAAGGTCAATTTCTGTTGGAAGAGGTAACAGGATGACCACCTTTTGGTTGCTCCTTCTAGCAACTTTGTTTGCTGCTGTTCCCAAGGCTTGGTTACTTTAGAGGACCATCTAAACCCCATCAGGTTGAGCTCTCCAGCTCATCATATTGAACTTATGACCTGGTCATGCTGAGGTCCTTTATCCTATCTTTGAAGCTTCCAGCCAGAGTCCTTTCCTTTCCCCATGGCTTTTGGCCATAAGTGTAAGATTTATATTTATTTCATGGCAATTAAACAGAGTTTATAGTCAATCGTACTGTATCACGGATTGGGGGTGTACGGCATGGTAACAGGAACTGGAGAAGAAATGGCTGAGAGGTAACAAAATATCCATGAAGAGGCAGGAAGGTTGTTTTGTGCTGCTGCAGAGATCATAACATGAACTGATCAATTCAAACGGTAAGAAAAAGAGATTTCACCTGAACATTAAGACCTTTTTTTACTGTAAAAGCCATTTAGAGAGTGGTGTGAAGTCTTTCGATGTCTTTACACAGAGGCTGGATGGACATCTTTCAGGAGTGTTTGAGCTGTGCCTTCTTGGATGCCAGGGAGTTGGACTAGACTGCTTGTGTGGTCCCTTCTATCTGAACTTTTCCCCCTCTGGATGTTGTGGGACAACGACTCCCATCCTTGTTCGTTAGCCGTGTTGGTTGAGGCTGATGGAAATTGGAGTCCAACCATTTCCAGAGGGCCTTGTAAACATCACTTGTCTTTGTCATCCAAATGGGACTGGTGAGTTTTCAGCAGCCCTCTTGTTGTTTTTAATGTACATAATGCCATATTTATAGAAACACTCAGGACTGTCTGAGTCACATCTTTCATTTTTTTAATGGTTCCTTAGTTCACAGGTCTCAAAGCATTGAATAGTATTTTTCCCTGAGGAGTTGCTAGTGTTTGCTAGTAGAAGCACGAGATCCAACCGCTTCTGTTTTATGTGTTTATTAGGACATTGCTAACTCATCTTCCCAAAAAAGAAAAACAACTTGAAAGCGGCTGTCAGCTTTCAGTTAATACAGCAAACATCATCAAAACCATCCACATTCAAAAGAACCATCAGTACAAAACAGGTCAGCGGCATACATGGAGAACAGATAACAATAAGAATGCACAATCGAAAAATCAGTAGAAGCAAAAGAGCAACAATAGAGACATTGTTATACATTTCTAAAGACTGGGAAAGTAGGGCTGAGAGCAGCAGTAATTTGACTAAGGAACATATATTCATCATGCGTTATGTAGGGCAGGGGTGAGCAAAGTGTCACTGTGGGGCCACATATGCCTCCCAGGCTGTTTTTGAAACCCTCCATACTCCGTAGGCTGCTATTTTCTTAGCTGAAAAAAAGGAAAAAAGATGAGCTGCTTCATCAGGTGGCCCTTCACCATTAACACCCCCAAATACCTGTTTTTCAAAAACAGGTGGACTTTGGACAACATCTGGGTTTTTGTTTTGCTGAATTTTTGGTAGTCTTCAAACCTCTCACCCAGGGCTCCGGGAACATAACACTGATCTCTAGACCTACTACAGTTGCCCACATCTTACGTAGAAGCTTAGGGTTAGAATCATAGAGCTGGCAGAGACCCCGAGGGCCATCAGATCCAACCTCATTCTGCCAGGAGCACACAATCAAACTATTCCTGACTGATGGCCGTCCAGCCTCTGTTTAAAAACATCCAAAGAAGGAGACTTCACCATGTTTGTTGCTGCTGCAGCATGTCTTCAAGTCATTTCTGACTTACGGTGCCCCTAAGGCAAACATGTCCTGGGGTTTTATTGGCGAGATTTGTTCAGAGGGGATTTGCTGTTAGCATCTTCTGAGGCTGAGAGAATGTGACTCGCCAAGGTCACTTACTAGGTTCCCATAGCTGAGGTGGGATTTGAACCCTGGTTTCACAAAGTTCTAGTCCAATGGTCAAACCACTGAACCATACTGGCTTTCTCTCTAAGGAAACTAGAATCTGGTTTTATATCCAGAGCTGACTTTATAGTCACACAGGCAAAGGATTGCCTTTTTTTTTCCTTCTGGGATTCCTTTTTCTTCAGAAAAGGAACTTCTCCAAGCTTTGCTTAGACCACATTGAACTCCTGCATTGTCTACAGACTGACCAGCAGTGGCTGTTTGAGTTTACTAAATCTTAGCTGGAAACGCAGGAGAGTAAAGCTGGGGCCAGCACGGTCTGAGCACTGGACCATGACGCTGGAGAACAGGGTTCAGTTCCCTGTTTAGCCATGGAAACCCACCAGATGACTTTGGGTGCCTCTGTCGTATACTGCTACTCTGTATCACTCAAGAAAACACCCGCATAATTTCCATGATGTTTATTGGAACACAAGAAGCTAGTTAAACAAACATTGCTGGAGTTAATACCTTGTATCACTCACTTGGGTAATATAGTAAACCACAGTAATCATTATTATCTATTCATGATGCTCATTGGCGGTTCCTCCAGGTCTACACCCCAGCCCCACACTGCAAGATTGTTTTTCTTTTGTTGAAAGAACCCCTCTCTACAGAGCTCTTGTTAGGTGGATTTGTAATTGGTTCACCGGCTGACCCCAAGGGGTGCTCCTCACCGATGGCTGCTTTTCATCCTGGAAAGAGGTGACTGGGGGGGGCACAGGGTTCTGTCCTGGGCCCAGGGCTATTCAACATCTTCATCAGTGACTTGGATGAAGGAACAGAGGGCATGCGGATCAAATTTGCAGATGACACCAAATTGGGAGGGGTTGCTAATACACCAGAGGACAGGATCAGAATTCAAAACGACCTTGACAAGTTGGAGAGCTGGGCCAAAGCTAACAAAATGAATTTCAACAGAGAGAAATGTATGGTCCTGCACTTAGGCAAAAAAAAAACTGGAATGCACAAATGTAGGATGGGGGAAGCATAGCTGGATAGCAGTACGTGTGAAAGGGATCGAGGAGTCTTGGGGGACCATAGGATGACCACACATCAGCAGTGTGATGTAGCAGCCAAGAAAGCCAACGCTGGTGTATGGTGTCTAGATCAAGGGAGGTAATGGTACCACTCTATTCTATTCTGCATTGGTTAGACCTCATTTGGAATCCTGTGTCCAGTTCTGGGCACCTCAATTCAAGAAGGATATCTTCAAGTTGGAGTGTGTCCAGAGGAGGGCAACCAAAATGGTGGAGGGTCTGGGAGCCATGAAGCCCTATGAGGAGTGGCTAAGGGAGCTGGGGATGTTAGTCTGCGGAAGAGAAGGTTAAGAGGGGACATGATAGCCATGTTTAAATATTTCAAGGGATGTCATGTCGAGGAGGGAGCGGGCTTGTTTTCCACTGCTCCAGAGACTAGGACAAGGAGCAATGGATTGAAACTGCAGGAAAAGAGATTCCACCTGAACCTCAGGAAGAACTTCCTGACGGTCAGGGCTGTCCGGCTGTGGAATAGGCTGCCTCGGAGTGTAGCGGAGTCTCCTTCTTTGGAGGTTTTTAATCAGAAGCTGGATGGCTATCTGTTGGGAATGCTTTGATATGTGTTCCTGCATGGCAGGGGGTTGGACTTGATGGCCCCTGGGGTCTCTTCCAACTGTATGATTCTGTGAGTCTATGATCATTCACTTTGATCCTTAGAATTTCCTGCCTGGTTTTTGATATTCTGACTTTAACTCCCACCCTCAGAACCTCCAGCCTAATCCTTGAAAATTACCCGCTGATTGCTATGATTTGAACACAACAAATGTTATTTACCTAAGGTGGTTAAATACTATTGACTGCACCAGCCAATAAGCAGTACTGACC
Organism: Cyclura pinguis; assembly: GCA_030412105.1. Lineage (NCBI taxonomy): Eukaryota > Metazoa > Chordata > Lepidosauria > Squamata > Iguanidae > Cyclura > Cyclura pinguis. The sequence continues at coordinate 7,264,862 of CM059614.1, read as the reverse complement.
ATTTGATGTCCAGTAATTTAGTCTCTATGAATTCTCAATTATATTCCCACTGTTCCCTGTCACGCTCAGCATATTTGACATACCTGCACATGCCCCCATTCCACAGACAACTACATGGCTTGGAGAAATAACGACATGACAGCCTCACACTGAGCTCTAGGAAGTCCCATGATAGTTTTGCCGTAGGGTCACCGTAAGTTGCAAAAGAATGTGAAAGCACACAACAACAACAAAGCCGGGGGGCCTGCCAAACCTGTGCTTGGTTGGTAGTTGAATTGGAACTCAACAGCAGCATTGAGATCAGATTCAGCTCTCAGTCTCTCTAACATCTGTTCACAAAATAGAAAGGAGCTGCATGCAATGAAATGCTGTTTTCCTGTGCAAGAATGTGTCAGCTGCTGGAATTTTGTCAAAGCAGGCCTGGCCAGAGGCTGTATTTTGCTGTTAGGGAGAACAGAGTTGTTTGAACAGAAATGCTCATATATCGGATTACTTTGTTGTTTAAAAACAGGTCATCCAGGATACCAAATTAAGGTTGCAGATGAAAGTGGGTGAAAGCAAAGGGAATTGTCCATTTGAACCAACAATGAGATACGCATCCTTAATGGTTGGTAAGTTGTCTCCTTGCCAAGCAGAGTGAGGCCGATAGCTTTGTCACTTTGTCAGGCCTGCCAAGTGCTAATTGCTCAAATTAGGTGTCTGAGTGTATTTTGGATCTAATGTGTCTTTTCAAGCCCAGAATGAAAGACTTGGGAAAGTCTCTTTTTTTACCAATCTGCATTTCTGCCAGAGTGCATTGGTTGTCTCAGGAGGTGGTTGATAGGAAGGGGAACCGAGATGTCAGAAAAAGAGATATTGAATCATGGATTTACAGACTTTTTTGTTTTTTTAAAATAATAATAATAATAATAATAATAATAATAATAATAATAATAATAATAATAATAATAAAAATATACTTAGCAGTGCTATTAGCATGCATATACGTATACAAATGTACATTCTTACATGTATTCTAACATTCTCACATCAGACTATCCAGTCAGATATCCAACATTCCAAATCTCAGCAATAGTCATTATATTTAAATGACATACTACTTGTAGGGGCCACAGAAACCACTCTACTCCAGTCTCTACGTTCGTGCACAGATTTTATCTTTAATCTTTCAGTGCAATAACTGAAGATGGTTCCTATCTGCTTTCCGATCCTTTTTCACACATTCCCAGTCCTTTCTGAACCTGTTCAAGGATTTATCTTTTAACAGAATGACAATGTATTTATTTGTATTAAGTCATAAATCTCCAATAGCCAATTGTCAATTGGTGCTATCCCCTCTTTTTGCCAGTCTTTAGCATATAATAGTCTTCCTTTAGTTATCATATATGACAGAATGTTTTTGTTTCCCAACATAGTCTTCTATTAATTTGACCATATGCAACTGGTAGCATTCTGGTCATATGGGGAAATTTATCTTCAAGATTTTTGCAATTTCCAAATGAATGTTACCCAAAAATTTTTGCCTTTTTATGCTGCCAGGAGCAGTGTGAAATCCCATATCTCTCTGTATGAGCCTACCTGAGTCTTATAATTTTGGAGGAGGCGTTCCTCTCCATCCCACTTCCTTCACAGGCTGTGAATAGATGCACCAATTCCGAGAAATTTCGAAGCTAATACAGAAGACATTGAGACCAAGGAAGAAAAAAAAAGAGATTTGAGGAAATCGGATGGAAGAAGAGGATGAAGAGAGAATTGTAGATTATTTGCTTGGCGGAGAGCAGGAGGAAGATTTTAGAATGACTTTTTGGACCTTTTGCACAAAGACAGAGAAACTGTTGTTTTGTTTCCTCTCTTCTGCTGAGATTTGTTCTAATGATGTTAAATTTGTTTAGGCAGTTTTCCTTCACATTAGATTCAGGATCTGAATTTAAATAGTTGTCTTGCTTAATTGGGTGGAAGAGGGAAGGGGATGGATGTCCTTTTTGTACCTTTCAAAGGAAGTAGTACTTTCTTTTTTGCTAAGTACTCTTGACTCCTTTATGACTGTTGTACAAGATAGCTCCAGGTTCAAGGATTGAGCTTAAAGGTTTCAGAAACTTTATTCGGGAACATCAAAGAAACAACAGCACACCTTGACGTTGCCAAGAAGGTCAGTTGGATTTACAGTGCTATATAAACCATTACATTTCAAAACTAGCATGTGTTAACATCTCATAATTTACCCAGACAACTTATTTCCCAGATGTTCTGTCCCCATCCCATTTTCCCACTCAGGTTGCCAATAGTCCAACCTTGTAGCCATGCCTGTTTACTCTCTTATCACAAGTTGTTACAATGGCATTTCTGTATGTTCCCAACTTACCCAGCCATCCCACCTACATAACAAAGCATGCAAGCACTAAAACAAAGCCATCTACCTAAAAATGTGACAGTGATAGCTCAGCCAACTTGACAGTGAGACTCTTGCAGAATAGAGGAATTTAAAGCCTGCAACAGGGGGTGGTTATTTCTATCCCACCACTGGAATTGGAGGAGGGGGAGATAGGAAAGGGGAATGTTTGCCTTCTTTTATGTTCTTTTTGATGTGTTATGTCAGTTCCACAATGACACACAGCAAATTAATACCTGTACAGCTGTAATTACAAGTTAAAATCCTGGATAAATTAAAATTGTTTTCTGTCAATGCCAATGGGTTAGGATCTTGGAAAAAATGAAAGAGGGTCTTAAAAGCTCTGAATCTATGCCTTTATATAATAGAGTTATATAATACAGAATTATATAATAATTTTATTACAGGAAAACACACCAGCATGGCAAAGTTAAAAAACATGCAGTGTTACAACACCACAGCTTAGCAGAACAGGCAAGGGGAACAGCAATTCTTATCAGAAAATCATGCACACTAAAAATATGTGATATTTTTGTGGATGCAGGCAGCACATTTTTATTAAGGGGAATATTGGAGATAAAAAGCTTATTGTGGAGTCATGTTATTTGCTTAACAAAAGTTTTTTTGAAAAAACTCATTTACTAGTTAAGTTGATGTCATTCACGAAGGGATCTATTGTGTTAGGAGGAGACTCCAATACCAAGTGTAATGCCAAGTTGTACAGGACCCCAGTAAAAGGAAACATGCAAGGCTCAAACCTAAGGGATTTGTCAGTGTTTACTTTTGTGAGCTTGCATGATGCGTGGAGATGGAAATGTCCAACATCCATCCATTACCCAGATTCACACCAAGTCTGTATAGGGGTAGATCACATTTGAGTATCTGATGATATAATCGATAAAGTTAAAAACACAACAATCCATCTCGCTAAACTTTCTGATCATTCTTCTTTGAGTTTAATATGGGAGTTGGTCAAGCCTGATAAATGGACAAAAGTTGGGTGTATCAACCCCTCCCTCAATGTTTGCTAAACAGACATTTTGCCAAGAATTTGCAAAAAGCATTGGAATCTTTTTTTTCTCAGAGAACAAAACACCTGGTATGTCTTTAGCTACTTTATAGGACACAATGAAGGCCAGACTTTAGCTAGAGCATTATAAAATATTGAGTGTTAATTGATTATTAATTAATTACTAATTAATTGATAATTGCAGCAATGTACCTGTTTGACCTGTTTCTCTTACGTATTCCTGTGTATCAGATGGTTAATTGCTTTACTGCCCAGTGCTACAATGGATTTGGTGAGGGGGGAGAAGATCAGAGTGGACAAAAACAAAAGTATCAGGAGGTGTTTTGGGTACCGAAAGTGTCTAAGATAAGGGGCAGGAAATATGTTCCAGCCTGAAGGATGAAAGGAGGGTAAGCCACCACAGGTCTGGGAAATGTCTAAAGATTTCAGGTGAAGTTAAGTTTATGATCCTCTCCAATTGCAGCTTTGTGCACCTAAGATTTGTATATGTCGATATCAAACCTGTGAACTCCACGTATGCTTTAGTCTCAGCAGCTTTGGAAGAAACGTGCTGTGTTGCTTGCTTTGCTATGAATAAACAGCACTGTTTACCTCAGAATGGAATTTTGTAGATTGCAAGTTATCCAGGATGTGACATCTTATCTCAAAGGACAAGAAACTTGGTGTCCTTAGGTATTCTCTGATCACTGTAGGTGGTGTTTCTATCTCTATTTTAGAAAAATATTTTTTGCTTGTCAAATTAAACAAGCTATACAATTGATTGTAAATAATGGACTAATATGGATGGAGGGACACAATTTTTGAGTCATAAACAGCTGTTGACAGAAGAATATTATACCCAAAAACTCCTTAATTACAAACCATATAAGAAAGAGATGATATTATACTGCGTTATTAGGCAAATGGACTGCATTATTTTTTCCCCTGCCCTCATCTGTAAGATATATTTTCACATGGGATTAGGTCAGATGCGCAAAGTCTAGTGGAAAAGCAGAGAACGTACGACAGGTTATTTATCCATTAGAGATTTATTTGATTGATTAGAAGTTAACATTTTTGCTGAAAAGGAAATTGTCCAATACTCAAATTGCTTGACTGGACTTGACGGAATAGAAACATGTAGTGAATGATTGGGTCAAACTGCAGGGGCCCCCAAAGGTATTGCAAAATTTGAGTTGACTTGTCATTGTTATTTTGTGCCTTCGTGTCATTTCCAACTTATGGTGACCCTAAGGCGAACCTATTGTCTGGTTTCCTAGGGCTGAAGGTGTGTGGTGCGTCAAGGTCACCCAGTGTCTTTCCGTGGCTGCACCACACTGACTCTCTGAATTGATTTTTATTATCTCCCAACTAGTAACAAGGGGTCTGATTTCTAAAATTTATAATGTATTAGTTAAAGGTTAAAAAAAATACGAACCCAGCTAAGATCCCCTGGGAAACACATCTAAATTTAGTTATCCAGGTGAGATTTGGGTAAGATTGTGGACCAAACCCCCACTTCATTCCACCTCTGAAAGTGCTTGTATAAAATTATAGATAGGTGATGTTACTGTTGCTCCAAACTTTCCTTATTATGAAAAGATGTTCAACTGATTTGCTGGAGGGAGTGTGAGGAGTGAGGCACACTAGTTCACATCTGGCTAGATTGCCCCAAAGTGGAGGCATTCTGGGATGCTGCACTTAGCGTATCTACCCAATATTGCCCAGGATTTTATTTTCTCATAGATAATACTTGTTAGAAAAATTTGAGATCCTGTGTCTGTAATTCCCCAAACTATCTTCTCCAGTACCTGTAACTTTTCCTGACTGGACTTTGGCAGGTGCTTAAAAGTGTATTTGTCATATTTTTGTGTCAATCATTTATTCATTTGCTCACCAGGTAATGTTCCTGTTGTTTTGTTCTAAGATATTCTCAATGAAAATGTTTTTAAAAAAATTATATGTTGTATGTGTGTCATATGCCTTCCTGCTGGTTCTTCTAACTCCTTCTAGTTCCTTGAGCCTGTCGTGCACCCACAATGTGCTTACGTATTTCTGTAACTTGTGGCAAGGACTTTAAAAAAATGTCTCTTTGTCCTTCCCCACCCCAGATGGTGCACTTTATTCAGCCACTTCAAATAATTTCTTGGGCACGGAGCCGATTATACTGCGGAGCTTGAGAAATCCTTTACGGACAGAATTTAAAGCATCTTGGCTTAATGGTAAGGCAGTTTTATGCATAATCTTAAGCCTTCTTCCAGGCAAATGCCACCAATTAAGGGAGCCAGAGGTGCAGCGTTTCTTTCTCCAGGCAGTCTTTTCCTGTGATTGTGGCTGCCGGCATCTCACCTTGTCACGTCCCCAACCCAGAAACGTGCAATTAAATTTCCCAGCTTTAGCAAACATGCGCTACTGCTGAGCTGTCTGATGAGAAATTGACACAGTGGTGTAAGAGGAATGTTGGAGCCAAATAATACATGTAAAACTTTCTTGATGGTGGCTTAATAGGCAATCAGATTTTCACTGAACAGGAAGATCCCTATTTTAAATTTGTGGATTTAACCGAATGAGGGGAGGCAGGGATGTTAAATGGAGCACAAGGCAGAGTTTTGAAGATACTATCCCAGTGCTTAGATAAAAACAGCTGGGGAAAGGAAATTGCTGTTCCAGTTTTGAGTGAGACAAATTTGTGGTGTGTGGTTGCTTGCTGTTGAAACATTTAAAAATGAATGGCAGAAGAACAGACCTTTGCAAAATGTTTGTAGGGAGGGAGTGGATATTAATACAGTTCATTTCTATTGGACTGCAAGAATGTGCTAGAATAACTTGAATCCCACTCAAACACAATCCTCCCATGTAGGTATTTGACAGTCCACTCCTTTTCTGATTGTCTGAGGGAACCCATTGAGATGGCTGCATCTGCTCACTGCCTTGCCTCTCTGCTCCGTTTTTGATTTCATCTGCATAAAAGTACAAAAAAAAATTCCAAAGGACTTCAGGAGTATTTTTGAGGGTGTCTGGGTGTGCCTGTCCGATGTCCCTGGCCCCACTTGCACACTTAACCTTCTCCCTTTGATGTTCTCATACTACACACTCCCGCCATGCCCTCCAGAGGTGTTGGGCTGCGGCTTCCATCACCCCACGGCCAGCATGGTTGTTGGTCAGGCAAATAGGCTTGAGATGACGATGACAGTGCAACAGCTGCTACTGTCGTCACAAGAATGCTGATCTCTTTCTAAAGAAAGGGGGAGGCAATTGGGCGATCTCCCCCATGAAATTTTTCTACCGTCCTGAAATGCAACCTTTGGCCTCTCTCTTCTACCCAGCTTCGTTCTAGGGGTATTTCTTACACGCATGTTGACAAAGCAGTTCATGAAGGACTGCCACGCATTTGAGGTGCACAGAATGTTTTCTAAAATACAAGGTCTTATGTGTCATGTCTCCCCAGCTCTACTTACTTTGCCTAGCCTTGCTTTAACTCTGCCTCCGCCACTTTTTGCTTCATTAAGGTTTCCCATTTGTAGCTCCTGGCTGTTTTCTTAGCCATTCTGCTTCTTCATCAATCTTTTTTGACGTTCCTCTTCCTCCTTAACATATACCTCCCCTTGGTCTTTAGCTCCTTAAAGTTTCTTCAGAGCCCTGCCAATTTTCAACCTATTCTTTACTCAGTTCCTTGCCACTTCTGTCTTTCCTTCAAATCTCTTTCTCCGTTGTTCTTGCATTCAGGTTCTTTTTTTCAAAGCCCGTTGCTTTCATGTACTGAATAACCTACTATCCACAAATTTCACTCTGAGGCAGATAGTAATTTTTATTTGTGGAAAATGCAAGCAACACAGCACACTTCTTCCAAAGTTGCTGAAACTATAGCAGACATGGAGCTCTCAGTTTTTGTAGACACAAATCCAAATTTTAGGCACACAAAGCTGTGCTTTAAGAGGATCGTAAATCTAACATCACCTCACTTCTTTAGACAGCTCCCAGGCCCTCATTTGGTTCCCCCTTCTCATCCTTGGGGCAGGAACATATTTCCTGCCTCTTACCTTAGACACTTCAAGTTCTTAAAATACTCTTTCATTTTTGCCTGCTCTGATCTACTCTCCCTCACCATATACTTCGTAGCAACAGGTGATAAAGCAGTTAATGAATTGATATTTTGTAATAATAACAGCAAGTGTCAAACAGTTACAATCATCAGTTAGCACTGGATATTTTGTAGCATTACAAGGCTAACTCTGTGAGGTCTTATAGCATTACATCTACATTGACTAAAATGCAGCCATCCCTCCACATTGGCTAGGATTAGGGGCACAGGACCCCCGTGAAAGTGGAGAAACCATGAATAACTCTAGGCCCTCCCAAACCATATTTAACACACAAAAAAAGTATGATCACTATATTCAACCCACCATGGATTCCTTTGAGGCATTAGGGTTCTTTCACAAGGCAGAAGTGGTTGGTTGGTGGGGCTTACGGCCACCTCCACTGCTGCCCCCCACCATTTTTAATAGGGACTCACAAGCCTTGTTTGCAGTTTCTCAGTCTCACAAGGCTTACAGTCCCTATTAAAAATGGTGTAGGGAGGCAGCAGAGACGACAACAAATAATCCGTGAATAATCAAGTCTGCAAAAGTGAAACCCGCAAATGTGGAGAGCTGACTGTACACTATTTCAGTGTACATCCAGCAGATCAACAGATGGCAGAGGCTCTGCATCTTGATAGTTGTCTCCTCTGCATTCGTCCTTCAGCATCCTTTCCTTTGGGCTGCCTACCTCCCCAGCTCTCTTCTCCTGTTAACAGCCATCAAGTCAACTTCAACTTATGGTGACCCTATGAATGTGAGACTCAAGTCTCCCTGTTTTCAGTATCCCTTCTCAGGTCTAGCAAACTCATGGTTGCTGTGACCCCCTTTGATTGAGTCTATCCACATGTAATAGGCTCTTTCTCCTTTTGTACTGCCTTCTACTTTACCAAGCATCCTCATCTTTTCTAACGAGTCCTGTCTTCTCATGATATGTCCAAAACAGGACAGTCTCAGTTGAGTCATCTTGGCTGCTAGGGATTGTTCAGGCCTGATTTGCTCTAAAACCCCTTGTGGAGGCAACAACAAGACCTGGCCTTGCTTTTTCTTCTCTCAGACTGGAATGGCAGCTTTCTCTTCCCTTAGTCTGCCAAAGCGCCTTGCGACTTTATGCACAGCTCTGGCTTCCCCTAAAAACACCACCTTTGTGTAAACAGGGTAATTTTTTCTGTTTTTAATTAAAACCCCTTTAAAGATTTATGGTAGTGTGGTTTTCGTTGGTTATAACCACTGAGAATCAGTTAGTTGAGACCCACTTTATAAGAAAATGTATTATAATCTTTTTAAACCAGCAAACAGAATAACATATTTGTTTTGTATGTATGTCGAAGTTCAAACAGATCTTCAGAGTGGTTTAAACAGTTTCTTGTCTCTTTACAACAGCATAAAGGCACAGGTCTCCCTCTCTCCCTCTCTTTCTCACACACACACACACACGCACGCAGAGCCATCTGGCTTCCCTTTTTGCCATAGGCTATGTTTTCAAATCTAGGTCACTCTCTCTGACAGGATTTGACAATGGGTTGATTTCTCTTCTGTCCCTTCTTTAAACTTTTCCTGAGAAAACACCGTCACACTTTGCCCTTGATTCCTGAAAATCTGATTCTTCTCAACCAAACCAGTGTCTCTTCTATAAATATGTTTCTGCTCAGGCCTCCAACCCTTCCTTCCCACTAAAGCAGCTGGGTTTTCCTCTGGAGCATCCATTCTGGTTGCCTAGCAATCTGTTGCTGGCAGCTTTCTACCACTCAGGACACCACTCCCCTTATACTCTGTCATATCCCTCTATATATCTTTTTGGCAGGTCTGTGGTATCCCCTGAACTCACATCCAGCGCCACATGTCAAAAGAATGCATTCTTTTTCGAGCTTTCTTTGCTGTCCAACTTTCATAACCTTACATACAAACTCTCTTGGCAGTCCTGGGCACATTTAATCCCAGCAGAACCAACAACTTCCCCTTCCATCAGAAAAGTTGGACTGCAGCAGATTGCCTTGTTTCCCAAGCCGTTGAACGTGCTCAGCCAATCAATGTGCTTGGCTTCATTGCCACGACTGCAGGATACTACAAATACCTTTTGCTCCTCTCATTAAGTAGAATCTTGTGGTTGTTTTAACTTCTTAGCGGAGTCCTCCCAAAGGGCAGCGTCGCTGAGGTTTTGTAATTTGTAAGCTCATTTCGGTAGATTCATTGCTTCAGAATCAGATAATTAATCCATAAATAAAGTCCTTTAATCCACTGACAGGTCTGTTTTTCACAATTTTTACTTGCCAGCAGGGAGGCTTTATTCTTTTCTACTTCATAACATCAGAAAGGAGATGCAAGAGAATTTAATTGACTCCCACAAACAGTTCCCTTTGTCTTAAGGAGGAGAAAAACTGTCCCCATTTAGCTGAGCATTGACAAGTTTTCTTTATTACAAAGAATTGATCTAAGTTTCCATGTACTGTTGAGTGTTTTTGTTGTGTTTGCCTTCAAGTCATTTGCAACTTATGGCTTCCCTAAGGCAGTGATGTGGACTTGTGTCGATAGACTCATACTCAAGTCAGACTTAAGTCACTTCGGTGACTCGACTCGGACTCGACTCGGCCATAACTGATGCACTGACTCGACTCGAGACTTGTATATTTTTAGTGATTGACTTGCTGCCCTTGGTTCAATTAACATAACGCATTCATCTAGAAATCTTACAACTTTGAACAACGCCTCCATCTCTTTTTGCTTACTAGTCACAGGAGAATCTCTCTCAAACCCAAAGTGTGGGTGCATTTCACAGAGAGGAACAACACACAGGTTAGGCAATGGGCTTGAGGCAGGCTTGAGGTCTGCTTCGTAGCCTGTCCCTGCTGCATACTGGAGGAGCCTTCTAAGCCTTTTTCTAAAAGCGGAAGGGAAGACTCACTCCTAGAGTGCCGGGTGCATTTCTCAGAGGGGAACAGCAAATGTGTTAGGCAATGGGCTTGAGGAGGAAGGATCCTTCCTTCTAAAGCTTTTGAATCTTCAGTAATGGGGAGTAAGATAGGATCCTTTTCCCCACTTCTGAAGCCGCAGATAGCAAAATTGCAGATGTGGAGAGCCGACTCTGCTTAAATTGTTAAAACTGAATTTATTTCACTCTATCCAATAATTCTGGAATTTCGGCTGGGGTATAAAGTTGGCTTCCAGACTTGACTTGCACCCTGACTTGAAAGTACCTTCAAGAACTTGAGACTTGAAGGTTGAAACTTGAAGGTAGAGACTTGAGACTTGGAGTAAAAGTCCTAAATACATCTCTGCCCTAAGGCAAACCTGTCGTGGGGTTCCTGGGGTTGAGTGTGTGACATGTGCAAGATCACCCAGTGGGTTTCCGTGGCTGGTCAGAGAATCGAACCTTGGTCTTCAGGACTGTAGTGCAATGCGGAAATCACTACATCATGCTGGCTTCTGCCTGATACTAATCTGTTCTGATTTTTACCGTTGTGCCCCCAAAGCAAGCTTACTACACCAATAACTAGAGTTTTCTTAAAATAGGAAGCTGAACCCTTAAAATATCATCCTAAAGGAATTCGTGTCCCCATTTTCTTTTATGTCAACTTTTTGCACCTCTTCAAATATTCTTTAAATTAGCATTCATGCAGTTCTGTTGAAGGAGAAACTGGCAGGGCTTCATATACGTTAACCTGGCACAGTGTTTCTGTATGGTCCTGGTTCTTTTGGCTGACATTTTCTAGGAGGCGCAGCAACTTGGGGAATGAATTATGAAATATAGATTGGGAAATGGCTGGTTTGCTTAAAGGAGGCTGTGCATGGCCGCCTGCCACCTAGGAAGTAGTCAGAATTTCTATCCCTTTTATTAACTTGATGATATTTCTCCTGCACATGTACATTGCAATAGGGACTTGTCAGCCCAGAAAAAACTGTATTAGAGTGTATGTGTTCATGGCTCAGGGCTCCCAGGGTTTTTTCCCCCTCCAGATTCTGGTCTGTCGGGAGGGAGACAGAAATATATTTTTTAAAAAATAAATGTGGATCTTTGATTCATGAGGCCTGGTCATTCATGTATTCATACATTCATTTTAGAGTTGTGGAGGAGGAAGGTCTCCACTGTCTGTCTTTCTATCTATCTATCTGTGGCCATTTCTGCACTAGTCTCTTAGAGCGCTATTATTCCACTTGCAACATCCTATGGAATCCTGGGGTTTGCAGTTTCGGGGGGGGCAAGGTGGCCCCTGGTGAAGGGTATGGAATTCATGAAGCCCTATGAGGAGCGGCTGAGGGAGCTGGGGTTGTTTAGTCTGCAGAAGAGAAGGTTAAGAGGGGACATGATAGCCATGTTTAAATATTTGAAGGGATGTCATGTCAAGGAGGGAGCGGGCTTGTTTTCTGCTGCTCCAGAGACTAGGACAAGGAGCAGTGGGTTCAAGCTACAGGAAAGGAGATTTCACCTGAACCTCAGGAAGAACTTCCTGATGGTCAGAGCTGTCTGGCAGTGGAGTATGCTGCCTCCATGGAGTGTGGTGGAGTCTCCTTCTTTGGAGATTTTTAAGCAGAGGCTGGATGGCCCTTTGTTGGGAATGCTTTGATGTGTGTTCCTGCATAGCAGGAGGTTGGACTGGATGGCCCTGGGGGTCTCTTCCCACTCTGATTCTATGACTACCCTGTATATTGTAATAGAAATATGCAAATACATTATGTCAGGAGCCACCCATTTTCCTGCAGAGACGTGCTCCATGTGTAAGATACGTTCTTATTCTGGTACACTTGCTCCATGCTTCCTTTTGGCAGGCAGCAAACACACTTATTTTTGAATGCTGCTTCTAGATACTGCGCAGATGCTAATCTCTTGTTTCACGGTTGTTCTGGGCTTTTTTTCCTGTCATTCATTTTTAAATGATCATTGCACTGCTGAAAGGACAGTAAGCAAATGATACTCATTGGTATTTCTCTACAATCTCACTTGTGTCTCATCTATTCCAGAACCCACCTTTGTTCATATGGATCTCATACAGGAAAGCTCCGTGGGCTCTGAGTCAGACAGAATTTATGTATTCTTCACTGAAACAGCGGTTGAGTTTGAATTCTATGATAAGCTCCTGGTCTCAAGAATTGCTCAGATCTGCAAAGTGTGTGTTTGGTTGGCTGACCTATTCCTTTGTGGTAAACAGATGTCTAGTTAGACAATGTTAACATTTACTCAAGGAAGTTCTATTTTATTATATTGTTACTACTTTTTAATTTTAAGTACATTTCCAAACAAATAACAGTATACCCTCTCCCCTCAAACAAAGAAAGTTAAATTAATACAGTTAACTACCACACTCTTACCCATTTTCTACTTAGCATGCTTACAACAAGTCCAGACACAACTCCTAGGTCTCCTTTCCAATTGTGAATCACTGTGACAAAAAGAGTTGTTTTAAAACTGCAGTTAATTTATTGGTGGTCCACATGCTGAAGTCAGATCTGTACCATAAAGGAGAAATGGTGACCATGGCCATTTCCGCACTAGAGTAGAGGAGCGTTTCACTGCATTTTATGAGCAGTGTTTTTTACTCTAACTTACCGCGATTTCTATTTGCACATCCTCCAGTTTCTGTCGAAGTAAAGTGGAGAAAATCATTTGTAGCTTCCACATTGTCAATTCTCCTGGAATTCCTATTCCTCTCCCTCCTCTACTCTGCCGCCACTGTGAATCAATGTAATGCTTCTGTATGTAGGGAAAAACACAGCGGCACCGTTGTGGTTGGTTTGCATCGGAATTTTTCCATTTTTATGTTACACCGGTTTCACAATGATGCAAACCACACTAAGAGCTGAATACTCTGAATTACGACAGAATGACATCAAACCAGTTTGATGTGCAGATGTATTCGCAATGCAACAACGCTACAGTGATGTATCTCACTTGTGTGGAAAGGGTCCATGTTTCTATAAAATCACCTCTCTTTATCTCCCCTCCATCCAGTTGTGAACAGGAGGTCAATTTTCCAGATAGGGCAGCCTATCAGATTCTACCCAGCCAATTTTTAAATGGTTTTAAAAGTTGCTTGTTACTTTGCTGTTCATTTTTAAAAGTTTACAAGATAAGACAGTGGCATAAAATGTTTAAAAAGTCCATTTAATATGCTTTTTTAAAAAGATCTTTAACTAAGCTAGCAAGAGGTAACTAGAAAGTCCTGTTATAACATCGTTCCCACTCATTATGTTATTTTTGAAATAAGACTTATGCCCTTGTAGCTTGTTATTTCCAACCTTTGCTGTTCCCTATGTATACTCTACATTTACACTAGTTGTAGTAATTGAAAGCAAATGAATCTTAGCTACCATCTCTCTGTTGGTGGTTGTTGGCAAGTGAGTCACTCCCCCAGCCTTTGCTTTAAAAGGAACTTATTTATCAGCCTGCCTTACAGTGCTGCTTTTCAGAATACAGAAATAACATGAGTGATACGCTTCAACTATTTAGGAAAAGCACAGTCATGATAATTAGGAGTTTAAAAAAAATGTATTTTTTTTACATTGACGTATATTCAAAACTGCTTACAATTTTCTGAAAATATACCCTCAAATGACATGTTAAATTTTGTTAAAAAGAGAAAGTATGGTAACATTATAGAGACATTTTCTGAACAGTTTCTTCATTCTCGCCCTGCAGAGTGATCTTGGAGGGAAGCGGACACTGAAAAAAAAGTGGACCTCATTTTTAAAATCTACCCTTCTCTGTGCCATTCCGGAATTGGATTTCCAGTTCAACGTCCTTCAGGATATCTTTGTGTTCAAGACCACGGACTGGCGTGAAACCATCTTCTATGGGACTTTTACCCAGCAATGGTAAGATTTCCTCCCTCCTCTCCCCACACCTCAGAAAAAGAAATTTGTTGCAGAACTGCAAGCACAGAGGAGAGACTGAGAGAAGAGAGAAAAAAAAAACTAGCAGAAGAAAGCTTGTTAGCTGGTGCAGTGCAACTGAAGCTTGAAATAAAGAATAAAGGCCTTGTTTTGGTGGCGTTCCCACTTGAGTTGAATTTCCCTGTGTTTCCCCCAGACACTGAAAGTTGCACTGCTGCCCTAAAACTTCAGGTTTCAGTGATAATGAATGGTGCATTTTAGCAGTTAACAGTTAAGGTTCTGCACCATTTCACCCCATCCTAGAGGTTTGTACTGGGCCGTAGTGACACAGGCTTTGAGTTATGTCCCGTTTGGGTAATTGTAACATGCCCCTGAAGAAAGTTCAGCTGGTCCAAAGAGCGGCAACCCAGCTGTTAACTGGGGCTGGCTACAAGGAGAGTGTAAGTCTTTTGTTGCATTAGCTCAGCTAGTTGATGGTCCGTTTCTGGACACAATTCAAAGTGATGACCTAGAAAGAGCTACACCTCACAGGTCCAGGGTATTTGATGGATGGTATTCTGAACCTGCTTGCACTTTGAGATCTACTGGAAAGGTGCTCTTCTCTGTCCTGCTGCCCTCATTGGTGCATCTGGTAGGAACATGAGAGACAAGGTCTTCTCCGTGGTTGCTCCCAGGTTCTCGAATTCCTTCCCAAACAAGCTAGATGGGTGCACTCCTTGCTGCCATTCTACAAGCAGGTGGAAAACCTTTTCATTTTGACAGGCCTTTGAGGACTGATTGGTTAGAGGGCATGGGCCTTGCATAATGTGCCAGATTTTCTATTTGCTGCTTTCTTTTTAATGGGTTAATGCAGGGCTGTCCAGATGGTGTGTTGCAACACGTTAATGTGTTGCCTGAAGGATGTAAGGGTGTCACCTCCCTGGACTGAGAACGAGTCCCCCATCTGAGCCTGGGAAATTCATGTTACATGTTATAAATAAATCATATATTTTTAAAAATATAACTGAAGGTTTTCATGAGATATGTTGTGTCTCCATACATTTTGTTACTGCAATTTATGTATGTGTCTCTATCTCTTATAAAGGGTTAGTTTAACCTCCGGTTTGCTAGTAAAACTGAATTACTGTGGCACAAAATGATGCGTGTCTAAAAAAGTGTGTCACCAACATGAAAAGATTGGAAAGCTCTGGTTTAATGGCTTTTCAACAGGTTTTTAATTTTTTGGTGGTTTAATTACATTTTAAAAGTGTATGCTGTGAATTTTTAGCTATGTTTGTTTTGACTGTTGTAAGCTACTGTGGGTCCCAAACTGAGAAAAATGCACAATATGAATTACAACTATTGCTAAATGGTGGTGCTGAGAATGATAGTGCTACTTTTATTCATTAGTACAAGGGGAAGATAAGCATTGGGTGTCCTCCAGATGTTTTGGACTACAACTCCCATAATTTGTAACAATTAGCAATGTTCAAGATTCCCAATTTAAGATGCTGGTTTTAAGCTGTAAAATCCTAACGGCTTGGCACCTAGCCATCTAAGGGATTGCTTCTCTTACTATAAATCCATCCAGGTGTTCAGAACTTCAGAAGATGAGGCCATCTGAAGTGTCCTTTCTCTTCACGGGCAGGCAACAGAGAGCTTCCTCATACACTCTAACAGTCTCAATTGGGCAGGGATAGTCCTGATTAATTGTCTGTATTTCCACTTTCCTACATGATTTTAAAATGTCCCAGCTTCTTTCTCCTCCTCCCACTTTCTCCCTTTATCCTCAGCTTACTTCAACTGCTGCAAACTGAGTTCTAAGTATAAAAGTAGTTTGCATTCAATGGGAGAGGAGAAAAATGAGATGAGTCTTTGCCCTTCCCAGGTGGCTGAGGCAAAAGCAAATGGCTGCAGCCTTCTCCTTGCCTGTCTGTTCTTCCTCATTCATAACTTCTGCCCTCTTGACCACACTCCAATGTTGCTTGGCCCTACAAGTCCCAGTTTCCACCTGTGAAAAGTTGGAGGAGATGTTTTTTCCTGTGTTGCTCACTGAGTGTGTTGCTGCGGTAAGTTGTCACTGGCCTTTAGGAAAAGGGTGCGGACAGCATCTCTTCAAAGTGGCATTTCAACTTGATCCACTGATGATCCTGATTTTAATGGGTTTACTGCCCAGGTTGTTTATTTTTTAAAAAATCTGCTTTTGATGATGTTAGTTAGCTACCTTGAGTGCTGTGTTTTTAGGGGAATGGCAGGATATAAATGCAACATATGAGTTAAAACCAGAGAAACTAGGTTGTCCACACTGCCTTATATAACACACAAGAGTAATATCTGGTTACTGGGCAACATTGAGGCTACCGGTTGCATTTTCATGTTTTGATGTAAATTGTTTATTATTTATTTATAGGCCTTCTACCCTACTTTAAAGTTCTCAGGGAATGGCTTACTTATCAATAAAAATTATGCAAGATAGGCCCTGGCCCTCTGTCTTACAATCTGAAAAATGCAGTTGCTTTGGGTTAAGTATTTCAATTATGGCTTCATCCTACATTGTGTCAACCACTTAGTGGTTTGCGTAAACATACATGGAGCAGCATTTAAGGCTTCCAAATAGATAAATAGCACTTTAAAGACAAGGACTGAATTGCTGCCACCCAGGCCTTGGTAACCTTGAGATTTCCCGACTATTGTACTCCACTTTATGCGAGGCTGCCAGCAAAGTCAGTTCTGAAAGTGCAGCTGGTGCATGGTGTGCCACGGCGAGGGGTTTTGAACTACAGCCCCCAGGGGGTACATTTACAAGGCTTGTAGATATGTAGAATTATAAGAGTTGATTCCATGCAGGAATCCACAGCGAAAGCACTCCTGAAAGATCCCCATCCAACCTCTGTTTAAAGAGCTCCAAAGAAGGAGAATCCACACTCTCCTGCCAAGGCACTGTCAAACAGCTCTTATAGTCAACATGTTCTTCCTCATGTTTAGGTGGAATCTCTTCTCTTGTCATTTGAATCCACTGGTTCATGTTCTAGTGTCTGAGCAGCAGAAAGCAACCTTATTCCTTCACCTTCATAACGTCCCTTCAGATATTTAAAGATGGCTGCCAGGTTACCTCTCCGTCTTCTCCAAGCTAAACATACCCAACTCTCTCAATCATTCCTCATCCGTCTCAGTTTCTAGAGCTTTCATCATCTTGACTGTCCTTCTCTGGACGTGTTCCAGCTCGATAAACTTGGGTTAATGTTTTATGAGCACTCTGAGACCTTTTGCTGCCAGAGCTGAAGGACACAATGGTGGGCGCATCCTTCTTCCACATTTAGAAGCTTGACTGCACTGGTGATTGAATACGGACAGTGGAAGAGCACGGTCCTCACCCTTATCCTAAGAGTGAAGAGATATTACAGCATGGATAATATGCTATGTAAAATCTCCATTTTTAATTTTTAATTCCAGTAACAGCTGAGTACCAAAAAGCAGGGGCGCGTGGGGCCAGCTCTACCATTAGGCAGAATGAGGCAGCTGCTTTAAGTGACAGATTGTCAGGTTGGCTTCACTTTCCCTGCCATGCCACCCTAATGACATGCAATGTTTTGATCTTTGATATCATATAATGCCATGTAAGTTGTCATGCATTCTCATATCACGTCATTTACCATGTAGTGCTTTGCTGTTTGATGCCATGTAATACTTAGAACAAAGGGGATGAAAGGGAATGATGGAAAATGAATGAAAAAAACAGTGTTTTGGGAACAAAGGGGTGTCATTCTAATGAACCTCGACAAAAAGGAGAACAAAGTTAGATACAAGTTAGATACAAGGTCAAGACTTGATGACCATTGTGGTATCTTCCAACTCTATGATTCTAGATTCGAAGACGCTGGTGGGCAGGGAAGGGAGGTGTTTTTATTAGCTGCCAAATAAGGGCTTTGCATGCATAAATTTGTAACATTACATCTTATAAATCTAATAGGGCTTTTAGTCCTGACAATGGCCAGAATGTACTGCTGTTAATCTGAAGTTCCTGAATAAAACTTTTGCAAACTTCAAAGCTGAATCTTGGACTGGAGTTATCCTGAACATGACACAGGTACTGGATGGCAGCACAGCAGTCCCTTGGCTGTTCCGTCTAAGCCCCCTGCTCATTCCTTTCTCTTTGAGGACAGAACAGTGTGTGTGTGCCTTGGGGCTTCTCCCATGCCCCTGGACTATGATCCAGCTGCCCATAGACATGGTTTTGTACTTCTGTTCTTCCATTGCCTGTATTCTATCAGCAGTCCAGTCAAGCTTCTGAATGTGGAAGGGAGAGGGGGGACACCATCTTGTCCTTCACTTCAGGCCACAAAATATATCTTAGGCAGATCCTGTGGAACTTGTAATCCACATTTACAAGTATTGTAAATAATAAATAAATACCTCCTTAGGTCAGCTGCAGCTACATTTTGAGAGTGGTTTGAGTTCAGGCGGAAGTCTCCCTTGTGATCACTTTCTGCCGGCTCCTTCCCCCTTTCAGTTTTCAGCTTTTCTAACGAGACGAAGCTCTGTCATTAAAGGGTGATGAAAACAGCGGGTGTCTTGAAGAGAAAATAATTAACACCAAAGGAACAGTCAAGGCATAATGTGCGTAATGCTGCCTTTGTGGTGGCCAAAGTTGAACTTTTCTGTCTGTCCCTGTAGAACAACAATCATTCCCCAAACTGTATTTTTGGGGAAAAGGCAAAGATGCCTCTCTCTATGGGAAAAAAATAATGTGCCAACCTCCACTGCACGGGATGGATGTGGCTCAGAGCTGTGTGCCTGCTTTTAATGCCAAAGGCTGCAGCAGGTATAGTTCCTAGTGATTCCTGTTTAAATGGATCTGGCAGCAAGTGACAGGAGAGACCCTCCGCTCTGCCTCTGCTTGTCACAGCACGCAATTCCAGGCTATAAGAGGAGAAATAGAGACTGATTTTGTTTAAGGTAAAGCCCTGGCAGCATGAGGCCTGGAAACTTGATATTTAGAGAAATGACCCAACTGGGTTGTAGAAGTAGATGGATATTAGAGCCTTATCATGTTCTCTTCATAGAATCATAGAACCGTGGAGTTGGAAGAGACCCCAGGGGCCATCGAGTCCAACCCCCTGCTACGCAGGAACACCCATCAAAGCCTTCCCAACAGATGGCCATCCAGCTTCTGCTTAAAAACCTCCAAGGAGGAAGACCCCACCACACTCCGAGGCAGCATATTCCACTGCTGGACAGCTCTGACTATCAGGAAGTTCTTCCTGAGGTTCAGGTGGAATCTCCTTTCTTGCAGCTTGAATCCACTGCTCCTTGTCCTAGTCTCTGGAGCAGCAGAAAACAAGCCCAGTCCCTCCTCGACATGACATCCCTTCCAATACTTAAACATAGCTGTCAGGTCCCCTCTTAATCTTCTCTTCTGCAGACTAAACATCCCCAGCTCCCTCAGCCTTTCCCATAGGGCTTCATGGCTCCCAGACCCTCCACCGTTTTGGTCGCCCTCCTCTGGACACCTTTCTGCTTGTTGATATCCTTCTTGAATTATGGTGCCGAGAACTGGACACAGTATTCCAAATGAGGTCTAACCAATACAGAATAAAGTGGTACCATTTACGTCCCTTGATCCAGATACCATACTCCTATTGATGCAACCGAGAATCACGTTGGCTTTCTTGGCTGCCGCATCATGCTGCAGACTCATGTTCAGCTTGTGATCTACCAAGACTCCTAGATCCCTTTCACACGTATTGCTATCCAGCCACACGTCCCTCATCCTATATTTGTGCATTCTTTTTCTTCTGCCTAAGTGTAGGACCTTATATTTCTCTCTGTTGAAATTCATTTCGTTAGCTTTGGCCCAGCTCTCTTTTATGCTGCGTTATTCCATTTGAATTCTACTCCAGCCATTCTCATGATTGTTGACGCTCTCTATCGCATCCTTTCCACATTTATGCTTTAATAACATCGCTTACACAGTTAAGATGTCATTACAGACTC
The DNA here is from genome assembly GCA_030412105.1 of Cyclura pinguis. Lineage (NCBI taxonomy): Eukaryota > Metazoa > Chordata > Lepidosauria > Squamata > Iguanidae > Cyclura > Cyclura pinguis. Next base: position 7,244,587 of record CM059614.1, on the reverse strand, counting down.
CTATATACCCCACCCCCTCACTTCTATGCTTGGTTCCTATACCTGTAATTGTGCCATGGCATCACAACATGACAGTGCTATGACACCATGATGCTACGACGTTATGATACTACAGTGAAAGAAAGTGCTATGAGATTGTCAAACTGGTTACTGAATTGTTGTACAAAAGGGGGTCATTTTCACTGTGGAAAATAAACAGGTTTTCAGTAACTCATAGAGTTGATACATAGAACTGAAGGCCTAGAAACTGTGCCCTGTGAGGAGCGACTTAGGGAGCTAGGTGTGTTTAGCTTGGACAAGAGAAAGTTAAGAGGTGACACAATAGCTATGTTTAAATGTTTGAAGAGATGTCATATGGAGGATGGAGCCAGCCTGTTTTCTGCTGCTCCAGAGACTAGAACAAGGAGCAATGGCTTCAGACTTCAGGAAGAGAGATTCCATCTAAATATTAGGAAAAATTTCCTGGTTGTAAGAGCAGTTCAACAATGGAATACACTGCTGCCTGGGAGTGTGGTGGAGTCTCCTTCTTTGGAGGTTTTAAACAGAAGCTGGATGGCTATCTGTTGGGAATGCTTTGATTGTGTATTCATACATGGCAGGGGTTTGGACTGGATAGCTCTTGAGGTCTCTTCCTGCTGTTATGATCTATGATTCTATTACCGTAAAATGCAACCCAATAGTGCCTAGAGAGCAACAGTGTTGTGCAGTAAGGCTGAGGCAAAAGTGGGACCAATGCCTTGCTGTGGCCATATAACACCATGGTGTGATAAGGCTCTTAGATAAACAAAAGGTCAGATTTGATATAAGAAAACCTCCTAAAGCATATAGAATACCTGCCCACATAGGAGGCTCTCTGTGGCATCACTGCATAGTTTTGTCGCTTTCCGGTAGGTCTTCAGTGCAATGTAGGAAAGGCATTTATGTCTCATTTCTCATCAAATGTAGCTTGGGTACTGTGATCCAGAGCTGTACTAGAATTTCCTCCTCTTTTCAAAGAGGTCTGTCATAGAATAATCTTTCTTTCTCCTTTAAGGGGGCAGTTGGACCTTTCGGCCGTTTGTGCCTTCAGAATAGGAGATGTTCGAGACCTCTTTCTGAAGGGCAACTTCAAGGGCCCCGTCGCAATGGAAAGTTCCCACGTGAAGTGGGTGGTGCACTGGGGAGAAGTCCCCACACCTCGACCTGGTGCTGTAAGTCTCTCCCCCTCTCCCCCTGCCTTGTTGAGCTGGTGCGTTTTTTCCATGTGGGCATGCAGCAGAAATCTCTTCTTTCCATAGCTCAGTGGCAGGGCATTTCTGCTGAGGACTTGGTTCTCCCTTTACACCTCCAGTTGAAAAAAGTTCAAGAGCAGGCTGTGGGGAAAAAACTTTCTCTGCAAGAGAGAGCCGGAGAGTCACTGGCAGTCAGAGAAGGTAATACTGCTCTGAAAGAACAGCTAGTCTGACCTGGTAGGTGGACACATTGTGGAATGCAGATGCTCGTCATAACAGTCCGCGCAGCCATTGCCACCCACTGATCAGAGGCCTACAATAGAGGCAACTGGGTTGATCCATAGTGTCAACCAACCAGGTCTGGCTGTTTTTATCTCCACCCAGAGTAGGTCAGCCTTCTACATTTGCTAGAGTTTGGGGTGCAGGATCCCAGCAAAAGTGACAAAAAGATTGCAAATATCAAAATGTGTGTGTGTTTGTGGGAAGGGGGCTGAGCCCTGGTGGAGAGAGCGGGCACCTAGGGTGTGACCTAGGTTAGAAAACGGAAAGGGAAGGAGGTGGGTTGGTGTGGCAGCCCTATACTTCCTCCCTCTTTCCCATCTCCTTCCTTGGGTGTGTGTGTGGGGCATCAGGAGAGGGATCAGACTGTGAGCTATCCTTAGCTGGGCATGCAGCAGCTGAAGAAAGAACAGGAGCACCATAGGCAGGTTTTTAAACAGCTGCATGGCCTGATTGGAACTGCTGAGCGGGAAGGTTCCCCTGGGAAAGAAGTGCCTGAAGTAGGGGGCAGGGGTGGAGAAACTTACAAATGATCAAATCCATAAAGTCAAACCTGCAAAGGTGGAAGACCGACTGTACTTTGCATTGGAAGAGGGGGAGCTCACAGGCATATATTACTGTTGGGAAAATACATTTTAGTCCACTCTTGCTGCAGTGGGGATTGAAGCCAAGTTCAGAAGAAGGGAGAAGTCCGAGGTGGGTGGTTGTCATTGTCCCTGCTCCTTGGAAGGTTCCAGTGCTGTGGCCCTGTGAGTCCTGGCTCTCCTGCCTCAGTGTCTTGGTAAAGAAAAACAGCTTGCAGTATTAGCCAGCCTTGAGAAGAGTGGCTCCTTGAATATTCTGGATTTTGGATGGCTAAATAAATGTTTGAGCAGATGGTAATGCCTGGAAAAGTGCAGCTGTTTTTTTTTTTTTACTTGGCCAGGGGCATGAGGTGTAAACAGATGGGTTTGAAGCACCTTTTGAACCAGGAAAACGCAGAGAACATCTAAAATTTTTGTTGAATTCGGGTAACTAGGAGCCACTCAAAAGTTTACCATTCGTGCCTCTAACTACACAGAGAGACAGCTAGCTGTATTACATTCCACTTCCATGGGGTTAGGTCCATGGGAACTCTCTACAGCCAGAAAATCCAGGGAAGAAGAAGGTAGTAAACCCTGGTTGCTCTTTAACCACATAGCTGAAAGCTACAGACATGACCGGATGTGGGTATTATGGGGTTCCTGCCTGCCCAAATTGATATGTGCTTACAGCCTGACCTGCCTCACAGGGATGTTGTAAAGGTCAAGTGAGGAGAAGAGACGTGCATGCTGCCTGGAACTCATTGGAGGAAAGATAGGTTATAAAAAAGGCAAATAAATAGCCAACCATTGAATTAAAGAAAAATTGTGACCCTTCTTCTTGTGCCTTTTCCCCCTAAACAACTAGTGCATCGACATTTCTGCCCAACACCAGGGATACAACTCTACTCTTGACTTGCCAGACAAAGTCCTCCAGTTTGCCAGAGACCACCCTCTCATGGATGGTGCTGTGAGCCCAGTCAACCGTCAGCCGGTATTGCTGACCAGACATGCAAAATACACACGACTTGTGGTGGATCGAACCAGGGCTTTGGACAATGCCACGTATGATGTCTTTTTTTTAGGAACAGGTAAAATAGCTTCTGTGCAAGTTTCGTTTATGTATGAAGGGGTTGAGTTGGTGGTTATTTCTTTTTGTAGAGAGGGAACTTAACTGAGAGGCACAGGACAAAAATGGCATCGGAAAGACCCAGTATCAATCCTTGGCAACTCCAGGTTCAATAAAATAAAAATAAATTTAAAAGACAGGTGATAGGAGACATCTTTTTTGCCACGGAGAATTAGGAAAGCCACTTCTAAGCAGAGCTTGCCAGAACTAGCCAGCATCCCCCTACATCCCCATGTAGGCTTCTGTCGTGTCCTGATAACTTGCTCTCAAGTTGCTACTAGTTTAACTCTTTTATTTGTTTACTTATTTATTATTATTAAATTACATATCTGTATTATTTGTTTCAATAAATATATCTGCCAAGTGACTTTTACCTCAACCTGTATACTTCTGCCTCTCCTCCAAAGAGCTCAGGGTGGAAAAAAAATTGGTACTCCTTTTCCCTCCACACCCCATCCTGTTTTATCCTCATACGTATGAAATAGGCTAAGTTAAAAGATTCTGCCTGGCCTACTGTGAGCCTTAGGACTAAGTCTGATCTCTCTGGCCCTGGTCTGACATAGTAATCTCTACACAGCATAAAAGGTGAATAACCTCACAGGGCATCAAGTTGTATCACAGGAGACAGAATATATAGGGCATTTCCTAGCTTTCCAACTTGAGATGTACTTGCCAATTTTAGAAGACCTGAGATATTTAAGGAATATTTTTTTAAAGTGTGATGCTTCATGCTCTATAGATTTTCCTACAATGAGGGAGCTGATTACTCTTCAGAGTTTTGGCCTCCTGTGGCAGTTTAGAGTTTTGTATTTTTCCATTTGAAGGTTGCAGTAAAAGGATGATCAGATAAATCAGTTGTACTGCGGAACTCTTTTAAGTTCCAAGGCATGAGGGGATCTAGATCACCCCAGTATGGAGAAAACTGTTACTGTATTTAATGAGACATTCACCAAAGATAGTGATTGTTTCAGTTTTTAAGTGTAAAGTCAGAGTTAGTACATACATCTGACAGTGTTGTTTTTTCCTTTACTTTTTTAACATTTTAAAATTTATATTTAAAATTTGCCAAGCCATGGCCTAACGGAAGTGTTTTGGGAGTTCCACTACCACATCTCACTCACTCACACACACACACACACACACACACACACACACACCCTGCCCAGTCCCCCAAATTTATGAAAGCAGAAGGATTAATCAAGTGTTTCCTTTGCACTCGGGCCATTTGAAATTATAGTTGCCGTCAGCAGTGTCTCATTCTCATTCTACCCTGCTACCTCTCACACCCCTGTTCCTTTAATTGAGGATTAAATGTGTGTTTCATTTCATGCAGATAAGGGTTATTTGCATAAAGCGCTCAATTGCCAGGGGGAAGTGCTCATCGTAGAAGAGATACAGCTGTTTCCCTCACCGGCGCCCGTGCAGACACTGATGCTGGCTCCCCGAAAGGTACAACATCTGTCCTGGTGCAAATATCACCTTCCCTTTCCCCTTTTCCTCATTCCATTTCCTATTTTGACCATGTGCATAGGTTATATACCTCCAAGTCAACTCTTGGCTTACAATGGTCCTCTCCTAGGGTTTTCCTGGTGATATTAGTTCGAAGGGTGTTTACCATTGCCTTCATCTAAGGCTGAGAGAGGGTGACTTTATCCAAGACCACGCAGTGGTTTTCCATGGCTGAACAGGGATTCGAACCCTGGCCTCCCAGAGTCCTTGTCCAACACTCATACCACAGACTGGGTCTCCTATTTTGACTTTGTTGTTAACTGTCTTCAAGTTGGCTTCGACTTTCAATGATCCTATGAATGAGAGACCCCAGGTCAGTTTGTTGTTAATAAGCCTATTCTGGGCTTGGAAACTCAACCATGGCTTCCTTCATGGAGTCAATCTATCTGTACTGTTGTCTTCCTCTTTTCCTACTGCCCTCTGCCTTACCAAGCATCCTTTTGTTTTTTAACAAGTCTGTCTTATCATGATATGTCCAAAATGGAATAGTTTTGGCTTAGTCGTCTTGGCTTCTAGGGAGAGTTCAAGCCTGATTTGCTCTAGGACCCAGCCATTTGTCTTTTGGCAGTCCAGGTATTTGTAGAACTCTCCTCCAGCACCACCTTTCGAATGAGCTGATTCTCTTCTTGTCAGCTTTCTTCACTGTCCAATTTTCCCAGCTATACATGAAAATTGGAAATACAGTAGAATCATAGAAACAGTGGCATGGACAATCCAGACTCTGGTATTCAGTGATGTGTCTTTACACTTGAAGGCTACTATTTTGACTATTTCAACGACTATTTGCTGAGGATTACTATTTTGAATATTTTAACTACTATTTGCATTTATCTATTTATGCCGTTTAGTTCTCCCTGGGAGAGTAGGTGAGAAAGATAACCCCTTGACGTTTGTCTTTTCCAGGGTTTAATCTATGCAGGGTCGCCCTCCCAGCTGGTGCAGCTCCCTGTTGCAGTCTGCAGCTGGTACAGACACTGCTCTGATTGTGTCTTGGCACGGGATCCTTACTGCGCATGGGCCCTCTCTCTTCACAGATGCATCGTCCTGGCTAAGCAACACAGGAGAGCACCGTGAGTAGCCTGATCTTTCCAACAGAACGCTGAGCAATAACAAACCCAGGAAAGAGTGCTTTGGCATCTTCAAGCTGCACTTGGTCTTTAACTCTTACAAGTGGCATACGATTGAGTGGAAAGCAGCCTGCTTTGTCAGAAGTGCAGTGTGCAGTTGCTAAACTCTATGATTCTATGATTCTTTTCATAACTTATGTAAGAAGGTCCTTGTTTCAATCTCTGGTATCTCCAGGTAGGGACTGAGTCCTGTCTGAAACTCTGGAGAGCCACTGTCAGTTGGTGTGTGGCCAATGTTGATGTTAAACCAATCTATTCACAACACTGCCAGACTTTCTGGAAGGCTGTTGAGAGGTGGGGAGGATGTTGGGGCTGAAGGTTGAAATCTGGGACAGGTGTGGGTAAAATATGGCAAATTTTTGTTGACAGGGGATTGCTGGGCTTTCCTTATTTTAAATCAAGTGGGCAGCTGTGGAGAGCTAGGAGACCACATTAGTCCCCCCGCAGACTTTGAACCACATCTCCCCCTGCACCCACACCCACACACAAAAAAGTTTTTTGCTCCCTAAAAACCCTCTAGGAGTCAAGTAGGCCATTTTCTCCATGTTTTTTGGCCTTTCTGGTCTATTTTAGGTCCAGGAGAGGTCTTTTTTAGCAACAAGAAGTGAGCAGAAATCACTTCCTGCTTCAAAAAGGCTGCTCCTGAGCTTAAATTGATCGGGGAGGATGTGGAAGTATCCCCCATGCCCCTAGGGAGGAATTTTGAAAGGACCCCTGGGAGAATCTGGAGACCAGAAAAATGATTCTGTAGGCTTCATATGGTCCACAGGCCCCACTTTGCCCAACCTTGCCTTAAATAGATGTTGAGATCCAATCCTACTCCCCAAAAACACACACCATCTTTTTTACTTTGAAAAAGTCTTCTGTGGGTGCCAGAAGTAAGGGCAGGTCACACTCTCTCAGCATCAAAAGGAAGCAAAAAAAAAACAACCCTTCTGAACAAATTCTGCCAAGAAAACCCCATAATATATTCAGCTTAGGGTCACCGTAAGTCAGAAATGATTTGAAGGCACACAACAACAACAAATACATGGAGCTAAAGAAAAGGAAAAAACTCACAGTGTGGATTAAAGTAATAGTATCCTGTCTATACAATTAAATCCATTTGAAAGATTGGATTAGATGCCCCTCTGAATCTCTCAGTACCTTCTTTTAAGTAATGGAAGCCAAGTCATCTGTCCTTACCAATGAAAAGTTTGCTGGAATTCAGTCTTACCCAAAAAAGACCTTAAATCCCACCATACCACTATCTTGGTCCTCTGAAAAAGGTGGGGTCAACCACTACTGAGTTAGAGAAATTCCTGTGGTCCATCTCAGGGTAAAGCAGCTTCCTCTGTCCCCCTGTGATGATGCTTAGCTTGTAACTCCTCAAGGTGGGGACCTGTCCTTCCAATTAGTGGCAGCAGCTAAACCAGGAGTGAGCAACTACAGTGAGTCTGGGGCCGTCTCTAGGGGTTGCATGGACTACCAAAAATGTCTCCAAATCATTCCATTTCTGGTTTTGAAAAAAGTTAGAAGTTTTAAATAGGGCAGGGGGAGGGCATGCAACCTTTTGAAAAGGCAAATTACTGCTCCTGGGGGCTTGAAGAATCACAAGTCACATGCATCCCTTCTGGCCCAAATGAATCCTCTGCCATCATGTTTAGTGAAATTTTCAGTGAAGATTCTCATTCCCGGTCCCCCACTGAACAGCAGTTTCTAGTGACTGAAGCTGAGGCTATGTGCTTGCAAGGCATCTGCTCCAACACTGAATTCTAGCCCCTTTCCCAGTGTGAAAAAGAGGCTGTGAGCCCCACAGCATCTCTGCTTTTCTAACTGTCGGCACCACTCCAGTTTGTGCCTCCAAAGCACATTGTTCTCAGCTGCTTTTCACAGGAGAAGTCCCTGTTTGCTCTGGGGCTTGATCGTCATTCTGGCGGATTTCAAGGCTGAGCGAGGATGCTTTTAGTGAGAGAATCTGTTGTGCAACTTTGAATGGTTTTGAATGTCTCTATAAAGTATTTATTTAACCTCGCTTCCCCTCCTTCTAATTTCTCCCCCAGAGATCTGATTCAGAATATCAGAGATGGAGATGCCTCCAGGTGTCCTAAAGTGGGTAGGGAAACATCTTCTCATTTCTGTGTTCTATAAGTCATTGCTGTGTCGGTACAAATGCAGACGTGCATAGCTGAATGAAGCACAAGAACAACACTGCTGTGGGGTCTAATAGCATGAAGGCACTGCGGTGATCTAGACTCCTCTGTACTTGGAGAGTGCTCAGATTATGACATGAAGGCAAATATCTAAACCTCCCTCACTTTTTTGTGACAGTCCCATTACACCTGGGCAGGAAAAATGAAATGCGGAGATATAAGATGGTTGACACCTTGGCTTGACCACAGTACATGTGAAAAGGATCTAGTAGTCTTAGTAGGCCACAAGCTAAACATGAGTCTGCAGTGTGATGCAGCAGCTAAAAAAGCCAATGCAGTTCTGGGCTGCATCAACAAAAATATAGTGTCCAGGTCAAGGGAAGTGATAGTGCCACTATATTCTGCTTTGGTCAGACCCCACCTGGAATCTTTTGTCCAGTTCTGGGCACCACAATTCAAGAAGGATATTGACAAGTTGGAATGTGTCCAGGGGATGGCAGCCAAAATGGTAGAAGGCCTGGAAACTGTGAAGCACTCTGACTGTCAGGACCAGCTGGTGGGTACATATCGAAGTTTGAAAACCTAGAACCCAGCCCCTACAGACACACCCGCCCTTTAATCTGTCTTTACGCTCTAGTTCTAAGTATACCAAACAAAACCTTTTGCATGTGGGAAAGAATTTCAGAATGTCCAAAAGAGAAAGGGAGAGCAGCAGTAAAAATTATTGAATCTGGGCACCTCTATCCCTTGTGGAAGAGGACCAGGCAATCACCAGGACAAGTTAGGCAACAAGGACGGGTGAGATTTCAGAGGACAAGAGCAGAGAATCCACCAGCAGAAGCAGCTGAGTTGTCAGACGCAAAGCTGGCAAAAGGAAACATGGAGAACTACCCTTTATATCAAGGCAGCTGGAGCAGGGATAGAAATTTTCAGTTTATTGCAGGGTACAGAAAAAACTGAGATTGGATTTAGAGCTGTAGTTTTAAAGGAGCAAGACCCAGTCTTGCATAAGCTGAGGGATCCTCTGACCTTGATCTGACACAGGAGTTCCCAATCCTGTCTGAATATTTGCCAGGAGTTAATGGCACTGTCTCATCTATACATGTGTGCACACACACACTCATACAGCAATGGCCTTTCCTGGTACAGTAGCATCACCTTAACACCTGACTTTGCCTGGCAACAGTGATGTCACAGGTGAGTATGTAGGACTAATGTCCGTCTTCTCCAAAGATGGTTTTGCTTTCTCCATGGGAAGGGCAAAATTATTCTCTCTCTCTTTCCCATCCTGTCCCTGCAGCGCAGGCACACAGCTGCCTTATGCTTAGCATGCCCTCCGACATTTCACAGATGCAAAACGGGATGTGTGTAGCCATGCAGAATCAGAGCATGGTAAGGTGACAACAGTTAGTAGTGAGGAAGATGACACGAGCTAGAGGTTGCGGCAGTTTGCTTTTGGCCAAGCCTTCTGGGGAAAGGCGATATTCCACCTCCTCCTCTCTTCTCCCCCCACTAAGTTAGTTGAGTGCAAACTACTTTTGTGCTTTGAATTCAGTTTACAGCAACTAAAAGTGAGTTGAGGATAAAGGAGAAAATGGAGAGGAGGAGAGACACCAGGACATTTAAAAAACCTAAAAATAGAACCATGGAATCATAGAGTTGAAAGACACCCCAGGGGTCATCGAGTCCAACCCCCTTCAGCCATGTAGGAAGACACAGCAAAGCACTCCCAACAGATGGCCATCCAGCCTCTGTTTAAAAACCTCCAAAGAAGGAGACTCTACCACATTCCACAGAGGCAGCACATTCCACTGCCAGACAGCTCTGACCGTCAGGAAGTTCTTCCTGAGGTTCAGATGGAATCTCTTTTCCTGCAGCTTGAAGCCATTGCTCCTTGTCCTAGTTTCTGGAGCAGTGGAAAACAAGCCCGTTTCCTCTTCCATATGATAGCCTTTCAAATATTTGAACATGGCTATCATGTCCCCAATAGCCATAGGATGATAGAGGATTAATTGGGACTGTCTCTGCCAGATTGGGACAGTTGGAAGTGATGTGCTTAGTCCATGAGTGTGGTTTATGATAGCATCTGAGATGCTTTGACATAAAAGGCAGCTGGCACATTTTTCTGCCTTTCCACTAGTGGGTGCTCTGCCGTCCATCCAGTCCCCCTCTGGCCACTTCATAACCCTCTGTGCTCAAGACATAAACGTCAGTGGGTTGTTAGAAAAGCAGTTCTCGCAGCACCAGCGGTCAGGGCCTGATGCAGTAATTTTCCAATAAACCCAGGAGTGCAGTTTCCTCTTTGGTTAATTGCTTTCATCTTCTTTTGAATCTGGCCCGTGGTGATTGTGAGCCTTCGAGAGACTCTGCATGAAAGCTTTAGTGTAAGGGGGCTCTTTTATGATCCTGTTTCTCTGAGGGTAATGCTATTTTTAAAAATGCAATATTTTTGAGGGGAAGGGTGTTTTCTTTTAAGTGCAAAACATCTCTAGCTCCATTGAATGATTCGAAGGCTAGGGCCTTCTGGAGCCATTAAATCCAAGGAGTTGCTGTCATAATTTTTTAAACCTTGGCTTGAACCCGGGGAATTCTCACCTGCGTGAGAGTGAATGTGGGCAGGTTTGGGAAAGCAGCTTGTTATTTAAGTCTCTAGAGTTGTTGCCATTAAGCTCAGCTTGAAGGAGGTGGCAAATATTAAATAGCAGGAAGCGCATTAAAATTTCAGTGGTCCCAAGCCGCTGTACAACACATTTTAAGCAACGCTTCCAAAAATCATAAGATACTGAGCTGGGGAGTGGTGTGTGGGGAGGGGGGTTTAGGAGCCAGAATTTCTGATGCTTTTTCTTTGGAGTCACTGTTCAAATGGAAATCATTTTCGCAGAAAGACCAGTGGTAGTCTGCAAGATCACAAAATGTGGGCACTCCACAGTCCAAACAAGTGCCATCGTTAGAATGTTATTTATTTATAACTGTCTCATCCCTCCATACCGGCTGGGATCTGAGAGTGTCTAGCAAGCATGACAGCAAGGTAAAGTGCCAATAAACTACCAAGGCAGCCACATTGCACAGAGCAGCCGTGCTACTATCATCAGCCCAGCCCAAATGAAATCATATCAGCTCAAAGTGCACACATATAAATAACAACATTTTGGCTTACATACACAAAGGAAATGGGGATTTCACAGGCTTCCAGGAGCCTGGAAAATTTACTTTTGGGGCAGTGGCTCTGAGAATCCCCTCAGCAGCACAGCCAGCTGCGATAGAACACCCGCTCCCCAGTGCTAGGAGCTATGCCCCAAAAATCACTTTTGGGGTTGGACTAGATGGCCCTTTGTGGTCCCTTCCAAGTATAAGATTCTATGATTCTGGAAGGCATGGTGTATCAGCACTAAGAACACCCTCTGCCCTGTGTTTCACCCTCCACTGGATGAACAGAGCTGTTTCTGATTATCACAGCATAAGGCTGCAAATCTGTCTGGTTTTTTTTCTGATGCAGAAGTAAAGTACAGGACATTTTGCTGCCTGAGGCAGAGCAGCAGATGGATTCCCATCCCCATTCCCCACAAACTGAAAGCAGATAGTGCCTCAAAGCTGGTCAATTGGCTATTTTGACACGTGGGGCACGAACTCCTGCCAACACCTTTCCTTTTCCCAGCAGTAAACCTGCAACAGCAACAAATCTAATAACAAAATTTGCTTCCCTTTCATAACATCCCAGATCTGTTGCCTGACTCAGCCACTTCATCCTGCTTAAACAGCAAGGCAGTCTCTATCCTCACAGATTAATTTCATTGATGGTTAAAATGGCCTAGAATAGGATGAGTGGAGTCTTCTAATCCATGGCAGTGCACCACAGTTCTGCTGAGTGCACTGCAAGAATCTTGCCTCTCTCTCTTTTTAAAGCTATGTTCCTAGTCCTCAAGACTCTGTACAACTTGGAAAGCATAAATCTCATAAAGCCTCAAAACCTGCCAAGGGGCTGGACAATTGAGCGGTTGAGTGATCTGCAGAAATCTTGGTAGGACTCTGGAAGCTCTGTAACTAGTCACTTCTGGCTTGAGTTTTCAGCTGATTTCAGAATGCTGCAGCCTGCTTGGGGAGGTGAAATTGGCCGCTTGCCCCCAGCCCAGTTGCTGACTCTTGATGGAGAGAGTATAAGAGAGCATCGGTCTCTTATATCAGTTATATCAGAGTGTAAATCATCATCAGAGGCGAATTAAATGTAACAGGAGGTTAACCACTCTGACCTCTTTGCTTTTCAGCAAAGAAGATCAGAAAGTACCCTGTCGCCCTTGGCAGCAGCCCACGTCTCAGCTGCACCCCTCTGTCCAACCTTGCAAGCTCCATCTGGACATTTAACAGGAGCCGCCTCCGGGTGGAAGAAGCCAAGTATCTCTTCCACGCTGGTGGGCTGGTTGTCTTTAATATCACCGTTGCTGACACTGGGTTCTACGAATGCCGGTCTGTCGAAAAGGCGAAAAAGAGAGAATTCCACGTTACTGTGGCTCTCTACCTCCTTTATCTCGAACAAGAGAGCGGTCTTGTCTCCCGCAAGTGTGACTTTTCAGACAAGAGGTGTGCTGATCCAGCTGTTCTACAGAGGAACTCCACGATGCCTCCTGCGGTGGCAGACCCAGCGAGACAAGAGCAACCTCGGAGATTCCATGGGCTCTTGTTGGCTTTCTCCCTTTTGGGATCTGCCTTTGCCTTCTTTTTTCTTTCCTTGTTTTCCTGGAATATTTACAAAGGTCACCTCTCCTTGCCCTGGAAAGCCCCACGCAGGTCTGCCACAGCATGTCCAGTCAGATCTGTAGGTCCTCCGCCAAGCCTGAAGCCAACAGATTCAACTCAGAAGGGCTTGGCCATGTGTACCGCCTTTGCAGCCACCACCAGCAAATTGGCCCTGCCGGTGAACTCCTCCGGGCAGAAGCACAACACAAGAGGAAAGTCTGGCACCAGCCTCACCAAGGGCAGGATGGTTTGCAGCTCTCCGAACTGTCTGCTCACAGATGAAGCTCAGCTGTCTAAAGAAAGTGATGAAGTATGATGTGGAGAGTGTTCTGACTTCTGCACCCCGTGGCTCTTTGAATCTCTCCAAGTTGTTTTGGGCATCTGTCCTCTTCCCTTGCATTTCTTGAGTTTAAATAATAAACTTTTGTGAAAGAACAGTCTTTTCTACCAAGACTTATTCCTGTTTCAACACTGCATTTTGCTACTGTTAGTGGATGGTAATGATTGTGAGGCTGAACGATGTCTGTTCAGTATTTTTTTGTCCTTGCCAATGATGGCACAACCCCTGTTTAAAACTGGGCAGGTGTTATGCGTGATTCCCAGGTCAAAATCATTTGTAGTCAAAATCATCTATGAAGGACAAGGGCTGTACTTTAATGCCTCTCTCTTATATTTCTTATTCTTTGGATGGCAAAAGAGGAGCAATCCATACACTGTTGGGTTGTTCTCCACATGCCAGCTGACTGGGCAGGAGTCCAAGATTCTTTTTCTGTTATGATCTGTTACGTTCTTCCCTTTTCCACTAGTTTTTGTTTCCTGCCTTTCTAGCTAGACATGTTTTTTTTCTCCTTTACTCATACAAATTAAGAAAAAATAGGAATAATAAAAAATCATAAAAAGAGAAGGCTACAGATGATGAGGTGGACCAAGAGGATGTGGTTTTACATTTGGAAGAAAAAAATTGCATCAGATCGAGTAACTCAGTCAAACTCATTGACTGCTGCTCAGCAGATCATGGTGCTAAAAATAATAAAATTGCCCCTAATCAAGTGACCACTATCCAGCAAGTCTCTGAAAATAAAGAGGATGGAGTATTAAAAATAATTTTTATTACTTTGAATGAGACTGAGTCAGAGAGCTTGGTGGTGCTATCTCTACTGCAGAAAAAAAGAAAAGGGAAAGAGTAGAAATGATAGCATAGAATTAGACACTAAAAAAGATTTTAAAATATAAGTAAGCAATGATATTAAAAAAACCTGAGCTACTACATCAGTTGGAGCCAGGGAGTCAGGGTTGTATTCAGGAGAAAACTTTGATTGTCATTTCAAGCCTCCATGTTGGGAACAGAGGTTCCAAAATAAGGTGGAGCAGATGGAGGCAAAAGCACCAACTGGAATGATCTGGCTCATGGAGCTTCTGCACCGTTGCAGGATATGAGTGGCTGTTCAAAGCAATGTCATAGCATATTTTAAAACACTACTTTCAAGCATGCCGCCTGCTTCACAACCAGCTTTTGCTGAATCAACAGCAAAGTAATAGTGTAATAGTGTAGCTTGTGCATTAATGATTTACAAGGCTATTTGTTGTTGTGCGCCTTCAAGTAGTTCCAGACTTATGCTGACCCTCAGGCAACCCTGTCACGGGATTTTCCAGCAAAACATGAAGTCAACAGAGATAGAAAAGAAGCAATTAGGAAGGAAGGAAGAAGTGCACAAAAAACTTAGATAATTCCTCGGATACTGATGCAGATAAAGAAGGGCTGTATGAAGTGGCGAAATTTAAGAGCCTGATGAGAAGGGTAGTCCAGACATGAGGCTTACTATTTGGCCAAAACAGAACAGAATGATAATAATGAAGGAGGCAGTGACTATAGAAGAACATCATTTTTAAAGAAGCCATTAACAGATTTTTTTTTACTGGAGGTATTTAAGGAAGTGATAGGCTTAGAATGGTTACAGCCAAAAGTTGTATTTGTATAAGGGGAATGATATGGCATTCCTTACAGTGCCCCTAGTGGACCATCCAATCATGATGCTTATTTCAGAGGCCACTGTCTCTAAGGACGGGGACACAGTTCTTTTAGAAGTGGGCAGGCTGGATGTCCTATCTCAGTCCTGGCACAGCTGATAAATCAAACAAAACAAATTATATCTTGTTACTTACTTCCAGGCAGTAAGAAAGGAGTCATAAATAACATAAACAAAGTCCGGCAGGGTTTCACAGCAAGGGAGTGTCCAAGGTCAATCCAAGCATTTGTCAAGACATCCAGCAAGGTAGCAGGTCAGATAAGCTCTGACAACTCCTGGAGGGGAAGGACGCCAGCTAAATAGATCCAAAACCTAGCGCAGCTGTGCCTTGATAGATTGTTGCTGGTTATAAATTCTGAGAGAGTGATGCTGGGTCTCTCTTTGCTGCCTGTGCTGTGTGAAGCTGGGTGTAGGTAAGTGTGTTCCTCTATATCTGAAGAGGCAGGGCTCTCTGTTGGAGCTGGCACCATCCCCTGTTCTGTTTCCAGCACTGCAACCTCTCTCTGTGTAGCAGGCCCTGGCATGCCTTCAGTTTCAGCCTCTGGCGTGCCCTCTGCTTCAGACTCTGAGACAGAGTCCATGCTCTAGAAGCAGGGCATGACACCGGATGGCCATTTGCTGGGGGTGCTTTGAGTGTTTGTTCCTGCATGGCAAGGGGGTTGGACTCGATGGCCATTGTGGTCTCTTCCAACTCTATGAACCTATGAGCAAAATTACAACTGAGGCAGCACTACGGAAGGTGCACAAGGCTTAATGCTGCTCGGTAATTGAGAGTTCCACCATAATATCAGTGTTTGCTAGGACAGCTGTACTGCGGGTATAAGGTGGTCTAGACTCCCAGCATAGGAGGAGGCATTCCTTAAACAGGATTGTGAGTAGAGTTCAGAGAGTCTTAAAATATATTGCTGATAAAGCCATGATTCAGTGGCATTTGCAGCAAGGAATCTAACAGCCACCACAGTGGCACATAGATCACATTGGCTATGTCACTGGGAGGCGGGTCAAAAATTGAGAAATAACTTGGCGTGTATGCCATTTAAAGGAGAACTACTATTTGGGGCCAAAGTGCTGGCAAAAGTTTTGATAGAGTGTAAGGACAAGAAGCAAGTAATGCCCACATTGCAGTGAAAGAGACTGGATAGGAAAGACATTTTGGAACAGTTACTCTTCATTTTGAGGTGGAAGAGGTTACAATAGAAAGAGTGACTACAACAGTGGTAGGTCTCAGTAGAACAGAAATAAATTTCAGTATAACACACAGGCATTTCAACAACCAAGACAGAGAGCAGTCAGTCCACTAGGGGTGGCCAGCAACATTACTGACAAGGAGAAATCTCCAGTGGGTAGGATGGGCAAGGAGAGTCCTGACAACAGATCACTGAGATACAGGATTTTGTTTATAAAAAGTTAAGCAGTAGATACCTTCGCTCACCGTGTCCAAGAAACAAGAAAAATAAAAGAATAAAAGATGAATAAAAATGACAACAAGCAATGCTTGAGATGGCTGTACACCAATGCAGAAACAAAGAGGATATGCTCGGAATCCTAATGCAGGAAGGTAAATATAACTTTATAAGTATAACAGAGACAATTGAGAGTGTAGCAGTGTAGTGGTTTGAGCACTGGGCTATGACTCTGGAGATCAGAGACGGATTCCCTGCTCAGCCGTGGAAACCCGCTGGTTGAACTTGGGTGCATCACACACTCTCAGCCCCGAAGACCACATGGTAGGTTCATCTTGGGGTCACTGTGAGTTGGAAGTGACTTGAAGACACCAAACAACGGCAACAATCTGTTCAAAAAGAATAGAAAAGAAGAAAATGAGGGGGAATAGCAATACATATCAAAGACAAGCTCACTTGTGCAGAAATCCACTGGGCCAGTGAAGAGCATTTGGTTACAAATAAGTAGAAAAAGAGGAACAACATTGTGGTACTAGAGGTCACCAAACCAAGACAAGGCAGTTGTTGATGATTTTGCTGAAACCACAAATTATTGCATTGTTAGATTTCTTATTGCTCAAAAAGTCCATAAGCCTTTCCAGTCTCTCAAAAAATAGTTGGCTTATCTTTTAAGACCTACCTTTGGCCATTTGGAATAACTCAGGAACCGTAACAAATCCATACTTCCATAACAAGTGCTTTGCTTTGTTTCCAAGTTTGAGTGAACAATATTCTGTCAGCTGTTACCGTATAACAAAGAAGCAGTACACATTTACTTTCTTTATCCATAATTAGAAACAAAAATTCTGGTGACATTACAAAATCCATTTTTTAAATTTTCTGAATTAACACATAAATCTTAGACCAATAACTTTTTGTCTTCTTAAAAGTCCACTACATACGGAGCCCTCCTTATTTTGACACCCCCAGCAATGATTTGAAATATTCGTGGACATTTTTGACAATTTATTTAATGTTAGATGCCATCTATATATTATTTTATACATGTTTTCTTTAAATTTTTAGATTAATGTGCAGAGTAAATCTTAAATCTTTAGATCATATTTTTTTCCCATTCCTCCATCTGAACATTATGCCCTAAATTTTGGGCCCAGCTTATCATTCATTTCTTGATTGGTTCATCCTTTGTCCCTAGTCCCAAAAGACATGTGTACACTTATTTGATTGCACGGTCATTGTCTTTACACGACTCTAGATAAAACTCATTTTCTCCGACCTCTATGACAAGATCTCTTTTATCTTCATTAAATCTATCTTTAAGTTGCGTATAAGCAAACCAATTAAGATCTTTGCCTTCCTGAAGAAGCATCTCGCTTGATTTAGATTCCCAATTATCCTGTTAGAAATACAAAAGGTCATCATAAAGCAGCCATCTCCAAATTTTAACCCATTCTTTTCTGAAAAAAAGGTTTCCGGCAATGAAGTGGCTAATCCTGCTTTGGAAGAATTCTCTGCTTGTATTGTATAAAAATGGTGTTAATGCAAAATACAATGAAGCCAGGGTTCTGTTTTTTAAAAAAGCCAAGTTTAGAAACACAAAAACTGTTTTAAAACACATTTAGAACATATTAACGTAGAAAACAACACCCTCTGTTAAAAGTCCACCTGCCAAAAAAAAACAACCCCTTCCTATATAGAAAGGTCTTTACCTGCTGGTGGAAAGATGGAAGGAAAGGGGCCAACCACACCTCCCAGGGAAGAGCGTTCCACAACTTGGGAGCAGCCACTAAGAAGGCCCTCTCCTGTGGCTTCACTAGGTGTGTCTAGGATGGTGGTAGGACCAAGAGAAAGCGCTCCCATGCAGAGCTTAAAGCACCTTTGCAGATTTGATTTTCGTGGGTTTGATTATATGTGAGTTTCTCCAACCCATGACCCCCACCTCAAGTGCTTCTTTCCCAGGGAACCCTCCCTCTTGGCAGTTCCGACAGGTTGTGCAGCCCTTTAAAAACCCTGCTCTTGTCCTCCTCCTCCACCAGGTACTGCCTGGCCACCTAAGATTGGATCACACGCCGATTTCTCAGCACCACAAACAGACACCCAAGGAAAGAGATGGGCAAGAGTGAAGAAGCATAAGGCCAACTTGGTGACCCACACCTTTTCCACTCTCCTTTCCCCAACCTGATTTGGATCATGAGTACCTGCCCTTCTGACCATACCTCAGCCCTCTTCCCACAGATACACATTTTGATATGGAATATGCTGCCTCAGAGTGTGGTAGAGTCTCCTCCTTATTTGGAGGTTTTTAAGCAGAGGCTGGAGGGCCATCTGTTGGGAGTGCTTTGATGTGGGTCCCTGAATGGCAGGGGGTTGGACTGGATGGCCCCTGGGGTCTCTTCCAACTCTAGGATTCTATATTTGCAGTTTTTCCACTTTCACAGGGGTCCTGCACTCCTAGCCCTAGGGACTGTAGAGGGCTGACTGTAAGTCAAATAAATGTGGAAGATGACTCACCCTCAGAGGAGGTTTGCTAATGGCTCACAGACTTTGAACATGCCTGTTGAGTGTGAGAAGCCCAACACAGTGCATCATTGAGAAATACCACAGGTAATCTCTTGTCTGCATCGGACAGGATGGCTGTAATCAAGGCAAGGAGGTGACAGAATTGCTCATCCCCATAGCAGAGGCTGGCTGCAAGCAAGCCTGGAACAGTCACTCATTCAGGGAAGCAGTGGGTGGGTTCGTCTGCAGCATTAACAGCAGTTAATTCTGCTGCATGTCTACGTTGGAATGATTAAATGATCCAATTGTATCTAAATGCACTGCCCTCCCCATTTTAAAAAAAAGCAGAATTAACCACCCTTCCCAGATTATTGGGAAGAGCAGGGACTGAGGCCATTTTCGCACTACACTCTTATAGCGTGATTATTCCACTTTCAACATCCTAGGGAATCGTGGGGTTTGCAGTCCGTCCCCTCCCTAAACTGCAAACCCCAGGATCCCATAGGATGTTGAAAGTGAAATAATCGCGCCCTAATAGTCTAGTGTGGAAATGGCCTCAGACTGAGATGCAGCAAACAGGCCTCCTGAGCATGTTGAACATGGGAGCGCTTTGAACTTTGCTTCTAACGATTCTACGGATTGTAATGAATGGAAAGTACAGATGAGTTTTTTAAAGCATGTATAGTCAGGCAGATTTTGAAGTTGTCACCAATGCTCGGTTGTGTCCTGAGCCCACAGAATTCTTAGTTTTGCTTAGCTCCATTTTCACCATCTTTTTTTGACACCAAGTGGTGCAAAGAGACTAGACACAAACTGTGCCAAAGACACCTTGGAAAGCAGGACGCATGGGATCTTCATCCTGCCAGCGTTGGGTTATCTACCATCAACGGCTCTTTTTTAGAAACTAATTATATGATGCACGGTAGATTAGACTTAATTGGGTCAATGTGAACTGGAATGGAGGTGAACCTCACAGGCCTCGCTACGGGTAGGATCCCAGCCCCGCCTGGTTGAGCATCAGCATCGGCTGAACTTGTGACGGGAAAATTTAGAACGGGTGATTTCAGGCACGCATTACTCAGCCCTTCACAAGTTCCCACATGAGCATCTCACAATGGCCTGTGTGACTCAGAACCTTGAAACTCTGGCTTGGATAGGAGGCTGGGTCCAGGACTTTTCCTGTACGTTGCCCGAGGACAAGGCAGCAACTAAGGGTGCTGGAACTGTAGCCAGATCAGCAGTAGCCAGTTTGAAACAACTGCTCACCCCGATCCTGAAAAATGAAGAACAGATGCTTTTGGGAGGAAAGAACGAGAACATCGGAGGGAAGGCTTTCCATAAACAAGATAAAACGGGGTGTACTCTTCTTTCTGAGATGTACCTCACACACAATCTGTTCATAAGCAGCGCTGCTGGATCAAGCCAAGTGTGAAACTACTACACACTTTTTCAAATTTGACATCCTCCAGATGGCATAGGACTCCTGAGACGAGGGTCTAAAAGGTTAGGGCAGCTGGGGATGAACCTGAAATACCCTGCATGAAAATGTCACTCTTTCAGACTTCATTTATTTATTTAAACATTTCTATCTTGCTCTTGAGAGCCAGCATGATGTTGTGGTTTGAGTGTTGGCCTGCAACCCTGGAGACCAGGGGTTGATTCGGTTGTGGAAACCCACTGGGTAACCTTGGGTGCATGTTATTCCATGAATAACTTGCGGTCCACAAACTTTACTCTGAGGGAGACAGTAGTTTTTATTTGTGCTAAAGCAAGGAATACAGCACACTTCTGAAGTTGCTGAGGCTAAAGCATACATGGAGCTGTCAGTTTTTTTATACTCACAAATCCAGATTTTAGGCGCACAAAGCTGTGATTGGAGAGGATCATAAATCTAACACCGCCCCACATCTTTAGACAGTTCCCAGACCTGCATTTGGTTTCCCACTTTTCATCCTTGGAGCAGGAACACCTTTCCTGCCTCTTATCTTAGACGCTTCATGTTCCTAAAACACTTGATGCTTTCCTTGTCACCAGCTTTGATCTTCGCCCCCTCACTGGATACGTTGTAGCCACAGGCAATAAAGCAATTAACTAATTTATCCTTTGTAATACACTGGCAAACTCTAAACAGATACATTGTTGCAATCATTGATTAACCCTAGACACTTTGCAGCATTACTAGCTTAGCTTTATGAAGGTCTACAGCATTACATCTACACGGACTTTGATTCAGTGTTTCAATACTCATCCAACATACAGCCGGGTCTATGCATCCTCACAGTGTGTCACATACTCTCAGCCCCAGAAGACCCTGTAATAGGGTTGCTGTAAATTGAAAACAAGAACAATCTTGCTCTTCATCATAGGATCTCAGGACAGTATACAATATAAACCATTTAAAACACTTCTCTTTTTTAAAAAAGTAATTTTATTAAAAGTTTTCTAAATACAATAAAAAGAAGGAAAAAAGAAAGAAAGATATATAGAAAAAAATACAGAACAAAAGAAAGTGTGGCTTCTGACTTTCTATTGGTTGGTACACACACACACACACACACACACACACACATATATAATATAATCAAACCTCTCTATATAAACATTACTCACTTCTGCTAACAACACCTTGTGAAATGTGAAAAACAGAAGTTACCAAATCATTTTCTTATTTCTGGAAAAAGTCTATAGGGGCTTTCCTGTCAATCAGAAATATCTCCAACAATTTTTCTCTCATCAAAACCAATAATTTGACAATTTCTGCTAGTTCATTTACTTTCAACCACCATTCTTCCTTTTAAAACACTTCCGAATTAAAGCCATAAATAATTGAAACAAGATTAAAAAAAATAAAGACACAATTAAAAGAAATATATTTTTTGTTTATTTTACTCATTTCTTCTATTAATGAGACTCAAGGCAGCTTACATCTAAAAGCCATTCTATTTATTTATTATATTTATATGCTGCCTGTCTCGCAGTTTAAAAAACTCCCAGTTTAAAAAACATGAATAAAACATGTAAAACATGAGAAAAGCATATAAAATTATTTTTAAAAACCTACAACAGTTTTTAAAAACATCTCGATAAATTAGAAGCATACCTGCTTACCTATTAAAAGCTGGCTTCAATAAAAGCTACAGCAGTTTAAAACCATGTAAACTTCCTGAAGTAAAATTAGTCCCCAAAGGCTTCAATAAAAGTCATGTTTGGGCTTGGTGCTGGAAAGATACGCTACCATACCCTATACCCAAGTTCTGCAAGACATGCTGTTTTCATAATTGAACGTATTTATGGCTGGGAAGCATGATCGAAGGCACACTGGCAGAAAGAGTGTGACCTTAGACATGGTCAGGTCGTAAGTTCGGAGGGGATTTGGTGGTAAATTCAGACATGAATGGGTCTGGGCCAATCTTTTCAACACCTCAGGCTCTGTGCACACCCGAAAACAATGGAAAGCAAAACTGCCCAGGGACCGTCCCTTGATCTTGCCTTTTGGAAATCTTCCCTATACCCTCTACCTGACCAAGACATTAAGAGATCGTCACGACTCCCATCAATGTTTTGTCACCTAGAGTTGAGGCCATCAGCCCATCCCAGACTCCTTTGTCACTTCCATGAGAAAGCCATTACAGCTTTGTCTAAGCACCCTCCTTCAGGGTATGAAACAGGGCATATAAACTCTAGCTTCGGCCCCCAAAATTGTAATACATTGATGTATTACACTGCATGTAGTACCTCAGACTTCCATTCCTCCATGCTATCCTCGGATGCTGTCTGCGCCACTCTGCTTTGACCTTCTTCTTCAGGACAGGTTAGTATTATTTATTGAATTTTTATCTACTTATTGAATTTATATGCTGCCTTTTCTCACAAGATAGGACTCAAGGCAGCTTCCAAAAGGCTAAAAAAAAAAAGATTAAAAGCATAAAAACAATTGAAACACGAAAAGACATATACTACACTTGATTTACACTTGAAATTTACTCTGAATTTAAACTTAAGAGAAAACTTCTATAAGATGAAGCATAGATGGTATATGACTCTGGAGAGGATGCAAACAATAACAAAAAACGGAGATGTGAAGTGTTGGAAATGTGGGGAGAAGGTGGGAACCTTCTTTCGTATGTGGTGGACTTGTCAAAATGCAGAAAAATTTTGGAAGGGAGTGCATGACGTAATTCAAAAAGTTTGTAAAGTGAATTTTGAATTGGCCCCTGAATTTTATTTGTTGAACGTATTAGGTCAGAATCGAGAGATTAGAAGACATCAAAAGATAATATGGTATTTGATTACAGCAGCACGGTTGACATATGCCCAGCATTGGAAAGAAAAAATAGAAATTAACTTAGAGGAGTGGAAACGAAAAACGTTGGATACGGTTGAGACTGAAAAATTAGCATATTCTTTAAAAAACAAATCTGTTCAGAATTTTGAAAGAGAATGGAAAGGGGTAATGGATTTAAAATATAAATACGTGTGATGACTAGGTAAAAGTGTATTTGTGCAAAAATGGAGGATTCATTATGGAAAAGATCGTGACGACTTAACTGGGGAAAGAATCATATAGGGAAGCATGGCAGGGCAGGAGGGGGGACATACCAAGATGGCGATGTGTGGGATAGGATGAACACAGCTTTTCAATGTTTGGTTGCATATTAGATGGTGAAGAGGAAAGACCCTGGTAAGGGTGGTGGTGACAGGAGGGGCAGCCCCCTACCCGAGCTTGCCCCGCTGCCATTGCCCTTGGCGAGGAAAGACCCTGGCGAGAGTGGCAGTGGCGGGCCAGGCTCGGGTGGGGGATCGTTCTCTGTCCGGGGAGGCGACACGCCTAGACACCGCAGGCGACGCACTAATGTGTCTCAACACACCATTTGGAAAGCCCTGTAATAAGGTGTCAAGGGGCAAGGGCTTCCTATTTACTTCGTTCATTGGTGGGACAGAGAAGAGAGTCCCTTCTGAAGAGCTCAGGCCAGTTCAACACTGGACTGTTATAGTGCTGTTATTCTGCTTTCAGCATCCTATGGAATCCTGGGATCTGCAGTTTAGGGAGGAGCCCGTAGATTTCTCAGCCAGAGAGCTCTTTGGCCTCGGTAAACTGCAAACCCCAGAATTCCACAGGATGCTGAAAGTGGAATAAAGGCAATATATCAGTGGCCATTTCCGCACTAGACTGTCATAGCACTATCATTCCACTTTCAACATCCTATGGAATCCTGGGGTTTGCAGTTCAGGGAGGGGCCGGCCAACCCTTCCCTGAACTGCAAACCCCAGGGTTCCATAGGATGTTGAAAGTGGAATGATAGCGCTATGATAGTCTAGTGCAGAAATGGCCAGTGTAGAGTGGAAGTGGCCTCAGTTCCCGGGCAAGTATGGATAGGGAGTGGCTCTTCAAGCTGTTTAGGGCTTTCAGTGTCATAGCCAGCAACTTCAGTTCAGACTGGAAGTGACCTAACAGTAGTTCAAAGCTGCTTTTGGATGGGAGACTAAGTGATGTAGGCTGTATTTCAGGGGATGGAACTGGCAAAACCACCTCTGATGAGCATTACATGCCTAAGAAATCCCCTAGGAAATTCATGGGGTTGCCATAAGTTGACAGGGGACTTGAAGGCGCATGTGCACGTGCGTGCACGTGCGCGCACACACACACAGGCACCAGATCTTGTCTGATCTTGGAAGCTAAGCAGGGTCAGCTCTGGTTAGTTCTTGGATGGGAAAGCACTAACAAATATCAAGGGCTGTAGGCTGCATTTCAGAGGAAGGAACTGGCAAAATGACCTCTCCGTACTCCTTGGCCATGAAATTTAAGGAGTCACCATAATTTGACATGACGTGGGGGCACACACTCATACACACACAAATAGAAAAATCCCTAAACACAATGGGCCCTTGGTATCCGCTAGGTTTTGGTTACCAAAACTGATGGATGCTCAAATCCTGTCATGTACAATGGGGTAGTAAAATGGCACCCCTTATACAGTCAGCCTTCCACATTTGCAGGTTTCATTTTTGCGGGTCTGATCATTCATGGATTCTTTGCCGTCCTCTCTGCTGCCTCCTTGTACCATTTTTAATAGGGACTGCAAGCCTCATGAGACTGAGAAACTGTGAAGGAGGCTAGTAAGTCCCTACTAAAAATGGTGTGGGGCAGCAGGGGAGGTGACACCAGCCCCCCCAGCCCCCCACTTCTGCCTTGTGAAGGGACCCTGATGTCCCAAAGGAATTGTGGCAGGTTGAATATGCTGATTATACTTTTTTGTGTGTTAAATATGGTTTGGGAGGGCCTAGAGCTATTCATGTTTTTTTCACTTTCACGGGAAACCAGTGTGGAGGAAATGACTATAAAATGGCAAAATCAAAGTTTGCTTTTTAGACTTTTTTTATTTTGGGGGAGGGTCCCGGTTGGTTGAATCCATGGACACTGAATCTGTGGATATGGAGGGTTGACTGTAGCCTCAAGTTGTCAAATCCTATGTGATCTTGGGTGCTAAGTGGGGGCAGTCCTGGTTTGTACTTGGATAGGAGACTACCAACTAATACCAGATGCCACAGACTATATTTGAAAGGAAGAAACTGGCAAAACCTCTTCTGAGGATTCCTTGCCTAAGAAAACCCTACGAAATCCATAAAGTTGGTTGGTAACAGAGGTTATTACCGTACAGGAATACTGTAGCTGTGTATTCCTGCATGGCAGGGGGTTGGACTAGATGCCCCTTGGGGTCCCTCCCAGCAACAACATTCCATAATTCTGCTTTCCCAAGAATTTCTCACAGGTACTGCCAAAACTCTGCTTGTGGAGAAGAGCCACAGCTTCAAGACAGAATGACTCTGGGGTGTGTGTGTGTGTCTATCCACGGAAGATGTGGAGCTCTGTGCTATCCGTTAGGTGGCACCACCGAGCTGACAAAGGAGACCCCCATTCAGAGAAGGAAGGGAGGGGAGAGGAGGGGGTGGAAACTCAGGCGAAGAAATGTGATCGAGATGAAGGAGAGTTGGCAGAGAAAGGAAGAGCATTTTTTTAATATATTTTTTTTTAAATAGGAGAACAAAGACCTTGAGAAGAAGAAGCAAAAAAAAACCTTTACAAAGAAGACAAACTGGGTAAGCCATTCTACCTTATTGCAACTGCATTTGAGGGTGGGGGGAATTGCCTGCAACAGTGGAAGGAAAGGAGAAATATTTGAATATATATATAGAGAGAGAGACACACACACAGCTGACAAGCTTGCTTCCGCCCTGTTCCTGATGCAGGGGGAAGAATTTCTCTTAGGGGACAAAAGTTCTTATCTCGGGGTTTCCCTTAAGGATATGTTGAGTGTCCAAGTGGGAGGGAGGCTCTTTCAGAGGAGACTGGCAGATCTTCTGGTTTGCAAGGTCCCCTTCCATTCTCCACTCTTGGGTCTGTGTAGGTTATACATATATATACTTACATGTTTGCGTGCATACATATTTAAAGCTCTCTCTCTCCCTTTCTTTCTCTAAAGTGCACATCCGCTCCTCTTCCCAGATCCCTTTTTTTCCCCCTTGTAACGAACAAATGGATTTCCCAAAGTGAAATTCCGGAGGAAATTTGAGGAGTATCCGGATCCGGAGAGAGAAAGAACGAAGGAAAGAAAGAAAGGCTGGCGATGTGGAAGGAGGATCAAAGCAAGAGAAACAGCCTGGAAAAGATGGGGTGAGAAACAGGGTTTTTGGGGGGCAAAGAACCTATTTATTGATTTATTTTGTCATGATCGGGCTGGTGGGGAAAGGATGTGTGTGTGTGTGTGTTTTAATTTTATGTTATTGTATTGTATTGTATTATGTTATTGTAATGAAGCCAGGAATGACAGGATGGGTGAAAATTCAAACGTGTGTCCTAAAGTTTAACAGTTCCAGGGAGAGTCTTCTCAGAATTTCCAGGCTTAAATATTTTAATTTGACAAAAAGTAGGGAGAGAGAGTGTGAAAAAGGGAGAGAGAAAGACAGGAAGAGGGAGATGAAATACCCATGGGGTGTGGCTGGTAGAGACTTCCTATATGTTAGAAAGGGTGGGATTTATTATCGCTCCAGATTTGCTCATTTGCTGGGGTGACCTTTAAATGGAAGCTCTCGTGGCTTCGCCTTTCCTCACCCTGCCCGGGCTTCCACCCCATCAGTTGCTGACTCTGTCTCCCCAATAGGCTGTTTAATGAACGAAGAGCGTGTGGCCAAGCCAGCACAAATGGTCACCCCTTTAACTTTTTCCTGCAGCACGTGTCCGTTGTGGTGCAGGGGTGGGACGCTGTAAGAGACTTCACCCAGGTCAGCAACTGGTTGCCTGGGCACACCATTGACTGAGGAAGGGGTGGCGCTTGGTGGGCAATGAGAGCCGGCTCCTTTCTTCCTCATTTCTAACCTTCACCGCTCCCCAGGAGGTACACACCGTGAGCTCCTCAAAGTGGGTCACAAGCAAGGCTTCTTGGATGTTGCTGCGGCGTGTCTTAAGGTAGTTTCCTACTTATGGCCATCCTCTGGCAAACCTGTCGAGGGGTTTCCGTGGCAAGATTTGTTCATAGGGGGTTGCCTTTGCCTTTCTCTGAGGCTGAGAGAGTGTGGCTTGCTCAAGATCACCCAATGGGTTTCCCTAACTGAATGGGGATTCAGAGTCCTAGTCTAAGACGCAGACAGCACCACCACACTGGCTCGCAAAGTTGGCTGAAACTTCACCCTGGGAGGAGTTTGTTGTTATGTGAATTTCAATGCTCTCCTAGGGTGTTCTTGACAAGAATTCCTGCAGTTTTATCCTGTGAGGCTGAGAGAGTGTGACTTGTCAGTGGGCTTCCTAGGTTGAGGAGGGGTTTGAACCCTGGTCTCCCACAGAGTCCTAGCTGAACACTCAAACGGCTGCACTACACAGGTTGTTTTAGAGTCTCAAGAGAGGGTTTTCAGCCTGTTAGAATGAGAGGGATACCCCATGCAGAAGCTGGGAAATAATAGTGCCATGGGGAAGGGGTTTTCTGGAGAATATGCGTGGGCCAGATTCGGCCTCTAGGAGGGCCAAGTTCAGCCCCAGGCACTGAATTTCTCCACCTCCTTCCCCCTGGAAGGAATATTTGTTGCTTCAAGTCATATCCAACTTACGGTGACCCTAATGCAAGCAGTTTTCTTGGCAAGATTTGTTCAGAGGAGGTTTGCCTTTGACTTCCACTGAAGCTGAGAGAGTGTGCTTTGCCCATGATCACCCGGTGGATTTCCAGGGCTGAGTGGGGGTTTGAGCTCTGGTCTCCAGATTCACAGTCCAACTCTCAAACCACACTGGTTCCCAGCGGGAATATACTGTCCTGCTTCTACAGCTGTTTTTCCTTTCCCACGTCTGGGTCCACGTGGCCTGGAGGGCGACAGAGAGATGCAAGCGCAGCCTCACCTTGGAACATTCATGCCAGCTGAGTCAGCAGGGCAGCGGGCCAGCGGGCCATTCCCCGGCATGTTTCCCAGGCTCTTAGACGTTGCCCCTAGCTCAGAAGGCAGCCTCAGAGAGAGAGAGAGAGAGAGAGGAGGCAGATGTTTTGAGAGTTTTAAAAAATGGGAAGTGAGACTCGAAACTCCACCCCCTTCCTCCTTGGAGGATTCACAGACGGAGCCTGTACTCGGAGACAACCAGAAACCCAGTCTCCCCACCCCAGGACCGCAGCTGAAATTGGCTGCCTGCCCCTAATAAATACATCCAGAAGCATTATGGGGCAGTGGAAGCGGAAGGGAAAAGGGTGCTGAGATGTTGGCGGAAAAATGCAGAAGGCAAAGATTCGGTGGGTTTACCCTTCCTTGTAATGGGCTCTAGTCCTGGCTGAAAATGACCACACATCACTCTCTCTCTCTGTCCCTCTTTCTCACACACGCACGCACACTCTGCACAAGGTTTATCTTCAAATTTTTCAAAACAGACAATGGGGGACGTTATCCCACTATGAGAAATCACACACTGTGGGCTCTCCAAGATGCACAGTGTTGTTGTTGCTGTTGTGTGCCTCTAAGTCCTTTCCAAGTTATGGCAACCCTAAGGTGGACCTATCATGGGGTTTTCTGGGGCTGAGAGTATGTGACACATCCAAGGTCATGCAGTGAGCTTCCAAGGCTGAGTAGGGAATTGAACCCTGGTTCTCCAGGGTAATGCTCAAACCACTACTCCGAGCTGGCTCTTTAAAATGCACATAGAACCCAACAATTCATAGATGAAGCCTGGGATGTGTGTGCTCAAGCAACATCAGAGTGTGGTCAAGATGGCAGAAGTTATGGATGAGAAAGGGAAGCTAAGCTAGGAAAAACTACAGCAGTTTGTTTTTGTCTGAGCCTGCTGGGAACAGCAAGATTTGGCCCCCTCCTTTCCTTTCTTTCTCCATCCCACCTCCTAGATAATTGAGGGCAAATGACTTTTGCAACTTTGAACTCCGTTTGCAACAACTGAAGGAAGCTGAGGACAAAGGGGAAAAGTGGAGGAGGAGGAGGAGGAGGAGGAGGAAGAGAGAGAAACCAGGACGTTTTGAAAGCATCTGAAAAAATGGGACAGCAGAGGATGAATTGGGACTGTCCCTGCCATATATGGAGTTGGACCATTATGCTTTACCACCGGCAGTGCTGGTCAACTGATGGGATTTGCAGTTGAGCCACAGCTGGAGAGTTGCAGTTTGCACCTTCTGTAATGACAGAGAGTGGAACCTCGTTGTTCAGAGGCAACCTACTTCCATCTGTAGGTGCAGGCATGTGATGGGTGGTACAAAGATGGTCTGGGCCTGGGCATTGCCTTTGTGCCCCAATTCTTGGTGCCCAGGAGAGGAAGTGAGGGGTTGGACTAGAGAGGTGGATATTGGATCCAATCACATTCTTCATACTTTTTTTTTGTTGAAACAGTAACTTTAGGATCTAACCTGGAACTTCTACTGTAGGACAGTGGTTCTTAGCCTTGGATTGGGGACCCAGGGGATCCACAGGAGCCCTGGCAGAGCATCCATGGAGCCCTGCTGCTGGAGACCAGCAGCAGCTGCAGTAGGGACATGGGGGTGGGTGTATTCATATACTGAAACTGCTCCTTCATTTGCAAACGGGGGCCGTTTGAGTGTCACGGCTGCCACCATCTCCCTTGGCACCCACACCCCCTGCTGCTTGCCCAAGCTATGACTCTGGAGGTCAGGGTTTGAATCCCCACTGAACCAAGGAAACCCACTGGGTGACCTCAGACAAGGCACATTCTCTCGGCCTCAGAGGAAGGCAAAGGCAAATGCTCTCTGAACAAATTTTGCAAAGAAAACCAAACAAATCCTGTGATAGGTTCACCTTAGCATTGCTCCAAGTCTGAAGTTGAAGGCACACAACCACAAAGTGCTGCTGGCAGGGGGATATTCTTCCTAGCCATCACGTCTCTCCCCTTTGAAAACTGACTTAAGGAGACCCAAAGGCAAACCTATCACAAGGGTTTTCTTGGCAGGATTGGTTATCTTTGCCTTTCTCTGAGGCTGAGAGAATGTGACTTGCCTGAGGTCATCTGGTGTCTAAACAGGGATTTGAATTCTTGTCTCCAGAAGCCTTTAATAAATACATACATACATACATACATACATATTTGAATATTTGAATTTAAATATTTAAATATTGAGTTAACTCTTAGGGATCCCTGACAAAAAATTCTATTTGCAGGGGGTCCCCAGTAAAGAAGAGGTTAAGAACCGTTGGTCAAGAGGAGGGGTGGGTGGACAAAATGTGGAGCTGTGGATATTGTTGGACTATAACTCCCGTTGGTGCTGGCCAGCATCACCAGTTGCGAATGCTGGGAGTTGTATTTCAGCATCATCAGGAGGGCCACAAATAGACCACCCCCAGTCTAGAACACCTTTTCAGTTCAAACTTGGCCTCATTGACCTGCCATTCCAGGTATAAGGGGTGGCAAAGGCTAGTTTCTAGTAAAGCATGATGGATTAAGAAATAGGAAAATTGGATCTGAGCCCCCACTAAGCCGTGAAACTCACTTACATTGTCTCTCCCTGCCAGTCCTACATTACAGGGTTGTTGTTATGAGGATGAAATGGAAAAGAAGAAGACAACAATGTATACTCTCTTGTGCTCCCTGGAGGAAAGGCAGGATAGAAATGTAATTAGAGTCAGCCCTACCTGTTCACTAGGGTTAGGGGTGCAGGACCCCTGCAAAAGTAGAAAAATCACAAATATCAAAATGTATGTGTGTCTCTGTGGGAAGGGGGGGGTGAGGAATGGCGGAGAGGATGGGCACTCCGGGTCCAAACCAGGTCAGAGAAAGGAGAGGGAAGAGGAGGTGGGTTGGCATGTTGTCCCTATACTTCCTCTCTCTCCCACCCATCTGCTTCCTTGGGGGGGCATTGGGAGGCGATTTGAGGTGCTGAGAAATTGGGGTGCCGAGAAATTGGGGCCAGGCGGTGTCTGGTGGAGGAGGAAGAGAATTGGGGTGGATTTTTAAAGGGCTGAGAGGCCTGATTGGAGCTGACAGGAGAGAAGGTTTCTTCAGTAAAGAAATGCCTAAGGTAGTAGAGGAGCAGGGGTTGAAGAAACTCACAAATAATCAAATCTGAGAACACCAAACATGCAAATATGGAGGGTCAACTTAAGCACATATTATTTTTGCTCTTGGAATTCAGTTTGCAGTAGAGGAAGTAAGCTGAGACCAAAGGGGTGAAGTGGGAGGAGTAGAGAGAAACCAGAACATTTTAAAAGCAGCTGTAAAAGTGGAACAGAGAGGATTAATCAGGAATCTCCCTGTCAGGTTGGGACAGTTGGAAGGTATGGAAGAACAGCAAGCAGGCAGGCCAGAAACCTCTCCAGCTCAGCATCCTGTTTCCCATGGGGACAAACCAGGGCCTAGATCCAGTTGTTAATCCCTACTAGAGTATGGCTGAAGGAGAGAAAGGAATGTATGTAAGATTCAGTGGGTCTACAGTGTGTTTTCCGCTGGTTTTGAGCCATTTGGGGAGGCTGGGAACAAGAAAATCACTCCAGAAGTTTTGTAAAAACTGGGACCTGATGGCTTTGGGAACCATCATAGGCTCCATGAGCCACATACAACCTGTGGGCTGTATTTTGCCCGCTCGTGTGGCCAGAGAGTGTGCCGCACAGAATGCGCATCCCAGAATCCTCTGTCGCCAAAAAATTTCTTGGAACGAGGATAAATCAACAGGAAAAAGAGGCAGAAAGTTTGAAGACCTCTGGCATAAAAAAATTACTTCTTCCCTTGTTGTTGCTGTTGTATGCTTTCAAGTCGTTTCCAACTTAGGACAACCCTAAGGTGCACCTTCTGGGGCTGAGACTGTGCGGCACACTGAAGGTCACCCAATGGGTTTCCACGGCTGAAGGAGGAGTCGAATCCTGGTCTCCAGAGCTATTGTCCACCACTCAAACAACTACACCATGCTGGCTTTACTCCCCCAGAAAACCCTGCCACTGTTACATGTTGGACATTCAGACCCCTTCAGTGTGGGTCTCACTTAACAGCCAGGCTTAACAACAGATGACAGCAGAATTATTTGAGGAACAATGGAAACGTGTTCACAGGAAAGTGAAGTCTGAGATGAATGCGGTTTAGAATGGCTAATCTTCTAAGCCTGTTTCCCAACCAGCTAATCCCCTCTGCCCTCTCCCCAGCAGTCCCCTTCAACTCTCATTCCATGCTCCATCGTCCACATGCCAAAGCATTCTCCACACTCCAAGCATTCACCTCTCCAACCCCTCCAGTGGTGTAGTGGTAAATTTAGAAGTAGAGGCACTTGTGATGACAGACCCCAAGGCCATGTGTTCTCACCCCCCGCTCCAAAAATCTGAGAAGCTTACGTTGTTTTATATCAACAGACCAATCCTGCCCATTTTCCACTCCGTTGGGAGCAAGTCTTTTGTCAATATAGTGCCTGTTAATTGTCCATTCAAGATCAAATCACCCCCAGAAAAGAGATTCCTCCTTAACGTTATTGTAAGAGCTGTTTGAGAATGGAATGGTTTTCATTTGAGAGCAGCGGTCTTTAAACAGAGCCTGGATGAGCATATTTCAGGAGTGACTTAGTTGTGAATTTCCACCTGGCAGGGAGTTGGACTAGACCCTTGGGACCCCTTCCAACTCTTAAACTTCTATGATTCTAAGTCCTGTTCTTTGCAGTAAAGAGAGCTCCAAAGCAATACATTATGGCTGAGAAACTACCACCCTTCCTGCATTTTTGCTTGGGGTAGTCAAAAAGTTAAAGATTTTATATACCCTGGCTGTGTTATAAGTCAAAATGAAAACTGTAGTCAAGAAATCAGAAGAAGAGTAGTAGTTGGAAGGGCAGCTATGAAGGAACTAGCTGAGAATCTTGAGTGTAAAAGATATTTCATTGAATACACAAGGAAGGATTTTCCATGCCGTAGTATTTCCCATTTGTTGGTTTGACTTTCATGGATTTGGTTATTTGTGAGTTTCTCCAACCCCTGCCCACCCACCTCAAGGGCTTCTTTTCTGGGGAAACCTTCCGTCTCAGTGGCTCCAACCAGGCCTCACAGCCCTTTAAAAACCTACCTCTGGTCCTCTTTCTCTTCCACCGGCCACTGCCCGGGCCGCTGAAGGTGGATTGGAGCCCGATTTCTTAGCACCACAAACTCTGTCCTGATGCCCCCACACCTAAGGAAGGAGATGGGTGAGAGAGAGGTACAGAAGTACCATGCCAACTACCCCTTTCTCTCTCCTTTCCCTGATGTGGTTTGGAATCTGGGTGCCCTCTCCTTCCACCCTACCTTGGCCTCCTTCCCACAGACACACACGCCACATTTTGATATTTGCAGTTTTTCCACTTTTGTGAAGGTTCTGCACCCCAACTCCAGTGAATGTGGAGCGCTGACCGTAGTTGTAAAAAACTGGGCAGCCAAGTAAGGATTGCAGAAAGAAAATTAACTTATTTGAAATGCGATGCTGCTAAAAAGACAAATAAATGAGTCTTACCACAAATCATAGAATCACAGAATCATAGAGTCTGAAGAGACTACAGCCTTCCGTCCTTCCGAATACCCAGCTTGTTGGGGACAATTAGCAAAACACGTTGTAAACCGCTTAGAGAGCACTTAGCTGACAAGCAGTATAGAAATACACATGCTATTGCTATTGCTATTAGACTGTTCTCACAAGTTTTAAAGAGCTGATTAAAAGACTCTTTAATTTTTAAAATTTTTTTAAAAATCTTTGTACTGTTTCAATTTGCTTTTATTTGTGCCTTGAGTCTGGAACCCTTGTGGGCTTAGAGGCAATATACCTAATTGTTGCTGCTGTATGGCTTCAAGCTGTTCTCAGCTTATGGAGACTGTAAGAGGTCTAACTCAGCAAGGTTTGGCATGGCCTTCCTTTGGGACTATGAGAGTGGGACTTCCCCAAGGCCACCCAGTCCGTTTCCCTGGCTAAGCAGATTTATACGCTGGTGTCCCAGAGTCCTAGTCCAGCCCTCAAACCACCACATATATAAATACCATAAATAAATAAATAGCTCTGTCACTACAGGAAATTCATGGGGGAAGGCTATTTTTTAAATTTTCTTCTGCACACTTTTTGGAAAGTAGACTGGGAGTAGTCAAAACTAACAAAGCCAATGCAATTCTGACCTGCATCAGTAGAAGGATAGTGTCTAGGTCAAGGGAAGCGATGGTATCACTCTACTCTGCTTTGGTCAGACCCCACCTGAAATCCTGTGTCCAAGTTCTGAACACCACAGTTCAGGAAGGATATTGATAAGCTGGAAGGGTGACCAAAATGGTAGAAGGCCTGGAAACCGTGAAGCCCTATGAAGAGTGGCTTAGGGAGCTGGGGAGGATTAGCCTGGAGAAGAGAAGATTAAGAGTGGACATGATAGCTATGCTTAGGTGTTTGAAGGGATGTCACATGAAGGATGGAGCAAGCCTGTTTTCTGCTGTTCTAGAGACTAGGACATAGAGCAATGGCTTCAAACTTCAGGAAAAGAGATTCTACCTAAACATCAGGAAGAGAGGGTAAGAGCAGCTGGATAGTGGAATACGTTGCTGCTTGGAGTGTGGTGGAGTCTCCTTCTCTGGAGGTTTTTAAAACAGAGGCTGGATAATCCTCTGTTGGGAGTGCTTTGATGATGTCCTCCTACATGACAGAATGGGGTTGGACTCTGGTCTGCGTGGTCTCTTCCAGGTCTATGACTGTATTATTCTAAGTGTAGCCCTCCAGATGTTGTTGCTGGGCAATGCTCACATGATGCTTCACCACTGGTGATACTTGCTCAGGTAGATGGGAGTTGCAACCCCAAAACAGCTGGAAGGTGGTGCACGTGGAGACGCCTGTGGTAGATTCAGGGAGTTCCTTAACCAATCAGTTGATTCACTGGTATCATTTCTAGCCCGTTCTATGAAGTAGGAGACCAAGCGTGATTTGAACATTGGACTATGACCACTCTCTGTGACTTTGACTTCTTCCACTCGGCCATGGAAACCCACCGGGTGACCTTGGGTGCATCGCACACACTCAGCCTCAGACAACCCTGTGATAGGGTTGCCTTAGGATCCCTGTAAGTCAGAAACGACCTGAACAACACACCCACAGCAATGCTATCATTGTGCGTATTTTTGACAGCCAGCACGGTTTAGTGGTTTGACTGTTGGAGTACGACCCCCTGGAGAGCAGGGTTGGATCCCCCACTCGGCCATGGAAGCCCACTGGGCATGTCACACACTCTCAACCCCATAAAACTCCATGACAGGTTCACCTTAGGGTTGCTGTAAGCTAGAAATGACTTGAAGGCACACAACAACAACACTACAGAGTCGAGCAAACCAAGCTGGACACGGGCAAGACAGCCGCTGCCCTCATGGTTGCGGTGTAACAAGGCCAAAAGGAAAAGGAGATAAAGAAGGAGGAGGAAATGTATTTGGGTTTGTGTTTTTAAAATGATTAGGTGCCCATTTTTAAGGTGATGACATTATAGAGTTATAGAGTTGTAGAATCCTAGAGCTGGAAGAGACCCCGGGGGCCATCCAGTCCAACCCCCTTTGGCCTTGCAGGAACCCGCATCAAAGCACTCCCGTCAGGTGGCCATCCAGCCTCTGCTTAAAAACCTCCAAAGAAGGAGACTCCACCACACTCCACGGAGGCAGCAGCAGATTCCACTGCCGGATGGCTCCGACCATCAGGGAGTTCTTCCTGAGGTTCAGGTGGAATCTCTTTTCCTGCAGCTTAAATCCGTTGCTCCTCGTCCTAGGCTCCAAAGCAGTGGAAAACAAGCCCACTCCCTCCTCGACATGACATGGTGGGACAGTTGCTGGGTGAGACAGGCTGATCTCAAGAGGTCTCAAAGGGGCTAATTGGAGGTGTGCGAAGAAAGCGCTTTCTCCCCCATTGCTCCAACCTGTTGGAATGGCGTATTCTCACGCTTTATAACTAAGTGAATTTTTCAAACGTCAGCCAATAATTCAGGCTCTCAGCATCGTAGGACAGGCCAGCATCGGGAAGAGGAGACTGGGTCTTTCTGAATGACAGGGCTGCCTCTATAGATAGCGCCTTCTGTGTTCCCCCTTGGAATTCTGAGGAGGTCGCGCAGCACGACGCGATGTGAGCTGTGTCAGCTGGAGAGAGGCCCCCTCACCCCGGCAGGGATAAAATTTAGCTCTGTGCTTTGGTCGGTGAAGAGGGCGGAGGACAAAAGCAGCAATTCCGTATGGCAAATGCGCTCAGCCCCCACCCACCCAGTAGGCAGAGAGAAAGCAAAACAGTTGTGTGTGGAGGGGAAAAAATAGTAATAAAGAGCGCCAAGGGGTGGGAATTTGCCAGAGACAAAGAGGAGTGGGGTAGAGGGAAGATGATTGGAGAGGGGGACCGAGCACATGATGTGTTTTAACCTGCCAGTACTAAACCCTCTTCTTAGCTTCCCCCCTACACACACACACACACACACACACACACACACCAGCAAAAATACCCATTGGATGCATGCAGCAGTCAACAGGGACCAATCAGAACTTCCTTTTCCGTACCACACCCCCTTTACACATAGTAAGGAGATAGATTTGGAGTGTGTGTGTGTGTGTGTGTGTGTGCGTGCGCGTGCATGCGCGCGCACACTATTTTAATAACTGCAGCCTGAGATGCTGCAGGTTGACATTTGGGCTGGAGGGGGACAGCTGGGAGAGGAGAGAGTGAGGTGGAGAGACTGGAAAGAAAAGATCAAAATTCCCCAGCGATCTTTTCCCAGCTCAGCTTCGGTGGAGAAGAGCGGATCTGGTCATATTGAACAGGAGGGGTGGGCAGGGGGAGTGAGACAGCCACCCTGAGGGATTTTTCTGGGTTTGTGTTTTTAAAAAGTGGGAGGGAAGGGGACAGTGCTGTGCAGAAGGTAGAGCTGATTAGTGGAACTCCTTGCCACTAGATACAACAATAGCCACTTGTTTAAGATGGTTTTAAAATGGTTTAGCCAATGCGATTCTGGGCTGTGTCAATAGGAGTATAGTGTCTAGAACAAGGAAAGTGATACTTTTACTCTATTCTACTCTGGTCAGATCCCACGAGGAGTACTGCGTCCAGTTCTGGGCACCACAGTTCAGGAGGCATATGGACAAGCTGGAATGTGTCCAGAGGAGAGCAACCAAAATGGTAGAAGGCCTGGAAACCATGAAACCCGAGGGTGAGCAGCTTAGGGAGCTGGGGATGTTTAGCCTGGAGAAGAGTAAGTTAAGAGGGGACATGATTGCTATGTTTAGATATTTGAAGAGATGTCACATGGAGGATGAAGCGAGGCTGTTTTCTGCTGCTCCAGAGACTAGGACATGGAGCAATGGCTTCAAGCTTCAGGAAAAGAGATTCTACCTGAACATAAGAAAGAACTTCCTGAGGGTAAGAGCAGTTTGACAGTAGAATTTGCTGCTATCTAGGAGTGTGTTGGAGTCTCCTTCTTAGGTTTTTAAACAGAGGCTGGATGGCCATCTGTTGGGAATGCTTTGATGTCTGTTCTGGCATGACAGAATGAGGTTGACCTAGATAGCCCTTTTGGTCAATTCCAGCTCTATGATTCTGTGAAAT
Organism: Cyclura pinguis; assembly: GCA_030412105.1. Taxonomy (NCBI): domain Eukaryota; kingdom Metazoa; phylum Chordata; class Lepidosauria; order Squamata; family Iguanidae; genus Cyclura; species Cyclura pinguis. The sequence continues at coordinate 7,206,962 of CM059614.1, read as the reverse complement.
ATGGAGAGGCAGCGTGGTGTAGTGGTTTGAGTGTTGAACTAGAATTCTGGGATTAGGATTGAGAGTTCACATACCTGTTCAGTCATGAAAAACCAATGAGTGGCCTTGGGCAAGTCACATACTCTCAGCCTCAGATGAAAGCCATGGCAAAACTCTTGTGGCTAAATCTTGCCAAGAGAAATGTAGGAAGGGGTTACCATAAGTCAGAGTTGATTTTGAAGGCACATAACAATAACTCTCAGGGTGAAATTTAAATCAGCTTGTCTTTGTGAACCACTGTGGTGCAATGGTTAGAATGTTGGACTAGAACTCTGGGTGTCATGTCCTGGCTAGCTTTGAGTTCAGAGAACAGGCTTAGAGAGTTCAAAAGCATTATTCAGAACACTGAAGCAACAACAGCACATCTTGGCAATTGCCAGGACTAAAGAACTATTGGATTTGCAGTACCTCAGAAGCTGTAACATTACAAATTTGCACGCACGAGCATTCTACTTCACAGCTAATTAGAACTACTCTTTTCCCAGAGTCTCATCCTGCCTGCCAGCTGCATCACCTTGCAGCTGGGTCTGTTTCTTCTTATCAAAGTTCATTAAAACAACAATTCCTCATTCCCAGCACACTGTTTCTCTCTCAGTTCCACCATCACCTTCCAACATTTTTTAAACATCAAGGCACTCCATGGCATTACGTTACATGGCATTGCATGGCATGGAGGGAGATCAAAGCAACCTGACATTGGGAGGCCAGAGCTCAAATTTCTGTTCAGCTATTAAAACCCACTGCGTGACCTTGGACAAGTTAAACTCTGCTTCAGAAGAAGGCAATGATGAATGCTCTCTGAATAAATGTTGCCAAGAAAAACCTGAGAGAGGTTCACCTTAGCACCACCATTAAGTCTGAACCAACGTGAAGGCACACAGCGTGGAAAAATACATTGACGGGGAGAGGACTGCTGATGTCTAGCTGTGGCAGTTAGATGGAACTTCCATTTTCTAAGGCAATGTGGTGAACATTAAGACTGTGACCCTGGAGGCCAGGGTTTGATTTCCTGCCGTACGTTGGAAACAACCTGAAGGCACACAACAACAATACTATTGAATACTGCTTGATGGGGAAAGCCACAAGCGAGGAGAGCAATGGAGCATTAGCAAAGCGGTGTGTACTCTGCCCTGAGTTCTGTGGAAGAAGGACAGGTTGTGAGATTGCTGAGACTTAGATCTACCTCTTTGCCTTAATATAAAGCAACGATATTCAAATGGATGCTTCCTGGACTGGTGTTGTGTACTGATCCCTGATGATTTCCAAGAAAGAAGGAAATGGTTATGGGTGTAAATACGATGCTGGTCCCTGGTACACTGGGAAATCATAATTACCTCTCCTCTATACACATAAGCTAGCTCAAGAAGCACTGATGCAGGGTATGTTGGTTGCTGAACATAAGAAAAGATCTCAGAAGAAGAACTATAGAATTACAGAATCATGGAGTTGGAAGAGACCCCCAGGGCCATCGAGTCCAACCCCATTCTGCCATGCAGGAATATACCATTAAAACATTCCCGACAGATGGCTATCCAGCCTCAGTTTAAAAACCTCCACAGAAGGAGACTCCACCACACTCCCAGGCAGCATATTCCACCGTCCAGCTGCTCCTACCATTAGGAAGTTCTTCCTGATGTTTAGGTGGAATCTCTTTTCCTGAAGTTTGAAGCCATCGCTCTGTGTCCTAGTCTCTGGAGCAGGAGAAAACAGGCTGGCTCCATATCATCCCTCCATATCTCATCTCTTCAAATATATAAACATAGCTGTCGTGCTCCCTCTTAATTTTCTGTTCTTCTGGTTAAATATCCCCTGTTCCCCAAGTCACTCCTCATAGGGCATCATGGCTTTCAAGCCTTCTACCGTTTTGGTCACCCTTTTCTGGACACGTTCCAGCTTCTCAATATTCTTCCTGAACCGTGGTGCCTGAAACTGGACACAATATTGCTCTAGGTGGGGCCTGACCAAAGCAGAATAGAGTGGTACTATCACTTCCCTTCACCTAGACACTAATACTCCTATTTACACAGCACGGAATTGCATTGTTGTTTTTAGCTGCCGCATCACATTGCTGGCTTGTGTTCAGCTTGTGGTCCTTAGCTTTCTTCAGTTGCTGCAAGCTGAATTCCAAGTGCCAAAGTAATTTGCACACAATTAACTTGCATATAATTAACTTAGCCCTTCCTGGGAAGCTCCGTCAAAAGCAAATAGCTTCCCCTAGCTTGTCTTTTCTTCCTCATGCGTAGCTTTTGCCATCTTACTTGGAGGTTGATTGGCCACAAGTGTCCTGGTTTTCATTCATGAAATGTTGGAGGATATGAAAATACCCTGGGGGCTCATATAGCCCATGGGCTACACCACCCCTACTCTCATGGTTATGGTATCCCAAATGCAGGAGGAGGAGAGACAAAGGGAGGGACAGGCAATGTCTGAATGGTAGAAAACTCAGTTAACACGCTGAGGCTTTGCTGAGGTTGGCAGTGAAGACCAGATGGTGACGCAAGGATGAGTTTTGAAGGCTGATTCAAAGACGGAGGTCTCTATGCCTCCTTCACGTTGGTTCCCTTTTTCCTCGTTCTTTGTCTGTCATGTTAAAATGTTCTTGCTGGAAAAAGGAGGGGAAATGAGGACGAGGGAGAACTTTTGCCCCCGGAGTAACCCCCTGCGGTGTCTTTCTCCGTACAAACACCCGTTTCTTTTCCACGTGGGTTGCTGCATCTCTCCCTCTCTTTCTCTCTCTCTCTCTTTGTCTTGCCCTCACACAATTACACTCAAAGAGCGCCAGCAAAGTCAGCCGTCGTCAGCATCTACTGGTGTGTCTGTGTGTGTGTGCCTGCACGCAGTGTTACGCTGAAAGCTAGACACTCAGATGGGGAGAGGAGGGAGGGAGGGAGATGACCCAAGAGCATTCATAGGCTATTTTTAAAAAATGGCTTAGAAGTCGCTGTAGTGAAAAGAAGGCCAAGAGCATTGGAGCAGGGATGGACAAGGGCCAAATTTTGCCATTCAGAGGGAAGACCTGGTTGCAAGATCCCTGGTTTAATTGGCTAGCCGGCTGGCCACTTCATCCCTTCCATCATCCTTCTTTCCAGCCTTTCTTTCCTCTCTGGTTCTGTTTTTCATTTGCTTTCTCCCATTTTTCCAGCTCCTTCTCTTTTCCTCTGTCTTAATACCTCTTGGTATCAACACAGCATGGTGTAGTGGTTTAAGCATTAGACTACAGTTCTGGAGACCAGGGTTTGATTCTTCGCTCACCACAGAAACCCACTGGGCGATCTTAGGTGCACCACACACTCTCGGCCTCAGAAAACCCCATGATAGTCACCTTAGCGTTGCCATAAGTAGCAATTGGCAATTGATATATTGTAGCACTTAGCAAACTATAGCCCTGTTTAATTTAGTAAACTTATATTAATACATATAGTAATACACACCCAGCACACTTACAACAGGAGCTGTGCATTCGGACAGGTCCTGACAAGACCTGCTCAGGTCTTGAAAACTCAAGGCGGCTGGACTGATTCTATCCACCTCTTTTTCTACTGCCTTTTACCTTACCAAGCATCATTGTCTTTTTGAATGGGTCCTAATATGCCCAAAGCAGGATAGCCTCAGTTTTGTCATCTTGGCTTCTTGGGAGAGTTCAGGCTTGATTTGCTCTCAGATCGATTCATTTGGTTTTTCTTAGCAGTCCTGGGTCTCCATAAAACTCTTTTCCAGCACTACATTTTCAAATGAGTTGATTTTCTTCCTGGCCTTATTGTCGTGCTCAAGGCTGAAGATGTGTGGTGGATTCTGTGGAGGAGTGTGGCCAAGCAGCCTTGGAGGATGGTTAAAAATGGCAGAAGAACATACAAGCTAATGAGAAGACTAGATAAGCTGGGAGAGGGTGCAGCAGTTTGCTTTTGCCAAAGCCTACTGGAAAGGACACAGTTCTGCCCCTCATCTCCTGAGTTAACTGACTCAAACTACTACTACATTTTGAACTACAGCAGGCTCTCAGTATCCACTAGGGTTTGGTTCCAGGAGTCCCTAGGGGTACCAAAATTTGAGGATGCTCAAGTCCCATTACGCACAATGGTGGAGTAAAATCTCGTCCTTTATATAAAATGGCAAAATCAACATTTGCTTTTTGGATTATTTTTTTTAAATATTTTCAAGCCGCAGTTGTGAATCACGGATACAGAGTCTGCGGGTATGGAGACTGACTGTGGTTTGTAGAAAGTGAAATAGGTAGGGACAAATGGGGAAAATGGGAGGAAGAGAGAGAAACTGGGACATTTTAAAAGCAACTGAGAAAGGAATCAGGACTCCCCCAGCCAAATCAAGGTAGTTGAAAGATATGTCTTAGGCCCACTTTCATTCTCAAAAGGTGTGGGTAGTGTTTAAACGCTGCTGTCCCCCGCCAGCACCACCCCAAGAACATATAATGCATAGACACGCGCTCCTTTTCTTTCCTCTGTGAGCCTCAGCTGGTGGCTTGCAATGTGTAAGTGACTCTTAAGCTCTCTCAAGCAGAGCGTGAAGTTCTCCCATCGCCTCTGGGCAGTCGCGGGCCATCAGCTTGTAAACTGCAGCAGTACAAGGATGTCCCAAACTAAGTGCACAAGATGAGAGATTTCAGCACTCCCATGACAGCTGCTTTGAGATTTCTGTGTATGTTGTCTGGCCCTTTGCCGTACAGGCCTGGCTGAGGGTGAGGTGAAATGCCAAATGGGCCTCCATTTCCCATCTAGGGATTAAAAATATTTCTTTCCTTCCATAGCTCTTCCTTTATTGCAGGAATAGATGGGCCTGGGAGCCAATTTTCGGCCTTCGGGGTCTACAAAATGCCACCGTCACCCATCCCCAAACAAAAACAAGAGAAGCAGAGAGGCATCCATTTCTGGTTTTGAAAAGAGTGGTATTTTGTGTGTGTGTTAAACTGTGCAGAGCAAGCTTAGTTGTTGCTGTGTGCCTTTAAATCTTTTCCAGTTTACGGAGACCCTATCCTAAAGTATTCTTGGCCACTTTTATTCAGAGAGGGTTTATCAGAGCTTTCTTCAGAAGCTGAGAAAGTGTGACTTGACTCAGTTCACCAGTGGGTTTCCAGGGCTGAGCAAAAATTCAAACTCTAGTCTCCTGGAGTTCTAGTCCAACCTTCAAACCACTATTCCACAGTGGTTCTCAGTGTGCAGCCAATATAAAAGGTGAATTGCCATACTGAGAGGCTACTGGGATAGGAATTCAGCTTTCTCTAATCAGGAAAAAACTTCCAGGAGTCTTAGAGGTCCAGACACCCACACACACACATAAAAAAGAGTTTTCTTGGCAAGATTTGTTCAGAGGGGGTTTGCCTTTGCTTTCCTCTGAGGCTGAGAGTGTGTGACATGCCCAAAGTCACCCAGTGGGTTTCCATGGCGGAGCGAGGATTTGAGCTCCAGATTCCAGATTCCTTGTCCAGTGCTCAAACCACTAAACCACAGTGACTCTCTTTGCATGGACAACTCTGTATGAAGAAGGTGTTTGGGGTTTGTGCGTAGTGGGAACTGTTCCTTTGGCTTTGTCTGGTGTTGCTTACCTGTTTTTCTCCTCCACTAATAGTGCTGTAATTGGCTGAATGTGCTTTCTGTATTGGAATGGAGTGAATGGAAACCTATGACAGATACTCTTCGGCCTGGCCTACTGCTGGGGTTGTATTAGGATGCATAGTCATGCTGTAAATAGATCTGCTGGATGTCTAGTGAGATAGTATCGAGTGATCAGTGTAGGGGCATTGCTAGAGTCAGAGCGCTGCAAAGTATCAAGTGGTAATTGTTGATTGTAACAATAAATCAGTTTGACGCTTGCTGCGTATTCTGATATATCAAATGGCCCATTGCTTTACTGCTCATTGCTACAATGGAGCCAGTGAGGAGGAATAGATCAGAAGAGGTAAAAAGGATAGTGCAAGAAGTGTTTTGAGAACTCGGATTATCTAAAGATAAGGGGCAGGAAATATGTTCCTGCCCCAAGGATGAAAGATGGGTAAAAACTGTGAGTCTGGGAAATGTCTAAAGATGCAGGGTGATGTTAAATTCATGATCGCCTCCAATCACAGCTTTGTGTGCCTGAAATTTGTCTGTGTAGGTATAAAACCTGTAAACTCCATGCACGTGTTAGTCTCGGCAGCTTTGGGAAAAGTGTGCTGTGTTGCTCACTTTCTACAAATAAACACTGCTGTGTACCTCAAAGTGGAGTCTGTGGTTGCAAGTTATTAGGACATGGCAGGTTGTCAGATTTGAGAGCCTGGCCTTGAGTTTTCATGGGTCATGAGCCAATCTTCATGGGTCATCCCCCCAGGTAGGAGACAAGGGTGCCCACTGGCTGACCTTGGGCAAGTCACACACTCAGAGGAAGGCAAAGCCAAATGCCCTCTGAACACATTTTGCCAAGAAAACCTGTGTTAGGTTAGCCTTAGGGTCTCCAGAAGTGACTTGAAGGCACACAACAACAAATTCAAGTGACAGAGAGCTTTACATCAAATGGTGTAGCTTTGTCTGGCATTATTTTCTACTTTCTGTGATTAATGCTTCATTGCTTATATGTTTTGCATAATAATGTGGGTTTTTGTATGTTTTCTATGGTTTTCTGTGGAGTTTTGATAAAGCAATAAATAAATTCCTGTATGACAGAATGGGGTTGGACTGGGTGCCCATTGTGATCTCTTCCAACTCTGTGATTCTAAAGCTGTTTATTTAACAAAAAGAGACAAAGCAAGAGAGAGATTACAGAATCACAAGGTTGAAAGAGACCACAGTGGCCATTGGGTCCAACCCCCTTATGGGAGTCATAGTCCAAGAGAGTAACTTTTCCACACCCTTCTTGTCAACGACACTTGACTTTTTTATCTGCCTCCTTGAAAGCCCTGCTGACATAACTTTGGTGTCTTTGTCTTAACAACTCTCCATCCATGCCAGTGCGCTCCCGTTTTGTACCAATATCCAGGAGTGATACGTACCACTGGATCACTCTCCCTTGATTCTTACAATTGCCATGTAAAATAAGGGACTGCTCTCTTTTCCCTTTAATAGTTGTGTGAAAGAGTGGATTCAAATTTGCTTGTTTCACAGGCAACTCACCTACTGAAATTCCCTCTTCTGTACCATGCAGCATTTTCACAGATGAAAAGAAGGACACGTGTGGCCAAGCAGCGTCAAAGTGTGATCAAGGTGGCAAAAGTTCTCAGTGAGGAAGCACACACACAAGCTAGGACAGGATACAGAAATTTGCTTTTGCCTGAGCCTCCTGGGAAGGGCAAGATACTTCCACTTGTCTCCTGTCCTCCTGCTGTTTTTGAGTGCAAACTGCTTTTGCCCTTTGAACCCAGTTTGCAGCAACTGAAGCAAGCCAATGAAGAAGGGAGAGAGTGGGAGGAGAGAGGATCTGGGACATTTTAAAGGCAGCTGAAAAAGTGGGAAGACTGTTCCTCCCAAATCATGACAATTGGACAATTATGCTCTTCTACTCAGCCAGTAAAGTGAGAACAGATCTCTCTTATTTCACACGGCAGCCCTGCTATTTATGCAGTCAGCCCTCCACATTTGTGGGTTAAACTTTCACAGATTTTGATTATTTGGGAGTTTCTCCAATCCTTTCCCCCGCCCTACCTCAGGTGCTTCCTCTCCAGGAAGCCTTCTTGTCAGCATCTTCAATCAGGCCATACAGCCAGCTTCTGGTCTTCCTCCTTCTCTACCAGCTGCTGCTTGGCCAACTAAAGATGGCTCGTAGCTCAATTTCTCAGCACCACAAACCCTCTCCTGATGCTCCCCTGTACTCAAGGAAAGAGGTGGCAAGAGAGAGGCATTATAGGACCACCATGCCAACTCACCCCCTTTTCCTCTCCTTTCCCTGACCTGGTTCAGACCCTGAGTGTCTGTTCTCCCCAGCCTTCCCACAGACACACATGCACATTTTGATAGTTTTCGATTTTCCACTTTTACGGGAGTCCCACACCCCTTACCCTAGCGACTGTATTCCAAAAGCATGTCTTCATTTGCAAAGCCAAACAGGTGTGACTGAGACGTACCGACTGAGCATTCTAGGGGGATGGTAAGGATGTCTTCTTCTTTCCCATAGCAGTCAAAAAATCATTACAGATTAACAACCCAGAAAATCTTTGGCTTGGACCCATTTTAACAGTAATGTGTGTGTTATGCTTCTCTCTCTCTCTCTCTCTCTCTCTTTCTCTCTCTCTCTGCTATGTTTTGACTGTCAACACCACTTCTCATTGCTAGGAAATGAATCGCCTGCCTGGCTCCAGCCAAATCAATATTCCAGCTCCTTTGAATATACTAACCTGACAGTTGATGGCAGTTAACCCCTCTCCTCTACTGCCTAACTACCGGCCTCGAATAGTGTTAACCAATGTCGACGATTAGGTAATGCCTTCCCTTAATCTCCTTCCCCCAAAACTGTGTTAAAATTTGAACAAATACATAATCTTTCTTTTGATGGAAGCCCAGAGCTCCAGGGTGGAAAACAAAAAGGAGCCTTCTGTATGTCAAAAGTTCTGCAGCAGAGCGGGTGGGTTGGGCCGTGTTGTTGGCTTGAGTCTTGCCAAATGATAAAAGCTTGCTTGTTCCTTTCTTTTTTAATTTTTAGCATGCCTATATAGAGGGATCACTTCACATTCCGGAATTGAGCTTAGAGGTTTCAAAAGCTTTATTCAGGAACAGCAAAGAAACAGCACAGTCCTGGTGTTGCCAGGACTAAAGGAAAATTGGATTTGCAGTGCTATGGAAACCATTACAATTCAAATGTTGTGTGTGCTAACACCCTGTTGGATTTTTTACCCAAACAACCCAATTCCCAGGCTTTCTGTCCCACTTCCATTTTCCCATCCAGCTTGCCAACTGTTCGACCTTGCAGCCCTGCCTGTTTACTCTCTTATCACAGGTCGTTACAACAACATTTCCATGTTCCCAGCTTGCCCAGCCTTTAAGAGATCCCATCTTCCCCCACCTACATAGCAGAACACACAAGCACTAAAACAAAGCCAAATCGCTAAAAACATGGCAGGGAGAGCTCAGCCGGCCTGAAACCAACTGTCTCTCACATCACCAAGCATTATCATTTTTTTCCACAAGTCACATCGTCTTATGATATGGCCAAAGTACAACAGCCTCAGTTTAGCCAATTTAACTTCTAGGGACAGTTCAACCCTACTCCACTATGTCTCAGATGAGTTGGTTTTCTTCCTGATAGTTTTCTTCACTGTCCAGCTTTTGCAACCATACATAGACATTGGGAATACTTTGAAAGTGTTGTCCCTCCACATTCTGAATTAAATCTTCCTTCAGTCTCCCAATTTTTGGCATTGCAGTAATTAAAAAAAAAACACCTTAAGTTGAACATTTAGAAAATAGTTTTGGCATCCAAAGAAAAGGGGCCAGCAAAGTGACGAACGAAATGTGAACACAGGAAACAAAACAGTTCTCAGTGTAAACTGTTTGTAATACTAGAAAACTGGGTGTTAATGGAAAATTTTACTGTGCGTGTATATGTGCCTTCAAGTCACTTATGCAACCCCATGAATTTTATATGCAGGGAATACTTAGAGCTAGTTTTGCCAGCTCCCTCCTTTGTAGTGTAGCCTGGAGCACTTGTTGTTTTTGTTGGTGGTCTCCCATCCATGTACTAACCAGGACTGACCCTGCTTAGCTTCCAAGATCAGATAGGATCTGTTGCCTTTAGAGTATTTAGGCCTTTTTAAATATCATTGTTGGGCAGAATTCTTATTGGAGAGAAGCCTTCATTTTGCCTTACTGTGGCTACACCCCTGCCGAAAACAGTGAGTAAATCCACATGCTACATTTCATGCTCCTTCTCTTGCCCCTCCCTATACCTCCCTCTTTTCCAGGGAGCAGCCGATCTTCAGCACCCGGGCGCACATCTTCCAGATAGACCCAGCCACCAAGAGAAATTGGATCCCCGCCAGCAAACATGCCTTGACTGTCTCATATTTTTATGACGCCACCCGGAATGTCTACCGGATCATCAGCGTGGGAGGAACCAAGGTGAGGACCAGAAAGCAATCAACCACTCTTGTAATTTATTTTAAATGTACGCCGCTACAAGTACAACTCAATTAATGAAGTCGACATGTTCATGGGTGTTACCTCTTTCACAGAAAAGTTCATACCAGAAGTAGAAATAACATAGGAAAAATAGGGATAGAATCGTTGAATAGAATTGTACAGCTGGGAGAGACCACAAAGGCTATCCAGTCCAACCCCATTCTGCCATGCAGGAAGACACCATCAAAACACTCGTTTAACAGATGACCATCCAGTCTCTGTTTAGAAACCTCAAAAGAAAGAGACTGTATCACACTCCCAGGCAGTATATCCCACTGTTGAAGTGCTCCTAGCATCAGTAAGTTCTTCCCAATTTTAGATGGAATCTCTTTTCCTTTGACTTGCTCTAGAATCCATTTATTGAAGTTTGAAGCTATTAGATTTCCTGGCCTTCTGCAGTTTTGGTCGCCCTCCTCTGGACATGTTCACGCTTGTTGATATCCTTCCCAAACTTCCAGAACTGGACACGGGATTCAAGATGGAGTCTGGCCAACGCAGAATAAAGGAGTACTATAATTTCTGTTGACCTAGACACGATACTCCTATTGATGTAGCAATACGTTCAATGTGTTTGAGCAAACTTTGCATCCAAAACTAACAACATGCTGATGTGAAATGAAACAACCAGGTCAGTTAAGCCTTGCAGAAGTAAAGAAGATATTTGGAATTCTTAAGAGATCACCTGAAAACTTCTTTCAAAAATATATCCAGCAATGTTTGTTTTTTTTCTTTCATTAGTCCCACTTCTTGTCATTTCGATTTTGGTGGTCAGACTTATAGAGCTATGATTCTTTAACATGATAAGGGCAGATGGTGAGGCAGGTTTATCTGCGTTCCCCCTTTTTCTCTGTTTTGGTGTTCAGTATTGAGCCAAGTGTGGCAAACTGGTTTAAGTGCTGAAGTACAACTCTGGAGATGAGGCTTCAAATCCCTGCTTAGCCATGGAAACCCACTGAGTGACCTTCCTAATAGATATTAGGAATCTGGGAGGATACAGCAGTGAATAAGAAGCAACATAAACTGGTGCAACATGGATTGTTAGCAGCAAGCTTAGTGTATGCAAAGTATTGGAAAAAACTCAGAGTTACCAACAGTGGATGAATGGCTAAATAGACGGATGGGAATTGTCAAAACGGATAAGCTTATGCACAGGCTAAAAGGCAGAACACAAAATGAATTTTTGTCTGAATGGAAGTGGGTGATTGATTTCTTACAAAAGAATGAAGGTGAGCTGATGACAATAGGTTTTGATATTTAAAATTAGTATTGCCAATGAGAAGTGTAAAAGTAGATTTAGAAGATTTGTTGCTTGAAAATGTTGTTTTTATATTAGATGATTATTATTTTTAGATGATTGATCATTAGAATAAAGTAGTCTAGAATAAGTTAACAATTAATTATGAACTAGAGATGTTAAGTAAGTAAATAATTAAAATAATTAAAATGATAAGTGATAGGCAGACTACTCTTTTTCGTGGGGGGAAAAAAGCAGGGAGGTTGAATTGCTTCTCTTCTAATAAACTTCTAATATCAGAAGTAGATTTCTCCCTACTTCTGAAGGAGTTGCTGTTTGTTTGTTGTATGAAGTATCCCACAGGCAAAAAAAGCCCCAAACCTGATAAAGTTGCCAAGTCTGGGTTTAAGCTTCTTCAGTTACATATCCTTCAAGATTTCACATTTAAAAGATTGGAGCACATGTGGCCAAGCAACAGAATGTGGTCAAGATGGCAAAAGGTATTAATGAAGAATACTGAAGCTGGGAGAAGCTACAGCCATTTGCTTTTCCCTGAGTTAACTGGGAAGGGCGAGATTCTGCCCCATCCTCTACTCTCTCCCCAGCTGAGTCAACTGAGTTCAGACGAGTTTTTCCCTTTGAACTCAGTTTGCAGCGACTGGAATATGCTCTGAGGACAAAGGAGCAGAGGAGAGAGAAATTGGGACATTTTAAAAACAGCTGGAAAAGTAGAATGGCAAATGATTAATCAAGACTGTCTTGGCTAAATCAGGACAGTTGGAGGGTATTGTCATGCCCTGGATGACTTGTACTCCACAAACTTCACTCAGAGTTAAACAGCAGTGTTTCCTTGTAGCAAAGCAAGCAACACAGCACACTTCATCTGACGTTGCTGAGGCTTAAGCATACATGTTGGTTACAGGGTTTTATACCCTGGCGGACAAATTTAGGTGCACATACCTGTGATCGGAGAAGATCATAAATTTGGCAGCCCTCTATACTTTTAGACATTTCCCAGACTTGTAGTTGTTTACCCGTCTTTCATCCTTGAGCCTGGAACATGTTTCCTGCCCCCTTATCTCTGAATACTTCCAGTTCTCGCAACACCTTTTGGTACTTTTGTTTTCCCCTGCTCTGATCTTCTTCCTCTCTCCTGGATGCCTTGTAGCAATGTGGAATAAAGCAATTGGCCATTTTATACATAGGGAAAGTTTCAAACAGATAAAATGGTGCAATTGATAATTGGCATTGGTTTTGCGGCGCTCTATCTAACTCTAGCAATGCTTAAGCAGGCTCCCCAATCTATTCCAATACACATCCAGCAGATACCTTAGGACAGGAGCCACGTGCCCTGACATGCATGCTATTAGCCAACAAACTGAACATGTGATTCGTAGCTTTAAAAGAAGGTGGATGGCAGCAAGCAGGGGAACCGTGGGCATAGCCCTGGTCCAAATTGGAACCATAACCAGCAGTGGTCTTTAATACTTTACCCCCACCCAGTTTCCCAGTTCTAAGTTGGTCTACCCCAGCGCCCCCGCCCCCCGCTCCTTGCTTCCAGGAAACCATTTGTGCAGCTGTGTGAATGTCATCTCATACAGTTTGGCTGTTTAACTTTCTGCTGCTCCTTGATTCTCCAGGCCATTATCAACAGCACGATAACACCCAACATGACCTTCACGAAAACCTCACAGAAGTTTGGCCAGTGGGCGGACAGCAGAGCCAACACTGTGTACGGCCTGGGCTTTGCCTCCGAACAGCATCTCTCCCAGGTAAGGACTGGTGGGAGATGGAAAGGAGGGGTGGGTGGAACAGTATTTCCAAATCACTTACCAAGGGAGGATGCTATTTTGGAAGGATGGGCCTCCTTTACCCACCTTCTTTGTCTACAGACGTTTTCCTTATTAGGATTAGCAAACCAAAACATTTTCGCTGTCTTGGTTTATTTTGAAGCCACAAGGATTAGTGACTTGAAATCTCCCAGGTGGTGGGATTTTCTTGCTAAAGTACTATACAAAGGAGCAGCAATCAGAGATCTTATTCCTGGAAAGCTCGTCCAGTTGGCCCTCCACATTTGTGATTTTCACTGCATGAATCTGATGATTTGCAAGTTTCTCAAAGACCTGTCCGCCACCCCCATCTCAGGGGTTTCCTTTCTAGGGGAACCTTCCCTCTCAGCCATGCAACCCTTTAAAAACCCACCTCTGGTCCTCGTCCACCAGCCTCTACCTGGTTGGCCTAGGACAGATTGCAACCCAATTTCTCAGCACTACAAACCCTCTTCCAGTGGCCCCCACAAGGAAGGAAATGGGCAAGAGAGAAGGAATATAGGGCGACCATGCTGATCCACCCCCTTTCCTTCTCTTGTCTGCCTTTCCCACAGACATACGTACACATTATTTGCAATTTTTCCACTTTTGTTGGGGTCCTGAGCCCCTAACTGTAGCCAGTGTGGAGAGCCAACTGTACAGATAGATGCACACATAGATGTACATATTGAGTCATTGACTTATCTCTGATGGAAGTGAGTTCCATAACTGGAGGCAACTACCAAGAACTCTGTGCTATCTGCAACAGTCCTACTGGCTGGGCATCACTATCAAAGTTTCCCCAACTGCTCTTAAATCCCAGGTACTGGGTCAGGTGGTCCTTTGATTCCTTTGAGTGGACTCTCTGGACCATAGATAGCTTAACATTTTGATTTTTTTTCTGCAAGCCACTACGAGCTGCCTGTAGAATTGAAGACCAGAACATAAATTTACAGAACTAAAAGGCAGAGAAGTGTGATTAACAGTTGCAGTGGCTAAATATCCAGACAGTGTCAGAGTTCAACTCCCAGCCCATGCCTTTCTGCCAGCAAGGGAGGGAAGGCGATAGTACTTGCCCAAGAGGAGGAGGCAGTGGGTGGGGGTGTCCAGTCCAAACAGTCGGTAGAAGCACTTCGCCGAGCCAGTTAAGGTTAAATCCAAAAGGTCCAGAATGCCAAAGATCTGTCCAAAAGGGGTCAAGATTGCCAGAATACAAGGATCGTGAGGACTTGAGTAGCAATTTGCTATAAGCAAACAGCAAGCCATGCCGAGAGACTTGTATAGCCGACGGAAACAGATGTTCTGTTTTCTCAATCGCACCAAAACAGCTTCCCTCTAAGCTGCTTGTTTTTGTATCCTCCATGATTGGGGGCTGGGGGCAAAAGTGGATCTAATTGCTCTAAATCGTTGCTGGTCCCTTCTCCCTCTGGCACTGGTTGCAACAACTCCATTTCAGCTTGTGTTTCAGCTGATGGGGGTGTTGGCAAAGTAGTCTATCACTGGCTCTGTTTCTGGCACAATCAATTGCTCATCAACCTCTGAGCCGTCATCTATCACAGACAGCTGTCACATAGAAGGTGGAAGAAATTTATTACCCATTGCTGCAGAGGGCAGAATTATTGCCGTGGGGTGGAAACTTCAGGAAAGCAGATTGTGGCTAAACATTAGGGAGAACTTCCTCCTCTTGTTTGCCGGTGGAAGTCTTCCTCTGAAAGTGATCGGTTCTTCTTGGCTGCAGAAGCTAGGAATACTAGCCACTTGCAAGATCATAGAATCCTAGAGCCAGAAATGACCCCAAGGGCCAACCTACCACTATGCAGGAACCCACAACTAAAATGCTCCTGTCCAACCTCTGTTTAAAGACTCCAAAGAAGGAGATTCCTGCAGCGACCAGGGGGGTTGACTAGATGACCTTAAAGATCCCTTCCAACTCCATGCTCCTATGAGGAAAATACAGACTCACTTCCAAGCCCCTTCGTCTCCATCCTTTCTATCACTTCTATTCTAGCAGGCAGAGGAATGTCCAGAGAAGACCCTGTTGGTGCTGAATTCTTTGCATGTAAGCTCCTTCTGTCAGGCTTTGTTAGATCAGCTGTCCCGTACATCACAGGGCATTCTCTTTTTTTGTGAGTAATCTATAGCAGGCAGCGTCCACGCTGCGATGTACAGGATAGCTTCAAGGTCACATAATTAGCCTTGGAGGTTTCAAAAGCTTTGTTCAGGAGCAACAAAGAAAACAACTATATACCTTGGCAACTGCCAAGACTAAAGAACTATTGGGTTTACTGTACTATATAAACTATAACGTTACAAAATCAGCACACCCTGGTATCCCGTTTGCTGGATAACTTTAAACAACACTTTTCCTGGGCTCAACATCCCGTCCTCCCATGTTCTCTTGCGACCTGCCAGCAACATGACCTTACAGCCATGTCTGTATTCTTATCATTACCCAAACATTTCCAGGTTCCCAGCTTCCCATCCATGAGCTCATCCCATCCTTCCTCCCTACACAGCAAAGTACCTAAGCACTAATGTAGGGCTATAAACACAGCAGGGAATGCGCAGATGACCTGACAGGCTTCAAGGTTTAGGTTTCCCCACCCCACTTCAGTTTCTGAAACTAGAAGCAAGTCCAGCTGGAGAAGCAACAACATCGAGGAGAGAGTAGACATTTTCAGGGGAAATAGGATTCATCAGGCGACTTGAAGGTAGACACAAACATAGCAAGTACGAGAAATGTTAATCCCATCTCTCTGCCCTACTTTGAATGCTGTCCTTGAATGTAGCCTAGAAGCCGACCTTCACATTTGGAAATCTGCTGGTGAGCCTCAATCACATCAGCCAGGTTTCTATCCATGTGCCAGAAAGAGTGGAAATACTGGGTGCCTGCTGATAGTTTTTGCCTTGTTTCTTTTCCTCTTCTGTGGTATGACACAGTTTGCAGAGAAGTTCCAAGAAGTGAAAGAAGCTGCTCGCTTGGCAAGGGAGAAATCACAGGACAAGACGGAGCTGACCAGCCCTGCCCTGAGTCTGACGTCCCCCCAGGTAGGCAGCTGGGAAGTATCTTTCTCCCTGGTCCTAAACAGGGCAGCTAATTCACAATGATGGACTGAATCATTTCAGGGAAGCCGTTTTATATCAGGCCAAACAGCCCAGCTAGCCCAATATTCTCCAAGAGAAAAGGTGGCTCCTATTAACTGCTCCTGAATCCTTTGGGGATACTGAGAGTAAACTTCCTTCATGCAAAGCAGTTTTCTACCACTGAGCTATACTCATTCTCAGTGGTTCTTAGCCTTTTCTTTACCGGTGACCCCCTGTAAAGATAATAGGTTGCCAGGCGTCCCCAAGATTTAATTCATGATTTAAATATTTCAATTTAGATTTAAATAGTCAAATATTTATTTAAATACCCAAATATTTATTTATTTATTTATTTATTTATTTATTTATTTATTTGGGGCTTCTGGAGACTAGAATTGAAATCCATACTCCAACACTGGGTGACCTTGGGCAAGTCACATTCTCTCAGCCTCAGAGGAAAGCAAAGGCAAACCTCTTCTGAACAATTCTTACATTAAAAAAAATCCCTATGATAGGTTCACTTTAGGGTTGCCATAAGTCAAAAGTGACTTGAACGCAGACAGCCACAAAGTGCCACTGACAGGGGAAGATTCTTCCTAGCCATTATGTCTCTTCCCTTTGAAAAGTGACTCATGGCGACCCTGAGGCAACCTTATCGCGGGGGTTTTCTTGGCAAGATTTATTGCCTTTGCCTTTCTCTGAGGCTGAGAGAATGTGACTTGCCTGAGGCCAACCCATTGACTTTCCATGGTCAAGCAGGGATTCAAACCCTGGTCTCCAGAGTCTTAGTTTGGGTGTGTGTCTGCCACCATCTCCCTTTCATCAGGAACACAGCAGCAGGGATGTGTGTGTGTGTGTGCGCGCGTGCCAAAACTGCTCCCTCATCTACAAACGAGGAAGCAGTTTGGGTGCACAGACACTTGCCACCATTTCCATCACTGCCCACGCCACCTGCTCCTGTGTCCCTGACCCAATGGACACAGTGGCAGGCGTGTGCATACGCCCAAACTGCTCCCTCATTTGCAAATGAGAGAGCAGTTTTGGTACCTGCACACACCCCTAGTGCCACACCCCTGCTGCTGCCGCCACTGCGATTGGTGTCCAGTAGCAGGGCTTTGTGGACCCCCTGTGAAAGGTTCCTCATGTTTCTTGATCTGGGGTAGGAATGTGGCAAGAGTCCAAGAAAAGCTAAAATGGAAGTTGCTGATGGGTCATATCTGGGTTTTTTTATTTTTTTATTTATTTAATTGTACAAAACAGAACATTTATACACGTTCTTAATAGTAATGTTATAGTCTTTTAAAGAAAAGAAAAATTCAACGTCATGATAGATATACCACTTGGTTAATATCAAATACTTCTTCCGACCATTCTTAACAATTCTAATTTATGTCCTATCATTCATAACTTGCTCACTTGATTTACTGTGTGTATTCTTCTCAAGTTATGAATAGTATGGCTATTTATTATTTTACTTCCCTACTTCCCCGTAGTTCAGTTTGTTATCGTCCTTATTATTACTCCTCACTTTACGTTTTTTTTTCCTTCAGATAAATTTTCATCAGCTTTGTATTTTCTGCTGCTTTTCTTGTGCCTGCCATATACTGTAACTTAAATTTGTCTTTGTACGCTGATTTGTTCCAGTTGTTCCTTCTGTCTAGCTATTAAAGTACAGTAAGGGTCATATCTGTTTTGAATTCATTAAATGTACATAATTAAAAGAACCGCTACTCCTGGAGGTTTCTAGGAGTAGTGATTTTCAACCAGCACGGTGCAGTGGTTTGAGCACTGGAATGCAACTTTGGAGACCGGGTTTCAAATCCCCACTTGGCCATGGAAACCCACTGGGTGACTTTGGGCAAGTCACACACTCTCAGCCTCAGAGGAAGGGATAGGCAACCCCCCCTTGAAAACTCTATGATAGGTTCTCTTTAGGTTTGCCATAAATCGAAAACGACTTGCAGGTACACAACAACAATTTTCAGCCATATAGTGCTGAAATGTGGTTGGCAGATGCCTAAAAGTGGTGCAAGAGTGGCACAAAATGCCGTAAGGGTTCTGAGAATAAGCAGTCCAAAGAAGGAATCTTTTTTTCTTTTTCAAGTTGTGCTTTCTCTGTGATTATAATTTTAATGCTCCTTTTCAGTTTTATACCTATGACAAATTTTCCCCCTACATTCCTTGGTTTTAGTTATTATTTAAATTTTATTTTACGTTGTCCTGGGACCCTGGCAGATGAACAGTGTAATTTATAAATTTAATAAGAAATGATCCAAGCAAAGCCAGAAATCTGTTGGTTCTGTGCTAGGAAGAGACAAGGGCTGGCCCTGGAGATTTTGCAGCCCGAGGCGGAAGAACACATGGTGACCTCCATTCCGTATTTGCATAGTCCCTGAAGCCACAAAAATTAATCTCATGAACACATCTTCCTGTCTCTGGCAGTAAAAATACAAGGACAACTAAGTGGGAAAACTAAGAATTTGCTATCTGCAATATCTGCAGCCTGAGGCGGTTGCCTCGTTCATGGAAGGGCCAGCCTTGGAGAAGGGAGATAGTCTTCCCCATTTCAAGGCAGCCGAGGAAACGGCTGCTTTCCTCTGATCTCCTGGGCAACACGGACGGATGGATCTGGAGGCTGGAGGACGCACTGTTCCTGGGGCTAGGCACAGATGGGTTTGACAGCCCATGAGGAGGAGGGAGTGTGAACAGTCCTTGGTCTGGAAGAGGAGGAAGAGGAGGAGGAAAAGGGAAGGGGGAGCGTGCCACCAGGAGAGAAAGCAGCGAAAGAGGTTAAGAGAATCATCACACTCATGATTTCTAAATAGGGTTGCCAGGTCTCAGGACCTAGACTGGAATCTCATTTCCAGGCAGAAAACAAGGGTGCCAATTGTCCCATTTTGCTGGGCTCAGCTCGGGCCAAGAGGAGAAGGCTCTGTGCAGATCTCTGGCTCAGATACAAGAGCAACAACTTGCTCCAGTTTGCAAGGCTTCATTGATTTCTTGCTGCAACTCCCCCCTGTGGGGGCACCTTCAATAAAATAACAATAACAACAACAGCAGCAGCAGCAACAATAATAATAAAGATGATGATGATGATGACTTGAGGCAGGGGACAACAATGGATTAATGTATAATATATACCTGTTAAAAAACAGAACATCAATGAACAGTGTGGTGCGGCAGCCAAGAAAGCCAACGCGATTCAGGAGTATGGTGTCTAGATCAAGGGAAGTAATGGTACTACTCTATTCTGCATTGGTTAGGCCTCATTTGGAATCCTGTATCCAGTTCTGGGCACCTCATTTCAAGAGGGATGTTGACAGTTGTCAGTTGTTTTTAACATGGCCCAGTTTTTCTCTCCTCCTCCCACTTTTCCCCTTCGTCCTCAGCTTATTTCAGTTGCTGCAAACAGAATTTGAAGTGTAAAAGTAATCTGCATTCAGTTAATTCTGCAGGGCGGAGAGGGGAGTAGCAGGGGAATCTTGCCCTTCCCTGGAGGCTCAAGCAAAAGCAAACTGCGGCAGCATCTCCTAGCTTGTCTTGTTAATAACTTTTGCCACTTTGACCGCATTCTGAAGTTGCTTGGCCCTGCGCGTTCCATTTTTCATCGTAAAACGTTGGAGGGTTTGGTGCTGTGGCCACACTTTGCCTACATCTGATGGCAGCTCTTTTGACACCTTAAAAATTAACCCATTTCATTTGATGTAAACTTTTGTGTACTGCTTTCAATTTACTCAGATGCCTGGAGCAGAACCTCAGTTCCTGTTTGTTTATACACGTTTTGAGGAAATTGTAAAAGGTATTGGATTATACCAACAAAATGTGTTCATGTTTAAGATAACAACAACAACGACATATACAGCCAGGGACAAAGACAACGAAACTGAATGCCACAACAATACATGTCGCAAAGTTTTTAATATTTTTTTTCATGCTGCAACAGACCAACATGGGGTAATTCCACCCCTCAAAATTTAAGCTGGGGTGAGTATGCTGCCCTTGAGGTTATTTTTGTGGTTCTCCTGTCCCTAGAGCCCTTTTCTCTGCCATGAAAGAGCTGAACGGCTTGTCCAAAGATTCCAGGAGCAGCAATTAATCTTTTAGCAAGGTCACCTTGCACTAAGCTATTTAACATTACAATTTCCCTTCAAACTTCTGGCCACTTCCTCTTTTGTTTGGTTCTGCTTTGTGGCATTTTGACATTCGTTGTGCTTCCGGAGCACTAAATTGTACCCCACCCCCCGCCAATAAAATTGGCATTCCTGGTCTAAACACCTAGAAGAGCATACCCTGAAAAATTTCGTAGATGAAAAACAGAAGCCTTTCCAGCCTCCCAGTTTGGCCCTCCCAACCCCACTATGCTGCAGTTAGGCATCTTTCTTTAAAAACTCCATTAGTGCCAGTAGGAACTTTTTTGAAAACCTGGGTGCTGCATACCCTCCAGCATTTCACAGATGAAAATGCAGACATGTGTGGCCAGGCAACACCAGAGGGTGGTCAAAGTGACAAAAGTTGTTAATGAAGAGGGATACACAAGCTAGGAACAGGGTGCAGAAGTTTGCTTTTGCCTGCACCTACTGGGAAGCGTCTTCATTGTCATTGTCCATAGAATCATAGAATGATAGAGTTGGAAGAGACCCCAGGGGCCATCCAGTTCAACCCCCTGCTATGAAGGAACACACATCATAGCACTCCCAACAGATGGCCATCCGGACTCTGCCTAAAAACCTCCAAAGAAGGAGACTCCGCCACACTCCGAAGTGTGCCAACAAGCTGTGTCCAGCTTATGGCAACCCTAAGGTGAACTTGTCATGAGTGGGAAATCAAACTCTGGTCTCCAGGGTCACAGTCCAATGCTCAAACCACTGCATAATGATAGCTATTTTTAAAAAATATTTGAAGGGATGTCATTTGGAGGATGGAACACACTTGATTTCTGCTGCTCCAGAATTAGGACACAGACCAATGGCTTCAAAGTAAAGGAAAGGAGATTCCACCTAAATGTTTGGAAGAACTTCCTGATGGTGACAGCAGCTGGACGGTGGAATCTGCTGCTGCCTCAGAGTGTGGTAGGGTCTCCTTCTTTGGAGGTTTTTCAACAGAGCTGGATGGCCATCTGTGGGGAATGCTTTGATGGTGTATTCCTGCATGGCAGAAGGGGGTTGGACTTGATGACCCTTGTGGTCTCTTCCAACTCTATGATTCTATGGTTCTATCATCATGCTGGTCCCAGAGCAAATCAAGCCTGAATTTTCCCTGGAAGCCAAGATGACTAAACTGAGGCTGTCGTACTTTGGCCATGTCGTGAGAAGACCTGACTTACTAGAAAAGATGATAATGCTTTGTGTAAGGCCAAAGGCAGTAGGAGAAGAGGAAGACGCCGTTATAGATGGAGAGACTCAATCAAGGAAGACCTGTCTGTGAATCTACAGGAACCAAGCAGGGCGGCTGAAGACAGAGTGATGTGAAGGTTTCTCGTTCGTAGGGTTGCCATAAATCAAAGTCAACTTGATGGCAGTTAACAACAACAACAACAATCGGGAAGGCTAAAGCTCTTCCCCCATCTCTCTTTTCGCCTCCTGCTTAGCTGAGTGCAAGCTGCTTTTGAACTCAGTTTGCCGCAATGGAAGTAAGCTGAGGACAAAGGGGGAAGTGGGGGGCGGAGGAGAGAGAAGCTGGGACATTTTTAAAGAAGTAGGGTTACAAAGGATTAATTGGGACTATTCCTGACAAATTGGGAGGGTTGGAGAGTGTGCAGTAGAACAGTAGAATTTTTGAATGTTTAACAGCAAAGAGTTCCAGGGAAATAATTTGTGGTTGTGTGCCTTCAAGTCATTTCTGACCCATGAAAACCCCAAGGCGAATCCATCACAGTGTTTTTCTGGTAGGGTTTGGTCACAGGGGGTTTGCCTTGGCCTTCCTTGGAGGCTGAGAAAATGTGACTCGATACTATCGAAAACAGGGAACGTGAGAGAGAAAGGGACAAAAAAGAAAGAATTGCCAACGTGGATCACAAGGGAGTTTTCTGAAACTTTGGATCGATTTGGGAGTCTTCCCAGGGGTACTTGGGGATGTTTCTGAGTGTAAATAGGGCGGAGGAAGGTTGTCTTCTTCTTAACATTTGACTTTGAGATAGGTTGTGACATTGGCTGAGGGGCATCCGGGAAGAACCACTGCCTTTGCTTGGCTGACTCCCTGTGCTCCATGCTCCTCTGCTCCACAGATCCTGCCCAGCCCCATCATCAGTTCCAACGGGCCTGGGGATGACAAGCTTTTCCGGAGCCAAAGTGCCGACATGGAGATGACCACGGAGAGGGAGCGGATCAAGAAGATGCTCTCAGAAGGGTGAGTAAGGATTTTGATCTTTGCTTCCATGACACCTCCCCCTATAAATATGGGTAGCCCTATAAGTTTGGTGGTAAATAAATCAGGATGGCCGGGTTTTGGAAATATTACCTCCTTTTGGACTGCTGAGTTTTTGAGTTGTCCTCAAAAAGTAACTTTCCCAAGATCTTAGAATTGCCACCTATGACTGGAAGCTGGGAAACTTCTCTCAAAGACAGTTTTGCAATTGCAGTTCATTCAAATACAGTTTATAGTTGGATTTTGAGCATATTAATTTGGTTGTCCACCAACACCGCTGTCTCACCAGTCCTTTTCTGGGCTTCTGTTTTTGACGTTCAAAGTTGTTTATGGCTTGAAAGTCTTACTCTGTCTTTGTCAGAGTCAGTTCTCCAAGTTTTCATGGTTGGCAAGTGGAGAAAAGTATAGGAAGCACCTAGAATCCTAAAATCCTAGAATTGGCAAGGCCTCCCTAGGCCATGGAATCCTGTCTCCTGTTCAGCACAGGATGTCCAGCTGAAGCATCCGCAGCAGGTAGCTGTCCAAACTCTTCATGAAGACATCCAGAGAAAGAGACCTCACGGCCTCTCTAGGTCATTCATTCCATTATCACACAGCTCTCACTGTTTTTCTTCTAATGTTCAATCAAATTTGCTTCCCTGTAACTTGGAAACATTAAACCTGGTCCTCCTTTCTGGAACAGCTGAGAACAAATCTGCTCCTTTCTGGGACAGCCCTTGAGATGTTTAAATAGGACAATTGTGTCTTCCCTTCATCTTCCCTTCACCAGGCTAAACAGGCCCAAGTTCCTTGTAGGTTTTGGTCTCCATACTTCTTACCCTTGTGGCTACCCACATTGCTAGAAAAATGTCATTTTGATGTGTTACAAGGTCTGGAAACCATGCCCTACAAGGAGCAGCTTAGGGAGCTAGGCATGTTTAGCCTGACAAAAAGAAGGTTAAGAGATGAGGTGATAGCTACGTTTAAATAGTTGAAGAGATGTCATGTTGAAGATGGAGCAAGTTTGTTTTCTGCAGCTCCAGAGACTAGGATATGGAGCAGTGGGTTCAAATGTCAGGAAAAGAGATTCCACCTAAACATTAGGAGGAACTTCCTCATGGGAAGAGCAGTTCAACAGTTGAATATGCTGCTTCAATGGAGTGTTGTGGAGTCTCCTTCTTTGTGGGTTTTTAAACAGAGGCTGGATGGCCATTAGCTAGGGGTGCTTTGAGTGTGTGTTCCTGAATGGAAGAAAGGGGTTGGACTTTATGACCACTGTGGTCTCTTCCAACTGTATGATTCTATGATTCTAAGAAAATCTTAGTTTTTTTAATCTCTTTTTTCTGCTTCATTTTTCATCAAATTTTTGACATTTTAGTGCTGTTTATATTTGTGAGGTGGGGTTTGTTGTTATTTTTTGGGTTGGGCCCTTTGCCTGACGTTGTCTGGATTGATGTTGCTGATTGAGATGGTGATATGAAAGAGACGGACGTGTGAGTGGCAAGTCATCCAGTTGCTTCACGTCACATTCCATGCAAAATGGACCAAACCCGGCAATTTCCCAGAGAAATGAGGAGTTTGCTGATGAGTCACAAAATTTCGTGAAATGCTTAGATGCCACCCTGATGTGCATTCTAGAGCAAAAAAACAAAAACAAAACAAAAACATAAATACAAAGAGTGTGTTCAGAAGGTACATGAAATAATGGATGGATCGGGACCACTGTCTTTGCTTTCGTCTCATTCATAACACATATTCGATTACTCTGATCGAGGAGGCCGATTTCTGTAGCTCAACAGATGACAAATACATTAAATTATAATATAGATTTCATATAATTTTTCCAACTGAAATTTTGTAACCATGCTTAAGCAGGCTACAAATGTGTAATGCCTGTTAAGTTTTGTGTGTCCTTCCCCCTCCCTTGTGCTCTCCCAAACCCCATAGCTCTGTCTGCGAAGTCCAGTGGGAAGCCGAATTTTTCACTCTGCAAGACAACAACAACAAACTGGTGGCCGCCTTGCATGAAGCAAATGCCAACGTCGAGCAATGGAAGAAGCAGCTGGCGGCCTACCAGGAGGAGACGGAAGCCCTGAGGCTACGAGTGAGTGGGCGGGGCTTTTGGGGAGGGGAGGGGCCTCTGGAGGGGGCGGACCTTTTGTCGTGCAGAGAGTGATTGATAGGGTTGTTGCTTTGATTGCATGTTTTCTTGTGCTCCCAATCCAGAGATGATGGGGCACGGTTCACATTTAAAGTGGGGGTGGCCAACTGTTAAGGATTTCAGAGCACTGCAGAGTCATTTTGTTTTTTTAAAAAATACAGTCAGATCAGCTGGGCCAAAGCTAACAAAATGAATTTCAACGGAGAGAAATGTAAGGTCCTGCACTTAGGCAGAAAAAATGGAATGCACCAATATAGGATGGGGGACACATGGCTGGATAGCAGCATGTGTGAAAGAGATCGAGGAGTCTTGGTGGACCACAAGCTGAAAATGAGCCAGCAGTGTGAGGCGGCAGCCAAGAAAGCCAACGTGATTCTTGGTTACATGAATAGGAGTATGGTGTCTAGATTAAGGGAAGTAATGGTACCACTGTATTCTGCTTTGGTCAGACCTCATCTGGAATCCTGTGTCCAGTTCTGGGCACCTCATTTCAAGAAGGATATGGACAAGCTGGAACGTGTCCAGAGGAGGGCAACCAAAATGGTGGAGGGTCTGGAAGCCATGAAGCCCTATGAGGAGCGGCTGAGGGAGCTGGGGATGTTTAGTCTGCAGAAGAGAAGGTTAAGAGGGGACATGAGAGCCGTGTTTAAATATTTGAAGGAATGTCATGTCGAGGAGGGAGCGGGCTTATTTTCTGCTGCTCCAGAGACTAGTACAAGGAGCAATGGATTCAAGCTGCAGGAGAGGAGATTCCACTTGAACCTCAGGAAGAACTTCCTGACGGTCAGACCTGTCCGGCAGTGGAATCTGCCGCCTCCATGGAGTGTGGTGGAGTCTCCTTCTTCTTTGGAGGTTTTTAAGCAGAGGCTGGGTGGCCATCTGTTGAGAGTGCTTTGATGGGGGTTCCTGCATGGCAGATTGGGGTTGGACTGGATGGCCCCTGGGGTCTCTTCTAACTCTAGGATTCTATGGTTCTGTGATCCATATTGGCTAAGGTTAGGGATGGACAACCCCCTCAAAAGTAGAAAAATCACAAATATCAAAATGTGTGGGTCTGGAGGAAGGGGGCCAAGGCATGGTGAGCAGAGCAGGCACCCAGGTTCTAAACCAGATCAGTGAAAGGAGAGTGAAAGCATGGGTCTCTCCTACCCATCTCCTTCCTTGGGTGGGCATCAGAGGAAGGTTTGTGGTGCTGAGAAATTGGCCTGCAATCCAGCCAGGTTGTGGCTGGCAGAGGAGGAGGAGGAGGAAGAGCTGAGGGTTTTTTTTAAAGGGCTGCATGGCCTGGTTGAAGCTACTGAGAGAGAAGGTTCCCCTGAAAAAGAAGCACCTGAAGTGGGGAAGGCAGGGATTTAAGAAACTCACAAAGAATCAAATCCGTGAAAGTCAAACCCATGAATGCGGAGGGCTGACTGTACTCAAAGTATCCCCACATCCTTAGGATGTGTTGGGGCAACTTTGCTATGTTCTTCCTTCTCCTGGCTGTTTTAGGTCCAGAAGAGTCCTTTATTTACTCAAGAAGACAACCTGAAATCAAGTTTCAGGAGTATAGAGGCTGTTTGAGGGGGGGGACTGAAAAAAGGAGCTTAAAAATTGGGAACAACCAAAACAACCTTTACTTGCTCTTTCCATACCCTTCCAATAAAGTCCTAAAGAAACTGGGACTGGAGTTTTCCCTATGTACTGTTGCCTATGAGGCAGTGAATTCCCCACTAATGTGAAGGATGGGGTATAAATTCCTCACTAAAACCCCTGCTTCCCTCTAATGGAGGGGTGCAGAACTTTTGGCCGGCAGGGCAGATGTGGCCTGTTCAGCCCCCCAGTTTCATCCACAGCCACCCTTCTTGCCCCCTCCTCTTCCTGCAGCTGAATTAAGTGACCACAAACTGCTTTTGCCCTTTGAACTCAGTTTGCAGAACAGAAGTCAGCTGAAGACAAAGGGGGAAAGGAGGAGGAGGAGAGAGAAATCGGGACCTTTTGAAGGCAGCTGAAAAGTGGGATGGCAGAGGAGTAATTGGGGCTGCCCCTCCCAAATCAACACAGAAATAGAGATTGCATAGTGATAAATTCCTAGTCATTGATTCAATAGCTCTGATATAGTTGGGATAAACAAGAGGATTTAGGCCCTGTGGTGGTGGTGGTGGTGCTTTTGTGTCATTTCTGACTTATGGCAAACCTATCATGGAGTTTTCTTGGCAATATTTGTTCAGTGGGGGGTTGCCTTTGCTTTCGTCTGAGGCTGAGAGAATGCGATTTGCCCAAGGTCACCCAGTGAGTTTCTGTGGCTGAGCTGGGATTTGAACCCTGGTCTCCAGTATTGTAGTCCAGCATTCACATCACTACACCACGCTGGCTCAGAATTTAAGGCTATGAGTCCCTGAATCCCTCAAACTGGGGGGGGGAGGGGGGAGACGTCTAGTTGTTGCCACCCAAAACGAGAACTTTCTCCAATTTAAGCTACTGCAAAAGGGAATGAACTGCAAATAACTTGTTGCTTATTAACGGTTATATCTATGCTCGGTCTCCACTACCTAGAGATGCTTAGGGCTCTGGGGGAACGTTTTAAAACCGCAACTGAGGTTTTAACCAATTATTGGCAACTTCCCACGTTCTAGTTCTTGGATGTATGTTTGGAAAGCCTCAGAGACAGGAGCCCATAGATAGACCCAGCAAGCAGGAAAGGCTGTTGCAGTTTGCTGTTGTCTTAGCCTACTGGGAAGTCAGGCAGTTGTGTTGCATCTCTGCATGTGGAATGAATGGATTGCACCACACAATGGAAACTGAGCAAAGAGAAACAAACCCAGGACTCATTCAGGGGTGCAGCGTGTAGCTCCTCCGTTCACAACTCATCCAAAGGTGGGGCAGAATCACTCCTCCTCCAGCAGAAGCTGGTTGGGCGAAAGCAGTTGACCCATATGTATTATATTCCAGCCTTTCATTAACAAATTAATTTGCTCTTTGGATATTAGCAGCCATCTTGTCACCCCATAAGTGCACCCCCAGTTTCACTTGGCACCAGGGGTTTGGAATGTCCAGATTCCCCATGAATCTCTAGAAAATTTTGTACTCTTGTAGGAGAGATGCACTCGAGGAAGGGGCAATCTTGTGCTATTCCTCTCCCACCCTGCTGCCTTCCGACAGCTCGCCTCACACACACGCCTCTGTCTCGCTGCAGCCGCTTGTGGGCTTGTGGTGTGGAGAAAGACATGCTTTGCATGCTCCAAGGTCATCAGGTTGCGGGACGGAGAAAAAGAGAGACAAATTGCTAGTTTTGCGTTCCAGCAAAGAAGCCCACTATGACCTCCACAGACAAAGGAGAGGTCACGAAACACTCAGCGTTGCCCGTGCTGTCTCCTTCTGGCAGAAGAGAAAACAACACTTCTTTTTAAAAAAATACACAAAGGGGAACTCCTTAATGTGTGGCGTAAAGGTTTATTGTCATAAAGGTGCATTGTGGGATGGAAGGGGCAACAAACTTGTTGTATACCCACGCTCTCGCACACAGAAATCCATAATTTTTTTCCAGAATGCTCACCTCCTGTCGTCTGCGTTCACCTAGAAGTGTGAGTCACCAGCTCAGCCTGTTGTAGAAGGGCGAGTTTTGCGGCATTTGAAAGAAATCAGTAGATAAACAGGAGACAAAAATTATTTTGGGGTAGGTGCGGTGAGATGCGGTGGAGTCATAGGAAAATTCTCTTAATGAGCGTGCAATCCATCATACCAGCGGTGGGTGGAAAGTGCTAGCCATGGACCACTTGTGACCAGCAAGGACCTTTTTGAAGGCCCAAGACTTTCAACTCCCCCTCCCACCTTTCCTGAAAAATATATATACAGTGGCCCTTCTACTTTTGTGAGGGTTTGGGGATACAGAACTCTTGGAGAAGTTGAAAAACCACACATGACTCCTCCTGCTTGAGTGAGCAAGTGTGGGAATACACGTGCGGGAACACACGTGTGTTGCTTTTTCTCCCCGCACTCCCCCTCATTGCCTTCTTCCCCTCCATTCCCTTACCTTTTGCCTGGGCGTGCAATGCCTTCCTTTTCTGAACCCAGGCAAAAAGGCAAGCAAATGGGAGGGGGAGCCCCATGCTCGGAGAAGGTGTGTGCATGACTCCCCCTCCATCCCGATTCTCATTTTGCTTGCCTTTTTCCCCAGGGGCAGAGAAGGAAGGCACGCGCACTTGTTCAAAAGGCAAGAGAATGGCAGAGGAGAATGAGGAGAAGGCACTTATGCACCTTGTGAACAATCAAATTCACGAAGGTGGAGGGATGAGTGTAATGGCTGAGATTGGAGACCGGCTACTTAGTAAAGTATGTTTAACTAAGTATAGTTCATAGAATCCTAGAGCTGGAAGAGACCTCAGGGGCCATCCAGTCCAACTCCCTGCTATGCAGGAACACCCATCAAAGCACTCCCAACAGAGGGCCATCCAGCCTCTGCTTAAAAACCTCCAAAGAAGGAGGAGACTCCACCACACTCCATGGAGGTAGCAGTGTATTCCACTGCCGGACAGCTCTTCCTGAGGTTCAGCTGGAATCTCTTTTCCTGCAGCTTGAATCCATTGCTCCTTGTCCTACTCTCTGGAGCAGTGGAAAACAAGCCCGCTCCTCCCTTGACATGACATCCCTTCAGATATTTAAAACAGGGCTATCATGTCTCCTCTTAACCTTCTCTTCTGCAGACTAAACATCCCCAGCTCCCTCAGCCGCTCCTCATAGGGCGTCATGGCTTCCAGACCCTCCACCATTTTGGTCGCCCTCCTCTGGACAGGCTCCAGCTTGTCAATATCCTTCGTGAATTGAGATGCCCAGAACTGGATATAGTATTTCATTTGAGGTCTGACCAAAACAGAATAGAGTGGTACTATAACCTTCCTTAACCTAACACTATGCTCCTATTGATGCAGAATTGCATTGGCCTTTCTAGCTGCTACATCACACTGTTGACTCAGGTTCAGCTTCTGGTCTGTTAAGTCTCTTAGATCCCTTTCACTAGTGCTGCTTTCAAACAGGGTGTTTTCCTCTTTTCTCTCACTCCAATCTGTAGATTGAGACCTCTTTCCAAACCTGCCCCTTTCAGCGGGTCCATTTTGCAGCCAGAGGACACGTCTCTCAACCTCTGCTCATCCAAATGTCTCCCTAAGTATACTTTGAAACTGGAGCCAACAATGCACCACATTCCTGCAGAGTGAATGGAGTGCAAACTAGTTTTGCACTTTGATCTCAGTTTGCAGCAAAGGAAATAAACCAAAGATGAAGGGGGAAGTGGAAGAAGCCAGAGAGAGAAACTGGGGCATTTAAAAAACAGCTGAAAAAGTGGGACAAAAATGAGAAGATTAATTGGCACTGTCCTTGGCAAATCAGACAGTTGGAAGGCGTGACATCCCATCTACGAACAGGAGACTGGACTAGATATGCCTTTCTTTGGTTTGCTCTGGCAAGACAGTTCTCACCTGCTTCGCCGTCATGCCCAGGAAAACTTGCAATCCATAAACTGTACTCATCCGCATTTATTTGTGGCAAAGCAAGCAACACAGCACACTTCGTCTGAAGTTGCTGAGATTAAAGCATACATGGTGGGTACGGGTTTTATACCATACAAATTTAAGTATGCAAAGCTGTGATTGGGGAGGATCATAAATCTAACATCATCCCACCATTCTAGATGTTTCCTGGACTCACAGTTTTTTACCTGTCTTTCATCCTTTACGCTGGAACATGTTTCCTGCCTCCTTATTTGAGAATTTCCAGGTCTCACATCATCTTTTGAGGCTTCCATTTTCTCCCTCTGATCTTCTTCTCCTCCTTGACCAGGTACATTGTAGCAATGAGCAATAAAACAATTAACCATTTGATAGATTGGAATACACACATAAGCTTCAAGGGATACATATACCATTTCTGCACTATGTTATAGTGCTATTATTCCACTTTCAACCTCCTGTGGAATTCTGGGATTTGTAGTTTGCGGAGGCCAAAGAGCTGAGAATTCTAAATTCCCCTCCCTAAACTGCAAACCTCAGGATTCCATAGGATGTTTAAAGTGGAATAATAGCACTATAACAGTGTAGCGTGGAAATGGCCATAGTTGCAATCAGCAGTTGAGACTTTGTAGTGCTCTAGCTGGCTCTAGCAATTCCTAAGCTCTGTTCTAATACATGTCCAGCAGCTATCTTATGACAAGAGCCCTGCATCCTGACATTCACAATCATTAGATCTTAAATGTCTGGCCTAAATCCATTTGCTCGTCCCAGTCAGAATAGACCCTTTGAGTCCACAGCACTGGCATGCATGTTCACTTAGGAAGCCGCCACTGATTCAAAGGGTCTGTTGCAATGAAGACTGGCAATTTAGGCCTTTGTGTGAGTCTAAAAGACCTTGCATCACCCCAAACAACCAAATCATGCTTGAATGAAGGGACTTCTAAAAATGAATGGAGATTCTCTCCCGAGTCCTGTTCTCTGAATGGTGATGTTTAGGACAGGACGGCTTCTGGCTGCTTTGGTGCTGTGTAAGCCTGCAGCATCTCATACCTGCGGACAGGAGTTAGTAGCATTGCAGGCTGAGAATCCAGCCCCACCGGCCTTCTTCATGTGCTTTGCATCAGCTGACTGGGCTTTGGCGAGGAAGTGGAAAAACAAAGAGTTGGCAGGGACGCCTAAGGTCAGCTCCTTTGTACTGATGCAAGGCGGCATTGTGGCAGCAGGAGCAAGCAAACCGGGATTTGTATTCGGATGTCTTGATTTGCTTTGCACTCTAATGCCCTAAATACACCCAATCTTGTCTTATTTTGGAAGTCAAGCAGGGTGAAACCTGGTTAATTCCTGGATGGAAGAGCACTAGGGGACACCAAAGACATCCAGGTACAGCTTAAGAGGAATGTAGCTTGCTGCCAGTCCAAATGGGAAGTGCTAGGCTGAGATGGAGAAAGCCTGTGTGCTGTAGTGTTGGACTACAACGCTGGAGAGAGGTGACTGGTGGGGTGCCACAGGGTTCTGTCCTGGGCCCAGGGCTATTCAATATCTTTATTAATGACTTGGATGAAGGAATAGAGAACATGCTGATCATATTTGCAGATGACACCAAATTGGGAGGGGTTGCTAATACCGCAGAAGATAGGATCAAAATTCAAAATGACCTTGACAGATTGCAGAGCTGGGCCAAAGCTCACAAAATGAATTTCAACAGAAAGAAGTGTAAGGTCCTACATTTAGGCAGAAAAAATGGAATGCACCAATGTAGGATGGGGGAAACATGGCTCAATAACAGTACATGTCGAAGGGATCTAGGAGTCTTGGTAGATCACAAACTGAACATGAGTTGGCAGTGTGATGCAGCAGCCAAGAAAGCCAACATGATTCTTGGTTGCATCAATAGGAGTATGGTGTTTAGATCAAGGGAGGTAATGGTACTATTCTATTCTGCATTGGTTAGACCTCATCTGGAATCCTGTGTCCAGGTCTGTTCACCTCATTTCAAGAAGGATATGGACAAGCTGGAGCGCGTCCAGAGGAGGGCGACCAAAATGGTGAAGGGTCTGGAAGCCATGAAGCCCTACGAGGAATGGCTTGGGGGGCTGGGGATGCTTAGTCTTCAGAAGAGAAGGTTAAGAGGGGACATGAGAGCCATGTTTAAATACTTGAAAGAATGTCACGTCGAGGAGGGAGCAGGCTTGTTTTCCACTGCTCCAGAGAGTAGGACAAGGAGCAATGGATTCAAACTTCAGGAAGAAAGATTCCACTTGAACTTCAGGAAGAACTTCCTGACTTCAGAGCTGTTCGGGAGTGGAATCTGCTGCCTCCATGGAGTGTGGTGGAGTCTCCTTCTTTGGAGGTTTTTAAGCAGAGGCTGGATGGCCATCTGTTGGGAATGCTTTGATGTGTTTTCCTGCATAGCAGGGGGTTGGACTGGATGGTCCCTGGGGTCTCTTCCAACTCTAGGATTCTATAATCCTGGAGACCAGGGTTTGATTCCCCACTCGGCCAAGAAAACCCACTGAGACGTTGGATGTGTCACATACTTTCCGCCGCAGAAAATCTCATGATAGATTTGCCTTAGGGTTGCCATAAATTGGAAGCAACTTGAAGGCACACAACAAGAGGTTTAGATGGACTAATAGTCTAATTCAGTACAACACAGCCTTCTGTGTTCCTATGCCCTGAGTCAGATCATTGGTCCATTTGGCCCAATACACTGCCGGTTCTGCCATATCCATAGGGGATACATTCCCAGACTTACTGTGGATAACAAAATATGTGGACAATGAAACACTATTTTTTTCAATGACATGAACAATGTAGGTATTGAGGCAAGTATGCAGCTTGGAGAGGAGGCCTTGAAACTTGACAAAACTTTAGAATCTCAGAGAAAGAAGGCTTTGTAGCCATTATTTGCAGTCCAAAGCCTGTGCACCACTGATAAAAACATAAAAATTACCAAGAATGTGTAGTTCAAAAAGAGATGGGAACAAAATATTTTTGGACTGCACTTCAACGTGGATAAGTGAAACCATAGACATGAATATGGGAGACCTACTGGAATCTAACTGGTAGTAGCTCACTATAA
Source organism: Cyclura pinguis (assembly GCA_030412105.1). Taxonomy (NCBI): domain Eukaryota; kingdom Metazoa; phylum Chordata; class Lepidosauria; order Squamata; family Iguanidae; genus Cyclura; species Cyclura pinguis. The sequence continues at coordinate 7,173,635 of CM059614.1, read as the reverse complement.
TCTATAATCTATAAGGACCACTGGGGCCATCTAACCTGCCATGCAGGAACACACAATTAAAGCACTTAGACTAAGAGAGGCTTTGCTTGGCCCTGCTATAACTCTCTTCCCTTAAAAAAAAAATGGGAGAATTCTGGCATTGAATCTTCTGTGTGCAAAGCAGGTATTCTGCCTATGAAAGCAAAGTCCCCCTTCCAGGAGGTTATGCACTGCAGAGGAGCAGATTTTAGTGGATAAAAAGAACAAGTTTCTGGGTCCCAGGAAATCCTGACAACGCTGAAAAAGAGAGAGAGATAAAAAGAGACTGTACATATGTGTAGTGTGTGTGCACGCTATGTTTTAGGAGAGGTCAAGCGTAATCCCACGTGTTAAATTTCTTGAGGAAGAAAAAGAAGGTACATTTCACATTAAAATTCCCATGCTGAATGTCCTTTTTCTGAAGTAAGTCCCATATCCCGATCACACTGCACTATATAGTGCTACTATTCCACTTTAACTGCCATGGCAACATCCTGTGGAATTCTGGGATTTATAGTTTACTGATGCCCAAGAGCTCTCTGGATGAGAATTCCAAATGCCCCTCCCTAAACAGCAAACCCCAAGGTTCCATAGGATGTTGCCATGGCAGTTAAAGTGGAATAACAGTGCAGTGTCATAGGGCCCTAGGGCTCTATTGATTTGAAAGGACTTTTAAAAGCCCTCAAAGAGTTTACATAGTGTAATGGCTTAAGTGTTAGGCTAGGATTTCTCTGAGAGACCAGGGTTCCGATCGCCACCCATGGAAACGCCCTGGGTGACCTTGGTCAAGTCCCACTTTCTCAGCCTCTGAGTAAGGCATGGAGAAGCCTTCTTAACTAAGAATGTTGATTGGAAACCATGGGATGGGATGGGATGGGATATTGATGAGCTGGAACATGCCCAGAGGAGAGTCACAAAAATGGTAGGAAGGCCTGGAGACCACGAAGCCCTAGGTGGAGTAGCTGAGGGACCTGGGGATGTTTAGCCCAGAGGAGAGAAGGTGAAGATGTGACATGGTAGTGTTTGAAGGGATGTCACGTAGAGAATCGAGCAAGCCTGTATTCTGCTGCTCCAGAGACTAGGACATGAAGCAGTGGCTTCCCATTTCAGAAAAAGAGATTCAACCTAAACCTTGGGAGGAACTTCCTGGTGGTAAGAGCTGTTCGACCATGGAATACAGTGCTGCCTTGGAGTGTGGTGGGGTCTCCTTCGTTGGAGGTTTTCAAACAGAGGCTGCATGGCCATTTGTTTGGAGTGCTTTGATAGTGTCTTCCTACATGGAAGAATGGGGTTGGACTGGACTTCCCTTGGGGTCACATCCTACTCTAGGATTCTGTGATTCTAGGGTCACCATATTGGAACCAGTGTGGTGTAGTTGTTGGGCTAGGACCTCAGGAGAGTTTGCATCTCCTCTCAGCCATGGAAACCATCTGAGTGGCAAGGGCAAGAAAGTCGCACTTTCTCAGCCTGAGAGGGAGGCAAGGGCAAACCCCCTCTAAAGAAATCTGGCCCAGAAAACCCTGGGATTGAGTCGCCATAAGCCAGAGTCAACTTGAGAAGACATGTAGTAACAACAAACTGTTGGCTGTGTTTAAACTGACTCTACCCTCTTCTTTCCTCCCTACCCCGGCGCCTCACCCTTTCTCCTGCAATCTCCCCCCAGGTAGCAGAACTGGAAGCTCAGAGAGGCTCTGATTTGTCCAGCGTGGCCAAGGGGGAGGCCAGTCCAGCCCTGGAGGAACTGGAGCAACTGGTGAAAGCCAAAGATGAGGTAAGGACTCTGGAACTATTTTGAAGTGGGGGGTCAACGATGGCAGGTAGGTTGTTAAGAATTTTGACTAATTACAGGTATGTTTTTACAAAACAATGAAAGGAAAATATGCTGCCTTTAAACAGTCCTCTATCTCCTCCAGTTGAAGCTGGCAATGATCTGGATACCATGAAAGCAACAGCAGAATCATGGCCATTTTGTACACCTTTGGTTGATAAATTTTGAAGATTCTCAACTACATGGGAGCGTTGGTGTTACTATTTCCTTGATCATTTTTGCCACGGGGGGAGTCCCTCACGACTTAGTCTTAGTGTGTCCCTGAGCCCCCTCTGCCTTCCTGTCTCAGGATCTATGGGTAACAAACAAGGGTCCTAGCTTGCGTATAGTGTGTATCGTTGAGAAGAAATAACCTGCTTAGAATCATAGTACCCTAGAGTTGGAAGAGACCCCGGGGTAATTGAATGCAACCCCCTGCCACGCAGGAACACCCGTCAAAGCACTCCCAACAGGTGGCCATCCAGCCTTTGCTTAAAAACCTCCAAAGAAGGAGGAGACACCGCCAAAGTCAACAGAAGCAGCAGCATATTCCAGTGCTGGACAGCTCTGATCATCAGGAAGTTCTTCCCGAGGCTCAGGTGGAATCTGTCGGGTGTCTTCCTGCATTGCAGAATGGGGTTGGACTGGGTGGCCCTGGCAGTCTCTTCCAGGTCTGTGATTCTATCAGGTGTCTACCGGTCTGGCTTATTCTGAACCAGCACAGCCAAGAGCAAGGTCCCAGAATCTCTCTCAGGCACACACACTCAGCAGATCATGCAGATATGCATCTCTCTTTCTCTCTCCAGTTCCCAGCTGCCTCCTTTCCTGCAGGGCGCCCATTTTCCCGTCAGCAGCTGCCATCAACCTCTGCTTCGTCTTCCGCCCCCCCCCCCGCCCTCTCCTGAGCACCAATTGAATTAGCAGTTTAAAGCGGAGGCTTAATTACAGGGCAACTGCCTGTTTATTTGCAAAGCTGTTCCAGAAATGCTCAGGCTTGTGAGAAGCACGGCTTGCTTTGCTGCCTCTTTTCTTTTTCTGTTCCTTTTCCCCCTTCCGCCCCCCCCGCCACTTCCCTTTATCACCCACAGTAAAAAGAATCGGTATTCATCTAAAGCAAGAGGGAGGAAGTGTGGGCCAGAGGCCCCATGTGACCAAAAGCCCTAACAAAAAAATTGGATTCCCCTCCCAAAATGAAAATATGCCCTGTAACACCACATTTTGGAGGCATTTGGGACCACTGAGGGTGGGGAGGGGCACTGTGGAGCACTAGGAGGTCACATCAGCTCTCCCCAGAAGACTTTGGAGGGTTGCACCCTCTGTGAGGGCCTGTTTGGGGGGCTTCCTGGGGCCCTAGAGGACATTTGGGGACATTTCAAGGCAAAAAAACCAACCGCCATTTAAAAAAAAATCCAAAAATTCGTTTTACTACAATCATAGAATCCTAGAGCTGGAAGACCCCCCCCCCCGACAAAGGCCATCAAGTCCAACCCCTTTCTGCCAATCAGGAATACACCATCAAAGCAGTTTTGACAGCTTGTGGGAATGTCTAGGATCACTCCAAACATGTGCAAGTGCTTTCTATACCCCCTAGAGATCATTTTTGGGCATTTTGGAGCAAACAAAAAAAAAATTTTGACCCTGCGGGGCCCTGGGGGGGCCACACTGCCCACACCTGATTTAGGGCATTTTGTCACTTGGGAGAAAGCATACCTTTTTTGGTAGTCCATTCTTACTTGAGATCAGTAGTTCTCTGCCTTTGTTCCTCTCAGGTTTTTTTGGACTTCATCTCCCAGAAGTCCCAAGCCAGTATGGCTAATGCTTAGGAATTTTGGGGCACCTGTCGTGTCCTGGATAACTTGCACTCCGCGAACTTCACTCAGAGTTAAAACAGAAGTGTTTGTTTGGAGCAAAGCAAGCAACGCCGGAACTGTCCTGAGAAGTTGCTGAGACTATTGCATATCGGATGGTTACTGATTTTATACCTGCAAATGTGGAGGGCTGTGGATTTTGCATTTTCTTTGGGATTCAGGGAATCTGGGCCCAAGTCCCTCAGTGAGTTATGAAACTCACCTTGGGTCAGTCCCCAGACCTTGGCTCTCTCTCAGCCTGACCTACCTCACAGGATTGCTGTGTCATGTGCAGGATAACTTCAGTCTCAGAAAGTAGGCTTAGACGTTTGCAAAGCTTTATTCAAGAAACGGTGGAGTAACAGTTAATTAAAACAGCTCCTTTTTCCAGGCTGGCTATCCACCCACCCACCAACATCCTGACCTTGTGCTACCTTTCTTCTCTCCTTATCATGGTTCATTATGCTGTCTAAACATATCCTTGTTGCAAAAACACTGGTTTTCCCATTCAGTTTCCATCATCCCCTTCTAGCACTTTTTACTTGGCATCAAAAAACAAAACATTACAAGTATTACATGGCAGCAAACAGCAAACAACCTGGTATGACAGTGGCTGATGAGTTACAGGGCATTAATAAAAGCAAACCTTAAAAACATTGCATGTCGTTAGGATGACATTAAGATGCCATGACAGGAGCCATTTCCGCAGTAGACTTTTATAGTGCTGTTATTCCACTTTCAACATCCTATGGAATCCTGGGGTTTGCAGGGGCCTCAAAGGCTGAGCTACTGGAAGAACATAGGATAGAAATATATATACACACACACACATACGTATATATGTACATAAAAGATTGCTTTTGGGGAAAGTCTGTTTGTTTTAAAACCCTTTCTATCAACCAGGAAAATTGTGATGGTTTGCTGGCGGTATTTAATAAACTGAAGAAGCCATGTTCACCTGCTACCTTTCTGTTTCCTCTATAATTCGCTCTCCTATCACCACATAATTCAGGAACTTCAGCAGCTGAAGAGCCAGAAAGGGTCCCACTGGGAAGCTGACAATGAGTGTGATGAAACTCGTCAGAAAGTGCAGGTAAGAAAGCAGGTGGAATAAGACGGGGCCTCTCGGGGGGGGTAGGGGGGCATATCCATCTGAGCCGAAAAATCAGCTTTGTGGTGGCAAGAAAACGTTTGCTGTTATTTATTTGCTACTGAAGCATTGGGAGTGTGTCTCCCATTCTTATGGCGTCCTTGTCGTTTGGTCTTTCTTGGGAAGCATCTGGCTTGGCTCCCTTGCTTGAGTTACTCAAAGCCGAACGTCGAGGTGTGGAGGATTCAAGTGACAAGAAAAGAGATTCCCCCTAAGCATTAGGAAGAACCTCTTGACTGTACGAGTTGTCTGACACAGTGGGAAGGATTGCTTCAGAGAGTGGGATGAATAGGCATGAAATTTAATCAGACTCATTTTCTGAGTTATCGTTATCAGTATCAGTTTCAGTCATAGTTTTTAGAAATGATTTGGAGAATATAAGAGAAACCTTGTCTTAAAGATTTTATTCATCATGCTAAAATAAAACATTCCAGAATCGATTTTCTTCCTTTTTTCCAATTTTTCCAATTTTTTGGAAAAAAAGCAAAAAAGGCTTTGGGAAAAAAACCCTTTTTTTCTGAATTTTTCTGTTTTTTTCCCGGGCCTTCACATCTCTCCCCTCCCCTCCTCAGGAGCTGGAGAGGCGGAACGCAGACCTGGAGTGCCGCTTGAACCTAGCCGAGCGGTCGCTCTCCCAGACGCTGTCCGAGCGGGAGAAGATGTACCAGGAGGTGGCCAAGGTGGCCGAGATCATGGACATGAAGATCTTTGAGCTGAGCGAGCTGCGGCAGGACTTGGCCAAGCTAGTGGAGAGCAACTGAGCCGGGGGACCTGGAAGCAGTGGAGGTGGCCAGCCCAGGGAGGATCGCTTCCGGCCCACCTTTGACGATGCTGGCTGGATGATGAGATGTCTGGTAGGCCTCCTGCGGTGCTCTCCACCCTCTGTCCTCAGCAGAGACCCCCTGGGGCAAGCAGCCAGAGGGGGACGTCACCTTCTGACTTTGTTCCCTGGCCTTTTTGACCTTTCCGATGCTTCCATTTCTACAAAGCCGAAGATGTGCCGTCTTCTTTTTTTCTTCTAACCCAAGGAAGTATAAGCGTGTTTGGGTTTTTATTGTTTTCCTCCAGTTCCCTAGATTTTTGATAGAAGACTGTCCCCCTTGTCCCTTCTTACTGGAAACCAGCAGTAGCTGTATCAAAGGTCTCCCCGTTTTTGCCCCCTTTAACTCCCTCTTTTGCTGTGTCTTTTTAACAAGATCACATTTTATAGACTTACCAGAGATTTCCAGACAGCAGCCCTGGGCATGCAGAGGGAATCTTGAATCTCTGTCAGGGAGAAAAACGCAACTCCCTCTTTTTTCCTCCTAGTCCTGTCCTCAACCTCCTTCCATTGTATATTGTTTTCAAAAGCAAGCAATGACTTTGAGCCTTTCCGCACTATGCTGTTATAGCGCTATTATTCCACTTTCAACATCCTATGGAATCCTGGGGTTTGCAGTTACAAGAGTGGCCAGGTGGCCCTTCCCATAACTGCAAACCCGAGGATTCCATAGGATGCTGAAAGTGGAATAATAGCGCTATAATAGCCTAGTGCAGAAAGGTTCTTTGTCTTAGCAGGTTAGGCTGATGAAAGTCTGGTATTCAGCCCTGGAAAAGCAAGCAAGGGGAGGGAGGGAAGTGGCAGGGAGGGGGAATTCATTTCACAGACAAAAGGCTGCCCCCAGAGTGGGTGGGATCAGCCACGATGGGGTTAGGACTGAACCAGCTGCCAATGTGTCAGCTTGCCAACTTGTGGTGAATTAGCACTAAATGACAGAACATAACCCTCTCCTGGTCTGATAAGGGAAGACAACTCATTCAGTACAGTGAGAAATGCACCTAGAAATTTACGGTGATGGAGTGGCGAAAATGAGGGGGGGGAAGGAGTGCAAGTCTCAGAATGCTTTACTGCATTTAAGGATGGAGAAAGTTCAGCCCTTCAAAGGGACTGCAGTAGCCATCATCTCTCACCACTGGCTGTGCTGGCTAGGACTGATGGGAGTTGCAGTCCAAGATTTAGCAGACCGCGTGTTCCCCTGCGCTCCTGCTGTAGTTTGAAGCATTCCTCCCCCAATAGAAATGGCATTAGCAGCTGAACTTTTCTCATGTGCATCTAAAACATTTTGCTCCTATCTAAAAGTGTGAATGCACGTTTGTAATATTTGGGGGGGAGCAAGAGCAATGCATTCTGGGAGAAAAAGATATCTTCCTCCTACCTACCTCAGCTGACAGGTACTCCAGTCCAATGGACACAGCCACAAAACACGTTGGGAGCGAGAGGCAGATGAGAGTGAGGTGCACAGTTTTTGTTGATGCGCCTTTTCTCATCTTGGTTTGGTGCTGAAAGGTTTGGGTCACTGGCCTCAGGAGAAGCCGTTTTGTCCAGATTTTTGCCTCAGGTCTCTTTGGGATTTTGAATCTAGTGCAAAACTTGGTCTGCGGGCTCAACCTGCTGCCTGAGGCAGAGAACAAGATGGCTCCTGCTCCCATCCCAGGTGCACACAAGCAAACCTGTGAATCTTTCTTCACAATGGAGCAATGTCCTCCAAACCCCAGTGGCCACAGACAAATTTAGGTGTGCAGGACACACACACACAACTCAGTCTCTCTCTCTTTGGTACACACGTAGCTCTCTCCTCCATTAGAGAGGACTCAGGAAAAAAGTTTGGCCATAGGGCCTGAGGTTGCGGAGGTTGCAGTCCAAAAAGGTAATTTTTCTGAGCAATGCTCAGGAGACCGTTGCTGCCCCATCCACAGAATCTGCCCCCTGAAATGGGTGCTTTGCTGCCTAGTGTAGGTCTGGCCCTTCCTGGCATGCTAAATTCAGAATCTCATTTTTTCAGGATTAACAGGACTTGTGACTTTGAGGATCACTATGAGGACATAATCAGAGCACAGCTGTATCCCACCCAAGGTCCATCCAGCCCAGAAACTGGGTCCAACCGTGGCCGGTCAGAACGCCTCCAACCAGGTCACCCTATTTTTGGTCCTCCTGTGTCTAATGATGAGACCCACAGAGGCTTCTGAGCATCGGTGGCCCTCTCCACGTCATCTCCAACGCACAGCCATAGGCCCTTTCCCCATAAATTTGTTTCTGAGCCGAAAACGCAAAAACATCACGGAGCTAGTGGCTGTTGTCACATCAGTTTTGTAAGCTGGTGAGGTGTTGTGTGAAGAAATGAGACGGAACAAGAGTTGGGCAGCGCCTGATAAAATCTCCAAAGAGGTTGCCATGAAAGAGAGAGAATCAGAGGGAGGCAGGTATGTTGTTCAGAACAGTGACGTGTTATTCAGTAGTCCAAGGCTGAGATTAGATGGCCCCTTGCCCCCCCACCCCAGGGCCCCCCACCACTAAACTATGTCGAGGCAGTCCTTTTGTTGCCTGTGGGTCCAGCCCAGCGCGTAGAATGTTCCCAGTGTCAGAATGTATACAGATGAACTTGTGGATTGTGTTTAAGCATCCTGATTATGAATCTTGGGCAGTGGGATGAAAAAGACAAACAAAATATATATACAATGGCAGAATGAAAAAAAAACCTCAGTTTTTCCTTCTTGCTATCATCAGAAACCGAACTTCAGAGCAATATAGTTGTCTTAAAAATCTGGAGCAATGCCACCCAACTCATAGGTGCAACTTGCCAGGGAAGATCTATCTTGTGTCTCCCACCCCATAAATCACCCCTGGTGCCTTTGACAGCACAGTGAAGTCTTTGCTAAGAAACGGGGGGGAAAAACCTATTTCCAACACCTTTCTGCTCTGGTCTCAGAGCCATGAAGATAATAGCAGGGCTGGCCTTTTCAGGAAATCCCCCTCTAAAACAAAACTCACAGAAGGCCACTGTCAGCAGTGGGCCATGGAGTGGACTTCCTTTCTCCCCGGCTTCCCCCATGATTGTCCTGTTGGGGGCGTGGGGAGGGCTTTCTTGGCACTGGGCAGTCCCGCTTCCACTGACTGCAGCTAGGACGGTGGGGGAGCAGGCGGAATCTGCTGAGAAAGTGAATTGTTCAATTATTGATGGAACCGCACAGCGGGCGGAAAACAGCTGCGGACAATCCACAGATCACAGCCGCCCCAGGAGGGCAGCACCTGAAGCAGCTGTCTGCAAAAACACACCATTTTTAAGATTCAGCGGCATAGATTTTGGGTGGAGGGGAATGGGCTAGTCCGTCCCCCCATTTTTCTTCTCCCGTCTGTTCCCAGTTCCTTCAACCGGCCTTCATCAAACTTCTTTTCCCAACTACCAGTGAGCTTTGTTGCCCTTCTTTTAAAGCTTCCCAGCTTGTATACATCAGGTGGGCAAATTCTGGCCTGTGGGGGCCACATATGGCCCCAAGTCAGTTATTTTGGGCTCCAGTGCCTTCCAAAGATGCATCTAAAATGCTTCTGTAAAACCAAAATTGCCATTTTTTTGGTGTCTGTAAGCCTCCAGGTGTGGCAGTATTTATATCTAAACAGGGTGCACCCCCCAACCCATACAAAGTGAAGAAAAAAAAAGAAACCAGAGGTAGAATTCCAGTGCAGGCCTGCTATAGCCTATGGTGAACCCCTGGGTCTGAGATTGACTCTCTTACCATTAGAAAATGCAGTCTATGTCCTTCTGAAGGTACTGTATCCAAACCTGCACTTGGATCGGAACTTCCCACAGAATAAAGTTGGTCTATTACTTTTAGTAATTTGGAAACTGCAGTTCTCTTAATTGAGCGAAAATCGTACTGGCCTTTTTTGTAGCTGCGTTACATTGCTGGCTCACGTTCAGTTTTGAGACTGGTTACAATCTTTTTCATATGTACTATTGTCATGTAGACCGTCCCTTCCCTATTCCCTGTGTATTTGCAAACAAATACAGTCAGCACCCCACATTTGTGGGTTTGACTTTCACCCTCAAATTTCAAATGAGTTGTTTTTCTTCTGATCAGGTTTCTTCACTGTACACCTTTCACAACCATATAGAGAAACTGGGAATACAACGGCATGGACAATCCTAAATTTAGCAATCAATGATGTATCTTTATGCTTGAGGATATTGTTTCATTCCTTCCTAGCTGCCCTTCCAAGACCTAGTCTTCTTCTGATTTCCTGACTGCAGTCTCCGTTGTGATTAATGACAGAACCAGAGTATGGAAAATCTTGAACTATTTCAATGTCTTCATCGTCTGCTATAAGGTTATCTAAATCCCCTGTGGTCATTATTTTTGTTTTCTTAATGTTCAACTGCAAACCTACTTTTGCACTTTCTGTCTTGATTTTCTCCAATCATCGTCCAAGTCTTGGCTTTTTTTCTGCTAGTAGCATGGTGTCATCTGCATATCTTAAACTGCTGATGTTCCTCCTTCAATTTTCATGCCTCTTTCCTCCAGGTTTAATCCTGCTTTACATAGGATATGTTCAGCATACACGTTTAAACAGATAGGGTGATAAACACAGCCTTGCTTGATCCCCTTGCCAATTGGAAACCATTGAACCAAACCCCAGTAGACTCAGTGGGCACTTTGGCTCGTTCTGCTGCTTTGTAATGAAGATGGCTGTACCCAAATGGACCAGCTTCACCCTAAACAGCAACAGTTCCTGGACTCCCATCAAGGCATAACATCAATCCCCACCCTGATTCCCTCTCTTAAAGAACCCACCAGAACCCCTACCTGCTCCAAAAGACCATCTATTCTGTTGCCCCGTGCTGGGTACCATTCATCTACGGCCACCAACTTTGCTCAAACTTCCCACAGCTTTCATATTCTGCTCCGTTTTTGATAGGAAACCTGAGGCTCATGTTGCCCTCCGCCACACCCAATATTGGAGAAATCCAAAGGCTTCAAACTACAGGAAAAGAGATTTCACCTCTACATCAGGAAGAACTTCTTGACATTAAGAGCCATTCGACAGTGGAATATGCTGCCTTGGAGTGTGGTGGAGTCTCCTTCTTTGGGGGTTTTTCAACAAAGGCTGGATGGCCATTTGCTCAGGGTGATTTGCAGTGATGTATTTAAGTCTTTGACTCCAAGTCTCAAGTCAAGTCTCAAGTCTCTACCTTCAAGTCTCAAGTCCTTGAAGATATTTTCTAGTCATGTCTCAAGTCTTGGAGCCAACATTATACCCCAACCTGTATATTCCAGAATGTCTGGACAGAGTCAAATAAAGTCTGTTTTAACAATTTAAGCAGAGTTAGCCCTCCACATTTGCAAGTTTGCCATCTGAAGCTTTGGAAGTGGGGAATAGGATCCTTCTTACTCCCCATTACTGAAGTTTCAAAAGCTTTAGAAGGAAGGATTCTTCCTCCTCAATCCCACTGCCTAACACATTTGCTGTTCTGAGAAATGCACCCGACACTCTGGGGGCAGGTATTTTCTGTCCTTAGGAAACGTTTTAGAAGGCTCCTATGATATGGACCAGGGACAGGCTGCTGAGCAGATCTCAAGCCCATTGCTGAACCTGTTTGCTGTTCCCCTCTGAGAAATATACCCACACTTTGGGCTTGAGAAAGATTGTCCAGTCACTAGTAGCCAAAAAGGGATGGAGGTGTTGTTCAAAGTTGTAAGGTTTCTGGATGAATGCATTATTTTACTGAACCAAGGGCAGCAAGTCAGTCATTAAAAATATACAAGTCTTGGGTTGAGTCAAGTCAGTGCATCATTTATGGCCAAATTGAGTCCGAGTTGAGTCACTGAAGTGACTTAAGTCCAACTTGAATCCGAGCCTATCGACTCGAGTCTGCATCACCGGTGGTTTGAGTGTGTCTTCCTGCCTGGCAGAATGGGGTTGGACGCAATGACTGTCAGTGGTCCCTTCCCACACTATGATTCTTTGTGAGAACCTTTTGTTCCCTCCCATCAAGGCCCCCGACACTTCTTAAGGCATTTTGAGACATCAGCACTGAGCCTGCTGAATCGAAACCTACGCCAAGACAGGTGTGTTTCTGCTACCAGGCAAAGTGTACATTTTCAGAGCAGAAGATCTTGCTGCCTCTCCGACTTGCCAAGGTAAGCAAAGCAAAAAAAAGTGATTTCCATTCAAAAGCTTCTCTGTTGACCTTCTGCTAGAGCACCTTCAGGATATGCAGCTTTGGAACAGAATTGTTCCCTCGAGCTCTCAGGGCTGATAGCCAGAAATAGACATGTTGAGATGTTGTCATCGTGTGCTTTCAGGTTGTCTCTGACCTTATGGAGAGCCTAGAGTGAACCTGTCATGGGGTTTTCTGGGGCTGAGAGTGTGTGACATGCCTAAGATCACCCAGTGGGTTTCCATGGCTGAGAGGAGAATTAGACCCTAGTCTCCATGGTTCGTAGTCAAACGCTCAAACCACTACATCACGCTGCCTCTAATCTTATACAAAGGAGTTAAGGCTGAGTATCTATAATAAACTGGTAGAAGACCAACAGGACCTAGGAGAATGATTAAAATCCTTTGGGAGTCCAACATGAATATTCAAATCACAGATGAGGTCTGGGATAACATGCGGACAGGTCTTCCTTTCAAATCGGTTTCTGAGTTGATGAAGGAAGGATCTGATAAAATCATACACAGATGGCATTATTGCCCCTCTAAATACTTTTTTTTGTAAAGATACCTCCGCTTTGTTCTGGAGGGACTGTGGAACGGGACACTCTGGTCCACGTGTGCTTGTTGTGTGCTTTCAAGTCGTTTCCAATGTATAGCAACCCTAACACAGGTTTTCTGGGGGCTGAGAGAGTGTGACACACCCAAGGTCACCCAGGGGCGTTCCATGGCCAAGTGGGGCGTTTAACCCTGGGCTTCAGGGCGGTAATCCAACTAAACCATGCTGCTTCTCAAAAATAGATGCCCCTTAGTTTTTTTGAAAAATTAAAATAAAAAATCTAAGCCTCTACCCATGACCACATCCAGTGGCAATGCATTCCATTTGTCAAGGATAAGTACCTTCAAGGGCTGATTTTAAATTTCTGGGCAGTTTTCTGGGGTCCCCTTCCAGTGGTAGATCAGGAGAGGAAAATCCAAGAATATTTTTTTTAGTTTCCAGCCCCTAAGCCTTAGAGCTGAGAATTGGACTTACAGTTCTGACCTTTTAGAGTTGGAGGGGGGGAGAGCCCCATTCAAGAGCTGTCCCCCAGATGATGCCCCAAGGAAGAGGGCCACGGCCGTGATATGAAACCCAGCGGTCTAGACTGGGACCGTGGGAAAGCATGAGGTTCGTCACCTCTGCCTTAATTGGTCACAAAAAAAAAAAACCACTTTGTGAAAAATCTTCTTCTTTCCTTCTTCTCCACGCGACCCATCTCTGGCTTAGCTAATGCACAAGTTGTTCTCTTGCCAGCGGCCGATGCCAAAGCAGGAGGCCAGAGCCGCTCTTTCCTCCCAGCCCGCTCCCTGCTGTTAATTAAGATCCATCTGGGCCGTCTTTGCCCGGAGAAAGGAATGACCTGGCAATGCCAGGCTTTCGTCCTCCCAGGAGAGATGCTGAGCATCACGGCGGGAGCAAGAGGCAATCTGTCTGCTTCTTGCCAAAGCAGAAATTAAAAAATGAAAAATAAACCTTTGCCCCGGCAGGGAGTCGGGGAGCAGAAAGCTGGCTGGCAAACAGGCCAGGAATCTGCGCAAGCCGCATTTCCGACTCCAAGGAAGGTCACTCTCCGTTTCCCTGCAACAGAGGCTGCAGGCAGGCTGCGGGCATTCCCTTGGCCCCGGCCAAAAGAGGGAAGCCGGTGTCCTTCTCCCGTCTGCCTGACTCGACGCCAAGCCTCCCTGCAGCGGATGTGGCAGCGGGAGCTGAAGAGAGCGCCTTCCTGCAGCCTACAGTCTGCAGCCCCTGTGGTGTGAATGTTTGGGGTGTGTTTGTGGGTGTGCGTGGCCCTCTTTTCCAAGTAGCCCTCTTTTTGCCAGTATGGGTGTAAGAAAAAGAGAGTTTTGGGACCATCCAACTCTGCTTTGGTCAGGCCTCCCCTGGAATCCTGCGTCAAGTTCATTCAAGAAGGATGCGGACACGCTGGAAGGGGTACAAAGATGCCCGAACAAGCCTTATGGAAGATGCCCGAACAAACCTTACGGAAAACGAGCCTTATGAGAAATGGTTTACGGCCCGAGGCATGTTTAAGCCTGGAGAAGAAAAGATGGCGAGGTGGCACAACAGCCATCTTTAAATATCTGAAGGGAGAAGATGGAACAAACTTGTTTTCCAATGCTCCCGAAACTAGAATATTGAATCAACAGATTCAAATTACAAGCAAAGAGATTCCGTCTAAACATTAGGAAGAAGACACTAGGAAGATTTCCTGAACTTATCTGATCAGTGACTGCGCCTCGAATCAGATTCTTGGAGCTGGAGCAGACCACAATTAATTGGTTAATTAATTATATTTATATGCAGCCTTTCTGCCAGGGTGGGACCCAAGGCGGCTTATAAAAAATTTAAAAATATGAATAAAATACAAGGGACTTCTCCGTGGAGAGTCCCAACTAACCCTCTGTCATCCCACTTTTTCAGCTCATTTTAAAATGTCCCAGCTCTTCTCTTCCCTCTTTATCCTCAGGCAACTTCCATCGCTGCAAACTGTAGAAGTACTTTGCACTCACCGGGAGGGACAGATCTTAGGGCAGGATCTTATCATTTGCTGTAGACACAGGTGAAAGCAAACTGCTGTGGTCCTAGGTTGTGTGTTCTTTCTCATTAATGACTTTTGCCACCCCAACTACACACTGATACTGCTCTGCTGTACGTGTCCTGGTTTTAATCTGTGAAATGTTGGAGGGTATGAAAGACGTGGGGACAAACTCATTAGATCTCCTTCCCCGTGTAAACTCTATCCGTCTCCCTCCCTCTTTTCTGCTCCTTGCTAATTTAGACTTTCAAGGGAGTCAGCAGTAAGGACTGTGTGATTAATTACACCCAGTTTTGCTGCTTAATAACTATTCTATTTCATTTCATTTGGCTTTCTTGGCACAGAAAGGGACATGGCCGTTGATGCGATCTGCCATTGGGAAATTTTTCCTCTGTCACCCATTTCCATTACCTAGGCTGAGGACTAGCAACTTGCTTTTAAAAAAAAAAAAAGTGTGTTGGGAAGACTGAATTCTGAAGCCCCCAGATGATGTATTTCCAGAGAACTGCAGTGCAGGCACACACACCAATACCTTATTAAGATATCTGCTATGCACATAGCTGGCATTCTCTCCATTTGTGATTTGAAATAATTAAAAGTGACAGAGAAAAGGCCAGAAGGGGAGGGAAGCTTGCTGGCTCTCGTCTTGTCGTCACAAATCGCTGCAAGACAAAAGAAAGCACCCGGCGGTGGTGTTAAAAATAAATAGAAGCCAAGCTTTTAGCCCTCGTGATGGGAAAGACATTATGGGTCTCCCTGTCCAGATTTCAGCTGCCAGAGGAAGAACAGAACCAACTCTCGAGCAGTTGGAAGGACAGGCGTCTCCTTCCTTTGCCCCTTCTCTTCCAAAGTCTTGTGGTGGGGCGAAGATCTTGGAGCCAGAATAGGTCCACAACATTCCTCGCAAGCATGCAAGAGGACCCACCCAGCTCAAAATTTGCAAGAATTCCCTTATGCGCCATCCCTCTGCTTTCTAATGTTTTTTTGCTTTCTGCTGATGTGCTGCTACAGTTGCTTTTTGCTTTTTTCCTGCCGGTGTTTTGCCAGATTCTGTCTCTGCTGCAGTGAAAATATAGCCAAGGAGGCGCCTCTGTTGGGGAGGGTGTGAGGACGGTATGGCAGTGCACATAGACTCGTAGAGCTGGACGAGACCCGCAAGGATCGTCCAGTCCAACCCCCTTCGGCCGTGCAGGAAGATGCCATCAAAGCATTCCCATCCAGCCTCTGGTTTAAAACCTCCAAAGAAAGAGATTCCACCACGCTCCCAGGCAGCAGTGTTGAACTGCTTTGGTCATCAGGGAGTTCTTCCTAATTTTTAGGTAGAATCTCAAATTTGAATCCATTGCTCCATCGTGTCCTAGTCTCTGGAGCAGCAGAAAACAAGCTTGCTCCATCTTCAACATGACAACCCTCTCTCTTCCGGGCTAAACCTCGCGAGCAACCTCGGCTGTTCCTCCAGAGAGAAAGAGATGCTACCCTGGGAAACGGTGTCCATGGCAACCAAACTGGGGAACCCCTCCAAATGCTTGAGCAGAAAGGAGATGAGAAAGAGAACAGTCCAAAAGCGGCCAGCGTGCTCGGCACGTGGAGCGGAGGAGATGGCGGACGCCCAGAACAGAATCAGCTGAAACCCACGGCGCCTAACTTTGTGCAAAATAGGCAGCTTCTGGGCTTATTCCAGGTTGGAGGTGTGCAGGAAAAAAAAAATATAAGAAGGTATTACTCCATTATTTGGAATGGTTACTGAAGAAAGTCAAGGCAGAAAGTGCAAAGGCAGGTTTAAAGCCGAACGTTAAGGAAACAGAAATAATGCCCACTGATGATTTTCATAACCTTACAGAAGACATTGAAATAGTTCGAGATTTTCCATTATTTTGGCTCAGTCGTTAAATCAGAATGGAGACTGCAGTCAAGGAATCAGAAGAAGGCTAGGACTTGGAAAGGCAGCTAGGAAGGAACTAGAAAAGATCCTGAAGTGTAAAGATAGATCATTGAATGCTAAAGGAAGGATTGTCCATACCATTGTATTTCCCATTTCTCGGTACGGTTGTCTTAAGCCATTTCTACACTAGACTGTTATAGCACTATCTTTCCACTTTCAACATCCTACAGAATCCTGGGGTTTGCAGTTTCGGTCCCTCCTGAAACTGCAAACCTCAGGATTCCGTAGGATGTTGAAAGTGGAATACTAGCGCTATGACAATGTAGTGCGGAAATGGCCTTAGTCTTCTTATTTCGTGACTGTAGCCTCCGTTTTGATTTACGAGTGAGCCACAGGAAGCGGATGATGAAGACATCAAAATGGTCAAAGAAGCCATTACTGTGCACGCTTAATATATAATAGTAATAATATATTTAATAATTAGTAATATTAATCAGTTCTAAAAAGAAAGAGGAAGGAAAAAATTATTCCTTTTTAAATGAATTAGGAGTTAATAATATTAATTACAGTTTAAATAAAAGTTTGATTAGTTATAATAGGATATGCCAGGAATAGAATTTTATACAGAAAAGAAATACACACACAAATATGTATGTCTATAGAATCATAGAGCTGGAAGACATCCCCGCGGCCATCCAGTGCAACCCCCTGCGATGCAGGAACACCCATCAAAGCGTTCCCGACAGATGGCCATCCAGCCTCTGCTTAAAACCCTCCAAAGGAGGAGACTCCACCACACTCCATGGAGGCAGCAGCCTATTCCACTGCCGGACAGCTCCAACTGTCAGGAAGTTCTTTCTGAGGTTCAAGTGGAATCTCCTTTCCTGCAGCTTGAATCCATTGCTCCTTGTCCCAGTCTCTGGAGCAGAAAACAAGCCCGCTCCCTCCTCAACATGACATCCCTTCAAATATTGAAACATGGCTCTCATGTCCCCTCTTAACCTTCTCTTCTGCAGACTAAACATTCCCAGCTCCCTAAGACGCTCCTCATAGGGCTTCATGGCTTCCAGACCCTCCACCATTTTGGTCGCCCTCCTCTGGACACACTCCAGCGTGTCAATATCCTTCTTGAATTGAGGTGCCCAGAACTGGACATAGGATTCCAGATGACGCCTAACCAATGCAGGATAGAGTGGTACCATTACCTCCCTTGATCTAGACACCATACTCCTATTGATGCGGCCAAGAATTGCGTTGGCTTCCTTGGCTGCCGCATCACACAGCTGGCTCATGTTCAGCTTGCGATCTACCAAGACTCCTAGATCCCTTTCACACGTACTGCTATCCAGCCACATGTTCCCCATCCTATATTTGTGCATTCCGTTTTTTCTGCCTAAGTGTAGGACCTTACGTTTCTCTCTGTTGAAGTTCATTTTGTTAGCTTTGGCCCAGCTCTCCAATCTGTTGTTTTGAATTTTTATCCTGTCTTCTGGGCTATTAGCAACCTCTCCCAATTTGGTGTCATGTGCAAATTTGATCAGCATGCCCTCCATTCCTTCATCGAAGTCATGGATGAAGATGTTGGATAGCCCTGGGCCGAGGAGAGAACCCTCTGGCACGCCACCAGTCACCTCTCTACAGGATGAAAAGTGTGTGTTCTTTATATAAAACTTTATATACCCACTTACATGACAGATTATGGACTGGAGCATTGTCAGAATATGGAATTGGTTGAAAAGCAGAACTCATGTACTGTACTGGAGGGAGCATGAAGGACTTACAGAGGATCACTTGGCACCAACGGTGCACAGTCTGCTTGCAAAGTCTCTTAGCCGGTGTCGCACCGCTTTCCCCCCCTCAGCTCGCTTTGCAAGCAGCACACACGTGAGCAGTTCCAACTGAGTCTCCACAGGAAAGAACTGATGGAAGAGTGGAACCCCTGTCGAATTAATGGAACTTGTCCTTAATTTGGAAAGGCTAAAAGAGCAAATTGTCAGATAATGGAGTGTCGAGAGATGAAGCTTCCTTTATAACAGAATGTAGTAAGAATGTGCATACTTCCATGTCTTCAGAGACTCAAGAGCACCAAAGCCGGAATGCAACTGGGCCAGGTGCCCCCAGTCAGAAGAGAACCTGGACACAGACCCACGCTCCGACGACTCCAACCTATGGGCTTTACTGCCCTCCTTACTCTTCAAGAGGACAGGGAGGGGAGGTGGTGCATGGAAGGAGGATCGCAGCAGCTTGCTTCAAGTCTTGGAAGAAGGGAAAAAACTAGGACAGCCTGTCAGGCATTTCCTCTTTAATCTTCCCGAAGGCAGGTGTGTGCTGAGATGAAGATCAGAGTGGAGTTTTGGCATTTTGGGGAGTAGCACATCGTACTTTCAGGGTGGGAGGGAAGAGCCCAGATTCATCTGGAGGTTGGCTGCTTCTTTCACAACAGTATTCTTCCTCCTCCCTAGCAGGGAGCTCTTCCAGGAGAGGCAGGTATGGGGACAGGCAGTCTGCCAGCCCACATGAAGAACCAGGTTTCCCAACGCCGGAGAGAGATTATTTTAAATCTAGAGTGTTCTCAGCAAGTGTGGAGAAAGGCCCAAACCTTTCAAGAGTCAGGAAACACTGTGCTGTGAATGAAAACTGACTACATTCTAAGCCAGAGAATAATAAACGTATAGTGGATTTTAGAGGCTCATGGGAGCATCTTGCAAATTAACCTGAACTCAGCAAGAATGTACTCTGCTCAATTCCTAATTTGGCTCCTCAAAGGAAGAACCCAGTGGAAATTCTGTCCCACCACTGTCCCTCCTTTCCACATTCTGAGTCCACAAGTTGATATTCTATATCTTTACGTGCCTGACGATTAGTCACCTGCCCGTTTTGTTTCAAAGCCAGAACATCCAGGGTAACAGCTAGCATGTCTCAGTTCCCTCCAGCCAATGCAAAGGGCAAGTGTTTCTAGAAATTTTAGGGGGTTGCCTAAAAGAACTCTGCAACTCTTGGCCTATTATTCAAACTACCGCTATTCAAATAATATTCCCCACCTTCAAAATTTAAAATTAGAGGCATATTTCAATTCTACACCACTGACTGTCATGTAAGAGGAAAAATTTGAATAGTAAAAGAAAGAAGGCAGAGCAGAGACTCAGACAGAGATACAGCTGTGTCTCCTCTAAGTGTGACTTTTGCGTTCACAAGAATCTACACTGGCGTGCAGTTTGAAATTCACTAGCCTACGACCTCAGAGTTGCAAGAAAAAGTTGGGCTTGTTGTGAATTCCCATTCTATGCGGCCCACTATTCCTATAGGTTGTGGCATCAATTTTTTTGTTCTGGTGCAGAACTGAGGGGGAAAAAACAACCACCCCAGATGGAATTCAGTTGTGATCTTGCATCTTTGTAAGTGGATTTATGTCTCTGGGAAACAGAACTGAGCAGTTTCACAACACCGATATCCAGCAAGGGGGCTGCTGCCATGTTCCTACATAGGGGAGCCAACGTGCAATGGGACCCTGGCTGAGGCACATTTGCAGAGGCCAAAGTGAACCTGGTCACTCTTGCCGGAATCCTGTTCTTCACAATTCACTAACAGGGCTGCTTACCACCTCTATTATGTAGCTAAGTATGTGTAAAGTTACATGATATGGACTCCGACAGAGAATTCTGCCCCCCCCATATCTAAAGCTGCATCTCCTCTTGTGCAGTGGTATCAAATAAGAGCTACGACAAGGCCTCAGAAACACAAAAATTTATTTCCTTTTCCCCTGCACAGCTGAAAATGTATTCTTTTTCCATAGGAAATGCGCCTGGCAGCTGAGCTACTCCCATCCTAAGATTCCAAGCCGCAAAATTCCAGACCCACTTGGAGAAGGCAATTGCCTCGTAGAAACTAGAGAAGGGAGTGATCGCAAAAGTGGAAGAGAAGGAAAGTGAGGAAGGACAACTGGATAAAGTGGCAGAATATCTTGATGGGCTGAAAGTCTTAGTTCTTGAGGAAGAGGAAACACAAGCATCCAACAAGAGCAAAAACGGAACTGCCAGAAAGGTGTGATGGGGGTTCATCTTCAGTTCTAGTTGGCAAAAAAAATCTTTAAAATGGCTTCCTGCCTGAAAAAGATTCCCTAGAAAATTGAGCTGCCCTACGGACCTCAGCTCCCGCCAACCTGTGGCATTCCTGCACCCCTTTCTGCTCCAAGACTATTTCCTTGAACTGCTCATAGTGCTCTCTTCCTGTGCTCAGAAAATGTCCTGGCTGGAGAAGAGAGGGGGCGGCCCCATTCTTCCCCCTCTCAACTCTGCACAAAAGCATTGGGGTTCAAAGCACATCGTGCTCCCTGCTCCCCACAGTGGGCTGTAGGAGGGCGCCTGCCGCTTCTCTGCCACCAGCTGCTTTTTTCCGTTGTCGCCGCCGGTCGCGCTTCTGTAGTTTCCACCGTAGCCGGAGCTGCTGCCGCTCCTGCAGGGTCTGTTGGACTCTGCTGCGGAACTCGCCATTTTTCTTCTTGATCTTGGCCAACTCGGCCCTCCGTTGCTCCTCCAGGTCTGGGTCCTGCCAAGCAAGCAGAGAAAGAGATACTCGTGTGTTTGATCCAGCAGTTACTGTGACATTGCCTGCCTTTCTGGTCTCCTAATTCCTTCCACTTCAGGACAAGCTACTCAGGCAAACACCCTTCACCCTTAGTTCAAGAAGGATGTTGACAAGCTGGAAAGTGTCCAGAGGAAGAGGCCAAGACAGTAAAAGTTCTGGAAACCATGAAGCCCTATGAAGAATGAGAAGGTTAAGAGAGGCATGATAGCCGTGTTTAAAGGATATCATATCAAAGAGGGAACAGGCTTGTTTTCTGCTGCTCCAGAGACTAGGACAAGGAGCAGTGGATTCAAGCTGCAGGAAAGGAGATTCCACTTAAAACTCAGGAAGAACTTCATGACGGTCAGAGCTATTCGGCCTGGGAGTGCTGGTGGAGTCTCCTTTTTTGGAAGTTTTTAAACAGAGGCTGGATGGCCATTTGCTGGGGGTGCTTTTGAGTGTATGTTCCTGCATGGTAGGGGGTTGGACTGGATGACCCCTGGGGTATCTTCCAACTCTATAATTCTATGAATTAGGGAGCTGAGTATACTTTGCTGAAAGAGGAGATGGCGATATGGTATGATTGTTGTGTCCATTCAAGACATTTTCAACTTATGCAACCCTAAGGGGAGCTTATCACAGGGTTTTCTTGGGGCTGAGAGTCTGTGATGTACCCAAGGTCACCCAGTGGGGTTTCCATGGAACTGAAGGAACCGTGCGGCCCCTCCCCAAACTGCAAACCCCAGGATTCCATAGGATGTTGAAAGTGAAATAATAGCGCTATAACAGTCTAGTGCAGAAATGGCCAGAGTCTTGTACCAGTTCACCCAACCTTGGAGGAACCTGGAAATTTCATGTTTCCATGGTTCTGCCACCCAGCTTTATGCACAAATCCAAATTTCAGTATCCAAAGCGGACAAAATCTAGTGGACCACCACTGACTAACAAGACCTGCTGATAGGAATCTGCCTTCTGCTGAGCTATTACCTCTCAGTGGCCGGCCATGTCTCTCCAAGGCCTCTTTCTCCATCTAGTCTGAAGATCCCTGGGATTTCTTGGTGATCCCCCATCCAGATACTAACCAAGCTTGACCCTGCCTAGCTTCCAAAACCAGTGAAGTCCAGGTACATTCAGGATGTTAGGCTGGTATAATAGGTACTCACTTATTTCGCACAGTAGCGACCAAACAGCCGATGTGGTTTATCAAAGAAAACAAAGAATATTTTTTTATTTACAGCCTCAGGATGCTCCATAATTAGCTCAGACTCCTCACAACCCTTCAATGCATAAATATTGGCTCACAGGCTATACGAGGCCAAAAATACCCTATTAAGAGATTGGTGTTCTAAATAACACTCTGCTCAAATTCTCTTTTTGGTGTTCATTCCCCATCCCCCAATTCATTATACAATCTCTCTTATCTTTTCATAATGCTTCTCAACCCATATTCCAATAGGTCTGGGTACCTTTCCTTCTAGGATCAGCTGCTTTCGCTTGTTGATTTCTTTCTTCTCATCAAAATCAGTTGCCTCCAGTCTCTGGTGGGGAAAGAAAAAAACAATCAAGCGTGATTTATCTGTGCGGTGCCCCTGCCCTGCCTTAACCCACAGAGGGTGTTGTTGTGGCTGTTAGCTACCATCAGGCTGACCTATGGTGACCCTATGGATGAGACAGTCCTGCAGAATCAAGGACATGTCTTCCTAGATTGAGCCTATCCATCTGTAATCACAGAATCATAGAGTTGGAAGAGACCCCAGGGGCCATCCTGTCCAGCCCCCTGCCATGCAGGAACCCACATGAAACCACTCCCGACAGACAGCCATCCAGCCTCTGCTTAAAAACCTCCAAAGAAGGAGACTCCACCACACTCCACTGAGGCAGCAGATTCCATTGCTGGACAGCTCTGACCATAAAGAAGTTCTTTCTGAGGTTCAGGTGGAATCTCCTTTCCTGCAGCTTGAATCCATTGCTCCATGTCCTAGTCTCTGGAGCAGTGGAGAACAAGCCCGCTCCCTCGTCAACATGACATCCCTTCAAATATTGAAACATGGCTCTCATGTCCCCTCTTAACCTTCTTTTCTGCAGACTAAATATCCCCAACTCCCTAAGCCGCTCCTCATAGGGCTTCATGGCTTCCAGACCCGCCACCATTTTGGCTGCCCTCCTCTGGACTCGTTCCAGCTTGTCCTTATCCTTCTTGAAATGAGGTACTCAGAACTGGACACAGGATTCCATATGAGGTCTAATCAATGCAGAATAGAATGGTACCATTACCTCCCTCAGTCTAGACACCTTATTCCTATTGATGCAACCAAGAATTGCATTGGCTTTCTTGGCTGCCGCATCACACTGCTGACTCATGTTCAGCCTGTGATCCACCAAGACTCCCAGATCCCTTTCACATGTACTGCTATCCAGCCATGTGTCCCCCGTCCTATATTTGTGCATCCCATTTTTTCTGCCCAAATGCAGGGCCTTACATTTCTCTCTGTTGAAATTCATTTTGTTAGCTTTGGCCCAGCTCTCCAATCTGTCAAGGTCCTTTTGAACTCTGATCCTGTCCTCTGGCGTATTAGCAACCCCTCCCAATTTGGGGTCATATGCAAATTTGATCAGTGGTCTTCCTCTTTCCCTACTGCATTCTACCATACCCTATTGTCTTTTCTAGGGAGTCCTGTCTTCTCATGATACGGCCAAAGTATGACAGCCTCAGCTTAGTCACCTTGGCTTCTAGGGAGAGTTCAGGATTAGTTTGCTCTCAGACCCATTCACTTCTCTTTTTTAGCAGTCCAGAGTATCCGTAGAACTCTCCTCCAGTACTACATTTCAAAGGAGTTGATTTTCATGCTATCAGCATTCTTCACTATCCAGCTTTCACAACCATACATAAAGATGGGAATTATAATGGCAATCCCAGGTTTACATCCCCAATTTTCCCGGCATAGTCTGTGAAATGACCAATCCAGGGTCCTCCGAACAAGCTGGCCCCTCCCCCCCAGCCCCCCACCCCCCCGATTCCCTGGCCAAAACTCTCACTTACGATCTCGCATTCTCTGCGCACCACATTCACTTGGGTGAGGATGCTCAGCACATCTCCCTCCTCCACAGAGTACTCCTGGAGCTTCATTTCTAAAGTACAGAAATTAAAGACAGTATCCATGAGGACTAGAACCTTAGTCTGACAGTATCAACTACTTCCAAAGAGGGATGAGTGAACTTATATTTTTTTTCCCCATTCTCCACCTGAGAAAGCCATGCTGGACAACATGTCTGCTGTAAGTCCATTAGATTCCCAGGAAATGGACTCCTGACTGATACAGGTTTCTCCCACTCAACTGACAGGTTAAAGACCAAAGGACTGTCAGAAAAAGGAACTGGTTGAAAAGCAGAACCCATGCACTATACTGTACTGTAGGAAGTATGAAGGGCTTATAGAGGCCCACTTGGGACCAACTGACTACATGCTGCTTGCAAAGTCTTTCAACCAGCTTGGTGACATTCTTCCTGCTCTCAGCTCGCCTTGCAAGCAGTGAGCGCATGCAGTTGGTCCCAACTGAGCCTCCACAGGCAAGAAAAACTGATGAAAGAGTGGAACCCCTGTCAAATTAATGGAACTTGTCCTTGATTTGGAAGCGTCAAAAGAGTGAGTTGTCAGATAATGGGATGTCAAAAAGCACAGGCTTCCTGGTCTGGGAAGGTCCTGTTTGCTCCTCAGATCTGAATGCAGCCAACTCTCCTAGACCCTCAACTTATCTTCTGAACATCTTGACTCAGGATGGAGGCATCTATTTACAAGGTAGTCATTGCTTTACGTGAGACCTCTTAGTTTTCAAAGTGTTATATACAGCTGGAATTCCACATTTGCTAGGGTTAGGGGTGCAGTACCCCTGCAAAAGTGGAAAAGCTGCAAATATCAAAATGTACATGTGTGGGTCTGTGGGAAGTGGGGCCAAGGCATGGTGAGGTGAACAGGCAGCCACAGGGTCCAAACCAGGTCAGAGAAAGAAGAGGGAAAGGGAGTGGATTGGCACGGTGGCCCTATACTGCCTCTCTCTTGCCCATCTCCTTCCTTGGATCTTGGGGGGGATCAGAAAGGATTTGTGGTGCTGAGAAATGAGGCTGTGAGCCATCCTTAGCTGGGCAGGCAGCAGCTGGTGGAGGAGGAAAAGGAACAGAGGTGTGTTTTTAAAGGGCTGTGAGGCCTGATCAGAGCTACCGAGAGGGAAGGTTCCCTGGAAAAGAAGCACCTGAGATGGTCAGGAAGCAACGACTGGAGAAACTCACAAATAATCAAATCTGTGAAAATGAAAGCTGCAAATTTGGAGGGCTGACTGTACTAATCTGGCTGTCCTCAATTATGCGTGTGGAAATGGATCTGGTGCCACCTAAATAAATTCAGGGTTCTCCCTGCAAAAAAGAAGAGATGTACAAGTATCCTCATTTTTCCAGTGGCCCCAATCTCTCATAGCAGGGTAGACCTTTAGATGATGTTGGGATGCAATTCCATAATCTTTCACCACTGGGAAAGCTGGAAGGGGCCAATGGGAGCCAGAGATCAAACAACATGTGGGGCCCACCCCGTCCTCCACTGCTTAGACTTTGCAGGTACCACACTGGGGGTCTCTGTCAGCAGGCAATACCCTCAAACACTGCAGGGCTCCTGCACAGAAGTGACAATGAAAGGATCTTATTCAGAGAGACATATCCACATGTACCTGTATATATGTATGCACAGGACAAAAAGAAATACAGGCCAACATCACAGCCTGTGCTAGGAGAACTGGTATTGCTGGAAGGCGAGGAGCACTCTGGCTCTTTCCTCTCCCAAGGGAGCTAATGGCAGTTTCTGGAGGACTATGGCCAGTGTCGTGTTAGTGATGTCCATCTGTGTTAAGTGCCACTTATGCAAAGGTATGTCCCCTTCTGGGTGTGGTGTAAGGGGCTGTTCTCTTGCCCTTGTGCTCCACCCCAAAGCCCCCACTCAGCTGCCAACCCCTTAAGGAAAGACCGCTGAGGCTGACCAGGGGGAAGAAGAGAGGAAAGGGAGGCCACTGAGTACATGCAAATGCCGCTGCTCTGGACTCCTGGGGACAGGAAAAGCAGGGTGAGCTGAACACCCTTGTTTCTTCCCCACCCACCAACCAAGCTGACTCCAACTACTATTTTGTGGCCTGACCTGCCTCTCCCCCTCAGCCCTCCACTGGTAAGAAGTAGCAGGCCCTCCCAGGGCTCTGGGACTGGAGGGACAAGAAGACTTGGAATGCCATAGGCAGAGTTACATTCCGATCCAGGATTTTCACTTTTGCTTGCAGGTAGGTGGACACAAGGTCCACAAACGCCAATTCAGCTCTGGCCCTGGGGACTCAAGGGGGACAGCCAGATTCCAGTTGGCACTAGAAAGGGGCCAGCTCCAACTTGGACTACGTGCAGAGATGTTCTGTGCCAGTTGCGTCTTCCATTCAACTGCCTGTCTGGTTGGTTCTCCAACTCTCCAGGCCCCTTGAAAGGAGCAACCTGACATTTTCAAGGCATTTACCTCCCACCCTACCCCAGTACCCAAACCTCCCATTCCCAACTTACTGATTTGCTCCTCGATGGCATGGACCAGATGGATGTCATACTGTGTCACCAGCGTGATGGCAATGCCGTGTCGACCTGGAAGAGAAAACACAAGGAACATTGAGTGTCTTCTTCCTTTCCCTCAGGGGAGTTCCCAAAAAAGCCAAGAGGCTGTCCGTTGAAGACCGAAGGGCATCCCTTGAACAGGTAAGGAACCTCTCTCAGCTCATGGGCTATTTTCAATTTTGGATAATTTCTGGACGGTTGAATTCCAGTGGATGGGTAGAGCAAAAGGCAAAAGGGATGGGACTGAAACACACCAGCCCAGTTGAGCTTCAAGCTTTTCTTTCTGCCCTGGCCTCAGAAGGAGAGAAAAGGCAGCAGGCACAGCTCCATCATGCCCAGGCCCAGAAGCAGACAAAAGGGACTTCCCCCGTCCCAACGTCCACTGATCCGGCCTTAGAGGGAGAGAAGAAGAGGCAGTATTTTAATCCCCTTCCACACTGCCATCCTCTTTTTCCTTTTCTGTCACGTCTTAATTAGATTGTAAGCCTAACAGCAGGGAACTGTTTTGTTGTACTAGTTGATTCTTGGTTGCATCAATAGGAGTCTGGTGTCTACATTGGGGGAGGTAATGGTACCCCTTTGTTCTGCACTGGTTAGGCCTCATCTGGAATCCTGTATCCAGTTCTGGGCACCTCATTTCAAGAAGGATATAGACAAGCTGGAACATGTCCAGAGGAGGGTGACCAAAATGGTGGAGGGTCGCGAAGCTATGAAGCCCTATGAGGAGCAGCTTAGGGAGCTGGGTATGTTTAGTCTGCAGAAGAGAAGGTTAAGATGGGAAATGAGAACCATGTTTAAATATCTGAAGGAATGTCATGTCGAGGAGGGAGCAGACTTGTTTTCCACTGCTCCAGAGACTAGGACAAGGAGCAATGGATTCAAGCTGCAGGAAAGGAGATTCCACCTGAACCTTAGGAAGAATTTCTTGATGATGAGAACTGTCTGGCAGTGGAATCTGCTGCCTCCATGGAGTGTGGTGGAGTCTCCCTCTTTGGAGGTTTTTAAACAGAGGCTGGATGGCCACCTGTTGAGAGTGCTTTGATGGGTGTTTCTGCATAGCAGGAGTTGGACTGGATGGCCCCTGGGGTCTCTTCCAACTCTATGATTCTACTTGTAAAGCACCATGTACACTGATGGCGCTATAAAAATAAATTAATGAAGAAGAAGAGGATAATATTTCCACTAACTAGTCCTCAGGAGAGGCATTTCAACTATCCAAAGGACCACATCTTCCTGTAGGAACCTCCCCAGGCTCTACGACATCCAGGGAAGGCCCTTCTTCCAGTCTCACCACCTTCCCAGGCACATTTAGTGGCAGCACAGGAGAAGGCCTTTGTGGTGGCTGCTCCCAGGCTTTTGAACTATTTCCCCTTGCCCCTGGCTAGGGAGTCTAGGATGGGTCCCTTCTTTGCTGTCCTTCCATCAGCAAGGAATATCATGTTGAAGATGGAGCAATCCTGTTTCCAGCTCTTCCAGAGAACAGGACACAGAGCAATAGATTCAGACTACAACAAAAGAGATTTCACCAAAACCTCAGGAAGAACTTCCTAACAGTAAGAGCCATTCGGTGGTGGAATCTGCTGCCTCAATGGAGTGTGGTGGAGTCTTCTCCATCTTTGGAGGCTTTTACGCAGAGGCTGGATGGCCATTTGCTGGGGGTGCTTTGGGTGTGTGTTCCTGCATGGCAGAGGGTTGGACTCAATGGCCGTTGTGGTTTCTTCCAAGTCTATGATTCTATGATCACACACGGAACCTCAGGGGCCTCAATTCAAGGCCCAAGGTTCCACACCCCATGTTAGAGTATTTGCAGCCACAACATCTTGTGATGATTTCAGAGAAGGTTTAGAGACATTTACAAGCACTACGCAAGATCAGCTCTATGTTGTGATCAGAGAATGAAGCTGTCCTTACCTGCCCGTGCAGTCCGGCCCACCCGGTGGATGTAGATTTTTGGGAGCCCTGGCGTGTTATGGTTGATGACCACTTGGACCGTGGGAATGTCAAGACCTCTAAATCCAAAAGAGAAAGGCACACAGAAAGTGTGTGTGTGTTATTTTCAGAATCCATGACGCAGAACCATCCCCACCCCCCTCAAAAGAAGAGGGAAAATGCCTCATTTTGGCTCTAGGAAGGTATTAACCCACCTGGCAGCTACGTCAGTGGCAATGAGGATCTTAAAGACGCTGGATTTGAACTTGGCCAGAGCTGCAAAGCGTTGCTTCTGCCAGAAAAAAAAAGTGAAAGAGAGAGCCAGGTCAGGATATACCAGCAGTGGTGAGGAACACCAGGTTGTCCTGTTTGGAACGCCAGCCATTGTTCCCAGTCCTTAAACAGAGTCTATAGTAGCAGCCCCAGTTAAGATCAACAGAAGCTTATCAGTCAATTACCATCCTTGTTTTGACAGTTCAGGTCAGCAATAAATTCAGAGTGTCAGTTCAAGGGAGTGTGCAGCTAAAAGGTCAGCACACAAAGGAAGAATCAAGGTTTTTCAGGAACACAAGCCAAAGATCAAAAAAAGAATGTGTTGCTTCCACTAGAAATGGCCGTTGTGTGCAACTGGCTTCTCCCGGCTCTGCCCCTGGTGTTTATCAGCCAGCAGCCTCCCTCAGCTGTTGGAACTTGCTAACGTATTCCAGGACACCAAATGTTGAGTTGCTTTATTGTTTGCTGCTACCATATATCCGGGTGAAGTGAAAAGATCAGAGGGAGAATACTAAAGTTGTAGAAATGTGTTATGCAAACTGGCAATGCTCAAGATAAGACAAGAACTTGTTCCTGCTTCAAGGATGAGAAATATGTAAACCTACAAGAGGTCTGGGAGAATGCCAAACGGATGGGATGATGTGAGATTTATGATTTTCACCAATCACTGCTATGCCTGCCTGAATTTGTATGATAAGGTATAAAATCTGTAACCACCCGACCTGCTTTAGTCTCAGCAGCTTCTAAAGTAGGTTGCTGGGTTGCTTCTTTTGCTACGGATAAACATTTCTGCTTTAACTCAGTGAAGTTTGTGGAGTGCACGTTATCCAGAACATGACACTTTTTACTACAGAATGAAAGAAAAAGGGTCCACCATTGAAACAATCTGCATGGTTAAAAGTACAAAGGTTTCTGCATTCTCCACTGGTTTAACACAGCCAGGGTGATGCTTTCTCGTTTGCGGAGACAACATCATTCCCTGTTTCCCACTGTCCCTGTAAGCTTAGGGTAGCTGAGCAATGGGCAGAAATACTAACTTTCCCTGCAACAAAAGGTTACTGTGCGGTTATTCTTGTTGTAAAGGAAAGTTCTTCTGGCATAGGTTCCTCCTAGTTGGGCCTTTAAGAGCCATTAGCCCAACAAAAGACCTGCTCCTCATGGATCTGAAAAGAGCTAGTTAGCTGAAATGAATCAACAAGCTATCTGCATTTTTGGACTCTTTCTGACTATGCAGGCTGTCATGATAAACAGCTGGACTTCAAAATTCACAACAACACCCCTGGTGCTTTTTTCCATCAGCTCTGGCACAAAGATGAAATAAAACAGGGACTTCTGATTTGTGATGAAGGGTCTCTGTGTGGCTAATGGCGACCTTTTGCTCACCTGCTTCATCATGGAGTGGAGAGCCACGGAGGGGAAGTTGAACTTCTTAAGCATCATGTTCAAGATCTGGCAGTTCCTGCAAAAGCCAAGTCAAGCTTTTCAGAACTGTAGCTACCCAGAAGTACCCTTGTCACAGCTTCACTCCCAACTCAGGCAGAGATGTCAACAACCATGGAGGTTCTGCCAGCACAGGTGGTTCAGTTCTGCTCATACAAGTATCTGTTTGGCACACAGAATGATACCCAACAGAACATCCTTGTGCCAGTGAGCTCATCAGAAGTTCACCAAAGGGACTCGGACAGTGCTCTGCTGGGAACTGATCTGGCTAAGAAGAAGGCGTGCTACTCCCTTTCATTCTGCTACAGACAGAGAAAGGAAATCAGACAGGTCCACAGGGAAGCCAGGTATGGAAGACTTGAATTCAAACCCCAGCCACTTTCTCACAGTCCTAACCTATTTTGTGGCATTGCAGCTAAGGAAAGATAAGTTTTAATCCCTCCCTCCCCAGGCTGGCCTGAGCATATTATCTTTGGGACAGGTTATGGTTGTGCACCTTTAAGTCACTTCCAACTCATGAGGACTCCATCATGGAGTTCCCTCAGCAAAATTTCTTCAGAGGAGGTTTCTCACTGACTTATAGCAACCCTCTAGAAAAGAGTCCTTGTCAGCTGCCCTGCTCAGGTCTTGTAAACTCGGGGCTATGGCTTTCTTTATAGATTCAACTCATCTGTAATGTGGCCTTCCTTTTTGCCCTATTGCCTTCTCCTTTTCTGAGCATAATCTTTATCAATGACTTGGATGATGGATCACAGGGCATTCTTGTCAAATTTGCAGATGACACTAAATTAGAAGGGGTAGCTAACACCCCAGAGGGCAGGATCAGAATTCAAAATGATCTTAACAGATCAGACAGCTGGGCCAAAAATAACATGAATTTCAACAGGGAGAAGAGTAAGGTACTACACCTGGGCAGAAAAAATGAAATGCACACATATAAGATGGGTGACACCTAGCTTAACCACACTACCTGTGGAAAGGATCTAGAAGTCTTAGTAGACCACAGGCTGAACATGAGTCAGCAATGTAATGCAACAGGTTAAAAAGCAGTGCAGTTCTGGGCTGCATCAATAGGAGTATAATGTCTAGATCAAGGGAAGTGATGGTCCCACTCTATTCTGCTTTGGTCAGACCCCACCTGGAATACCATGTCCAGTTCTGGGCACCACAGTTCAGGAAGGAGATTGACAACCTCATCTCCAAACTAACAGGTCTTTGTTGTTACTGTATGCCTTCAAGTTGTTTCTAACCTATGGAGAGCCTAAGGTGAAACTGCCTTCTTCAGTATGAGAGAGTGACCAGCCCAAGGTTGAGAGTGTTTTCTGGGGGTGTGTGATGCACCCAAGCTCACGCAGTGAGTTTCCATGGCCAAGTAGGGATTTGAATCCAAGTCGCCAAGAATCATAGTCCAACCCTCAAACCATTAAACCATGCAAGGACAAGACAGAAATATTTTTTAGTTAGTTAAATAATGATGGCTTACAGTATGAGCTAAAACTAAATAGAATTAACATAGCAGACAATACAAATGTTTTTTAGAAGTTAGAAATGAGAAAAAAAGAAAAAGTCTGTCTTTGTGTCCCAACCCCTTTTCCTTCTCTGAGCATGGATAATTTTATCCCTGCCTGGTTTTCCATACACTACAGACAAAAAATGGGACTGAGAACCAGAAGATCTCCAGCTTTCCAACTATAGCTCCCATCATCCCAGACCACTGGTCATGCCAGTCAGTCAGAAATCCAATTGCATCTGAAGAGCTACAAGTCTTGGTTTAAGACATTGCTCGAAAACGAAATCGTTGATTTTCCAGATGTTTCAACCTTAGGTTTCAAGCCAGCTCCCAGCTGTCTCAACTTGCATGATCAATGCCACTGGATTATGGATGCTGTGATCCAAAACATCTGGAGGACTACCCCACTGCCCTCCGCAGACAGGTGGCCAAAAGAGCTTTAAAGCCAGGTTAAACTATGGTTCAACCATCCAAGGCCAGCTGTTTTTACGAGTTCAGGAGTTTGGACTGTGCTTACCCCCTACCTGCGTTTGCAGGGCCACACGGATAAGTCAAGACTGCCTGGAATCTTGGCTATGCTGGAAACTGTCCCATAGCTAACAAAGGAGAGGATGAGAGAAGCAAAGCAGGGACCTGAGAGAGAAAAGCCAGGCTCACTTGCAAGTGTTGGTGAATATGATGATAGACCAGTCTTCATGTTCATCTTGGAACATCTGCACCAAGTGGACTAGGTAGGCATCCTTGACTTTCTCAGGTACCAACAGGTAACGCTGGTCCAATTGCTCCACTGTCCGCACTCTGGAGGGTGGGGAGAAAAGCAAATGGGCAAAAAAGAGCCATTAATCTGACAAAACACCTGCTTCCAATGGATTGAAAAACATCAAGAACTGGCTTGTCAGCACAGATCAAAACAACTGCTTTTTAATTTGGGGAATGGAGGAAGAGAAAGTGACATTGGAGAAGAGTCAAAAAATATCAGAAGTATTCCCCAAAACAGGAACACATATGTCTACCTAGCATTGTGCATTCACTTACCAGTGCCAGAACCTGCACTCTCCAAAGCTCAGGGAAGGTTCCCCCGGAAAAGAAGTACCAGAGGGGGCAGGAGTTCGAAATACTCACAAATAAATCCATAAAAGTCAAACCTGCAAAGGTGGAGGGCTGACTGAAGAAGTTGTTTGCCCATGGAGGACATTGGCTATTTATAATAGATGTTGAGGAACTGCTGCAGAAATTTTGAGAGAATAAGTTTGATGTGGGGGGGGGTATGGAGAGAGCCTTTTCTGGATGAGTGAGTTGTGGCTGGGGATGATGAGAGATGCAGGACATTCTGTGGCACTATGGGATGTGGGCAATGTGGGCAATGGGTAATGCTAGCATAAGGCTAGTTATTGGGGGGAACGGAGGCAATTTAAAAATAATCTGTCAGAAGAGGCAGACTCATAATGAGGCCAAGACGTTCCAAGTTCACGAAAGCAGAAACATGTTGCAGGCAATTCATTAAAACAGAAATGAGGCAGGGGGTGGAGAGGAGAATCCTAATTAAATATACAGAATCACTTTGTTGAAGAAGATTAGGAGAGAAATGGATTTTTAAATAAGATCTTTGAACAAGGAAGCTGATTATACACGCTGAATCACAGCGAAGCAGTTTCTCTTAAAGATTAATAATAACTGAATTAAGACTGAACAAGCTTCAGTAACCTCCTCTCCATCTAATCCTGGCAAGGGAGAAAAGAAAAATATTCTTTATTTATTCCATTTTAATTTTTCTCTTTATTTTATGTATTTTCTATTCTTCCCGTTATTATTTCTTACCCACCTCACCCTATGGATCATGGTGGGGAAAAACAGCAGATTCAACACAGAACATCAGCTATAACAACATACAAAGCCAATACCTACTGAAATCGATCAATAAACATTTTAAAATTCATAATTAAAAAATACCTGGATAAGCCTGTCAATAGATACTGATCTTTACTGTTGTTTTAAACATAGATGGTGGGCTTTATCTCATAAGGCAGGTAAACTGCTGCTGCAACAGGATAATAGTGTCTTTGGC
The DNA here is from genome assembly GCA_030412105.1 of Cyclura pinguis. NCBI lineage: Eukaryota > Metazoa > Chordata > Lepidosauria > Squamata > Iguanidae > Cyclura > Cyclura pinguis. Next base: position 7,139,980 of record CM059614.1, on the reverse strand, counting down.
TGGGACTTGTGATGAGACGTCATTCCACTTTTGTTGTTCTCCCGCTGGGAGACTAACACACAAAATAGGTTAACAGCTTCCTTTGAAAAAGAAGTGCTTTTCAAATGGTCTCCCACAGGGAGAACAGAAAATGAATGAGATAATCAGTCCCTGCTAAAGATGCTGTTATGCTGCTCTAATTGCAACTTACTTGCTTCATGTGATAATGTTGGGATGTGTGATTTCTTTTTTTTATGAGTAAAATACATAATTAATAATAGCAATATTTACAGTTACAAGTTAACAATTGTAAGTATTTTTATAACCTTCTTTCATTCCCCCCTAGAATATAGTAATATTTACAGTTCTACCTAGTAATATTTACAGTTCTATCTTACCTGTACTTCAATGAAAAGTTTTAATTATTTGTTTATTTCTGATATCCCCAAAAAGGCTTTCTTTTCTCACTAATTTTTATATCCATGTACACTTCTGCGTTCCATATCTTACTAGGGGTACTTCACTACCCCCATGTTATTCTTTGCTGCTCCAAAGACTAGAACATGAACCTTTGGGTTTGAATGACTAGAAAGGAGCTTACACCTAAACATTAAGAAGAATTTCTTTACTGTAAGAGCTGTACAAGAGTGGAACAGATTGCCTTGGTGGGGAGTCTCCTTCTTTTAAAGTCTTTAAACAGATTTGGTAATCCCCTCCATTTAGTTTCTGCTCAGCAGGGGTTAGATTAGATGACCCTTGAGGTCCCTTCCAACCCTATGATTCTAAGGTTATATAAAGCTTTGCTCCATGACATGTGTGATTTCAAAAGTTCCTTTCAGCTTTCTCCCCTCTACCCACCCCTAAGTGCTTTCAGGTGTAATTTTCTTTTCTAAAAATTTCTTCTTGACGAAGTAAGGAATAATTTTAACAATTTTATTCTTGCCACAAGAACATCTTCAAAACGGCTTTCTGACATTAGTTGCTCTTTGGAACTTATTCTGTGGAAAATTCACGCATAGTACTTCTGTGCAGAAAAAAATGGCATTTTGCATAGAAATCTGCATAGAAAAGTATCTTTGCACAAAAGCTGTGCAGGAAATTCTGTGCAAGAAATTCTGTGTAAATTTTTCACAGAATATATGCTGTACTGATAAGATTCTTGTCAGTCCAAGATTCTTTTCATCAGGGTCTCTCAGCGAAATATGTTTTGAATGTTTTTGAATATTCTTTTCATTCATATTCATAACTCAGCATAACTCACCCAAGCATCACCTTTTGGCACTATAACTCCCATAATCCCTGGGCATGCTGTTATAGAACTATAGTCACAATCCTAATTTCACCTTGCTCTGTTCCAAACACATTTTGCAAAAGCAGGAAACCAGCAAGGGAGGAGACCAGACTCACTCGGATGTGGACTCCCAGAAGAACGGCTTATTCATTGCGATCCGCTTGAGCTCATTCAGGGTATCTGTCAAAGTGGCGCTGAAGAGCATCGTCTGCCGCTTGGCTGGAACCGCCGCCAGAATGACTTCCAGGTCTTTGGTGAAGTCGGTGCAGCCCTGCTCCAGTAACCGGTCAGCTTCATCTAGGACCTCAAAATGAAGGAGGAGTGAAGGGAAGGAAGATGGAGGTTTTACAAAGGACCGAGGCGTTGCGATAGGTGCAGGACTGCCCCAGAATCTTTAAAACTAGGTGGGGAAATTGCTGTTTAAATATAGATATGACTTGTTTAATAGATTTCTTGAGAATTAATGGTTTAAAGAATTAATTAATGATACCTTGTATTGACTAACAACGCTGATAGATAGCGTAAAATAGCAACTGGAAAAATTTAGAATTTAAAATAGTTTAACTTTAGATATAGGATAAAAGCTTTGAAATGTAATAAGTATAAATATAACGAGCAACAAATTTAACAGTAATATCAAATAATGATTTCATGTTAAGTATACTTATATCATAGCAGCTGTTTGCACCAAAGGTCAAAACCATTTTTAATTAGTTGTAGTTTTTTCCTTTAGTTTAGTTAAGTTTTGTTAGTTTAGCTTAAATGTGTTTCGATTTGTGTTTAATTATGTTAATGCCATGCGTAATTCTTAGAATAGTTATAGAGGTATTGTTTCAGTTGTTGTTTTCTTCTGTTTACATTTAAAACTTTTAAAATTCTTAATACAAAAAAATATAAAAGAACAGGCAGGGAAACTGCAACCACAACCTTCTGCATCACCTCGCCAATCCTCTCTTGCCCCCAATTGATTTTCATTTTTTTTTAATGTGATTCAGGAGCTATTTCCTCTTCAAAAAAATGGCTCCTTCCCACTCATCCCCAGAATGCCTGCTCCAAAATACCTCATTTTGCAGCCATACAGCAGCCAAAGTGGTGACTGGAAGGAACACAATTTAGGCTAATATATAGCTTTATAAAGCTAGTTTTGGGCCCAGAGAAGCTGGCGTGGCCCATGGGAAGGGAGAGATGAAAACTGGCCCCTCTGCAGTTGCTCTCCCTTGTTCTATAAAAACCGCAAATCATCTCCAGCCATGTACAGTGAGTCTTCTGCTTTCGCAGGGGCCAGGGGAGCAACACTCCACAAAAGAGGAAGAGATGCAAATAAAAATAAAAATCGCTAATGCTGAGAACACTTCTCTAGGAATCTCTAGGATTCCAGTTCAATTTTGTGGTCTACTTCTGCTGCAAGCGGGGAAGGAAAAGGAATGGAAGACAACAAACCCGACAATTTAATTATGAGTTCCTCGTCTGAAAGCGAGGCAGGCATACACACCACCATCTTACCAAAAACTTGATCTTTTGAAGGCTGAAGGTGCTGGAACTCCGGAGGTGGTCAGCCAGCCGGCCCGGAGTCGCAATGACGACATGAGGCTTCCGGGAAAGCTCTAGCGCCTGAGCGACCATATCTGTAAGGCAAGGGAGGCAGAGGGCAGGTAATCTTAACTCCCATGTTCGTGTGCATGAATCTTGCAAGAAGCTCTCAGCTAGAGGATAAGACCTCAAGCGTTTTTTTCGGAACACAGCTTCACGTACCCATTCCGCCCACAATGATGCAATCTTTCAGGCCCAGCGGCTTCCCGAGGACTCGGAACTGTTCAGCAATCTGGTAGGCTAGCTCTCTGCCAGAGAGAAGAAGAGGGAGAATAAAGCAAGATGTCAGGGCATTGCTCCTGTCATAAGTGGATCTGCTGGATGTGTATCGGGATAGCGTAAGGTAGTTAGCATAGCGGCAATGCTAGCGTTAGTTAGAGCACTGCAAAGTATCGAGTATTAATTGTTGGATGCAACAATGTACCTGTTTGAAGCCCACTTTCAATGTATCAAATGGTTAATGGCTTTATTGCCCATTGCTACAATTTATCCAGTAAGTGGGGAGAAGATCAAAGCAGCCAAAAATGAAAGCATCAAGAGGTGTTTTGGGAACTCAGATTGTTTAAAGATAAGGGGCAGGAAATATGTTCCTATTGCAAGGACGAAGGAAGGGTAAACAACTGTGTGTTTGTGAAATGTCTAAAAATGTGGGGTGATGTTAAATGCATGATCCCCTCCAATCACAGCTTTGCGCACCTAAAGTCTGTATTGTTAGGTATAAACCTTGTGAACCCCATGTATGCTTTAGCCTCCGCAACTTCAGAAAAAGTGTGCTGTGTTGCTTGCTTTGCCATAAATAAACACTACTGTCTACCTCAAGAGTGGAGTTTGTGGATTGCGAGTTATCCAGGGCATGGCAGAGGCTTTAAGAAATCACTTAAAGCCAAATGTTCTGCTCACGTTGCTTATTTGAACATCGATTGCACACAGGACCTGTAGATGAGTCTGTTTACAAAAGCAGGGCTCCCTCGCGGCATTCTTTTACCTTGTTGGTGTCAGCACAAGGCAGAAAATACCGTACGGATCTTCCGACAATTTCTGCAGCACCGGCAGCACAAAGGCAGCCGTCTTTCCACTCCCCGTCTTGGCACAACCCATGCAGTCACGACCTGCGGGGGCAAAATGGAGGAGGGAACAGCTAAGAGAGTTGGGTTTAATTAGTATGGGGAAGAGAGGCAGACTTTGCACGTGCTCAGAAGGACTCTTCTGTACAGCCAACCTGTGCATTTCATAGAATCATAGAGTTGGAAAAGACCACAATGGCCATCCAGTCCAACCCCTTTCTGCCATGCAGGAACAAACATTCAAAGGACCCCCGGCAAATGGCCAACCTCCAAAGGAAGAGACTCCACCACGCTCCCAGGCAACATATTTGTTCCAAAGCTTACAAAGGACTGAAGAATTTTATCAGAGGATCCAACCAAGAACCAGCGTTTGAGAATCACAGGGTGGCAGGGCATAAAAAGCACTTAAAACAAAAACACAAGAGTGTTCAATTTAATTATGAAGATGACAATAGCAAGCCAACTTGCATTACATTCTCTCCACTTCTGACAATTTACATCGCTCTCCACAATGTTATCGAAAGGCAAACTACATGTTTTAAAAAAAGAGATCCGTGTCCAGAGCTACACGCAAGCCGAACATAACTGTTCAGAACTAAAAACGGGATCTTTTCACTGGCCCTGAATTTAATGGGCTTCTTGTGTTTCCTTTGCAAACCCCATTTAATACCAGCTACCAACAAGCACAGCTCCCCTTTTCCACAACTATTTTTTTTCAATTCAACAAGCTTGAGCAGGAGCCATTCTTGTGCCCACGGAAAGAAGTAAAACAAAAAGCAGAAACGGATCCAGGCGAGCATAGTTAGCCATCAACTGTTGTCTAATATTTAAATGTAATTTCTCCAGTTCTCAGTCCATCCACTTATGTGATGAGACCTCAACGTTCACCAGAAGAACAAAGGACAGCAGAAGCACTTTTTAAAACCTGATAAACAGATCTGAGGCTTGTGGAGGCTTGTCCAGTGCTTCATCGACTGGCTGAAGAAAGGGATCACCCCAATTTCAGCCGTGGGGCGTGGGTGGGGGGCAAAAAAGAAGGAAATACTGTATGTATACAAGTGGATTGTTACATGTTGGGTATCCTATTGTGATATAGTGTGTATAACTTTTTTTGTAAGATATTCTACATTAATAAACTATATATATATATAAAAATATATTATCCCCATATATATATTTATATATATTTGATATATAAAAAATAAAAATATTCAACTGTGGGGGAGCAGCCAACCATTGTGGGGGGAACTTTACACAGCCACTGGAAAGTAAAAAGGAGAAAGAAGATTCAAGCAGATTATTATTATAGTATCTTTATTTATATATCACTTTTCTTCTCAAAAGGACTCAATGCAGCACATATTTCAGGCTAACTCGTTTTTATTTTAATGTGAGTGTTCACAAGTATTAATCTGCTTCCTTGGATGAAACCTAGATTTAGCATATTTATACAGGAGTGGAACAGAAGGTAATAGGACGGAAGACACTCTGTTTATGTTCAGGAACACTCTTCAAGCAACCTGGGGGGAGCTTGACAGCAAGAGGTGGGGCTTCAGGTGGGCGGGGCTTGGATTAGCCACACTGGAGGGAAGATGGGCTTGAAAGGCGGGGCTTGAGAGGCCACGGAGGGGCGTGGTTTTATAGCTTATTGGTCAGTGAGGCGCGTAGGGGCGGGGCTACAGAGAGCGTTAGGCTTGGGCGTGGCCCGATGGGCTCCCGAGGGCGTGGCCTCGTGCGGGGGTTGGGCTTGGGGAATCCGGGGGCGGGGCCTGAGGGGCCGTCGGGCTGAGGGTGGTCGAGTTCTTACCTTGGAGGGCGGGCGGGATGCAGGCCTCCTGGACCGGGGTGGGCCTCTTCAGGCCCAGCTGCTCCGCCTGCGCCGCCAGCCAGGGGGCCAGGCCCAGGGCGCGGAAGCCGGCCATCCACCGGAGAGAAGCGGCGACGCAGCCTCACGCCGCTGAGAAAGAAGCAGAAGCGGAAGCAATCCCAGAATGCACCACGGTGGCCCACTAAACCTGCGTCATGTCCCCGCTTTCCGTAGAAACGCTTCTTATGACGTCACTTTCGGGCGCCTCCGCTTGCCCAATAGACTTTTACGGCGCCTCGGGGTGTGACTACTGTTCCCAGAATGTTCAGCGCAGCGAACACCGGCGCGCCAAGGAGTATAGAGTTATAATATCTGAGACAAGCGCGTAGAAAAGAACTTCCGGGTTTGCTTTGGGATTTGTTTCCCGTCTTTTCCTGCTTGTAGCAGAAAAGAAGGTTGTATATAAAAATGAATTCACTCTTCAGCTGGGATTGGGCAAGACAATTAACCTCGTGACGCAGAAACAATCGGGAGTGAACGAGTGTAATGCACACCATTTTGATCTCCAGGGCTGCATCCTGTGGAATGGTGGGATTTATAGTTCGAAGGCAGACACTGTAGAGAGAATTCTAAGTCCCCTCCCTCCAACTACAGATCTCAGAATTCCATAGGATGGAGCCACTGCATTTAAAGGGGGATACTGATGCTCAGCCCAGTAATGGTGCAATGGAGTTGAACTTTATATCATGGAGAGCATTTATTTATTTATAATAATGGAACCAAAGCTCCTGCTGAGCTAGGTGGGGGCTTTCAAGTACTGGCTAGAAAATGAGAACAACCAGCAGGTTTGCCTGGGGTGCAATTCAGAGCATCACAGATGAAAATGGATTGCTGTTATGTGCCTTCAAGTCGTTTCCGATTTGTGGCGATCCTAAATCGAGCCTGTCACTTTTTTTATTCTGGGGCTGAGAGTGTGTGACGTGTATAAACCGTAATACTCTGACTATCTTGAGGGTCGGAGGAGAAAGAAGTCCCTTCAGTATCACTTGAATTGTCACTCTATCTGTTTCCTCTCTCTATGTTCCGGCTCCCAGCCAGCAGCTCTAATGTTTCCTTTCTCTGTGGCTGCTTTCTGTGGCGAGTGTCATTCTGTGGGTCCAAAGACTACAAGTACCAGCAAGCCCTTTTCTGCCTTCCGCTTAGTTTGCAGCTCGTGATTGGTCTTGCGGAGAGAGAGGCGGGGAGAAGAGGGAGAGAGAGCCAATGGACGCCTCCCGGCGTGCCTTGCGTCCGAAGCGGTGAGAAAAGGGAGACGTGTCAGGGCCGGGAAGCGAACTGGGAAGCGATGGCGGGCACAGCGGCGGCGTCGGGGGCCGGCGGCGGCGGCGGGCAGGGCGAGGCCGACGAGCTCTTCGACGTCCGGAACAACTTCTACATCGGGGCCTCTCAGGCCGCCATTAACGAGGCGCAGCGCGTGAAGGTGAGGGGGCGGGGCCAGCACAAGCCACGCCCCTCCGTGGGGTCCCATTTATAAGGGTCTTTGGAGGAAGAAAGTTACAAAAATTAGGATAAGTTACTCTTGAGGGGCCACCCATTCCCCACTCCTCCAGCTACAAAAAAATGGGAAAAGTTACTTTTTGAGATCCCCCATTCCACACAGCCCCAGCTACAAAATTTGGAGAAGTTACTTTTTGGGACCCACGTTCCTCCCACGAGCAACAAAAATTAAGAAAAGTTACTTTTCGGGACACCTCCATTCTATGCTCCCCTCAGCTAGAAAAATCAGGAAAAGTTTCTTGTTGGGATCCCCCATTCCACATTCCCCCTGCTATTTCACTGCTGTACATAATGGGACTTGAGCACCCAGAAAGTGGCATCTACAGGGAGTCCTGGAACCAAACCCTAGTGGATATCGAGGGCCCACTGCACGGTGATTCCCAAATTCCAGTTCTCTGGGTCTTTTGGACTTCAACTCCCAAAAGTCCCAGCTGCCTTGGGCACTGATTGGGGATTCTGGGAGCTGAAGTCCAAGAGACCTGAAAGACCAGAGTTTGGGAAGTGCTGTAATAATAAATGAGATATCATGTCTCTCATTTTCAGTTCGTTTGTGAATCTGAATGGGTTTGCATTTTGCTTATTTCAGGCTCGTGTTTGCGGGGGGGGTTGTTTTGTTTTTGCTACAGTTGTAATGTTTTTCTCCCTTTTTTTTTTGTCTGTTCAGCCATCCAGCCCTGAAAAAGAAGTGGAAAGGGACATTTTCCTGTACCGTGCTTACATTGCCCAGGTGAGGCTAACAGATCGACTCAAGGTGGCCTGGAGAGGGCTGCCCATAGGCTTATCTGTTGTTTGTACATCAATGATGTGCTCCGCTGCTCCAGAGAGTAGGACAAGGAGCAATGGATTCAAGCTGCAGGAAAGGAGATTCCACCTGAACGTCAGGAAGAACTTCCTGATGGTCTGAGCTATCCGGCAGTGGAATATGTTGCCTCGGGGTGTGGTGGAGTCTCTCTTTGGGGGTTTTTAAGCAGAAGCTGGATGGCCGTCTGTTGGGAATGCTTTGATGGGTGTTCTTGTATAGCAGAGAGTTGGACTGGATGGCCCCTGGGGTCTCTTTCAAAGCTTTTATTCTATGATTCTATTTTTTCTTTCTGTCCTAGATAATTCAGTTTTACGATCTGTAGATAATGGGATCTCCCTTTCTCCTTTTGTACAGCGAAAATATGGTGTGGTGCTAGATGAAATCAAGCCGAGCTCGAGTCCAGAAATCCAGGCTGTGCGGATGTTTGCAGAATACCTCTCCAACGAGAGCAAGAGGTAAGGCTGGTAGTGGAATGACATAGCCTCGCCAGTCCAGTCCCTCTTGGGCTTTCCTTTCCGCTTGACATCATCATCTGATCGTTTCCCAGCTTGGTTATGGATTTCCTCCCATTCCATAAAAGGATGACATTCCTGAAGCTTAGTTCTCTTGAAGCTGAAAGATGCTGGTGTTTTAGTCTCGCCTTTTTTGCCCTGCCCATGACAGGGATCTGGCCCTTGAGAACCTCTCTAAAAATTATTCTGGCCCCTCGACTGAAAGTATTTCCCAAAACTGTGTCATAAAAGTGTCTGCCCACAAGAATGTAGGAAGGGCAGCTTTAATAGAGGTCACACTTCCTAAACAACATGTTACTGCAAAGTTGTTGCTGTTCTTGTGTGCCTTCAAGTTGTTTCCAACTTACGGTAACCCTAAGGTGAACCTATCTTGGAGTTTTCTGAGGCTGAGAGTGTGTGACATGCCTAGGGTCACTCAGTGGGTTTCCATGGCCAAGTTGGGAATCGAACCCTGGTCTTCAGGTTGTAGTCCAATGTTTAAACCACTGCGCAGCACTGTCTCTCTGCTACAAAGTGCCACATGGGAATTCTTAAGATAAAGCTGTTTTTTGTACAGAGTGCTTAAAAGAAACCACTTTCCGATGGTCCAGGTGAACCAGGGAGCTGTCAGATTAACAATTTGTAAGCTGTCCTTGGTGCCTTTTTGGCTAAAGGGCAGGATATGAATACTCTAAATAAATGAAATTTGGAGCTGCAATGGGCACCAGCCCCATCCCAAATTGCCAGTGGTTGGGGATTTTGGGTGTTGCAGTCCAAAGCATGAAAGCCACTAGATGGCCTGTGTAGTCCGTTTCAGCTCTTAAGATTCAAGCATTCTACTCGTGTTGATTCAAGGTGAGGCTGTACAAGGCGAGGGAATAGCAGAGAGCGGCTGTCACGTGCCTCTCTGTTGGTGCACTAAAACATAAATGCATGTTCTTGTGATTGTAATTTACTAACCTTATACAAGGAAGCCAAATGCTAAAAGCTCAGTGGTATAGCCTCTGGCCTGTTTTATTCATTAAGTAATAGCCTTCCGCCATAAGGATTATTGTGGCATTAGCAAATTAAAAGAAGCTAATGTTCATTAGCTCACAGCAGGAGGTCTGTAAAAAGCATTATGGCCAAGGTTTAGCCATGAACGAAGCTGGATGTAAGGGGACAAAACCTCATCCCACCATTTTGAGACTTTCTCCCCCAGTGCTGGTATAGACAATCCAAGGGCATAGAGATAGGGAATCTGACCTGGTATGGAAAGTTTTCTTTGTTTCTTCATCATCAATGGGTTTATTTATGTCTGGATAGCAAGGGTGTGAGAGCAAGTGTAATATGTAGTGGTTGAAGCATTGAACTACGACCCTGGAAAGCAAAGTTCAGTTCCTGGTGTGGCCATGGAAACCCACTGGGTGACTTTGAGCACATCACACACTCTCAGCCCTAAAAAAAGATCCAGTGATAGATTCGCCTTAGAGTCGCCGTAAGTCAAAACAACTTGAAGACACACAACACCAATAGCAATATAGCAATAGCAGTTACATTTCTATGCCGCTCATCAGTGCAAAGCAATGTGTTTTTTAGCTAATTGCCCTCGACAAGCCGGGTACTCATTTTACCAACCTATGGAAGGCTGAGTCAACTTGGAGCCCTGCAGGATCGAACTCACAACATTGTGGTTGCAGTATTGGCATTTAACCACTGCGCCACCAGGGCTCCCTACAACATAGAGGATAGGCTTAGAGAGCTGGGTATCAAATTCTACACAGAGTACCTGGCTGGAATGTTTCTTCAGGGGTTGCAAGGGAAACAGTTGGTCTCTGAGACATTTGGGTACCTTACTTCATTTCTCCTAACATTCCTTCAAGGGATGCAATTGTGGCCGAGTTGGACAAGAAGATGGCTAAGAGCGTGGACGTCACCAATACAACTTTCCTGCTGATGGCGGCTTCCGTCTACTTCCATGACCAGAACCCCGATGCTGCCTTGCGCGCTTTGCACCAAGGGGAGAGCCTAGAGTGGTGAGTGGCTTGGCATCTTCGGCACACGATGAACTCCTGTCCTCAAGAATGCTGTCTTCCCCCTCTCCATGACTCTGGCCATTTCCGCACTAACCTGTTATAGCGCTATCATTCCACTTTCAGCCTCCCATGGAATCCTGGGGTTTGCGGTTTTGGGAGGAGCCAGCCAGCAAGCTGGAGCATGTCCATGTTAAAGCAGAGGCTGGATGGCCGTTTGCTGTTTGTTTGTTCCTGCGTGGCAGGGGGTTGGACTGGATGGCCCTTGGGGTTTCTTCCAACTCTATGTTTCTATAATTATATGATTTCTGACAGTAAGAGCTGTTTAAGAGCACAATAGATTCTCTCAGAAGGTGATGTACTCCTTCATCACAGTCTTTTAAGTAGAGCTTACTTGTTTAATGGCCGCCTCTCAGGATTCTTTAGGTTTCCTCTGTTGATGGAGTTGGACATGGTGGTGTTTGGATTCCATTCCATTTTATGTGTTATTTAATTTAATTTATTTTAATTTATGTTGTACTCCACCTCCAGCCTTGAGAAACCTTATTATTATTATTTATTATTCCAGTTCTCAGAGTCTATATGTCATGTACTGGCAAGCTTCAAGTTCAGAGAACAAGCTTAGATGGGTTCAGCACCTGTTATTCAGAATAGCATAGAAAACAGCAACACACATTGTTGTTGGTGTTATTATTATGACTACTATTATATTTATTTATACCCTGCTTTTTTTCCTTGTAAGGACTTAAAGTGGCTTATAGTAATTTTTTAAAAAGTAATTAAAAATCATGAAATACAAAAATTAAAACACAAATTAAACAATCAAATAAGAATTAAAACGAAACTAAAATACATAATTAAAACACCTTGGCAATTGCTAAGACTGAAGGACTATTGGATCTGCAGTACATTATGAATGGTAACATTGCAATTGGTGTGTGCAAGCACTCCCATCTTGCGAGAAAGGTGGCATACAAATGCAACAAATAAATAAATATATTTGACTGTTAATTCAAACAACTTTGAATTCTGCCTGCCAGCTGTGCGACCGTGCAGCTGTGTCTGTTCATCCTTATCAGGGACTGTTAAAATAACATCTCCTTGGTTCCCAGCACACTGTTTCTCACCGGATCCCATCATCCCCTTACAACACAATAAAGCCCATTTTGAAACATCAAGGCTTTGCATGACCTCCATGACAGGGAAGGCAAAGCCAACCTGGCACTGTACATCCACAATATATCTATCATCACGATATTAGGATTAAACCTCTCCTCTTCTCTCTCTCTCTAGCATGGCAATGACCATCCAGATCCTGCTGAAAATGGATCGTCTGGATTTGGCCCGGTAAGTTCCCCACTCCTGGAGTTTCTTTCTGCTGCTGTCTGCATCACTTCTGCAACTTTTCACATGTCTCCTCTTAGCCCACTACATTGTCTTTTCATGCAGCAACCAGAGCATGCTCTCTTTTGGTATCTAAGTTTTTTGGTTAGTTCGGGGGTAATGCCAGTTGTCAGTCATATTATCTGTGTGACTTGGATCACACAAGAATGTGTCCATAGTTATACACGGTGTGCCTACTGATAAAAATCATCAACCTCTTTGAGTATTTTGTGTATTTTGCCTGTTTTCACATTTGATGTATTTTAGAAAACTTCAGGATTGTTATATATGTAGTTGGACCTCCACATTTGCGGGTTTGACTTTTATGGATTTGATTTTTTGCAAGTTTCTCCAACCCCTGCCCTCCCACCCCAGGTGGGGACCTTCTTCTTTTCTGGGGAGACCTTCCTTCTTGGCTTCTCCGATCAGGCCGTGCTGCCCTTTAAAAACCCACCTCTGGTCCTCCTCCTCCTCTTCCTCCAGCTGCTGGCTGGCCAGCTAAGGATGGGCCACAGCCCAATTTCTCAGCACCACAAGTCCTGTCCCAGTGCCCCCCAACTCCCAAGGAAGGAGATGGGAAGTCTAGGGCCACCACGCTGACCCACCCCCTTTCCCTCTCCTTTTCCTGATGTGACTTGGACCCTGGGTGCCCGTTCTCCCCACCACACCTTGTCCCCCATGCCACAGACACACACACACATTTTCATATTTGCAAATTTTCCATTTTTGCAAGGGTCCTGTTCCCCTAACCCTTGCAAACATAGATGGCCGACTATACTCGAAAGCTTCTTTCACCATACATCCAGGGATAATATTTTCCTTTTTCACAATTTCCATTTTGGTGGCCAAACATACACAGTTGGCCCTCTATATTTGCGGCTTTCACTTTCGCAGATTTGGTTATTTGCGGGTTTCTTCAACCCCTGCCCCGCCCCAACTTCTTTTCCAGGAGACGCTTCTCTCTTGGCAGCTCCGATCACGCCATGCAGCCCTTTAAAAACTCAGTGTGGCCCGCTAAGGACAGCTCCCAGTCCGATATCTCCGCACCACAGGTCCTCTCCCAATGACCCCCATATCCAAGGGAGGAGGTGGGAGAGAGAAAGAAAGTAATGGACCCAGCCCTTTTCCCTCTCCTTTCCCTGATCTGGTTTGGACCCTGAGTGCCCGTTCTTCCCACGATGCTTGCCCCCCTTCTCTCAGTCATACTTGCACAGTTTAGGTATTTGCAATTTTTCCACTTTTGCTGGACTGCAGAGCCCCTAACCCTAGTGAATGTGGAAGGCTAACTGTACTTTGTTAAGGAAGGTGAGAAAAGAGAACTAGAGGGCAGAAAATGGAGGCAGGCTAATTTCCTTTCCCCTTTTATTCTCTCTGTTGCCCTTCATGCCTGCTCAGTAAAGGGAGTCTGGGGGCAGCTGCTGTTTACTTTGCCGGGTTGCAGGCAGGCACACACAGCCACAGTTGGACTGGCTGCAGCAGAATCCCATTCTTTTCCAGCCCAAGCATTCTTGTGCTGGGTACTGCAAGCAACCTGCTATAAGTGCAAGTCTGTGTTTGTGCAGCAAGCAACCTGCATAACCTCCATCACTAGTCTCTCTATGTCCCGAAAACTTTCCAGGTAGGAGCAAAGATGAGAAGAGAGTTGAACAGACTTTAAAAGGCTGTCTAAAAAGATGCATTAAAAATAAAGGGCAATTGTCCTATATGGGAGATTATGCAGTTGTTTGTACAGATGGCTGGTGCTCAAGTCATGGCCAACATAAAGCACGTGCTGGAAGAGGTGTATGTTGGGGACCTGGCCATCCTCTAAATAGTAGCAACTTCCTGGGCGGCCGAAGGCTGAAATACTTGCTGCTTGCAAAGCAATAGAACAAGCAAAATATCAAGAAACTGGCAATCTATAGCGACAACAAGTTCAGAGGAAGGCAAAAAAGAGCCCTCTTCGAACAAATTCTGCCAAGAAATCTCCGTGATAGGGCTGCTGTAAGCCAGAGTCGATTTGAGGGTACACAACAACCATGGCAAGATTGCCCCCCATCTCTAGGAGATATCTTGGGGCATACAGGACCATACGTTTTGGAGGAGAAAAACAGGGCATGCCCCACTACACTTTTTTTGCTCAGAAGTTTTGATTCTGATAGATGTTCAATCTGTGATTGTACGTGGCCTGTCTGATAGAATGTGCTGGCTGCTGTGTTGCTGATGAGTGTGTGAGTTTTTGTGTATTTTACCATTGTTTTAATTCTTTCTGGCTTTTTAATTACATTTTAACTTTTGAATTCTGTGGATTTTTAACACTTTTTTTTAATTGTTGTAAGTGGCTTTGAGTCCCAACCTGGGGAAAAAATAGGGTATAAATGAAGATCATCTTCTTCTCCATCTTAAGTGCAGGAGCTGTTGGCCCTCTCGCTCACACTTCTCCCTCTCCCTCCACTTTTAGGAAGGAGCTCAAGAAGATGCAGGAGCAAGACGAAGATGCCACCCTGACCCAGCTGGCAACTGCATGGGTAAACCTCGCCATGGTGGGTACTGCGTACTGTGTTTGGCAGCCGTACAGGAACCCACGGCCTGGAGAGGGGGTGTGCTGTACAGGACAGCTTCATCTTCAGAGAACAGGCTTAGAGGGTTTCCAAAGCTTTATTCAGGAACATTGAAGAAAACAACTGCACACCTTGACAAACTGTCATGTCCTGTTCTCTGAACTTGAAGCCAGCCAGGACATGACAAGCGAGAAGGTCTCTTTCCCTGGACATCTTCCAAAATGGGCTGGACAGCTACCTGCTGGGGAGGCCCTAGGTGGATGTGGAGCATTAAGCAGGCGGGGGCTGGACTTGCTGGCCTGGAGGGCCCACTATGGGATTCTCGGTTGCCCCATGGCAGGCACAGCTCTTGGCATACCTGGATGCAGAGGCAGATGGGGGGCCTTCCCTCCATCCCAACTGGCACTGCTCTGGCCTTGGAGAGAGAGGAGAAGAGGCAGGCACCGCTCCGTCATGCCTGGACCTGGAAGCAGAGGAAGGGCCCTCTTTCTTTCCCAGTTGCCATTGCCCTTGCCTCGGAGGGAGAGAAAAAGACACCGCTCCAAGTTGAGGAAAGGTCCTCCCTCCATCCCAATTGCCATTGCCCAGGCCTCAGAGGGAGAGAAGAAGAGGCGGTATCTGCTGGAATTTAATCCCTTCCTGTACTGCCATCCCCTTTTCGTTTTTTGTTGCGTCTTAATTAGGTTGTAAGGCCAGGGAACTGTTTGGGTGTTCTTGCAAAGCGCTGTGAACAGTGCTGGCACTATATAAACAAGTGATTATAATAACAACAACAGTGTGCTTGCAAACCGTGAAAAGCATCGATTGCTCCCTCTTCTGATTCCTTCATCCCTTTTTGCCCACTGATTCAGGGCGGTGAGAAGCTGCAGGACGCCTACTACATCTTCCAGGAGATGTCCGAGAAGTGGTCTCCCACTCTCCTGCTGCTAAACGGCCAGGCCGCCTGCTACATGGCCCAGGGAAAGTGGGATGACGCCGAAGGGGTGCTCCAAGAGGCCCTGGACAAGGTGGGTTTTCCTGGGAATAGGGAGGGGAAACCCTCTCCCTGCTACGTTTGGAAACTTCTTTTCCTCTTACGTCTGATCAGCGATTGCAGAGAAGAGGCGATGTAAAGCTGGCGGCAGGGATCGTACAACTCCCTTGACCAATAAAGCTATTTATGGCTCAGATCCAAGGGATCTGCTATGAGTCTGCCTGGGCCTTGAGCAGGGCCCTTCTCTCAGTCCCAGCACCATCACCGGAACGGCTGGTGGGAACGCAAGAGAGGGCCTTCCCAGTGGCTGCCCCAGAGTTTGGAGCTGCCCCCGGAAGGTGGCTAGGACGGCCTCCTCCTTCCCACCCTTCTGTCAGGTGCTGAAGACTTTTTTTTTTATTTAAAAAGGCTTTTAGAACTGAAGCCTTTTAAGGGAAGGAACAAAAGACGTGTATTGTTTTAAATTTTTGTAGTGTTTTAAATCTTTGTAATGCATCCACCTCGAGTCCCAGTCTTTGTATATTTCTATATAGGTGTGTGTATATGTGTGCGTGTTTGTATACCTATGCGATAATGGGCTCTTCCTATTATCCACAGCTGAAAGGGGATAGTTCTCTCTTCAGATGAAGACGGGGTAAATGAGGTTTAAGTTACCTTTATTGGGGATCAGCATCACAGAAGGACGTCAGAGACCACAAAAGACAGTTGGCCAGTCAGCAAGAGCAGGTGGGGGAACAAAGCAAGAAGCTTGCAGATGCTTCGAGAAGTTTTAAAAGGGCCTCAAAGACCATGAGGCGGAGAGACACAAAAAAACATCAGTGAGAGGGAGAGGCTGGTGGAGGCTGGGCCAACTGGTCTAAA
The DNA here is from genome assembly GCA_030412105.1 of Cyclura pinguis. NCBI lineage: Eukaryota > Metazoa > Chordata > Lepidosauria > Squamata > Iguanidae > Cyclura > Cyclura pinguis. Next base: position 7,123,630 of record CM059614.1, on the reverse strand, counting down.
CTCGACACCATCCCCAGCATCTGGGTAATAATGTGAGTAGAATAGGAGTGTTTTTAGTAGGGATGGCCAACCGAATCCTCGAATCCTGGGCAAGGATTCAAGATGCACAAATCCGAATCCCTGCGCCAAAATAGGCAAACCAAATCTTTCGAATCCCCCAACCAAACAGTTTGTTGGCGACCGGGATGCCTGGAAGTCTGGGCAACCAGACTCACACAAGGGGAGATGGCAAGTAGGTGAGTTTTTCCCTTGGAGGAATAACGGCCTATGCTAACAATTTCAGAAATTACATCTGGGGTTGTATTCCAAGATATTTAAATTGAACATTGAATATTTAAGTTCAGCACTTGACTGGAAGGTACAGTCTTCTGGAGATTTCAAGGACAGCTGAGAGATTGCTTTGTGTGGCTCCCTTACAAAGCTCTTTTGTACACAATTCTGGGGTTTGCAGTTTTAGCAGGTGTCACAGCCTTCTCTGCCAAAGTGTGCTGGGGCATCGTCAAACCACAAACCCCAGGATGCCAATAAGGAGCTATGCAAAGAAAATCTAGTTTTGACTTTGATTATCTCTGTACTGTAGTATGTGGCCCTGTTTACACAGGCAGGAAAATGTGGGATTAATCCACATTTTCCTGCCTGTGTAGAAAGAACCTTCATGTCATTTTCAGTGTGGGGAGATCCTGAGGCAAAACTGTGACAATTGTCCTGGCCAGATTTCTTCAGAGGGAGGTTTGCCTTTGCCCAGGCTTTTGCTAAGGCTGAGAGAGTGTGTCTTGCCCAAGATGATCCTTCTTTCCCTTGCTTTTTAAACCCTTTTTTAAAAAAGGATTCAAAAGATTTGAGATTTGTGAGATTCATGGATTCCCAGAAACTTCCAGGGATTCGGATTCAGAAAATTCTGGATTCGTCCCATCCCTAGTTTTTAGCTAGTCGCGTTAGGGGTTATGTTCTTTTAAAACTCCGGCTGTATTTACCTAGGCGTTAGCTGTAGCTTTGTAACTGCAAAGGAACGCCTGAAGGAAGGTGTCTTCATGAATGGGATATCTTTTATTATTGCGTTTGCCTGCTTAGAATAAAAAAGCTTTCCTTATAAAAATCTCCTCTGTCTGTGCCCTCTTTCCACGGGCCTGCTGGTTACACTCACAGATAGGATTCAGCCTTGGAATTTGGAGATTCTTTCCGCAGTAGCTTCCTAAAGAGCTACTTCACGATGGGATTTAAAATCAGTAGGCGGTGGCAGCTAGATATCTCCAAGGGCAAAGGCGGGATCCCATCTCTTGACAGGAGATAGAATACCCCCCCCCTTTTCCCACACAACATATAATGATGATGCAGAGAAAACTTTTGCATGCAGCCAGGTTGACTTGTGCTTTGCATGTCAGAAAGTTATTGCCCTGGGGCTTACTTCTGTCTGTTTGCTGGGGAGATGTACCTAGTCCCTGCTCCTTTTGCTTTGTCAAGACCAGCGAGTGTAGACCCTTGGTCGTTGGGGGCTGCAGGCAGTTAATGGACTACATTGAGCCCCCAGGGGACCCCGCAGGGCTATACCCTACCCACACATCCTAAAAATAAATATATTATTTTCCCCCCAAATATAGCACACACACACCCCCGAGGGGGGTGATTTTACCCTTCCAGTTGCCCTTTTGGGGCCATTTTAGGTGCCTTTTCCAATAGGAAAACAACCTGGATGGACTTTTTGGTCACTTTGTGTTGGGAAAAGGCCTTCTCTGGGTCTAAAGCAGGTGAAAGTGGCCCAAAAACTGAGCTGTATTTCCCCACACACGCCCTTGTGTATGTGTATGTGACATTTCCTCCCTGGCTGGTATAGAAAAATAGCAGACTGATAGGTCAGATGGTCTTGCCTGGTAGAAGGAACCTTCCTTTGTTTATATTGGCTTTTATATTGGCTTTTTTTTTTTCAAAGTCATGAGGACTGGGGTCTTCCTTTGTTTACAGAGGCGTCGGTCAGCTGCAGAAGATGCTTTGTGAGTGGAAGGTCTCGGGTTCCATTCTCCAGCATCTCCAGTTTAAAAGGATTTAAACATCTCACCAAGGGCAGCTATCCCTGTTCATCTTTAAATTGGTTGTTTATTCAAAATCATGAGATCTGGCATCTTGTTTTAGGGGAAGGCCCATAGCTTAGTGACGGAGCCCCACGTTGCCTGGCCAAAGGTCCTCAGTTCAAGGTTTAAAACGTCTCTTTAAAAAAAATGAAGTATCAGGGATGGGTATTGGGATGAGATGTTTTGTAGAAGGCCCCAGAATACTAGGCCAGGTGAACAGAGAGGACTGTGAGTTGTGTTGGACTGGCTTTCCTACCTCCTCTTCTCTTACAGGACAGCAGCCATCCTGAGACTTTGATCAACTTTGTCGTTCTCTCGCAGCACCTGGGGAAGCCTCCAGAGGTGAGCCTGACTTTCTTTACTCCAGAAAGAGGAGTGGTTCTGGAAAGGGGCGGGGTATTTTACCCAAACTGCAGCCTTTCAGCCTTTCTAAGCATAGCGGAGACCACCGTCTTCTTGGCAGCTAACACCTCAGCCCTTCAACCCTGTCACCAGCGTCCGTAGGTGTCAGGCTGCACGGAACCTGTCATTAGCACGCTGGAGGCGTTATTCGTATATGTCACGGACTAGCTTTGCTAGATTAAACAGGGCCGTAGTGTGCTAAATCACTGCCGTGGATCGGTTGCCAATTGCCTTGTGCAATTATGTATCTGGCAGGAACTTCTGAAGTATTTCGAGGGACCAAATGGTTAACTGCTGTGGTGTTTCATGTCATTTTGTATCTGGGCAAGGGACAAGAAGGTGAGAGAAGGGAATGCCAAGGTAGCGGGGAGGTGTTACGGGAACAGGCAATGGAAAGATAAGGAGGCGGGAACTTCTTCTCGCTCCCGGGATGAAAGAATCATACGATCATAGAGTTGGAAGACCCCCAGGGCAATCGAGTTCAACCCCCTGCTATGCAGGAACCCACATCAAAGCCCTCCTGGCAGATGGCCATCCAGCCTCTCCGCTCGGCCGTGGAAACCCACTGGATGCCCTTGAGTGCATTGCGCTCTCTTCCTTTTGGAGGTTTTTAAACCTTCGGAGGTTCTTAAGCGGAGCCTGGATGGCCATATCTGTCGGGAGTGCTTTGAGTGTGCATTGCTGCATGGCAGAAGGGGGTTAGACTGGATGGCCCCTGGGGTCTCTTCCACCTCTAGGATTCTACTATTCTCTCAGCTGAGAAAAACCCTATGATGGATTCGCCATAAGTCAGAAACGAAGGCACACAACAACAACATGTCTTCTTATGATACGTCCAAAGTATGACAGCCTCAGTTTAGCCATCTTGGCTTCTGGGCAGCATTCAGGCTTGATTTGCTCTCAGACCCATTCCTTTGTCTTTTTAGCACTCCAGGGTATCTGCGGAACTCCCTTCCAGCACCATATCTTGAATGAGTTGATTTTCTTCCTATCAGCTTTCTTAATTGTCCAGTTTTCCCAACCGTGTTTACTCTGTAACTGTTAGATTTCTTTTTCTGCTGATTCCTTTTTCTTTTTTGTCATTCTGTCCCCCTTACTCTCTCCCTCTTCAAGGTCACCAACCGCTACCTGTCACAGCTGAAAGATGCTCACAGAAACCACCCCTTCATAAAGGAATACCAGGCCAAGGTAAGGCCGCTCATTCCTCCCATCTCTCATTTCCCCCCCAATTTTCAGGCCTGGTGGCTGAATAGCAAAAGCAGCATCTACTTTGAAACAAACACAGAATCACAGGCAGCTGCGTCTTCTCCCAAATTCCATTTTTTCGGAACCCATCTGGCAGGGCTGTGGAATCGCCAGACCTTCAACTTCAGCATCTACATTTTTCCACACTCCTTCATAAATGGCAAATGTATATTAATTAGTAAAAACACATTTACTGTAATAAAGTGGTAGCACAGAATAGTACTGTAGTGAGTCGTCCAACTTACTTAAGTTTATGGAACATAAAATATTTTTCAATTTATTGTATTTATGTGCTGCTTTTCTCCCAGAGCAGGACCCAAGCCGTCTTCCAGAACAATTACAATAAAATTTGAAACAATTAAAACCAACCATATGAAACAAATGCATAAATATATTTGGTCAAAATTTCTGAGCAGTCCTAAATTCTTATGGAAAAAAATATGCTACAAACTAGGCATTTAACTTTTTTTTTAGTATGTAAGTATAGAATTATATATTTAGCATATATGGTTCTAATATTATGAGATTTTATTTTTAAGTCAGTACCTTTCTGCCCACTCTGACGCCACCAAAAATGACTTCTGACACCGCAGCCCTGCTGAAAGGTGTACTTTTGGAATGCCTAAAAGGAAGACTATTATTGATATTTTTATTTTATTCTTAGCTCTGACATTTATTTCTGGTCTTTTGTTCAGCAAGCTCAAGGCAGCATTTACTGACTTCGCCGCCATTTATCATCACAGAAACCCTGTCACACAAAAGAATAATGATCACAGAAATGTTTTCCATAATAATTTATAATGAAGGGGAAGGCAGCATATGATTATCTTAAAAGAAATGAGAACTGCCCACCCTTTGTGGGGCTCCCCTGTGAGTCAGTGATCTGAGCATGGCTAATTCAGAGAGACAACAAGCAGCCTCCTTGTCTTGGAACAAAATAATTCTGCTGCATTGCTGCATCGGAAGTGATCAATCAGTCCAACCTTACGGAGTTGCCTCTTTCGCCCAGCTATGAAAGACTGGTGGACCAGAACAATAGATCATCCAGAGGTGCAACAGGGCACTGTCTTCTCTTTATAGCCACATAAGAACTTTGGTTTATGCAGCTGCTTCTTGCAGCACATTCTTTTGTGATACTTGTGCTACCCCGCTAAAAGTCTTCTATTTGTGTTTTTTTGGTTTGTAGGAAAATGACTTTGACCGCCTGGCCTTACAATACGCTCCCTGCGCGTGAGTCTCCTGGAACAGGAGCCAACCCCAACGGTCAGCGTCTTGCAAAGTGGGATTTTGTATTTGTGGTATATGAATGTGTCTCTTTGCTATGGACGATCAGGATTGACTTCCCTGGGCGTGGTTGGCAGCAGATAGTGTGGACTTTGAGTTTCTGTCTGGAATGCTCCCAGTACAAATTTTGAGCTTTTGTTAAGAAGAAGGCAATCCAAGAAAGAGATTTCCAGGTGCCCTCCCTTAAACATTCCTAATAAAGTGTGTTTACCTCCTTGACTGTTTTGATTGCAAACGTCATGTAGAATCATAGAAGTTGGAAGAGACCCCAGGGGCCATCCAGTCCAACCCCCTTCTGCCGTGCGGGAACACACACTCAAAGCACCCCAGCAAATGGACATCCAGCCTCAGTTTAAAAACCTCCAAAGAAGGAGATTCCACCACACTCTGAGGCAGCAACATATTCCACTGCCGAATTAATCCTTTGTCTTTGGGTCTAAGGTGGTAGGGGAGGAGAGAAAGAGGGTTTTTTTTAATTAAATAAAAGGCAGATTGGGACCAGATGATGGATTGGGGGCCCTTTTTTAAAATTACAAAACAGCGGATTGGGACCAGATGATGTATTGGGCCCCTTTTTTTAATTAAACAAAACAGCAGATTGGGACCCTTTTTAAAAATTAAATAAAACAGCGGATTGGGACGGCATCTAGTGTCACATGGTGTTGCAACAGGACCGCATCCTCATATCCCATTTTGTGGCCAAAAGGACCAATTTTGCCACTCTGGGGGCACTCAGCATTAAAAATTTGGAGTTTCAATGGCAGAAAAAGAACAGACTACACAGAACAGGTTTTTCAAATCAGTATAGTTAACAGCAGAAAGTGAGGCTTTGAGTCAGTGCAGACAACATTTCCCATCGTCCTCACGCAGTACAGAAAGTGAGGCTCTGGGTCAGTTTGGACAACACTTCCCATCATCCCCACAAAGTGCAGAAAGCAAGGCCTTGTGTGTGGACATTTCCCATCGTCCCCACGCAGCAGAGAAAGTGGGGTTTCAGTTAAGCCTTCCTCACCTCTGATGCTGTTAGTTGGACAACAGTTCCCATCCTCCCCACACGGGGTTTTATATTGTGAAATAAAAAGGTTCAATGTGGCCACCAGAGGGCGCGCTACATCTAATAAAAACGCCTCATTCTTTATCGTGCAGCGCCATCTGGTGGCAAATAGAGACCTTTTTCTAAAAAATTAATTAAAATCCCTCCTTCCTTGTCCTGCAGCGCCTTCTGGTGGCGGCTCGGACGAGGCCTTTTATTTAATTTTTAGAAGGTCCCGATCCGCCATCTGGTCCCGATCCGCCAGCAGATGCCGCTGCAGGACAAGGAAGAAGACGTTTTATTTAACTCATTTAATTACTCTAATTTGTTTCATTAAAAAGAAGGAGCTAAATTCTAAAAGCGAATGACTTAGGGGTCACCGGGCAGGATATTAGCTGCTAAGTTGGGGGGCTTTCAGGCGGCTGGAGAACGCTACCCTTCGGTGGGGCTTGAACCCGTGACCTCGCAGCGCGTTCTAATTGGCCGCCGAAACCGCTAGGCCACTGCGGCTGCGCGGCTTGCGCAGAGTCCAGGAACCTTTGTAGTTTTAATGGCAGAAAATGGATAGACTATACAGAAGCAGGCTTTTCAGATCAGTATGGTTAACAGCAGAAAGTGAGGCTTTGATTCAGTGCGGACAAGTGGAGTTTCAATAAAGCCCTCCTCACCTCCGAGGCTGTTGGTTAGATAACACTTCCCATCTTCCCCACACGCGGTTTTATATTTTGAAATAAAAAGGTTCAATTTCGCCAGCAGGTGGCGCACCACGGCTTTTGAATTGAATAAAGCCCCTCCTTCCTCGTCCCGCAGCGAACCTGGCGGCGGATCGGGACCGAATGGCGGATCGGGGCCTTTCGTGAATTGAACAAACCGCCCCGTTCCTCGTCCCGCAGCGCCACTAAGTCGGTACCTTCGTGCCCGTTGGCCTCAGTTACTGAAGACGCTCCGGGGCGCCCCTCGTACCCCGCTGATTTGCGCGGCTGCAGAAAAGACGGGGTACAAACCCGCCAGTCTCGGGAGCCGCCGCGGCCGGCTGCCTGCAGTGCCCGAAGGGCGCCACGAGAGGGCGCGCCGCAACGCCTCTGAGGGCAGGGATCGGCCGTTTCAGAGCGGCGGGGCTCGGCAGGCGGCACTGTGCAAGTTGCGCCACCAGAGGGCGCCGCACGGTAGCCCCCGAAGGCACGAAGGAGAACAACTCCGGAGCTCCCGGTTAGACAAATGAGGCGTTTCGGAGCCTCGACGCCGTCAGGCAGAAAGGGGCCGGTTTCGCCACGAGGGGGCGCTCCTCCGAGGCAAGGAATTGGGCATTTTTGGCTCCAAACGCCAACAGGCCGAAAGGCCCGGTTTTTCCACCAGAGGGCGCTCCAGAGTAAAGAGCGAGGCCTTTTCAAGGCTCAGGGCCAACAAACCTCTCGTTCCTTCTTCCGGAGCGCCCTCTGGTGGAACAAAGGTTTTGATACACCGACAGAAATCCTAAATCCTAAAATAGACTGCGCGGGAGGGGGGGAAGGCGCCCTCTGGCGGCCGTCCTGCAGCAGGCGCGGGAAAGCGCTCGTGCCACGTGGGTACCTTCTTTCCCACCGCTGACATCCCTCTGGGAAAACTGAGTTCGGAGAGAGGGAGAGATGCGCATGCAAATAAAACCATTCCTGCCCTGAATCTGAGCCGGAGAGGCCCCTGCGGGGAGCTCCAGCCGAGCGGCCGCGCGGCCCGTCGGCGATGAATGTCGCAAACAGTTCCCATCCCTCGCGGCCGGCTCGAACGTACACCCGAGACCGAAGCAAGGAAGCAGAAACCCCGGCGCGGCGCGGCGGATCCTGGTTCGGAGCTTCAAAGTCTCCTGCGTGGGCGTGACGTCAGCGGCTCCGGTGGCCTGGCGGTTAGGGGCCTGTGCGAGTGATCCCGGGGTCGCCGGTTCGAACCCCGGGTGGCGTAACTGCTTCCCTTCTAAACCCGGCGCTCAAAGGTGCTTTATTTTGTTGTAACCTAAGTCAAAAGTGAAATTAAAGAGATTTTCCTTAAGTTTTCGAGTTTTTCTTTTTGAAGTCGGACACCGGGGCCCCGGGACGCTGCCGCCCGACTTTGGGGCGCCGGGCGGGAGAGGGAGACTGCAACTCCCAGCATCCCTCGGGGGAACTGAGGCCTTCTGGGAGTTGAAGTCCAGGAACCTCCAGGGCCTGGAAGCCGGTGCGGGGCCCGATCCAGAGTCAAAGCGTCGCGGAGGAGAAGGGCGGATCTCGGCACGGGGCGGAGGGGGTCGCACGTCCCATGGTGCCGCCCCCAGCGCTGCTAACGGGAGCGGGTTCTCTCGGCGCCGAAGGACCGGGGCGCTTTCCGGGCTCTCCCCGGGCGGCCCACTGTCTGCGGGCATATAGGCATACAACTGTGGACAACATTTCCCATAAGGTTTTGAGTCCGCGTGGCCTACATTCCCCATCGTCCTCAGTGCGGAAAGCGAAGCTTGGCGGCAGTATGGACAACACTTCCCATCGTCCCCCCACAGCAAAGAAGGGGGTTTCAATTACTCCTTCCTCACCCGTGAGCCCTTTGCTAGACAACAGATTCCATCATCCCCACGCAGGGGTTTTATTTTTTTTTAAAAAAGGTTCGATTTCTCCGCCAGAGGGCGCTCTACCTCTGGTGGCGGATCGGGACCAAATGGCGGATCGGGACCTTTTAAAAAAATTAAATAAAACTCTTCCGTCAATTTGCCACCAGAGGGCGCTCTACACGTGCTGGCGGCGGATCGGGACCAAATGGCGGATCGGGGCCTTCGTTAAATTCAATAAAAACCCCAGTCCTTGTCCTGCAGCGCCATCTGCTGGCACATCGGATGAGGCACTGTATTTATTTTTTAAAAAGGTCCCAATCCGCCATTTGGTCCGGATCCGCCGCCAGCACGTCTAGAGCGCCCTCTGGTGGCAAATTGACAGAGGAGCTTTATTTAATTTTTTAAAAAGGTCCCGATCCGCCATTTGGTCCCGATCCGCCGCCAGCACGTCTAGAGCGCCCTCTGGTGGCAAATTGACAGAGGAGCTTTATTTAATTTTTTAAAAAGGTCCCAATCCGCCATTTGGTCCGGATCCGCCACCACTACGTGTAGAGCGCCCTCTGGTGGCAAATTGACAGACGAGCTTTATTTAATTTTTTAAAAGGTCCCAATGCCCAGCCGGTGATTTTGTGATCCTTTTGGTAAAGAAGTCATGGCCCAAGAAATATTTTTGCTTAAGGCGAACTCTGAATCGGGACTTCAAAGGCAATCGCAACGGCGAGCGCCCATTGGCTGCGATGGCTCAGAGGTTAAAGCCGTGGTTCTCGAATGCTATTGGTCACGAGTTCGAGACCCGGAAGGCATTTTTCTTACTTGTCCGATTCTAAAATGGCGTCTCAACTATTTCCGCAGCGAGCGGCGCCCATTGGCCGGGATGGCCGAGCGGTTGAGCGGCGGCTCCCCAATCCAATCGGTGGCGAGTTCGGGGCCCGGTGAGGGCCCTCCCCCGGCCCGTGGGCGGGGCCAGGAGCTCCGCCGGAAGTCCGGCCTCACTCCGGTTCCGCCGCCGAGGGCGAGGCTTCGCGGGGAGCGGCTTCGTCTGGGACCGCTGCGTGGGCAAGGCCGCGGCTCTTTCCTCCGCGTCTGGGCGGCTTTCTTTCGCTTCGGAGCGCGAAGACCCCCCGCGGGAGCTCTGGGCAGCGGCGGGAGGGGAAGGGGCCGCCCTCCCTTCAGGTAAGGTGCTCTGGGGGGGGGCCGGGCGGAGCCGGGTGGAGCCGGGCGGCCATCAGCCCCTCCGGGGGCCCGGGGCCCGTGGGCGGCCTTTCCGAGGGCTTCCGCCTGCCTCCATAGGGGGTCCTGAGAACCGGGAACCGCCTCCGTCCTTCGGCGCCAAGAGAACCCCGCTCCCTTTGGCAGCACCGGAGGCGGCACCATGGGACCCGCAGTCCCCTCTCCGCTCCCCTCCTCCGTGGCACTTTGGGTCTGGATCGGGGCCCCGCGGCAGCTTCCCCCCTCTGGAGGTCCCTGGACTTCAGCTCCCAGAAGGCCTCGGTTCCCCGGGGGATGCTGGGAGCCGCAGTCCCCCACGATCCTGCTCCCCGGCAGCCGGGTGGGGTGAGGGGGGGGGCAAGGGAACTGGGAGGCTCCGAATCCGTCTCCCGCTTACAGAAAAGACCCAAAACTAGAGGTGGTTGTGGGTTTCCCGGGCTTTGAGCTCGTACTTTCTCCTGACTTTTCGCCTGCGTCCGTGGCTGGCATCTCCGGAGGCTGTGCCGGCACGGAAGCGGGACAGGACGTGTATGTTTGTGTCGCCTCCGGGTGGGAGGGCGCGGTTTGCGTGTGTTGCGGGGGGCCCGTTGTTAAATGGGGGTCCCCCGTTGTTAAATGGGGGTCCCCCGGGGTTGTGTCGCTGGGCAGGGGATGTGCGGAGCGGGGCATTGAGGACCTTGGCCGCCCGTCTGGTCCACTGGCACGTTTTTGAGTCTTGATTTTCTTCGCGCTCTTCAGCACCGGGGGCCAAACCTGGTTTCCTTTCCGCGTTTCTTCTCCCCGGTGGAAATTGCCCGGGCGTTTGTGGATTTCGGTGGCCTCCCTGCGCAGTCGGGCAGAGTAGTTGTCACAGTGATCCAGAACGCCTGTGCTTTCGGAAAGCATTGTGTCCAGGCTGGCTTGTAACCTGTTCTGCTAGCGCTGATTTTTCTCGCTGGACGAGCCTGCAGCGTCTTCTGTGTTCTCGGATTCGTCTTCGGACGCTGCTGCGTTTTGCGGTCCCTGGCCATTTCCGCCCTTGACTGTTATCGCGCTATTAGTCCACTTGCAACGTCCTATGGAATCCTAGGGCCGCCCGGCCCCTCCCGAAACCACAAACCCCGGGATTCCACAGGATGTTGAAGGTGGACTAATAGCGCTATAAGAGTCCAGTGCAGAAATGGCCCCTGTGTAGACCTGCCCCCAGCTGCAAGGTATGTGGTAAACTCCGGCAGAAGTTAGAGGACCCCTCTTGTCCTTTGCTGAGCGTAGCATTTGCTGAATTTTATTGTTTGGAGGTCATATTTCTTCACCAGTTTCCCTATAGGGTCAGGGACCCCTTTGGGGTAAGGCAAAGACCCCTTCCCTTTGGTGGGCTGCTTGGCTTCACTGCTGTGGTTTTTTCTGGGTCTGGGGGCTCTTCTGATGTCTGAACCGGAGTGGCTGTTGGCCCGTAGAGCCCCGTTTAGACGGTTCAGTTTGTCTTTCAGGAGGTGGGGTTCACAGATTCTTTTTGCACAGTCTACCAGAGGTGCTCCTTTTTGTCCTGGGTGATGGTTGGAGTTTTTGTGTAGATGTCTGTCAGTGTGTGTAGGTTTTCTGTACACTGTGTGGCCCAATTGTCAGTTAGGTTTGTGGAGGAGCAAGACATCCAGAAATGGTAGTCTTCCTTTATTTTCTTTTTCCCTGGTAAATTGGATGTTTGGGTGGATGTTGTTCAGATGGTCCAGAAAAATTTCAGATGGTCATCTGAACTACAGGCCACTGGTTACTCCGGGGCTGTGGGAATCAAGACTCAAAAACATGCCAGTGGACACCCCCGGGACCCTGGAGGTCCCTCTACAGGGAGCAACACAATGGGCGGCTAATGTACTTAATGCACCCTTATGCGTATCCCAACTAGCTAATGTACTTAATGCACCGTTACGCGTATCCCCTGACTAGCAATGCAACCCTGGGGGATCCCCCGTTTAATGCCGGGAGAAAATGCTAATAGAACATGGGCTCAAAGCCTGGAAAACCCACAACCACCTCTAGTTTTGGGTCTTTTCTTTAAGCCGGAGACAGAGTCGGAGCCTCCAAGTTCCCTTGCCCCCCCATCCCACCCCAGCCGGTTGCCGGGGAGCAGGAGAGAGATCGTGGGGGACTGCAGCTCCAAGCATCCCCCAGGGAACCGAGGCCTTCTGGGAGTTGAAGTCCAGGGACCTCCAGAGGGGAGAAGCTGCTGCGGGGCCCCGATCCAGATTCAAAGTGCCACGGGGGAGAGGGGCGGAGAGGGGACTGCGGGTCCCATGGTGCTGCCCCCGGTGCTGCCAAAGGGAGCGGGGTTCTCTTGGCGCCGAAGGACGGAGGCAGTTCCCGGCTCTCAGGACCCCCTATGGAGGCAGGCAGAAGCCCTCGGAAAGGCTGCCCAGGGGCCCAGGGCGGCCCGGAGGGGCTGATGGCCGCCCGGCTCCACCCGGGCCAGCCTGGGGCTCACAGAGCACCTCTCATGTTACGACAACACCTTTTCTTCTTTGCAAAATAAAGTTTATTTTGAACATACAGTATCACCACACATTACAATTTTATACATTTTTCCCAGTCCCCCCTCCTCCCTACTACCCCTCCATCCCCTCCCCCTCCTACCCTCCCTACTACCTCTCCCTCCCCCCTCTCCCGTCTCCCCCTCCTACCCTCCCCTCTCCCGTCTCCCCCTCCTCTCCCTCGATGTCTTCCTCGCACTGCTGGAGGAGCTGGTCCTTGTCGAAGTTCGGGGCGACGTGGAGGAGGATCTCGGTGAGCCCCTCGGCCACCTCCGTCTTGGAGAAGAGGCACCCTGCCAGGGGAAGGGAAGAGGGACGTCAGCACAAGGGGGGAAAATCAGAGAGGAAACCAGGGATACCCCCACCCTGTGAAGAATTTCACAGAAAACACAGAAGTTCCTCTGCCCCACCTCTGGAATTAAGAGGCAAGAACGGAGCCTTACCTATAAAATCTGTCACTTTGTCCGTAGGCCCGGATGAGGACGTTGTCGTTTTTGTTGTACTTCATTTTCATTTCAAAGAACCCTGTGAAGGGGGAGAGGAGGAAAAATTAAAGGGCTGCACCAACTACTGCTCTGTTTAAAGCAGGAGCGAGCAGTTGCAGAAGGCCGCACCCCCAACTGCCTCCCTGGGGTAGAAAATGAACGGCCACTCTGGCATTTTTGCCATGTTTTTAAGCCCCCCGAGCCATTTTAGGCTCAAGAGAAGCCTTTCCTTAACAACAGGAAGTGATGAAAATAACCTTCTGTTCCCTTCCCAGCTCTTAAAAAGGGGCTTTTCTGAGCCTACACTAGTACCAAGCGGGCCAAAAACATGGCAAAAGTGTCCCCCACTTAAGGGATATCTGGGGAGGGGAAAATTTGGACAAAAAAAGACCTCTCAGGGGCCCTGGGGTTCACAAATGTCCCAAAAGTTACACCCTTCCCACCCTGGTTTCTCGGCACAAATCAAAGTGCTGGTTACGACCTATAGAGCCTGCTATGGGTTTTTAAGAGCGCAAGGCTTACAGTTTCTTTGTCCTCCCAGTCTCGGCTGATGGGAAGAGGGGAGATGGGGCCTTCTCCGTGACCGCAATCCATTTGAATCTGTGGTGGGGAGGGTGCCAGCTGCCCCATTCTGCCTCGAAGGCAGTAGGGCTCCTTCCCAAGGCGGAAGGGGGCAGCTAGTGGAGCTCACTATGTCTGCCCTATGCCATTTTTAATAGGAACTTACAAGCCTCGCTTAGCATTCGCAGACTCCTGAGACTTGCAGAGAGACTGCAAACGCGAGGCCAGACTCATAAGTCCCAGTGAAAAACCAGAGGGCAGCAGTGGAGGCAAATAACCCACTAATGTCAAGGGCTGAGGGTGCTCTCAGGTATGACTTACTGTTGAAGACGACGTCGTTGTCCTCGAACTCCTTCCACTGCTGGTACCATTTGGAGTCCTTGTGAAGCACCACACCCACGGCCTCCCTGCAGCAGGCACAAAAACCAAAAGAAGAGTTGGACAATGCTGCTCCGCTGACCCTTTCCCCTCCGCCCCCTTCTCCTGTTAGGGCAGTGGTGGCTTTAGGCAGCCTGAAGGCCTCCACCCTACACATGCCGGACACAAGAGCAATGTTTCAGTACCTGCCTGAGGTGCTTTGGGGACAGGTGCCCTACAGAAGAAGACAAAAGAGCCTAATCCTGCCCTGTCTAAGGGCCTTTCTGCACTACACAGTTATAGTGCCTTTATTCCACTTTCAACACTTTCCTGTGGAACCCTGGGGTTTGCAGTTCAGGGAGGGTCCTTTGGGATTCTCACCCAAGGAGCTCTTTGGCCCCAGGAAACTGCAAACGCCAGAATTCCACAGGATGTGGGAAGTGGAGTAATACCACTGTAACAGCGTAGTGCAGAAAGGGCCCTAAAATAAAATATAAAATTCCCGCTCATTCGAGGGACGAAGGCCTAATAGGACACATTGTCAGCATTTGAGTCAGGCTGGACAACTGAGTCCTTGGCTCCGAATACCTGCTCCTCTCTCAGCCTCTCCCTGGCAAACTCCATCTGCTTCCCTGGCGGCGCAGCCAGGGGGACAAAATCCACCTGCGTCCCCCACAGACATCAGGAGGACCCCACATCAACAAAGGATGAGCCCAGTTTCCTATTTTGGTTCTAGTCCCTTTCAAACAGGAAGCCTGTTTTCAAAAGGAGAGCTGAACAATATCAATATTTAGAGCAGCGTTACTCAAGTTTCCAGGCAAGGGAAACACAACAGTAGCCGATGTGCTCAAACAGGGACAGTCCCTGGCCCAGGGGGGAAATGTAGCGGCCTGAGAAACACTCATTCAGACAGGACTTTTCTGCACAGGGCGCTTTGCACGTGGGCACACGGTGCCTACAACCGGCCAGCCATGTCGGGGTACCCTCCATAATTAGTTTGGGAAAGTACTATTGATGGGTTATGCAGTAGTAAGAAATGTAGTTTGTATTCAGAGCACCTAGACAGCTTCACATGCAGCTGCTCCTTTGTAGCAACGTTCACAGAAGCACCGTTATGTAAACATGCAAAGGTTCTCACCAGATAGTATCCTAGTAACAGCATCGGGCCTAGAGAAGCAAGGCCATCTGTAATTGGCTCCGTGGGAACGAAGGGGAGCATTATAACATACTGTCTCTGTAATCTCGCTCAGTTTGAATCACTAAAGTCATGCACTCTGTTCATGTTCATGAATAAACCTTGCTTCGCATGATTACTCTGTGTGTTTGAATCAATTCCTGACAAGCCAGTTTATGGGGATCCTAGGAATTAAGCAGGGCTCCCTTAGGCAAGGTGGTTTTGCCAGTTCCTTCCTCTGAAATATCACCCGCAGCCCCTGGGATTCCTGGGTGGTCTCCCCTCCAAGGACTAACCAGGGCTGACCCTGCCTGGCTTCCAAGGGCAGAGGCAAGCCGGTGCCCTGAGGACAGGCCACTGCCTCCGGGAGGTTACAATCTCATACCCCCGACCACCATCAATTTCTTACCCACCTCTCTGTAAGGCTCGAGGCGGGATACAACATAAGTTTAAATACAATTAAAAGCTCACTGTAGATTAAAACACACTCAAACACATAAAACTATTTAAAATACATCAATTTAAGATTCATAATTAAACACTGACTGGGCTGGCCTGCCTGCAATCTAAGTGGAGGGGATCTGGTACCTTTAGAGTATCTTATATAGTATAAAAGGACAGGTCACTGCCTCTAGAAGTTTACAATATCATCATCATCATCATCATCATCATCATCATCATTTCTTACCCACCTTTCTCTAAGGCTCAAGGTGGGATACAACATAGCTTAAAATACAATTACAAACACACTGTACATTAAAAGATACTCAGTCAAACACCACCGAAACCATCCCTCAGTTTAAAATGGATAATTAGAATGCGACTGGGCTGGCCGGCCTCCAATCTCAGCGGAGGGGATCGGGGGCCTTGGGGGTATCTTCCGGTGGGCAAAAGGACAGATCGCTACGCTCTCAACCCACAGGGGGAGCCGTGTCGCATCCCTGCAGATGTTGGTGGACTGCAAGTCCCAGCATCCCACCGACTGGGGGCAAGAGAGGGGGGCACTCTGGTCCCCCAATCCCGTATTCCACCCTTCCGCGAAATTATTCGGTGGGAATCAAGACATCCCCACATGCTCGGGGACACTCTGTCCACGCTCAAGGGGCCTGTGAGGAAAAGGCGCGCACTCTGCACGTGCTCAGTGACCCCCTCTCGGTCCTTACGGGAACTGACCCCGACCGCTGACTAGGCAGCGAAGCAGAGGCGCCCCTCCCGCCATCAGGAGGCCCAAAGCAAGAGCAGGAGGAGGAGAGGGAAGGCGCCCTGCGCTGGGCTAGAGGCCGGGGGAAACTCTGCGCGCTCCGGAGCAGCCTCTCCTTCACCGCGGACGCGCGAAACAAAACAGGGCACGAACGGGGAGGAAAGCGAGACCGCCGCGACAGGCTCAGGGGCCCCTCCGCCCTCCCCCGCCCCCGTTTCCCTCCTTACCGGGCGTCTCCAGACCGCGGCCGCCGCCATCTTTTCCTCACGGGACAGAAGGCCAGAAGGAAGGGGCGCGAACCGATGACGTCACACGCGCAGCTCCGGGGAGGAGGGCGGGGCAAAAGTAGCACCAGCAACCGGGAGACATTGTGACGTCACGATGCCCGCCCCTCTGGTTACTAGGGCAATGGAGAAAATCCTCCACTAATGAGAAGCGACTTCCGCATCCGGGGCCTTGCTCGTAGAGTCTCGGAGGGAAAAAATCCTCCGCCAATGAGGAGAAGGCTCTTCATCCGGGGCTTTGTCCACAAAGGCCGGGCGAGGAAAGAAATCCTCAGCCTATCAGGGGCAGTCCTCTCATCCGGGGCCTTTCCCGCACAAGCCTATCGGGAGGGTGGAAATCAGGAGCGCCCTTCTCAAGACTGAAACACTTAAAGGGACCGCGGGGTCTAAGGCCGTTTCCGCAGGTGGCCAACACTCGCCATCGTCCTCGGTGCAGAAAGCGAGGCCTGGCAGCAGTATGGACAACACTTCCCATCGTCTCCACACAGCAAAGAAAGGGGTTTCAATTACGCCTTCCTCAACCCTGAGGCCCTTGCTAGACAACAGATTCCATCATCCCCACACACAGGGGTTGTATTTGTTAAAAAAAAGGTTCAATTTCTCCACCAGAGGGCGCTCTACCTCTGGTGGTGGATCGGGACCAAATGGCAGATCGGGACCTTTGAAAAAATTAAATAAAACTCTTCCTTCAATTTGCCACCAGAGGGCGCTCTACAGCTGGTGGCGGATCGGGACCAAATGGCGGATTGGGACCTTTGTTAAAATTCCGCTTTAGAGCGCCCTCTGGTGGCAAATTGACGGAAGAGCTCTATTTAATTTTTTAAAAGGTCCCGATCCGCCATCTGGTCCCGATCCGCCACCAGGTGTAGCGCGCCCTCTGGTGGAATAAAGGTTTTAATAAGCCATCATCATCATCATCATCGTTTATTGATTAGTCAACTGACCATATCAACAATAAAAATATAATACATAATACAAAAATACAAATACAGAAATTACATACACAACGGACTCAACCCATATAAAATTACTAAAATAATTAAAACATATAAACTTAATAAATAGCGAGTTTAATATAAGAGGTAAAATACGTGATAAACAAAAAAAGATAAAATGACGAGTATAAAAATTCGGTCGTAACATTTAAATAAGCTCATCACCATGACAGGAGACCCCATTTTGTGCGATAAAAAGATCTCTCAGGTAGGCAGCTTTTGTAACAAATTTTGCAATCCTGCGGACTGAGTGTGAATTCTCTCCGGAAAGAAAATAGGTTAATTTAACAGTTGGATCCCAATTGGTTGTTCTAACCAGAAGTGGTTGTAAGTATTGGGATCTCACCTTGGTGTATATACAGTGATCAAACAGGATGTGCGCAATATCCTCTATGGCTGATGCGCCACGGATACGTGTTCTTTCGTGGTACGGAATTTTTCGAAACCGTCCTGTTCTTACCATAGAATTAAGTTGTTCAAATCTAGCTCTGGTGAAAGCTATTCTCTGTCTCCGTGTTAGGTTCAGCCTAAGATACTTTTCCGGACCAAATATAGTTTTATTTTTGGCTAACCGATTTAGAGACTTAGAACCGGCCAGCAGAGCTATGTCTGTCTGGGCGCCGATGTCCACAATTCTTTGTTTTAATATTTCCTGTGCTGAGTGTCCACAAGAAAATAAATAAGACGGGGAAAAGCCAAGCTGGTGCACTAGTTGGAACAGTTGGCATATCCAGGAATTTGAACGCTGGAGATCCAACTGTTCATCTAAGCAAAGTTTAGGGAGTCTTCCTGGGTCCATTTTGAGGATCCTTAGCCAGTAGTTAAAAACTTTTATCAAAACCTGGCACTGAACAGAATGTGCCCCGAATTCTGCTCTCACTGCTTGAGCCGGAGTGTCCTTATCTGTTCCTAGTATCCTCCATTGCTGGCTTTTTGCCGTAATAATAAACTTGTACTTGTACTTGTACTTGTACTAGTATCTTCCTTAAGAAGCAGCTCCAAAAGTGGTACTTCCATTTGACCCCATAATTCTGCCCCATAAGACAGAATAGGCATGATTTTAGCCTTATAAACTTTTAGAATAGGGGATATACTGGAGGGTTGGTTATAGTTCATCAATTTATAGAGTATACTAGAGTCGACCGTAGTTCTCTGTTTGTTTCTTCTAAAACGATTTGTCCATTTCCCTGTGTTTGAAAAGGACAACCCTAGGTATAAATAGGAGCTGACTTGTTCAAGTGGGACTCCTTCCAGGAACCAATTGTATTTTTTGGACCTTTTCCCGAATGCCACCACCTTAGATTTATCTTTGTTAATGGCGAAGTCATTATGGGAACGGTAATTAGCTAGGTTCCGTAAAAGCCGTCTCAAACCAACCTGCGAACAGGCGATCGGAGCCGTGTCATCGGCATAGAGGAGGAGATTGAGAAATGCGTTGCCTATCTTGGGTGTACGGGCCGTTGTCGAAGAGAGGAAATCTGGGATGTCGTTACCATATAAGTTAAATAAAGTTGGAGCCAAAATACATCCCCGTCTGACTCCTTCACGCACATTAACTTTCTTGGTCCGCGCCCCATTGGCTCCAATACGCACTTGGAGACAAGCATCTGTACGGAGGGCCTTGAGCAAATAAAGGAGCCTTGGCTCCATATTCAAATCTGCCAATTTGCTCCAAAGAATATCCCTGTGAATTGTACCAGACGCTGCTCTGGGATCTGTACACGCTGCGAGGCGTTGTTTTCCTTCGGCCGTATACTTTGCAATAAGGTGGCGTAAAACAAAACAATCATCCACCGTGGATCTTCCTGATCGAAAACCTCCTTGCTCTTCCGCCAGCAAGTTTCGAGCGACAATCCAATCCTCGGTTTTGCCCAACAGACGCTTGGTGTGCATTTGGGCCGCAATGTCAATAAGGCTTATAGGCCTGCAGTTTTTAGGGTCTCCTTTGTCACCTTTTTAATATACGGGCACAATGACGGAACGTGTCCATCCAGACGGAAAACGGCCTGCGTTGCTTTCTGGAGGAAGTAAATCTTCCCCCGGAGCTGTATTCGATTTCAGGGACTGTACAATATTTGTCATTTCAGCCCCTGCGACTGGAGACCCCCGGGGGGGACTCTGCTAAAAGTAAGCGATTAGTTGTTCGATTGTCCGTGAGTCCTCGATCGGGATCTTGGAAAAGTCTGGAGGGAAAAAAAATCCTCCCAAACTAAGGCTGGGATGGGGACACCTGAGGAAAACCTTCGTTCTTTCAACGGCCCCCTTTACTGTGTTCCAAAAGGAGGCTGAATTCGGTCCCGTGGCGGGTAATTCCAGATCCGCCCATACCCTGGCGGTATAATTAGCCTTCTTTTGTGGCAGAAGCTTCTTATAGTCGCGTCTCAGAGCTGGCAGCCTCGAGGGATTAGCTAAAGAAGGGTGGTGTTGGGTCTGAGGCGAATAAGCCCACAGAGATCCTAAATCCTAAAATATATTGCGCGTGGGGGGGGTGGCGATACTCTATTCTTTTCTATCAAGGCGCCCTCTGGTGGCCACTCTGAGCAACGCCTGTCGAGGCCTCTGCGCCTGCGCTAGACGCGGGAAAGGAAAGCTCGTGGACGGGGGTTTCCGTTGCGCCTTCCGCCGTCTCGTGGCCAATCGGAACTTTTTAAAATGAAATAAAAGCCCTCATTCCTCGTCCTGCAGCGCCCTCTGGTGGCGCCTCGGATGAGGCCCTTTATTTAATTTAAGAAAAAGGTCCCAGTGCGCCCTCTGGTCCCGATCTGTGAGCAGATGCCGCTGCGGGACAAAGAGAACGGCGTTTTATTTAACTCATTTGATTACTCTAATTTGTTTAATTAAAAAGAAAAAGCTAAATTCTAAGCGAGAATTAAGGCGCCGGGGGAGTTCGGCCGGTTAGAGAAACCGACTCTCCGGTGGAGCTCGAACTCGTGACCCCGCGGCACGTTCTGATTAGCCGCCGAAACCGCTAGGCCACTGCGGCTGCGCGCTTTAGGCAGCGTCCAGGAACCTTTGTAGCTCCGAGATAGCCCAGCGGAGACGGTCTGGATCATAAATTCGAATCCGGTTTGATATTATTGTTAAGCCCGACCCTGAGCAGAAGCCTCAAAAGTTTCTACAACGGCCAGCACCCATTGGCTGGAGCGGCGCAGTGCTTAAGACATGGTTTTTGAATCCTATTGGTCGAGAGTTCGAGCCTCGGGAGACATTTTAAGTCCGATTCTGAGGAGGAGCCTTAAATATCCCTGATAGAGGCGGCGCCCATTGGCTGGTATGGCGCAGCGGTTAAGACGCGGCACTGGAATCCTATTGGTCAGGAGTTCCAACCTGGGGAAACTTTTTTTTTTTAAGTCGGAGTCTGCATTGAAGCCTCAAATACTCCTGCAACGGGGAATGCCCATTGGCTAACGTAGTTCAGCGGTTTAGATGCGGGCTTTGAGTTCTCTGGGTCGTGAGTTCGAGGCCGGGGAGACATAATTTTTTTTAAGTCGGATTTTAAGGCGGACATGGTCTATGCTGCCCCTCCCTAAACTGCAAACCCCAGCATTCCACAAGAGGTTGAAAGTGGAGTAATAGCGTTATAACAGTGTAGTGCGGCAAGACACTTTAAAAATTGGCTCCCACCCCTGCCGGCCAGCTGGCCTGTTGCCGGATTGGTTCGGGAAGGCCAACCAGGGACACGGAAAGGGAAGGAGGAGGGAAACCAAAGCGGTCTAACTCCTCCCATGAAAGCATCCCTTCCTCTTCGACCTCTCCATTGGCTCTCCAGGGCTTTCTTCCAGGCGCGGCTGCTTGCACGCCCGGGGATAGCCTGCTGGGGTCGCCCCAGGAGGGGGCATTCCCAGAGGCCATAAAAGCCGCTTGCCGGGCCCATGGCTGGGTGGATTTTCCCCATGGCTGGGCCGGCTTTCCCTGCCGGGCTCCTCTTTCCTTTCTGCCCACGCTCGCCTCCACCAGGGCCGGCTTTCCTTCGCCCCGGCTGATGCGCCCTGCCCGTGCGTTTTTACGCACGGCCGGGGGCGCACGCGTGGCGCCTCCCTCCGTGACTCTTGAGGAGCCCGGGGGTCCCGATCCCCGCCTCCCACCGCCATGGGCGACCCCCTGGAGCCCCCGCCTCTCCTCGCCCGCTTAAGCTACGCGGTGGGCCATTTTCTCAACCACCTTTGCGTCTCCATGTGGTTCACCTACCTGCTCGTGTATTTCCATTCCGTCTTGGGCTACAGCACCGCCACGCGGGGGTGCTCTTGCTGGCCGGGCGAGTGGCCGATGGCGTCCGCACTCCTCTGGTGGGCTAGGAGGCGGCTCAGGCCACGCAGCCCTTTAAGAAACCCACCTCTGGTCCTCCTCCTCCTTCACCAGCCGCTGTCTGGCCACCACAAACCCTCTCCCCATGTCCCACATACCCAAGGAAGGAAATGGGTGAGAGAGAGGACGTGTGGGGCCACCATGTTGACCCACCCCTCTTCCCTTTCCCTGACTTTGTCTGGATCCTGAGTGTCCGTTCACCCCTCCATGCCTCAGCCCCCTTCCCACAGACACCCATTATGATATTTGCAAATTTTCCACTTTTGCAAACGTCTGGCACCCCTAACCCTAGCAAATGTGGAGGGCCAACTGTATTTCTATACAATTGGCCCTCCACATTTGCTAGGGTTAGGGGCGCAGGACTCCCACAAAAGCGGAAAAACTACAAATACCAAAATGTGTGTGTGTGTACGGGCATACACGTGTGCGTGCCCGTGAGAAGGGGGCTAAGGCATGGCAGGGAGAACCATGGTCCAAGCCAGATCAGGGAATGGGGATAAGTCAGTATATTGGTCTTATGCTTCCTCACTCTTGCCCCTCTCTTTCCCTGGGTGTTTGTGGGTATCAGGAGGGGGTTTGTGGTGCTGAGAAATTGGCTGTGAGCCATCCTTAGCTGGCCAGGTGGAGGAGGAGGAAGACCAGAGGCAGATTTTTAAAGGGAGGTGTGGCCAAGAAGGAAGGTGCTTCCAGTAAGAAAGTGTCTGAGGTGTTGGGCGTGTGCGTTGGAGAGACGTGCGAATAGTCAAATCTGTGCAAGTTACAGCTGCAAATGTGGAGGCGCAACTCTATATAGCACGGTCAGAAAACGGAGTGTGGTGGAATCTCCTTCTTTGGAGGTTTTTAAGCAGAGGCTGGATGGCCATTTGCTGTGGGTGCTTTGAGTGTTTGTTCCTATATGGTAGAATGGGGTTGGCCCTTGGAGTCTCTTCCAACTTTATTATTCTACGATTCTATGCATCATTGTATTTTGTGGCTTTTAACTGCAGTTTCCTACACTGGGTGGAGAGGAAAGACTCTCTAAAAGGGGCAAGGTTATTATGATTGATTGATTGGTTGGACAAATAAATATACAGTCAGACCTGAACGTTTGCAGGCTTCACTTCCACAGATTTGTTTATATGCGACTTTCTCCAACCCCTGACCCCCTCCACATCAAGCGTTGCTTTTGGGGGGACCCTTTCCTCTCAGCAGCTCCAATAAGGCTGCAAAAGCCCACCTCTGATCCTCCACCAGCTGCTACCTGGCCAGCTAAGGAGTACTCAGAGCAGTTTCTCAGCACGGCAAACCCTCTCACCATGCCCTCCATACACTCAAGGAAGGAGATGGGCGAGAGAGAGGCCTTTTAGGGCCACTGTGCCAATCCACCCCCTTTCCCTGACCTGGTTTGGACCCCAGGTGGCCACTCACCCCACCGTGCCTCGGCCCCTTCCCACAGACACATACACACATTTTGATATTTGTGGTTTTCCCACTTTTGTGGGGGTCCCGTGCTCCTAATCCTAGCAAACAGGGACGGCTGACTGTATAGATAATCCTAGGCACGTCTGCAGACTGCTCTGGTGGTGCTTTGGACTAAGATGAAATGAGACTCGGGCTCCAATTCCAACTCAGCCACGGAAACCCGCTGGGTGACATCATGCTTTCTCAGCTTCAGAAGAAGGCAAAGGCTCCTCTGAACAAATCTTGCCAAAAAACCCTTGGGTAGAGTTACTGGCATAAATGTTAGCATGGCAGGGAAGCTGGCTCTAGAAGTCCCCAGGGCACAAATATTTCATGAGAAATAAAAGTAGGCATGGGACAAACCCAGGATTTCTCGAATCTGGATCCGAATCCCTGGAAGTTTCTGTGAATCCACAAATCCCATGAATCTCGAATCTTTCCAATCTTCCCTGGAGGGGGCAGGAGAAGAGCGGGGAGGGGGAGATCGCGCTCCCTGTAACCTTCTGTCACTGGCCCCGGGAAGCATCGTGCTGGGGTGGGCAGCAGAAGAGTGGCGAGTGGGAGATCCCACTCTCTGTCACTTCCTCCCACTGGCCCCGGGCCCGATCCTGGCCGGGATGAGGACAAGGAGAGCGAGCTCCCACTGTCCGCCGCTTCCTCCCACCGGCCCCAGCCCAATCGCTCATCCGCGGATGGGAGGAGATGTGGTTTTGAAAGACTCGATTTGCCTCCTCCCACCTGGGGATTCGGATCCGCGAATCTTGAGTCCTTATCGAGGATTCGTGGATTCGTTTGACCCATTCCTAAATAAAGGCCACCCTCTTTTTTTCCTTTTTTGGCCAGAAATTGGCCAGTCCCAGGAGCCTGGAGGGGCCAAAACTTGCAAAAACAGCCTGGTGGGTCAGGTCTGGGCTGAGGGTTACATGTGGCCCACTCTATTGGTTTTGCCAAAGAGAAATAACCTCCCCACCTCCAATACCTTTCGGCCCTTCCTTGGGAACAGTTACCCTCCACCAGTAAGGGTGGTTGGCTCTTCCTCTTTTTCTGCCTTGTGATCCCAAGGATGAAATTGCCCAAACGGCCCATCTGGAAAACCACATTTAAGTAACTACTTCCTCCATGGCTTCTTCAGTTGAAGAGGAAGCGTTACAACGATGGGATTTGCCCAAGACAAGCTCCTCATCTGCTCTCTGTTAGGAGGATACAACCTGTTGAAGGAAGCAACCAGTCAACCTCCTCTGGATTTTGCCTTTCTTTCACCTCCCCAGAAAAGAGCTCCACCATCGTTCGAGAAAGATGATGAAGCTGTCTTGGATGCTGCTCAGGAGGAGATTGCTGCCATCCCTTGTCTTGCTCCAAGCAGGTAAAACTTAACTTTTCTTTTTCCTTAGATTCAAGATCTGTGTCATGTGCTGGATAGCTTGCTCTCAAAAAACTTTGCTCAGAGTTTCAATCGCAAGGATTTAATCTAGAAAAACGAGCAACGAGACTAAAGCATCTTAAGTTGGTTACAGGTTTTATACCTTGCCGTACAAACTTGGACAAACATATCAATTGTTGGTTAAAATCATAAATGTCAAGTCACCCCACCAACACAGCTATTATCCCCATTATCCCCAGTGTAAAGTTACAGTCAGCCCTCTGCATTTGTGGGTTTCACTTTTGCAGATTTGATTATTTATGGATTATTTGCTGTCATCTCTGCTGCCTCCCTGGGCCATTTTTAATAGGGACTGCAAGCCTCGTGAGACTGAGAAACTGCAAATGAGGCTTTTAAGTCCCTATTAAAAATGGTGTGGGGCAGCAATGGTGGTGACAGTAAGCCCCACCAGCCCCCCACTTCTACCTTGGGAAGGAACCCCTAATGCCCCAAAGGAATCCACGGTGGGTTGAATATGGTGATCATACTTTTTTTAAAAAAGTTTTTATTTATAACATAACATGATAGAACATAATAACGTTAAATAGACATGTAACATATAAGAAAAACAGCATCTTGAATAAAGAAAAACAACAAAAAAACAAAAAATGAGAAATAAAAAAGGAAAAAAACAGACCACAAGCAGAACATGAGTCAGCAGTGTGATGCAGCACCCAAGAAAGCCAACGCGATTCTTGGTTGCATCAATAGGAGTCTGGTGTCTAGATCGAGGGAGGTAATGGTACCATTCTATTCTGCTTTGGTCAGACCTCATCTGCAATACTGTGTCCAGTTCTGGGCACCTCAATTCAAGAAGGATATGGACAAGCTGGAGCGTGTCCAGAGGAGAGTGACCAAAATGGTGAAGGGTCTGGAAGCCATGAAGCCCTATGAGGAGCGGCTGAGGGAGCTGGGGATGTTTAGTCTGCAGAAGAGCAGGTTAAGAGGGGACATGTTTAAATATCTGAAGGGATGTCATGTCGAGGAGGGAGGGGGCTTGTTTTCCGTTGCTCCAGAGACTAGGACAAGGAGCAATGGATTCTAGCTGCAGGAAAGGAGATTCTACCTGAACCTCGGGAAGAATTTCCTGACAGTCAGAGCTGTCCGGCTGTGGAATCTGCTGCCTCCATGGAGTGTGGTGGAGTCTCCTTCTTTGGAGGTTTTTAAGCAGAGGCTGGATGGCCATCTGTCAGGAATGCTTTGATGGGGATTCCTGCACTGCAGAATGGGGTTGGACTGGATGGCCTCTGGGATCTCTCCCAACTCTACGATTCTATGATTCTATGCAAACTTGGGTCAGTACAAAAATGGAGATTAATGCAGTACTAAGCTTATCTACAGAATGCAAAAGGTGAAAGAATTCAAAAGCATAGCATAAAAAGCCCTAAACCAATAAACAAAAAATATTCAGTTCCCAAAAGTCTGGCAAAGATGATGAAAGATAACAAAAGATATACCTCAACTGTAGATATAATAGATTCAATATGTGGAATAGGACCATATAATAGCATAGATATAGGTGCAAGCTATATGGCTTGCAAATGGTACGGCATTAACTGTACCCATCCCATAAACCCGCAGTCAAGGTTTATTCGTTTTGAGTAATCGCGTTTTTCTTCCTTTCCCAACCGTAAACCTTCCAGCTACTCTTTATCTTTCTTCCTCTTCCAACGAGACCGGATCAAAGGTTTCCGCAGCTGGCCTTACATCACACAAATGCTTCATTTTATTCTGAAGCAATCTCTGGGGCTCCACAAAAGTGCAGAACAGGTATCTCTTGACATGTCTGGGATATTTTGAAATAGGAAAGTTGGACAGCCAGGCTCCCCACACTCCAAGCGGCGTATTCCACTATCAAACTGCTCCCACCATCAGGAAATTCTTCCTCATGTTTAGGTGGAATCTTTTTTTCCCTGCAGTTTGAAGCCATTGCTCCGTGTCCTAGTCTCGGGAGCGGCCGAAAACAAGCGTGCTCCATCTTCCGTATGACATCCCTTCAAATATTTAAACAAAAATTGTACGATGAGTTATAAAGCCTGTGACCAGCTCAGATGCTTTAACCTCTGCATCTTTTGGGAAAGTTGCTGGGTTGCTTGCTTTTCTTAATAAGCACTCGTTATGTCTGAATGTCTGAAACTGGATGTCCGAAACTCTGAACAAGGTTTCTAAGAGGAAGTTATCCAGGACACGACGGCAGGAGGGAGAGAAAAGGGGGGCTCTTCCCAGTCGGCTCAGGCAAAAGCAAACTGCAGCAACCTCTCCTAGGTTGTCTTTTCTTCCTCATAAATCATTTTTTGCAATCTTGATCATGCTCTGATGTCACTCGGGCACACAGTTCCCAGTTTTCATCTTCCAACACGTTGGGAAGGGACGGATAATCTCACCACACGCTTTCGATGTTGCAAAACCGATTCGAAATGGTTGGTAACGGTCTTCCTCTCGACTCAGTGCTGGGCATCGTGTGATCCTCTAGACCGCACGTGTGAAAACACAAGGCCCACGGGCCCAATCTGGCCTGCCAGGCCATTTCGTGTGGCCCTCACACCTCTCCTGCAGCTGCAGCACTCCTCCCGCCTGGCAAGCCCGATCCCCATTTTGCGGGCCCCTGGCTGCCCGTATGCTGAAGAAGGGCCCAGCAGGCAGCACTTGTGATCTACTTCTACTTCTGACTGCTCCTCTGTCCAAGTCTTGCCATCAGAGCACGGCCGCAGATTGCCACGGCAATACTCCGCGTGGCTCCCGAGACTTGGACAGAGGAGCAGTCAGAAGTAGAAGTAGATCACAAGTGCTGCCTGCTGGGCCCCTCTTCAGAATACCGGCAGCCGGGGGGCCTGCAACGTGGGGCTCAGGCTCACCCAGTACAGAGAGGGGAGCAGAAAGTGACACCCTTTGGATATACTGACCAATTCTGTATCACTTTACAGGGACCGTAAAGCACGATCAAATACCCCCAAAATGTCCAAGAAAAGAAAAGTCGATGCAGAGGGAAGGCAATTTAAAAACCAGTAATAATCGAATGCAGAGGCAATGATTTAATACGATAAAAGAGTAAATACATTTATATCGTCTTACAGATACAGCTGGCCCTATGAGGGCAACCAGAACAGCGATGTGGCCCAAGATGAAATGGGATTTGACACCCCTGCTCTAAGAGACCGGCGCTTTCCAATTTGTTTTTAACTGGCATACCCCTTGGCGGCACATTTCTGTAAATTGTCCCCCTGTTCCGCCGCCACGTCCTTTCTTTGAGGGGAGAAAAGCCCCTCCAGAAAGCTTCTATGAGCTTTGAGGAGAGGTTCCCCACACCCATGGAAGGAACATCAGGGGGTCAGGCCCTCCACCATGCCCGGGCCTCTCCATCTTACCCACTTAGACTTTCTCCGTGGTCTCAGGATCTGGGTTGCTCCTGGCCAAAGGTACAGAGCGGAGCAACACCGATGTGTTTCCATCCCTCAGATGGATTTAGGGTGGAACTGGATGTCTCCATGGGGCAGGCTCTCTCCTTGTGGAGATACAAGGAAGAGAGAGGGAGTACCACTCTATTCTGTTTTGGTCAGATCTTATCTGGGATCCTGTGTCCAGTTCTGGGCACCTCAATTCGAGAAGGATATCGACAAGCTGGAGCCTGTCCAGAGGAGGGCGGCCAAAATGGTGAAGGGTCCGGAAGCCATGAAGCCCTACGAAGAGCGGCTTAGGGAGCTGGGGATGTTTAGTCTGCAGAAGAGAAGGTTAGGAGGGGGACATGATAGCCATGTTTAAATATTTGAAGGGAGATCATGTCGAGGAGGGAGCAGGTTTATTTTCTGCTGCTCCAGAGACTAGGACAAGGAGCAACGAATTCAAGCTACAGGGAAAGAGATTCCACCTGAACCTCAGGAAGGGCCTCCTGATGGTCGGAGCTGTCTGGCCGTGGAATCTGCTGCCTCCGTGGAGTGTGGTGGAGTCTCCTTCCTTGGAGGTTTTTAAGCAGAGGCTGGATGGCCATCTGTCAAAGGGAGGGCTTTGATGTGGGTTCCTGCATGGCAGAGGGTTGGACTGGATGGCCCCTGGGGTCTCTTCCAACTCTAGGATTCTTGATTCTGTGACTGTATGAAATATCATGAGAGAGGCAGTGCAACAACTTCAGGAGGGCTAAATGATTCCCACATCTGTTTTAAGCTCCACTTACATGTAAAATTCCAATATGTTTTCCTTTCCAAAGGCTATAGGGTGAGCATCTCCGCTCTGGAGGTATATCCTGTTTTTCTTGCTTTTTAAATGTCCTGGGTTACTTGGCTGTTGCTCAACCATGGCCCTGATTCGTAACGCTCTCCTTTTTACTCTCCTAGGTCTTTGTTTTGCCCCTGGGACCTTGGGGAGCTGGGTGATTGGGGGCAAGGAAGTAAAGCCTCATTCGTGGCCCTTTATAGCTTCCATCCAACTGAATGGGGAGCATTTCTGCGGTGGGTTTTTGGTGGCGAACCGATGGGTCATGACAGCTGCTCACTGCATCATTCCCAGGTACGTAAGAGTGAGGGAACCAACACATCAGCGTGTTGAGTCTTGACATCAGAACAGAGAGTGGGAAGCAGGTTCAAATCTTGCTCAGCTGCATAGCGCTGAGTTCAATTGTGGTGATGCATGGACAGTTTTGAGATGCAGGGCTCAACCTGCATACAGCCCCACATTTCACAAATGAAACCTGGGACATGTGTGAAAGGGATCTAGGAGTCTTAGCGGACCACATGCTGAACATGAGTTAGCGGTGTGATGCAGCAGCTAAAAAAGCCAATGCGATTCCAGGATGCATCAATAGGAGTCTAGTGTCTAGGTCAAGGGAAGCAATAGCACCACTCTATTCTGCTTTGGTTAGACCTCACCTGGAATCCTGTGTCCAGTTCTGGGCACCACAGTTCAGGAAGGATATGGACAAGCAAGAAGGGGTCCAGAGGAAGATAACCAAAATGGTGAAGGGATCTGGAAACTATGAAGCCCTATGAGGAGCAGCTTCGGGAGCTGGATATGTTCAGCCTAGAGAAGAGACGGTTGAGAGGGGACATGATAGCTATGTTTAAATAATTGAAGGGATGTCCTATGGGGGATGGAGCAAACCTATTTTCTGCTGCTCCAGAGACTAGGACACAGAGCAATGGCTTCACGCTTCATGAGAAGAGATTCCATCTAAACATTAAGAAAAACTTCCTAAGGGTAACAGTAGTTTGACAGTGGAATCTGCTGCTGCCTTAGCAGAGTGTGGTGGAGTCTCTTTCTTTGGAGGTTTTTAAGCAGAGGCTGGGTGGCCATCTGTTGGGAATGCTTTGATGGTGTCTTCCTGCATGGCAGAAGGGGGTTGGACTAGATGGCCTTTGGGGTCTCTTCCATCCCTAGGATTCTATGATTCTAAGTGTGGCCAAGAGGGCATCCCAAGACGTCCCACTTTTTCAGTTGTCTTGAAAACATCCTGGTTTCTCTCTTTTCCTCCTGCTTTACCTTCAGCTTATTTCAACTGCTATAAACTAAATGCAAAGGGCAAAATTAGTTTGCATTTCATTAACTATGAGGAGAGGAGGAGCAGAATCTTGCCTTTCCCGGGAGGCTCAGACAAAAGCGAAATGCTGCAACCGCTTCCAGCTTGTTTGTTATTCTTCATCAATAACTTTTGCCGTCTTGACCACACTTGGATGTTGCTTGGCCACATATGTGCCAGTTTTTGTCTGTGAAATGTTGAGGGGTATGCCTCCCTCTTTCGGGGCCGGAAAGTATCTAGGTGCTTTGGAGAGGTGCTCAGGGGTTTCGG
Source organism: Cyclura pinguis (assembly GCA_030412105.1). Lineage (NCBI taxonomy): Eukaryota > Metazoa > Chordata > Lepidosauria > Squamata > Iguanidae > Cyclura > Cyclura pinguis. The sequence continues at coordinate 7,093,338 of CM059614.1, read as the reverse complement.
AGAAGGGCCTAATTTCTGACCCTTTTGGGTTTGCGTCTGCAGGCGTTTGCCGGGCTTCCGTGTCGTGCTGGGCGCTCACTCTCTCAAGGTGCCGGAGGCCTCGCAGCAAATCTTCAGCATCCAGGAATCCGTGGCTCACCTGCGTTACGACCCGGTGACCGTCCAGAACGACATCCGTTTGCTCAAAGTGAGCAGCAAAAAGCGTGGGCGGAGGGAGGCTAAGGGAAACCTGACCGGTGGACGCGGAACTGGGAAATAGTCCTTCCTTCCATTATAAACCCTAGAATCCTACAGCCGAAATGGCTAGCGGTCTTGCTGGCCGGGGCATTCTGAGGGCTGCAGGGCGAATCGTAATAAGAACCGCAACGACATTCCAAGTGTCGTCCTTTCCTTACATTCAGATCTCTCTCCGACTTCCGTGTCTTAAAAATAGCGTGCTTTGCCACCAGTCCTCCGTATTTGCCAGGGTTAGAGGTGTAGGACCCCAGCGAAAAAGGGGGAAAAAAATCATAAATATCCAAATGTGTGCGTCTGTGGGAAGGGAGGCAAAGCTTGGTGGGAAGGGTGGGCACGCAGGGTCCAAACGAGGTCAGGGAAAGGATTGGGGAAGGGGGTGAGTCATACGTCATCTCTCTTGCCCGTCTCCTTCCTCGGGTGTGGATGGGGACATCGGCAGAGGGTTTGTAGGGCCGAGGAATTGGGCTGTGACCCATCCTTAGCCGGCTGGATAGTGGCTGGTGATGGAGGAAGATGAGGCCAGTGTTTAAATGGCTGCGCGGCCTGATCGCAGCTGCTAAGAGGGAAGGTTCCCCCACAAAAAAAAAAGTCTTTGGTGGGGCCAGGGGTTGGAGAAACTCACAAACGGTCGAATCTGTGACAACTGCAGGCTTGAAAATGGGTTTACGCAGGATGATTCTGGAGAATTTTGGAGAAGAGAAGGTGAAGAAGCGACCTGATTTGTTGTTTGTTGTGTGCCTTCAGGTTGTTTCTGAATCACAGCGACCCTAAGGCAAATCGATCGTGGAGTTTTCTGGGACGGAGAGGGTGCGCAACGCAATAGGTTTCCATGGCTGAATGAGGAGCCGAACTCTGGTTTTCTGGGCTGTAGAGCAACGCTCAAACCGCTACACCACATTAATCATCTTTAAACACTCGAAGGAACCTAATGTGGAAGAGGGAGCAAGTAGGGAGGATGGAGCCAGCCTGTTTTCTGCGGCTCCGGAAACTAGGACGCGGAGCAATGGCCTCAAACTTCAGGAAAAGAGATTCCACCTAAACATTAGGAAGAGCGTCCTGATGGTAAGAGTAGTTCAACAGTGGAATAGGCTGCACCACACTGCTCTGGCTCTCGGAAATGTGTAGCTCTTATATTTTACAAACGCGGACAATATGTTGACTTTGCAGAGAAGCACAAATCTAGGATAACCAAAATCAGTGCTTTGATTCCATTACTGCCCATCGTGAATTTCGACTGTTTTGGAAAATTGGCATCCTATTTTGAAACACTGGCGTCAAGGACTACAAATTAGGCAGGCGCGCATAATCTGATCGGTCACTTTTATTTTCTTCGGTCTTGAACAAACTGACCGCTGGGTGGCAGCAAATGACCATCCAAAAATTGCCCAGAAAATGTGCAGCTTGCATGGGAACACCAGCAACTTTACATACCCCACCAAGCACTGGTCTCGAAGCTGGGCACTGCAGCAAGAAATCCCATTTATTTGGGGGGCCGGGGATTATATTCTGCTTTTCCAGACTTCTTCCAAGTCCGGCTTTTAATATACCAATTATTGATTCCATTTTGGAATCCAGTTGTGTCCCTTTGCCTCCCTCTGTCACCCAAACGCACATTGCCAAAATCTATGTGTGTGTTCCAGGGTGGAATCCTAGGATGAGAAGAGTTGGAAGGTATTTCAGCGGCATCAATGCCCTCCCCATGCCACTTTCAGAAACCAGTGTTATAAACCTGTCGAAAGAATTCCAAAGAAAAAGTCTCCCCCGTTGCAAACAGTCTTTACCCTTAGCAAGTTCTCCCTAATCTTTAGGTGAAATCTCTTTAATTGTCGTTTGGAGAAAAATAACAGAAGTAGATTAAAAACACCTTAGGCAATTTCACAACTTAAATTGGTTTAAAACCATGCATTAACTTGCAACAATGAGACCCCAAAGGCTTTAACGGTGACTTTCATAGGATCATAGAGCTGGAAGAGACCACGAAGGTCATCCAGTCCAATCCCATTCCGCCATGCAAAGAGACACCAGAACTAGAAACTTGTTGGCACTGAATTTTCTTAGAATTTTCTTTCCAGTTTGTGCGTGCTAAGCCACCATTTGCCAGTTGGTGGGATCAGAGAGATGGAAGAGACCCCAGCGGCCATCAAGTCCAACCTCATTCTGCCATGCAGGGATATACCATCAAAGCACTCCTGACAGACGGCCATCCAGCTTCTCTTTAAAAACCTCCAAAGAATGAGACTCCACTCCACTCCCATATAGCATATTCCACTCTCAAACTGCTCATACCATCAGGAAATTCTTCCTAATGTTTAGATGGAATCTCTTTTCCCGAACTTTGATGCCATTGCTCCGTGTCCTAGCCTCTGGAGCAGCAGAAAACAGGCTTGCTCCGTCTTCCGTATGACATCCCTTCAAATACTGACACATAGCTCCACGGGAGATGTTGACAACTGCGCCGTTAAACAAAAGGAACTCAAAACAGTGACAAGTGGTCCCTGCCCTGGTTTGATCAATAATTTTAGGACAATTGGGACAGGCAGTATTTTAACATTCCAGTTCCGAGTGCACATATCACAGGTGCAAAGTGCAAAGTGTGTGGCCAAGCAACATCAGAGGTGGCCAAGATGGCAAATGAGGGACAACCTAGAAGATACCTGAGCCATTCCCTTTTGCCTAAGTTCCCCGGAAAGAGAAAAATTCCACCCGTTTCCCTTTTCTTCCTCCCAATTTTTTGAATTAAACCCAGTTTGCCGTCATTAAAGTAAGCTGAGGACAAGGCGAGAGGAGGAGTGAGAAACTGGAACATTTTAAAGGCAGCAGAAAAACTGGGATGGCGGACAATTAATAGGGATTGTTCCTCAAATTGGAATAGTTCTTCCCAAAGTTACGCTGTTTCTGTTTATGGATTTCTTCCAGTTGAACCAGTCTGTCAGTTTCAACCGAATGGTTCGGAGAGTTCGCCTCCCGCAAGAAAACAGCTATCTCATCCCTGGAGTCACATGCAAAGTCGGTGGCTGGGGGGACATCTCAAATTATGGGACAGTTCCCACCAAGCTGATGGCAGCCAACGTGAGCATAGTGGACAGGAACTCGTGCAATGCCTCCTGGTCCGGCCACGTGTACAGAGGGATGATTTGCACCTCCCACACAGGTCGGCGTCTGCGCGGCTTCTGCTCGGTGAGTCTTGGGATAGAAATCCTACCCTGTTTCCCACTCTACTAACCACTTTATTTTGCTTTGGTCAGACGGAATAATGCTGTGTCCAGTTCCGGGCACCACAGTTCAGGAAGGAGATTGACAAGGGGGGCACATGGCTGGATAGCAGTACGTGTGAAAGGGGTCTTGGTGGACCACAAGCTGAACATGAGTCAGCAGTGTGATGCAGCAGCTAAAAAGGCGAATGCAATCCTTGGTTGCAGCAATAGGGCTATGGTGTTTAGACTGAGGAAAGTAATGGTACCACTCCATTCAGCTTTGGTCGGAGCTCATCTGGAATCCTGTGTCCAGTTCTGAGCACAAGCTGGAACATGTCCAAATGAGGGCGACCAAAATGGCGGAGGGCCTAGAAGTCATTCCCTATGAGGAGCGGCTTAGGAGCTGGGGATGTTGGGTCTGCAGAAGAATGGGCAAAGAGGGGACATGATAGCCGTGTTTAACTATTTGAAGGGATGTCATGTTGGAGATGGAGCAAACTTGTTTTCTGCTGCTCCAGAGACTAGGACAAGGAGCAATGGATTCAAACTGCAGGAAAAGGAGATTCCACCTGAACCTCAGGAAGAACTTCCTGATGGTCAGAGCTGTTTGACAGTGGAATCTGCTCCCTCCATGGAGTGTGGTGGAGTCTCCTCCTTCTTTGGAGGTTTTTAAGCAGAGGCTGGACGGCTGTCTTTGGGCGTGCTTTGAGGTGGGTTCCTGTATGGCTGACTGGGGTTGGACTGGAGGGCCACTGGGGTCTCTTCCAACTCTATGATTCCATAAACTGGAACATGTCCAGGGGTGGGCAACCAAAGTCTTGAAAACCGTGAAGCCCCATGAGGAATGGCTTAGGGAACTGGGTGTGTTTAGCATGGTGAAGAGAAGGTTAAGAGGTGACACGATAGCCATGTTTAATAATCTGACGGGATGTCCCATGGAGGATGGAGCAAGCTCGTTTTCTGCTGCTCGAGAGACGAGGACATGGAGCAATGGCTTCAAACCTCAGGAAAAGAGATTTCCACCGAAACATTAGGAAGAACTTCCTGATGGTAAGAGGAGTTCAACAGCGGAATATGCTGTCTCAGTGTGGGGTGGAGTCTCCTTCTCTGTAGTTTTTTAAACAGAGGCTGGATGGCCGTCTGTCAGGAATGCCTGGCAAAATGGAGTTGGACTGGATGGACCTTGGGGTCTCTTCCAGCTCTACGATGCTATGAAATCAAGCTAATCAAACTAAGGAAAGAAAGAAGATTCCCGCGATACCGTTGGAACTGCTCGTTTCCAAAAAGGAAGTTCATTTTTTTTAAAAAAAAATTCAATTTTAAAATTCAACTTTTTATTCCAATTCTGCAGCTAATCACACCTGGCAGCCTGCTGCAGCATGTACTCATTTTCTGCGGGGAACAAACTGCTTTTCACAACTCGATTATCGGGAAGAAAATAACTGTTTAAAGTATTACATAAGATTCCTGGCTACTCTTCCCAACTAAATTCCAGGCACGGAGTTGTTGCCCTGCCTTCGATTTTTCCCTTCTTTAATATCCACGCTGTTATTTCTTGCTGCTCAGCCTCTTTGCTGCTGTGTTGGATACGTTAGCTAAGCGTTTGCAATATTTCTCGGCAGATGCAAATTCAAATAAACGTTCAAATAATAGCAAATTTTTTATAGGCACTGGAAGACGTAGGCCATTTCCGCACTAGACTGTTATAGTGCTATTATTCCACTTTCGACATCCTATGGGATCCTGAGATTTGCAGAAAACAACAACAGTGTGGTATAGTGGTTGGATGACGATTTGGGAGATCTAGTTCAGGTTCTCCACTAAGCCTTGAAATTTTCCAAGTGCCCCAGGCTAGTGTCTCTCTTTTTGGGCAGGTCACACACTCTCAGCCTCAGAAAACTCCATCACAGGTTCACCTTAGGGTCTCCATAAGTTAGAAATGACTTGAAGAATGAGGGCGGATTGACAATCTTAGGGTTTCGAACTTGCGTATTTATGTTTCTTTTTCATCTTTCACTTTGTTGTTCTTATCATGAGAGAGATATTAAGAAAATATAAGTGGTTGCTATTTTATTACCTAACATTTTTAATATAGGTATGGTTTGTTTAATAGAACATTAATACAGAAATTGCAAAAGTATAGGTTGTTGCTATTTTACCACCTAACGTTTTAAATACAGGTATGGTTTGTTTAATAATAGAGTATTAATAGAGGTATTACAAAAATATAGGTTGTTGCTATTTTAATACCTAACATTTTTAATATAGGTATGGTTTGTTTAATAGAATATTAATGGAGAGGTTACGAAAATAGAAGTTGTTGCTATTTTGATACGTAACATTTTAAATGTAGCTATGGTTTGTTTAATAGAATATTAATAGAGATATTCAGAAAATAGAGGTGGTTGCTATTTTAACATTTTAAATTTAGCTATGGTTTGTTTAATAGAATTAATAGATTTACTGCGGATTAATCATTGATTTACCAGATTAACTAATGATATTTTGTATTGACTAACAGCGTTGATATATTCTCTGAAATAGATAAGAAAATCAGAATTTAAAATAGTTTAATGGACAGCAGTGCTGAACAGAATCAGTACAAACATAATGAGCAACCAATTTAATAGTAATCTTCAGTAAAGACTTCAAATTATGTACATTTATATATAGTTTGCAACAATTGGCAGGGCCGGTTTTTAATTAATTGTACTTTTGTTTCCTTTGCTTAGGATAGTCAAGTCTTGTTAATCTAATTCAGTTTAAATATGTTTTGATCAGTGTTCGATAAATTTAGCGTTATCAGTAATTCCTACTTTAGTTATGTCTTTTTTTCTTTTTTGGGACTGATGTTTGCGTTTCCGGTTTTTTTGTGTTTGTGTTTAAAATTTTCAAATTTTTAATTTGAAAAAGAAAGCAATGACTTGAAGACACACAAGAAGGACAGTTTGAAAGCTGGAAACTTTTTGTTGGTCTGAACGGTGGATTCGAACTCAGGTCTTCCAAAGTCCTGGTCCGGTGCTCTAACCACTCGGCCACACTACTTTCTCACTGATACACCCCTGCGATTCTTTCCTCTTTTCCAGGGAGACTCTGGGGGACCTCTACTTTGTGGAACCAGAGTCCATGGCATCGTCTCCTTCAGCGGTAAGAGATGCGGAAGTCGTCGGCACCCCGATGTCTATACCCAAATCTCCAAATACATCTCCTGGTTCCGTCATGTCTTGGAGACGTTTTGATCAGTGTTTTAAGGAAGCGGGTTTTGCAAAAAGTCAGCCCTCCCTTCCGTTCCTTTGAAAAGAAAATGTAGAGACAGTGTTCTGAAATGGAGCTGCAAGTCTGGGCCAAGTGTTTTGCCGAATAAAACTTGCCGCTACTGTAAGACTCCATTGTTTTTCCTGCAGGGGTGTGTGTGTGTGTGTGTATTTGTGTTCTTCCTTTTCCACCTGCACTGGCTGCCGGAAGCAGCGTCCCTCTCATGTCATGTTTAGCCTGGACAAGAGACGTTTAAGAGGCAACATGATAGCCGTGTTTAAACATTTGAAGGGATGTCGTATGGAGGACGGAGCAAGCCTGTTTTGCGCTGCTCCGGAGACTAGGAGACGGAGCAGTGGCTTCTAACTCCAGGAAAAGAGATTCCATCTAAACCTTAGGAAGAACTTCCTAACGGTAAGAGCAGTTTGACAGTGGAATCCAGTGCTGCTTGAGACTGTCTTTGAGTCTGCTTCTTTGGAGGTTTTTCGGCACAGGCTGGATGGCCATCCATTGGGAATGCTTTGATGGTGTCTTCCTGCATAGCAGCATGGGGTTGGACTAGTTGGCCCTTGGGGTCTCTTCCAATTCTATGATTCTATCAAGAAGTAACTGCGATAGTTGGAGGGTACTTTTTTTTTCAGGTATGATGATCATAGCTGTCCACAGGTCTCTATCCAGGAAGAGCTTGGAAAAGTTATTTTATTTAGGCCTCTGCTACCAGAATCTCCTAGCCATGCTGGCTAGGGAATCATAGAATCATAGAGTTGGAAGAGACCCCAGGGGCCATCCAGTCCAACCCCCTGCTATGTAGGAACCCCATAAAAGCATTCCCGACAGATGGGCATCCAGCCTCTGCTTAAAAACCTCCAAAGAAGGAGACTCCACCACCCTCCCTGGAGGCGGCAGCAGATTCCACCATCAGGAATTTCCTCCTGAGGTTCAGGTGGAATCTCCTTTCCTGCAGCCCAAATCCATTGCTCCGTGTCCTAGTCTTTGGAGCAGTGGAAAACAAGCCTGCTCCCTCCTCGACATGACGTCCCTTCAAACATTTAAACATCCTGGGAATGAGTTCCAAGAATCCACTGGCTGGCATTTGACACGTCACACTCTCTCAGAACAAATTTTTGGCCAGGAAAATGCTGTGATAAGATCCCCTTGTTGTGTGCCTTCAAGTCATTTCCAACTTATGATGACCCAAAGGTCAAACTATTATGGAGTTGTCTTAGGGTACAAGAAAAGTTGTTCAATGGTGTAAAGGACAGCGATGGGTAATGGCATACTCTCTTTTATTTAAGATTTTTAAACCAAGTTTGGGTGGCCATCTCTTGGGGGTGTCTTAGCTTTGGATGTGTGCGTGGCAGAGGGTTGGACTAGATGGCCTTTGGAGTTCCTTCTGAGCGCATTTGAAGACACTGCAAGGAGCCATCTTGAGGGGAAATCACAGGGATATTTTTTGTGCCATGTTTGGCTGGTGTAGAGTCCTGCCGGAAAAAAAGGAACGATGCAAGCAAGCATCCGACATGTGGGTGAGTGAACAGCGACGACGTGGAAGGAGGGAAAGCCCATCCAGAATTGACTGTGCTGAAACCTTTGACCAGGAGCACCGTAAAAGAATTGAGGATGCATTTTTAAAGGGCACTCAGCCCTCCGCATTTGCGGGTTCAACATTCACGGGTTGGATTATTTGCGAGTTTCTCCAAGTCCTGCCCCCAGAAAGGACTCAAGCCATCTCATAAATAAAAATCGAAGACCAGGACAATGGAAACAGTGCCTCTGAAACAGACACCAAAGAGCCAGCGTGGTGTAGGACTTTCGGAGGCCCGGGTTCAAATCTCGGCTCAGCCACGGAAACACGCCGGATGACTTTGGGCAAGTCACACCTTCTCGGCCTCAGCGGGTGGCAAAGGCAAACCCCAACTGAATAGATCTTGCCAAGAAAACCCTCCTCTAAGTCTCTTTTCGGAGCCATTGCGATGTCAGTGCTGGAACATGGCTCTGGCAGACCCGGGTTTGAATCCCTGCTTGGCCATGGAAACCCATTAGGTGACTTGGGGCAGGTCACGTTCTCTCAGCCTCAGAGGAAAGCAACGCCAAGCCCCTCTGAAAAAATCTGGCCAAAACTCTGTGATGAATTAGCGCAAATGGACAAACTCACAACGTTGGTAAGAGAAAAAATTCCCCCAGAAAAAAAGCACCTCTCTACGACCGGAGGTGATTTTTTTCCTGGGGGAACCTTCTCTTCTCGGCAGCTCTGATCAGGCTGCTCAGCCTTTTAAAAACCCACTTCTGGTCCTCCAGTTGCTGCCTGGCCAAGTAGGGATGGATCGTGGCCCAATTTCTCAGCACCACAGACCCTCTCCCAGTGCCCCCCACACACCCGAGGAAGGAGACGGGCAAGAGAGAGGGCGTTTAGGGCCACCATGCCAAGCCACCCCCTTTCTCTCTCCTTTCCCTGGGTCCAAGCCGTTCTCCCCACCAAACCAGGGTCCCAACCATTCTTCCCACCGTGCCGCAGTCCCATTGAGGTTTGTGGGTTTTCCAGGGACCCCGCAAAAGGAATCCACAGTGGGTCGAATAGGGTGATCGTAATTTTTTTCCGTGTGAGATGTGGTTTGGGAGGACCTAGAATTATTCATGTTTTTTTCACTTTCGTGTGCCCCTGACTCTAGCCAATGTGGAGGGAGGACTGTACTCCTCTTTACTTTTACACTCGCTCTTCCGGCCTTCTCTTTGGGGTTTAATACAGCTCCGTGCGCACCTGGGGGTACGGTGAAGGTTCGGTTTGTTTATCCACCCACAGCTGCCAGCTCACAACAGTTACCACAGTGGGTTGCCAAATAATCTCCACAATGGGCATTGGTCTCCTCCATGCTACGCGGCTACAGCTGGGCGTCCACCTTTGTGGGTTTAACTTCCACGGATTTGATTATTTGCCAGTTTCTCCAACCACTGCCGGCTTCTTTTCTGGGGAAGCTCCCCTCTCCGCAGCTCCGATCAGGCCACGTAGCCCTTTAAAAACCTACCTCTGGTCCTCCTTCTGCTCCACCAGTGACCGCCTCGCAGCCCAAGCGCCACACGCACCAAAGGAAGAAGCTGGGCAAGAGAGAGGAAGTTTAGGGCCGCCGTGCAAACCTACCCCTTTTCCTGACCTGGTTTGGACTCTTGGTGCCCGTTCTCCGCACCTTGCCTGGGCCCCCTTCCCACGGACACACGCGCGCACACTTTGATATTTGTGGATTTCCGCTTTTGTGGGGGTCCCGAACCCCTAGCCCCTTCAAATGTGGAGGGCCAACTGTACAGCTAATACCAGTATACTGTACTCCACTTACATTCCAGGGTTTGATTTTGGAAAATGTGGTACCGGAGGCCGAAAATAACATGGAAAGACGAGGGAAAGGTTCCTGGGACACTGAAAAGAAGAGCAGTTCAACACATTTGAGAAAACGCGTTGGGCAAAACTCCCCGTGGGAAATGAAACAACCAGGTAAGCCTTGCAGAAGTCAACAAATATATCAATCAATCAATCAATCAATCAATCAATCAATCAATCATCTAGGCAGCACGCAAAGTGCATCCGCAAATGACCTTTTTCGTTCACCCAGCGATCGGATTGGATAGGTCGGATCCTGTTTCCTCCCAGCTTGCAGCCTCTATGCAAACCGGCACCAAATGTTTGCGTTTTTTGCAAAACTTTTTCACTTTCCAGCCGTGCCAGAGCCGCTAGATAGACGACAAAAAGGAAAAAAAGGGACCTTGGGGGCATGAAAAGACTTTGCAAAAAGGAACTTCTTTTGGTAGTTTTCTTTCTGGCAACCGAGGTATTCTTTGGAGTTGAATTAGAGGTAAGTCCGTGTTGTACTGGTTTGAACATTGGACTACGACGCTGGAGACAAGAGTTCGAATTCCCGCTCGGCCATGGAAACCTAGTGGGTGACCTTGCGTGTGTCACATGCTCTCAGCCTCAGAAAACCCCATGACAGGTTCGCCTTAGGAAGGGCTCAGATCAGAAAGTTGGGATTTTGGGACATCCTGCTTAGTTAATATAAGCTTTGCAACCCTCAGATAAGGGACAGTTGCATTTGCCAAACTAAAGAGAATTTCTGGTGAAGAATTTATGTTAGAGTGGAAATGTCTAATAGAATTTTTAAGGATAAATGAGGGCAATTTGGTAATTCTAGGGTTTTGAACTTGCTCGATACTGTGTCTTTTTTAAAAAATTGTTGTAGTACATTATTATCCTGAGAAAGATGTTGAGAAAAAAATTAAATATGATTGTAAGCTGTTGCTATAATACGTTTAAGGTAGGTTTGATTTGATTTGATTTGATTAAAGGGAGCAATAATACAGTGGAATTAAATAACAGTATCTTAAAATAGTTAATAATACCGATTTTTGAAATGGAAATCTATGGAATATAAGAAATTTAGAAATTAAAAAAGTTTGGGAATATAAACGTAAGGAGCATCAAATTTAAAACAGTAGAAAGTAATGAATTTAAGTAAGCTTTCATACCTTGGAGCTGTTTGCAAGAAGGATAGAAGCCATTTTTAATGTAATGTCGTCTCTTTTTATTGTTTAGTATAATTTGATTATTAGTTTAGTTTAGGCATCGGATATAGGCATATAATTTTCTTTCTTTGTATGTTTAGTGTAATGTCGGTTGATTTTGTTGTTTCCCTTTACTATATATTGGCTTGATTGTTTGCTTTCTTTTGTTTTACATAGTTGCGTCAATTTTCGACAAATTTCTAATTAAAAAAAAAAGACAAGGGACAGTTGCCTGCCAAGGGAACATGCATCTTTGCCGATCATGGGTGAATTGCAAGTTGACCTTAGGGTCTCCGTAAGTCGGAAATGACTTGAAGGCACACAAAATAATAATAATAATAATAGTAGTAGTAGTAATGGGAAGAGAAATAATTTGCTCCGTTTACTCCACCTTGCAAACAGTCTAGCTTTAAATCTTTTCAGCAAGGGGTCTTTGCAAATATTTTGGCTTGCTCTTTATTGGGCAGTCAAGAGCCATTAACTTTACAGAAGACCCGCTCTTGCTAGTGGTAAAATGGCCAGATCCCAAGGCCTGGCCCTTGGGACGTGTGGCTGTCACAGTGGACGTTTCCGCACTACGCTGTTATGATGCTTTTATTCCACTTTCAACTTCCTGTGGAGTTCTGGGGTTTGTAATTTCCTGAGGCCCAAGAGCTGAGAATCCTAAATGCCCCTCCCTAAACTGCAAACTCCAAGATTCCATAGGAGCTTGAAAGTGGAATAATAGCGTTATAACAGTGCAGTGCAGATATGGCCAATGTCTTTCAGAGCAGCCTACGGAAACCCCCACAGTCACAGTGACTCTACCTATGCCCACGGCAATCTCATAACTCAGCCGCTGGCCATATACTGAAAGGTCACCATAAATAAGGAGAAGGGGGTAAAGAAATTACACAAGCCCTGTAGGAATGCAGAATCCTCTCTCCTTTTTCCTTTTATAGTTTGCACCATGTGTATTTCCTGCATGGTAAGAGTTTGTTTGGATTTGCGTCTCTCGATGCAGAAACGGAGGGGATTTGAGGGGCCAATCTTTTAAGAACAGATGAAAAGCCTGTCTGGATTTGGACAAAGGTCTCTCTAAATCCACTGTTCCCTCTTCTTAAGTCGGCCAGAAGCCTTTGGAAACTCTGACGGAAGACATTGTGGGGGAAAAAATCCTCTTGCGTTATGTCTGTTTCCAACACACAGCATCCCAAGATGGACCACTTAGAATCATAAAACCGTAGAGTTGGAAGAGATCTCAAGGGTGATCCAGTCCAATCCCCCTCTGCCATGCAAAAAGTACTCCATCCAACCTCTGTTTAAAAATCTCCAAAGAAGGAGATTCCACCACACTTCGAGGCAGTAGCATATTCTACTGTTGAACTGCTCTTACCATCAGGAAATGCTTCCTAATGTTTAGGTGGAATCTCTTTTCCTGCAGTTTTGAAGCCATTGCTCCGTGTCCTAGTCTCTGGGGCAGCAGAAGACAGGCTTGCTCCGTCCTCCATATAACATCCTGTCAAATATTTAACCATGGCTGTCATGTCACCTCTCCAATCACAGCTTTGCCCACCTAAATTTTCGAACTGTACCTATAAAAGATGGAAGCTCCATGTATGCTTTAGTCTCAGCAACTTTGGAAGAAGCATGCTGTGTTGCCTGCATCTTCTACAAACAGAACCACTGTCTTCCTCAGAGTAAAGTTTGTGGAGTGTGGGTTATCCAGTACATGACAGTGGGCTAGTAGAGAGGAGGAATAGAAATCTGAAAGCGGTGGCTCTTAGAAGCCCATTTGCCCGAATGCTTCTGGCCCGAAGCTGTACTGAATACGACATATTTAAAAATCAAACTCCCAACTGAGTCCAGAAATGCAACTTCTTGCCGGTTAAGGCCTGGAGTCAGAGTTCTTTTCTTCACATGCAATGGACTTGCAAGATGGCAAAGTAGTATTGGTGCTAGATTTAGATTTTGATTTGAACAAATTTAAAGCTGGAAGGTCTCCAAAAATATCTTTGCTGGGTATTACGGACAAGGAATTGAAGAGTAAATACGAATTGCTGCTTTGTGAGATGGGTAATCACCGCAAAAATATTGTTTGCTCAAGCCTGGAAATGGACTGAAGCCCCTGGCGGCAAAAGATTGAATTGTGCAGGTTGCTGAGATGTTGCAAATGGCCAAACAAATGCGGGTTTTAAAGGATGAGCCAGCTGAATATATATATATATATATATATATATATATATATAAAAAAAGAAAGAAAGTAAGTAAGAAAGATTGGAAACTGTTTATGGAGTTGTTGATCAATAAAAAATCTAAGGAGGTAACAAATTGTGGAAATGATTACTAGTAACCGTAGTAAGTTTCTGCAATGGCAGAATAATAATTCTTTTTTTCTTCTCTTCTTCTTTTTTTAAATTACTGCTTGGTTTGGTTACAGTTAAGAGTTCTTTTGTGTTTTGATAAGCTAGCATTTGGTTAGTTGGCACTGCAGGTATATAAGTCTGAGTGTACTTTTCAATGGAATTACTAAGGTTTTTTGCTGAGAAGTTTGCAAACTATCTGTTTGCCTGACTTGGCTAAAACTAGTCTCAGGGAGACCCAAGAGTTTCATCGCTTTTGAAATCTGATGATTAGAAAAATCGACACAAAAACTCAAATCGAGAAATACACATCGACACCCAATACCAAACACAAATCAATACCTATGAATCCTACCCAACACTAATCTATCATTTATCAAACGCAAAAAAATACACGTGGTTACGAATCAGTTCCCGCACTTATTGCAAACAGCTCTTCAAATATTGATTATGCTTAACCTTCCTTTTAAAAAAATCACATTTCATCCAAGCAGTATGTTGTCACTCTCATATTGTGCCTGGGAGTACAGGGTGAGGAAACAAGGAGATGGAGGGAAGGAAGAACAAGGGCTTGGGAAATAAAGACGATGTCATAGAATCATAGAGCTGGAAGGAGACCCCAAAGAAGGAGACTCCACCACACTCCTAGGCATCATATTCCACTGTTGACCTGCTCTTACCCTCAGGAAATTCTTCCTAATGTTTAGGTGGAACCTCTTTTCTTGAAGTTTGAAGCCGTTGCTCCGCGTCCTAGTCTCTGGTGCAACAGAAAAAGGCTTGCTCCATATGACAGCCCTTCAAGTATTTAAGCATACCTATGCTGTTGCTTCTTAGCCATCTCTTCTCCAGGCTAAACGCCCCCCGCTGCCTAAGCCTCTCCTTCTAGGGCTTCATGGTTTCCAGGCCTTCTACCATTTTGGTCACCCTCCTCTGGACATCTTCCAGCTTGTCAATCTCCTTCCTGAACTGTGGTGCCCAAAAGTGGACACAGTGTTCCAGTGTTGGGATCTGACCAAAGCAGAACAGAGTGGTACCGTCACTCCCCTTGATCTAGGCACTGGACTCCTATTGATGCAACCTAGAATGACGTTGGCCTTTTTAGCTGCCGCATCACACTGCTGGCTCAGGTCCAGCTTGTGGTCTACTAAGATTCCTAGATCCGTCTTGCATGGACTGTGGTCAAGCCAGGTGTCACCCCATTCTATATTTGTGTATTTCATTCTTTCTGCCCAATTCTCCTTGTCGAAATTCATTTTGTTTGAGAGTTTCTCCGCCAGCGTCAACCCCAACCCACTACCACTGCTGCTCAGAAGCTGTTTGGAACATTTAGTCCTCAGCCAAAGCCCGTCCGACGAGGGAGGTCATCCGCACAACCTCTTGTAGTGGCGTGATAGTGAATTTTGGGTGCATTTCTGCGATGAGTTAAATTCATCTAGTTGTCTGCTGGTGTTGGCAGAGTCTGGAAAGAACTACGGTCAGCTCTCCGCATTTGCTAAGGTTAGGAGCGGAAGACCACCCTGCAAAAGTGGGAAAACGGCAAATATCAAAATGTGTGTGTCTATAAGAGGAGGGCATTGTTGGGAGAGCGGGCACCCAAACCAGGTCAGGGAAAGGATAGGGAAAGGGGGTGGATTGGTGTGGTGGCCCTATGCTTCCTCTTTCTCGCCCATCTCCTGCCTTGGGTATGTCAGGGGGCATCGGGAGAGAGTTTGGGGTGCTGAGAAATTGGGCTACGACCTGTCCTTAACTGGGCGTGTAGCGGCTGGTGGAGCAGGAGGATTTTTAAAGCATGCACCGTCGGAGGTTTCCCCAGGAAAGAAGTGCCTGAGGTTGGAGAAACTTGCGATCCAATCCACGAAAGTCAAATTTGCAAACGTAGAGGGCCGACTGTACTTTTTCGTGGCCTGGGATTTGTAGTTTAGGGGAAGGGGCACTGAGGATTCTCAGCCAGAGAGCTCTCGGGCCTCATTAAACTACAAGCTTCAGAATTCCAGAAGTTAAAGTGGAATATTACCCTTGTGACCATGTAGTGCGATAGGGTCCGTGCTTGCTATTTAATGCTTAATGGCATCAGCAAGGGCCATTCTTAGGTCTCAGATTTTTGCTCGGAAACCTCAGGGCAATCCTGAACTGGAGATCCTAAACTGAGTCCTTGAAAATCGAGAAGAAACTGAGTTTAAAAGAGCTAGGGGATGTCGGTGTATAAAAATGTGAAAAATATAAACATTTAAAACTTTTGTAGATCCTCCCAGGTGCAAATTTTCCCCAAAGGTGAGAAGCGTGTCATTGGAATGGGGCTGTGGATATTGTTGCCGCACGCCTTAAAGCTGTTTCTGACTTCTGCCGACCCAAAAGTGAGCCTATCGTGGGTTTTTTGGGGGCTGAGAGTGTGTGACCCACCCAAGGTCACTCCATGGTTTTCCATGGCCAAGCAGGGAATCGAACCCAGCTCTCCAGGGTCGTAGTCCAAAGCCCAAAGCCCCAAAATAAAAGTATACTACACCACGGTGGCTCTCAAATTATCTGTAATTTTAATAAATATGATTATTCCTAAATTGATGGTGTGAGAGTAAGCGTGGTGTAGTACATTTCCTCGACATTATAACATTTGTAGATACTTTTGCTATATAAATACAGCCGCGTTGTGTCTTTGGGTCACGGTAACTCTAAAGCAACCCTATTGTGGGGTTTTCTGGGGCTGAGAGAGTGTGACACGCCCAAGGTCACCCAGTGGGCTTCCGTGGCCGAGATTTATAGATACTTTTGCTATAGAAATACAGCCGCGTTGTGTCTTTGGATCAGGGTAACTCTAAGGCGACCCTATCGGGGGGTTTTCTGGGGCTGAGAGAGTGTGACACGCCCAGGGTCACCCAGTGGGCTTCCGTGGCCGAGATTTGTAGATACTTTTGCTATATAAATACAGCCGCGTTGTGTCTTTGGGTCATGGTAACTCTAAGGTGACCCTATCGTGGGGTTTTCTGGGGCTGAGAGAGTGTGACACACCCCAAATCACCCCGTGGGTTTCCGTGGCCAAGATCTGTAGAGACTTCTGCCATATAAATACATACAAATACTGCCATAAATACAGCTGTGCTGTTCGCCTTCAAGTCCTTTCTGACTTACGGCAACTCTAAGGGGACCCTATCCTGGGCTTTTCTGGGGCTGAGAGTGTGTGACATCTCCAGGGGGGTTTCCGTGGCCAACCAGGGAATCGAACTCCGGTCTCCACGCTCAAACCACTACCCCATGCTGGCTTTCGCCGTGTGTATAATCCAAATAATAATAGGAACATGGAGAAGGAGAGAGAGAAAAAATGCAAGGAGGCGGCTGGCTGGTCTAGTGTCTCATTTCTGGACTCCGGCACACTTGAGCTTTAGAGGGAAAGCAGAAGAAAGGGAGAGAGGGGGGAAAAAAGCCCCACTCCAAAGCCACAACCATATGTCTGCAATATTGATGATTCCGACACGGATTTGTACGTAGCCACAACCCGGCGGGCCCCAGAGAGCGAAAAAGAGACACAATAACCCTTCCCAGACATATGACTGGCTGCTCTCGACACCGCCTACCCTGGAGTTATGATTCAGAGCGGCGGACTTACACATACCCAGACAGAGAGACACACAGACACAAATGCTCGATCGAGGAAGGGGGTGAAACCAAGGCTTTTGGAGGAGGGGTGGAAAAGGCACACTTTTTATTATTATTATTATTATTACTATTATTATTTTTTAATCCCAGGCGGTCCAGAGAACAAGGAGCAAAGGCGTGCCGGGTTAGCCCCGGCTCAGATGAGTTAGGCAAGTCCTCTTGGCTTGCCTTCGGCGGCTTCGACCACTGCCGGGGAGATAAAAGAGAGGCCAAAACTTTCTCGTATACTTCCATTATTCCGGTTTTGTGTTTTTTCCCGGCCATGAAGACCTGCCTGCTGTTGCTGAGCATGCTCTGGTCAGCTGGGGGAGAAATTCCAGGTAAGTGGAACGAATATATATATATATATATATATATATATATATATATATATATATTTTAAGGATGCAAAAATGGGCACATTCGAAACAATGCTCCCTTCTCTCTAGCCATCAGTTTTGGGAAGATCTGGGGAATCCTGTAGTTTCCTGTAGTAAATGTTTCCCCAGCCCCATAAATCTCCCATGTCTTGCAATGCTGGGTGTGATCAATGAAGGGGGAAAAAAAGAGGGCCTCTAAGCATGTGTAGAGTGCAGGGCTCCAGCGTGATGGGGGCTTTGGGGAGACCTGGGAAATCCCACTGGTTTAGTTTCCTGGAGGAAATTGGATGTTTCCCCAGCCTCCTAACTCTCTCGTGTCTTGCAATGCTGGGTGTGATCAATGAAAGGGGGAAAAGAGAGGGCCTCTAAGCATATGCAGAGTGCAGGGCTCCAGTGTGATGGGGGCTTTGAGGAGACCTGGGAAATCCCACTGGTTTAGTTTCCTGGAGGAAATTGGATGTTTCCCCAGCCTCCTAACTCTCTCATGTCTTGCAATGCTGGGTGTGATCAATGAAAGTGGGGAAAAGAGAGGACCTCTAAGCATATGCAGAGTGCAGGGCTCCAGTGTGATAGGGGCTTTGGGGAGACCTGGGAAATCCCACCAGTTTAGTTTCCTGGAGGAAATTGGATGTTTCCCCAGCCTCCTAACTCTCTCATGGCTTGCAGTGCTGGGTGTGATCAATGAAGGGGGGAAAAAGAGGGCCTCTAAGCATGTGCAGAGTGCAGGGCTCCAGTGTGATGGGGGCTTTGGGGAGACCTGGGAAATCCCACCGGTTCAGTTTCCTGGAGGAAATTGGATGTTTCCCCAGCGTCCTAACTCTCTCATGTCTTGCAATGCTGCGTGTGATCAATGAAGGGAGGAGAAAAGAGGACCCCTAAGCATATGCAGAGTGCAGGCTCCATGTCGAGGGCTCGCCCTTTTGCAGATCCGCTTAAAACAAAATGTGATTCAACTCGGTTCCAGAATTTGTTCCAACTGGGTCGGATGGAACTTAATTCCGAGAAAGCGTTCCTATAGCCCTGAGGGAATGAAATAGAGAAAGGACTCGCTTCCACGTCTGGGGAGATTTATAGGCAGGACCTGTATTTAAATAGCGAAAAAGAACTTTTTTTTAATGCAGAGGGTGAGAACCTGAGGGCATTTTTGGGGTGTGAGTCGAAGCCACCTGCGTTCAGCCGAATTTAAATTGCATTTCTTCCTTTCTAGCAACCAGGGTGTCTGGGTTTTTCGGGGGTGTGTGTGCGTTGCCTTTTTGTCGTTGTGTTATTGCGACTACTATCATTGTCTGGAATTCCGTACGGGATTTAAGATCTTTCCAAGTGGATCGAACAGACGTGGGAAATAAACACCCGTATCCACTGAGGGCTTGCAATGATGGCATTGGATAGGGGCATGAATTGTACAATGCGCTGTGCGCACTGTGGCCCAATGCGCAATGAGTGCCAATGTGCCTTGGGGTATTCCCTGAGGCGCATCTGGGCCCCGGCTAGGGAGTGCTAGACCATAACAAGGGGGCCAACGTGCACCAAAAGGTCCCAAAAGTGTCCGGCGCACGTCGGAAATGCCGGACACGCACGGGTGCCCCAATACGGGTTTTGTTGTGCCTCTGCAATGTAGCTAAGGATTGGGAAACTTGCGCAACCCGGACAGGGAGACAGAATCTCGGCCAATATGATCATCGCCCAGCCTTTTCCCGCAAAAGCGGGACGCGAGGCAGATGTTCCTAACAGGAAGCTGGAATGGTGTTGCTCTGACTTTAAACATCCCTTCGACGTGATTCAAACAGCAGTAAAAAAAGAGGTGCTTTTGTAACGCTTCCGTTTTGAAAGCGAGGATTCCTATCCAAGCCAAAGATTCCAGAAAGAAATGCGCGCGTTGGAATCCTAGAAGCCTGGAGCTGGAAGAGACCTCAGGGGTCGTCCGGTCCAACCCCATTCTGCCAGGGAGGAAGGCACCATCAAAGCTTTCCCAACAGATGGCCATCCAGCCTCTGTTTAAAAACTCCACCACACTCCCTTAAGGCAGTGTATTTCACTGTCAAACTGCTCTTACCATCAGGAAGTTCTTCCTAACGTTTAGGTGGAATCTCTTTTCCGGAACTTTGAATCCATTGCTCCATGTCCTAGTCTCTGGAGCAGCAGAAAACAAGCTTGCTCCATCGCCCATTTGAAATCCCTTCAACTATTTAAACATAACTATCATGTCACCTCTTAACTTTCCCTTTTCCAGGCTAAACATCCCCAGTTCTCTCGGCCATGCCTCCTAGGGCTTCATGGTTTCCAGGCCTTCTGCCGTTTTGGTTGCCCTCCTTTGGTCATGGTCCAAAGTAATGTGTAGCTGTGTGCCTTTAATTCCTTTTAACTTCCCGCAATCCTAAAGGGACCCTATTAGGACGTTTTCTGGGGCTGAGAGTGTGAGATACACCAAAGATCAGCCAATGGGTTTACATAACCAAGTGGGGAATCAAACCCTGGTCTCCAGGATTGTAGTCCAGTGTTCAAACCACTATATCCCATTGGCTCTTAGTTTGTCAATATGGATCTTGAACTAGACACAGGATTCCACGTGGAGTCTAACCAAAGCAGAATAGAGCGGGGCTATCACTTCCCTTGACCTGGATACTATACTCCTATTGATACAGATCACATTGGCTTTTTCAGCTGCCGCATCACACCACTGGCTCGTGTTCAGCTTGTGGTCTACCAAGACTCCTAGATCTCTTTCACGTGTACCATGTTCAGTGTTAATTTCCTACTAACCTTAATGTTCTTTGTCGTATGCTACCTGCCATGATTCCAAAAGCAAAGAAAGCACTTTATCAAATGGGGCAGCGGACCTCTAAAGCTTGGATTTACAATTCCCATCAGCCCCAGCCAAGCATGGCCAGGAGTTAAAGTCCAGCAGCAAGCAACATCGACAGCAATATATCTTTACACCACAGGGACTGTTCCGGTCCAACCCAATTCTTTTCCATCCCTGCCTTGCATTGATGAGACCTTTGGCTGGGCAGGCAGATTTTGAGATTTGCTTTTATGGTTGCTACAAATTGTGGGTTGTTCCTTATCTGATCCCTTGCAAATGTTCACATAGGAGAGAAAATGGAAGGGTGGCATTTGTCAGAGGTTTGGACTGCAGTTGTCATGTTCCTTCAAGTCGTTTCCGACTTTTGGGGAGCCTAACACAGGGTTTTCTGAGCCTGAGAGTGTGTGACCCACTCAAGGTTTTCCCAGCGGGTTTCCATGGCCGAGAGGGGAATCTAATCCTAGCCAAGACTTTAACCACTACATCATACTGTCTCACCAAAAATGTCTTTAATGCTTTGACGGTGTATTCCTGTATGGTAGGGGGTTGTATTACATGGCCCTTGTGGTCTCTTCCACCTCTTTGATTCTGCACCACGCTAGCTGTCTATGACTCCAAAAGACCTGAGTTCAAATCCTTTTTCAGCCCTGGAAACCCACCGAGTAGCCTTGGGCATCACCTGGGGTTTGCAGTTTAGGGAAGGACCTTCGAGGCCCAGGATTCCGTAGGATGTCAAAAGTGGAATAATAGCACTATAACAGTCTAGTGCGGAAACGGCCTTTGTCTCAGCGGAAAGCCATGAGAAACCCTCGTGGGAAGAAATCTGGCCCACGAACCCTCACGACAAGCTCATGTTGGAGTTTCCATAATCCAGAAACAACTTTAAGGCTCACAAATGCCGCAGCATTTATGCTTCTGCGTTTATACAAGTACACACTAGAGAAAATGTGTCTAGTCCATACTGAGGAATGCACATTTATCCAATGCTGGGGCAGGAACTAAATGTTGAAGAAGGACAGTGGCTTTCCGAGCAACTCATCCTACAGCTGGGGAATGCTTAGATGGCATCTCTTTTCTTGAAGTTTGAAGCCGTTGCACCATGTCCTAGTCTCTGGAGCAGCAGAAAACAGGCTTGCTCCATCCTCAACATGACATCTTTTCAAATACTTAAACATAGCCATCGTGTCATCTCCTAACCTTCTCTTCTCCAGGCTAAACACACCCTGCCTGCCTTTTAAGTCATCTATCAATTTCTGGCAAGCCCCATGAATTTCACAGAGCTTTCTTAGGCAAGATATCCCAAATGGGATGCCAGGGAATAGAATGGCAACCTTCTGCCTAGCAGGGAATTAGGTGAGGAGGGTGAAAACAACCCCAAAATTTCACAGATGAAAACTGGGACAGGTGTGGCCAAGCGGTATCAGAATGTGGCCAAGGTGGCAAAAGATATTAATGCGAAAGAAAATACAAAAGTTGTTTGCTTTTGCCTGAATCTACTGGGAAGGGCACGATTTGGCACCCTTTCCTTGGGTCCTTCCTGCTGAGTCAATTGAAGGCGAACTTCTTTTGCACTTTACATTTATTTTGCAGCAACTTAGGCAAGCTGAGGACAAAGGGAGGAGGAAGAGAATGAAACCGGGACATTTAAAAATCAGCTTTAAAAAAGAAGCAAGTAAAGAACAAATCAGGACAGTCAGAAGGTATGAAATAAGGTTCCAAGCAGATCTATATATAATAGGAATGGGTAAAACATAGTTCTCCAGATGTTTCTGCATTGCAATGCCCATCAGCCTTAGCCAGCCTATCCAGTCTTGAGGCAATCTGGGCATTGCAATCCAACAACATAAGGAACACCACAAATGGCTTCCTGCACGTTTCTGCATCTGACCTTTGTGGCTGAGAGTCTTAAATCCTTGCAGAATAGCCTTTCTTTGGGAGTGTGCCCACCGTGTCTCTGGGTGATCCCAGGCTCTGTTGCCATTCTGGGTTGGACTGGATTTCCCCCTGCAATTGGATCTTTCCATGACTTTTTATGCTGGGTGGATAGCAAAAACCATCTCTTTGCAAATAAGGAGGTTTTGCTGTTTTATTTCGGAAGGGGTCAGAAATCAGGAGGAGTGCCTCTAGCAGAAGCACAGCAAGGAGGTGCTGAGGGAGAGTAACTTTTCTAGCCCAAAAACGGAATCAAGAGCAGATGGATTGAGAACGGCTGGTAGATCTCTGTGGTCAGGGGAGGTTGCATGAGATTGCCAAAGTTTCCTCTGCATCACAGCAGTTTTCATCATAAGGAGGGCCATTTCCGCACTGCACTGATATAGTGGTATTATTCCACTTTCCACATCCTATGGAATTTGCAGTTAGGGAGGGGCATTTATGATTCTTTAATTGAGGTGCCC
Source organism: Cyclura pinguis (assembly GCA_030412105.1). Lineage (NCBI taxonomy): Eukaryota > Metazoa > Chordata > Lepidosauria > Squamata > Iguanidae > Cyclura > Cyclura pinguis. The sequence goes on along the minus strand of CM059614.1, from coordinate 7,070,556 downwards.
AGAACTTCCTGACGGTCAGAGCTATCCGGCAGTGGAATCTGCTGCCTCCGTGGAGTGTGGTGGAGTCTCCTTCTTCTTTGGAGGTTTTTAAGCAGAGGCTGGGTGGCCGTCTGTTGGGAATGCTTTGATGTGGGATCCTGCATAGCAGGGGGTTGGACTGGATGGGCCCTGGGGTCTCTTCGAACTCTAGGATTCTATGATTTTATAATTCTATGATTCAGGTGGAATCTCCTTTCCTGCAGCTTGAATCCATTCCTCCTTGTCCTAGTCTCTGGAGCAGCAGAAAACAAGCTTGCTCCATCTCCAACATGACACCTCTTCAAAGATTTAAACATGGCTATCCTGTCCCCTCTTAACCTTCTCTTCTGCAGACTAAACATCCCCAGCTCCCTAAGACGCTCCTCATAGGGCTTCATGGCTTCCAGACCCTTCATCATTTTGGTCACCCTCCAACTTGTCAATATCCTTCTTGAACTGAGGGGCCCAGAACTGGATTCCAAATGAGGTCTAACCAGTGGTACCATTACCTCCCTCGATCTAGATACAGTTGAAATAGAAGTGTTTATTTGTAGCAACCCAACAACCTTCCTTAGAAGTTCCATATTGCATATTGGGTGGTTATACCTAGTGAGACATGAAGTGCCTCTGCGCACACGTGTGTGTTTGTGTATTGCGTGGCCAAATTACACCGGGGAAGGCACATGCATGTTTGGTTGTGCGTGCATCTGCCCACTATGAGGGTTGTGTAGTACAACCAATGCATACTCTCAGGTTCTCCCAATTAGACAAAGATAACCTCCATTAACCATATGTCATCTCATTTTTTCCAGCTGCTTTCTCTACCCTGTATCTGCTCTATCCTTTCTCTATCCTTTCGCGCTTTGTCCTCAGCTTGCTTCCATTGCTGCAGACAGAGTTCGAAGTGCAAATATTGGAAGGGATGTCGTATGGAGGATGAAGCAAACCTGTTTTCTGCTGCTCCGGAGACCAGGACATGGAGCAATGGCTTCAAACTTTAGGAAAAGAGATTCCATCTAAACATAAAGAAGAATTTCCTGCTGGTAAAAGCAGTTCAGCCATGGAATATACTGCTGTCTTGATGGGATGTGGTGGACTCTCCTTCTTTGGAGGCTTTTAAACAGAGGCTGGATGCTCATCGGTTGGGAATGCTTTGATGGTGTATTTCTGCATGGCAGGATGGGGCTTGTGGTCTCTTCCAACTCTACTGGCCTCTCCGCCCTTCACTGTTATGGTGCTATTATTGTGTTTTCAACATCCTATGGAATCCTGGGATTTGCAGTTTAGGGAGGGGTGAATTAGAATTCTCAGCCTCAGTAAACTACAAACCCCAGAATTCCACAGGATGTTGAAAGTGGAATAATAGCGCTATGACAGTGTAGTGCGGAAGGACGCCACGATTCTAGGATTAGCTCAACAAGGGAAAGAAGAAGGGGGCGGCATCTTGCCCTTCCCAGCAAGCTCAGGCAAAATTAAACTTGCACAGCCTCTCCTTGCTTGAGTGTTCTTCCTCCTTAATGTCCTTTATCTTCCTGAGCACACTATGATTTTTTTTGGCCATGTGCTTTCCTCTGTGAAATGTCGGAGAATGTGTCAGGGTGGAGCAGAACACGAAGAGATGTGAGCGTGGTGCTATGAGACTGGAGACCAGGCTTCGCATTCCTGCTCTGCCATACAAACCCTCTGGGTAATCTTGGGCAAGTCACACTTTCTCAGCCCCAAAGGCACCCCCCCCCCTTTGAACAAATCTCACCAAGAAAACCCCATGGTAGGTTTGCTGTAGTGTTGCCAGAAGTCAGAAATGGCTGGAAGACACACAAGAAGAAAGTTCAAAAAGGCAAGTTTTCCAAACTCTGGTTCCAAGGGTTGCTGGGAGTCGAGATACGTACTGAATTTTTAACTAAAAAGAGTCACATGTGTCCAAAAAACAGGCCGTGCTTCCCAGATTGTAGCAAAGCCTTTGAGAAACTATGGATAACTCTTAAATAAATGGGTGTGCCACAATGCTAGACTCGACAAGAGGTCACGGTCAGGACAGAAAACGGAGAAACGGAACGGTTTCCAATTGGCAAGGGGGCCGGCGAAGGCTGCGTTTTATCACCCTCTCTGCTGAATTTGTATGCTGAACAAGTCATACGTAAAACTGGAATCGACGTGGATGAAGGAGGCATGCAGACTGGAGGAAGGCACACTGACCGTTTAAAATCTGCAGGTGACACCACAGCTCAGAAGAAGGCAAAGGCAAACCACCTTTGCACGCTTCTTGCCAAGAAATCCCCTTGATGGTTTGCTTTCTGTGCATTGGTGTTTCTTCAAGTCGCCTCCAAGTCGTAGAGTCATAGAATCCTAGAGTCGGAAGAGACCCCAGAGGCCATCCAGTCCAACCCTCTGCTGTGCAGGAACACACATCAAAGCAGTCCTGACAGACGGCCATCCAACCTCCGCTTTAAAACCTCCAAAGAAGGAGGAGACTCCACCACACTCCGTGGAGGCAGCTGATTCCACTGCCGGACAGCTCTGACCGTCAGGAAGGTCTTCCTGAGGTTCAGGTGGAATCTCCTTTCCTGCAGCTTGAATCCATTGCTCCTTGTCCTAGTCTCTGGAGCAGCGGAAAACAAGCCCACTCCCTCCTCGACATGACATCCCTTCAAATATTTCAACGTGGCTCTCATGTCCCCTCTTAACCTTCTCTTCTGCAGACTAAACATCCCCAGCTCCCCAAGCCACTCCTCATAGGGGACCCTCCATCATTTTGGTCGCCCTCCTCTGGACACGCTCCAGCTTGTTGATATCCTTCTTGAATTTACGACGACCTTATGAATTTCATAGCGTTTTCTTAGGCAAGGAGCAGTGTGGGCTCCCATCCAAGTACTACCCAGAGCTGACCCGGCTTCGTTTACAAGATCGGATGGGGTCTGGTTGACTTGAACAACAAATCCCAATTTACAATCTTACCCTTGAGCTCAAAGCTACAGTGAGGAATACGTTGATGTAAGCTTTTGATATAAAATGGGTGACACCCGGCTTGGCCGTAGCACGTGTGAAAAAGAGCATTTTAAGAAGGATCTGGACAAGCTGGAGCGTGTCCAGAAGAGAGTGACCAAAGTGCTGAAGAGTTATGTGTGATGGAGTCTCCTCCTTTGGAGGTTTTTAAACAGAGGCTGGATGGCCATCTGTCCAAGGGAGGGCTTTGATGGTGTCTTCTTACATGGCAGAAGGGGGTTGGACTGGATGGCCACCGGGGTCTCTTCCAACTCTATGTTTCTATGATCCTATGATTCTAGAAGACAAGACTCTCCTCCGGAGTGCATTTCTCAGAGGGGACCAGCAAATGTGTTAGGCAACAGGTTTGAGGTGGAAGGATCCTTCCTTCCAAAGTTTTTGAAGCTTCAGTCATGGGGAGGAAGACGGATCCTATTCCCCGCTTCTGAAGCTGCAGACGGCAAAATTGTAAATGTGGAGGGCCGACTCTGCTTAAATGGTTAAAACTGAATTTGTCGGACTCTGTCCCGAAGTTCTGGAACTTTGGTTGGGGTATAAAGTTGGCTCCCAGATTTGAGACTTGACATGAAAGTATCTTCGAGGGCTAGAGACTTGAAGGTAGAGACTTGAGACTTGGAGTAAAAGACTTAAATACATCACTGGTTTTGATCCCATGTTGACGTTTTGTACCAGCAAATTTTGCCACCAAGAGTTTGTGGATCTCCAAACCCTCAGCCCTCCGCCTGGGGACCGGCTGTCCTATGAGGCAGACGAAATACGCTTATTTTGAGGGCCTGGGAAAGCGTCAGCTCTTCTTGAGTTTAATTCTAATTAAGATGGTCAGGGAGGGATGAGAGAAGGAGCAGTGTGGCCGTCTGGCGGTGCCGAGTTCCAATTCCGGCAACGCAAACATTTTCTCCTGGGATGGAATCCAAGCTCCCAACCCAGGTGTGGTCTTTAAAAGGCAAATCTCCTCTTTGAAGTGGGGAAGTTAATCTTTCCGCACAGCTCAGCCTGGGAGCTGAAGGGGATTTTTTTTTTTTTTTGCACAAGCTGCCTTCTTTTGAAAGGAAAAGCAGCAAACCAGGCAGACGGAGAAAGAGAGAGACCTGGCCTCCAGATGCCGTTCCTGGCGAGGATTCTGGAGTTACGAACTGCTCTTGGCTCCGAAAGAGAAACCCATTTCCTGTAGTGGAGAGGGTTTCCTTTTGGAGATGGCTTTTCTGGCCAGGTGTTCCTCTCCCTCTCCCTCACCCTCATCACAGCATTAGTCGAATTCAAGACCTGAAAGGGAACGGCAGGTTTCCTTTAGGCCACTTTCCGGTGCAGGATCCCAGTGTGAAAGAATCCAACCTTGGTTTAAAAACCCGCACCAAAGCCCGGAATCGTTTTTCCAGGCTGAGTTCCACACAGAACCAGAAGTCGCTTCCTGTCGCAAAGAGCTGATAGAGTCAGCCCTTCACGTTTGTGGGTTTCATTTTCATGGATTTGATTATTTGCAAATTTCTCCAACCCCTGCCTCCCCAGTGCCTCTTTTTCCAAGGGAACCATCCCTCTTGGTAGCTCCGATCAGGCCCTGCAGCCCGTTCAAAACCCACCTCTGGTCCTCCTCCTCCTCCTCCAGCCACCACTGCCTGGCCAGCTAAGGATGGATGGACTCTATCCCGCTTTGGTCAGACTTCACCCGGCACGCTGCGTCCAGTTCTGGACACCACAAGGCAAGAAGGATATTGGCAAGCTGGAACGTGTCCAGGGGAAGGCGACCAAAATGGCCAAAGGCGTGGAAAACACGAAGCTCTCAGAGGGGCGGCTTAGGGAGCCGGGGACGTTTAGCCTCATGAAAAGAAGGTTAAGAGGTGACATGGTGACCATGATTAAATATTTGAAGAGATGTCATGTTGGGGATGGAGCAAGCTTGTTTTCTGCTGCTCCGGAGACTATGACACGGAGCAATGGCTTCATGCTCCAGGAACAAAGATTTCACCTAAACCTCAGGAAGAACTTCCTGACTGTAAGAGCCGTTCAACAAGTGGAATGTGCAGCCTGGGAGTGTGGCGGAGTCTCCTTCTGTGGAGGTTTTTCGGCAGAGGCTGGATGGCCCTCTGTCGGGAGTGCTTTGATTGTGTGACTTCCTGCGTGGCAGAATGGGGTTAGACTGGATGGCCTCTGGGAGTCTCTTCCAACTCTGTGATTCTATGATCACAGCCTCGTTTCTCAGCATCACAAATCCTCTCCTGGTGCCCCCTAGGAAGGAGATTGGCAAGAGAGAGGAAATATAGGGGCACCAGGCCGACCCACTCCCTTTCCTTCTTCTTTCTCCGATCTGGTTTGGACCCTTGGGTGCTTGGTCGCCCCACCATGCCTTGGCTTTTGACCCCCAGACACACACACACCTTTTGATACTTGTGTTTTTTCCCATTTTTCCACGGCTCCTGCGCCCCTAACCCTAGCAAATGTGGAGGGCCAACGGTAATGGTTTTGCACGCTTAGTTCCGCACAGAACAAAAAGCCGCTTCCTGCCGCAAGGAGCCAACGGACGGGATCGTTCTAGGATCTATAATCCCATACTTCCTATCACAGAAGTGTGGAACCAAAGATCCTCCAGCCTGATCTTCCCGGAGTTTGAATTTGGCTCTCTGTGCAGTGCCCCTTTCTCCACGATACCCTTATGGTTTCCCAGCTTTTGGAATTCTGGGGTTTGTAGTTTACTGAGGTCAAAGAGCTCTCTGGCTGAGAATCCTAAATGCCCCTCCCTAAACTGCAAACCCCAGGATTCCATAGGATGTTGAAAGTGGAATAGTAGCACTATAACAACGTAGTGCGGAAATGGCCTCAAAGGCAAAATGAAGCAGCTAATGTGCTCCCCGCTGCTGATTCAAAAGTCGTGTGAATGGTACACGTGAACCCACAGTGGGTTAAATCTTTGGATCATACTTTTTTCCTGTATGTTAAATAAGAAGGTTGTAGATATTTGTGGTTTTTCCACATTCAAGGGCAGTCCTGCAAGTTAAGCTTTGCCAGTTTCTGTATGATCCCTGACTATTTTCTGGCAATGCCCAGCACCAGTTGCAACATTTTATCCCCACCATTCGATCCTTTTTAATCCTGAACAAAGGGTTGTTTTTTTCTGCTGTGTTAATCCAGAATATAGCAAAACACCACCATGCCCCCCCCAAAACTTTTCCTTTTCTTTCTCGCCTTTTATCTTAATTTTTTTTCCTTACAGTTATGATACTATCAGCACATCTGTGCATTGGTAAGTTAGGTAGAGACACCATTCCCCTGAGCTACAGATTTCTTTTTTTAAAAAAATGAAGATATACGTACAACAAGACAAATACAAAACATCTAAACAATTAGCATCTAAACATTTAACAAAAGCGGGCTTCCTACATCATGAGGTTGCAGCGCAAGACTAATAAACATCGATAGAAACTTTCCAAAAACCAGAAAGAGATGAGAGAGAGAGAAAAAAAGGACAATATTTTCTTCCTATCAGCTTTCTTCCCTGCCCAACTTTCACAACCATATATAGAAATTGGAAACAAGAAAGCACAGACAATCCTAACTTCATTATTTCACGATTTATCTCAACACTTCAGGGTCTTGTCTAGTTTCTTCACCGCCGCCCTCCGAAGTTCTCGTCTTCTGATTTCTTGATGACAGTCTCCATTTTTGATTGACAGCTGAACCAATGCATAGAAAATCTTTGACTTTTTTGATATCTTCGTCTCCTATAAAGTTACGTAAAATCATTTGTGGTCGGTATTTCATTCCTTAAAGTTGGACGGTCAACCTGCCTTTGCACTTTCTTCCCTGACTTTCTTCGGTAACCGTTCCAAGTCTTGGCTACTTTCTGCTAGCAGTATGGTGCCATCTGGGTATCTTAAATTGTTGATATTCCGTTCTCCTCCCTTCTCTTCATCCTGGAGAGAAGTAACTCTCTATTCTATTCAACGTATTCATCAATGACTTGGATGAAGGAGTGGAGGGCATGCTGATGAAATTTGCAGATGACCCCAAATTGGGAGGGGTACCCCAGAGGACAGGATCAGAATTCAAAATGACCTTGACAGATTGGAGGGCTGAACCAAAGCTAACAAAATGAATTTCAACAGAGAGAAATGTAAGGTCCTGCACTTAGGCAGAGAAAATGAATGCACAAATATAGGATGAGGGATGTGTGGCTGGATAGCAGTACGTGCGAAAGGGATCTAGAAGTCTTGGTGGATCGCAAGCTGAACATGAGTCAGCAGGGTGATGCAGCAGCCAAGAAAGCCAATGTGATTCTTGTTTGCATCAATAGAAGTACGGTGTCTAGATCGAGGAAAGCAATAGTACCACTCTATTCTGCTTTGGTTAGACCTCCTCTGGAATCCTGTGTTCAGTTCTGGACACCTCAGTTCAAGGAGGATATGGACAAGCTGGAGCGTGTTCAGAGGAGGGCGACCAAAATGGTGGAGGGTCTGGAAGCCACGAAGCCCTACGAGGAACAGCTGAGGGAGCTGGGGATGTTTAGTCTGCAGAAGAGAAGGTGAAGAGGGGACATGAGAGCCATGTTTAAATATTTGAACGGATGTCATGTTGAAGAGGGAGCGGGCTTGTTTTCCTCTGCTCCGGAGACCAGGACAAGGCGCAGTGGATTCAAGCTGCAGGAAAGGAGATTCCACCTGAAGCTCAGGAAGAACTTCCTGGAGGTCAGAGCTGTCTGGCAGTGGAATAGGCTGCTACCTCCATGGAGTGTGGTGGAGTTTCCTCCTTTGGAGGTTTTTAAGCAGAAACTGGATGGCCATCTGTTGGGAGTGCTTTGAGGGGTGCTCCTGCCTGGCAGAAGGGGGTTGGACTGGATGGCCCCTGGGGTCTCTTCCAGCTCTGTGACTCTGATGTGTCCTTCCTCTGAGTCGAACCCAGCTTTACGCATGATGCATTCAGCCTACAAGTTGAACAGATAAGGTGATAAAACAGCCTTCGCCAACCCCCTTGCCAATTGGAAACCGTTCCGTTTCTCCGTATTCCGTCCTGACCGTGACCTCTTGTCCAGAGTCGAGCATCGTGGCGCACCCATTTCTTTAAGACCGAGCCATCATTTTTCAAAGACTTCGCTACAATCTGGGAAGCACTTGCCGTTCTGATAAACATAGAATTCAGTAAAAAAAATCAGTATGTAGGCTGACCCCAGCAACCCTTGGAGCCAAGTTTGGAAAAGTTGCCTTTTAGGATTTTGTTGTGCCAAGCCATTTCTGATTTCTGGGAGCCCTGGGGCAAACCTATCATGCAGTTTCCTTGGAAAGTTTTGTTCTGGGGGTGGTTTGCCTTTGCCTTCCTCTGGGGCTGAGAGAGTGTGACTGTTGTTCTGAGGAGGGTTTGCCTTTGCCTTCCTCTGAGGCTGAAAGAGTCTGACTTTTGTTCCGAGGGAGGTTTGCCTTTGCCTTCCTCTGGGGCTGAGAGAGTGTGACTTGCCCAAAGTCACTGAGAGGATTTTCCAGCTAAGTGGGGATTCAAAACCTGGCCTCCAGGGTCATCGTCCAACACTCAAACCACTGCACTGCATTGCATCTCCCATAATCCCCAGGGTGGTGCAAAAAACAACTTTTCTATGTTGATCGGGGGTTTTCTGGGCATTGCAATCCCACCAAAAAGGAAATTTCCCCTGCTGGCTGGGGAATTATGAGCACTGCCATCCAAAAAGGCTATTTCTCCATTCTGGGCCGGGGGATTTGGGGAGCTGTAGTCCAGAACATAACATTTTTCTGCCTCTGATCAAGAAGTACGTGGCTGTCCCGCCTGCCGTGAGTTTCATCCATTGGCACAATCTATTTTGGGCAGGGGTGGGCAGCTTTGGGAGACTAGGGGGCTCTATTAGCCCTTCCGGAAACCACAGCAGACTGTGCCACCCCAATTATGCCAGGTCCTGAAAAAAAGATTTTTTTCTGCCCCCAAATAGGAGACATGACGGCGTGTTTTGGGGCCTTGCTGAGCCCCTGGATAGCGTTTGGGGACATTTCGCCACCTGATAACAATAATAATGATAGTTGTAAGCAATCATTAAGGCCATTTCCGCACTACACTGTTATAGCGCTATTATTCCACTTTCAACATCCTATGGAATCCAAGGGCCTTTCCTAAACTGCAAGCCCCAGGATTCCTTCAGATGTTGAAAGTGGAATAATAGCACTATAACAGTGTAGTGCGGCAGTGGCACTACAAACTTTTTAATTAAATTTTTATTGAACGAAAACAAGACAAACCTCGTTAATACATTGGAAAAAAACAACAAAAAAATTAGAACGAAAAATTACAATTACAATTAATAACACAATTAACACAAAAATACTAGCATAAACATACTCCCTCGCTGAGTCTAGCTGGAGTTTTTATCCAACAATTGTAAATTCTCACCCCAACAATCGTAAACCTTTAATCTATTAATCCAGTTTACTCTACTTCTTACTTAACTTCCTCTTGTTAAACATGAAAATATACCATTGAAAAAGGCATATCAATATTCAAAATATTCCTTCTACTGTGATGTCGCTCCACTTCTGTTTGAGGAAGTTTTTAATCGGCTGCCATTCTTTTAATACCTTTTCTGATTTCCCCTTAATATGTTGCCAAAGTTCGTCTAGTTCGAAGATTTTACACAACCGTATTTCCAAATTTGGAGTCTCCGGACGTTTCCAAAATTTTGCTGAAACCATCCTAGCAGCCATAATCGTATATAATATTATTCTCCATTGCTCCTTTATTACTGTTACCTCTAAACCTTTGGTGAGATTTAGAAGAAATAATTCAGGTTTCATAGGTATCGTAACATTTCCGACATCCCTATCCTTACCCTATCCCAAAAATCCTTAATAAGTGGACGTGACCACCACATAGGGTAAAATGATCCAACTTCTCGTTGATGTTTCCAACATTTAATTTGCAAAATTTTATTTTGACTCCTGACAGGTCCCAAGGGACTCTAGATGTGGTGGAAATGCTCTCTACCTCCTTTCTTGGACATTTTGAAGCAAAGCTTTCTTGCCAAAAAAAAATATATATTTTTGACTCCTGGGCTCCTGGGGGCCTCAGAAATGCCTTGGGGGGCCAGAGGAGGCTTGTGAGATGCAAGTTTCTAGTCCTTAAGGCACTGGAAATGTATAAAATTCAGGTTATTACAGTTTGGAGAGGCGGGCAGAAGAAGGAAAAGAGTTTTTCCAGCTACTTGGTCATCTGTTTCTTTTTACAGCGGGCCGGCAGGCGGGTAGTATCTCAGGTGCTGCACGTGCCTGCCCTGTTGAATATTGAGAAGTGAGCCAAACGATTGCACGAAATAGGTTATCCTCGACGGGTGTGTATGTGTGCACTGTCGAATTTTTGGAGAGGTTATTGCGTCTCCCCGCTCCCCAAAGCCGAGCCTTTCGTGGAGGAAAAGTCCCAACAAGGTTGGAGAATGGAGTGTGTACCGAGGCAACAATTGAAGAGGCCTCTCCTCTCCTATTCTCTCTGTTTCTCTCTCAAGACATGGGAGATTAGTTCATGAGATTAAGGAACAAACAGTCTTTTGATTTGGTTGCCAGCTGGCTGGGAGCGTAGCCGAGCCTTTGGTTTGTGCGGTGGAAATTATGTTTCATTCCATAACTGGAAGAGGAGGCGGAAGAGGCCAGGAGAGGGGTAGGTGGGTACAGAAAAGTGGATTTAAAAGGTCCCAGGCGAGACCTCGCACGGTCCCGTCTGCCCTCCCCACTGGCGTTCATACCCCTTCCCTGGTTCCCAGTCTCTCCCTAAACTGATATGGAAACACCACAAAGCCCATCTGCCTGTCTATCCCGCTGTCTCTTGCAGGGGTAGGGGGAATTGCAACCTTCCAGATAAGTTTCAGATTACAACTCCCATGCTCTCCAGCATTTCACGGATTAAAAAGCAGCCGTGTGCGGCTGAGCAACATCAGAGGCCCTTTCCGCACTAGGCTGTTATCGTGCTATGATTCCACTTTCAACATCCTCTGGAATCCTGGGGTTTGCAGTTGAAGGAGCGGCCTCTTTTCCTACTACCTTCCCAAGCATTACTTGATGCCGCTCCCTAAACTGCAAACCCCAGGATTCCAGAGGATGTTGAAAGTGGAATCATAGCACTATAACAGCCTAGTGTGGAAAGGGCCAGAGTGTGTGGTCAAGATGGCCAAAATTAGGAATAGTAGATGCTTCAGTGGTTTGCTTTTGCCTGAGCCAACTGGGAAAGGCAAATTCCCACTCCTTCCTCTGCAACCCTGGAAATCAGGGTTTAATTTCCATGCTCAGCCATGGAAATCGACTGAGTGACATTCTCTCAGCCCCAGAAAACCCTGTGATGGGGTCACTTTAGGCTTGCCATGATTTGGAAGCAACCTGAAGGCACAACACGAGGCAACAGCAAGAGGACAAAATGACATCTCATCATCCCAGGGAAGAAATCTCCCACTGAAGGGGCCTTAATAACCTACAAAGAAAGGGAACGCACCAATATTCAATTCCACTGTCGGACAGTTCTTCCATAAAGTTCTTCCTCGTGTCAAGGTGGAGTTTCTCTCCCTGGTATTTGAATTTTCTCGAAATTTGAATCTGAGGTTATATTCTCCCCCTCGTCCCTCTTTGGTGCAGCGGAAAAGAAGCCGGCTCCGTCTTCTACATGACACCCATTCTGATATTTAGCTATATTAGGGAATGCTTTGATGGTGTCTTCCTGCATGGCAGAATGGGGTTGGACTAGATGGCCTTTGGGGGTCTCTTCCACCTCTACATTTCTAGGATTCTGCTGGGCCACCCCTCAGTCTTCTCCAAGCTAAACATCGTCAGTTTATGGCCATCCACAGATCCAACAGGTCCCCAAGTTCAACGTGCCCAGCTTGCTTATGGAAGTCCTTGCCCATAAGGCTTGGTTTCCAGACCTCCCGTCATCTTGTATGCAGAAGAACAAAGGTACCTGAGGAAATAATGCTAAAGTGAGTGGACGGTTTGGGCTTTTTATTTATTTATTTATTTATTTTGGGGAGCTGGAGGATTCCAAAAACAGCCGAGCATGCTCAGTGATGACCCACAGAAGAATTCACGCCGTAACATTCCGTTGCAGCGATGCTGCTTCTCAATCATGGAATCATAGACTCCTAGAGTTGGAAGAGACTCCAGGGGCCATCCAGTCCAACCCCCTTCTGCCATGGGGGAACACCCATCAGAGCACTCCCGACAGATGGCCATCCAGCCTCTGCTTAAAAATCTCCAAAGAAGGAGGAGACTCCACCGCACTCCATGGAGGCAGCAGATTCCACGGCCAAACAGCTCGGACCGTCAGGAAGTTCTTCCTGAGATTTAGGTGGAATCTCATGCCTCCCTTTCTCTCTCAACAGGAGGGATCTGCTGGTTGCAGCAAGGGCGGGAGGCCAAATGCACCATGATCATCCAGACCGGCGTCACCTGGGAAGAGTGCTGCGCCAACGGCAACACGGACGTGGCGTGGTCGAACTCCTCGCACCCCGACAACAAGATCAGCCTCCTCCGGATTCTTGGCCTGGTGACCTGCCACCCTTGCAAAGGTAAGAGCCGTTCCGGCAAGGACTGAGGGGCGGGAAAAAACACATTTCCCTCCAGGTATTTTTTTTTTTAGACTACAGCTCCCATGCTCCCTGACCCTACTGGGAGCTGTAAGCCAAAAATATCTGTTGGGGGCAAAGATTCACCCCCACCACTTTGCTGTTGTTATTATGTGCCTTCAAGTCGTTCCTGACTTATGGTAACCCAAGGGAGAACTTACCACGGGGTTTTCTGGGGCTGAGAGTACGTGATGTGCCCAAGGGGCCGAGAGTATGTGACCACTACACCACATTGGCGCACATACCATCACTTTAGGGGCAATCATGTTTATTAAAACTATAGAGCCAGCATAGTGTAATGGTTTGGTCTACGACCCTGGAGACCAGAGTTTGATTCCCTACTCAGCCATGGAAACCCACCGGGTGACCTTGGGTGAGTCACACACTCTCAGCCCCAGGAAACCCCGTGATGGGGCCGCCTTAGGGTCTCCCCAAGTCAGAAATGACTTAAAGGCGCACCACAACAACTCCGAGGGCTCTGAAAGTTGGGTACAACAAAACGCAAGGCAGCATTTCTTCAAAAACTGATGGAAGCAGCCGCTCTTCACCTTTTCTGTCCCCTTTCCACATCTTTTGTTGCCGCGGACCACCGAGGCTTAACTCAGGATTTAAAACCCTAAAGCGCATTGAATATTTATTTAAAAAGTTGCTCACCGGGGGTCTTCAAATGGGGAGAGAAGGGAGAAAAATTTTTATGGGACAATATTTTTATTGCAATGATTCTGTACAAAATAATATTAGCAATAATAATAATAATAATAATAATAATAATACACCAATGGCCTAAAAATTGCTTGTTAATTTGAATTAATTAAGTAATGAGATGGCTGATGCTGCATTTCACTTACAATCCTCCTTATATCAGGCTTGTAACCCGATATTCTAAATGGTTTGAGATATTATAATGAAACTTTGTCCGAATGATGTCTATCAGCAGCTCTTTGAGCTCAATGAATGACCGTTTGTCCGTCCGTCCGTCCGTCTTCTTTCTTTCTTAATTGTAAAAGCTCGTAAGATTTTGTCAAGCCTTCACGGACCCCCTGTGAGGACACTGTGGATGTCCGAGGGTCTGCAGACCACAGGCTGATAATCCCTGGATTAAAGCCATGTTTAAACGCTATTAACAAAATAGCCAGAATTCTGTAACTGACTTAACACTACTAAAAAAAATAATAAAAATAAAAATAAACCAAATTGCTCTCAGAATAATGTAGTTTTAGACTCTCTGCTGGATGCGCAATAGGGATGGAGCCAACCTCACTTCTTGTGGCAGGGAGTTCCGCCGTCAAAGCGGTGCTCCAGAAAATCCCATGTCTCATGGACTCACCACCCTAGTTTCCGGGGCTGGTGAGACACCAAAAAAGCCCTCACTGAGCATTTCAGATTCTGGGCAGACTCCTATCAGAGGATGCCTAGCCATTTAAGGATTTGTTGGCCAGAAAGGCAGCATTGTGTAGTGGTGCGAGCATTGGACTATGACCCTGGAGACGAGGGTTTGGTTCCCTGCTTGGCCATGGAAACCCACTGGGACACCTTGGGTATGTCACATACTCTCAACCCCATGATAGGGACCACCTTACGGGAACCATGAAGTTGGAAACAAGTTGAAGGCACACAACGACAAAACAACAAAAGCCAACGGCAGAGCTTTGAAATAACCCAGAGGCGAACCTACCAGAGGTTTTCATTGGCAAGTTTTGTTTGGAGAGGGTTTGCCTTTGCCTTGCTCTGAGGCTGAGAGGATGTGACTTGCCCAAGGTCACCCAGCGGGTTTCCATGCCCGATTGGGGATTCGAACCCTGGTCTCCCACTGGCCTAGTCCAATGCTCAGACCGTGCTGGGACAGGTGGATAGACGCAATCAAAGAGTCTCCGCTTTCAGCTCTCTGGCCATATCCACACTAGACTGTTATAGTGCTATGATTCCATTTTCAATCTCCTATGGAATCCTGGGATCTGCAGTTTGAGGGGGGACTTTAGAATTCTCAGCCAGAGAGCTCTTTGGCCTCAGTAAACTGCAAACCCCAGAATTCCAGAGGAGGTTGAAAGTGGAATAATAGCTCTATAACGGTGTAGTGCGGAAATGGCCCCCGTTTCCATCTGTGAAATGCGGGAGGGTGTGCTTTAGCTGTGAGAAAGTGTTGGTAGCGGTTGGAGCACTGGGTTATGATTCTGGAGACCAGGGCTCAATTCATGGGTGACCTTGGGTGGGTCACACACTCTCAGCCCCAGAAAACCCCACAATAACAACTTTGTTGTTGTGCGCCTTCAAGTTCTTTCTGACTTATGGTGACCCTAAAGGGAACGGCTTGAATGTGCACAACTACTACAACAACAATGTTCCAGCTGTAAATTCCTGCATGCTGATGCTTGGAGTCCCTTTCCAACTCTACTTGGTTCTTTTTTGGTGGGCAATCCCCTCCCAAAATTGAGGAAAAAATGGGTCCCCTTATCGGTTCGCTGTGTGGCCGGGAATCCAGACGGAACAAAAATGCCCTCTTTTTCTCGAAAACAAAACAAAAAAGGGCCACCCATGCACGCTTGGTGCCGGCCCAAATTCTCCCAGACAGCCGGCGAGGCCCACACACGCCTGCTCCGCTTCGGGGAAAACGAGTTTGCACCCATCTCACCCCACCCCTCTTTGTGCCAACCTCGCCAGACGGTTTTTTGCCCTGGGATGACCCCCGGACACAATGCTCGGGTTTGTCTCCGTCTCTCTCTCATGCACACTCCTTTCCCTGTGGGCCAAACGATGGAGGGGAGTTCCCGACATCCCTCCTCCGTCTTTTTCCCCAGACAGATCTTCCACTGACTTGTTGCCCGTTCTTGTTTGCGCCTCGCGGAAGCCAAAACAGGGCAGCCTTTTGTCTGATCAAGGCTTTCCGTGGCTGGAATCGCGTTGCGGGCTAGCCGTCTCCTCCCGGCTTCCTACTCCTTTCCTGAAAATCTAATTTCATAGAATCATAGAATGATAGAGTTGGAAGAGACCCCAGGGGCCATCCAGTCCAACCCCCTGCTATGCAGGAACCCCCGTCAAAGCGTTCCCAACAGGTGGCCATCCAGCCTCTGGTTAAAAACCTCCAAAGAAGGAGCAGACTCCACTGCACTCCATGGAGGCAGCCTATTCCACTGCCGGACAGCTCTGACCGTCAGGAAGTTCTTCCTGAGGTTCAGGTGGAATCTCCTTTCCTGCAGCTTGAATCCATTGCTCCTTGTCCTATTCTCTGGAGCAGTGGAAAACAGGCTTGCTCCATCCTCCATTTGACATCCCTTCAAATATTTAAACATGGCTATCATGTCCCCTCTTAAGCTTGTCTTCTCCAGGCTAAATATAACAGCTCCCTAAACCTCTCCTCACAGGGCTTCATGGTTTCTAGGCCTTCTACCATTTTGGTCGCCCTCCTCTGGACAAGCTCCAGTTTGTCATTCTCCTTCCTGAACTGTGGTGCCCAGAACTAGACCTAGGATTGTAGGTGGGGTCTGACCAAAGCAGAATAGAGTGGTGCTATCACTTTCTTTGCCCTAGACACTATACTCCTGTTCATGCAGCCCAGAATCGCATTGCCCTTTTTAGCTGCTGCACCACACCGCTGACTCGTGTCCACCTTATTCCCTCACTCTTTATTGCTTAACTCTGTTCTTTCCTCTTCTCTTTCTTCTTGCCAGAGACCTGCGACGGCGTCGACTGCGGGCCAGGAAAAGTCTGCAAAATGAAGTACGGGCGTCCGCACTGTACCTGTGCCCCGGATTGCTCCAACCTCTCCAGGAAGCTTCAAGTGTGCGGGTCGGACGGCTTCACCTACCGGGACGAGTGTGATCTCCTCACCGCCAAGTGCCGAGGCCACCCGGACCTGGAAGTCATGTACCAAGGGCGATGCAAAAGTAAGCAGCCCCTCCAGAGCATATCTAGGGTGGAGCAAGTGGGCACGTGCCCGGGTGTCAATGCCAGGGGGGCACAAAAAACCCTGCATGTAGAGGTGGGGCTGTTTAGGATAGGTACGCCACTGCGGCCCCCTCCTCTCTCGCAGGACGCTCGGACATTTGACAGCCCCAACCAGATGCCTTCGTGGCACTCCAGTTCCCATGCCAGAATTTCTGTACCAGGCGGAATTTCTTTCTCTCCCACCATCAGCTTTATTCCTTTTCCCTTCTTTCCTTTACTTCTGGATTTTTTCCTCCCCAAAACTGCAACCTGGCAGTCCACCTGATGAAATTCAAATAGGTACAGTTTTAGCTTAGTGTAGTGGTTTAAACATTGGACTACGACCCTGGAGAGCAGAGTTCGATTCCCTGCTCGGCCACGGAAATCCACGGTGACCTTGGGTGTGTCACACACTCTCAGCCCCCACAAAACCCCATGATAGATTTGCCTTGGGGTCTCCATACATCAGAAATGACTTGAAGGCACACAGCAAAACTATGATTCTGTGACAAACTGCCCCAAGGTGTTTTTCACCTCTGCTGAGAGCAGGTCTTTTGTCAAGCTAATGGATCTTAATTGCTCACTTGAGACGAAGGTCATTTCCACACTACACTGTTATAGCGCTATTATTCCACTTTCAACATCCTGTGGAATTTTGGGGTTTGTAGTCTACCGAGGCCAAAGAGCTCTCTGGCTGAGAATTCTCATGCCCCCTCCCTAAACTGCAAATCCCAGGATTCCTCAGGATATTGAAACTGGAATAATAGCACTATAACAGTGTAGGGCGGAAATGGCCAAAGGCATCCTGCTCGGATACATCTCATTTATTCCTGTGAGGAACATAGGCTTGTGTAAGCTCTGTTCCATGGCTGCAGAAAGAGAGTTTGCACATGTGGTGGCATCACGTAAGTGGATTGCATAGATGCACTGTTATTTTATTTTATTTTATTTTATTTTGTTTTGTTTTGTTTTGTTTTGTTTTGTTTTGTTTATAGCCTGCCCTTCTCTCAGGACAGGAACTAAGGCAGCTTGCAACTAATTAAAACAGTATACAGCTTAAAGAAACTGTTAAAAGTTTATAAAACAATTTGACAATAAGCACAAAGAGATAGCCATTAAATACAGCTCGGTTACAAGAAAGGCAGCGTTGCATAGTGTTTGAGCATTGGACCACGACTATGGAGACCAGGGTTTGGTTTCCCGCTCACCCCTGGAAACTATTGAGTGACCTTGGGTGTGGCACACACTCTCAGCCCCAGAAAACCCCATGATAGGTTTGCTTTAGGGTTGCTATAAGACACAAGTGATTTTAAGGCATACAACAATAACAGCAAATTTAAAATTCTAGGCCAAAGATTTGCACAGATATAGGATGGGTGATACTTGAAAATAATACATGTGAAAGGGATCTAGGGGTCTTAGTGGACCACAAGCTGAACGTGAGTCAGCAGTGTGATGCAGCAGCTAAAAAAGCCCATTCTGGGCTGCATCAATAGGAGTATAGTGTTGAGATCAAGGGAAGTAATAATACCACTTTATTCTGCTTTGGTTAGACTTCATCTGGAATACTGTGTCCAGTTCTGGGCACCACAATTCAGGAAGGGGATTGAGAAGCTAGAAGGTGTCCAGAGAAGGTGACCAAGATGGTGAAGGGTCTGGAAGCCATGCCCTAGGAGGAGAAAAGAGGGTTAAGATAGCCATGTTTAAATATTTGACAGGATGTCGTGTTGAAGATGGAGCAAGCCTGTTTTCTGCTGCTCTGGAGACTAGGGCACGGAGCAATGGATTCAATCTACAGGAAAAGAGATTCCAGCTGAACCTCAGGAAGAACTTCCTGGTGGTCAGAGCTGTCCGGCAGTGGACTAGGCTGCCTCAATGAAGTGTGGTGGAGTTTCCTTCTTTGGAGGTTTTTAAACAGAGGCTGGATGGCCATTTGCTGGGGGTGCTTTGAGTGTTTGTTCCTGCGGGCAGGATGGGGTTGGACTCGGCGGCCATTGTCGTTTCTTCCAACTCTGTGTTTCTGTGATTTCTAGCGTCTCATCAGACAACAAACCCTAGGATTCTATAGGATGCAGCCACAGAAGTTAAAGTGCCACCAACCTACTTTAATTGTGCAATGAAAAAAGGCCCCCGGGTTGTGTAAGTTTGGGATATATTTGTACCTGTCTGGATGGACAGAATTCTCCAAATTTCGCCTGATCTTCTTTTTCTCTTTCCGGCGTCCACCCTCCGTCAACCCCATCGCAGAATCTTGCTCCGCCGTCGTGTGCCCCGGGACCCACACGTGTGTCGTGGATCAGACGGGCAGCGCCCACTGCGTCATGTGCAGGGCTGCCCCTTGTCCGGATCCCACCACTTTGGACCACGCCATCTGCGGGAACAACAACATCACTTACCCTTCCACCTGCCACCTACGGCGAGCCACGTGCTTCTTGGGGCGATCCATCGGGGTCCGGCATTATGGAAGCTGCACAGGTAAGGAGCTATAGTTTTGTTTACCTTGTTTGTAGAAAATACTACTGGCAGCAGGGAATGAACCCTGGATTTTAGTCCGAACTTTAAAGGAGCTGTCCAGGGTTCATGTAGAAAGTCCTGGTGGCAACAGAGAAGGAACTCTGGATTTTAGTCCAAACTTTAAAGGAGCCCTCCAGGGTTCACGTAGAAAGTCCTGATGGCATCAGGAAACGAACCCTGGATTTGAGTCCAAATTTTAAAGGAGTTATTCTGGGTTCATGTAGAAAGTCCTAGTGGCGGCAGGGAACGAACCCTGGATTTTAGTCCAAACTTTAAAGGAGCTGTCCAGGGTCATGGAGAACGTCCTGGTGGCAGCAGGGAATGAGCTCTGGATTCTAGTCCAAACTTTAAAGGAGCTATCCAAGGTTCATGTAGAAAGTCCTGCTGGCAGCAGGGAAACAACTGTGGACTTTAGTCCAAACTTTAAAGGAGCTATCCAGGGTTCATGTAGAAAGTCCTGGTGGCAGCAGGAAATGAACCCTGGATTTTACGTATTGACGTTCGTATATGTTTTTTTCTCTCTTTCTGTAGCTTTAAACAAGTACTCGCTGGAGACAGACGATGCTGAAGAAAATTATATCTAAGCCCTTTTTTTGCTTTCGTTGTCCAAACTCCTAACCCGCAGGGGCATTAACGGCAATAATGGACAGTCCGTATATCGCTGGTATTTATTAAGACCAAAAGAACAACAACAACAAAAATCCTTATTTATATAAATAGATACAGAAGGTCAGCCGATGTAACCTAGATGTACCCCATGGTTGTTGTCCCCTCGCCAAACTCCCCTTGAATTATAGAATTCGCCTCCAAAAATGATGGGGCAGACGTGACTCCACGGGATTGCGGAGAATGGAAACTGAGGGTTGCAGTTCTAGAAGCCCAGGAGGTTAGCCGACCCAAGGCGTCCAGGTGTTTTGGACTTCAGCTCCCAGAATTCCCAGCTGCCTTGGCCAATGCTCGGGGAGTCTGGGAGCCGAAGTCCAAAACACCTGGAAGACCAAAGTTTGGGCCTGCACTGTCCATAGAATCTGTGTGACTTCTGGCTTCTTTTCTTCACTCTCAAGTCACATAGGACGTGTCTCCTTCCAGTGCCATCTCTCATCCCTGGGCCCCGCACGAGTCTTTCCCTTCTCATCCTTGAGCTCTGCACAAAGTGTTTCCTTCCCGCCCTTTTTTTTCTTAATCTCAGCCCTGTTTGAGCTCTTTATTCCCTGGTCCTTTTCTCATCTCCAGGTTCCCTATCTGAGATTTCTCTTTCCTCGCCCTCTTTTTTGCCATCTGGGGCAAGGCGTTTCCTTTCCTAGGACTGGTGTCGCATGGTGACACATGTGCCATTTCCGCACTGCATGGTTATAGTGCTGTTATTCCGCTTTCAACATTCTGGGGTTTGTAGTTTTTACTGAGGCCAAAGAGCTCTCTGGCGGAGGATTCTCAAGGCCCCTCCCTCAGCTACAAACCCCAGGTTCCACAGGATGTTGAAAGTGGAATAATAGCACTATAACAGCGCAGTGCAGAAATGGCATGATCTGACCCCCGTGAAATCTTTTCCGTCTAGGGGCTGGAATTCCTGGGGTCCCGGTCAACTGCATTGGGGACCCACCCTCTGGGCATCCCAGTCTACCCAGCTGGCTCCGTGTACCCAAAGGCACCGGGGAGCTCATCCAGTCCTAAGCAAAAAGGAGGCGGTCGTCCCACATAATATAGGGGCTGTCATGGAATGAGGGGAGAAAGAAGGGGCAGGCCGCCATTTTGATGTCGCACCCCTCCGGTGCTGTCCGCAGCCTCCTAGCGATGCCCCTGTTCCTTCCTTCCTTCCCTGTTACTAGGCCTTCTTTCGCAGTCCGTTGTGTCAGAGGCATATCTAAGGTGGGGCAGATGGGGCACATGCCCGGGGCGGTGCAAAAAAGCCGTGCATGTAGCAATAGCATGTGTATTGCTATACTGCTTATCAGCTACGTGCTCTCTAAGCGGTTTACAATGCATTAGCTCATTGCCCCCAACAAGTTGGGTACTCCTTTTGCCAACCTGCGGAAGGATGGAAGGCTGAGCCAACTTGGAGCCCGGCGGGTTGAACTCGCAACCTCGTGGCTGGAGTACCGGCATCAAACCACCGCGCCACCAGGGCTCCCCTATAAGGGTGGGGTAAGGGCACAACTTCCACGTTTGCCCTAGGCACTGTGTATGCTAGATACACCATTGCATTGTGTCTTCTCTTCATGCTCCATGCATGTTATCCCACCACCCTTCCTTGACCTACAGCTAGAGTCTCCACTTCCCCCTCACTGCCCCTCCTGCCCCTAGGCCTGTTGGAGGCTTTTCTCCCCGTCGAATCAAATATTCACCTCCCTTTCCCAAGTTGCACAAATCCGTTCACATCCCAACACCCCTTCTCCTGCCCCCACAAATTTTAGTATATTCATCAAGCATCCCAGGACAGGACAGGAATCCGGTAGACGGACGGTGGTTGGCAGGACCGGAGACGCGCTCTCGACTGGACGGCGGCCAATTTTCCAGCTATTAAATATGTATATAATTTAAATGTGCCACCTATGCCACGGAGCATGATGTTGTGAGCTGTATAAAACAGCACCCTTTCTCGGACGAGCGTGGTACTGCTCTCTTTATATGTTTAAAAGAGCCAATTTTATATTTTCGTATGCTTGTGTCCCGATTTTTTTCTTATACACTATTTTAATTTTCAGGGGTAGCTAAAGCTTTAGTTCCCTCTTACCGGAACACCCTCCTTGCTACTCAGCTCCATGCTAGAAGTTACTTGGGAGTAACTTGTTCCCAATAAAAAAGTACGTGTAATTAGTTTATTTCCCTAGCGACGACGGTATAAATAAGTCACGTAGACCATTTCCACACTAGCCTGTTATAGTGCTATTATTCCGCTTTCAATATCCTATGGAATCCTGGGATTTGCAGTCAAAGGCCCCTCCCTAAACTGCAAGCCCCAAGATTCCATAGGGTGTTGAAAATGGAATAATAGTCCTATAACAGGCGAGTGCGGAAATGGCCACAATCTTAAATGGAACTTAGAGGGATAAAACTTGATTCCTTTTGAAATGTAACTTTTATCTTTTCTAGTTGAGGAGTTGTGAATTCCCTGAAAGGTGGAGGAAAAATATTACATCAGTGGTTCTTAACTTTGTCTTTACCAGGGATGCCCTTTAAATGTATTTTGTTGCCCGAGACTCAACTCAAGATTTAAAACCCTAAAGGGCGTCAACTACTTATTTAAAATTGCACATCAAATTGTCTTCAGATTGGGAGAGGAGGGAAGAATGAGTAAAAGCACACTTCCCTGAGAGGTGCTGGAGGGAGAGGAAAGACTTTTCTCCTGCTTTTTTCCACCAGTTTAAGGATGGAGTGGATTGAACAGCAATGCCCAAGGCCGGCCAGCCAGTCAGCATTTGCCCTTCTCTCTCTCTCTCTCTGGCCATTTCCACACTACACTGTTATAGTGCTATTATTCCACTTTCAACGTCCGGTGGAATTCTGGAGTTTGCGGTTTCCTGAGGCCAAAGAGCTGAGAATTCTAAATACCCCTCCCTAAACGGCAAACCCAGGATTCCATAGGCTGTTGAAATTGGAATAATAGCACTAAAACAGTTGAGTGCAGAAATGGCCTCTCTCTCTCTCTCTCTCTTTCTCTTTCTGTCCTTCCCCTCTCTTCCAGCCATCCAGTCTATCAGAAACTCTTGGGTGTCACCCCATGACAAGGCACTGGAAGTTGGAGCAATGGATCACCGTTGGCAAAATAAGCTGCTACTCGATTCAGAACAAAAGCAGGCACACTCATGAACGGAAATGGGGAGACACACTTGAGGGCTTTCTTCATCGCCTCCTTTTTTGCCTCCCTCCCTCTTTTGCCCATCTCGGTCTCTTCTCCTCTTGGTTAAAAAGGAAAAAAAAGGTGGTATTGGAGCATTTCTGATAGTATGCTGGACAGCATTCTGCTGGAAACAAGGAGAGAGAGAGAGAAGGAAGGGCAAACGCTGGCTGGCTGGCTGATTACCCTTTAACCTTTCATGGACCCCTGTGAGAGCATCACTGACCTCTGGAGGTCCATAGACCACAAGTTAAGAAACACTATACTACATGGTTGAAGAGTCATTGTGTTCTTCTGCCTCATGCTTTATTATGGACACTGGTAGAGTAGTACTAGTAATAAATTTTGAAATGGAACTCCACGCCATCACAGCCCCAATAGATTCCCCAAAAGAGTGTCAAAAGTCCAGAACGTGTTGATCTAGACAGTACCATCCAACATTTCACAGATGCACTCTGCTCTGCTTTGGTCAGACTCCCCCCCCACCTTGATTCCTGTATCCAGTTCTGGGCACCACAGTTCAGGAAGGATATGGACAAGCTGGAACATGTCCGGAAGAACGCAACCAAAATGGTAGAAGGCCTGAAAACCATGAAGCCATATGAGGAGCGGCTTAGGGAGCCGGTTATGTTTAGCTTGGAGAAGAGAAGCCTAAGAGGTCACACGGTACGTATGTTTAAATATTTGAAGGGATGTCACGTTGAAGATGGAGCAAGCTTGTTTTCTGCTGCTCCAGAGACTAGGACACGGAGCAATGGAGTCAAACGACAGGAAAAGAGATTCCACCTAAACAGCAGGAAGAACTTCCTGATGGTACGAGCAGTTCAACAGTGGAATGTGCTGCTGCCTTGGAGTGTGATGGAGTCTCATTCTTCAGATGTTTTCAAACAGAGGCTGGATGGCCATCTGTCAGGAATGCTTTGGTGGTGTCTTCATGCGTGGCAAAATGGGGTTGGACTCAATGGCCCTTGTGGTCTCTTCCAGCTCTACGATTCTCCGATTTCCGAGCTGAGAAAAGAGGCCTTCGGAAGTGAGCTCTTTAGCCCAACACTGGCAGGGATGCCGTCGAACCGATATAAAAGCTGCTCAGCCTTTGTTTTCTTTCGTCAAGTGGCCACCCTCAGCCAGTGACTTCTAAAGAATTTACGCCACCTTTCTTTAATTTCCTGGGGGGAAAAGTGACAAATATTTGATTTCGCTGGGAGAGATTTTTGCCAAGTCTCTTTCTGGCATGCAACAATTGATTGCAACTTTAATTGGTTCCTGAAACAACTGTCAAGTTTCGCCATATGCTTCTGAGCATTGGAAAGGTGACGCAGGACATACAGTCAGCCCTCCACGACTTTCCCGGATATGATTATTTGCATATTTCTCCAGCCTCTGCCCCTCTACCCACCTCAGGCATTCCTTTTCCAGGGGAATATTCATTCTCAGCCCCCTGATCTGGCCGCGCAACCCTTTAAAAATCTGCCTCTGGTCCTCGTCCTCCATCACTGCTATGTGGCTAGCTAAGGACACATCGCAGCCCGATTTCTCAGCCCCACAAATCCTCTCCCACTCTCCTACACACACCCAAGGAACAAGATGGGCGAGGGAGAGGAAGGATAGGGCCCCAGTGCCAACCCATCCTCTTTCCTTCTCTTTTCTCTGACTTAGTTTGGACCTGGTCACCAACTCTCCCCACCACAGAATCATAGAGTTGGAAGAGACCCCCAGGGGGCATCCAGTCCAACCCCCTGCTATGCAGGAACATCCATCAAAGCACTCCCTTTGACAGATGGCCGTTCGACCTCTGTTTAAAAACCTCCAAAGAAGGAGGAGACTCCACCACACTCCATGGAGGCAGCAGCCTATTCCACTGCCAGACAGCTCCGACCGTCAGGAAGTTCTTCCTGAGGTTCAGGTGGAATCTCCTTTCCTGCAGCTTGAATCCATTGCTCCTTGGCCTAGTCTCTGGAGCAGCAGAAAACAAGCCCGCTCCCTCCTCGACATGACATCCCTTCAAAGATTTAAACAGGGCTATCATGAGTCCCCTCTTAACCTTCTCTTCTGCAGACTAAACATCCCCAGCTCCCTAAGCTGCTCCTCATGGGGCTTCATGGCTTCCAGACCCTTCACCATTTTCGTCGCCCTCCTCTGGACATGTTCCAGCTTGTCCATATCCTTCTTGAACTGAGGTACCCAGAACTGGACACAGGATTCCAGATGAGATCTGACCAACGCAGAATAGAATGGTACCATTACCTCCCTCGATCTAGACACCATACTCCTATTGATGCACCCAAGAATCGTGTTAGCTTTCTTGGCTGCCACATCACACTGCTGGCTCATGTTCAGCTTGTGGTACTCTGCCGTTCGACAGAGAAATGTGCTGCTGGCTGGGAGTGTGGTGGAGTCTCCTTCTTTGGAGGTCTTAAAGAAGAGGTTGGATGGGCATCTTTCGGGAGAGCTTTGGCCATGTGTTCCTGCATGGCAGAATGAAGTTGGACTGGATGGCCTTTAGAGTCTCTCCTAACTCTAAGTTTGTATGATGTTAACAGGCTCAAACAGGACGTCCCCTCTCTCTGGCTCATTCTGTTTCTTGCTCCCTCCCTCTAAAGACTGGCCAGAATTCTTCAAACTTTGCAAATCCATTTTCACCCCCTAGTGCCTCTAGCAAGGTCAACATGTTCCTTCAGCCGTCTTTTTTAATTATTACTCCTTTGGAAAAACGATTCATCTGGAAGGGTTCCGTCTTTGGCTGAGCCACGCCGATTTGGCATGTGCCACCAGAGAAGCATGTTGAAGACAGATGCGCGTGCAAGCGGCGTGGCCGATGGGTGGATGAGCTGCCGCCAGCTTTGGAGTTTTATATAAACAAAGCAGCCGGTTCCAAAAGCTCCGGGAGCCCGAAAGATCAGGCAAATTCTCCAAAGCTATTTTTCACCCGTGGGACAGAAAGGGAAGAGATCTCCTCTTTGGATGGAACATGTCTGTGAATTCGCACTCACTCCACTTAAGAAGCAGTACGATATAATGGTGAGAGAGTGTCAGGGTGTGCATGAATAAGGTTGCAGCTTCAATATTTGGCATATTCAGCCCAGGTTGGCAAAGGGCCCCCTGTCCGAAATTCTGAAGGGCCACTCCTGGTCTGTAGAGACTAGAGATGGACATATTTTCCAACTATTCCACTTAAAGTATTGATTAATCTTCTGCTGTACCAATTTTCCATAGCATCACAGAGCTGGAAGAGACCCCCAAGGGCCATCCAGTCCAACCCCATTCTGCCACTCAGGAAGACACCATCAAAGCATTGCTGACGGATGGGCATCCAGCCTCTGTTTAAAAACCTGCAAAGAAGAGACTCGGCCACACTCCCAGGCAGCAGCGCATTCCACTTCCATCAGGAAGTTCTTCCTATTGCTTGGGTGGAATCGCTTTTCCTGAAATCTGAAGCCACTGCTCCGTACCCCAGTTTCCAGAGCAGCAGAAAACAGGCTTGCTCCATCCTCCATATGGCCGCCCTTTAAATAGTTAAACGTGGCTATCATGTCCCCTATCTACCTCTTTTAATATCACTTCTTAATGTAGTGCTAGATCGTGTATTTTTGCTTAACCAAGGAAACAGTAAGTTAAGATAGGACAGAGTCCTGCAGACGTTCTCTTAACAGAGAGAAATGTAAGGTCCTACACTTGGTCAGAAAAAAGGGAATGCACAAATATAGGATGAGAGACACCTGGCTAGACAGCAGCACATGCGAAAGGGATCTAGGAGTCTTAGTAGATCACAAGCTGAACATGAGTCAGCAATGTGATGCGGCAGCCAAGAAAACCAACACAATTCTTGGTTCCATCAATAGGAGTACGGTGTCTAAATCGAGGGAGGTAATGGTACCATTCTATTCTGCTTTGGTCAGACCTCATCTGAAATCCTGTGTCCGGTTCTGGGCCCTTCAATTCAAGAAGGATATGGACAAGCTGGAGCGTGTCCAGAGGACGGTGACCAAAATGGCGAAGGGTCTAGAAGCCGCGAAGTCCCGTGAGGAGCAGCTGAGGGAGCTGGGGATGTGTAGTCCTCAGAAGAGAAGGTGAGGAGGGGAGATGATAGCCATGTTTGAATATTTGATGGGATATCATAGGAAGGGCGGAACAAGCTTGTTTTCTGCTGCTCCAGAAACTAAGATACGGGGCAATGGATTCAAATTTCAGGAAAAGTGATTCAATCTAAACATTAGGAAGAACTTCCTGACCATAAGAAGAGTTTGAAAACAGAATCTGCTGCTGCCTCCATGGAGTGTGGTGGAGTCTCCTCCTTCTTTGGGGGTTTTTAAGCAGAGTCTGGATGGCCGTGTGTTGGGAATGTTTTGATGGTTTATCCCTGCATGGCAGAACGGGGTTGGACTGGATGGCCCCTGGAGTCCCTTCCAACTCGAAGATTCTAAGATAGTTTTAATCCATCCAAAAGATTGGACGGATTAAAAAACCCACAGAGTGCAAAGGCAACTGCCTTCTAACACTTTCACTGCCCACTTATAAGAAACTCGCAATCAGGCAGTAATTTTTTCCCACTGGTCCCCTTAATTCCATCTCTTTTTTAAAAAAAAATAGAGGTAGAATTCCTTGGATGATTGTAAAAAAAGGAAGAAAAAAGGAGGAGAGAAAGAAAAAAGAAATGTGGCAGCATCTTTACGACTAGCTGGTTTTTATTTGCGCATGAGCTCCCATGGATATATAAATCCACTATTTATGAGTCTATTTATAATTTTACTTTGTTATTTATTTTTATTTTATTATTTATGAGTTTATGAGAGCCATAGTGGTGTAGTGGTTAGAGCACTGGACTATGACTCGAAGAACAAGGTCGGAGCCCACGATCAGCTCTGGGAACCCTCTAGGTGACCTTGTGCAAATCACACTCTCTCAGCCTTAGAGGGAGGCAACAGCAAAGCGCTTCGGAACAAATCAGGGAAAGAAAAAAAAATGGTAGGGTCGCTTTAGTCTCTCCAAAAGTCGGAAATGACTTATAGGCACACCATCATCATCATCATCATCATCATCATTATCAGCATCAACAACAACAACGAGGATCATGGTGGATCTAACAGACTTCGAAGCGAACCCGCAATTTCCGTATCCCCACATCAACAAGCGTCACTCTATTATTTTTATCTCTGTGTTCTCAAAGGCGCAGAAGCGTCGGGGCCGGGCCTTATGCGCAGGCAATGACGTCCGCGAAGGGCGGGGCCGCTAGGGAGGGGCGGGCTCCGCCGTTTCTCCGGCGACGCGTATGACGCATGCGCGAGGTAAGCGGTACTTAGTGCGCTGTGAAGGGCTAGAGCGGGCGGAAGTGTGTCCCGTTTCCGCTTCCGGCGGAGGCTGGCTTTCTTTCAGTTCGGCGAGGAGAGGCAGCAGGAGGCGCGTGGAAGGTTTGCTGATGCGTGGAGGGGCTTTGGGCGGCTTTTAGGGCCTTCTATCGAGAAAGATATATATTGATAAATATATAAATATAAAGTTAAAGGTGTGGATAGAGAGAGTAGCCTCTTCCAACCTCCCTGGGACGCTCTTTTTTTGACTGCAGCTCCCATCATCCCCAGCTCACCTGGCCAGGTGTTGGCATGACCAGGTGTTGGCTGGCATGAGTTTTGTTCTCAGCTTCTGCGAAGGGGGGTCCGAGATTGGAGAAAGCTAGTACGAAAATATGTGTTTTTTATATTATAAAAAAAGTGTTTTTATATTGTAAAAAAGAATTCTAAAAAGTATTTTTAAAAATCACGAAAATATATATTATAAAAAGGTATTTTTGTATTCTGAAAAGCAGTATTAAAAAGCGTGTTATGTAGTATAAAAGTGTATATTATTAAAAAAACTATTTATATTCTAGAAAAGCATTCTAAAAAGCATTTTTATATATCATGCAAAGACATATTATAAAAAAGCATTTTATATTATAAAAAAGAATTCAAAAATATTTTATATATTATATCTATATATTATATATATTTATATTATAAAAAGATATATTACAAAAAAGTATTTTTATATTATAAAAACATTATTAAAAAGTATTTTATGTATTATAAAAATATATATTATGCAAAAGTATTTTTACATTCTAGAAAAGGATTCTAAAAAGTGTTTTTTCTATTCTAAAAATATATATTATAAAAAAAGTATTTTTATATTCGTATTTTGCATATATGCCAAAAGGTGTGACTTACTGTAATAATTGTATACAACCTTAATGATAATTACATGATTATTGTTTATTACTTACAATGTGACATGTAACAATTAATCGTTACGTTGTTATTATTTGCATCTAATTGTTTTATGCAGTTTTGAGGGAAAAAGATACAAGTATAGAGTTTCAATTCTATATGTAAATGTATTAAAAAGAAAAAAAGAAGAAAGATAGACATATGGAGTTACAAAAATAGAATGAGAGATCATCCATTCAAAATGTTGAGAGAGTAAGAATAATATATCTCAATTACCTTAGGTAATTAGTTCTTTATCTGACAAACCTCACACAAGTGTATTAAAGTTATAGGGGCCTCCAAATTCTATTAAATGGTTCATGTAAATCCATGAAATCTGTATAAAGAGAGAAAGGACAGAAAAAAAAAAGAATTACTATGTGTGTATATCTATTTCTATCAATCTCCCCCATTTTCCTCTCTGTATTTTTTTAATACACTTACATTATGAGTGATTAGTTGCTTTCTTTCTGGAGTCCAAAGAAATTTTCCCGAAAGTGCGGTGTAATGCTTTTAAATACTTGTATGTGTATTTGTTAAAAAAAAAAAAGATTTGTTGTTGTTGTTGTTGTTGTCCACTTATATTTCACGTAAAGTCACCACAAACCCAAAGCAGGAGTTTTTCATCACATGCTTTAAAATCTTGGTAACACGTTTCATAAAAAGAGCCAACGTCTAATAATGGCCAATAGGAACGTAAAGCTTGAAAGACTGAATGCAGGAATGTGTTTTAACTGGTTTGTAACTGAAACTGCTGAGAAAACATGAAGTTTCTGTGGAGAGAGGGGGAAAAAGACTCTTTCACAGGTCGAAGGGATACGCAGAACGAGGGAAAATTTTGTCTGTTAATGCATGGTAATGATGTAGAGAAATTATATAATTTAATATAGATATTCTAGTAGTAAGTATTCTGTATGTTGTGTCGGACGACAAGCAAGGGCTGGAGAACTTGAGGCCTGGCAGACATTTTGGGCTGAAATTCCCATGATGATTTTGGGGGGGGGGTGTCTTTGGGAAGGGGGCTGGGGCTTGGTGGGTCCAAGCCACGTCAGGGAAAGGGGGTGGCTTGGCATGGTGGCCCTATACTTTTTCTCTCTCGCCCATCTCCTTCCTTGAGAGTTATTAGGGGCATCGGGAGAGGATTTGTGGTGCTGAGAAATTGGGCTGTGGTCCATCCTTAGCTGGCCAGCAGTGGCTGGTGGAGGGGATGGAGGACCAGAGACGGGTTTTTAAAGGGCTGCAGGGCCCGATCAGAGCCACCCAGAGGGAAAGTTTCCCCCAGAAAAGGATCAGAGAGGGAAGAGACCCCCCGGGCCATCTAGTCCAACCCCCTGCCATGCAAGGATCCACATCAGAGCATTCCCAACAGATGACCCAGCTCCCAAAATGCCTCCAGGAAAGAGGGACTGCTGCTAATTCAGTTGTTCGTTTGCAAAGCGCCAAGCCCTGCAAGATGCTCTCTGAGGTCATAGCAAGTGAGAAGAGGGGTTCTGCTCCTCGTTACTAGGAAAATTAGACCCCATCAGAGAATCTTAGAGTTGGAAGAGACCCCATTCCAACCCCCTGCCATGCAGGAACCCACATCAAAGCATGACCAGCAAATGGCCATCCAGCCTCTGCTTAGAAACCTCCAAAGGAGACTCCACCACACTCCAAGGCAGCATATTTCACTGCCGGACAGCTCTAACCGTCAGTAAGTTCTTCTTGAGGTTCAGGTGGAATCTCCTTTCCTGCAGCTTGAATCCATTGCTCCTTGTCCTAGTCTCTTGGAGCGGCAGAAAACAAACCTGCTCCCTTCTCAACATGACATCCCTTCAAAGATTTAGACATGGCTATCATGGCCCCTCTTAACCTTCTCCTCTGCAGACTAAACATACCGAGCTCCCTAAGGCGTTCTTTTATGGAGTTACTGGCTGTGATAGGATGGGAGTTGATATCACTGGTCCAAACTCCCAATTAAAGTGGATTTATGAGGTGTCCACTTGAATTGGAAATAGAGATTGGGTTTCAGCCTCTGTTAATATCACTGTTAATATCTTAATGTAATGTAGTGCTAGAGTAGATCATGTATCCTTGCTTAACCAAGGAACAGTAATCTAACAGGATGGCATAGAGTCCTGCAGACTCACTGGATTGTTGTTGTGTGTCATCAAGTCATTTCTTATTTATGGCAAACCCTAAAGCGAACCTATCACAGGGTTTTGTGACTCACTGGGTCTTCTCTTCCATGGTCTCCCCAATCTGCCTCAGTTTTCCTGTTCCACAGCATGGAAGATCATAATCATTTTCATTGGTTTAATGGTTGTTTCCTTTCGTCCTTTGCTTTTTCTCCAGGTGACACCGAGTTGCCACGATGCAGATTTTTGTGAAGACCCTGACGGGGAAGACCATCACCCTTGAGGTGGAGCCCAGTGACACAATTGAGAATGTCAAGGCCAAAATCCAGGACAAAGAAGGTGAGTGGGCAGCTCCCAAACAGGGCTTTATTTGCGTGAATCAAAAAATAAGGTGAAAACTAGATGGCGGTTCTTTCGAAATGGTGCCACTGCCACCAAAAAATGTTCCTGTTAAGTGCTGTTGTGTTGACTTTTGACTTATGTCAACCCTGTGTTATTGACCGCCCTGCTTAGATCTTGCAAACTGTTAGAAACGCCACCAGCTTAGGCTGCTCTGCCCTGCTGGTTAGCCTGCTGAGCTGCCGTGTTGCCGTGTTGGCTTGATTGTTTTGCTGTTTGGATATTGGAAGGGGTGTGCAGGCCAGAGCCTGGGAACCAAGGTCTTTTTGGACAGCTGTGTACAGTCTGGTGTTGTGTGGGAAATTGCAGTGGTGAATTCCAGCCTGTGACATTAATTTGTGCTTTCAAAACTATTGTGGAACTCAGCCTGTTGCTATCCACAGTTGAACTCCAGCTCCCAAGCTAGTAAAATGTGGGCTGGACAGCGCTACTGTTAGGTGGATTTGTAATTGGTTGACCGGCCAAACCCAAAGGGTGCTTCTCACCCGTGGCTGCTTTTCATCTTGGAGATGATCTTGGTGCGGTGCCATAGGGATCTCTCCTGGGCCCAGGACTATTCAACATCTTCATCAGTGACTTGGATGAAGGAATGGAGGGCATGCTGATCAAATTTGCAAATGACACCAAATTGGAAGGGGTTGCTAATACCCAGAGGACAGGGTCAAAATTCAAAATGACCATGGCAGATTGGAGAGCTGTGCCAAAGCTAACAAAATGAATTTCAACAGAGAGAAATGTAAGGTCCTACACTTAGGCAGGAAAAAATGGAATGCACAAATATAGGATGGGGGATGCGTGGCTGGATAGCAGTATGTGTGAAAGGGATCTAGGAGTCTTGATAGATCACAAGCTGAACGTGAGCCTGCAGTGTGATGCAGCAGCCAAGAAAGCCAACGTGATCAATAGGAGTCTCATGTCTAGATCAAGGGAGATAATGGTACCACTCTGTTCTGCTTTGGTCAGACCTCATCCGTAATCCTGTGTCCACTTCTGGGCCCATCATTTCAAGAAGGATATTGACAAGCTGGAACATGTCCAGAGGAGGGTGACCAAAATGGTGGAGGGTCTGGAAGCCATGAAGCCCTATGAGGAGTGGCTTAGGGAGCTGGGGGTGTTTAGTCTGCAGAAGGGAAGGTTAAGAGGGGCCATGATAGCCATGTTTAAATCTTTGAAGGGATGTCGAGGAGGGAGGCAGGCTTGTTTTCTGCTGCTGCAAAGACTAGGACAAGGAGCAATGGATTCAAACTGCAGGAAAGGAGATTCCACTTAAACCTCAGGAAGAACTTCTTGACAGTCAGAGCTCTCCGGCAGTGGAATCGGTTGCCTTGGTGCAGTGTAGTGGAGTCTCCTCTGGAGGTTTTTAAGGAGAAGCTGGGTGGCCATCTGTTAGGAGTGTTTTGATGTGGGTTCCTACATGGCAGAAGGGGGTTGGACTGGGTGGCCTCTGCGGGTGATTTCTGTGGAGTGTGGGTTACCCAATACATGACAGTTGGATCAATCTTTCCCTTGTGGTTTAGTTGAAAATCTGCTTGGCAGTTCAGCCATCATGAAAACTCATCGCTAATTGCTGTGCAAAATATGTGCTTTTCCAGGGATCCCTCCTGACCAGCAGCGTCTGATCTTTGCAGGCAAGCAGCTGGAGGATGGGCGCACGCTCTCAGACTACAACATCCAGAAAGGTACGATTCTGACATGGGGCGATCCTTCTCAGCCTACACTGCTGGGGCGACAGACGCATTGTGTCTAAAAGTCACGTCAGGCTTTCTGTAGAGCAGTGCCACTCAAAATGGTGGTCCATGGACCGGGCCAGTCCACGAAGTATTGGCTTCTGGCCTGCAGCAAGTTTGAGGACAGAAAGAAACGGTTGTAGCTGACGGACACAAAAATGGTGCTCGTCCTTGGTGTACTGGGGGAAAAGCACCAAGCGGTCCACCCTGCATCAAGTAGCTTTAAAAAGCAGTGCAGTACAGAAGCGTGCCTTGAGAAGAAAGCAGTAGGTTTCTCTTACCTCTCATAGTGGCAGAATGAATGACAGTCAGCCCTCCACATTCGCAGGTTTCACTTTTGCAGATTTGATTATTTGCGGATTATTGGCTGTCCCCTCTGCTGCCACCCCATGCCGTTTTTAATAGGGACTGCAAACCTCGTGAGGCTGAGAAACTGCGAATGAGGCTAGTAAGTCCCTCTTAAAAATGATGTGGGGCAGCAGTGGGGGTGGCCGTAAGCCCCTCCAGCTCCCCAATTCTGCCTTGGGAAGGAACCTTCAAGCCTCAAAGGATTCCACAGTGGGTTAGAATCTTGGAATCGTAGAATCCTAGTGTTGGAAGAGACCCCAGGGGCCATTCAGTCCAACCCCCTGCAATGCAGGAGCACACTTCAAAGTATTCCCAACAGATGGCCATCCAGCTTCTGCTTAAAAGCCTCCAAAGAAGGAGACTCCACCACACTCCCTTGAGGCAGCCTATTCCACTGCCGGACAGCTCTGACCGTCAGGAAGTTCTTCCTGAGGTTCAAGTTGAATCTCCTTTCCTGCAGCTTGAATCCATTGCTCCTTGTCCTAGTCTCTGGAGCAGCAGAAAACAGGCTTGCTCCATCTTCCATATGACATGCCTTCAAATATGCAAACATGGCTATCATGTCCCTTCTTAATTTTCTTTTGGTGAGGCTAAACATCCCCAGCTCCCTCAGCTGCTCCTCAGAGGGCTTCATGGCTTCAAGACCCTCTACCATTTTGGTCACCCTCCTCTGGACACACTCGAGCTTGTTGATATCCTTCTGTGCCCAGAACTGGACACAGGATTCCAAATGAGGCCTAACCAATGCAGAATAGAGTGGTACTGTTACTGTCCTTGCTCTAGACACCATACTTCTATTGATGCAACCACGAATCACGTTGGCTTTCTTGGCTGCCACATCACACTCTGAATATGGTGAATATGGTGATCATACTTTTTGTGTATGAAATATGGTTTTGAAAGGCCTAAAGTTATTCACAGTTTTTCCACTTTCAGGGGGGTCCTGTGCCCCTAACCCTAGGGAATGTGGAGGGAAGACTGTATAGAGTTCTAGAGTTGGATGAGGCCCCACAGGCCATTGAGGCCAGACCCCTCTCAGTTTAGGGTCTCCACCCTAGAACATCCTCCGCAGGTAGCAATCGGGCATCGTTTGGAAAAATGTCCGGAGAAAGAGACCCCACCACCTCTTTCAGGCCGTTCCGCAGCCATTCTTTTAATGCCTTCCCAAAATCTACCCTCCCATAGTTCAAAATCATCATCCCTCATCCAACCTTCCGGGGTGCCAGAGAACAAACCTGCCCCCTCCTCTCTGGGGTGGCCCCTGAGATATTTAAAAGGTGCAGTCCTGTCACCCCTTCGAACTGTAGAGCTGGAAGGGGGTTGGTCAACATGGTTGCCTTATACCTCCTCTCTCACCCATCTCCTTCCCCGGGGGGTATCGGGAGAGGGTTTGGAGGGCCGAAAAATCGAGCTGCAAGGCCACGTTAGCTGCCCAAGCAGGAACTGGTGGAAGAGGACGACCAGAGGTGGGTTTTTGAAAGACTGCATGGGCTGATCGGAGGGAAAGTTCTTTTGAAAAAGAAGTGCCTGAGGTTGGGGTGTGTGTGGAGAAATTCTCAAATAATCAAATCTGTGAATGTTAAACCTGCAGATATGGCAGGCCAACTCATGAGGGAATCCTGCTGGTACGGCCTGGTGAGAACCCTGGCGGAGACCTAACTTTTGCAAATTTGGCTGCTTGTAGTCTCCTGTCTGGCAGGGTTTTTTAAGAACACCCAACCCCGACTGCTGCTAACCCAGCTTTCTCCTTCCTTTCTTTCTCCCCCATGTAAAGAGTCCACCCTCCACCTGGTGCTGCGTCTCCGTGGAGGAATCATTGAGCCCTCCCTCCGCCAGCTCGCCCAGAAGTACAACTGTGACAAGATGATTTGCCGCAAGTATGTGGTGTTTGTCGTCTCACGGTGGGGTTGTGGAGGTGGTGGACATAAAGTACAGGATCTTTGGAAACCATGGTTGTTGCCCTGTAATCCTGGATTACAGACTGTTATAACCTCAAGGGCCATCTAGTTCGACCCTCTGCCATGCAGGGATCCACAGAAAGACACCTATCCAACCTCTGTTTGAAAACCTCCAAAGCCCATTCCATTCTCAAACAACTCTTATGGCCAAGAAATTCTTCCTAATGTTCAGATGGAATCTCTTTTCCTGAAGTTTGAAGCCATTGCTCTGTGTCCTAGTCTCTGGAGCAGCAGAAAACAGGCTTGCTCCATCCTCCATGACATCCCTTCAGATATTTAAACATGGCTATCATGTTGACTCTTAACCTTCTCTCCTCGAGGCTAAACTCCAGCTCCCTAATTCTCTCCCCATATGGCATGGTATCCAGGCCTTCCACCATTTTGGTCGTCCTCCTCTGGACATGTTCCAGCTTGTCCATATCCTTCCTGAACTGTGGGGCCCAGAATTAGACACAGTATTATTCCAGGTGGGCTCTGGCCAAAGCAGAATAGAGTGGGACCATCACGTTAGCCTTTCCCAGAATACCTTGGGGCTGATGGGGGCGAGGAAATCTCACCTCTCACCTGTCCCCGTCTTCCCCTTCCAGGTGCTATGCCCGCCTCCACCCCCGTGCGGTGAACTGTCGCAAGAAGAAGTGTGGCCACACCAACAACTTGCGTCCAAAGAAGAAGGTCAAGTAAACCACACAGCAGGATCTCCGGCCATTTTCCCCACCTTGTCCGGCCTTGGCGCTGTAACAGTGCATCGCTGTCTCCCAGGGGTGCCACTTTTTTCCCCTGACCTGTTAAAATAAAACTCGCCAGTTGCACCTAATGGAACCTGTTTGCCTCTTAATTTGTGTGTGTGTTATAGTTGTGTACCGTACAAAGGAGCTTAGAACTTGGTGGCCTTATTCTCAAACAGTTGTGGTTGCATAAATCGCTTTTATCGTCCACAGTGGCCTTCCACTATCGTGAAGGGCATTAATGGGCTCCCGGTTTGGAAAGTTAGCCTTTTTTGGGCTAGCAAAGATTATGATATCAGTTGCGAGCTTCCCTTTCAGACTTATATCCCCCTAAAAAAGTTGGTGGTCCTTTTGCACCTTATAAACAACATTGAGTCTAGGGGTGAAATAGTTCAATAAGCTGCGCCTTGAAAGAAGCAATGAGTAATTTTTTAAAACCATTTTCTCCCTTGTTGCAAAAAATTTTTTTCTGAAAGCACGCAATGTTTGTGAGGGCTATTCACTATCTGGGACTTATTTTGTGCAAAATTCCCCATTGCGGAGGAAATAGCATTTTCTGTGCAGGAAATAAAATCAACCATATGAGAATTTTACGTGAATAGCGTATTTGCTGGCATGTAAGACGCACCCATGTATAAGACACACCCCATTTGTACACTGGCAAATACTATTTCCCGATGTATAAGATGCACCCCATTTTCAAACTGTTTTTGGGGAAAAAAAGTGAGCCTTACATGCCAGCAAACAAAGTAAATCCCCAATTACACATTTTCTGCCGAGACAACAGCATCTTCTGTGCAGGAAATAATATTTCTGTGGAAATATTTCCCACACAGAACGTGCAATTTGGTGCACAGGACAACCAGGTGCAAATTTCGTGCAGAATAGTCACAAATGGCAAAGATTCTCTTGTCATGGTTTCTTGGCACTCAAAAATGTTTTTCAGCCATTTTCTGAGCATTTTCCAATATTCTTTCCATCCCTGGTTCAGTCTCATTTCTCTTTCTTGTGCTGTCTTTGAGTCTCCCCAGCTGAGACTCAACGAGAATCATAGAGTCAGAAGAGACCCCCAGGGGCCATCGAGTCCAATCCCCTTCTGTTGAATCTGTACAGCTCTTAACAGGCTACCAGTTCTAAATTCAGATTTTATGTGTACACTCATCTCCAGATCCATGGGTTTAACTTTTGCAAGTTTGGTTATTCATGGATTATTTGCCGTAACCTTTGCTGCTGTCCTGTGCCGTTTTAAATAGAGATTTACAGGTCTCACCCCACATTTGCAATCTCAGCAAGCCTTATGAGACAGATTGCGAACATAAGGTGTGGCTTGTAAATCCTGGCACCCAAAATGGTATAAGGCCTGGAAACCATGAAGCCCTATGAAGAGAGGCTTAGGGAACTTCCCCAGAAGGTTAAGAGGTGAAATGATAGCCATATTTAAATATATTGGACAAGTAGTACAAGCGGCCAGTGGCGGGAGGAGTAGAAACTATAGTACAGGACTTGCAGGAAGGGCCCGGGGACGTAAGTGTCTCTACGCTAATGCACGGAGTATGGGAAACAAATAAGATGAACTTGAACTCCTAGTACAACAAAATAAATACGATTTGATAGGCATCACTGAGACCTGGTGGGATGAGTCTCAGGATTGGAACGTAGGAATAGAGGAGTATAGCCTATTTTGTAAAAATAGACCAAACAAGAAAGGAGGAGGAGTAGCCTTGTATGTCAAGGATGTTTTCACCTGCGAAGAGATCTGTGACTTAAACGCAGAAAGCCAGGTCGAGAGCATCCGGGTAAGAATTAAGGGAGCGAGAAACAATAGGGATATTCTGGTGGGGGTTTACTACAGACCTCCAACCCAGACTGAGGACTTCGATGACACCTTCCTCAACCAAATTGCACATTCAAAAAGGAGAGAGACAGTAATAATAGGAGATTTCAATTAACCGGATATATGTTGGCAGTCAAACTCTGCCAAGACAGCAAGGTCCAGCAAGTTTCTTGCTCGTCTTGCAGACAATGTCATGGTCCAGAAGGTGGAAGAGGCCACATGGGGATCAAATATTCTAGATCTGATCCTGACCAACAGGGATGACCTTGTTAATGAGGTAGAAGTGGTTGGATCTTTAGGGGGGAGTGACCATGCCCTATTGGGATTCGGCATTCAGTGGGAAGGAGAAGATGAGTGTAGCCAGACACAGGACAAGGAGCAATGGATTCAAGCTGCAGGAAAGGAGATTCCACCTGAACCTCAGGAAGAACTTCCTGACGGTCAGGGCTGTCCGGCAGTGGAAGATGCTGCCTCGGAGTGTGGTGGAGTCTCCTTCCTTGGAGGTTTTTAAGCAGAGGCTGGATGGCCATCTGTCAGGAGTGCTTTGAGGGTATTCCTGCACGGTAGGGGATTGGACTGGATGGCCCGTGTGGTCTCTTCCAACTCTACATTTCTATGATTCTATGATTCTTTGATTTGAAGGGATGTCAGGGATGGAGCAAGCTTGTTTTCTCCTGCTCTGGAGACTAGGACATGGTGCAATGAATTCAAACCTTAGGGAAAGAGATTCCACCTAAACGTTGGGAAGAAACTCCGGATGGTAAGAGCCTTTGGACAATGGAATATGCTGCCTGGGAGTGTGGTGGAGTCTCCGTTTTGGAAGTTTGTAAACAGAGGCTGGATAGGAATGCTTTGATGGCATCTTCCTGCCTGGCAGAATGGGGCTGGACTGGATGGCCCTTGGGATTCTCTTCCAATTCTATGAAAATATACATGTCTTGGAGTTCTCGATCTTTGGGACTGCAGCTCCCAGCACCCTTCACTATGGCCTTTCTTAGCCAAGGCTGATGGGAACTGCAGTCCAGCAAAAATCCCTGTTCTATCCATGTGTCTTGCAATGAGCTCTGTGGCCTGCAGAGGGCAGCAGAGAGACCATGGCTTGGTCCCCGGAAGTCTATCGGCTCCTCCTCTGTGATGGTGGAAGAACATAGACTTTCCCAAATGAGATAGAGTGAACCTTCAGTCCTACGGTGGTCTCTTTCAAGAGCTCTTTTTCATCTTGCCCCCTTTTCAATGGGGAAATCGAAGATATTAGGATCGCTGCGCTAGGGGGCCGCCCAGCCCCTTCTCACCAAAGGCAGAAACTTCTCTATCTCTTTGCTTTTTTGGAAGAATGAATGAATTTTGTGTGAAATAAGACAAAATGTTCCTGCAACGTGCATGCCGCACAGTGCATGCCAATGTCACAGCTTGCCATCCTAGTTCCCCTCAGCTCCTGAATGCAACCCCTGGAAATTATGGGATGCACCCGTTTCCAAATTTTTTTAATTCAGCGATTTCTCCTGAGGAGCCAGGAGATGGCGTTCCTAGAACCTGAGACGGATCACTCTACCCTTTGGTGTCTCTGTGGTGCCACGGAGTCTTTGCACAGATCCTCCGGCTGCAATGGTGAGTGTTGCAAAAGGGGTGGTGGGATTGGGGCCCATCGTTTTGCAAGGGAGGGACTGCAGGACGCAGGTGGCAAAAGAGAGAGGGAAAGAAAAAGAAAGGCGAGGAAAAACTCTGCATGCAAAGAAAACTGTAAATTGGAATTAGGTTGCAGTCTGTAAATTCATGCATGCACGCGCACGTGTGAATGCATCTCTCTATTTGCAAGGCAAGACCCTCCCTTCCAAGGGGCTCGATCTGGCAGCGACTCTCCGATTAATCCTCCTGCTTTTCCAGCCGCTTTTAAAATGGCCCGGTTTCTCTTTTTCCGCCTTCTCCCTTTGCACTCAGCTTATTTTCCTTGCTGCCAAATGAGGTCAAAGTGGGAAAGGAGTAGGGAAAAAAAGTGGGATGAATGCATTACAACTGTCCTTATCTGAGCTGACTGGGAAGGGCAAGATTTTGCCCCCTCTTCTCTCTCTCCCCACTGCTAAGTTATTTGCTGGAGAGCCTGCCTTGAGCAGAGAGCTGGACTCCGTGGTCCAGGAGGCCCCTTCCAACTTTACAAATATGCCTTCGTGGTGTTGCTGTGTGCCTTTCTGACTTACGGCAACCCCGAGGGGAACCTACAGGGGTGGGGGATTTCTGGGGGCTGAGAGTGTGTGACCCACCCAAGCTCACCCCTGGGTTTCCAGGGCTGAGTTGGGATTTGAACTCAGGCCCCCAAGGTTGTAATCCACTGCTCAGACTGCTACACCACGCTGGCTCTTACTTACCTGTTCCAATCTGCTCTCCACATTTGCAGGGTGTGACTTTCGTGGATTTGATTATTTGCAATTATTTGCAATTTTCTCCAACGCCTGCTCCTCCGCCCTTTGGCCCTTCTTTTCCAGGGAGCCTTGCCTTTACCATCAGGCCTTGCAGGCCTTTAAAAACCCATCTCTGGTCCTCCTCTTTCTCTCCACCAGCCACGGCCTGGCCAGTTAAGGATGGATGGCAACCTGATTTTTCTCAGCACCAGCAAACCCTCTTTCCCTCTCCTTTCCCTGACCTGGTTTGGACCCCGGGTGCCCGCTCTCCCTGCCATGCCTTGGCCCCTTTCCCCTAGACACACACCCATTGTGATATTTGCAATTTTTTCCACTTTTGCAAGGGGTCCTGGGCCCCTAAACCCTTGCAAATGTGGAGGGCCAGCTGTATCACAGCCACACTTTATATTTGGATACCAATTTGTGTGTGCAATTCCAGCAGTGACCAAGAGGGGGCAGCCTTGTAATGGGTATTTCATGTAGAAATAATTTAATTGGGTTGCATACGTGTGTCTCCTTGGAAGTAAGTCTGCTTAGTGCCCTGGTGTCAATTTCAAGCCTCCTATCCTAAGATTAGCAACCTTTGTCATTGCCATAATGCATATCTGTTTGGGCGTCAGGCCCTGGCGTTCTGTTAAATGAGGACTTGTGAGTCCAAATGGAGTCCAAATCTACAGCCTAGCAATACAATTCTGCACAAGTTTTACTCAAAAGTCAGTTCAGAGGGACATATTCCTAAGTAAAAGGGAACAGGGCTGCAGTTTCTGCCTGAACAGACCTTTTAAATGAACAAAGCTTGCTGGTCTGTAATTAAATTCAATTAAAATCCCAAAGATGTGCGCCTTCACGTTGCTCCTGACTTGTGGGACCCTAAGGCAAATCTACACTGGGTTTCCTTGGGCTGAGAGTGTGTGACCCAGCGGCTTTCTGTGCAAGGAATCGAACGCTGGTCTCTGAGGGTCATAGTTCGCGTACAATCCACGCTGCTTTGGCCCATGTGGGATTTCTAGTCCGCCCTTAAGCCTGTATCCGAAGGCATCTTCCTGTTATGTTAAAACGACCACCTGGCAAAGTGTTTGGTCGAGCCTCAAGCTGCAGGAGCGGTCCGCCTTAAAATCTAAATATTCTGCACACAAACGGCACGGCTCGGAAAGTAGGCTGCTTGGCGAGGCAACCGGTTAAGACAGTTCCTATCCGTTACGATAGCCAAATGGAGCTTCCGGGTCTGTCCCGGATTTTATAGCGCTGGGAGCACAAATAGGGGAAGACCGTTCTCTTTGTGCGATGGACTGAATTGGTCGCGACGCACGTGGACGGAGCCAAACTGGCTCTCTTTCTCTTCCCGGCCCTGTCAGATGCCCGAAAACCTGCTCAGGAGATTTTGGGAAGATCAGTAATTTTAGGGGTGCTGGGAGGCGGCTGAAAGTAATTTTGGCCGTCGCGGGAGGACACCGTGTAAGACAACAGGCCCTGCTTTCAGGCTTCGTTGGAAGCTCCATTTTATTTACTCGCTTGTATTTCAAGATTGTCGGGTATAAATTGCGTACTCCGTCCCTCTCAACAAAAATAACGCTCGAGAAAGCCAAGCATAGAATTAACAAAGCAGATGCAAGTGTCAATCAGAGAATTATAGAGCTGGAAGAGAACTGGAACGGCCGTCGAGTCCGACCCCGTTCTGCCGTGTAGGAATATGCCATCAAAGCACTCCTGACAGATGGCCACCCGTCTTCTGCTTTAAAAGCTCCCCGAAAGGAGACTCCAACACACTCCCAGGTGTTGTCAAACTGCTCTTACCACCAGGAAGGTCTTCCTAATGTTTAGGGGGAATCTCATTTCCTCTGGTTTGGCTCCATTGCGCCGCGCCCTGGTCTCTAGAGCAGCAAAAAATAGGCTTGCTCCATCCTCGATATAGCATCCCTTCAGATATTTAAACTTAGCTGTCATGTCATCTCTTAACCATCTCTTCTGCTGACTAAACATCCCCGGCTCCCTAAGATGCTCCTCATGGGGCTTCGTGGCTTCCAGACCCTCTACCGTTTTGGCCGCCCTCCTCTGGACACGCTCCAGCTCGTCCATAGCCTTCTTGAAACGAGGGGCCCAGAACTGGACACAGGATTATTCCAGATGAGGTCTGACCAAAGCAGAATAGAGTTGTAGAGACCAAGAGGGATGGGCGGGGAGAGACTGGCTAGCCGAAGGCCACCCAGTGCGTTTCCTGGTTTAGCCGGGGCTCGAACCTGGACTTACCTGGAAGTGCTCTAACCACTACTCAGCATTGCCTCCCAATACACAGCGGAAGGCAGAAACACCAAATAGGGGCCAAGGAACGCAGAAGAGCTCTACCTTTGCAAAATGGAATGCAATGGGACTTTCTCTGAATAGACACAGCTGTTAGGATGGTGTTGTTGAGTAACTATTAAG
Organism: Cyclura pinguis; assembly: GCA_030412105.1. Taxonomy (NCBI): domain Eukaryota; kingdom Metazoa; phylum Chordata; class Lepidosauria; order Squamata; family Iguanidae; genus Cyclura; species Cyclura pinguis. Next base: position 7,027,518 of record CM059614.1, on the reverse strand, counting down.
TTGTTCAGTAACTAATTACTTAATTAGTTATATATCTCCACCTTTCCTCCACTGAGCCGAAGGTGGAGTACATGGCTGTCCTCCCCTTCCCCAACTTTATCCTCACAACAGCCCTGTGAGGTAGGCCAAGTTGAGAGAGAAAGGCAGGCTCAAGGTATTTCTGGTTGAGTTTGAACGGCTCAGTCCAAGGCCAAAACTCTCCGTTGGCCATCATTGATCTCAGAAAAGTTCGTTTTTTTTGGCCACAGTTTCCAGACTCCCCCGACCAGCATGCGCACTTAGCGTGCCAGCGGCTCTCGCTACCCGAATTACACACGCAGGCCGTTTCCGCACTAGCCTGTTTTAGTGCTATTATGCCACTTTCAACATCCGACGGAATCCTGGGGTTCGCAATTTGGGATTCCATAGGATGTCGAAAGTGGAATAATAGCACTATAACACTCTGGTGCAGAAATGACCACATACTCATGGCTATCTATATTTACCCTTCGTTGGATTTTCTGGAAAAAGGGATTAAATCCATTCCGCGGAGGAAGGAAAGGCCGTCAATTATGGCTTGACAAATTCGGAAAAATCGAGCCTCCACTTCCAAGAACAATCTACCTGATTGTATTGTTTCATGAGTTTTTAGCCTATTTAAACTATCTTACTGTTTTCAGCCCATTTAACCTGCTTTAATGCCGTCGTACGCTGTCCTGAGAGAGAGCGCAGGGGGTATAAATTATTTAAATAAATGATAAATCTTTGTAGAGAAACAAGCCACAGGAAAACACAACCGTCTTTGTGCCTCACCGTCTTGGAAACAAGACACCATGCTTTACATTTTTGGGGATCGGGTTCCATCCTTATTAATGTTTATTTCTTCTCGTTTTCCGGGAACGAAAAGTAGTTCTTGCAAACGCGACCGCTCGTTGCGCTAGTAAAGTCTTCCTTCTACCCGCTCACCCCCTGAAATCGCACACACAACAGCAAAACCCACAATTTTGGAAGCGTTCCCTGGAAGTTGCTCAGCCCCTTAGAGCGGGACCGAGAGGCCAGGCTTGTTTCGTCGCTGCGAGACATGCGTGCGACGGTGTGTTTGTGTAAAAATTTCTGATGTGGGTTTCAGGTCCTCTCCCCGCACCCCTGGCGGTTGCCAATTCCACAACCCGTCTCGCGCACACGCACACACACACACACACGAGCCCCCAGTGCCGGGCTTGGAAAGAGGAGCATCCGGTTTGGCTCGCACCCGCTTGCCTGGGTGCTTTGCCAAAACCCCATTTCTCTCACACTCCATAAGAAATTTCCACCGTGGGGGGGCTTTGAGTCACAATCCCCGCACCCCTGGCAGCGCCGTGGCGTGCCAACCGTAGCCCGCCTCTGCCCGAGCCAACTTTTCGGGACTCGCGCACGGGCGGAACAGCTGTATCTTTTAATGCAACACCTTGGCGGAGACGCCAGCGCTCCCCGTCTCGAAAACCGCAGACTGGTTTTGTGCCAAAGCGAAACGGCCGCCTTGGCACGAGACCACGGGCTGGTTTCGGTGCCAAGGCGAAGCGGCCGCCTCGGCGCACGAGGCTCCGTCTTCCCGGCCTCTCTCGGTGCCTCCGTGCGAAGCTCCATCTCAGCGCGGTGACCCCCTGACCTTCCAACAGACGGTACCTTTTCCAAAACGCTTCCCCGCCCCAGAAGACAATTCTGGCACACACCTCGGTTGCGCTCCAAAGCAGAAACCGAGAGGAACCGGTGTGTGTGTGTGTGTGTGTGTGTGTGTGTGAGAACCCCTCGGCTCTAACGTTGCGCTAGACTTTTTTTTTCTTCCAAGGGCGTGGGGAGAATCGCAGCGGTGGTTTCCCAATATTTCACCCAATTAAACCTGACGATATCCATGTGGTCTCCAGGCCTGGGATCCGAAACCGTCGTCTGGAGTTTGCACGCCTGCGAGACGGGTGGGCGCGTTCGCAGCGACGCCAGAACCCGCGCATGATGTGTGCGCATGGGCCACCTCTTGACTTACGGGCGACCCCAAGAATTTCCTTTTAAAATACAGCCGGTCCTCCGCATTTGCTAGGGTTAGGGCGGGCGGGACGTCTGCAAAAGTGGGAAAATCACACATATCAAAATGTGTGTGTGTAGGAAGGGTGGGGAGAGTGAGCAAACTGGGGCAGGGAAAGGGGATGGTGGCCCTATATTTCCCCCCTCTTGCCCATCTCCTTCCTTGGGCGTGGGGTGGGGGCATCCGGAGAGGGTTTGTGGGTGCTGGGAAATTGGGCTGTGACTATGCTGCCTGGGAGTGTGGTGGAGTCTCCTCCTCCTTCGGAGCTTTTTAAGCTGGAGGGCCAACTGTCGGAAATGCTTTGAGTGTGCCTTCCTTTGCGGTCGAATGGGGTTGGACTGAATGACCCTTGGGGGCCTCTTCCAACTCGACGATTCTACGGCTCTACCTGACCTACCTTGCAAGGTTGTTGTTAGGAGGATAAAGCGGGGAAGAGGCAATCCTGGCCTCATCGGAGAAGGCAGAAAAAATAAATGTCATTCATCAGTGAATAGAACCCTTGGCTCCGTATGTTTCTACGGCGTTCTAATTTGGACCTTATCTTTGCCCAGCAAAAAGCATCACATAACTATAGTTCAGACATTTGGGGCCCATTCGCGTCGTGCAATTCTAGGAGCGTGATTGTGCTTTAACCACCGTGGCAACATCCTATGGGATCCTGGGATTTGCACTTTAGGGAGAGGCATGTGGAATTGTCAGCCAGAGAGCGTTCGGGAGTTCTCAGCCGCAGACCTCTAGGGCCTCGGCAAACTGCGAATCCCAGGATTCCGTAGGATGCAGCCACGGTAGTTAGAAGCATTGCTGTTATATGCGTTCAAGTTGTTGGCTTATGAGGACCCTAAGGCAACCCTCTTGCAGGATTTTCTGGGGGCTGAGAGGGTGCGACTCACCCAAGGTCACCCAGTGGGTTTCCGTGGTGGAACGGGGAATCGAACCTTGCTCTCCAAAGTTGAGTTCAACTCTCAAACCACACACTGGCTCAGTTAGAACCAAAGAATCATAAAATCTTAGTCCAACCCCCGCTATGCCTCATAACCAAAGCATCCTTGAATGATGCCCGTTTAAAACCTTCAAAGGAATCCATATTCCACTCTTGAATAGCTCTTACATTCCAGCGGTTCTTCCCAATGTTTAGGTAGAATTCCTTTTCTTATCGTTAACGCCCGTTGCTCCATGTCCTAGTCTCTGGAGCAGCTGCAAACAAGCTGGCTCCATCCTCGACGTGACATTTGTGTAGAATCACGGTGCTATATTTGTGCCGTCTTTAGTTGCTCGCTTTTCTTAACCCTGGGTCAATTTTTTTTCCTTTCTTTCCAGTTGGGAGAGGACACGCAGGCCCTGGTGCACCGTTTCTACGCCTTGCAGAGCGAACGCGTGGAAGCTTACCACCTTTTTGAAGAGTGAGTTTGGATAGATTTGTTTGTGTTTTAATCTGGGCCGACAACCCATCCCCTGTTTGCTTACCGGTGATGGGAAGGGACCATAGCTCACATGAGGGTCACTGACTTTTCACAGAATCATAGAAACATAGAGTTGGAAGAGACCTCAGTGGCCATCCAGTCCAACCCCATTCTGCCATGCAGGAACAAACACGTCCAGAGAAGGGCGAACAAAATGGTGGCGGGTCTGGAAGCCAGGCAGCCCTATGAGGAGCGGCTTAGGGAGCCGGGGATGTTTAGTCTGCAGAAGAGAAGGTGAAGAGGGGACCTGAGAGCCGTGTTTAAATCTTGGAAGGGATGTCGTGTTGAAGCTGGAGCAAGCCTGTTTTCTGCTGCTCCGGAAATGAGGACACGGAGCAATGGATTCACACTTTGAGAAAAGAGATTTCACTGAAGCATCAGGAGGAACTTCCTGATGGTAAGAGCTGTTCGGCTGCCTGGGAGTGTGGTGGAGTCTCCTCCTTCTTTGGAGGCTTTTAAGCAGAGCCTGGATGGCCATTTGCGGTGGGCGTTTTGAGCGTTTGTTCCTGCATGGCAGAAGGGGGCTGGACTAGATGGCCTTTGGGGTTTCTTCCAAATCTGTGTTTCTACGATAGAGTTGGAAGAGACCGCAACGGCCATCAAATCCAACCCGCTGCCATGGAGGAACACACATTCCACACCCAGCAAATGGCCATCCAACCTCTGTTTAAAAGCCTCCAAAAAAGGAGACTCCACCGGACTCCGAGGCAGCAGATTCCACTGCTCTTCCCATCAGGAAGTTACGTGGCCCGTGGCAACCAAAGATATTTAAAGGGGGTGCGTGTCGGTGGTTCGGAACTGCCGGTCCGCGTTTCACAGCTTTCCAAATCCGTGGCCGGGTTGCAGAAATGCGATAGAACTCTGGTCGCGAACGGCAACGCTGTGCGCGGGGCCCGGGTGCGAATGCTGCGAAAGTACTCGATTCTGTCTCCCGCGCGTGTTGGCGAATCCCAGCCTGCGTTTGCTCGTAATGAAGAACAGCGACGCGGACCGAAGGCAAAACACGGGTGGCGGTTCTTTTTCCCACGGGCCGGGCTCTGCGGACGGCGGGACCGAGCCCGGTTGGCCGTTTCTGGCCCGCCCAAGCCCACTTTCTTTCCACGCGGCGTCCTCTGCAACTGGGGGAGAGGCCGAGCAGAAGGCTTTCCCCCTCCTCTGAATTTCTCTACCCCACACAGGCCTTTTACTCCGGGTGCCTGATGAACTCCAGATGAGAGGAGGGGGGAGAAAAACGGAGCACGCAACTCCGGACACCTGTCTTCTATTTGTAGAGCAAACGTCGTTGGGCTCCGTGTGTGCGTGCGCATGCATTTGTGGAATAATTTACTTCTGCAGATTGAGCATCAAAATGCCCGACCCCTTGACTCCAACTGAGGGGGGCCTGGGGCGCTCCAGGGGATGTTGGGTGGTGCCCCCCCCTTCCCAGAATGGCTCGGTGCCTCCAGGAAAGGGGGACCGTTGCTAATTCAATAATTCGTTTGCAAAGCGCCAAGCCCTGCAAGATGCTCTCTGAAGTCATGGCAAGCGAGAAGAGGGATCCTGCTCTTCGTTACTGGGAAAATGAGACCTCTTTGTAGAATCGTAGAGCCGGGAGAGACCCCAGGGGCCATCCAGTCCAACCCCCTTCTGCCATGCAGAAATACACACTCAAAGCATGCCCAGCAGATGGCCATCCAGCCTCTGCTTAAAAACCTCCAAAAAAGCAGGAGACTCCACCACACTCCCAGGCAGCCTATTCCACTGTTGAATAGCTCTTACCATCAGGACGTTTTTCCTGATGTTCAGGTGGAATCTCTTTTCCTGTTGTTTGAATCCATTGCTCCATGTCCGAGTCTCTGGAGCAGCAGCAAACAAGCTTGCTCCGTCTTCAATATGACATCCCTTCAAATATTTAAACATGGCTATCACATCACCTCTTAACCTTCTGTTCATCAGGCTAAACATACCCAGCTCCCCAAACCGTTCCTTACAGGGCTTCATGGTTTCCAAACCTTTTACCATTTTGGTCACCCTCCTCTGGACACGCTCCAGCTTGTCCATATCCTTCTTGAATTGTGGTACCCAGAACTGGACACAGGATTCCAGGTGAGGTCTGACCAAAGCAGAATAGAGTGGCATTATTCTTTCCCTCGATCTTGACACTAGACCGTTATTGATGCAGCCCAGAATTGTATTGGCCTTTTTAGCTGCTGTATCACACTGCCAACTCATGTTCGGCTTGTGGTCTACTAAGACTGGCTCACTTTGTCTAAAGATGGACTTATCAACTCATTTCCAGAACCAAAACTTGCAGCCGTAAAATGAGGCCAAACGCAGACAAGGACGATGGGAAAACGGAACAAGGGACAAGCTTAGTATCCCAGAAAAAAACTCCTCTTGCTATCAACCACGATTTCTGTGTCGATGATTCTGGATAGAATAACACAGCTCCAGCAAGGTCTTAGAAAGGCATTTCTGGATGCAATTAATCCTCGTGCAGAAAAAAACATTAAATATAATGTTATGGAGGGGGTGAAAACAAGCAGCAAAGGAAGCCCTTGAAGTGAACATAAAATCACACGGATCGGTTAAAACGCAGCATGACACTCAGTTGAAACACGGTCTAGACTGGAAGTTTTGGGAAACCAAGTGAAAAAGAATAATATAAAACGGAGAGGTTTAAGTTTTAATCTAATTAAGACCCCATAAAGACCGTGTTAGCAAATATCTTTACAGATGTCTTTCGGTGCCTTTAGATTTCCGGGACCCACTCACCTCTCCAAATGGCATTTCCAAAGATTTAATAATCAGCTTTAAAAAGGAAAAAAAATATAGAGATGTTGCAATGAACGCAGCTAAAACCAAAGGAAAATCTTGCATGATTTTCTGCATTTTTTTGCAGCATTTAAGCCCTCAAATGCTGCACAAGCATCAACCTTGCAAACTAAGAGATAAGGAAGCCCCCCAAACTTTTAGGGTAGGAAGTTGGCAACGATAAAGGAAAGAGAGAACAGATTTGTAAATAACGTTACCGGAGATGTAAGGATTTCAGAATTATTTGTGTTGTTCTAAGCTTCAGAGTGTAACAGGATTTGACATAATGATTTTAAGGTGGTTTTTTTTGATTTAATAAAAATATGTATTTAAAAAAGAAACCCTTTCTGCCTAATCAGAGACGCCTTGGAGACAGATAAAATTACAAATAAGTCTTCCCCCGGTAAACTTTTAATTGTGGCTGAAGGGAAAGTTAGGACTTTTAAAAGACATTTTTCTGCGTTGTATTTAAGCAAGAGGCAAAGGATTGGCAGAAGGGAGGCCGGAAAGACGCAGGGAGAGAAAAGGAGTAGATAATTTCTGACTTTATGGCCACTCTACCACGGGGTTTCCTGGGGCTGAGAGAGTGTGACTTGCCCAAGGTCCCGCAGTGGGTTTCCATGGCTGAGCGGGAACAACTTGAAGATGCATAACTATACGGGTGGCTACGGGATGGTGTAGCAGTTTGAGCTTTGGACGACAATCTCGGAGACAACACAACTCTCAAGGACCGTTCTTTACTTACCCTAATGGTGCAACATGGCTGCCATTCACTTCTATTGGAAAAAGTTGGGGTGCGTCCAGGTTGACAGGGGTTAAGCATCACTTCCACGTCTAGGGTGGAATATCTGGTTTTCCCTCCGCTCAACGGATGCTATGTACCAGCCTCTCCCAATGTGGTGTGTCTGACTCTGACTCCCATCATCCCCTCCCTAGGCTATTGCTACAGGAACATTTCTCAATGGGAGGGGTTGTTGACTCCAGAAGAGCAGGGTTCGAATCCCTGCTCGGCCATGGAAACCCACTGGGTACGCTAGTTAAGGTACACTCAGCCTCAGAAAAATGTAGTGCCCAAGCTTGGGCAGGTCACACTGTCTCAGACCCAGAGACGAGCAATGGTGCCAAAACCCAGTCTGAATAAACTTGGTGAAGAAAACCTAGGGCCGCCCTAGGTGGGCATTGACTTGTAGGCACGTAATAACAACACCTAACCTTATTCTTGGCTTCTCTCGAACTCGTTACCCCAACTGCAACAGGGGCCACCGGGCGTATCTCAGAACTGGACCGGACTACGACTTTCCCCGATACCTCCAGCTGGTTCACGAGATCACCGTGGCCTTCAGTGGCATCTCGAAGGACATTTTGAGGATCAAGGAGCAGCTCGAGGGGCCCCATGGACGCCCGGATCTTGCCAAGCACCTGGAACACATCCAGGAGAAAGAGAAGGAGAAGCTTGAACTGGTAAGAGGCAGGAGAAAGCCTCCATCTTTCGTCCTTTTGTTTACTCTTCTTTGTCTTTTTATTTTTCCTTTCTCTTCCTTGTGCATCTCCTTCTCCCCATTTTATCCACACAACAACCCGGTGAGATGGGATCATTGATTCCATTGCTCCGTGTCCTAGTCTCTGGAGCCGCAGGAAACAAGCTTGCCCCGTCTTCCACATTGCATCCGGGTACTTAAACATAACTATAAATGTCACTTCTTAACCATCTATTTTCTTAGGGAGCTGGGGATGTTTAGCCTGGAGAAGAGCAGATTAAGAGGGGACATGATAGTTATGTTTAAATATTTGAAGGGATTTCACATGGAGGACGGAGGAAGCCTATTTTTCTGCTGCTTCAGAGATTAGGACATGGAGCAATGGCTTCAAATTTCAGGAAAAGAGGTTCCATCTAAATTCTCCCCCAGTGACCTCTCAGGTAAACAATCAACATATCCCAATATTTCTTAAATTGACTCAGCTATCGTTCTTTACTCAAAAAAAGTCCATTTCCGTCTCCTCAAGCAGATTTATCATCGTCCAGTCTTCTTGAGATGGTTGGATTCTTCCACCTCTGGGCAAAGAACAGAGCCTTAATCTTATAATCTTATACTGTTTGGTTCTTCCGAACTTCTTCTCTATCAGGTTGTCTTTCCGTCCCGAAAAGAAGAGTTAAGGTTTTGGTCGAATCTTGATCTTCAAAATATCTTCTGTCTTTTTTCCCAGACTGCACAGCTTCAACTGGCCAAGCAAAATGCTCAAGATCACCCTGAAGTGGAGGCGCATGCCCAAGAGGTTCGGGAGCTGAAACACAAGTAAGTGTGTGTGTGTGTAAATCTTAATTTTACTTATTATTTTGCGAGTTCAATTCTGGGCTGCATCCGTAGGGAGGTGAGAGGATTCATCGGGAATGTTCTGCCAGATTGGGACAGTTGGGAAAGGGAACTAGGAGTCTTAGTGGACCACAAGCGGACCATGAGCCAACAGCGGGACGTGGCGGCTAAAAAGGCCAATGCGATCCTGGAGACCAAGGTTCGATTCCCCACTCAGCCATGGAAACCCACTAGGTGGGCATGGATGCATCACACTCTCTCAACCCCAGAAAACCCCATAAGCCTCAGGGTTGCCTGAGTCAGAAACGACTTGAAGGCCTACAACGGCAAAGCAGATCCCACAGGTCTCTTAGTCTGAAAACTGACTCGCTTTGGGTGGGGTGCGAGCTAGTTTTGAGAGCCAGCGTTGCATAGTGCTTTGACATAGTTGCATAGTTAGACTACGGCCTTGGAGACCGGGGTTCGAATCCTGACGCAGCCGTGGAAACCCGCAGGGTGACCTCGGGCACGGCACACTCTCTCAGCCCCGGAACACCCCATGGTAGGTTCACCTTAGGCTTGCCGTAAGTCAGAAAATGACTGAAGGAACACCGCGACAGAGCACGACTTTTAAAAGATGCCGGGCTGTGCCAAACCACGCAAGTGGAAACGATGTGGCCTCTGGAAACCCACTTGCAGCCCCCAAGGCAGCTATATCTCCCCAGAATTCCCCTTGGCCTGGATTTCCCACAATGCTCGGGGCAGAAGGGCATTCTGGGAAGTCCTTTGGCGTGATGACCTTAGCAGTAGGGAAGAGCTTGGAGACGTTTGCCCCGTCGCCGCAGATGTTAGATCCGCGCGACGCCGACCAACACAAAACAGACCCCTTCGCTGTTCGGGGATTCAGAAGGGGGCCCAGGCCAACGTGGGTCAAGGATGGGGAAATTCACCCCCCGCATCCCTGGCGCCCTCCTCTTGGCACCCCCCGGGAAAGAGGCCTCGCCAGGGGTCTTCAGAGGCCACGCATCCCCCCCTTTTACGCCCCCCAGAGCATTCGGGGTGGGTTCTATTTTTTTAAAAAAAACGCACTTGGCTTTTCCCCAGCCTTGCTCCATTGCTGGCTTTGCCGCGCGCTCATTCTCTCTCGTAGCGTTTCATAAACAGGGGCCGGGAGGTGGGACGGAGCCGGGCGGGCGGGCGGCCGGGGGGGGGAGAGCGGGGCTAATCGGCTCCAGATGCGGTTTTATTTATCGTTTTCATCCGGCTCACGCAGGCTAATTCAAACCATCGAGGCAATCAGCGAGACGCTCCAGGATTTCAAGTACGATTCCGAAGAAACCGCTTGACGGGACGTCCTGTCGGAAAGCAGCGGGGGGGAGCGGGCTGGAGCGAGACGGGGGTCTCGCAAGCAAGCCGGGGGGGGGCGGGCGAGGACGTTTATGGGGCGAGGGTGGGAGCGGAAGGGTTTGGTTCTTCCCCCGGCCCGATCCCGGCTTCTTTTCCCCCTGCCCGATTGGTGCCGCGCACGGAGGACGGGTGCCGCGGCGAAGGGCTCCGACGGTCCCCAAAGAGTGGCCCCCCGATTCCGTGGGGCCAACTCCGGCAAAAGATTTCTTCCCGCCGGGTCCAAACTGGGGGTGCCTAGCTTGCAGGGGTGGGAAAAAATGGTCCTCCTTTTGTGCAATCCTTTTGTGCAATCTGGAATAGCACGATTCCCTCCAATTAAAAAAAAACCAAAACAATAGAACCTCTCCATTTTTACAAGTTTTGTTCTTCACCGCGGCGGTCACGGGAGAATTTTTTCCCCCTTAACAAGCCTTCCCCTGCCCCAGATCTGTGTCAGCAGGATATACGGCAACCGGGGAAACGGGTGCGCGAAGAATCGACTTGGAATTATTCTTTATTCAACTTGGAATTATTTGATTGCAGGCCATAGCCTGCCATATATCTCCAATATATTAATGGTAAATGGACACACACCGGAAGAGCTGTGCCGTCGGCCCTCCATGTTTGCAGGCTTAACTTTTGCAGGTTGGACCGTTTGCGGGTTCCTCCAATCGCTCTCCTGCCAAAACCCCCAACTGCTTCCGGATACGCACCAGACTCCTATGGCCAAGAATTCCTGTGTGTGTATTTTTGTGCATGTGTGTGTACATGTGCCTTCAGGTCACCCATCAACTTAACAGCGACCCCGTGAATCTCGTAGGGTTTTCTCGAGCAAAGAATCCTCAGAGATGGTTTTGCCAGTACTTCAGCGGAAAGTGGCCTCCCATCCAAGTACCAACCAGGGCCGACCCTGCTTAGCATCCAAGATCAGACAAGATATAGAGCTTTTTTCGGGTACTTAGCTCCTGTGCTGTATTGTATGCGTGCGTTTCTTCAAGGCCTTGTCTACTTACGGCTGCCTGATGAATTTTGTAGGGTTTTCTTCGGCAAGGAGCACTCAGAGATGGTTTGGCCAGTTCCTTCCTCTAAAATAGAGTCTACGGTACCTGATATTCATTGGCGGTCTCCCATCCAAGTACTAACCAAGGCTAAATATATTCCATAGTATGTGGTTGTGGCAGTTGAATCAAAAGGCTATATAGCTCGCCCTTCACATTTTGATATTTGCAGTTTTTCCACTTTTAAGGGGTCCTGCGCCCTTAACCCTAGCAAATGTGGAAGGCTGGCTGTATAGGTGCATCTGAATTAACAAAAGAGGTCCTTTTTACAGAGTCTCTTTACACCTGCCCAACCTTCCTTTCTCTTCTTCCTCCTCCTCTGTCTAGCTAGGGTTTTTCTTTAGCTGCATCAGCATTGGGAGGATGGCAAAACACAGACTTTCCATGTCATGTTTACGGGACTATATCTGGTATAAGCAATGCAATAAAACTTGAACTGTGAAAGAATTGGATTCTGCTGTAGCTGTTTGTGCCTGCCCGTAACAGGCAAGGTAAACAGCAGCTGCCTATGGAATCGCATACTGATCGTGTGTGAAAAATGGGGAGAGCAAATAAGCTATTGCGAGCATGTTGGGGGGAAAAAAAAAGATAGCTTTGTAAGTTTGGCTACCAAAATAGAAATCTTGAGGAAAAAGCAGAGAACTGATGCAAGGGGGGAAAAAAAAATCATAACCTCTTGATGCTTTTTGGAAGAAACTTTTCGACTGGTCTCTCGAGGCATCAAAAATGCTTTTGTTTCCTCGTGCAAATCTTACTTGGCCTGGTTGTTTCCTATTATCCGTGCATTTGGGTGGTTTTGAATAAAAAGATTGCTGAAACGTGTTGGAACTGCTCCCTCTCTCTCTGTGTATGTAAGATGAAGGAGACTTTCCTTATTCTTCCCATGTTATTTCTTTCTATGGGATCAGATTTGCTGTTAAAGAAGCAATGCCTAGGAACACATCGACTTCATTAATGACTGTGTCCAGTTCTGTTTAAATATATGAAGGGATGTCATATGGAAGACGGAGCAAGCCTGTTTTCAGCTCCCCCGGAGACTAGGACATGGAGCAGTGGCTTCAAACTTCAGGACAAGAGATGCCGTCTAAACATTAGGAAGAAATTCTTGATGGTAAGACCAGTTTGACCATGGAGTATGCTGCCTCCTTGGAGTGTAGGGAGTCTCCTCCTTTGGAGGTTTTTAAACAGAGGCTGGGTAGCCACCTGCTGGGAATGCTTTGAAGGAGCCTTCCTGCATGGCAGAATGGGACTGGACTGAAAGGCCCTTGGAATCTCTTCCAGCTCTATGATTTTATTAACTTAGAGATATAGTCAGCCCTCCATATCTACGGGTTCTGTATCTATGGCTTCAACCAACCACAGCTTGAAAATATCCGCCGCCATAGGATGTCATGTTGAAGATGGAGCAAGCTTGTTCTCTGCTGTTCCAGAGACGAGGACATGGAGCAACTGCTTCAAACTACAGGAAAAGACATTAGACCAAAACGTTAGGAAGACCTTCCTGATGGTAAGAGCCATTCGACAGTGGAATACGCTGCCCGGGCGTGTGGCGGAGTCTCCTTCTTTGGAGATTTTTAAAGAGAGGCTGGCTGGCCATTTGCTGGGAATGCTTTTGAGTGTGTGTTCCCGCATGGCAGGCTCGATGACCATTGTCGTTTCTTCAAACGCTACAAATTCTATAATCCCATGCCGAATTCCAGCCAACTTTTTAAAACACCACCGTGCCGCCAAATTTCTGCAATAAATTATAAAATGGGGACGGAGGCCGCAAAGGTTACCCGGATGGGTGGAAGGTGAACATTGCATCATTAAATGAAAGACTCAGACAAGCAGGAACAGAGGGGTTGCCATTTTATTTTTTTAAAAAGAACCCACATGCAAGATTATTGCAAAACTTCAGGACCAAATCGGGTCCTTCCCTTCTCCCCTCCCCAACTTTTGGGGTGCACACTGAAAACCTCAAGTTCTCATGGGACGGGGTTTGAGTGTTGTCCTCTCTTTGCAATGGGACATTGTCTCCAACTTTGGGTGGAAAAAAAAAAGTGAGCGGGCTGAAACCTCTTGTGGCTTGCCCATATATAAATACTTACGATTTTGTATGTATATCTGAGCAAAAGGATGGGAAAAGCTGTGGTTTTGGGGCTCAAGAAGGAAATGAAAGCCAAGATTTATCTGATGCCAGAAGAGGTGGAAATGCTGATGGATGTTGGACAGACCCCACACTGGTTTGTAGATGGTAAAATGCAAGTAATGTTATGTCCACGGCGGTTTCGCACACAAGACTCCTCCGTTCATCACCATCTTTGCAGCTGATGCGCTTGCTTTCTCAGCTGATCCAAACCAGCCGACAGTGAGTTTGCATCGGCTTTCGGGAAACTCTTCATTCCACCTTCGAACTTTGCTAAGATTTATCGCCGGATAGGACCTGGGGAAGAAAAGAGCTTTGCGTTAGTTTGTGTTTATGGCTGTCAAGTTCACGATCCACCTTGGTCCTAGGTTTATGAGCCAAAACTGGAGAGCCAGGGCCTTTCCGCACCACACTGTTGTAGTGCTATTATTCCATTTCCAACATCCGATGGAGTGCTGGGGTTTGCAGTTTAGGGAGGGACATTTGGAATCCTCAGCCAAAGAGCCCTTTGCCCTCAGGAAATTACAAAGCCCAGAATTCCACAGGATGTCGAAAGTGGAATAATAGCGCTATGACAGTGTAGTGCGGAAAGAGACAACCCCGGTGATGTTATGAAGCATTTTGTGTTGCCTACCGGCTCTCAGGTTATAATTCAAACACGGACAGAACCTATATTCCTGTTTGGAAACAAAGAAGTCTTAGCTAAATCTGGGCTGGTCCTAGATGAGGAAGAAATGAGAGGATTCTCTGCTTAGGGAAATGAGATAATTTAGGCTATTTATATCTGGCCAAAGAACAGTATAGGGTGAGTCCTGGTAGCCACATAAATAATTATACAGAACCCCCGGAGAGTCTTTGCAAGTTGCAGCAATGAATGAATTAATCCTTGGAAACTAGCAAGCCGGAGCTTTCCATCGGAGCTGGGGATTGACACCCAGTCATGTCAAACATCCATAATTTTGGCCACAAAACCCAAAACTGCAAAATCCCAGGATTCCATAGGATGTTGGAACTGGAATAACAGCGCTGTAACAGCCTAGTGCGGAAAGAGCCATTCTAATCACGTCTTTGCAAAAAGGCAAAAGAATTTTGGAAAGAAACACACGATCTGATTTGCTGAAACACTGGATATTACATTTCCTACATCCCCAGAATTGTATCCTGTTAAATATAATAAAAGGCATTAAAAAATTGTATCAGGAAAAAATACGGTAGAATCTTGCTAAGTATGACAACGGCAGCAAGAGTATTATTTGCGTGTAACGGGAAAGAAAAGGCCAATCCAACGATCAATGACTGGCTCTTAAAAACATTTGATATCTTTCAAATGGACAAGTGAAGCTGTATGATTAATAACCAAAATATGGTAATAGTGAATCAGGAACGGGAGCGCATGAAGAAGATACAGAAGGAAAAATGGAAGAAGCTGATATTAACAGATACATAGACCCTAACTAACTTTTCCTTATTTTATAGATCTATTGCGAACACTCAATAGATCGTACAGGCGCAAATAATCCGACTTTATTGCAGTGGGTTTCATTTTATTGATAAGGAATTGACTATCTAAGATAATTAAGCATGAATCTTACTTTTATTCTCTTATTGTATCAAATGGATGGCTTCTTGCTTTTCCATACTTTTATACTTGACATCTTTTTCTCCTTGAATACATATAAAAGTGTAGAATTAATTGAATCTATGGCCATTTCCACACGACATTGTTATAGCGCTATCATCCCACTTCAAGCATCGTATGGAATCCTGGGATTTGCAGCTTAGGGAGGGGCGTTTGGAATTCTCAGTAAACTACAAACCCCAGAATTCCACAGGATCTTGAAAGGAGAATAATAGCACTGTAACAGTGTAGTGCGGAAATGGCCTATGCTTTGTAATACGAGCGCACCTTTCAAATAAAAATACGGGGGGGAAAAAATAAGCCCGGACTAACCACTAGCACCCTCCGTCCACCCTTTCAATGAGGAGAAGGTGGAACTCCTTACCTACCTGGTTCCGTGTTTTGTGCGACTTCTGCAGAGAGACCCGCCACTGGTCGTACATTTTGATGCTCAGGTTGGCGCAACCGTAGGAGCTCCCGTGTTTCCGCATCCAGCCAAAGAATTGCTTGAGTTCCCGGCGCACGGTGTTGTTGTGTTCCCCGCTCTTGGGCTCACAGACGCCCAGCGACCGTCCTGAAAGAGAGAGAAAGCGTGGGTTTCTGTGGCCAAGGAGGAAACTGTGGTCGCTGGGATCACTGTGACGTGCGGGACCGTTCTGAGTTCAAGGAACTGAGCGCGGAAGTTTCAAAAGCCTTATTCAGGAACACTGAGGGAACAACAGCACACCTGGGGGTGGCCAAGGCTCGAGGCATATTGGATTTGCCGTGCTATATAAACCAGGGATTTGCCTTGCTGTATACGTTTCAAAATTAGCACATGTTGACATCCCCTTGGATGGTTTTTATCACGTCCTGGAGATCTTGCTCTCCAAAACTTAGCTCAGAGTTTCGAAACAAGTGTTTCGGAGCGAAGGCAAAGGACACAGCAACTTTCCCCAAAGTTGCTGAGACTAGAGCATCTAAGCTGGTTACAGGTGTTACACGCCATCGTACAAATGTTGGCACGTGTATCAATGATTGGGTACATCCGTACATATCAGGTCACCCCAGCGGTAGAGGCACTTTCCCAAGCACATAGTTCTTTAGGTATCTTCCGTCCTAGGAGTCCTCCTATAAGCCTGGACTCTCCCTTTACCACCTGCGCTGGCTGCCGTAAGGACGACCTTTTCACGTTTCTGGGGTGCGGCTGCTGGGCTGGACCTGTCTGGTTCCTGGGGCAAGGGCAGGACAGCCTCTGCTTATCACAGATCGCTGCACTAACATTCCCGTGTTCCCAGCTCGCCCGGCCATCAAGGGATCCCCACCTACCTAGCAGAGCACCCAAGGACTAAAATAGCCCGGAGGGGACCGAGAATGTGATGAAACTGCCCCTTGATGATGATGGTGTCATGGCAATGGCTTTCCAAGTGGTCAAAGCAACCCTTAACCCCCCAAAGTTGCCCACTCCTCTTTTAAGGTGCCGCAAATCTCTTTGCTGTTTTAAGTCGTTTGGGAAAAACTGAGGCTTATTGCTGATTCTGTTGTCCGCACTACCAAGTCCCCTAAAACAACCGGCTAGGTTATTCCCACACGCACGCACAGAGATACCGTCTTCCCGGTTGCTCAGTTGCCAAGGCCATGTCCACACTGCACCGTTATAGTGTTGTTAGCCCACTTTCAACATCCGGTGCAATTCTGGGGTTTGTAGCTGCCCGAGGCCAAAGAGTTCCTTAGCTGAGAAGTCTAAATGCTTCTCCTTAAACTGCAAACTCCAGGATGCCAGAGGGTGTGGAAAGGGGGATAATAGCACCGTAACAGTGTAGTGCAGAAATGGCAGGTTAATGGGTGGATATTACCGTGGGGCCTCCACATTTGTGAGTTTGACCTTCACGGATTTGCTTATCTGTGGGTTTCTCTGACCCCCAACCTCAAGTGCTTCTTTTCGGGGGTGGGTGGGCTTCCCTCTTGGCATATCCCATCAAAACCCACCTCTGGTCCTCCTCCACCAGCCACTGCCAGGCCAGCTAAGGATGGATCACAGCCCAATTTCTCAGCACCGCAAACCTGCCACTCTCCCAAGGAAAGGGATGGGCAAGAGAGGGAACTATGGGGCCACCGTGCCAACCCACCCGCTTCCCCTCCCCACCATGCCTCGGCCTCCCTCCCACAGACACATAAACACAATTTGATATTTGTGATTTTTTCCCCGCTTTTGCAGGAATCCTGTGCCCCTAAGCCTAGCAAAGGTGGGAGGGCCAGCTATGAACTTAGGCACATTTTTCTAAAAAAAAAAAAAATAGAAGGACATATGTCCTCTTTCTTTGGGAAGCTGGCAAAACACGCCCTTCCGTCCCTCCTTTTCTAATCACGAAGCCGTGAAGAAGAGCACGATGTTCCAAGACATGGAGGCTAGCTAGAAGAGAAGCAGCGAAGCCGGTGCAACTTCCAGGGTGGAGAACTCATGGACTTTCCCGGCCGGGAAAGAAGACCTCTAGCCTGGCTTCGGAACAAGAAATCCAGGTGCTGGGCATACGGCAAGGTCAGGATTTCTCCGGAGGCTCTTGGTTTCCTTCCCCAAAGGCAGCACAGGTCTGTCTTTGGCACGGAATCAGTTCCTCGGGATTTCTGGAACCCGAATGAGCTGGAAAGATGCCCGAAAAACCCACTGAGAAAGGAACTGTGAATATAGGCACCTGGTGGGGGAAGCGTCAGCCTCATTTTTCAGGCCTTTTGGTGCTCCCCTTGTCCCTCCGCTATGGCAAATCCTAACTGACTATTAGGGGTTGACAGGCATCAACCTAGAGAACTGATTAGACAACTGGGCCAAAATGAATTTTAACAGGGAAAAATGTAGGGTATTACACTTAGGAAGAAAGAATGAAACGCACAGATAAAGGACGGGTGATACCTGGCTTGAAAACAGTACACACGAAAGAGATCTAGGAGTCTCAGCGGACCACGAGCTGAACATGAGCCAACAGTGTGATGCGGCAGCTAAAAAAGCCAATGCGATTCTGGGCTGCATCAACAGGAGTATAGAGTCGAGATCAAGGGAAGTAATGAGGCCACTTTATTCTGCTCTGGTCAGACCTCCCCTGGAATCCTGTGTCCACTTCTGGGCACCTCATTCCAAAGAAGAATATCAACAAGCTGGAACATGTCCAAAAGACACGCTTCCAAATTAAGAACACGTTCCATTAATCCGATGTTGGATTTGCTCTTACATCAATTCCTGTTGCCTATGGGGGCTTGCGTGGTCCCAGATCTTGCTTAGGGACACAGTGGATCCCTTGGTCGAACGAATGGAACACGCCTGTATTGCAAATAGCAGAAGGTTCTGCCACCTCTGCCATGCCTAGGTTAGCGCCACCGTAGCCATTTTGCTGCACTTCCTTCACTGCCGCGCTTCCTATGATGTTTGGGTGATGGGAGAACCGGACCACGGAAACCAAGATCATTCAAGAGATTGGTACAAGAGCGTATGATCGTTTTGTGCCCAAGAAAGAGCTGGAAAGGGCAAGAAGAATTAAAAAAATAATAATAATGAAACTGTCTGTCCATCTTCAGTTCTAGCAACAATGCTGTCTGTATTCTGAACTTAATCTTTAATAAATGCTTTCTGGACGTATCCGCGGAGACTGCTTATTGAGTTAGGTTAAGACGAGACACGCCAGAAAGTGGCAAGGCTTCTGTAATTTCTTCTTGCCTACGGCGGCTTCCTTGGGACCGTACATGCACGGCTTGCAAAGCAAGCTCTCACGGGAGAAGTATAGGAGTCGAGGGTCTAGGTCAAGAGAAGTGATGGCACCCCGCTATTCTGCTTTGGTCAGACCCCTCCTGGAATCCCGTGTCCAGTTTTGGGCACCTCATTTCAAGAAGGACATTGACAAGCTGGAAGGTGTCCAGAGGACGGCGATCAAAATGCTACAAGGCCTGGAAACCGTGAAGCCCTCGGAGGAGCGGCTTAGGGAGCTGGGGATGTTTAGCCTGGAGAAGAGAAGGTTAAGCGGGGACATGAGAGCCATGTTTAAATATTTGAACGGATGCCATAGGGAAGATGGAACAAGCCTGTTTTCTGCTGCTCCAGAGACTAGGACATGGAGCAATGGCTTCAAACGTCAAGAAAAGAGATTCCATCCAAACATTAGGAAGAACCAGAGGAGTTTGACAGTGCAATACATTGCTGCATCAGTGGAGAGTGGTGGAGTCTCCTTCCTTAGAGGTTTTTAAACAGAGGCTGGATGGCCATCTGTCGGGAATGCTTTGAAGGTGCATGGTAGAATGGGTTGGGACTGGACTGCCCTTGGGGGTCTTTTCTAACTCTGTGATTCTATGACCTTTACAGTCTACTAACAGTTCCTTAGTACCTCTGCTGTGTACCTAAAGTATGCATAAAATACAGAGATATATCTAGAGTGGGCCAACTAGGGTATTGCCTACAAGGGGCACAAAAAAAAGGCCTTATATGTAGGGGTGAGGGGTAGGGTAGGGTCAAGAAGGTAGAGGCACAACTTCTACGCTTGCCTAGGCACCGTTTATGCTATATACCCCACTGATAAACTATAACACAACACTGAACACGACAGAGAAGTCCGGCTAATCTATTTTTTAAAGTCGAGAACAGCACCGTGCTCCTCGTCAAGCAGCTGGCAAACTGCAGGGCATAAAAATCAGACGGCTTTTCCGAGTTTGGTCTACCCACCGCTCCGAGGTGTGGAAGCTGCCGTTGGGTTGCTCCAGCTGCTCCAGATGCCGGCTTTCTTGGAGCCGTAGATGCCAAACGGATTGCAGCGGACTTGGACAAAATACACCGTGCCGGGCCTCAGGCCGGCCAGCCGGCACGAGGTCTGGTTGCCCATGTTGTCCATGACCTGTTGGGAGGAAGCGGAGGTGCTACGGTTCAGGTGACATCCAATCCCTTTCCCAGGCCTGCGTGCCATCCCACGGAAAAGGATGCGTCGCGAACAACCTCGTCGTGCCCTCCGATATTTCACAGACGAAGACCAGGACGCCTGCGGCCAAGCGACAGCAGAGTGTGGCCAAGACGGCCATCCAGCCTCTGCTTAAAAACCTCCAGAGAAGGAGGAGAATCTGCTGTCTCCATGGAGTGTGGTGGAGTCGGACACGGAGCACCGGATTTAGGCTGCAGGAAAGGAGATTCCACCTGAGCCCCAGGAGGAAATTCCTGATGGTGGAATCTGCTGCTGCCTCCATGGAGTGTGGTGGAGTCTCCTTCTTTGGAGGTTTTTAAGCAGAGGCTGGATGGCCATCTGTCGGGAGTGCTTTGATGGGGGTTCCTGCATAGCCCGGGGTTGGACTGGATGGCCCCTGGAGTCTCTGCCAACTCTATGATTCTATAATTCTATGAGACTCCACCACACTCCATGGAGGCAGCATATTCCACTGCTGGACAGCTCTGACCGTCAGGAAGTTCTTCCTGAGGTTCAGGTGGAACTGGGATAAGTGAAGCCCCTGTCAGGGCTGCCGATGGCGAGCAGCAGCCGTTGGTCCCTGCGGCTCAGGCTGGAGATGAGTCCTGCAGCTCAGGAGCACCCCCTTCTGCCAGGGGCCAAGCAGGCTCGGACGGCCCTCTGCCCGCTCCTTTAGAGGAACAGGGATCCGGCAGTGATCCTGAAGATACTTTTGAGCCTGCTCCAATTAGCCCACAATCAAGGCGGAGACTTCGGAAAGCTGAGCAAAAGGAGGATTCCTTGCTGTAAGTTTAAGAGGCGGTGACTGGCCACACCTGTGCCTTGGGCTATATTACCTGCCTGCTTGGAAGCTTTCCTTGGCTTGTGGCAAAGCTCTCTCCTTGCCTGTTCCTTGCTTCCAGCACCCGGCTCCTGATACCTTGGATTGATCTCTCGGCTCCTGACCCCTGGATTTTGGACTCTGACTATGGCTTTTGCTTGTCGCTCAGGCTTAGGTAAATGGACTGCCTATGAGTAATTTTTTTTGCTTTGACTCCTCCCGGTGGGACTCTGCTATCTCTCCCTCTCCCTTCTCCGGGCTGGCTCGCTGCCTGGGTCTCTGACCTTGACAGGAATCTCCTTTCCTGCAGCTTGAATCCATTGCTCCTTGTCCTAGTCTCTGGAGCAGCAGAAAACAAGCCCGCTCCCTCCTCGACATGACATCCCTTCAGATGTTTAAACATGGCTATCATGTCCCCTCTTAATCTTCTCTTCTGCAGACTAAACATCCCCAGCTCCCTAAGCTGCTCCTTGCAGGGCTTCATGGCTTTACCATTTTGGTCACCCTTCTCTGGATATGCTCCAGCTTGTCTATATCCTTCTTGAAATGAGGTGCCCAGAACTGGACACAGGATTCCAGATGAGGTCTGACCAAAGCAGAATAGAGGGGTACCATTACCTCCCTTCATCTAGACGCCATACTCCTGTTGATGCAACCAAGAATCGTGTTGGCTTTCTTGGCTGCCGCATCACACTGCTGACTCACGTCCAGCCTGTGGTCCACCAAGACTCCTAGATCCCTTTCACACGTACTGCTATCCAGCCGGGTGTCTCCCATCCTACATTGGTGCATTCCGTTTTTTTCTGCCTAAGTGCAGGACCTTACTCTTATCTCTGTTGAAATTCATTTTGTTAGCTTTGGCCCAGCTGTCTGACCTGTCAAGGTCATTTTGAATGGCTCCTTGAGTCTGGTGTCTGGGTTAAGGGAAGTGATGGTACCCCTCTATTCTGCTTTGGTCAGACCCCACCTGGAATGCTACATCTTATTCTGGGTACCCCAATTCAAGGCAGATATTAACAAGCTGGAACGTGTCCAGAAAAGGGCGACCAAAATGGTCCAAGGCTTGGAAACGATGAAGTCCTCTGGAGAGCAGCTGAGGGAGCTGCGGATGTTGAGCTGGGGATATTTAGCCTGAAAAGAATGTCAGAAGAAGAAGTCCAGGTACCGAATATTTGGACAATAAAAAAAAAGAGGCACCTTCCACTCCGTACTGTCCTCAACTCGGTACTGGATCTGGTATTTGGCTTGGAACAGAAAGTCCTTCAGGGCCGGAGGGGCACTCCACCGGACGCTGAGCTGGTCCTCCAGGTCTCCGACGCGGCTCACATGGACATCTGAAGGCGGGTCAGTCGTGACTGTTGAACAAGCAGAATATTTTTTTAATTTTTTAAATTCTTGGTAAACCAGCATTCAAAAGAAATTTAACCTTGGCTGAGAGAATGCTAAGTTTCTCAGGGAGTGCTCAGCAAAGGGAGAATCAGCGTGGCATAATGGTTTGAAGCCTTCGGACCAAGGTGGGATTCCTGGCTCGTCCTTGGAAAGTTACACTCTCTCAGCCCCGGAAACCCTGGGATAGGGTCCCCTAAGGGTCACCATAAGTCGGACACAATTTGAAGGGATGCAACAACAACAACAACAACTCAGCAAAGGAAGGGCCTCGTCCGTTTTCCGAGAGCTCAGAATTGGCTTGGAAATGGCTAGATTTCTCGGTGAGCGTTCAGAAAAGGAAACTCCTCGTCTCTTTTCCGAGAGCTCAGAAGTGGCTTGCTGGTTTTCCCAGTGAGCAACCAGTAAAGGAAAACTTTTGTCCATTTTCTGAGAGTTCAGAATTGGCTTGGAATTTGCTAAATCGCTCCATGGCCGCTGAAGAAAGGAACCCCCTTATCTTTATTCTGAGAGCTCAGAATTGGCTTGCGGATGGCTGGGGGCGGTTTTGGTGACAACCGAGGAAAAGGAATCCCTCGTCATTTTTTTTTTTAAATTTTTTTTAGGAAGAGTTGGGTTGATGGCTACCTTCTTTTGGCAGTGATTCAGGGAAAGAACTCCCGTTTCTGTTCCCGGAACTGACTTGGCAAGTGCTGATTTGCTTTGTGAAAATGCAGGAAAAGGAACATTTCTCATCTGTTTGCTCAGAATTCACCCTCGTGGTGCCTGAGCGTTTAGGTTTGTTCACGCGCCTCGTATTACCAGCCACGGTGGAGGAATCCAACCACCCGGCCCTCCACCCTATGCTAAATGAAGCATGCACAGAACGCATGCAACATTTGCAAAAGAAACAGCCAGCAGGATTTCCCCAAAGGCTGGAAAAACTCTCCAAACAAAATTGTGGTTTGATTGGGAACTCTGCTTTGTGTCACTCACAGAGAAGAATGATATTTTTGTTTTCCCCGTGAGAAGCGAGGCTTTGAAATACTTGGCACAAGGAGTCCTTGTCTCATGCCTTCTCTGAGGGTGCAGAGGTTGATGGACCGCAGCTCCCATCATCCCCTACCTAGCCTAGCCACAAGGGTGGGATGCTGGGAGGTGCAGTCTGACGGCCACGTTTTGCCCACCCCAGACAAAGCAAGCCCGTAGTATTGACCGTTGTGAGGCTAAAAGAGTATACGAGACCAGAGAGTACTGCAACACTGCGCTGCAACGCTCATGCATTCCAAGATGATTCAAATTATATCCCCCATGGTTTACACGGAGTTTTTTGAGGGTCTACAAACTTCCTTGAGAGCCAACAAGGTGTTTGAGCATTGGACCGTGAGCCTGGAGACCAATTTCCCGCTCAGTCATGGAAGCCCAATGAGAGACCTTGGGCGTGTCACACACTCTCAGCCCCAGAAGACTCTGTCATAGCTTTGTCTTAGGGTCACCGTAAGTTGGAAATGATTTAAAAGCACACAACGGCAACAAACTTCCTTTCTCCTGATTGGAAGGAGACAAAACCAGAACGGGAACTCCTTTGCAGGGAAGCGACAGGCAGCCTCCTCCGAAAAGAACGGATTCTCACTCAGTTTCTGGACAAAAACCTTTTGTTTTGCTGTCTGCCAAAGATTCCTGATATAATTCAAAAGATTACCAGCGTGAAGTTCGAGATGAAACCAGAACTGTATTTACTTAACATATTAGACCCGCAGAAAGAGCTGAACAACAAAAAGGTAATTTTATATTGAATAACAGCAGCCAGGCTAGGCTATGCTCAACATTGGAAAGAGAAAATTGGTCCAAGCCTAGAAGAATGGAAACTTAAAATTATGGAAATGAAAGAGGCACGAAAACTTTCTAGCGTACTAAAAAAAAAATATTACTCTTCAGTTTGAGAAGGAATGGAAACGTATGACTGATTAAATGTAAAATCTGAAAAAGGGTGTAGTTGTGGAATGCAGGAGGCAGCAAAGAACTAGGTTGAAAATGGTTACAAACGGATGTAGATTTAATATAATGCAAAAACTAGACAGAGAATATATACAATCATAGAATCCTAGAGTTGGAGGAGACCCCAGGGGCCATCCAGTCCAACCCCCTTCTGCCATGCAGGGCTTCATGGCTTCCAGACCCTCCACCATTTTGGTCGCCCTCCTCTGGACACGTTCCAGCTTGTTGACATCCTTCTTGAGTTGAGATGCCCAGAGCTGGACACAGGATTCCAAATGAGGCCTAACCAATGCAGAAGAGAGTGGTACCCTTACTTCCCTTGATCCAGACACCATCCTCCTATTGATGCAATCAAGAATCGCGTTGGCTTTCTTGGCTGCTGCGTCACACCGCTGACTCATGTTCAGCTTGTGGTCCACCAAGACTCCTAGACCCCTTTCAAATGTACTGCTATCCAGCCACTGCTATCCATCCTATATTGGTACCTTCCATTGTTTCTGCCTAAGTGCAGGACCTTACATTTTTCTCTGTTGAAATTCATTTTGTGAGCTTTGGCCCAGCTCCCCAACCTGTCAAGATCATTTTGAATTCTGATCCTGTCCTCTGGGGTATTAGCAACCCCTCCCAATTTGATATCATCTGCAAATGCGATCAGCATGCCTTCTGTTCCTTTATCCAAGTCATGGATGAAGATGTTGGCACCCCCTAGACATTTTTATTCAAAAAATAAAAGCACAAGGCCACTTGACCCAGTAAGCTTCGAGAAGCAAAATTCTGCCAGGGAAAATCGGATCAGAATAAATGACATCTTGCAAGGTGTGGAAAGCAAAAGAGCACATTGAATCAAGAATATATGAAAAATGAGAGCTTTTTTTTATGTTAAATATGAGAAAAAGACAATTGGATATTTGTTTTTTGGAAGTACTTTTGGAAATAGAAATAGTACCATATGCAAAGGGGGAGCAAAAGAAGATTAAGAAGATACTTAGAATTATATAGAGCTTTGCATATCACGTGGCCGATACTTTTATTTGGAATATTCAAAACTATCTGCTGGCCATATGGAGAAGTCTATATCTTTTGTTCACTTCTTTTTTTCCCCTTTTTTCCCTATCTTCTTCCTTTTTCCTTCTTTCTTTCTTTTCCACTTTGCTTGGTTTTTTATATTTCCCAACCAATTAGCTTCTTAGTATTAGTTCATCAAGCTGATAAATATAACCAATTTCTTTTCATGTGCAATGTATATATACTATATATATATATATATGGTGTGTGTGTGTATACACACACACACACACTCTATATGTATATATGTGTGTGTGTATATATATACACACACACACACTATATAGATAGATAGATAGATATAGATATAGATATAGATATAGATATAGATATAGATATAGATATAGATATAGATATAGATAGATATGGTATATATACATTGAAGATAAAAAGAAAAAAATGGATATATTGATCAACTTGATGAACTGATACTAAGAAACACACACACACACACACACACACACTGTGTGTATACACACCTATATACACAATTTGTGCAAATTTTGGATTTTGTTGTGCACCATGCTAAATTATAAGATGCATATGTAAATATGTAAATATTTCAAGAATTGCTTTTCTTAATAAAACCAAAGATACAAAGATAAAAAGATATTTAGAATTACCTACTTATGAGTGCAAACAATATTGCCATTTTATAAATCATGTATTTTATTTTTGGGGTGTGTGTATGTGCAAAATAAGTTTAAAAAATACCAGGTGGTATCGCATCCAAAGAAGCGGGGTGATATCCATGAAAGCTCACGTTAAAATAAAAACCACTTAGTCTTGAAATGTTTTTTTTCCCTCCTGCCACAGTTTGGAGCATTATCGGGAGTCCAGCTGGGTTTGTGGCCGACGGTTTCCACCGTGTCCAAAAAGATTAAAAGGAGAGAACTGGAAACGGATCTTCCTTCCCTTATAAGGGAAAGATCCGAAACCAACGTCGTACCAATATATCCCCTTTTTTCTGCTCTTGGAGGCCAGCCTTTCCCTTGCTTTGCCATTACCTCCCGGGCCACGCGTGCGAGATCTGACCTCGGCAAGAGGCCAGGCCTAAAGGGAAAGGGTTAAGAAGGACCAGATGTCTGGAAAGCACCAAAAGGATGGAGGGAGGGGAAAGAAAAAAAATAAAAAAGGCAAACAGACCTGGAGAAATATCCTAATTAGATTAAGAGCAATTCCACTCACTTATGAGCCATTTCCTGCTCTCGCTTCCGCTCTCCCACCTCTGGCTTTGCTGTCTGGAATGCAAGCGTGCCAATTTCTCCTCCTTCCCACCTCAAGCTTTTCATGCACAGCTGGCGGCACAAAATCGTCCTTGCC
The DNA here is from genome assembly GCA_030412105.1 of Cyclura pinguis. Classification (NCBI taxonomy): domain Eukaryota; kingdom Metazoa; phylum Chordata; class Lepidosauria; order Squamata; family Iguanidae; genus Cyclura; species Cyclura pinguis. Next base: position 7,001,265 of record CM059614.1, on the reverse strand, counting down.
CCAGGTATATGGCAGCTAACCACGGCATCACATATGTGAGGGTCCAACGCGCATGACCAAGCCTGTCGGTTGCAATTCGGCAGGAAGAGTCCTCATTTATCCTCCTTTTTTCAGGAATACTAGTTGCAGCGCAGTGTTGCAGTACTGGTCTTGTTTATTCTTTTAGCTTCACAAGGAGCAATGCTATGGACTTGTTTTGTCCCGGTTCCTCTCCCTCTTTCCACAGTTTAATTCCGTTGCTGCAAACGGAGCTCAGGGTGCAAAGTTCAGTCGGCCCTCCACATTTGGGGGTTTGACTTCAGCCATACCCCGACTGCAATCCTGTGTCCGGTTCTGGGCACCGCAGTTCAGGAAGGATATTGACAACATAACAACAAAGGCACACGCCAACAAATCCCAATTTACAATCTCACTCTTCGCCTTAAAGCTATAAAATGGAATATGTTGAAGTAATATGTTGATGTAGGATGGGGGACACCTGGCTTGGCCACTCGGCCCATGTGAAAGGGATCTAGGAGTCTTAGTAGACCCCAAGCTGCACATGAGGCAGCAGTGTGATGCAGCAGCTAAAAAGGCCAATGCAATTCTGGGCTGCATCAATAGGCGTATAGTGTCTAGGTCGAGGGAAGTAATAATACCACTCTATTCTGCTTTGGTCAGACCCCAACTGGATTCCTGTGTCCAGTTCTGGGCACCACAGTTCAGGAAGGATATGGACAAGCTGGAACATGTCCAGAGGAGGGTGACCAAAATGGTAGGAGGCCTGGAAGGCGTGAGGGAGCTGGGGATGTTTAACCTGGAGAAGAGAAGGTGGTGAGGGGACAATCGTAGCTATGTTTAAATATTTGAAGGATGTCATACGGAGGATGGAGCAAGCTTGTTTTCTGCTGCTCCAGAGACAAGGACGTGGAGCAATGGCTTCAAACTTCAGGAAAAGGGATTCCACCTAAACATTAGGAAGAACTTCCTGATGGTAAGAGCAGTTTGACAGTGGAATCCACTGAAGTCTGGGAGTGTGGCGGAGTCTCCTTCTTTGAAGGTTTTGAAACATAGGCCGGACAGCCGTCTGTCAGGAATGCTTTGACTGTGTGTTCCTGCATGACAGACTGGGGCTGGATGGGGTGGCCCTTGGGGTCTCCTACAGCTGGATGGCCCTCAGTGGGGAATACTTTGATGATGTCTTCCTGCGTGGCAGAATCGGATTGGACTCAATGGCCCTTGGGGTCTGTTCCAGCTTTTACTGTCAAGAAGTTCTTCCTAATGTTTAGGTGGAATCTCTTCTCCTGAAGTTCGAAGCCATTGCTCCATGTCCGAGTCTCCAGAGCAGCAGAAAACAGGCTTGCTCCATCCCCCTATATAACATCCCTTCAAATATTTGCACATAGCTATCATGTCACCTCTTAATCTTCTTTTCACCAGGCTAAATGCACCTAACTTCCATCTGCAACTGCAATCCACAGTCGGTAACCACGGTCTGCAATCTGCAACTGCAGTCTGGAATCTGGAGCCGCAATCCGGTATCCGAGACCGCAGTCTGAAATCTGCAATTGCAGTCTGTACCCGTAACCTGAAACCCGTGACTGCAATCCGCAATCCACAGTGCGCAACCACAGAACACGAGATTGCCGTATGTGCACCTCAGCTTCCATTAACGTCAGCAGAATATGTTGGCTGTTCCACGCCGGATAGTTTGCTCCTCAAGAGGCCATTTCCGCACTACGCTGTTATGGTGCTATTATTCCACTTTCAACATCCTGTGGAATCCTGGGGTTTGCAGTTTAGGGAGGGGCCTTTAGGATTCTCAGCCAGAGAGCTCTTGGGCCTTGGGAAACTACAGACCCCAGAATTCCACAGGAGGTTGAAAGTGGAATAATAGCACTATAACAGTGAAGTGCGGAAGGATCTCACTAACAGAACACCAGCCACAGAAGGAAGAAAGGGACAGAAGGGCAGAATCGTGCTTACCCACATCAACAATATCAAGCATGACCACGTCGGAGACGGCCACCCCGAGCCGGTTGGAGGCCTCCACCCAGATCTCGTAGGGTGTGAAGAGGGCGAGGTCTTTGGGAATGTGGCAGGAATAGGGTCCCGCGGTGTGATAGTCCTGGCAAGTATTGTCCCGGCCGTACCACCTGGAAAGGAAAAATCCCATTGTGGTCATTGGCCCTCTGTTTGATAGCCCTGTCTTCTGACTCCATCTTGTGAGGCAGCAGAGAGTAGTGGTTAGCATGTCAGACTGGAATCCCTTTCCACATTACGGCTATAGCGTTATGATTCCACTTTAACTGCTATGGTTCCATCTTGGGCCATTTCTGAACTATAGTGCAATTATTCCACTTTCAACTTCATACGGAATCCTGGGGTTTGCAGTTTAGGGAGGGACCCAGAGGCAGACATGTGCAGAAATGGCCTCGGTGTTTATAGTTCGGGGAGGCACTAGATTTCTGCGGCCAAGAATCCCTGTGTGTGTGAGCACGTGTGCCTTCACGTCACCTGTCGACTTAACAGCGACCCCATTACTTTTATAGGGTTTTTTGGGCACAGAATCCTCAGAGATGGTTTGGCCAGTTCCTTCCACTGAAACACAGGCTACGGCACCTGTTGGCGGTCTCCCATCCAAGTACCGACCAGGACCGACCCTGCTTAGCGTCAAAGATCAGACAAGATACGGTGCTTTTACGGTACTTAGCTCCTGTGCTACATTGTACGTATACATATCTTCAAGTCTCCTGTCGGCTTATGGCCACCCGATGAATTTCGTAGGGTTTTCTTAGACAAGGAATGCTCAGAGGTGGTTTTGCCAGTTCCTTCCTCTGAAACAGAGCCTGCAGTACTTTCCTCGGCAGCGTCCCATCCAAGTACTAACTGGGGCTAACTATACTATATTCCAGAATATGTTGTCGCGGCAGTTGAAGAGGAATCATAGCATCGTACAGCTGGCCCTCCACTTTCGTGGATTTCCCTTTCACGGATTTGATTATTTGTGGGTTTCTCCGACTCCTGGCCCCAAACTCCTGCTGGGGAAAAACATTCCTCTTGGAGTCTCCGATCAGGCCACCTAGCCTTTTAAAAACCCACCTCCGGTCTGCCTCCTTCCCTACCATCCGTTGCAAAGGGGGGCTCACAGCCCCATTTCTCAGCACCCACAAATCTTCTCCCGACGCCCCCCGTGTACCCAAGAAAGGAGACGGGTGAGAGAGAGGACATGTAGGGCCACCATGCCGACTCACCCCCTTTCCCTCTCCTTTCTCTGACCTGCTTTGGACCCTGGGTGTCCGTTCTCCCCTCTCCCCCCTACACACACATTTTGATATTTGCAATCTTTCCGCTTTGGGGTGTGTGTGTCGTGCACCCTTAAACCTAGCGAACGGGGAGGTCTGGCTGTCATTGGTACTGTGAAAGAGCCCCACTTGAACTGGGAAAACCCACTGGGAGATCCTAGGCCCAGCCCCTCTCTCTGAGCCTTGCCTACCTCGCAGGGTTGTTGTGAGCATAGCATGTGGAGGAAGAAGAAAACCATAAACCCCACACTAACTTCAATGGACAAAAGCTGGGGGTAGAAATGTAACCCATTAATTACGAAACTCGACCTGTCTATTTCCACACTACAGTCTTATAGTGCTATTATTCTGCTTTCCACCTCCTGTGGAACTCTGGGGCTTGTAGCTTACTGAGGCCAAAAACCATCAAAGCGTTCCCAACAGATGACCACCTTAGACCCTCTTTAAAAACCTCCAAAGAAAGAGACTCCACCTCACTCCCAGGCAGCAGCGCGTTCCACTGTCGAACCGCTCTTACCACAGGAAGTTCTTCCCGAAGTTTAAAGCCATTGCTCCGTGTCCTAGTTTCCGGAGCAGCAGAAAAGGGGCTTGCCCCAGCTTCCATCTGATATCCTTTCAAACATTTAAACATGGTCGTTATGTCGCGTCGCTTGTCTTCTCCTCTCCAAGCTAAACAGGGCTTGGAGAGCTAAGCTGGCTGCCATAAACTTGGTTTCTAGGATTCTGTGATTCTTCCTTAACCGTTTTTTATAGCATTGCTGTTTGTTTGGCTGTTTGCTTTAGCCAACTTCTATTTTAACTTTGGTATGCTATCTTGGATTTCTTGGTTGGGAGAAAGGCAGGGTATTAACTGAATAAATTAATATACAAAATCATAACCCATGCTCTTAAACAAGATATTTTCCCCACCTTCATCCCACCCACGGCATACCTCAATTTGTACTTTAGAGTGTAATTGGTGTGCAGGTAAGTCTCGCCTTCTGTTCCAGGTGCCCATCGGCAGGTGAGATCTTTTAGGTTCTTGGACCAGCATGAAATATTGGTCGGTTTTGCTGGAGGCACTAAAACAGGTCAAGAAAACAAAATAGCTTTAGCAATCCAAGAGCATCTAGTTAACAGGGAAACAAGAAATGCCCAAATATATTGCTTTTCCCCCCTCTGGCATCCCTGAGATGCATAAATTTTGCCCTGCACGGTCCTTGGGGTCACCATAATGGTGGCGCAGCGGCACCGGGGGAAAAGCGTTGCCGTTCCCAGCTGAAGTTCCCATCCTTCCGAGCATGTTTCGCGCCGAGGATCGTAAAAATAGCCCCGCGATAAACGGGCTACGAATATTGATTCGGACAACTGTAATGGTACGCAGACCGCGTTGCCAAAATAGCTTTTCGCTCTCGGACGAAGGAAAAAAAAAAACAAGTCCCCTTCAACGACCGTGGCACGTCTCATCGGAAACTCCCAAGAGCAAGATTGTGTGTGTGTGCATTTAATTTGCCGAAAGCTCTCAGAGACTGCAAAGGAAAGGCGTCCCTGTGAAGCTTGCAAGTAATGATAGAAAAAGTAGTTAGCCTTTGTCGTATGCAGGGATAATGTATTAGTATATGTAGGGAACAGCTTTGCTGGATCACATAGGGCTATAGTTTGCTGAAGCGCTCCTATCTATCCATTGCTAATTGCTGCCAGGTCAGAAAACGGACTTTTGAGAACATCATCGGCAAAAATGCGCGTCATCAGATGTCAGAAATCTATAAAATTTGGCTTCTTTGGGAGAGAGGAGGTGAAATAGTGAAAGCCTCCATGGATCAAGGAGTCTTGGAGAATCTTGGCTTCTGGAGAAGCCTTTGACAAAGTCGCCCATGAAATTCTCGCAAAGGAGCTTATAAAATGCAGGCTAGGCAGGGCCACCGTTAGGTGGATTTGGAATCGGTCGACCGACCGAACCCAAAGGGTGCTCCGCACCCGTGGCTGCGTTTCGTCCTGGAGAAAAGTGACTCGTAGGTGGGGTGCCACCGGGTTCTGTCCTGGGCCCAGGGCTATTCAACATCTTCATCCACGACTTGGAGGAAGGCGTAGAGGGCATGCTGATCAAATTTGCAGGTGACACCAAATCGGGAGGGGTTGCTGATACCCCAGAGGACAGGATCAAAATTCAAAATGACCTGGACAGATTGGAGAGCTGGGCCAAAGCTCACAAAATGAATTTCTACAGAGAGAAATGTAAAGTCCTGCACTTAGGCAGAAAAAGCACAAATATAGGATGGGGGACGTGTGGCTGGATAGCAGTATGTGTGGAAGGGATCTAGGAGTCTTGGTGGACCACACGCTGAACAGGAGTCAGCAGTGTGATGCGGCAGCCAAGAAAGCCAATGCGATTCTTGGTTGCGTCAAAAGGAGTACGGAGTCTAGATCGAGGGAGGGAATGGTACCGCTCTCTTCTGCATTGGTTGGGCCTCATTTGGAATCCTGTGTCCAGTTCTGGGCACCTCAATTCAAGAGGATATCGACAAGCTGGAATGTGTCCCGAGGAGGGCGACCAAAATGGTGCAGGGTCTGGAAGCCATGAAGCCCTACGAGGAGTGGCTGAGGGAGCTGGAAATGTGTAGTTTGCAGAAGCAAAGGTTAAGAGGGGACACGATAGCCATGTTTAAATATTTGAAGGGATGTCATGTCGAGGAGGGAGCGGGCTTGTTTTCTGCTGCTCCAGAGACTAGGACAAGGAGCAATGGGTTCAAGCTGCAGGAAAGGAGACTCCACCTGAACCTCTGGAAAAACTGATGGTCAGAGCTGTCCGGCAGTGGAATCTGCTGCTGCCTCCATGGAGTGTGGTGGAGTCTTCTTTTTTTGGAGGTTTTTAAGCAGAGGCTGGATGGCCATTTGCTTGGGGTGCTTTGAGTTCCTGCATAGCAGGGGGTTGGACTGGATGACCCCTGGGGGTCTCTCCCGATTCTATGATTCTATTCATTTGGAATAGCGGAGAAAGAGTTTGAAACAAACTCATAAATTGCTCCAAATTTGAGAGAAAACCAGCCAAAGACGTTACACTGCTGGTACCTAACACCAGAGAAACCAAATAAGATATATAAAACTACTTTGGGAACATGTTGGAAGTGCCAAGAGGGACATTTTTCCATGTATGGTGGTCACGCAGGAAAGCAAAAACATATTGGACCAACATTCACAATAAGACAACGAGAATGCTCAAATATAAGTTTCCCATGTCACCGAAACTCTACTTATTAAATATGACTCATGAACTAGATCCGAAACTGGCTAGAAAACATTGGAGAATAACACTATATACGATCACTGTGGCCGGAATAATATTTGCAAAAAGATGGGGAACAAATGATACTCCAGAGCTAGAGGAGTGACGACAGGATTTACTAGATATGAAAACCATGGATCTACTGGCGCATAAAATCAATGAGAAAGAGGATATATCCATTGCTAATTGCTACCTGAAATGATGTATGTGCCTGGAACTTTTAAAGTATCGCCAAATGGTTAATTACTGGATTATTCAATCATAAAATTATAGAGTTGGAAGAGACCACGTGGCCATCAAGTCCAACCCCAAGAAGATCAGAAGGAAGGAAATGCAAAGTAGCAGGAAGGTGTTATGGGAACCAGCTATGCAAAGATAATGGGACATGATCCGGCAACCTTTCCAGGATGAAAGATACATAAATAACAGAAAACTTGGGAAAATGCCTGCTCTGGTGGGGTCACATATTTCTGACTTTCACCGGTCACTGGTGCGCGTGCCTAAATTTGTACGACAGGGTATAAATCTGTGATCATGAACACATGCAATAGCCTCAGCCACTTTTGGGAGAGTTGCCGCGCTGCTTGCTTTGCTCCAAATAAACGCTTCCGCTTGGAACTCTGCACGTGGTTTTTGAGCACGAGTTCTCCAGACATCAGGTGCATCAGAGCATGGGTCAAGGAGTGCCAGTTGGCACGGGGACACTCTTGCCGGTGTGCTGTTCCGCATTTTCCCAAGTCAGTATGAGCTTTCCGCAGCACTTCTGCTATATAGCTAAGTATTCATTAAATCACACAACGGCTGCTCCAGTTTGAAAAGTCCCGGATTTTCTTCCTGTTCATTCTGGTTTTATTTTGGAGATCTATACAGGCAGCCCCTGCCTTTCAATGCCCCATTGTCTGACTCGCTCTTTTATAGAATCACAAAGTTGGAAGAGACTCCAGGGGCCACCCCGTCCAACCCCATTCTATCATGCAGGAGCAAACACTCAAAACACTCCCAATGGATGGCCATCCAGCCTCTGTTTAAAAACCTCCAAAGAAGGAGACTCCACCACACTCCACCGAGGCAGCAGATTCCACTGCCGGACAGCCCTGACCATCAAGAAGTTTTAAGTGGAATCTCCTTTCCTGCAGCTTGAATCCATTGCTCCATGTCCTCGTCTCCGGAGCAGCAGAAAACAGGCTTGCTCCATCCTCCGCAAGACACCCCTTTAAACATTTAAACGTGGCTACCGTGTCACCTCTTCACCTTCTCTTCTCCAGGCTAAACCTACCCAGTTCCCTAAGCTGTTCCTCATGCCAGCGGATTTTAGCTCAGTGTTCTCACTGCCTGTAACTAAGAGGCATTTCCAAACTTTTGGAAGACTGGAAGGGAATTTGCACAGCAGCAGGGAAATGCCAAACGAGGCCGCTTGAGGAAAACCAGGAGGGTTGGATCCGGCTCACAAGGACAAAGCTACCAGGAAGGGCAATTGCTCGAGGTGACCTACGCCCTACGTAGAGGCACGACCCGGCCAAGATGCCTCCTCCTTCCTTGCTATGACAGACCAGGTTGTCTCCTGACTGCTGCTGGGACCCGTTCAGGTTGGAGAGGGTCACGCTAAGAGTGCTGGGCCCCAGGACTCTGTACGTCTCCTCTGGGAGCCGCCGGCCGTTCAGGGTCCAGTAAAGGTCCTCGGCCCTCAGGCTCGAGTCGGCGCTGACCGAACAGTTGGCCGTGAGCGACGAGCCAATGAGGAGGCTTGGGTCTTGGGGAGATATAGTTGCTGGGTCTGCAAAAGACAAAAGAAGGAAGAGAAAATCAGTCTCTTGCTTGGCTTGTCGGCTACGACCCCAAAGCATTGTGGGTCGGAAGCCGTCTCGACCTTTCTCAGAGTTTGGGGTTACTGTACAGTATTGGAGACCAGGGTTCGAATTCTCCCTCGGCCATGGAAACCCGCTGGATGACCTTAGGGTAGTCACACACTCTCAGCCCCAGAAAAACCCATGATAGGTCCTCCCTAGGGTCACCATGGAAATTGTTTGAATTTCCTGCAGCTTGAATCCATTGCTCCATGTCCTCATCTCTGGAACAGCAGAAAACAGGCTTGCTCCATCCTCTGCAAGACACCCCTTTAAACATTTAAACATGGCTATCATGTCACCACCAACAGTGACAACCAGGTGCTACAACTAACACATTAATGGCAATGTGTTTCTTGTTCCCTCCAGCAATGAAAGTTACAAATTCTCTTGCGCACTTCTGTGGAGCAACTGTAATGCCTCTGAGTAATTTCCAACTTCTGGCACAGAATCTCCATGGACAGATTTCTTCAGATTTCACCATTGCTCTTCTCTGAAGCTGAGAGAGTGGGACTTGCCCAAGATCACCCAGTGGGTTGCGGCGACCAAGCAGGGGATTCGAAACTCAGTTTCCCAGAGTCCTAGTCCAACGCTCACACCAGGACGGTGGTTACTGCTATAACAACAGGGTTGTAACCGCGCTTAATGATGGAGGAGGAAGATCACATGGTTCCTACGCTAGCTATTTGTTGCTGTAGTCTCATATTGCTGTGAGTTTTGGGGTGACGATGGGGCTGATGGCAAGAAAGTGGGTCTCGTAGTGCAGATCAGAAGCCTGAAGTATTCAGGCATGTTTAAGAAACTTATGAAAGCTATTCAGTTACTTTTGAGAAACTTAGGGAACTAGTTATTATTTTTTAAAAAAAACTAACTGTATTTTTCATTATTATTATTTTGGTTTTTGACCTACAACTTGTTCCTTTTGAAAGCGAACTTTGTTTTGCAAAACTCTTCCCCCTATACGGCCAGTACTGGCGTTTCTACAAGTTTTATGGCTGGGGACTTTTGTGGTCTTTGAGATGTGATTGCACTCTAGCTCCCATCAGCCTGGACAGTGGTCGGGGACCAGTGTCCTTCTTGGAAGAGTTTGTTGTTATACACTTTCAAGTCAGCTCCAACTTGTGATCATCTCCTAGGGTTTTCTTGGCACGATTGCTTCAGAGGAGGTTTGCTGTGGCTGTCCTCTGAGGCTGAGAGAGTGTGACTTGTCCAAGGTGTGCTTCTGTGTCTGGCTGGGGAGTCCAGCCTTGGTCTCCTGGAGTCCTAGTCCAACACTGGATAACCCACAAGCCACAAACACCGTTTTGAGCTGGACAGTAGTTTTTATTTGTAGAAAATGCAGGCACTTCAGCACACTTTTTCCAAAGTTGCTGAAACTAAAGCAGACATGGAGCTCACACCTTGCATAGATACAATTCCAGATTTCAGGCACACAAAGCTGCGACTGGAGAGGGCCGTAAATCTAACATCACCCCACTTCTTCCAACAGTTCCCAGACTCATATTTGGTTCCCACTTCTCATCCTTGAGGCCGGTACATATTTCTTGCCTCTTATCTTGGACACAGCAGGTTCTCAAAACGCTTGCCTCGACACTTTCATTTGCACCTAGCTCTGATCTCTCCCCTCATCGGATGCACTGTAGCAATAGGCAATAAAGCAATTAACCTACTGTATCTCCATACAGACATATTGCTCCAATGATCAATTAGCCCTGGGTATACAGTAGCATTGCAACGAAGCTTAATGAAGTTCTACACCAGTACGTCTGCACTGACTACAATACACTATTTCAATGCACATCTAGCAGAGCAACAAAAAGGAAGGAGCAATGCATCCAGACAAAACCACTGTCTGTCTGTCTGTCTTATCTATCTACCTGTCCGTCCGTCCGTCCGTCCGTCCGTCCGTCCGTCCGTCCGTCCGTCCGTCCGTCCGTCCGTCCGTCCGTCCGTCCGTCCGTCCGTCCGTCCGTCCGTCCATCCATCCATCCATCCATCCATCCATCCATCCATCCATCTATCTATCTATCTATCTATCTATCTATCTATCTATCTATCTACCTACCTATCTACCTACCTACCTACCTACCTACCTACCTACCTACCTACCTACCTACCTACCCACCCACCCATCCATCCATCCATCCATCCATCCATCCATCCACCCATGTATCTATCTATCTATCTATCTATCTATCTATCTATCTATCTATCTATCTATCTACCTACCTACCTACCTACCCACCCACCCACCCACCCACCCATCCATCCATCCATCCATCCATCCATCCATCCATCCATCCATCCATCCATCCATCCATCCACCTACCTACCTATCTATCTACCCACCCATCCATCCATCCATCCATCCATCCATCCATCCATCCATCCATCCATCCATCCACCTACCTACCTATCTATCTACCCATCCATCCATCCATCCATCCATCCATCCATCCATCCATTTGTTGAATTTATATCCTGCCTTTTCTCCCACGATTGGACTCAAGGCGGGTCTGTCTCTGTTAAGAGGGGACATGATAGCCAGGTTTAAATATTTGAAGGGATGCCATGTTGAAGATGGAGCCGGCTTGTTTTCTGCTGCTCCAGAAGCTAGGACACGGAGCAATGGGTTCAAACTACAGGAAAAGAAATTTCACCTAAACATCAGGTAGATCTTCCTGACAGTCAGACAGTGGAATATGCCGCCTCGGAGCGTGGTGGAGTCTCCTTCTTCGGAGGTTTTTAAGCCGAGGCTGGATGGCCATTTGGTGGAGGTGCTTTGAGAATGCGTGTTCCCGCATTGCAGAAGGGGGTTGGACTCGATGGCCACGGTGGTCTCTTGCAACTCGATGATTCTATGATCAAAGCCATGAAAACGAGCCCTGCTAACGTGGAGGTCCAACCGTATTTTAAATATGATTTAAGCCTATGATTAAATGGGATTCTATGCTTTTATTCTATGACTCCTCCTAGTCCAGCTGCTTGCTTGTCCGGTTTCTTTTCAAGACTAGATTTACTGTTAAAACACCCCTCCGAGGCTAAGACAACTTGCCACCCTGTGGATTTCTGTGGCTGAGCAGAGATTCGAACCCAGGCCTCCCAGACTTGCATTACACCCACACCGGCTCTCACTGGAAGCACAACCAGTTCTTTCCTCTTTCCAGACTGCTCCGGGTTGCCGGGAACAAAGGAGAAATCCTTTTCGACAGAAGGGCCACGCTGGTAGAATTTCCTTCGCCACGGAAATAATTCAACCCATATTGTTCCAACACGGGGCCCAGAGGCAGGGCAACCGATTTACGACCGCTCCCTCCGAAATACGGATTTCCCACCATCGCCGGGGTTTTAGCAGATGCTAGTTCTTCACTTTTATCGTCTCTGCTTCTACGAGGTGATACGCCTCCACTGTCATCGCTGTTTCTCGTTCATGATCCTTTTTTTAAAAACTATTGAGATATCTGATGGTTTGGAAAATGTACTGTTGCTTCTGCGTGGAGATCTCTCACTTCCTGAAGCCGAGGGGGTCCCGGGAGGTGAGGTTTTTAAACAGAAAACTTGGTACCCGAGGAAAAAGTAATAGGAACAGAATAGGGAGAGATTCCGAAGCCGTGCAAAAAGAAAGAAAGAAATGCAAATTTTCCGTCTGAATGCGTGAAATGAAACAACCAGGTCGGGTAAGTTTGTGGTGCTGAGAAATTGGGCTGCGATCCGTCCTTAGTTGGTCAGGGAGCAACTGGTGGACGAGGAGGAGGACCAGAGGGTTTTTTTTTTAAAGGGCTGCGTGGCTGAGAGGGAAGGTTCCCGTGGAAAAGAAATGCTTTGCAGGGAGCAGGGGTTGGAGAAGAAGAAAGACCGAAATGCACAGATGTAGGATGGGTGACACCTGGCTTGAAAACAGTACATCTAGGAGGTCTCAGTGGACCCCAAGCTGAACATCAGCCAGTAGTGTGATGCAGCAGCTAAAAAAGCCAACGCGATTCTTGGTTGCATCAACAGGAGTATAGGATGAAGATCAAGGGAATTAATAGTACCACTCTATTCTCCTTTGGTTAGACCTCACCTGGAATCCTGTGTCCAGTTCTGGGTATCTCAGTTCAAGAAGAATATCGACAAGTTGGAGTGTGCCCAGAGGAGGGGGACCAAAATGCTGAAGGATCTGGAAGCCTTGAAGCCCCATGAGGAGCGGCTTAGGGAGCTAGATACGCTTAGCCTGCTTAAATATTTGAAGGGGTATCATGTTGAAGATGGAGCAAGCTTGTTTTCTGCTGCTCCAGGGACTAGGGCAAGGAGCAACGGATTCAAACTTCAGGAAAAGAGATTTACTTCCTGACGGTAAGAGCCATTTGGCTGTGGAATCTGCTGCCTCAGTGGAGTGTGGTGGAGTCTCCTTCTTTGGTGGTTTTTAAACAGAAGCTAGATGGCCATCTGTCAAAGGAATTGCTTGGATTGTGTCTTCTTGCATGGCAGAAGGCGGTTGGCCTTGATGGCCCTTGGGGTCTCTTCTAGCTCTATGATTCTGTGAGTCTATGACCTGTTTGTGTTTCGCTCGGAGAGGGGAAGACAAAGAAGTGACAAAACAGATCTCTTTAAAAATCTGAAGGGATGTCTTGTAGAAGACGGAGCAAACGTGTTTTCTGCTGCTCCAGAGACGCGGACACGGCGCAATGGCTTCAAACGACAAACTCCACCTAAACAATAGGAAGAACCTCTTGACTGTAAGAGCTGTTGAAGAGTGGAATAGGGTCTCTCTCGGAGGCTCTCCTTCTTCCAAGGTCTCGAAGCAGAAGTTGGAGGGCACGGTTCGGCCACGTTTTTCTGCGTTCCTGCATGGCTAAGGGTTGGACTAGATGGCCTCCGTGGCCCCTTCCGGATCTAGGATTCTGGTGTGGGAGCCCCTCTTCCCTGAAGCCCGTTCCCGGTACCAAAAACGTATTCTGAAACTGGAGGGATAAGCTAGGAGAGGAGGTTTCCGTCCCTAGACTCTTACGTTGGGTTCGACAACTTGTACAAGCAGATGTCAAAAAGCTGGCGACAGTGCTGGAAGTTACAGTTCAGAAAAGTAACTTTTCCAGGGTGTAGCTGCAGGGGTTAATGAGAAGAGCATTACTGAGCGGGAAGAGAAGGTCCTCTCCAAATTTCTTTCCTTTCCAAGCCTGTGAGATGAAACTTGGAAGTGACTTTCCACGGCCTTGAGGGTTTTGACGGTGTAATACAACCTTGTGCCACAAGGTGGCAGTGCCAGACATTCTTTTTCTATGGGGCAAATCAAGGCTATTTCTGCACTAGACTGTTATAGTGCTATTATTCCACTTTCAACGTCTTATGGCATCCTGGGGTTTGCAGCTTAGGGAAGGGCTTCCACGTTCCAGGATTCCATAGGATGTTGAAAGTGGAATAACAGTGCTGTAACAGTCTAGTGCGGAAATGGCCTAAGCGACCCCGAGGAGCCAGCCTTGTATAATGGTTTGAGCAATGGGCTACGACCCTGGAGACCAGGATTCGATTCCCTGCTCGCCCATGGAGACCCACTGGGTGGCCTCGGGTGCAAGTCACACCCTCTCAGCCCCAGAAAACCCCATGACAGGTTGTCTTAGGGTTGCCGTAAGTCGGCAGGGGTGCATCGATTTGGAAGAAGACAGAGTCCAGCTTCTCATGGGGCAACAATATCGGAGACCCACAAGCCTTGAAGGTTCATAGTTCGAGACAGCTGGACGGTGGGGGCAATTGTCTGGCTTCCTATAGATAAAAACTGGGATGTATGTGGCCGAGTAATATCAGAACGTGATCAAGATGGGGAAAGTTATTAAATGAGGAATAATGAGAGACTGCAGCAATTTGCTTTTGCCTGAGCCAACTGGGAAAGGCACGACTCTCCCATTTTCCTCTCCCTCTTGCTGGGTGCATTTAGTGGGAATTAATTTTCCCCTCTGGAGCCGCTTTGCAGCAATGGAAGCAAGAAAAGTAGGAGGAACAGAGACACCGGGACGTTTTAAAAGCCGCCGAGAAAGTAGGACGGTGGGAGATGATTTAGTCCTGAAAGGGACTGCAGAGGAAAATGGAAATATTCCATATTTTTAATTGTTTTAAATGTCTTTAACCCCCCTTTTTTTTTTTGACGCTGCCTGGGGTCCCACTCTGGAAGAAAGGTGGTATACAAATATAATTAAAAAACGGAATATATTTGGGACTCATGCAGGCTTTTGGGGTGCTTGTGCAGTGAGAGAGAGGCCTTTCTTTTTAATTTTATTTCTAATTCCAGAGCAAAAAATAACGGCAACACGCAAAAATGAGAATCGATGAATGATACGTCTCACACAAACAAGCCGTGATAGTTAGTTTTATCACTGTGGTTATAAAAATGGGTATTCACTAAATATTAGGATAAGGAAAATTTTAAAAAGTTGGATGAATTGCCTTCGAAGACTCTAGGTTACGTCACGGCTCCATTGCATTGGATATACTCCCAATGGTAAATAAAATTATTAAATAAATAAACTTCCAACTATCCTTTGTAGGGCTTGTTTCAAAGACAGCTGAGTTAAATTCCTCTCCTACCCATTGTTCGTTATACTTTTTAATTCTTACTAATTTTAATCTTAGGTACATTTACGTGCCATTGATCATATTTTAAGTCCTTCACCCTCCGACATGTATTTTCAGAGCGTTGTAAAGTTTGTACTGTATCTGTGTCCTGTTGTAAATAATTTTTAAACAAATTTTAAATCTGTTTTTAAATCTTGTTTCCAAACTTTCCCTTAATGTATATCACCGTCGGAGGCCATTCTTTCTCATTTTCTTCTCTTAATGCTCCCTTTAGTGCTTTGGCGAAAAATACCGTAATCTTTCATTTCAACTAGTTTTATTAACCATTCGTCTATTTCCGGTCGTTGGTTATTCTTCCGAGACCGCGCATACGCTATTCCGGCAGCGGCGATCACGCAAATTATTATTTTCCAAAACCCTTTTTTTTGGTTCCCCCCCAAATTGTAGATTGCTCTACAGCAGGAAATAGGTTTCCTACGAAAAATTCAACAACGGGGGCATTGTCGCTTGTTTTCATGCCAAAAAAAAAAAAAGGAAGTTTTCCGGAAAACAAGTTTGCACAAAGTTTGGGGTCAACATTTGCCAGGGAGGGGGGCACTTTCGGAGACGGGAGGGAATTTCACGGGCTGCAAAAGTGGGACCCTACAAGCCATACTTTTGAGCCACATCTCGTCTATTCTTCTACATCTGCACGATCCACTTTTTAAATACAAGTTGACACGAATGGTCCTTTCCATTCGTTTCCTCTCTTTTCCCGTTCCCTGGAAATGTTTAATTTGGGGGGCACCGAACGGCGCCCATGCTGATTTTCATCCACCACCCAAGCCACCAAGATCCTCTTTCTTTTTGGATTAATTTCTCCATCTTTCCCTCCAGCGGCTCAAAACCTCCCTAATTGATCCTTCGGTGGGAAGGGAACGAGAATCAGAGCTCGAACATCTGGTCTCACTCAGCCAAAGGCCAAGCAAAGACTCTGGTAATTCATTTGGCCTGCTGAGATATCCGAGGACCGAGGTCTAAGATTAATTCGAGGCAGGGGTCCCCGAAGGCAGCTTGGTCAAGGAGGACGGGGTAGGCGCCGGCCTTTGGGCCTTTATTTTTGAGGCTTTATGGATTCGGCCGCGTAGAAGCACAAAATGCCCTGCTATCGGGAGGGAAAATGAGAATTTTGCCTTGCAGGATGGAGGCAAGGCAGAAGATTTAAGGTGGACAAATTTCCCATAGAATCAGAGAATCAGAGAGTAGGAGGAGACCCATCCAGTCCAACCCCCGGCTATGCAGGAACACCCATCAAAGCACTCCCGACAGATGGCCATCCAGCCTCTGCTTGGAAACCTCCACAGAAGGAGACTCCACCGCAATCCATAGGGGCAGCCGGTCCTACTGCTGGACAGCTCTGACCGTCAGGAAGTCCTTCCTGAGGCTTAGGTGGAATCTCTTTTCCTGCAGCTTGAATCCATTGCTCCGCGTCCTAGTCTCTGAAGCGGCGGGAAATAAGCTTGCTCCATCTTCAACATCTGTTCAGATATTTAAACGTGGCTATCCTGTCCCCTCTTCACCTTCTCTTCTGCAGACTAAACATCCCCAGCTTTCAAAGCCATTCCTCAGAGGGCTTCATGGCGTCCAGACCCTCCACCCTTTTGGTTGCCCTCTGGACACGCTCCAGCTTGTCCATATCTTTCTTGAATTGAGGTGCCCAGAACTGGACACGGGATTCCAGATGAGGTCTAATCTCATTTTTGTTTCTTCCAATTTCTATTTTCATTCCATACAATCGTAGGGTTGGAAGAGACCCCAAGGGCCGTCTAGTCCAACCCCATTCTGCCATGCAGGAATGAACACTCAAAGCACCCCCAGCAAATGGCCATCCAGCCTCTGCTTAAAAACCTCCAAAGAAGGAGACTCCACCACACTCCACAGAGGGAGCAGATTCCATTGCCGGACAGCTCTGACCGTCAGGAAGTCCTTCCTGATGTTTAGGTGGAATCTCTTTTCCTGCAGCTTGAATCCATTGCTCCTTGTCCTAGTCTCTAGAGCAGCAGAAAACAAGCTCGCTCCATCTTCAACATGACATCCCTTCAAATATTTAAACATGGCTGTCATGTCTCCTCTTTACCTTTTTATCAGGCTAAACGTACCTAGGTCCTTAAGCTTCTCCTCACAGAGCATGGCTTCCAGACCCTTCGCCATCTTAGTCACCTGCCTTTGGACACGTTCCAGCTGGTCAATATCCTTCCTGAACTGTAATGCCCAGAACTGGACACAGGAATCCAGGTGAGGTCTAACCAAAGCAGAATAAAGTGGTATTATTACTTCCCTTGATCTTGACACTATACTCCTATGGATGCACCCTAGAATCGCATTGGCTATTTTAGCTGCTGCATCACACTGTCGACTTCACGTTCAGCTTGCGGTCCACTAAGACTGCTAGATCCCTTTCACACGTACTGTTTTCAAGCAAGGTATCACTGTATAGGCAAGAAGAAGTTGCAAAAGACACCCATTGATTTAATAGCACTTATCCTTCATTTGGAAGCATTAAAAGCAGAAGTCATCATATTATAGGAGTGTCAAAAGTGGGGGACTTTCAATACCCTCCAATATTTCCCAGATGAAAACCGGGATGCATGTGGGCAAGCAACATCATAGTGCGTTTCAAGATGCCAAAAATGATGGACGAGGAAGAACTGACAACCTAGGAGAAGGCGCAAAGGGCAAAATTCAAAATCTTCCCCTTCTCTTCCCTCTACACTGAGATAATGGAGTGCAAACTACTTTTCTGTAAGCTGTGGTCCATAAAAGGAACTTCCCTAAGCTCTGGCAAAAAAAAAAAGTTTCTTCCCCCGGCCCCAAATGGGAGACCAGTTGGATCTGCGTGTTTCCGTTCGTATTTTTCTCTGTCTCCCCCTCCTTCGCAGCCCCGAACATATGTTTTAAAAGAGAAAGGTGTGATTTTTGTTTCTTTCTCCCCGAAAAAAATTGCAGAGGAAAAGCAACGAGCAATGAAAAGCAATTTCGTTCCCCCGCTAGAATTGTAGAGGGAGAGATGGCCGAGGCGGTGGAATGCTTTCCTCCGTCCCTGTATACCTGCAAGGTTTTATTGAATTCTCATTTCTTGAAGTTTTTTAAAGAGGGGGAAAAAATCCATTTACTGATCAGGTGTTAAGTAATCGTGGAAAGTGAAACCACATTTCCGAGGTGTCGGAAACATTTATTCGTTTCGTTTGAACGCCTGGGTTTTATTGCTTGGCTCTTTCTTATTGGGGTTTTAAACAGCTGGAGGAGGAGAAACAAGAGGAAAAGGGGAGCAAGATAACAGATGCTGAAGTGGCCAGGTTCCTAAACCCTCCCCGTCCCATCTGAAAATAGGTCTAATGATGCTAATTGGGGGGGGGGGGAATGCAGAGACGGACAGGGGCAGTTTGGCCTCAGTGAATGAACGAAAAGGAAAGGAAGGAAGGAAGGAGAGAGGGAAGGAAGGAAGGAAGGAAGGAAGGAAGGAAGGAAGGAAGGAAGGAAGGAAGGAAGGAAGGAAGGAAGGAAGGAAGGAGGGAGAGAGAGCGAGAGAGAGAGGGAAGTATGGAAGGAAAGGAAGGAAGGAAGGAAGGAAGGAAGAAGGAAGGAAGGAAGGAAGGAAGAAGGAAGGAGGGAGAGAGAGCGAGAGAGAGAGGAAGTATGGAAGGAAGGAAGGAAGGAAGGAAGGAAGGAAGGAAGGAAGGAAGGAAGGAAGGAAGGAAGGAGACAGAGAGAGAGAAGAGAAGAAGGAAGGAAGGGCTGCATCTTGCATCTGTTAAAGTGGAATTATAGTGCTATGATCCTGTAATGTGAATGGATTCCATATCCCGCTCCAGTACTCTAACTGCTATATCATATTGTCATCTAGTGAGGTTTTCCTTGCTCAGTGGGAACTTGAACTCAGATCTCCCAATGTTCTAAGCACTACACCAAACGATTTTTAGCTGTGATTATCTGAAGAACTGCAGTCATAAAATTCAAATTTTCACAAATGTGGTTTTCTGTTTCCTTCCTTCCTTCCTTCCTTCCTTCCTTCCTTCCTTCCTTCCTTCCTTCCTTCTCTCTCTCCTTCCTTCCTTCCTTCCTTCCTTCCTTCCTTCCTTCCTTCCTTCCCTCCCTCTCTCTCTCCTCCCTCCCTCCCTCCCCTTCCTTCCTCCTTCCTCCTTCCTTCCCTCCCTGTCTCTCCTTCCTTCCTTCCTTCCTTCCTTCCTTCCTTCCTTCCTTCCTTCCTTCCTTCCTTCCTTCCTTCCTTCTCTCTCTCCTTCCTTCCTTCCTTCCTTCCTTCCTTCCTTCCTTCCTTCCTTCCTTCCTTCTCTCTCTCCTTCCTTCCTTCCTTCCTTCCTTCCTTCCTTCCTTCCTTCCTTCCTTCCTTCCTTCCTTCCTTCCTTCCTTCCTTTGGTCATCCCTCCCTCCCTCCCTCCCTCCCTCCCTCCCTCCCTCCCTTTCCTCTTTCTTTCCCTTCTCCTTCCGCCACCCCAAAAAGCAGAGTCGTCACTATCACAAATTTCCACATTTCAGAAGCTGCCTCACACGCTGCAGATATAAACAGAGAGAGAGAGAGATTGAGAGAGAGACCTTTTCCGTGAATGAATCTGCGTAAGGGCAGCCATGTGGATTGCGGCACTCCTAGTCATAATAAATACAGATTTAACCCTGTATTTATTTAAAATGGCTATGTCCCCTAATCCCCAGACATTTACAGTTCCATAAAACATGATGGACGCCCCTATATTAGGTCAGGTATTATTACACTGAAGTAGCCTTTTAAGACCAGAAAAAAGCAGCTAGGTTAATATCAACAAACATAACTTTTGGAAGAAGAAGAAGAAGAAGAAGGGGAAAGAAGGGAGGGGAAAAATATGAATGCGATGAGCGAGTGGGTGGAAGAACACGAAGATTGCAATTGGCTTCAATTCACATCAACTGGTCGTTTGCATTTTTAAAACATTTATTGAGCGTTTATGGGAAAGATGAAACATTCATGGAATTAAGCCCTTTGCAGAGCGTGCAGACAGCATGAATCACAGCCGGTCATCTGTCGTACGGCCTGTCTCGGAAAGAACGCGGTACAAATAACAAGTTACTTGCAATTAATTCCTTTTTTTTTTGCAGTAACTAAGGGACAACTAAGTTACATTATAACTGGGAACAACTTCACTCCTTTGGGACAAGAACTTTTGGACCCGAAGTCAATGGCTTCAAATATTCCTAGGGTGATTTAAGAAATCTAAAGTAACTTATAGTAACTTTTAAGAAATGGGAAACTAAAGTCGTTACTGTGTTATTTATAAGGTAACTAAGCATTTTTTTAAACATATATATACCTTCCTTTACACTCTCACATTTATCAAAAAATTCTTCCTATTTATAATATATATAATATAATAATATATTCAATAGTATATTCATATTTAATGCAACATATTGATATAATGTAATGTTAATAATAATATAATAATATATTAATATTTAATATAACGTATCCCCTTTGATCATCCTCCTATCTATTTCTTGGGTATCTGCAAATGATGATTTTCAAAACCTCCACTAACGTCTTTTTGTATGTACAGATCCGCTATTCCACTGTCTTAACGAGGACAGATTTTTTTTTCCTCTACAAAAGAGATTCAGAAATTGAAGACCCTCATTTATTAATCGTATTTTATCGCTCAATCCGTCATGCGTTATTGTCAATTTCTTATCTGTTATCTCTGGCCATTTCCGCACTAGACTGTTATGGTGCTCTTATTGCACTTTCAACCTCCTATGGAATCCTGGGGTTTGCAATCTAGGGAGGGGAACTACAAACCCCAGGATTCCATAGGAGGTTGAAAGTGGAATAATAGCACTATAACAGTCTAGTGCGGAAATGGCCCCTGAAGTTTCTCAGCCAAGACCTGAGACCTAAGAAGAGCCCCTCGGGATGACACTGAGTGTGGTGCTTTATTCCCAGATCAAAATGAAAGGTGTACATTTGAGGAGATGGGATAAGGATAATCTAATCCGGCCTCCTTGCTTCTGTTTAGAAGGTGGGTGCAGAGGAGAGTGGAAGGTGAGTCCTGGCACCTCAGCAGCGAGTTGGAAAGGAAGAAGCCGGCTAAACAAATGCAAAGATCCCTTGGAGAGTTTCTGCAAGTTGCATTAACAAAGCACACCAGGTCCCCCATAACTATATGACGGGTATCAACAGTTTTGCGTACCCACAATCCACAGAATCATCGAATTGGTAGAGACCACAATACCCATCGAGTCCAACCCCCTGCCAGGCAGGAAGGCGCCCTCAAGCACACACCTTTGAGGCCCCCTCCCTGAATTGCACACCCCGGGATGCTGAGAGTGGAATGACGGCGCTGTAACAGTCTAGTGCGGAAATGGCCTAGGCATCCGTTTCGCCTTGGAAATTTATTTCCTCCATCACCACAGGTCAATTTTCGTCTGGCCGGGGAGGCGGAGAGCGGGGGAGAAGGGAAGATCCAGAAGAGAAAGTGGACATGTGCTGGCACGCACGGAGCACTCCGGAGCTATGCGCAGGGAACTTTTCCGCCAGGCGCCTCCACCCTCCACCGCCCCGGAGTGTTGTAAACACAAAATGAGGCTTCGTTCCTGGAGCGCATTTCGGCGATTCCCCAGAGACGTGAGGTGAGGGTTGTGGGGGGAGCGCGCCTCCCCTCCCCGTGCGCACATATCCACACCGCGCACACACACACACACAGCTGTTCCACTCCTGGAACAGGAAGTTTACACTTCCTCTTCGGGGTGAGAAATTTGTCCAAGGAGGCAATGTTTTTCGAGAGCGCATGATGCGCAGGCCGGGCCAAGAAAAACTTCTGTCACTGGCGGGGCGGCTGCGGACACCCTGAGCAGAACGGCGTGTCCCCGGGAACGCCGTTTCCCCCACGCTTCAGGCAACGATGTGGGAAGAAAGCGAATAATACCCTGAGAGGCTGAGGTCCAGAACACCCTCCACCTGCGGGCGAGAGAAAGACCCGCGATGTGGTGGACCCCACTCGGGGGGATTTTTCCACCACAGTTTCTTCCTACATTATTGGGAACTGTTTTTCCCCCCTTTGCTTTCAGCAATAGCCGGGGAAAAAAATACCTTCAGGACGTGGTTCTTAACTTTTCGTTCATGGGGACCCCCTGCGAATATAATTTGTTGCCGGGGTCCCCCAAGACTTAGCTCAAGATTTAAATATTTATACTTAGATTTAAATATTCAAGTAGGTATTCATTTATTTATTTGTTAAATGGCGATTAGCATTCAGATCCCTGCTCAGACACTGGGGGACCTTGGGCAAGTCACGTTCTCTCAGCCTCGGAGGGAGGCAAAGGCAACTCCCATCTGAACAATGTTTGCCAAAAAAATTCAGGATGGGTTCACCTTAGGGTTGCCAGAATCACAGAATCGTAGAGTTGGGGGAGACCCCAGGGGCCATCCAGTCCAACCCCCTTCTGCCAGGCAGGAACACCCCTCAAAGCATTCCCGACAGATGGCCATCCAGCCTCTGCTTAAAAGCCTCCAAAGAAGGAGACTCCACCACACTCCATGGAGGCAGCAGCAGATTCCACTGCAGGACAGCTCTGACCATCAGGAAGCTCTTCCTGAGGTTCAGGTAGAATCTCTTTTCCTGCAGCCTGAATCCATTGCTCCTTGTCCTAGTCTCCGGAGCAGCAGAAAACAAGCCTGCTCCCTCCTTGACATGACATCCCTTCAAATCTTTAAACATGGCTATCATGTCCCCTCTTAACCTTCTCTTCTGCAGAATGAACATCCTCAGCTGCTCCTCATAGGGCTTCGTGGCTTCCAGGCCCTTCACCATTTTGGTCACCCTCCTCTGAACATGCTCCAGCTTGTCCATACCCTTCTTGAATTGAGTTGCCCAGAACCAGACACAGGATTCTGACCAATGCAGAATAGAGTGGTACCATTACCTCCCTCGATCTAGACACCATAGTCCTACTGATGCAACCAAGGATCGTGTTGGCCTTCTTAGCTGCCGCATCACACTGCTGACTCCTGTTCAGCCTGTGGTCCACCAAGACTCCGAGATCCCTTTCGCGCGTACTGTTACCCAGCCAACGTGCCCCCATCCTATATTTGCGCATTCCATTTTTTTCCTGCCGGAGCGCAGGGCATTACATTTCTCTCTGCTGAAATTCGTTTTGTTAGTTTTGGCCCAGCTCTCCAAATTTGTCATTTTGCTACTTTTTGCAGGGGATCCTGTGCCACCTACCCTAG
This sequence comes from Cyclura pinguis, assembly GCA_030412105.1. NCBI lineage: Eukaryota > Metazoa > Chordata > Lepidosauria > Squamata > Iguanidae > Cyclura > Cyclura pinguis. Next base: position 6,978,075 of record CM059614.1, on the reverse strand, counting down.
CAAAGGTAAATCCGCAGACGCCCTGGAAAGTCTTGGCAACGTGCGGCAACCCATCCGCTCGGGTTTGCAAATTTGTAGGAAGCTGCCGATCAAGGAGCTGAGCTGAAGATTTGCAAAATGACCCTTTCCCTGAGCTGAGCCCCCGCAAAACTGGAGGGTTTGCCCTCTTATCTTCCAACCTGGAGGTGACCCCGCCGAAACTGGAAACTGGAGGCGGTGAGATCTGGCAACCCTACTAGCGTATGTTTAATTAGAAATACCCTACTGTGCCAGGCTAGCTCAGCACTGAGGGGTTTTAGCCGCTCACGGGACCTTCTGGCCAGCCAGTTTTCCCCAGCTCTACCTGGGGTTGGCTGGGACAACTGGCACGCAGAGCCGGTCCCTCGCAATTTTGGACTGACCGCATCCTCAAACCGACGGAACTACAACGTTCTAAATTCAATATCTCTCTTGCTGCTTCTCATCTCAAAGACGCCCAAGCTTTTTAAAAATTTGAATAAAACAGAAGTTTGCGTCTACCAGGCAATAATCTCATTACAGGCCTGGAGTGTCTAAATGCGGCATGCGCCTGGTGGCGTTTTAACCCACCTGCCAGCTTTTCCAAACGGCGCTGGGGTTTGGGAATTTTTCCTCTTAGAACGGACAAACCCAGGCCGATCGGGAGCCCGGGAATGGGCCGCCTTAAGTTAATTGGGGTCTTTTGACCTCGCTAAGTGGAAGGAATTCTCCCGACTCAACCCAGGTGCTTGGAGATCAAATTGGAGACTCCGCCAAAACCTGGCTTAATGATCTCGGGGGAATTAAGGATGGCTGGGAGGAAAAATGGTCTTTGTCTTGGCGTGCCGTCCACTCAGAAATTGAAAAATCACCAAAGCTCCAAAAGTCTTTTTTTGTGTGTGTGCGTGTTGGCCTGGTTTGCTGAGGGCAACGCACCCGGAGGCCATTTCCGCACCAGGCTATTATTCCACTTTCAACGTCCTATGGAATCTTTTGAGGCCCCTCCCTAAAGTGCAAACCCCAGGATTCCACGGGATATTGAAAGTGGAATAATCGCACTATAACAGTCTAGTGCGGAAATGGCCATTGCGAATCAACAGAAGGTCAGTCCATTGATTCAGCGAGCAATCAATAATCAATTAGGCCTCCCCACCTCGCTCTGACCAGCCTTGAGTCTCTGCTGTGTCCTCACCTTCATAGACTGTAACTTCCTTGGGGCAGAGACTTGCCTTCCTTTCTACTGTTGCAAAACATAGCGTGCATTGAGAACATCACGCAAACAAACATTTCTGATTTTTGACTTTCGTCGCCAAAAGGGGCACAGGGAGAAATGAACTTATTTTTTTGAACAAAGGAGAATCACGGGGTCAACTCTATTTGATAAAACGAACGCAGTTTGAATTGACGGCACCCTTTTATGGGCAGGACCAGTTCGATTCTTTGGTATATTCTGCTTGAAAAGATTTATGGTAGATTGTCTAGGATGATCTCTTATCTGTTATCTTTTAGCACAAAAGAGTAAGTTATCTATTGCACTCCAGGGAGGGCCTTTTATCCAGAAGGATAGCGTGTGAATTCTTGGGTCATTTCTGCACTAGACTGTTATAGTGCTATTATTCCACTTTCAACCTCCTATGGAATCCTGGAGTTTGTAGTTTAGGGATGGGCATTTAGAACTCTCAGCCGGGGAGCTCTTTGGCCTCCGTCAACTGCAAACCCCAGAATTCCGCAGGAGGTTGAAAGTGGAATAATAGCACTATAACATTCTAGTGCAGAAATGGAACTTGTTAACTTCCCGTCAAGTCGATCGCAACTTATGGTTAACCGAATGGATCAGAGACCTCCAAGTCATCCTGTCCTCAATTGCCCTGCTCAGGTCTTGCAGATTCAAGGGTGTAGCTTTCTCGATTGAGACTATCCATCTGGAATGTGATTTTCCTTTTCCTGTTGCCTTCTCCCTTACCAAGCATTACTAACTTTTCCGGCCTGGAAACCATCAAGCCCTATTAGGGACGGCTTAGGGAGTTGGGGATGTTTAGCCTGGAGAAGGGAAGGATAAGAGGAGACATGATAGTTTTGTTTAAATATTGGAAGGGGTGTCATATAGAGGATGGAGCAAGCTTGTTTTCTGCTCCTCCAGAGACTAGGACAAGGAGCAACTTCAGGAAAAGATATTCTACCGAAACATCAGGAAGAACTTCCTAATTGAGAGTGGAGACTGCTGCCGCCTGGGAGTGTGGTGGAGTTTCCTTCTTTGGAGGTTTTTAAAGAGAGGCTGGATGGCCGTTTGTTGGGAATGCTTTGATGGGGTCTTCCTGCATGGCAGAAGGGGGTTGGACTGGACGCCCCTCGGGGTCTCTTCCAACCCAGCGATTCTAGTGAGTCCTGTTTTGCTCATGATATGGCCAAAATACGACAGCCTCATCTTGGCTTCTAGGGAGAGTTCAGCCTTGATTTGCTTTTGGACCCACTCATTTGTCATCTTTGCAGCCCGTGGTATCCGTAGATCTCCACCAGCCCATTTCAAAGGAGTTGATTTTCTTCCCATCAGCTTTCTTCACTGTCCAGCTTTCACAACCACACGTCGAAATTGGAAATAGGAAGGTACGGGCAATCCTAACTTCAGCCATATATCTACCTTTAACGATATATCTTTGACACTTTACCTAACTTTATAGCTTCACGTTAGAGGATCTCATCTAGTTCCTTTCCAAGTCCTAGGGCTTTTCCGCACTACGCTGTTATGGTGCTATTATTCCACTTGCAACACCCTGTGGAATTCTGGGCTTTGTAGTTTCCTGAGGCCCAAGAGCTCTCTGGCCGGGAATTCTAAAGGTCCCTCCCTAAATTCCAAACCCCAGGATTCCATAGGAGGTTGAAAGTGGAATAATAGCGCTATAAACAGTGTCGTGCGGAAAGGCCCCTCGTCTTCTTCTGATTTCTTGACCGCAGACGCACATGCATGCATCTTAGAACCGCAGCACTGCGGGGTCAGAAGGAACCCCAAGGGCGATCCGTCTCAATCCAAAGGAAGGATCTACAAATCTGATTGCCGATCCGACGTTCCTAAAGACGTTTAAGGTATTTATTGCCCTCTAGGGGTAAAATACTTTGTAACTTTACATCCAGAGGAATGGAGTTTGGATTCTCCGTTCTATAAAAGGATAACACACACGCTTACAACTTTTTCCTTTTCTACGGTACAAATTCTTACGCTTTGGCTCTCCCTTTTTGTCCGAGGGGATCTACGAGGGTAATTCCTCTATTTTCCCCATTTTAAAAAAATGCATTTAAAAATAAGGGCAGGCAACTTCGGGGGGCTGGGGGACCATTTCCCTCTCCTGGGACTACACTGGACTACTTAAAATGCCCCCCCCCCAAAACAGGTAAGCAGAAAATGTGGTTTTGAAAAAAGGGGAAATTTTAAACACCTCAATATATTTAAAAGGTAAATTATTGCAGCTAGAAATCGATGGGGAATTCACCTCCCTTTTGGAGGGCGGAAAAGGGTGTGGTTTGGGGAGTCTAAAAAGTCCAAGGGCCGCTAGAATGGCCAAATTTTACCCATCTAGACGTCAAAACCGGACATAAGATAATAAACTAGATTGAAACCCGATTGATTTTCTAATGTGTCTTAATCTGGAATTATGGACAACAGATTCTCTAGGGAAAAAAAAAAGATTGTCCTATTCTAGCTGACAATTGGAATATTTTTAGAGGGGTATTTGGTTCACAGAGAAAAACTGATCCCTCCGTCTTTTTCCTTGGTAAATGTCGAAAATTTCCCAACCTTACAAGGAAATTTATCTCGTAATCTACCAAATAATTGTTTCGATGGACCAAAGAAGTCGATCCTATTTTTCCTGGGGCAGTCCCCAGAAATGTAAGAATTGAGATTATAAACAGGCGTACGGCTCATTCGTCGTGAAAAGGAGCTAGCAGTATATGGGGAAGAGAAAAAAAATACTGTATTTTTGAAGGTGTCACTTTTGCATAGATGCACAGAAAGGAAGCGAAGTTCCGGTTCTGTGGCATCCATTTTGCAGGGGGTTGGGTTGCAAGCCTTGTGGGTCTAAAAGATTTGGGGGAAAAAGTGGCTTAGCTGAGGCTGGAGGAGATCAGTTCTGGACAAAATCACCCAAAAAGGAAGAAATCTTGTTTAAAAACCAGCCACTGAGAAACATACTTGATGCCCCCCAAAAGAAAATCAGAACATAAGGGGTCTCTCTCTCTCTCTCTCTGGATTTAAACATTTCTGGCTTGCAATGGAGCGAGATAGCATTTGGATTTGGGACACCGCACGATCCCCAAAATAACTGCAGAAAGAAAACCGAAATGGGTGAACAATTTGCAGAAGATGAATACCTTTGTTTAATAAATGAAAATATTGTGTATGCGTGCACGCACGTGTGTGCACATGGCTTTTTTAAAAGGCATTTTATCTCTTATTTTTGTGTTTTTTTTTTGCAGGGGTCAACTTGGATTTCTTTGCTTGCTGGATTTCTGTTGGGTTTGCTGCATTCTCCCTTCATTAATGTGTGTGCATTTGTGTGTGTGTGTGTGATATTTTGGAATTGCCCATTTCCATCCTTTCTCTACCTCCCCAAAGGATAAATAAATTCTTTCCTCTTTTAAAAAAAACTAACAACACCCCCTCCCAACAGGCTCCCGCAGACATTATGCAGGGATATTTTTAGAAAAGATTTTTTCCCTTTTTGAATCTGCTCAGATTAAATGCACATTTCTTGGGGGGGTGGTGGTGGTGGTGGTCTCGACCCCACCTCAAATCCTCATTTCTGCTGCCTGCTTTTTTCCAACCTCTGCAATAATGAGGTTTTTCTGCTTTAAAAAAAAAAAGGGAGGGAAGAATTTGGATGCCAAGTCAAAAGCTTTGGACCCAAAGCGACTGAACTGAACGGTGGTGGAAGTTTGCCTGCAGCAGCAAAGCCTGAGAAAAGTAAATTTTTATTCTTTTCTTAATTTTATTTTGCAATGAGGGGGCGGTTCAGGAAGGAAAAGCAAATATATAAAGCTGAAAGGAACAGGGGAACCCATTCTGGATTGGAATTAAAACTCCAGTTTTAAAATCCAACCTTTACCCGTACCCTCTCTCCTCCTTTAAAATGTGGGTGCATTTGGGGTATTTCATGAAAATTTCCAGACCAGTTTGGTCTTCATTGAACCTGGAGATTCACAGGGGCTTCCCCACCAAACAAAAATCACCCCATTTTCAGCACAAAAAGTTTGGGAAACAGGGTAGCGCAAGGGCAGAGGGACCCATGGAAGAATTTGCAAGGAAAAAAAAAAAAAGGACAAATCTTTCTGCCTTTCTTGGATGTTTTAAGAGCGTCCTCTGATTTTATGGCTCCTGGCTCGTTTCTGTCCAGAAATAACTTGTCTTCAGTCATCAAGATAATCAGAAACAGTTTATTTCTACCATGATCATCACCTGGAAGGCTTAGATCCCTTCAGTCATCTCCATCCCTGTGCCAGCGTTAGAATGACCCCTTCCAGTTCTTTCCAAAATTTTGTTTTTTTAAAAAATCAATCCACAGCCTCCAGCAAAATTTTAAGCAGCAAAGTGAGAAAAGGCATTTAAAAGGAATTAAATTAGGAAGTCGTCTCTTGGCACTCTGGATTCTCCCACCTCATAAAAAAAAAATCCCCTTCCATCCGCTTGCCTCTCCTTTTCCTTTCCAAGCCCCCTTTAGCTCAAAATCTCTCCATCTCTCTCCATTCCTTCCTACGAACCGCTTCATTACGCACCATCTGCCCGCCACCTTTCTCCCCTTTCCCCAAAGAAATCTTCCTTAAAAAAGAGAAATTAAGAGGAGATTGGAGATTCCCAGCAGAAAATAAAAGCAATGTCTTACTTACACATCAGAGAATCCGCTTGGAAAAGACAGAGCCAGAAGAGAAATAACGTGATCATGATGGGTAGGGGAAGAAAATGTTCTTGGAGAGGTTGTAGTCTTGGAGAGGTTGCTTTGATAGAGAAATATTATTTTTTTTTTTGGAAAAGTACCCCTTTGGACTCCAAGGTGGACCCCCCCTTCCCCCCAAAAAATCTTCCTTTAGGTTGCTTCCTCCAACAGCTGGAAAGGGAGGGTACTTATAGACATCTTTCCCCCCCCTAAAAAAATTTCTTCCTCCCCACTTTCCTCCCCAGCCAAATAGGAAGAGACATCCAAGGGATTTCCTAAGCAAGTCTGAGCAGCCCAGACTTGACAAGTTCCTTAATCTGCCAGTTACTCCCCGCCCTTCCCCGCCCCTCTGGGCTTCTTCTTCTTGGTCTTTTTTTTTTTTCCATGGGGAGGGGTGAGAAAGAAATGAAGTTGGAATTAACAAGCCCTGGCTGAAAACCACACACACACACACACACACAGACACTTTCTTTGCAACCCTGCTCTTCTTTGCTTGCACAAAAAGAGCCGGAGGGTGCAGAACCCTTCTAGACCACAACACACAAACACACACACACACACACACTCACTGCAGATTTGGGCAGCTTTCTCTCCCCTCCTTTCTTTTCTTCTTTCTTTCCTTCCTTCCTTCCTTCCTTCCTTCTCCTGACCTTCTTTTCGCCTGTTACTCAATCACGAGGCTGCAAAGATCACTTCTGACTCACTATAGTAAATACCTCCCCAACTATTTTGGCCGTGCCATTGTCGAGCGATTTCTTTTGTGCGTCTGCATGAGTCTGCTTGCCTGCTCTCTGTCCCCCGTCTCCCTCTTCAACGCGCCCTCGCTTTTCCTTTCTTCTCCCCCCCAGCCCCGATTTCTCCCTTTCTTCCCTTCCTTTTTTCCTTCTCTCCTTTCCTTCCTACTTTCCCGTTAGCCCTTTACTTTTTCCTCCTCGCCTCCTTCTTTCTTTGTCATCCCTAAACAGTCCTCTCCTCTCTCTTTCCCCCCTCTCTCCTCCTGTATTTATTTCTTTATTCCCATCCTTTCACTGTCTCGCTCTCTTGTCCTTTCTTTCCTTTCCTTTCCCTTCTCTTTCTTTGTTTCTATCTGTAAACAGTCCTTTTTTATTTTCTCTTTCTTTCTTCCTTCTCCTTCCATTTTCTCCCTTTTCCTTTCCCTTCCTCCTTTCCTCTCTCCATTTTTCTTCTTTTTTCCCTTCCTTCAACCTTTTCACCTTCTTTCCTTCCTTTCTTCCTTCCTCTCTCCATTTATCTTCCTTTTCCCCTTCCTTCTCTCCCTCCCTCCCTCCCTCCCTCCTTCCTTCCTTCCTTCCTTCCTTCTCTCTCTCTCTCCCTCTCCTTCCTTCCTTCCTTCCTTCCTTCCTTCCTTCTCTCCCTCTCCTTCCTTCCTTCCTTCCTTCCTTCCTTCCTTCCTTCCTTCCTTCCTTCCTTCCTCTGTCTCCATTTTTCTTCCTTTTCCCCCTTCCTCCTTTCCTCTCTCCCCATTGTTCTCCTTTTTTACTTGCCTGCCTGCCTTCCTTCCTCACCTTTCTGTTTTATTTCCTTTTCCTCTCCCTTCCTCTCACTCTTTCCTTCCTTTCCTGTTTCTTCTCTTCCCTTTCCTAAACATTTTTTCTTTTTTTCTCTCCCTTGCTTGCTTGCTTTCTTTCCCATCTTTAAACCTTCCCCCCCGTTTTTTCTTCTTCTGTTCTTCTGTCTCTCTTCCTTTTCCCTCTCGCTTTTGTAATGATGCCTGTCTTTAAAAACCCTACCGAAAGCGCCCTTTCCTCTTTCCCCTCGCACGCAGACAGTTCTGTTCTCCACGCGATGCCTTGGACTAGCAAGAAAGGAGAAGACATTCCAGTCCAGGCAGCAATCCTCTCTCTGTCTTCTCCCACCAACACCACCCCCTTCATCCAGGCCGATGATCCAAGAGCCTGGCCTCACTCCCGAGCCAACCCGGTTCAAAGATGTTTTATGGGCTTGATAACGTTTCCTGTGTCTGCCTCAACATCTTTTTTTATTCGCAGCTGTGCCAGCTTTGGAGCTACACAGGGCTCCACCACAGGCACTGCCCAAGCGTTCTGTGTTAATCAACAGCTTGCAAATTGGCCTGTTTTCCACGCCTCTTTTCCTTTTTATCCTGCAAACTCTCCGACTTTCTTATGAATTGTCGGCCTGTGGGAAATCCTGGGGTACTGAGAGTTTCTCTATTCTTAGCAAAATTATAGAAGATAACAGGTACCCTCAAGGACAATGATGCAGTTGTAGGAAGGAGGAAAGAGAGAGATGGAGAGATTTTGGATTAAGGGGGGCTTGGGAAAAGAAAAAGGAGCCAAGTAAGGGGGGCTTATGAGATGGGAGCGTCCAGGGTGCCAAGAAAAGGTGAGGCTGAGAGAGCATGACTGGCCCAATGTCAACCTCCAGGATTCAGTGAGGACTAGGACCTTGATTTTTCAAGTTCCAAGGCTTCGAAAGCTGGAAAACGCCGTGGCCAAGTCGGACGGTGCAAAGACCCAGTCTGAACCAACGGAACCGGGCTGAGAGAGTGAAGGCACGCGAGTTTCATGACTCAGAACTAGATCTTCCAAGGCCCAGGTCAGTGCTCTATCCACTGCACCGTACCCCCTCCAGGACTTGGGTCTCGTGAGGTTGAACGCTACAAAAAATTGCTTTCCCACGGCATGCTCGGGCTGGCATGGGAATCAGGAATTAATGAGCTAAGATTTTGCAGCTTAGAGAGAGTGGTCAGGGACGTGAAGAGTCAGGAACTGGACCAAAATCAATCCCATCTCCGAGTTTCTTTTCAAAAACCAAAATCTTGCCAACTTTAAGCGGAACACTGGCTGGGAAATGGAAAAGTACTGACTGAACTTGATGGACCCAAAACCTGAAACACTATACGGTACAAAAAACCCTTTACTTTGGAGTTCAGGTTATTATTTATTTTTTAAGTTGCCAAAATGGTAAATTTCCTCATAAAGACGAAAGAAAAAAAATTCCTGAAAGGCTTGGTACAACACAAGCCACCTCTCTGGCACTGTTTTTCAAAAAGTTACTTCCCTCCCAACATCTCAGCAACTCGCTCGGAGTACCATTGCAAAATATCGTCATCCAACACCAAGTCTGGCCATAAAAATTTGTTCGTTTTTTCCAAGATGTGATTCCAAAAGGGATTTTATGAACATGCTTGTATTGAAATGTGTTTATTAAAATGATTTTTATATGCGAAAGGGATTTTATTAAAATGCTTTTGCCTGGAATCCAGGTACAGATGGTGGTGCCAATATTGTTAACACAAACCCAAATGCTTCTTGGCCAGTATAATTGGACTTCTCTTTAACTTTAACTCAGTCCATCAGCTGAGTGTTTTGAATCCACTGTGAGGAAACCCACTGGATGACCTTGGGTGTGTCACACACTCTCAGCCCCCAAAAAACCCGTGATAGGTTCGCTTTAGGGTTGCTGTAAGTCAGAAACAACTCTCTAACAGATTAGAGAGCTGGGCCAAAGCTAACAAAATGAATTGCAACAGGGAGAAGCGTAAAGTACTACACTTGGGCAGAAAAACATGTGGAGATATAAGAGGGGTGACACCTGGCTTGACCACAGTACATGTGAAAAGGATCTAGGAATCTTAGTGGACCACAAGCTGAACATGAGCCAGCAGTGTGATGCAGCAGCTAAAAAGGCCAATGTGATTCTGGGCTGTATCATTAAGAGGATCGTGTCCAGGTCAAGGGAAGTGATGGTACCACTATATTCTGCTTTGGTCAGACTCCATCTGGCATCTTGTGTCCAGTTCTGGGCACCACAGTTCAGGAAGGAGATTGGCAAGCTGGAACATGTCTGGAGGAAGGCAGCCAAAATGGCAGAAGGCCTGGAGACCATGAAGCCCTAGAAGGAGAGGCTTAGGTAGCTGAGGATGTTTAGCCTGGAGAAGAGAAGGTTAAAAGGCAACATGATACCCATGTTTGAAGGGATGCCATACGGGAGGATGGGGCAAGCCTGTTTTCTGCTGCCCCAGAGACCAGGACATGGAGCAATGGCTTCAAAGATCAGGAAAAGAGATTCCATCTAGACATTAGGAGGAACTTCCTGACGGTAAGAGCAATCTGACAGTGGAATACGCTCCTCCTTTGGAGGTTTTTAAACAGAGGCTGGATGGCCATTTGATGGGAATGCTTCGATTGTCTTCCTGCATGGCAGAATGAGGATGGACTCTATGGCCCTTGGGGTCTCTTCCAACTCTGCAATTCTATAAAGGCACACAACAACAACAGCAGCAAATTATCGTGGGCTTTTTACAAAGGCCAAATGTAATGGTTTCCCCTCTGAAACACTCCAAGGTAGATTTGCCGGTGTCCCTTGCATCGCAAAGCTATGTCCCTGCAGCGATCAGGAAATCGAACCCATGCAACACATTCTTTTGTCCTGCAGATTTTACAAGCAGGTGCGACAGCATATGATTAATCCATTATTGGTGAACCCACCAGGCCGGTCAGCTCCATTTAGCGTCACATTCCGATGAGAAGATAAGAATCCCAGTGTGACACCGGCGGTTGCCAAGTTTTCGTCCAAGGCGGTCGGGGTTAGAGAACCATTAACTTCCGTATTAAGGAATAACATTTGAAACGAGATATGCCTACATGGTTGGACCCAATTGCTTTTTGTGCTTTTAATTTATCTTATTGTTGTTAACAGATGTCAGACGGGCATCTTTTATGGATGCTTCAGCTGTGTTGGTCCAGATGAAGATGCTAGGAGGCGTCTTCATCTAGTCCAACACAAGCTGGACTTGGTGAAGAACCGTACAGCTTCTTTATTATGGTCCGTAGATCCATCAGGTTTAAATAAAAAAAAACCTGGGAGGTAAATTAATGAAGGATAAGGAAGTATCATGGAATGCTAAAGTCTGGGTGATCCATGCCATCGTATTTCTAGTTTCTGGGTATGACTGTGAAAGCTAGACAGGGAAGAAAGCTGAGAGCAACATCAACTCCTTGGAAATGTGGTGCTGGACAGAAATCCCCACATTTGATCCTAGAGCAGATCATTAAACAGTCAGTTTGCAATTACTTAGAAAAGAATGCTGTGGTTACTGAAAGTCAACATATCTGGATTTCAGCAAGACCTTTGAGAAAGTTCCCTATGGCATTCTGGCAAAGAAGCTGGTAAAATGCGGACTGGGCAGGGCTACTGTCAGGTGGATTTGGAATTGGTTGACCGGCCAGACCCAAAGGTGCTCCTCACCCATGGCTGCTTTTCATCCTGGAGAGAGGAGACTGGTGGGGTGCCACGGGGGTCTCTCCTGGGCCCAGGGCTGCTATTCAACGTCTTCATCCATGACTTGGACGAAGGAACAGAAGGCACGCTGATCAAATTTGCAAAGGACACCCAGTTGGAAGGGGTTGCTAATATCTCAGAGGACAGAATCAGAATTCAGAACAACCTTGACAGATTGGAGAGCTGGGCCAAAGCTCACAAAATGAGTGTCAACAGAGAGAGATGTAAGGTCTTGCACTTAGGCAGAAAAAATGGAATGCACAAATATAGGATGGGGACGTGTGGCTGGACAACAGTATGTGTGAAAGGGATCTAGGACTCTTGGTGGAGCACAAGCTGAACAGGAGCTAGCGGTGTGATGCGGCAGCCAAGAAAGCCAATGCGATTCTTGGTTGCATCAATAGGAGTATGGTGTCTAGATCAAGGAAGGTAATAGTGCCACTCTATTCTGCTTTAGTTAGACCTCATTTGGAATCCTGTGTCCACCTCTGGGCACCTCAATTCCAGAAGGATATGGACAAGCTGGAGCATGTCCAGAGGAGGGCGACCAAAATGGCGAAGGGTCTGGAAGCCATGAAACCCTACAAGGAGTGGCTTAGGGAGCTGGGGAGGTTTAGTCTGCAGAGGAGAAGGTGAAGAGGGGACATGATAGCCAGGTTTAGGTATTTGAAGGGATGTCCTGTCAAGGAGGGAGTGGGCTTGTTTTCCGCTGCTCCAGAGATTAGGACAAGGAGCAATATATTCAAGCTGCAGGGTAAGAGATTCCACCTGAACCTCAGGAAGAACTTCCTGACAGTCAGAACTGTCCAGCAGTGTAATCTGCTGCTTTGGAGTGTGGTCGGGTCTCCTTCTTTGGAGGTTTTTAAGCAGAGGCTGGATGGCCATCTATTGGGAATGCTTTGCCAGAGACCTGGCAACTCCCCCCAGGACTCGGCTGCTGTTTTTCGGTGACCCACAGATTTCCGTCCGGGAATGACACAGCGGGGATAACAATTGCCTGTGAGCTCGGCTTCTCCACCCCACAGGGAGACAAAAATATTAAAACCACAAAGATACACACAACCACAGTGGCGAGGGGACAGGCTGTCCTTTCTTTGGCCGCACTGAGTCACCGGAGATGCCGCGAATCCGGTGCAATGGGGTATTTTATCCTCCCCTTTGACCTTTCGTGGCATGAATCACCCGGCCCACGGAGAGGGACGGCGGCTCACTCAGCAGCCTGGCTCGGGAGAGCGTTTTGGAAAACAAGACGAGGAGAAGTCCACCAGGAAAAAATGTGGTACTCGTGTCCCCGGCCCCTGAGCCTTCCCCGCACCAAAAAAAATTAAATACTGGTTCTCTTGGCATCCCTTATTTGGGGTTGATTTGCTTGCTTTTCTTAAAGAACAGGGAGGGGGTCTTTGCTTCGGGGCAGAGTGCAAAAATTATGGGCAGAAAAAAAAAGTCCAGGGGTTTTCCACACTGCACTATTGTAGTGCCGTTATCCCACTTTCAACATCCTATGGGATCCTAGGGAGGGGCATTTAGGACTCTCAGCCAGAGATCTCTTTGGCCCCAGGAAATGACAAAGCCTGGAATACCACAGGAGGTTGAAAGTGGAATAATAGTGCTGCAACAGTGTAGTGCGGAAGGGCCCCTAGTTTTATCTTTGGTACCTCCAGCTGCATGGTGTACTGGTTGGAGAAACTGAACTACAACCCCGGAGACCAGGGTTCAATTCCCCGCTCGGCCGCGGAAAACCGCCGAGTGACCTTGGGTGTGTCACACTCTCTCAGCCTCAGAAGACTCTGTGCCAGCACCTCCTGAGGGTCGCCATAAATCGGAAATGACTCCAAGGCACCAAGCGGGCGCTTTCAAGCTGCCTGTCAACTTTTACGGCGTCCCCATGAGTTTCACGGGATTTTCTTGGGCAAGGAATCCTCAGAGGTGGATCTGCAACTTCTTTCCTCCGAAACATCGCCTCCGGCACCTGTTTTTCATTTGGCAACCTCCCGTCCAAGGACTGAACAGGTAAGGCTAGGTAAGTACCTGTCAAAAACCCTGGCGAGCTGCAGAGACGTTGGAGAGTAATTCAGAATAAGGCAGAGCTCAGAAAAGTTCCTTTCTAGTTTCCAAAATCCTCCAGCACCTCGTGGGTTCCCTTCTGCGGCCTTCAGCCTCCGTTCCAAACAACTCCCAAATTTGTTTTATTTAATTTTTTTTTTAGCACACCCTCCAATGTTTCAGAGATTACCCCAGCCCCAGTCTGTTTTAGCATCAGGATAGGGACTTTTTTTAAAAAAGAAGTTACCCTATGAGTTCTATGGCTCACCAGATTAGTGGTTCTTAACCTTTTCTTCACCAAGGGCCCCCTGCAAATATAACTTATTACCAGGGTAATAAGCCTTATTACCAAGACTTAGCTCAAGATTTAAATATTTAAATTTAGATTTAAATATTCAATGTTTCTTTTAATACTCAAATATTTATTCGTTTATTAAAGGCTACTAGGAAGAATTTCCAGGCTGTGAAAAGAATGGTGGACCACAACCTTTGCTATTTAAATATTTATTCGTTTACTAAAGGCTATTAGGAGGAATTTCTAGGCTGTGAAAAGAATGGTGGACCACAACCTTCGCTAAATTCCCCGATTTTTAGGCTAGAAAAACATCGCAGAGAAAGAGAGCAGCATCTGACTGTGGCGTGACTCTCCACTCGTTCCCGTCTGCATCTTTCTTTTAAAAGGACTACTGGGGGAAATAAAAACTGCCTAGAAATGCCAAGAATCCCACACAAAGTCAAGACTATTTTTTTAATTATTATTATTTGAAATCTTTATAGAGACATGGCTGGATCGGTAAGTATTTTATTAAAGTTCTTCCTTCCCCACACTGCCTTTAACTCTTTTCTCTCCAATCAGGACACAACATGGAATCCTCAAAAGGGAACCTCAGAGGTCATCCAGCACAACCCGCAGCTGGAGCTGGGATGTTACCCCTATCACGTGGCCTCTCCGCACTACACTGTTATAGCGCTGTTATTCCACTTTCAACCTCCTATGGTATCCTGGGATTTGCAGTTTAGGGAGGGGCCTTTAGAATTCTCGGCCAGAGAGCTCTTCGGCCTCAGGAAACTACAAACCCCAGAATTCCACAGGAGGTTGAAAGTGGAATAATAGCATTGTAACTGTGTAGTGCGGAAAGGCCCACAGTTTCTGCCTCGGTAACTCTCACGCAAGAAAACCTCCGTGTCCCAAGGCAAATTCTTTCCTCCCTTACTTTGTAGACATTTCCCCTAATGTTTAACCAAAATCTGTCAGTTCCATTGCTACCCCTATGGAGCTATGGGGAACAGCCCTGGAGGTGAACCGCTATTACCTACAAAATTGATTTTTGGATACTATTTCTCCCAGAAAACTATCTTTTCCAAGCTCTGCTAGTATCGCGGAGCATAGTCTCGCCACTGATATGCAATTCAGTTTTTAGTCCTCACCTAGCTAAAGTTACTTTGGATTAAAGGGTGATGGAAGCTACAGGTTCTGATTCAAAAATAGCTTTTTTCCCCACCTAGAATCTGGGAGCAAAAGGGGTGGAGCTTGGAAAACCAAGGGGTGGGGCTTGTTGGGTTCAGGGGTGGAACTTGATGCTCTGGGGCGGAGCCTAGTGGGCACGAGGGGCGGAGCTAATTGTGAAGTTCTGATGAACTAGAAAATAGAAGTAGAAAATTTGTCAGATGAAGGTCAGGTTCATGGAATTAGATAAATGGATACAGACATAGTGTAGTGACTTGAGCATTGGACTATGACGCTGGAGACCAGGGTTCGATTCTCCACTCGGGCGTGGAGACCCACTGGGTGACCTTGGGCATGTCACACACTCTCAGCCCCAGAAAACCCAATAATAAGTTCGCTGTAGAGCCACCGTAAATGACTTGAAGGCACAAAACAGGTTTGAGTGTTGGACAAGGACTTCAGGGCACCAGGGTTCTTTCCCGCTCAGAAATGGACCTTGGGCAAGTCACAGTCTCTCAGCCTCAGAGGGCAGCCATGGCAAACCCTCTCTGAAGAAATCTCGCCAAGAGGACCTTAGGATCAGATCGCTATATTAGAACCAGCACGATGTGGTAGCTGGGTTAGGATTCTGCAAAATCAGGGTTTGAATTCCAGCTCAGCCACGGAAACCCACCTATCTTGGGCTAAGCTACCCTCTCTCAGCCTCAGAAAAAGCCAATGGCAAACTCAATTAATAGCCAACACGGTGTCGTGGTTTAAATGCTTGTCTAGGCCTCTACGAGACCAGCGTTTGAATCCTTGCTTGGCTGTCGAAAACAAACCGGGCGAGCAAGGGCAAAAGTCACACTCTCTCGGCCTCCGAGGAAGGCCAAGACAAACTCCCTCCGAACAAATCCCAGGAGACGTCCATCATAAGTCCGAGCTGACTTGAAGATATACACATTAACAACACGAAATAGCCAGTGTGGTCTAATTGTTCGATTGTTGGAGACCTGGGTTTGAATCCTCTCTTAGCTATGGAGGCCCCGCGGGTGTCCTTGGGCAAGTCACATTCTCTCAGCCTCAGCGGCCGGCCACGGCGAACCTTCTCCGAAGACATCCGGGCGAGAAAACCGCATGATAGGTTTGCCTTAAGCTCTCCAAAAGCTGTCCTGAAGGCAAACGACATGCAAACACAGTTCTTTCCGTCGCTGTCCTGAGAAATGGAGCTTCCAGCTTTAGAAGCAGTCTGCCTTCGAATATCATTGGCCTGAAGGAGAAGCCGGTCTGAGGCCGATGCCTCAGGCTAGTGGAGTATGCAAAGTCAGTCCATTTTTTTTCCCCGAACCGTGAAAATCTTTTTTTAAAAAAATGCCAGAAACTCTTGCAGTCAACGATGTGGGGGGAAAAAAGAAAGAAAGCAATCGCTTACACTTAGCTGCCCTTCTCACTGCACCCAAAAATCTGCTGCCCGAGGCCTCCCGCCCCACCCTGCCTCTTCAAACCGCCGGCCGTGCGGAAGGATTAAAAAATTAAAAATCGGTTTTCCGCGTCCTGGCACGCAACCTCCCGAGAAAGGAGTGGCTGGCCAGCGGGGTGGGTGGAATTTGTTTGCTAATCTTGACTCCGAGGCATCTAGGAAAAAGAAAACAGGGTGAGAAAGAAAAATATCTTCTCGGTTTCGAGAGCTTTCGAGAGCTTTGTGGGTTTTTCCCTTCTGACTTCACTGGAAGCCAAAGGGCTTTGGGAGCAAAGTATTGCCTTGAGCAGACAGGTAGGGTTTGGAGAGTGGCCAGAGAGAGAAACCTTCGACTGTGCGTAAATCATAAGAAGCTATGGGTTGCTCTTAAAGAAACGGGTGTGCCACAGCATTGGATTGTCCTTATGCACAACCTGTTTGCAGGACAAAAGGCTACTGTTAAGGCAGAATATGGAGTAATGGGATGGTTTGCAATTTGCAAAGGGTCATAGAGTCATAGAATAATAGCACTGGAAGAGACCCCAGGGGCCATCTAGTCCAACCCCATTCCAGGAACACATATCAAAGCGCTCCTGACAGATGGCCGTCCAGCTTCTGCTTAAAAACCTCCAAAGAAGGAGACTCTGCTACACTCCGAGGCAGCCGATTCCACGGCCGGACAGCCCTGACCGTCGGGAAGTTCTTCCTGAGGTTCAGGTGGAATCTCCTTTCCTGCAGCTTGAATCCATTGCTCCATGGCCTAGTCTCCGGAGCAGCAGAAAAGGGGCTTCCTCCGTCTTCTACACGACATCCCTTCAAATAGTTAAACGTGGCTATCATGCCACTTCTTCACCTTCTCTTCTCCGGGCTAAATGTACCCCTAAGCTCTCTAAGCCACCCCTCTTAGGGCTTCCTGGTTTCCAGGCCTGTATCATTCAAATGGCATCAGGATGGCATGGCAGAGAAATTAAAGATGACCTGATTCCATAGGATGGAAACACATTAAAGTGGAATTGTAGCACTATAATTCTGCAGTGTGTATGATCTTATCGGAAGCAGCCTATTCCACTGTTAAATTGCTCTTACCATCAGGAAGTTCTTCCTAACATTTAGGTGGAATCTCTTTTCCTGAAGTTAGAAGCCATTGCTCCATGTCCTAGTCTCTGGACCAGCAGAAAACAAGCTAGTTCCATCCTCCATGTGACATCCTTTCAAATATTTAAAAATGTCGCCTCTTAACCTTCTTTTCTGCAGACTAAACATCCCCAGCTCCGTAAGATGCTCCTCACAGGGCATGGCTTCCAGATCCTTCACCATTTTGGTCGCCCACCTCTGAATTGTCCCCAGAACTGGACGCAAGGGTCAGGCAAGGTTGTGTTTTATCTTCCTATCTGTTAACTTGCACGCTGAGCAATCCTGTAAAGCAGGATTAGACTCGGAGGCAAGAAGTGTAAAAACTGGAGGAAGGAACATCAGCAATTTAATATATGCAGATGACACCATGCAAAAGCAAAGCAAAGCTTTGGAACGATTACCCAAGAAAGTGAAGGAAGAAAGGTTTGCAGTTGAGCCTTAAGAAAACAAAAATAGTGGCCACAGATGATTTACATAACCTTACATGAGCCAGTGAAGATGTTGAAACAGTTTGAGATTTTCCGGATATTAATCCGAATGGAGTTTACAATCAAGAAATGAGAAGAAAAGGACTTGGAAGAGCAGCCATGAAGGAATGTGGCAATGTCCAGAAGTGTAAAGATATATGAACGGAAACTAAAGTTAGGATTGTCCATGCCATTGTATTTCCAGTTTCTATGTGTGGTTGTGAAAGCTGGGCAGTGAAGAAAGCTGACAGGAAGAAAACCAACTCCTTTGAAGTGTGTCCTTGGGCGCGTCACACTCTCTCAGCCTCAGAGGAAGGCCAAGGCAAACCTTGGGAAGGTAGAAGGCAGTAGGAAAAGAGAAATTCCCGATTACAGATGGAGGGACCAAGTGTCGTTGTCTTTTCTGGTGAGTCAGATCTCGGTGGAGTTCAGGCTCGGTTTGCTAGGTTGAGATTTGAATCCAAGACTTACACGGTTTGAGTGTTGCACTATGACCCTGGAGACCAGAGTTCGATCCCCTGCTTGGCCATGGAAACTGACGGGGCGACCTTGGGCTGGTCACACCTTCTCAGCCCCAGAAAAGCCCTTGATGGCTTCTCCTTAGGGTCTCCGTAAGTCAGAAATGACTTGAAAGGCACACAATGACTTAGTCAAACTGCCACGCACACTGCTGTATTTTTAGGAGATGGCTGGAATTCAGTTTTATAAACGCTCTTCAGATTTTAAGGTAATTCTGGGCCTCCACTTTGGAAACAAGGGGTAGGGTAATCCAGAATCCAGATAAACTCTTTTTTTCCTCAATTTTTATTATGTTAAACCATCACGATAAATCAATGTAACTATGGCATAAAATAGGTTTATACGTGTATGTCACAATATAAGTCTCTAGTACGACATAAACCAACAATATGAACCCAAAATTGTAATATTATTCAATATTTAGCTGTACTTAAAAGAAGAAGGAAAATAAATAAATAGATAAATTTATGCTTGTCTGTAACTAACATAACTCAGGAAAACAATAATTATTTTACCCAAACAACATCCTAAAATTTTGTTTTATTCTTAAAATTCTTATTTTACCCAAACTCTTTCTTATCCTAAATATTTCTTACCGTAAATGTCAATATGATCTTTCTTATTCTAAATATCAACGGGAAAATCTAAGATGGAGATCAAATTAAACTAACATTCGGACAAGAAAGGACAGATAACAAACGTAAGTAATAGGGGGAAAAGGGAGAAAAGAGGAAAAGGGGGGAAAAGGATGATATAAAATAAA